>CM038144.1:146892893-148368242 GCA_021437245.1 Aegilops speltoides
TCTTCTCTTCTCAAATTTCACTAAAAATTTTTTTAGGATCACGCGGGTATCTTGGAATCGTTAGATGGTTTTATGATGAGAACATTGTCTTGGTGCCTCCTGTCAGGGGTTTAGTAGAAGTGTCCCGGGGAGTTGAGCTCTGAGGTGTTGTCGCCATAATTTTATCGTTGGAGTTCTGGAATACCTGAGTTTAGTATGCCGACATCGAAAATCTCTTTTATGTAGTTCGTTGGTGAGATAACCTCGACGCCACCCGATCTTGGGCGGGGAGTTAGGAGTATCGCCATAACTTGTATAACGGATGCTTTTCGAAGGTTGAGGTAGACAATTTCCGAAGGTTTCTTGGTTATGTGTTGAAGGATGGATACAGCTGGATGTAGGATTTGCTAGTTTTGGGTGAGATATTATGCTTCCCATGTATCCCCAACACCTGATTGCATAACCGGAAAATTTCGGGAGTTTCATAGGTGGGAATTCAAGTAGCTCTTAGGATATCTTTCCGACGGATGTATGATAATAAATTGGGGTTCGACGGCTAGTGGTCCGCCTATTCACGGTTGGTTTTATAGTGGTCTCGTTGTGTCTTAAAGAGTCCTTGGCTATGCCGACTCGGGGATGCTTCGTATGGCATGTGCACTGCCTTGTACATGATGGTGATGTACGATCGAGCCCGTGTAGTCTCCACCACAAAAACTTCGGACGAAATCTCTATCATATGTTTGTTCCGGCTTATTCTGCAAGCCAGTCCTTTGTTTTTGTTTTGAGTTGTGGTATTCGATTTGCTTCAATGTCAAGTGTTGATTCCATACCTTTCCGAAATGGTGTTTTCATACTCCGATGTGAATACCAATCCTTCTCGACAATCGAGATTGTCATGTCAGTCCTTTTCAACCGGCGTGTTTCTCTTCAAGTGGATCCGATCACTTCAACATCAGCAAGACCAATTACCATTTCTTCTCAACGGTGTTTGTTTCATCCGTCTCCAAGTTGCCTTTGTTTTTCCCGCCAACCCACCCTTTTTCCTCAAGGACTAAGATTTCTTTACCAAGTATCCTTTTATTTTGTGAAGATTCTCCATTCTTTTCCGTCAATGTTCTTACCCGGTGGTTCTCAAGAAGATGTTCTACTAGTTCGTCATTCCTCATTCCTTTCTCTTCTCCGGTGGATTCAAGTCAAGTTTTGTTGATCATACCTTTTTCCTCATTTCAATGTCTTCTTATACCGGTGCACCTCATTCTCATTCTACTTCTCGCTATTTGTTATTACGGAGTGCTCAAGATATCGCGAAGATTCGTGTTTCCACTCTGCATTCATTCAAGCTCTTTCGAGATTGGTATCTCATTCAAGTCATTTAATTAAACCGGTGCGACATCTCTTTTAAATCTTTTCAATGGTGTTTTCCTTTGAGTGGGCCCTAACCCACAGGTCTTTTCCCAGGATCTTACCAGACTCTTCTATTTTCCCAGAGCTATCCTAAATTCTTCTCCAAGTTTGACGTAAGAATGAGTTATCATCAGTCAATTGCTTTTCTCCAAGATCTTTCAAATTCTTTTCATAGTTGGCTCAACCTCTTCGCTTTTGATTCTTCCGGTGTGCCTCAATAATTCTTGGTGGTGTTTCTCGTTGTCATTCTCATCATTTGAAGACCGAAGAAGAGTTTCTCTTTAATCTTGCTCTATTCTCTTCAAGATTCATGGTGTTAGCTTGTTGCCATCCTCTCATAATTGTTTTTGATTGTGAGAATCTTTTTCACCCATCAGGAGATATTCAAGAGTCTTCTCAGTTTGTCATCCGGAGTCCATCAATTCAGGTTTGTTCATTCTCAGCCGTCAGTTATCATTCTCCTATCTTGCCGGTGCATCAATCGAATATCCTCTAATCATTTCTTGATCTCTTTGTTCTCATGTATCTAGTTTGTCTCAAGCACCTTCGTTCACTTGCTAATTCTTACCGGTGATGCACCCCTACTTCGATCATTTTCAATTCTTACGGTGGTTCTTTCAAGATCTCTCTTCCTTGTTCATCATATCAATTCATTTGTTGTTCCAATCCTGCCGGTGGTTCGTTGAAGACCTTCTCAAGTTTTGATATATCTCTTTAATCCTTTCTACGAGAATAAGTAGTATGCCAAATCCGTTGATTGTCATCAATTAAATTGGTGAAGGATAAGCATAACATAATTCTTATTCTTGTTCATCCAAGTGATTAATTCTTTATTCCGGAGGCCCTTAAAATTCTCGGTTTCATTTGTTTCATCTTCTCTTTTTCCCGGAGTTCCAAGCTCTAATTATCACGGAGATCCATCTAAATCATTGCAAGGATTCACCTTGTGTTTTCAATTTCTCTTTCTTTTCATTCCTTTTGTTTACTGGAATTCTTCATGGAGGTTCTACATGATGGTTCATCAAGGATTTAATTCCCTTCTCAAAGTTTTCATCGAGATTCTTTCCTAAGGAGCTCAAGCTTTCTTCATATGGTAATCCGGAGTGCAATTCTTTCTACCATATTTTGGAGGTGGTATTATGTCATTCTTGATAATTTGAGTTCATGTTCCATGATTCACATGTTGTCAAGAATGAGGTATTTTAAATCCATCAATCTCTTCATTGGAGTTATCTTGGGTTATATTTCACCTAAAGCCATCCCTAAGGACTGTTGCTCTCTATGGTGCTCATAAATGATCCAAGCTCTTCCTTATCCTCTCGGTAAAATAGTTTCTTCTCTCCTTGTTCTTACCAATCCAATTCTTTTCCTGTGAGTGGCAGTTTGTCACCTCATAATTTGACATGTATTCCACAAGACCGTATCAAGCTTATTCCTTCGTTGTTGGTTTTCCAACAATTCCGCTCGACCCGTCTCCTAAGGATGCCTCCTCAAGCTCTGTTGTGGCATAAGAGGGCATTTTCTTCTCCATTCATCTATTTCAATTATCTATCTTCTATTCTTTTGTTTCGGAGGTATAGTAATGTTGCTCTTCTCTACCCATCATCTCGTTTGTCTAAGATCATGTTCTTTTCATGATTGTCCATTTAACCGAAGTGTCGTGTCCTCTACTCAAGCTCTTTTCTTCCTATCAAGTCTTGTATCTGTTTTCAACCGTAGTGCTATAAGAAATTGTTCTTCCTTGTTCCTCTTTTCTAACGGGGTGTTTTCAACTTCGTTCATCTCCGCTGTATTCTTTCTTTCAATTTGTTCAATTTTTCAAGGTCCGTGGTTTCACTCGTTTGTCAAAAGAAGCAACTTAGTTTTACCTTTCTTTTTTCTCTTCCGTTTTCTCTTCGGTGCCATCCTAGATCTCGGGACGAGATCCTCTCGTAGTGGTGGAGTGTTGTAACGCCCCAAGACCGACGCTTTGGAAGCCTTCTGTTGGGGATATTACCGCTAGGTGTAAACCGGCCGTTGATTGGGCCGGGTTAGCTCTGCTAGTGGTGTAGTTATGAAAAGGCCCAAGGCCTATAGTCGGTTTAACGCTTGTAGCCGTGACCGGCCTGATGTATGACTTGTATTGTAAGTTAGGAATAGAGAGATACCAACAGGATACAGTATGAACGGTTGGGATTCTCCAAACCGGCAGGCGTCACTCGTGTATATAAGGGGGCGACCGGCGGTTCAAACAGACAACAACAACTCGAGCCTAGGTGAAGCTTATTTGCTCCCTAGCCATCGAGACTACATCAATTCCATCACAACTAGACGTAGGCTTTTACCTTCATCGAAGGGGCCGAACTAGTATAAACCCTCGTGTCTTTGTGTCCGTTTAACCCCTACAAGTAAACCCGTAGCGATGGCTCCACGACTAAGTCCTCATGCTAGGACATCTGTGTCGCGGCCGGATGGGTGGCGCGGCACCTATGGGGCCGGGGCCCCTTCGTGTGTTGATGCAGGCGGAGGCTGGAGGAGAGCGGTCGAGGCGATGCTGCGGGATTTTACCCAGCCGGGCGCGCGATGGTCGCGTAAAACCCTCTGCTGCATTGTGCTGTATTAGATCTTGCTCAAGAATGCGAGCAAGGCGGTGGAGTGGTGTGTGAAAACCTTGCGAGGGTAGCCGGTGGTCGTGCCCCTTGGCGTGAGTAGCCGATAGTCCAACCCCCTACGTTGTGCATGGGCCTCCTTTTATAGGGCAAGGGTCACCGGCAGTGTCAGCGTGAGGTAGAGGGTAAAAGCGTAAAAGAGGTGGTAGTTGGAGCAGTCTTGGGGAACAGTGCAGCTACGGTGCTTTCTACCTACTTTTGAGAGGGGGACAAGGGCATTAAATGCCGTCGCCGTCGCCCAAAAGCTCCCGCCATCGCGTCTTCTTTTCGCCACGGCGAAGCCACCACCGTTGAGTGCCACCGCATTCCTCATGCAGCACGGCCACCCGCAGCGTCTCTGGAGAAAGGCTGGAGGCGCAGCGTGGGCGAGATGAGCTGGAGTGCGGGCACGTGGCGTAGCTTTCCGGCAAGCACCTTGCGGGGCCTTGATCTTGCGGACCAGGGGCTCGTCCGGGCTCTGTGACTTACCGCTCCCGGGTCCTCGCGGGCAAGCGCCGAGGCGTGTCTTCTGCGACATGATCTTCTAGTCCTCCCGGCGAGCTCCTCTCGCGGGGATCTGCCAGGAGTAATGTAGCCTTGAGCCTGGAATGGCCTTCCGGCAAGCTCCTCTTGCCGGGGTCTTGAGTTTCTATCTTATATACTTTGTTCTTGAACGGCTTGGTGTGGAGCGGAGATGGTCTCCGGCAAGTATTTGATGGATCTGGCTGCGGGGAGCTGGGGTGCCCGTGCACAAGTTGGGGTCTTGAGGTACCCCTACCTTAGTACACCGACAGAGCCCGAACTGGGCCACACAGTGCTGCAGCTGTTGGGCCAGGCCCAAAGGCGATTCTGGTAGCCTTGAAGCCCATGGCCCGTCGAATCGCTGCTGCATCTGTCGTCTCCCCTCCCTTAGCAGCACGCGTCGATTGCGGCGTCGGGAGAAGTGGGCGGCGCATGCAGCCTTTAAGGCATCCACCCGTGATCGTGGCGCGAGCAGGGTCGCCGCCTGTCGCTCGGCTCCGCTTTTCGCCACGCAGCCCTCATGCATGGGGGCGGGCGGCGAAGTGGGAGACCGAGCCGTCCGGGCGGAGAAGGCGAGTCGGCCCGCTCCTCTGGCCTTCTCGCTTCTGATTGGTTGAGCGGGGCGGTTGAGCCCCACCTCGCCTCTTTAAATAGAGGCGGAAGGGGTACTGCGCCACACTCATCCATCTCTCCTTCGCCTTCGTCTTCTGTTCTTCTTGCCGCCATGGAAGGAGAATCCGAGTTCTTCGGCGGTGGCGGCGCTGGTTGCTTCTAGCAGCGCACCATTCCCGTCCTACTCCGTGGCGGCGGAGCCGGCCACGAGAGGAAGGAGGCGTGGCATGATCGAGGCGGCGTGGCGAGGCGGTCGAGGCGGTCGTGGTGAGCCTCCCGTCTCCTCCGGCGTCTCCGACCATGGCGCGTCCACACCGGAGATGACCCCAGGAGTTCTTCATCAAGCCGTCGGCGCCTCGTCGTCGCCTCCGGTTGCCGGCCCGTTCAAGGACGCAATGGGGCGGATCCGCCCGACGTGATGGAGCTACGCATGAGGGCTGCGGGATCAGCGGCACTCGGGTGAGTGTCGTGTCCCAAGCCCCCGGCGTGATGTTCTTCGACCGAGGGTGGAAGGCGTTCGCCGGATCCATAGCTTGACGGCGGGTTCACCCTCCATTTCAAGTTGTTGGATGGTGACCTCCCTCGCCGTCAAGGTCTTGGCGACTATGGAACCCGGGTGCGCTGCTGTGTGGACAGCTCCTCGGATGCGAAGCTCCTCCTCGGCGAAAGTGACGAGGAGAAGCGGCAGCGGCGACGAGGGATGGCGGGCCCGACTAGGCGTCGGACACCGCTGCCTCGCGCGCCACCGGCAACCCCATCTTCGGGTTGCGGGCTCTGAACTCCGGGCCGTCTCCTTGGCGGTGGCGTGAGAAGGCAGCGAAGAGGAAGAGGGAGTGGCGGCAATGCCGTACGTCGCAGCACGCAGGCGAGTAGCCCTCGAGAGCGTCTTGGCGTCCCACTACCCCGTCTTCAAGCTCTGCCTCCGGCGCCTTGACTCCGCCAAGCTCTGGGCGGCTCCGGGGTGTTCTCTTGGGGTCTTCTAGCGCCGCTGCTCTCGTGAGCTTCAGGGCTTGCCGCTGGCTCTCCGAAGCATCGTTCCCCATGCCCGTCACCTTCGCAGCTCTGCGGCTGCACGGCGGCGTCACCGCCCACGCTCCCCTAAGCGCTCCTTTCGCCTTCCCGACAAGCTCCTCTTGCGGGGCCTCCTCTCCAGCAAGCTTATCTTGCGGGGCTCCTGACCTACCTCCTGAACTCCTGAGCAGGAAAGCAGGAGAGGATCACGGGCACCTTATCTTTTCAAATTGTAAGCCCTCGGGCAATTAGCTGCATTTAAAAACTTGTAATCCTCTCTATCATGTTTTTCATCCTCTATGGACTGTACTAAATTGGATGTTTTTAATGAAAAGAAGGGAATGCTTGCGGACCGAGCCTTTTACTTGATGCGTGCCTTGTGTGTTCTTACGCTATCGGGAGCTTCAAAGGCGAACACGCTTAGCGACATGGGACAGCCCGCTGGTGGTGCCACTTCCGGCAAGCAACCTTGTCGGGCGATTCTGACGCCTATCTTCTTGAAACAAGCTCGGAAGCAAGATAGGGGTGCAGCGCACTTGGGCTTGTTGGCGGACTCGGAAACAAACCAAGTACGTGAAGCGGGTCACGACTTCGGTTCCTCCACGCACGGTTTTTACAAGACACGGTCGTTCAAAGACGCAGATCCGCATCTCCGGTCCATGAGAGGATGCATGATGAGGATGAAAAACTTATCTGAAATCGCAGCCCCGCGACACTAGCTTGCCGGAGGCGAATCTCGATGCTCGCAGCCCCAGGCGAGCTGGCTCGCCGAAGAAGAACCTTGGCATCCGCAGGCCCGGCGACCTTGATTCGCGGGCCCCGAAGCTGTGGTGCGATTTTTCAGTTCCTTCTTATTGCTGCAATTTAGCCATGAAAATAGCTGAGGTAGATATGCAATTGCTCAGCGCACATGTATGTGCATGTGTATATAAATCTTGGCTAAACAACGTGATGCGGGTTTTGTCCGCCGTATGTTTGTACTCTCGCTCTTGGGGAGCTTGCGGGCGAACACGCTTGCAGCGGGACAGCCGCTGGTGGTGTCGCTTCGGCAAGCAACCTTGTCGGGCCAGTTATGCGGCTTAACTTGGCGGCGTGGCTCGGAAGCAAGATAAGGGTGCTGCAGCACACTTGTGTTTGTTAGCGGACTCGGAAACAAAACAAATGCATAAGCTGGCCCCGACTTGGCTCCTCTTGCGCCCAAGTCTCTCATCACAGACGACATTTCACGGCATGACTTCGCCACGTCATACCCCTGCCCTACATCCTTTGTGTGCTTTCACCCTCGCTTCTAGGTAACTTGCGGTGCTCAACACGCTTCTTTGAGTGCGGAGCGTCGGCAACCAGCTTGGCTGGTGTCGCCTCCGGCAAGCAACCTTGCCGTGTCCGCATGACGCACTTATCTTCTTTGAGCAGGCTCGAAGCGAAAGCAGGCCTTGAAGCTGGTCGCGGCTTACTCTTAACTTCGTTGGCGTGTTGAAGCGAAGTAAGGTGCGACCATCCACAAGCGAGCTCCTCCGCGCCTGGGTTTCGCGCACAAAGGGCGAATCTGCGAGGTATAACATATAAAAGTATGAAATTAAAAAAGCGCTCTGCACGAAGACTCGGCGACTTAGCTTTTCTTTTTCTTTGTGCTCGCTGGTGGAGCTCAATGGTGTGTGTCGGCGGCGGCGCGCTCCGGGGCGCGCTTTGCGGGGCGAACACCAAAGCTGTCCTCACCGGACTTCTGCGCTCCGAGGAAGTGCGCTTGTCGGATAGAGCACGAGCCGTCCTTGCGGACTTAGAGCTCGATAAGCGCGTCTTTCGGCGACATCGTAGCGTTCGAGGATAGGCGCTGCGGGGCGAGGAGGCGGGAGGCGGCGGTGCGAGGCCGGATACTCGGGTCCCCTAACAATGTTAGGGGAAGCGGGACCTGCCTCGACCTCTTCGCTTTTCTCACGCATGGACAGCGATCCGGAGCATCCCGCGAACCCCTGCTTGCTCTTGCGGTGGCGGATACCACCTTCTCGTGGTATGGCGCCGCTGAGCGCCTATCTTTGGAGTGGGCCAGCGGATCTACGGAGGGCGCGGATCCTCCGTCTCCTGTCCACAGATCTGGTGGCACCGCGGCGCCCGCCGGTGTCCACCTTCCACCGGCGTCTCCCGTCCGCCCGTTGGCTCCGGTGGCGGCGGGAAAGCGGAGATGGGTCTGCGATCCTCGAAGCTCTCGTCTTGAGGCCATGACGCGATTGTCGATGAAGCTGCTGTGAAGCTGGAGAAGTTGATGAAGAGTCTTTGGCGCTAACGGCGGATCAGGTTCGCCCAACCTCGGCGCCCTACAGCGCGCCGAGAGATGTCATGGCCGGATGGGTGGCGCGGCACCTATGGGGCGGGGCCCCTCGTGTGTTGATGCAGGCGGAGGCTGCGCGGAGAGCAGATCGGCGATGCACGCGGGATTTTACCCAGCAGACGCGATGGTCGCGTAAAACCCTCTTGCTGCATTGTGCTGTATTAGATCTTGCTCAAGAATGCGAGCAAGGCGGTGGAGTGGTGTGTGAAAACCTTGAGAGGTAGCAGTGGTCGTACCCTTGGCGTGAGTAGCGATAGTCAACCCCCCACGTTGTGCATGGGCCTCCTTTTATAGGGCAAGGGTCACAGGCAGTGTCAGCGTGGTAGAGGGTAAAAAGCGTAAAGAGGTGGTAGTTGGAGCGGTGCGGGGAACAGTGCAGCTGGTGCTTTCTACCTACTTTTGTGAGAGGGACAAGGGCATTAAATGCCCGTCGCCGTCGCCCAAAAGCTCCCGCCATCGCGTCTTCTTTACGCCACGGCGTGAAGCCACCACCGTTGAGTGCCACCGCATTCCTCATGCAACCGGCCACCCGCCACGCGTCTCTGGAGAAATTTGGAGGCGGCGTGGGCAGATGAGCTGGAGTGCGGGCACGTAGCGTAGCTTTCCCGGCAAGCACCTTGCGGGGCCTTGATCTTGCCGGACCGGGGCTCGTCAGACTCTGTGACTTACCGCTCCCGGGTCCTCGCCGGGCGCAGCAAGCGCCGAGGCGTGTCTTCCGCGACATGATCTTCTAGTCCTCGGCAGAGCTCCTCTCGCCCGGGGGATCTCTGAGAGTAATGTAGCCTTGAGCACGGAATGGCCTTCCGGCAAGCTCCTCTTGCAGGGGTCTTGAGCTTCTATCTTATATACTTTGTTCTTGAGCGGCTTGGTGTGGAGCGGAGATGGTCTCCGGCAAGTATTTGATGGATCGGCTGCGGGGGCTGGGGTGCCCGTGCACAAGTTGAAGTCTTGAGGTACCCTACCTTAATCTACCGACAATCTGCCGTGACAAATCCACGACGGTTGGCGCCCACCGTGGGGCTATCGCCACGATGGTTTGGCGATCTTGGAGGGCAAGCTCAAAGGACTCGAAGGCTACGTCGTGGGCGGATGACTAAGAGTCGTCGTGGCGCATCTACATCGACAATACGGATGGGGTCGAGGCGATTCAATTGAGTATGGATACGGGTCCCCTTGGCGATACTGCGTGTTCATCGGCAAGATCGGAGGGCCGAGCGGACATCGGCACCGACCTCGTCGAGAGCGGCTCGGCAGCAGCAACCAGCCGGGCTAAACGGCTGCAAAACGCGTCTTCGTTGGAGTTACCCATGGAGGAATATGATGCGGTTGATGCGGTAAGCGAGACCGTCGTTTATTCGGCGATGAATCTTGGCGGGAGACGAGTCATTGTACTAGCTGCGGAGGATGGTATGATCGAGGGCTGTTCGGCGGTGGCGATATTCGGACCCCCAAGCCAGCTGAACGGATCGGTGTATTCATGGCGATGCGCAGGCGCAAACCTTTAAATCGACGCGGCAGCAATACTTTCCGGTTCAGCGAGGGGCAGGCGAGGGAGGCTCGGTCGTCCGCGGTTCAAGATTTTGTCGAATCTGTTTGATGCCTTGGCGGCGCTCATGGCGGAGGATAATCCAGCAGATCAAGAGGCTCATAATGCAGAGATTGCAAAGGTGAAGAAGCGAGATCCGCATAAGCAAAGCGGATCTAGCGGCGAGAAAGGCGCATGGCCTCGAGCGGGCCCTTTAGATCATAAGCTTACGGACTCATGCTTTCGACGGAGCGCGTCGCGAGAGGTGTTAAAGCGAAAATACAGGTCGCGCGCCATCCGGTTGACCCTAGAAACCTCTTTCAGACACGGGCGGACCCGGCAACCCGCCCCAGCACGACAGGAGGTAAGCGGATTGAGGTGCGGGGAGCAGGAGGCGGCGGTCCAACCACGCCGGATGGAGCCCCGGAGAATCACGGTGATGCCTCGCCCGGTCTGAGCGCCTCGGGGCATTACTCTAACCCTATGGACAACCTTGTTGCGGCTGCGGCGCGATTGGAGGCAATCCCGGTCGAAGGAGATTCCCCTGGCGGTTGAGACCGCCGTGTTAAGGAGCTTCTCCGGACTGCACTAATCCGGCGGAAGCATATTCATATAGCGCGATCATTCACTCTACACCCGTCCAAGCGGAGCTCTGATGGCGCATGGATGAACCGCCTGTCAAATGTAGCGGGACCGAGAAGCGGCCGAGGCAACAACCCGATAGGCAGCGCTTCGTAATGCTCGGGAGGTGGTAGATCGGGCCCGGGCTCGCGAGGAGGCGAGTTAGCGGCCTGCGGGTGATGCGGTTCGGCCTACGCCGGTTCGCCCTACCTCCTTCACGGGACCGAGTCTCCTCCGCTTTGGGAGTGCCTGTTTAACCCCGCTTTGCGCAATGTGCGTTGCCTAAGTTTTAAGGGCCCCGTAAGGTGCCAAATTACTGCAGATCTATCCCACGAGGCGTGGGTTGAGAGTTCTGAGATGGCCATGGAGATGCTTGGCGTTGATGAAGCGGCATGTGCAAAATACTTCACCATGATGATGGAGGTACAGCCCGTACTTGGTTGAAAAAGCCTGCCGCCCAATTCGATCAGTTCATGGGGTCGATTCTGGCCCGGTTTATCGAATTTCAAAGATACATGTAAAACGAAGTCTATAGTGGACTTGGCGGCTTGCATTCGAGGAAGAAGAGTCCACAACCGCTGATGCGCCGTGTGTCTAGATTTTACACTCCTCGGCGGGATCAGCGGCGACTCGGCGATCATCACGCTAGAAAGCAAGCTGCCGGTTTGAGCCTCTGAAACTGAAGCTGGGGCGTATGAAGCGGTTACGCAATGATGAGGAACCCTCATGACCGCTTTGGTGAAATATGCCGATTCAGACAGTACCAAGGATCACGAGGTAGATGATGGCGAGGCGGGGAAGGGAAAGAAGGATGGCAACTCAAGCAGCGGCATGTCAAACCGGCAGGTCATGGAAGCGGGCAAGCGCCAAAGTGATGATTTTGTAGCTAACACTAATCGCGGGACAAAGGCCAGCGGCGTGAAACCAAGCGAATCGGGGTCCAAATCTTTGGTGCAGGCCGTTTGAATTACTTGCTGAATCAGCCTGTCCCAAACACGGACGAAAAGAAAACCCATCGAATCATCTTTGGAAGGACTGTTCTATTATGCAAGAGTTCAAAAACTCGATGCTTTCGATATGATCGGGGATCGGTGGCGGTTCGGTTCCGGTTTTCATGGGCGGGTCAAGGCGGAGCTTCGGTTGAGGGCATAACGAGCAATTTCAACAACGAGCAATCAAGGTAGCAAGCGGCAGCAGCGGTCGAGCTATCGAGCCAGCCAAAGCGGTTGAGCGGCGGGCAATATCATGTTTTCACAACCAGCTTGGACAAGCGGGATAGGAAGCTTCACAAGCAGGCGATAAATTCTGTTGAACCGGCTGTGCCACGGTATCTCGTTGGTCGAACAGCCTATCATATGGAAGCGAAGGACCATCCCCGGGTTGATAATCCGGGTCGGTGGCTTTGGTGGTGGACCCCCAAGTTGGGGGCTATAAATTTACTAAGGTGCTTATGGATGGAGGAAGCAACATCAATATATTGTATTATGACACTTTCCGTCGCATGGGTCTCACAGATAAAGATCTCAGACCGTCCAACACGGTGTTCCATGGTGTAGTGCCGAGCAAATCTGCTTATCCCGTTGGCAAGATAGCCTTGGATGTGGCCTTTGAGGCGAGCATGATTCTCGATGCGAAAAGCTAACCTTTGAAGTGGTAAAATTCGGAGCCCATATCATGCCTGTTTGGGCGGCGGCTTATGCTAAGTTCATGGCGCGACCTTGTTATATCTACTTGCAGCTTAAAATGCCGGGTTACAAAGGAACAATAGCGGTGCCGGAAGTCGCGAGTCGCTTTGGAATGTGAGGAAGGAGATCGACTTCTGCGAAGCGATGCGTGCCTACGGAGGAGTTGAAATTCTATAAGGATAATGTTGATCCGGCGGATATGACCCCTCTGAAGAAGCCTACTACGGAGCATGAATCGGATCTGAAATTCAAATCGGTAATTTGAAACCAAGCTTGTTGACTTCGTGCAGGCGATTCATCCAAGCAATTAAGCTATCGGTGCCAAACTGGATCCCAAATAGGAAGGCGCTCGCCGAGTTCATCCGTGAGAACCGGGACATTTTGCATGGAAGCCTTGACATGCGGGTGTCCGAGGAACTCGTTGAGCACACACTTAATGTGGATCCTAAGTATAAACCGGTGAAACAGTTCCTCCGCCCGGTTTAATGAGGAAAAGCGCAAAGGCCATTGGAGAAAAGTAGCGAGGCTTCGGCAGCTGGTTTTATCATCGAGGTGTTTCATCGAGTGGCTCGCTAATCGGTACTAGTCCTTAAGAAAAGCGGCACTGGCGTATGTGTGTGGACTACGAGATCTTAACAAAGCTTGTCGGCGGATCCTTTTGCTCTCCCGCATTGATCAGATTATCGATGCCACGGCGGGATGTGGCGTTTAAGTTTCTTGGGCGCGTACTCTGGATATCATCAAATCAAGATGGCGGTCAGGACCAGGAGAAAGCGGCGTTTATAACTCCCTTTGGAGCCTTACGCTATGTATCTATGCCTTCGGGCTCAAGGCGCCCAAGCTACGTATCGGCGGTGTGTGCAAAATTCCTTGCATACACAGTTGGCCGCAATGTGCATGCCTATGTGGATGACATTGTGGTGAAATCAAAACGAAGAGGAGGCGGTGGGCGATTTGAAGGAGACCTTCGACAACCTGCGTATTTATAAGATGATGCTTAATCCGGCCAAATGTGTTTTTGGTGTCGGTGGCAAGTTATTGGGGTTCTGGTGTCCAGCGGAGAATCGAAGCCAATCCGGAGAAAATTAAAGCGATCACCTCCTTGACTAAACCAAAGTGTATCAACGACGTTCAGCGTTTATAGGCGGATTGCGGCTGAGCGGTTTATCGGCCGCCTTGGAGAAAGGCTATTCCTTCATACGAATCTTGAGGAAAAGCGGTCGGTTAAATGCAGGTCGGCTGCGGACGAAGCTTCGAGGACCTAAGCGGCAATTGGCCAATCCGCTGTCCTTGCAGCTCCGATTGACAACGAACGCTATTATTATATGTGGCAGCCAATGCGCGGCGTGGCGTAGCCATTGTGGTCGGCGTAAGGAGGCGAAAAGAATATCGGTTCAGCGGCGGTTTATTATATCGATGAGGTACTTATTGAATCCAAGCAGAAGTATCCGCATTGGCGAAGCTAGTCTATGGTGTTTTTATGGCCGGCGGAAGCTGAAACAATATTTCCAAGGGCATCCTATTACGATGGTTAGTTCAGCTCCCTTGGGTGATATCATACAAAACCGGGGAAGCGGCGGATTGCAAAATGGGCCATCGAGCTTGGGCATACGGGCTCAAATATATACCACGCCGCGGCGGTGAAATCACAAGCACTTGTTGACTTCATTAATGATTGGGCGGAGTTACAAGCACGGAGGAGAAGCGGATCATACATCTTGGACTATCCACTTGATGGGTCGAGCGGTTGGAAGGCTCGAAATTTGGAGTCGTGTTAACTTCCCCACGAGGTGATAAGTTTTATTCGTTCTCCGTCTAATGTTCCCTTGTACTAATAATGCAGCTGAGTCTGAAGCTTTACTCCATGGTCTCCGGATGGCTAAGAAATGAACTTAAGCGGGTCAAGTGTTTTGGTGACTTCGGACCTGGTGTCGCATGACAAGTATCGGCACTTGGGATTCTAAGGACCCCCTCATGGCTGCATATCGGCGAGGTGGATAATATTGCGAGGTGCTTCAAGGGATATCAAGTAGATCATGTGGATCGCCGGAAGAACGAAGCGGAGGCGCTTTAAGCGGCTGGGTTCTCGGCGTAAACGGTTCCCCTAATGTCTTCCTCGACATCTTGCACAACCGTCGGTTCGGCTCCCTGGTGAAGCGGTTTGGCAATTCGACCGGAGGCCGGTTGGTGGCAGCATTACGCTATTCGGATTGGGCGGTGCCTTATCTTGCATATATGACTCGAGGAGAATTGCGAGACGATGAGGTTACGGCGAGGCGGTAACCCGGCGCTCCAAGTCAATAGCGATTATCAATGGTGAGTTGCATCATCGCGGCGTTTGAGGCGTTTCAACGCTGTGTTTCCCCCGAGGAAGGTGGCGAAATTTTACGAGAAATCCATGAAGGGATTGCGGGCACCATGCGGTTCAAAGTCCACGGTGGCGAAGGCATTCCGTCATGGATTCTCTTGGTTAACGGCTCATCTTGATCACGGAGGATTTGGTCGAAACAACTGCGATGGGTGTCGAGAAATTCTCGAGCGTGCCCATATACCCGGCACAGAGAGTTGAGGATGATCCGATAACGTGGCCGTTTGCGGCGTGGGGGCTGGATATGGTCGGACCTTTTAAGAGATCCAAAGATAAGAAGACCCATCTGTTGGTGGCGGTGGACAAGTTCACCAAGTGGATTGAGCGGAACTGTCGATAAGTGTGATGCGGCAACAGCGGTGCAGTTCATCAAAAAGGTGATTTTCCGGTTTGGCTTTCCACACAGTATCAAAAAGGTGATTTTCCGGCTACCAATCTGTCCAAGGGAGCTATGAAAGAATTTTGTGAACGCGAGCATATCCGGCTTGATGTATCGTCGATGGCGCACCCCGATCCAGCAGGCGGCGAGCGTGCTAATCGAAATCTTGCGAGGCATCAAACCGCGACTTCGGTCCCATTAGAGAGGGCGCCAGGTGCTGGGTTGAAGAGCTCCCATCGGTGCTATGGAGTATCAATACTCGCCAAACCGGTCTCACTGGTTACCGCCTTTCTTCATGGTTTATGGGCGAAGCGATTCTCCCCGATGATATTCGCACGACTACGCCCGTGTGGCGGCTTATGTTGAAGCGGACAATGAAGCGGCGCGGGGCGCTTTGGACCTCTGGATGAGGGCGTGATATGGCAGCCGCTCGGTTGACAATTTACCAGCAAGACCTTCGTCGTTATCACAGCCGCCGGATTAAAACTAGAGCCTTTCGGGAAGGCGATTTGATCTGCGTCTCATCAAGACCAGACAGAGACATGCACAAGCTATCCCCACCTTGGGAAGGGCCCTTTGTGGTCGACAGAATCTGCTGCGGCTCCTATTATCTGGTTGATATTCGAGAGCATAAAGACTCACGTACATCGAGAGGAGGAGACCAACAGGCCGTGGAATATAGCTCATCTTCGACCTTATTACACATAAGTCATCGGCTCAGTTTATGTACATAGCATGACAATGTATATATTATCTTTCGATATAATAAAAATCAGGGCCTCAGCCAAAGCGGGGTCTCTGTCTTTCTTTTCATGCGTGGTTACACGGAGGGTTTCTGTTTTTCAAAGCGGCCTCCGGTTTACCCCTTGACAATTATATTTATCACTTGGGGGCTTGGTAGTATCCGAACGATTGCTACACCTTTTGATAAGCGAAAGCCACTAGATCATTTGGGGACACGGTCCGCGTCTGAACCGTCCGCCTCTTGGTCGGCCAATAGGGCGGCGCCACTGAGGGGCTTAGTCGAACCGAACCAATGTCACGCCACTTGGCGGCGTACTCGCCACGAGTCTTTTGGGGACTGGCTGACTAGCACCATCGCTACACCTTGAGGGCCTGGTTGCATCGACCATGGTAATGCCATCGACCAGCTCCAAGCAGCTCTCCTTTTTACAAAAGTTATTGCCTTTGTTGCCATATTTGGTATTTGATTTTGTTGCGTTTCCAACATAATGAATATTTTTCGGTTTAGCCGTCGATAACAAGCTGATAGTGCACGATCTGGTATTTCCCAAAGTTTTATTTTTTCTTTCCGGTTTACCATTTTCCGGTTCATCTTTATGGAAAAACTTGGGGGCTTGTGCTCATTCATGCGCCTATATGGAGGTTATTGCCTCCCAAGGCGGTTATGGCTTTTAACAAGAAAGCCTCCGCTTCAAGATTAGCTACACATGACCTTATGCCAGATATGGCAGGTATTTGTATCACATACTAATTAAATTTTCAATACATAAAGACATATTGGATGCCATAAACCGGCTGGCGGTCTCACCGCCGCCGAAGTTTAATCTTTTGATTGCAGGAACTGTGAATCAAACAAAGTTCACTCGATGCGAAGGCATACCCGAGCAGCGAACTTTGGCTAAAAGCTATTACAAAGGCAAACACGATTGCCCAAATGATCATTGTTTTCTAAACCAGCTACGGTTCAAGACTGTTCTTCGTCCTCCACCGCTTGACATCCTCTTCTCTACCCATTGGCTGGAAATCCACGAAGTCCGATCGATGCCCATCAGCAACGAAAAACAGCTTCTTCATGAATCAAAGTTGGCGGTTCAATGTCGGGGGCGTAAGTGTGCTTATGGATTGGAGGGATTAAATTTTCGGCTCAAAAGTTGGGCGGACACACGCTTGTTCGATCGTTGTATTGGGCTTGATAGTGCTCCAAATCGGCTTCTTCCGCCAATTGACAAGCAAGTGGGCGTCTTGCGGTTTATTGCGCGCAAGTCCTCTTCATTAAAGTGCGAGCCATCTTCCTTCACCTTGGGATAGCACTGGGCTGCTTCCTTTGGATCAAAATCCGGCACCCAGGCTTTGGCCGGATCAAAGCGTTGATGGCTCCGGTTAAGTGCAACCGACTTCTTTACCTCCTCAATCCGGGAAGGCAGGATGGATAGCGGTTCAAGGTGTCTTGGATCAGGGCGGCGCCGGGTTGTTGTGTGACATTGTGGTAATCACACGTTGGGCTCCGTATATCTGCTGTTCTACTAAGGTGTACACAGCTTTTAGTTTCTTCATACGTCATTCCCCAAGTGCCCAGCGTGTGCTGCATTTCATAAGCAGGACAGTTTTAAACCGGAGTCTTTGGAGATACAAGACAAGTAAATTACACTTATTTGCGGGGACGTCTTGAAGATGGCTGCCGTCATAGAATGCACTTGCCGCTTCCGCTGTCGGATCATCTACCACGGTTTAAGGCGGTTTCCGGCATTTTCCGCCCGCTTGAGCAAGTTGGCCTTTTCAGTGGCCCGGACAGCTGTTCCTTCTTCATTTTGTCGCCGTTTCTTCTGCAGCAGCCAGGGCAATAGTCAGCTCCTTCTTGGCCTTATGCATCTCGACTCTTGAGTCTCAATGCTGCTGTAAATCGGCAATCCGGTCATCCTTGATCGCCACATCAGCTCTGCATGTTGATAGCATCATCGACCAGCAATTAAAGTGCAAGTCTCAACCACACAACATCGTTATATGCTTGACACTTGGGGGCTAATGTACCTTCAATTTTTCTACTGCTAATACATGGAAAAGTCCCAAGTTCAATACTGGCGTATTTAACTTTCGGCACTTGAGGCTAATGGCTATTTCATTTTACTAAAGCATTGCTAAGCAGCTTTTGGAATACCGGTTTAGGTTTGCATACATAAACCGGCCTTGGTGGTTATGAGGGAAAATTGCAACAGTCTATCAGAGAAAATTATCAAAGTGCCAGTTTGATCACAGATTGCAAACCAGCCCTTGGGGGCTACGAGGATTACTATACCGATATTAAAGAAAGGAGCGTTACCTCAAACTTATCTCTCATCAGTTTCACCAAGCCAGCTTCATAGTCACGGCTACTGTAAAGCCGGTTTAAGTATCCGTAATGAAGGTCTTGGGCGCTCATAGCGGCATATGTCTCCAGCTCTGCATTCCATTTTCCTTTCTTAAAAGCGGCAGAGTCCTCTTTCATAGTGTGCCGAGTTAAGGTAGCAGCATTGCCCGGTTCAGAGTGGCCTATTCCAGTAATTACCACGTCGTCATCTTTCGATTCGACGGATTGAGTAAACACGATGGCTTTGGCAGGGGGCTATGAGGCTTTTGATTTGGATGGTCTTGGCGGCGGATCAGCAGAACATTGAAGCATCTGTAGGCCTCTCCTCTGGAATCACATCTTCTTGAACCGGAGTTGTTCGAATATCTTCAAAGCAACATTGTCATGATCCGGTGCTGCTCATGATCGGAGGTGGCAGCTTCCTCGGTGGTTTCCAAGCGAGCTTTCTTCTTTGGGTTTGGTTTGGTCTGAAGAAACAGAAATAAGACACGTACATTCTGAAGAAATTGACAAGTATGTGGTCATGTTGGCTTACCCGACAGCTATCTTGATGGCGGCAATGTGAGTGGTGACGATTCGCGGAGGATGAATGAGAGGTGACACGATAATCGGTCGGACGGATTAAGAGGTTGTGGAATAAACCGCTTTGGAATTCAAGGTAATAAAATGGTTGGAAACCTCGGTGCGGCGTTTTCGAGCGGGCTGTTGATAAACCGGCGAAGTAACTACACATCCCATGTCTTGGGTTGTGCGGCGGACCTCGTCTTCTGCGCGTCTTCATAAGTTTGGGATCCAAGTGAGCAAGAGGATGAGAAAAGTTAACTTTCCGGTTCGCCCGCGAAATTTTGGGGAAGGTAAGCTTGTTGAATCGGAAGAAAGAATGGTTACCTCGGCAAATCCAGCGTTGTTGGCTTCAGCGTCATCCTGACAAGCATCGTCATCAATAAGACGTGTAAAAAACAAGCCAAGAGAATCAAGTTCGGATTACCCACATCGTCATCGATGGCGGATCGAGCAAGCCGTGGTTTTCCTCTTATGAGCAGGCTTCTTGACAACTTTCGTTTTGGGCGGTTTTGCCGCCAGCCTTGTCGCTTTGTCTTGCGAGAGCTTCTTGCTCCAAAATGGATCATCACCTGGATCGGAAATAATTGAGAATTGCAAGTATGAAAGTAATGGCAAAAATTAATGATGGCACAATCAGGGCTTACTACGGGAGGTGCGTTGAGGGTGCGATAAGGAGCCAAGCGGTTTGGGCACGAGGTGCTCCGGTTCGTTCAGCATTTTCCTCCTTGAATCGTAACCGTCTTGAGACAATTCTAATTTGGTGTGTCGGTGGGTCATCGACATTGCGGTATCTTGGCACATCAAACCGAACGCCGGCTCAAAGGCGGTATGCCCCAAGATAACCAACAGCGTGCGGATCGATTCAGTCAAACCGTTGGCCATAAAGGCCGGAGCTTGGACAGTTGGGGGCGTATCTACTTCTCTCTTTTGCGGTCAATCGTTGCGGAAAGGGATGTGTGTTGCTGAGCCGCTCTGGCGGAAACCAGGTAAAGGATTTTCACCTTGAGGGAGGTGTCTGCAGTAGAACCAAGTGGCATTCCATTCTTTGGGGTGAGAGTGGAGCTTCACGTGGGGATAAGTGATCTCTTTTCTCTTACGGATAGCCATACCGCCCAACTTCGGTGTTGGGGCCATCGGTGAATTCGATGCGGCGGTTTAGGTGGAAAAAGATCCGGAATAGCTCGACGTAAGGCTCCTCTTGCGAGATAAGCTTCGACAAACACTTGAAAATGACACAAGTTAGTATGAATTGGGGCCGATATCTTGGGGGCGTAGTTGAAAGTTGGCCATTACGTCCGGTAAAACTTTGACCGGCGGTTTGAAACCGGAATAAGTGATCCATGAAAACTATGACTTCACCTTCACGAGGTGGGAGGACATTCCTCACCAGGAACCCTCAATGGATGGTGTTTTGGTTATCCAAAGCGCCAATGGACACTAGCTTTCGTTGAGTTGTGTCTCGAGAGGCGGAAGGACCAGTTGCATTCATACACTGTTTGGCCATCATGAGGTCTACAAGGAGAAGAATCCGGTTTGAGAAAATACACATTACAGAGTAATTGATCCAAGATATGACAAACCGGAAGATGAACCGATGAACCAGTTCAATACGGTATGGTGTCAGACATATATTGGCGGTTCAACACGAGGGACTAATGGTGTGCCGATGCGGTTTAGCAGTTTTTGTTTCTATGGTAAGTTAAACCGCCTAATTAAGCGGAGGAAATCGGCGAAACAAGTTTCACAAGAGTTCATGTTTATCATGGATCAAGCGTGAGTTTTCAGAAAAGCAGGAAAGGCGCGAAAAGTAAAGAAGAAGCAGGAAATGCACCATGAGGTATGCATATGTATATGTGAGAGAGCTATGGGATTTAGATGAGAAGGCGCAGCAGATGCGCACGGATCTTCGTTTAGTACAAAACAGGGATCATAATGCCTCGAGAGGATAGAAAAGTGAAAGCATATGAAGAACACGGATGAAGCTTGAACCTAGAACAGATCTAAAGATGATGAACAGATTAAACAAAGGATAAGGGATTTACCGGAAGCGAAAGGAGTTAATGCGAAGGTCGCCGTATTCTGGTCGAACAGGTTGATGCAGCGCCCTTGACGAAGCTAAAGGTTGATGGCGACAGCCAGACTCGGAGGCAGCGGCGCAAGGAAGAAGACGAAGAGGAGCGAAGGAGAAACCGAATGACCCTTCTGGTCTTATTTATAAGGCAAGAAAACTAGGTCAAACGCGTGAATCGAGGGCGGTCATTAAAGAAAGGCGCTATAAAAGATAAGTTTCAAGATGGCGTCGGGCGGTTTGAGAATCGGAAGCAATGATGTCATGCGGTTTACAATGATGACCAGTGACGATCTATTACATAAGAAGATATCCAAGATGCAGGTTTTATCAAGGATCGACATGAACCAGGTTCAAATCAATCGGGGCCTAATGTTGGGGATATTACCGCTAGGTGTAAACCGGCCGTTGATTGGGCCGGGTTAGCTCTGCTAGTGGTGTAGTTATGAAAAGGCCCAAGGCCTATAGTCGGTTTAACGCTTGTAGCCGTGACCGGCCTGATGTATGACTTGTATTGTAAGTTAGGAATAGAGAGATACCAACCGGGATACGAGTATGAACCGGTTGGGATTCTCCAAACCGACGGGCGTCACTCGTGTATATAAGGGGACGACCCGGCGGCGGTTCAAGACAGACAACAACAACTCGAGCCTAGGTGAAGCTTATTTGCTCCCTAGCCATCGAGACTACATCAATTCCATCACAACTAGACGTAGGCTTTTACCTTCATCGAAGGGGCCGAACTAGTATAAACCCTCGTGTCTTTGTGTCCGTTTAACCCCTACAAGTAAACCCGTAGCGATGGCTCCACGACTAAGTCCTCATGCTAGGACATCTGCCGTGACAAATCCACGACACCTTCCATGTTTTTTGTTGTCGTCGTGTGTTTTATTTATTTTGTTGCATTCATCATCGCATCATTCGCATTGCATCGACACTCTGTTGCCGTCATTGTTTTGAAACTTGCATTCGTTCGTCGTTGCCGCTTCTCCCTTTGCCTTCATCACCTTCCCTCGGATCGCCTTGCCTGTGCTGACCGTTCCAGACCAATCGGGTTTTTGCTTCCCTCTTGACCGTGACGACCAAACCCCCCTCGCGTGCGCGTCCGAAACTTCCCCTAACCCGAAACAGACTATCGTTACTGTTGGATACGTATCATCTCGAAACATCCTTCTAGTATTTCCCTTTATTATTTGATCTCTCTTAACCTTTTATTTCTCGACCGTCCGATGTAAATCAAATGGTCCAAACCTAGACCCACTTTGCTATATATATATATAGACCACCACTAATCAAATCTAGAAAACCACCTAATTTCTAGGGATCCTACCCTAGCGCCGCCACTCTCTCTCTCGGGATCCTCCCAGATCCGATCCATCCAACCACCCATAGCCATCTCCCTCCTTGATCGTCCTGACCCAATCCCCTCGCCCGCCACTTCGCTCGATCCAGCGGTCGTCCAAGGCTTCCCGTTCCTCACCTCGCTGCCGCCTCCCACCTCGCGCCCATAGCCTCTCCCGCTCGAGGGCCTCCGTGCCGTCTTCGTCAAGCGCAGGGAGACGAACCCCTCCCGAGACCAGCTCCGCCATGGCCTTCAAGCTGCTGCCTCCCCGTCATCATCTTCGAGCCCGCCCTGCCGGCGACCTCTAGGCCAGTCCCTCGCGCGCCTCTTTCTCCTCCTTCCTTCTTTCTTTCCTTCTCTGCATGCCTTCTCAGTCCTATGCCTCTCTCTGTACAGGACGAACAGAGGAGCTCCAGCTGCGCCATGGATGCCCTACCTCGCCGGATCCTTCCATTCCCCTCGTCCCGCGCCCTGGATCCGGTCGATCCGAGCTTCCCCATGCCCAAGACCTCGTCGCCCCTTCGCTCTGCTCCCGGCCACCAGCGCCCTGCTCGCCTCCTCTGCTTCGCCCCTTCACGAGCAGGACGGCCCCGCCCTGCTTGCGTCCGTCGAGATCCGACGCTGGCCCGCCGTCTTCGACCTCCCTCTGCGTGGCCGCAAGCTCGCCGCCGCCGGCGTCCTCGCCAAGACCTGCCGCTGCTGCGCCTTGCTTTGTCTGAAGCCACTGCGCCAAGCCCTGCCTGCTTCGCCTCCTGTCTTCGAGTGCAGGACGACGAGCGTGGGCCTCGTCCAGCCTCGCCATCTCCAGCGCCCCGCTTGGGCCTCCTCTCCAAGGCCTCAGCCCGATGTGAGCAGCCACCCAAACTGTTTGCCCAGCCAGTTTCGGCCCATATCATGTTTTTCGCGTTCTGCGAATTTGTCCAATTATCCAGAAAACTGCATATTTACAGATCGTCCCTCCATGTTCATGCATTTAATAACTCAACAACCGTGCATCGGTTTAAAATGATTTAAACATGTAAAATGCTTAGAATTTTGTCTAGTTTCATAATATGCAACTCTCATCCATGTTTAAAATGTTTAAACATGCTGTTTGCTTAAATTTGCATAATTGCCATGTTAAAATGATTTATTTCATAACTAGTTAACCGTAACTCGGTTTTTAATAAACTATATATGTAAATGGGGTGGAAAATGTCTAGATTAACTTGTTGCGCTTTATTTTCCTGTTTAACAACAATAAAATATGGTTTTAGGCAGAACAGTACCAAATCTAAAATATAGACATGAGCATTTTCCGGAATTGTTGTTTGTTGTTTCCGGCCTCATTTAAACTTGCCTAGATAGGTAGATTTGTTATGCTTCACCTCTTGCCATGTTTAACAACATTTAATATTGTTGGGTACATAAATGAGAGAGAACTAAATAATTGATGTGGTGTTTCGTCAATATGCAACCCGTTGCATATTGATCTCCACTTAATTTGTAGAATTGCTTGTGCACTTTGCCATGCCATGCTATTTAAACCGGACATGCATCATACTTGATTGTGCATCATGCCATGTTTATGTGTTGTGGTTGTTTACCATGTTGCTTGCTTCTTTCCGGGTTGCTTTTCTCGGTAGCTTTGGTTTCGTTCCAGGGTTGTGAGGATCCGTTCGACTTCGTCCGTTTATCTTCTTCATGGACTCGTTCTTCTTCCTAGCGGGATCTCAGGCAAGATGATCATACCCTCGAAATCACTACTATCTTTGCTATGCTAGTTTGCTCGCTCTTTTGCTATGCCAATGCTACGATGCCTACCATTTGCTTGTCAGCCTCCCAAATTGCCATGTCAAACCTCTAACCCACCATGTCCTAGCAAACCGTTGATTGGCTATGTTACGCTTTGCTCGGCCCCTCTTATAGAGTTGTTAGTTGCGGTGAAGATTGAAGTTTGTTCCTTGTTGGAACATGGAGATGTTGTTCCTTGTTGGAACATGTTTACTTGTTGGGATATCACAATATATCTTATTTAATTAATGCATCTATATACTTGGTAAAGGGTGGAAGGCTCGGCCTTATGCCTGGTGTTTTGTTCCACTCTTGCCGCCCTAGTTTCCGTCATATCGGTGTTATGTTCCCGGATTTTGCGTTCCTTACGCGGTTGGGCTATAATGGGAACCCCTTGATAGTTCACCTTAAGTAAAGCTCCTCCAGCAATGCCCAACATTGGTTTTACCATTTGCACTAATAACCTACCACCTTCCCTTGGGTTCTGCAGACTCAAGGGTCATCTTTATTCTAACCCCCCCGGGCTAGTGCTCCTCTGAGTGTTGGTCCGAACTGAGCTGCCTGCGGGGCCACCTCGGGGAAACTTGAGGGTTGGTTTTACTCGTAGCTAGTCTCATCTGAGTGTGCCCTGAGAAATAGATATGTGCAGCTCCTATCGGGATTGGTCGGCACATTCGGGCGGTGTTGCTGGTTTAGTTTTACCCTGTCGAAATGTCTTGATGTACCGGGATACCGAGTCTGATCGGAGTGTCTCGGGTGGAGGTCTATTCCTTCGTTGACCGTGAGAGCTTGTCATGGGCTAAGTTGGGACACCCTGCAGGATTTGAACTTTCAAAGCCGTGCCCGCGGTTATGGGCAGATGGGAATTTGTTAATGTGCGGTTGTAGAAAACCCGAAGTTGACCTTAATTAAAATACATCAACCGCGTGTGTAACCGTGATGGTCTCTTCTCGGCGGAGTCTGGGAAGTGAACACGGCGTTGGAGTTATGTTTGACGTAAGTAGTTTCAGGATCACTTCTTGATCGCTACTAGCTTCACGACCGTGCCGTGCTTCTCTTCTCGCTCTCTTTTGCGAATGTAGCCACCACATATGCTAGTCGCTTGCTACAGCTCCACCTCATTACTCCATCCTTCCTATAAGCTTAAGTAGTCTTCATCTCGCGGGTGTGACATTGCTGAGTGCCCGTGACTCACAGATACTTCCAAAACCAGTTTGCAGGTGCCTATGTTACCAAGCAGGTGATGCAACCAAGCTCAAGGAGGAGCTCGATGAAGATCGTGCCCCTTGTGTTGTTTCGTTCTAGTTGATCAGTAGTTGAGCCCAGTTGGGGTCGATCGGGGACCTTTGTCGCATTTGGGGTTCTTCTTTTATTTTGGTTCTGTAGTCGGACCTTGATTGTATCTGGATGATGTAATGCTTTATTCATGTAATTGTGTGAAGTGGCGATTGTAAGCCAACTATGTATCTCTTTCCCTTATGTATTACATGGGTTGTGTGAAGATTACCTCACTTGCGACATTGCTTTCAATGCGGTTATGCCTCTAAGTTGTGCTTCGACACGTGGGAGATATAGCCGCATCGAGGGCGTTACAGGTCATGTATGCCTGTCCCTATAAGTTAGTGCCACTTTGGATTCACGACTAACCATGTCAGCCCGGGATCCTTGTCATATGTATGCTAGCGACACTATCATATACGTGTGCCAAAAGGCGCAAACGGTCCCGGGCCTGGTAAGGCATCACCCGTGGGAATACCATGCGTGAGGCCGCAAAGTGATACGAGGTGTTACATGCTAGATCGGTGTGGCATTGAGTCGGGGTCCAGACAGGAAGACTTGGTTATTCCTGACCCGGAAGCACAATTGGTGGCGGCTCTTCATGTCATCTCAGATTGGACAGTGCAATATTTGGCTTACATGACCCGGGGCGAGTTGCATGAGGATGAAACCTTGGCCAGGCAGACAACCCGGTGGTCTAAGTCAATGACGATTGTCTGTGGCGAGTTGCATCATGCAGTGTTACAGGGGCATTTCAGCGTTGCGTCTCCCCTAAAGAAGGCCAAGAAATTCTACGTGAGATTCATGAAGAGGATTGTGGTCATCACGCCGGGTCAAAATACCTTGTGGCCAAGGCTTTCCGTCATGGATTCTATTAGCTGACGGCTCATGCTGATCCAGAGGACCTGGTCAGTAAATGTGATGGTTGTTAGAAGTTCTCAAGACGGGCTCATGTGTCAGCTCAAGAATTGAGGATTATTCCAATTACTTGGCCGTTCGTAGTCTGGGGGCTTGACATGGTTGGGCCTTTCAAAAGGTCCAAAGATAAAAAGACCCACCTTTTGGTGGCAGTTGATAAATTTACAAAGTGGGTTGAGGCAGAGCTAGTCAGTAAGTGTGATGTAGCTACGGCAGTTCAATTAATGAAAAAGGTGATATTTCGCTTCGGCTTTCCACACAGCATTATAACTAACAATGTCACTAATCTGTCTAAAGGCGCCATGGAAGAATTTTGTGAACGTGAGCATATTCGGTTGCATGTTTAATCAGTGGCTCACCCCCAATCCAATGGTCAAGCCGAGAGAGCCAATCAAGAGATCTTGAAAGGCATCAGGCCCCGGCTTTTGGTCCCCCTGCAGCGGACGTCGGGTTGTTGGGTTGAGGAGTTACCCTATGTAATATGGAGCATTAACACTACTCCCAACAGATCTATGGATTATACGCCTTTCTTCATGGTCTACGGAGTTGAGGCGGTTCCCCCTAGTGACATCCGTCATGACTCGCCCCGCATGGCAGCTTATGTTGAGGCGGACAATGAACAGGCGCGTCGGGATGCTCTTGACCTGTTAGATGAAAAGCGGGACTTGGCAGCAGCTCGTTCAGCCATTTACCAACAGGACTTGCGCCGCTATCACGGCCCCCGGGTTAAGTCCAGAGCCTTTCAGGAAGGTGATTTGGTGCTCCGGCTCATCCAGGATCAAACTGATGCACACAAGTTATCCCCACCTTGGGAAGGTCCCTTTGTGGTCAGCAAGAACTTGAACAACGGGTCATACTACCTTATCGATGTTCGAGAGCACAAAGACTCACGTAAGTCGGAAGAGGAGACCCGCCGGCCATGGAATATCACTCATATTCGGCCTTACTACACTTGAGCCACCGGCTCTCATGATGTACATATTTTTACAATGTATATATTATGATAAATAATAAACCAGGACCTCTGTCCTTTTTTCTTCCTCAAAGGTAAATGTGTCATTGTTATTATCATTGTCATCTCACATGATCACTTGGGGGTTGATCGTCTTCGATCCAGTTTAACCCTCTGATCTGGCTTACGATCGTATTCAAATCTAGCCGTTAAAATTTATGATCACTAGGTGGCTTCCTGTTCAAACATAGGTCATATTCAAACCAAATAGAACATAGCTGTCGTTACCCTTTTGATTGGCACACTGCCGAGCTCACTAGGGGGCTTCTTGATCGTATTCGAATCATAGCTCAACCCCTTTTGGGAACCGACTTTGTTCGTAGTTGAATCAGAGTCGTTAAAAAACTCTCAAGGTCATTAGGGGGCTTCCTGTTCAAACATAGGTCGTATTCCAACCAAAGAGAACATAGCTGTTGGTACCCTCTTGATCGGCGCAACGCCAAAGCCACTTGGGGCTACATGATAGTATTCGAATCTTAGCTTAACCCCTCTGGAATGGTTTACTGATCGTATTCGAATCAGCAGCCTTGAATTTTTATATTCAATTTGGTATAAGTTTTCTTTGGAAGCACCCTTTATTGGACTAGAGACTTTTCTGAGGTTTACAAGTATAAGTTGATTATTTTAACCCGGCTTAATATTGGCTGATAAGTCGCCAATATATGAGCGTCATTATACCATCGGAAATATTGGTGTCCAAAGATTGGGTTATCGCCCTTACTGACCGGGTCATATGAGCCAGCGGTGCAAATTCAAAAAGTCACAGGTGTAAGATTATAGTTGTGTTTTAAACATTATATGTTATGACAAGCTTATCTGTAACTCTTTTTATATTAAGTTATTATGACCCGCCTGGCGGTAAGATGCCAAGGGATCTTGTGGTCTGTTTTCATGCGCAGGACAGTTAGAAGGTTTGGTCAAGCATACGGAAAGCAGATGAAAAGTAAACACGGGTGAATATAACACGTCAGCTTAATGACATTAAGCATCAAAATGTGCATGATGGCACGGCCAAAAAAAGTTATTTCTAGTCTATTACATGACTCCCTGAGTCCAAATGATTCACATTGTTTTTCAGCACATCACATGTGTGAGCCGCCACGGTAGGTTAGCCTTCATGTTGGCCTGAAGCGTCCGGGTTAGCCCTCTCCGTGTCTTCGCCCTGTTCCCTTTCCAGGAAGGTTGACGATGACCCGTCAATGTTGTTCAAAGCTTCAAATTCAGCTTCATCATCAACTCGACCAACCGGGTCAACGTCAGGAGCGAAGGTGTGCTTACGAAGTGGGGGGGTCAGACTGGTCACTTCATAGTGAGGCATTGGAATTCTCCGGTTCTCTGCGTCATAACCCGCCTGGTATTTTGTAAGATCCACTTCGTTTGCTATCAGGGTAGCCACGGGGCGTATCTCCTTTACACAAGCGGTAAATTTTGGTTTTTTTGAAAGGAGTGCCCTCCTCCTTCAGGCTTGGATAACCAGTGGCAATGTTGGCGGGTCTAACTCTGGTAGCCAAGCCTTGGACCGGCTTAAAGCATTTATCGCTCCATCTCTTGCAGCTGACCGCCTCAGTTCATTGAACCGTTGCGGCAGCACGGAAAGCTTCTTCAAGACCTCTACCAGGAGGGTAGCCACTTCATTTGACAAAGCCACCGTGGCTAATGCACATTGAGATCCGGTGTACAATTGCTCCACCAGTGTGTAAACTGCCTTCAGCTTGATCAATATATCTTGGTTCAGGTTTGAGCTTCTGGGGCCTGCATAAACATGATCAGGTGAGTCAACTCCAATTATATGATCAACTGAAAGGTTCAAATATTTAAACACTTGCAGGGTGACTTACCAAAGATCGCCGAGACCATCTGAGAGACATGGTGCTTTAAGCCCGTTAATTCACCGGTTGCTTCTTCAAGAGCCGCCTCTACCTTCTCAGCTCAGTTAATCAATGCAGTTTTTTCATTAGCCCAGACCTTCTTTTCAGTTTCAAATTCTTTCTTCAGTTTTTCTTGCTCAGAAATGCTGAATTTGAACCTGGTGTCGGCCTTTTGGATTTCTGTCTCTTGGGCCTCAAGGCAGCTCTTCAGATCAGTCACCTCTGATTCGAGTTGACTCGTGGCAGCCTATACAAATACAGGCTCAAAATCAAGCCAATTTTTATGCAATATTCAAGTCCCAAGCTTTTTGCCACCAACAACGCTTGTCACGTGGGGGCTAATGTTTACCGAAGAATTTTGCTTTCACTTGCGGTTCACAACAGTAAGTCCCAAGCATTTTGCAACAATAATACTTGGCACATGGGGGCTAATGTATATTGCTGTTCAAAGCTTTGTTCGTATTTTTCGTTTATATAACCATTTTAAGAACCGGCTCAACCATGTTGGTTAAGCCGCCCCTTGGGTACTACAGACTAAGCTGGACTTCTTGCATGTTTTATCCATCTATGCTACTAATGTCACTAAATTTATTTCTAAGTCTACAGCACAAACATCATAAGCAGTAGACTTTGGGGGGGGGGGGGGATGGCATAGTAAAGATTAATGAATAACAGAGAAAGGGTTATACCTCAAATTTTTGGTGCATCTACTTCACCATGCCAATCTCGAGGTTCCGGCTGCTGTGCACTTGGCTCATGTAGCCAGAAAAGATGTCTCCAATACTCATGTGAGCATAGTTCACAACATCCAGCTTGACCCGGCGGTGTTCCAGAAGTTCCTCCTTGGCAGGACACTTGGCCAGCACAGTTGGCCTTCCCGGCCCAACAAAGCCGGTTCTGGTGATCTCGACATCAGTGTTTTTGCGGATCATCTGTCCTGACCGGGCTAAGGGCTTCTAGATTTTCTGAGTTATCAGCGGCTCGTTCAGCAGGCGGGTCAGTAGTGGGAGTTGGTATATCTTGAGCTGGTTCAGATGGCGGCTCATGAGTTGACGAGTCTGGTACAGCTGTTTCAAGAACCGGCTCGGTCATGACCATGTCTTCAGCCGGCTTGCTCTTCCTAACCCGTTTGCTGGGCTTGGCTTGTCCACTGCGTCAAAACAAAGGTTAGTACAGATGCAAGGGATTAAATTAAATACAAGATAAGGAGATTATTATTACCCTGGTGCAGTCTTGAAAGCCGGCAGATTGGACTACATTGAGTTGCCGAAGAAAAGGGAAGTTTCCTGATAATCCAAGTCAGAAGAATTGAGAGGTTAGCGAGTAAAACCCGCCAAAGGATAAAAAAAATTCAAATCAGATGTGACCTCGTTCCGACGCTTATTTGGGGTGTTTGGCAAGCCAGAGGAGAGCTTCGCATCCTTCCTAGTCCGGGTCTGCCTCCAGCTCTCATGAATCTGTCGCTTCAAAAGAAATTGAGGATCTTGATAAGCTAAGGGATGTGAAAATCTTACTTTCCGGGTTACTCTGCGGATTTTCTGTCTTGACAAAGGCTCGGAGTTGGAGGAAATGATAGTTACCTCTTTAGCCTTGTTACGACTGGCTCCAGTGTCCTCCTGCTGATAATCAGTGTCAATAAGATGGTTAAAAAAGGACCCAAGAGAGTCAAGGGTTACCTCCGACTCAGAAGAATTTGCTAGTCGAAGCAGGTCAGAGGCAGTGGCTTTCTTGCCCTTCTTCTTGCCAGCCTCTTTCCTAGCGGCTTTCTTCTCTTTCCTAGCCTTCTTGGCAGCTTCATGGTCATATTTGACCTTCCGGAATTTATCACCTGCCTAAAAAGATTAATGTATGGATGAGTATGGGTGAAACATCAAAAATCAAAGTAATTATTTCATATGGGCGGCTTATCTTTGGAGCCGGGTTAGCTTTGCAGAAGGGGGCTAATCCCACCTTACCACATTCTGCCATGCTTGCGTTCAAAAGAGACTTGGTCATATCATCGATGACATCTTCAGGCAAGTCATCAGGGCTGTGTCGTAGAGGGTCATCCTTTGTGCCCATATAATCACACAACAAGCCGGGGAGGCGGCTCAACAGAATGACCCGCCAGGCGAGCCAAACCCGAACCAGGTCGATGCCAGTTAACCCGTTCCCCAGAAGAGCCTTGATCTTGGCTAATGTGGGGGCGAGTGATTTGCGTTCGGCGGCTGTAATCTTGTCAGGCAAATGGTGGTTGGGCCCAAGACAAAGAGCACGAAAGTCGAGCAGAGGGTTTTCACCAGCCGGAGAGGTGTCTTGGCAGTAAAACCACGTCTGATTATAGTCTTTTGGGTGGCTCGACGGGTTGGCGTAAGGAAAGATTACGTCCCTATGACGCTGGATCAAGACACCACCAGGCTCTAAGATCTGACCACTGGCGCACTCATTCTGGCGGTTCAAATAAAGTAGCTCTTTGAAGAGCAGCAGGTTTGGTTCTTCTCCGAGGTATACATTACTGAATACCTGGAAGTTGCGGATATTAGACACGGAATTGGGTCCGATGTCTTGCGGGTGAAGATCAAAGAAATGCAACACGTCTCTGAAGAATTTTGAGCCGGGTGGAGTGAAACCGCAGTTCATGTGATCCATGAAAATAACAACTTCTCCTTCTTTGGGCTGAGGAAATTCCTCCTTCGGGTTAGGAGCACGATAAGTCATGACTTCTTTCTTCGGCAGATAGTCGGTCTTCACAAAGTCATCAAGAGTACTGTCTATGACAATGGATTTTACCGAGTTGCAGGAAGTGGGTGCCTTTGGTGCCATTATGTTGAAAGCCTAAAGATAGAGTAAAAAGTACCAGTTCAAATTTAAGCCGGGTAGGAGAAAATATTACAGTGCATATTCAAGATGGCGGCTTACGAAGGGGCCTAATGGTATAAGGATAGTTATGTCAAGGTTATTTAAGCCGCCATAGGCTCTATAAGCCGTTAGCTCTATTAAAACCGCCGTGGGTGGCTCAAGTTATCAATTGAGCATTGCCTCTTTGAAGCCAGTAATCAGAGTCGCCATGGCTAGATGAATCTAACAAGTGCAGATTTTTGCCTAAGTGTTGCATAAACAGGTTTCACAAACTGCAGCTATTATTTTGGATCAAACAGACATTCAGAAAAGAAAAATTTCTAGGCCTAAAAACATGGTGCAGACAAGTTCATTCGTTCTACTAAGGATTCTTTAAAAAGAAATAAGATCTGCTAGTGCTGAAAATGGATGCGGAGCAACTACCGCACGAGATCTTCCCTACTGTCGGATCAAAGAAGCCATGACAGAAGCAAATGCGAAGAACTGGGATGAACGAGGAAACATATAGATGAACACGCTAGCCCTAGCATGGATCTATGGTGCAAAAAGGGGAAAACTTACTGCGGTAGATCTCCTGCGGAGGGGCGCCGCCGTTTTCTTGTCAAGTTCAGGTCGATGCAGCGGCCAAGGTCGACGGAGCGAGATCTTGCTGCTCTTGGCGGCAGTGAAACTCGATGTGAGATGGGGAGAAAGGAAGAAGACACGGAAGAGAAGAATGAGGAAGACCTAGTCGGGTCTATTTATAAGGAAGGGCCACTAAAAGAGCGAGAAAAACAAGGAGGCTGAAAATATAAGTTATCCAACTACAAGGACGCCTCGATTTTTGGGATGGTCATCAAGACAAAGATCCGTTGGGATGCATTGAATAAAACATGCTTTTATGACAAGTGACATCACGGCGAGTTACCACAAATCCATAGGATGACGTCATGGCGGGTTATAAAATTTTTATAAGGGAAGATGATTTTTTCTTAAGTGTCGATGATTGACATGAACTGGTTCAAATCAATCTGGGGCCTAATGTTGGGGATATAACTACTGTTATGACTCGCCCAGGAGGGGCCGGGTAATACTTACAAATATTCTTGAAGCCCAAGACTCAGGATAGGGATGGCGGTTCAGTTAAGGGCCCAAAGCCCAGAGGCAACTTAAGACCCGTAGTGATAAACCGCCATATGTGCGTGACTTGTATTGTAAGGCAAGAATAATTAAGAGACCAAACCGGACACTTTTTATGAGCCGGCCGGGACACTGTAAGCCGCTGGGCGTCGACCTCTATATATAAAGGGACGACCTGGCGACGGTTCAGGACAAGTAAGATCAACTCAAGAGCTAGGTCAAGCGATTCGCTCCCTAGTTATCGAGACATAAGCAATCCCACTCAAAATTGGATCGTAGGCTTTTACCTTCATCGTAAGGGGCCGAACCAGTATAAACCTCATGTCCTTTGTCCTGATTAACCCCGTTAAGCTTCCTAGTTGCGATGGCTCCATGACTAAGTCCTTTCACTAGGACATCTGCCGTGACAATTCCACAACAGGTTCAATTTTTAGATCCCCCAACACTTGTACACACACGCTGCTTGTCGGTGTCAAAACCGGCGGATCTCGGGTAGGGGGTCCTGAACTGTGCGTCTAGGCGGATGGTAACAGGAGACAAGGGACATGATGTTTTTACCCAGGTTCAGGACCTCTCGATGGAGGTCAAACCCTACTCCTGCTTGATTGATATTGATGATATGGGTAGTACAAGAGTAGATCTACCACAAGATCAGAGAGGCTAAACCCTAGAAGCTAGCCTATGGTATGATTGTTGTTCGTCCTACGAACTAAAACCCTCCGGTTTATATAAGCACCGAAGAGGGTTAGGGTTACATAGAGTCGGTTACAATGGTAGGAGATCTACATATCCGTATCGCCAAGCTTGCCTTCCACACCAAGGAAATTCCCATCCGGACATGGGACAATGTCTTTAATCTTGTATCTTCATAGTCCAGGAGTCCGGCCAAAGTCTATAGTCCGGCCATCTGGACACCCCCTAATCCAGGACTCCCTCAGTAGCCCCTGAACCAGGTTTCAATGACGACGAGTCCGGCGCGCATATTGTCTTCGGCATTTCAAGGCGGATTCCTCCTCCGAATACTTCATAGAAGATTTTGAGCACAAGGATAGTGTCCGGCGCTGCAAAATAAGTTCCCCATACCACCGTAGAGGGAATAATATTTACACAAATTCAATCTCCTGACGTATTCCATGGCGTGACATCACACCACGGCCAAGCCTTTATTCGAATCATTTTCTTGTTCCACCTCAGCGCGTTTAGCAAGGCAGTTTCCTTGGCACGTCTTGTCAAAGCAGAGATCGTGTCCCGTTATTCCGGGATTCTCATCAATACGGGCGTGGATAACCCAACCATGCCATTGATTACGGCGCTTGGGAGATAAGCTAGTTTTACCAGGCCGGTGGGGACGCATAGTTTTGTCCGTCCATATAAGGGGATAAGAATCAACCTTTTTACCTACGCCTTCTTCCTCCTTTGCTTATCCATTTCCACGCACTCGAGCTCCAGCGCCCAAGTCCGCACATCTCGCCTCAACCTTCCCGAGCCATGTCCAGAGCGGGTGGCAAGTGGATGGCCTCCTCCGTCACGGAGGGGCACATCAAGAGGCTACGGAAGGCCGGATACTTGTCCAGCGACATCGCGCATCGGCTCCCCAACAAGGGGCAGCTCATCCCCTCCCCAGGGCCTCATGAGAGGGTGGTGTTTCTCACCCACTTCCTCCGCGGACTAGGTTTTCCCCTTCACCCATTTGTCCGGGGGCTCATGTTCTACTACGACCTGGATTTCCCCGATCTGGCCCCAAATTTCATCCTCAACATCTTGGCGTCCATTGTCGTGTGCGAGGCCTTCCTCCGCATCAAGCCCCACTTTAGCTTATGGCTGAAGACCTTCAATGTCAAGCTGAAGGTAGTGGGGGGCCAGCTGGCGGAGTGTGGAGGCGCCATGGTGGTCAAGATGCCCAACGTTACATGGCTCGAGGGCTCCTTCATGGAAACCATCAAAGGGTGGCAATCGGGGTGGTTCGACATCACCGAGCCACGTGACCCTGAATGGGCAGCGGCCCCCGAGTTCTGATCTGGCATCCCCACAAGGCTCACCTCCTGGAAAGAGAAGGGCCTGACATGGGGTAATTTGGAAGAGCTGACCGGACTCCAAACATGCGTCCAAAACCTTGTGAACAAGAAGATCAAGCTCGTCAATGTAGTCCAGGTCATGCTCATCCCCCGGATCCTCCCGTGCCAACAACGGGCCTCCAGCTTGTGGGAGTTTGATCCGGCACAGCACCAAACCTTGAGCACGCTCTTCGACACTATGTACGAAGATGCCTGGAAGGTGTTGTTCAAGGGCGCCGAGGATCCCGCATCCGCTACCGAAGATCGCAGATTCAGCTCGCAGCGTCAAGCCGGCGAGGTAAGCATTTTACCCTTTACAAGACACTTATTTTCCATAGTTTGACTCTATGCGGGATCTAAACTCCCCTACCTTTGAAAGGCCTGGAAAAAGAAGTCCGGGCAGGTTAACTGTCCGGCTCCCTTGCCAGAATACCCAGCGGACGCCCGATTGACGGGGCTGCTGGTTCCGGCACCTTACGTGGTGCCGGAGAAGAAGGCCAAGAAGAAAGCCACGGTAACTCGAAAGAGATCCCGGTGCCAGGTGTTGTTGGACTCATCGTCCGACGACTCCAAGGCGGACTCCTCCCGCGAAGGCGAGGAGGAGGAAAAAGAGGCCTCTCCCGGCCACGGGAGAGAAGAAAGAAGAGCCGCCCCAATGGGGCGACGAAAAATCAAACGGAAGGACCCTACCTCGGACTACTCCACCAACGCCGGCAGCGATGAAGAGGAGTGGCCACCAAGGACTAAGCCCCTAGTGACTTCATAAGTGTCCGGATACCAGAATAACTCATGGTGTTTCGTTTGTCGCATAGAATCTCTTAACACCGAATATAACCCTGCAGCCCGCCCAAGGACGGGCTCGACACTTCAACGAGCGGCTCCCTAAGCGTCGCCGGACGTGAATAACACTTCACTTCCGGCCGTCTCTCTCTCCTCGCGGCTGGTGGCCTTGAGGTGGGGTCCCAGAAAGGCCCAGCCAGAGGAGAGAGGTGCCGGAGGTGCCACAAGGCAACCTCCGGGACTTTGGGCGCAAGAGGATCAAACCCCAAAGGGCTCTAAGTCCGGCCTGGGCGGACTCCGCCAGAACCCGGTGGTGCGGAGTCCGTGGCGGCCCTTCATGAAGAAGGCGAGACTGCGACATCGGTGACCTCCGTCCAAGCGGAGGCACGGATAATTGGCTTTGGGCGCTGCGGCACCTCCATCAACGAGGAGCACCGCACTGTTATGAGTGTGGTGATCCAGAAAGTTCAGTCCGCCAAGAGCGGGCTGACTGAAGCCTGTGCCAGCCTTCTAGCAGGCTCTGAGCCCCGGTGCTTCACTTCTCGGGGAAAGCGACCGGTCCTTGCCCGCTTTGAGCCCCGGTGCCTCTGCCCATTCCGCCACGAAATCTGTGAGTGCGGCTCCCTTGATGACCCTGGTCGTGCTGAATTCCAGCTGAAACACTTGCAGTTTGATGTTCCATTCAGTGACTCTCCCAGCTGAGTTGGGGCTCCTGAGTACCCTTTCCAAGGGGTATGCTGAGACAACCTTGATTGGATGGCCTAGAAAGTAGTGCAGCAGCTTGCGTGAGGCCACTAACAGTGCGAGGAGGACTTTTTGGGGCATGGGGTACCGCGCCCTCGCGTCCCGTAGCACCGTGCTGACGAAATAGACAGGGTGCTAGACGAGGTTGAGGGTGGTGGCGCAGTCCGCGTCCTCCGGAGGTTGAGGCGCCTCCTGAGACGACGGAGCCCGCAGCTCTTGGAGAGGCCTCCTCCACTCTGGGTGCGCTCCCCTGCTGAGGTTGATACTTTTCTGCCGCAGTCGTGGTCTTTGCCAGGCCTTCTTGGTCTTGCTCTGCTTCCGCCGGGACGGCAGCCGCGGCCTTGGTCTGGCGCTTCTCTCTAACCACCACTACTGCTGCACTGGCGGAATAGAGGGTGGCTACACGGTAAAGCACCAAGGGCTCCCGAGGGCGCGGAGCTACCATCACCGGAGGGCTGGTAAGGTACTTCTTGAGATCTTGGAATGCCTTGTCGGCCTCTTCAGTCCACTCTAATGGGCCCTTCTTCATCAGCTTGAAGAAGGGTAGTGCCCGCTCCCCCAGCTTGGAGATGAAGCGTCCTAGCACGGTTACACGCTCGGTGAGCTTTTGCATTTCTCTGAGGGTCTTCGGTGGGCTCATGTCTTCGACTACCTTGACCTTCTCTGGGTTGGCCTCGATGCCCCTGTGGGACACGAGGAAGCCCAAGAGCTTGCCCGAAGGGACTCCAAATACGCACTTCTCCGGATTGAGCTGCAGATCTACTTCACGGAGGCTCGCGAAGGTTTCTTCCAGGTCCTGTATCAGGGTTTTCGCCTCCCGAGACTTCACCATGATGTCATCGATGTAAGCTTCAGCGTTTCTCCCAAGCTGCCGGCCAAAGGCGATGTGCATCAGCCGCTGAAAGGTCGCTCCTGCATTGTGAAACCCAAACAGCATGCAGGTATAGCAGTACACTCCGCACGGGGTCAGGAAGGCCGTTTTCTCCATGTCTTGTACTGCCATCTTGATCTGGTGATAGCCCGAGAAGGCATCCAGGAAGCACAACAGGTCAGACTCAGTGGTGGAGCCGACGATCTGGTCGATGCGAGGGAGCGGGAATGGATCCTGCGGGCAGGCCTTATTGAGGTTGGTGAAGTCGACACACATGTGTTCCTTTCCTCCCTTTTTTGGCACGACAACAGGGTTGGCCAGCCAATCAGGGTAGCGGACCTCGCGAATGACTCATGCTGCCTCTAACTTGCGGGTTTCTTGGACGATGAAGGCCTGCTTTTCAGTGGACTGCCGCCTTGCCTTCTGCTTCACGGGGCGCATGTTGGGGCACATGTTGAGATGGTGTTCAATCACATCCCTTGGGACTCCTGCCAGCTGATCAGGCTCCCATGCAAACACCTTCTTGTTTGCGCGCAGGAACTTGACCAAGGTCTCCTCCTGCTTAGGCTCGAGGTTGGCGCCTATGGTGAAGGTGGCGCCAGCGGACCCATCCTCGTCGACCGGTACCGTCTTGAAAGCAAGCTTGAGCGCCTGCAGCGCATCCCTTGTGTCTCCGGACACGGCAAGGATGCCGCTGCTCCCGGGCATCTTCATGAGGTTGTACGCCGGGTGAGTCGCTGCCATGAACTGGGCCAACGCTGGGTAGCCCAGGATGGCGTTGTATGGGAGGCCGATGGGGGCGATGTCGAAGTCGATCAGCTCCGTGCGGAAGTTGTTGTGGGTGCCAAAGGTCACCGAGAGGCGGATCTGCCCTAGGGAGCCTGTGGAACTGCCTCCGATGCCCGAGAAGGGCCTACTGGGTTGAAGCCGCTCTAGCGGCACGTGAGGAGGCTGAAGGCCTCCACCGAGAGCACGTTGAGGCCGGCACCACCGTCGATGAGGGTCCTGGTGACGGCCACTTTGCAGATGGTGGGGGTGCATAGCATCAGGAGCGTGCCCGGACAGGCGGTGTTGGAGGGGTGATCATCCGAGCCGAAGGTCAAATCGGCCATGGGTGCTACCTAGCCCGGGGGTTTTCTCGGCGCTTGAGACGGCGCCGACCTGGCGGACGAACGGCTTGACGTGGCAGCTCGAAGGTGGTGCCTACGATCCACCCAAGATGGCTGTGATGACTTGGGGTGCCGGCGCAGCATGATGGGCGAGGAAGAGGTTGTGCAACTCCTCCCAGGAGGCCACAGAAGCCGCTGGCAGGAGGAGCAGCCACATGCGCGGGACGCCGATGAGGGCCATGGGCAGCCAGTTCCCCATGACCTTGTCATCACCCTCGGCCTTGAGGACGGCGTCTTCATACGCCAATAAGAAGGCCAGCGGGTCGGCCGCGCCGTCGTAGCGCGGTGGCATGTCCGGCTTGAACTTGTTCGGCCAATGCACACGTCGTAAGGAGGGGGCCATGGCTCGGAGCCCCTCGGTTTCCGTGCCGGCATCGACAGCCGGAGCGGGCGCTGCGCTGGCCGCCATGAGGGCAGAGCGTGGTGCTGATGAGGAACGGGTCGAAGGAAGGGAGAGCTCTGGCGCACCCCTACCTGGCGCGCCAAATGCCGAACGTTGGGTTCCGGCAGATCCTTAAGGTTCGAACACTGGGGTGGGCACGAAGATCTCTCCCCAACCGATCTACGTCCGATCGTCGCGTGATATCTAAGCTGAAAAGGATGAACAACACAAGGGACACGAGATTTATACTGGTTCGGGCCACCGTTGTGGTGTAATACCCTACTCCAGTGTGTGGTGTGGTGGATTTCCTCAGGGGCTGATGATGAACAGTATAGGAGAAGAACGGCCTCGCGAGAGGTGTTATTGAGCTGATGCGATGAACTACTTGGGTGAGTTTGATCGCATCTCTCTCTCTCTCTAGTCTTCCCAAAGTCTGGATCCCCCTCTACTCTGGTGGCTAGTCCTATTTATAGAGGACCTGGGCCTATTCCCAAATATTGAGCGGGAAGGGCGCCAACAACGGCCATTTTGAAGGGGAACATCTTGTACAAGTTATCCTGACTAAAGTTGGTCTTTGGCTGCCAAAAGCACTGGCGATGACGCCGTCTTGGCCTCCACGGTGACCTCCATCCTGCCGCTCCGCTGGTCTTGGTCTCGTTGCACTGAAATGGCAGCCTTTGCTTAATGCCTCGGTACTCCACGTCTGTGCTTGCCCCTTTGCACCAAAGAGGAAACAAGGACACTGCGCAGGTTGGCGCCCGCCTGGTCTCGATTGTCATGGCTTGCGTCACGAGCAGCTCGCGAGGTACCCTGCCTTGATCTCTCCGCCTCCTCGCGAGCCTGCTTGGCGAGGCCGTTCCTGAGGAAGCCTTGGGTCGTCTGCCCCGCGAGGCTTGGCCTCTTGCGAGGGTCTTGAGTCTTGTGCTGATGAAGATTGGTCGTACCGGGCCACCATTTGAGCCATGCCGCAGGCTGCAGGCAGGCAAGTCTGGGGACCCCCATTCCCAGAGCGCCGACAAACAGTGCCACCCTCACGAAGATGAGCATGGCCCTGTCTATTTGGAGAAGCGTGGTGAAGATAATTATTGACAAAGGTGATAGTTATGGGAAGATCAAGGAGAAAAATCCTGCGATCAGCAAAGATGACTACAAGGAGTTCAAGATCAAGTGCTAGAGCAGCGCAACCGTGGAATCAAGTCAGTGGGGGAAAGATATGCGGACTTGAACTTAGGGGTCCACCAACTCGGTGCCGGCGGTTACAGAGTGGCGGAACCTATATGGGACAAGGAGGACGTGGAGCGTGCCAAGCAAGGCCTACCGCCCCGCTTCGAGAAATACCGTGACAAGCAGACTACATATGTCAGGGCCTGGTACAAGGTGGAGCCGGTAACAAAGGAGCTTACCACGGATGTGAAGAGCAAGGTGCTTGAGCGTGTTCTAGTAAGGAATACACCCCCGCGTAATTAGCTCCATATGGTTGCATTCTAGTTAATGAAGCCAAATTTCTAAATGGTTCACATTCCTTCCACAGGACACTGAAAGCAGTAGCACGGGGTCGTCTCAGAGCTCCCGTTGGGACAACACTTTAAATAGGGTGTTGAACGTAATGAAAAACAAGGATAAGTTCAGTAAGCCGTCGTTAGCTGGTCATGTGGCCGACAAAGTCTTGTCCACGAAATGGTCGTTATACTATAACACTGGTGGGTGAAAGGAGAGAAGGACCAGCTCGGTAAGCCAGTCGCGCGAGGTTCAAGAACTCAAGGCACAAGTGGCACGGATTCTAGAGATGGTACAAGAGCAAGTGCAATACCAACTGGGAACGATGCTCACCGCCATTGTGCCTACTTTGATTGAGGGGCTGTAGGCATGGATTGCGGGCGGCCAACAGGGGCCGCCCCCGGTTCCTAGCTTCACGGCCAGCAACTCGCACAACGCGCATGTGTCGCCATTGGTGTCTCTGGCGGAGGCGGTATTGGTGTCTCCGGCGCCAGCGCGGGCATTGGAGCATAATGCACCCGGGTGTGCGAAGAATACGCCGGCCGGCACCTCGGCAGCAAGCGGCCCCTCCGTCACTTGCACGCCCGCCATTGGCGGTGCCTCGACATTAGCCGACCTCGATGCCATCATGGTAACTAAGCCTCTCGGCGATGACTTCATCTCCTTGGCTTTGACTAGGCATCCCTAACGCCCGACATGTTTTCGCAGGGCGCCGGCACCGACGTTCCATGCACTCTCCTGCAGTTCGTGGGTGGCGAGTTGATCGATGTCGCCAAGGGCAGAATCATTAAACCGGGCAACCCCGTGTTCCACGGTAATTCGATGCCACCCACCGTGTATAGAGTTGAACTGGTTCGGGTGCTGCCAGGCTGCGACGACTTGTTACCTCCGTTTCGACCCGCTGGGGCCGACAAAGATGATGTGATGACCCTCAGCGCCTGCGTAAGGTGGACCTTGCTTTGGCCGAAGAGCCAGATTCATTTGGGGGTGGGGGACACCACCCCACAGATAACACCGCCAGTCGTGCCGGCACCAAGCCATGGCAAGACTGCCACAACGCTACCAGATATGCTGGACATGCATATGGCACATGATCCAGACATGCATATGGCACAGGATCGGGATGACGACAACGACGACGGTACATTTACCAATGTCGATAAGTACTTTGCTGAACATGGGTACGGTGACGAATTCTTGGGGCCTCCTTCTCAAGAACCCAACCCTGCAAAAGACGACCGCGAACTAGCTGGTACCACGGAGAAACCCAATTGCAACAGGCGTTGTCTGGCATTTAGTTCTCAAGAGACGCCTCCAGCTGCCCCCTTCATCGAGCCTCAGATAGCCGAGGTGCAAAATATTATCAGCCCCAACACACTCAAGAAGGTGGTCTCTGAGGAGAACTCGATCCCATTACAGCAGAAGAAGAAGGGACGGAAACGAAAGAATAACAAGGGTGGTGCGAGCCAGCCGGGACCGAGTACGATCTGTGCTCAGGACGGGCCACCTTCACCTAAGGATATCTCGAGGAGAGTGCATGTGGAGGGTAGGCCGATGCTACCGACTAATCTGATCTATGCTGCAACCGGTGCTATGCGGAGTCTGCATGACAGTGTTCTTTCTTTGGAGTAGCGGCGTCTCTCCGAGAATGATGTGGCATACCCGGTGAGGGAGTCCTGGACTAGGGGGTGTCCGGATAGCCGGACTATCATCATCGGCCGGACTCCAAGACTATGAAGATACAAGATTGAAGACTTCGTCCCATGTCCGGAATGGACTTTCCTTGGCGTGGAAGGCAAGCTTGGCAATACGGATATGTAGATCTCCTACCATTATAACCGACTCTGTGTAACCCTAGCCCTCTCCGGTGTCTATATAAACCGGAGGATTTTAGTCCGTAGGACGAACAACCATTACAACAATCATACCATAGGCTAGCTTCTAGGGTTTAGCCTACTTGATCTCGTGGTAGATCCACTCTTGTACTACCCATATCATCAATGTTAATCAAGAAGCAGTAGGGTTTTACCTCCATCGAGAGGGTCCGAACTTGGGTAAGAACATCGTGTCCCTTGTCTCCTGTTACCATCCGACTAGACGCACAGTTTGGGACCCCCTACCCGAGATCCGCCGGTTTTGACACCGACATTGGTCTTTGATTGAGAGTTCCTCTGTGTCGTCACTAGTAGGCTTGATGGCTCCTTCGATCATCAATAACGACGCAGTCTAGGGTGAGACTTTTCTCCCCGGATAGGTCTTCGTATTCGGCGGCTTTGCACTGCGGGCCAATTCGCTTGGCCATCTGGAGCAGATCGAAAGCAACGACCCTGGCCGTCACGTCAGATTTGGAAGTCTAAACTTCACGGCTGACATCTGCGGAGACTTGATCTTCGACGGATTCGAGCCACAGCCGAGCGCGCCGCACTGTCACGATGGACATGATTTAGGTGCGCTGCGGACGGTACCTCGAGGTCGACATGAGTCGCTCCGACCCTTAGTTGGAGCCGACCACGCAGATCGAGGGCGGGTGGCTAGACACCGCCTTGGGGCTGCAATCTCTATGGCGATGGGCGAATACTAACCTTGTCCCTTGTAAAGCTCGTGACTCGAGGTGCCGGACTCTCGCCGGACTCCGAACCTCCTGCGCTACCTGTCGAATCCGATTGGGCGCCGATCATGGAGTTCACCGCCGCAGACATCTTTCAGCACTCACCCTTTAGCGACATCCTGAATTTGCTAAAGTATCTCTCGTTATCAGGAGAACCCTAGCCGGACTGCAGTCAGGACGGTTGGGATGCGGACGACGAAGAAATTCAAAGCCAACCCACCACCCACTTTGTAGCCACTGTCGACGATCTAACCAACATGCTAGATTACGACTCCGAAGACATCGACGGTATGGACGACGATGCCGGAGACGACCAAGAACCAGCGCCTACGGGGCACTAGAAGACCACCTCGTCATACGACATATACATGGTGGACATCCCAAAGGATGCGAACGGCGAGGATGTAGCAGAGGAAGGCTCCTCCAAGAAACAGCCCAAGCGCCGGCGTCAGCGGCGCCGCTCTAAATCCCGCCACAGCAAGAATGGAGGTTCCGGCACCGGAGATAATAACACCCCAGAGAGTGCCGAAGATAACCCACTGCAGCAAGATTAAGCACAGGAGGACGAAGAAGCCATCCCTCGCGAGAGAGCGGCAGACGAAGAGGTAGAGGATGATAATTACATGCCTCCCTCCGGAGACGAGGCAAGCCTCAACGACGACGAATTCATCGTGCCCGAGGATCCCGTCGAACAAGAGCGTTTTAAACGCAGGCTAATGGCCACGGTGACGATCCTAAAGAAAAAGCAGCAACAACTCCGAGCTGATCAAGACCTGCTAGTCGACAGATGGACCGAAGTCCTCGCGGCCGAAGAGCATGAACTCGAACGCCCCTCCAAAAGCTACCCAAAACGCAAGTTGCTCCCCCGATTAGAGGAGGAGGTATATAAACCTTCATCACCAGCGCACAATACGACAGACTGACCACCTCGTGGCCGCGACAGAGAGGCATCTAGGCCCTCCACCAGAACCGTACCCCGACACCGCTCGAAATGTACGAAGCCACGGGGGAATACGCCGGACTTGCGAGACACATTCGAGGACAAGGCAAGACAATCAAGATCGATCTACGGATCACGTGGGTGCACCACGATCTTGCGGCGACTACCGTCGCGCGCTGATCTGACAACTCGGCGGGCGAACCACGATGAACAAAGCTCGCCTGAGCTACGTCGTGATATTGCCCAATATAGAGGCGCCGCACACCCACTATGCTTCACAGATGAAGTAATGGATCATCAAATCCCTGAAGGGTTTAAACTCGTGAACATTGAATCCTACGATGGCATAACAGACACCGCGGTTTGGATCGAAGACTATCTCCTTCATATCCACATGGCCCGCGGTGACGATCTTCACGCCATCAAATATCTCCCACTCAAGCTTAAAGGACCAGCTCGGCATTGGCTTAACTGCTTGCCAGCAGAGTCAATTGGGTGTTGGGAGGACCTGGAAGCCGCATTCCTTGACAACTTCAAGGGCACATATGTGCGACCACCAGACGTTGATGACCTAAGCCACATAATTCAGCAGCCAGACGAATCGGCCAGACAGTTCTGGACACGGTTCTTAACAAAGAAAAATCAAATCGTCGACTGTCCGGATGCAGAGGCCCTCGCAGCCTTCAAACATAACATCCGCGACGAGTGGATGGCCCGGCACCTAACAGGAAAAGCCGAAATCCATGGCAGCCCTCACATCACTCAAGACCCGCTTCTGTCCGGGAGAGGACAGCTGGCTAGCCCATAGTAACAACCACAGCAAAACTTCTGGCAGTCCGGATACCAAGGACCGCAATGGCAGGTCGCGTCGAAACAAAAACAAACGCCGCGTTAACGGCGATAAGACTGAGGATACGGCAGTCAACATCGGATTTAGAGGCTCTAAACCCGGTCACTTAAAAAAGCCATTCAAAAGAACTACTCCGGGTCCGTCCAATTTGGACCGAATACTCGACCGCTCGTGCCAGATACACGACACCCCCGAAAAGCCAGCCAATCACACCAATAAGGATTGTTGGGTATTCAAGCAGGCAGGCAAGTTAATCGCCGAAAACAATGACAAGGGGCTGCATAGCGATGACGAGGAAGAGATCCGGTCGCCGAACAATAGAGGACAGAAGCGTTTCCCCCCACAAGTGCGGACGGTAAACATGATATAAGCTACTCACATACCCAAGAGGGAGCAGAAGCGTGCACTTAGGGACGTATATGCGTTGGAGCCAGTATCTCTTGCCCGATCACTTTTGATCGAAGGGACCACCCCACCAGTATCCGCCACGGCGGATTCGCCGCATTGGTTTTAGACCCAATCGTCGATGGATTTCACCTCACCAGAGTCCTGATGGACGGCGGCAGCAGCCTGAACCTGCTTTATCAGGACACAGTGCGCAAGATGGGCATAGACCCCTCAAGGATTAAACCTACAAAGACGACCTTCAAAGGTGTCATACCAGGTGTAGAGGCCAATTGTACAGGCTCAGTCACACTGGAAGTGGTCTTTGGATCTCCGGATAACTTCCAAAGCGAGGAGTTAATCTTCGACATAGTCCCGTTCCGCAGCGGCTATCACGCTCTGCTCGGACGGACCGCGTTTGCAATGTTCAACGCGGTACCGCATTATGCATACCTCAAGCTCAAGATGCCAGGCCCTCGAGGAGTCATCACTGTCAACAGAAACACTGAACGCTCCCTCCGAACGGAGGAACACACAGCGGCTCTCGTGGCAGAAGTACAGAGCAGCCTCTTAAGGCAATATTCGAGTCCGCCGTTACCGACACGCCAAACAAGCGCCCGGAGTAACCTACAACAAGACCACCCGCACGCCCGAGCATCGCGTAGCAATGCGGCCCCAACCCCAGCCCTGCCAAGTTGCGGGACTGGTCCTTCGCGTACATCATTACGCCCGGAGATACCATGGGCATAGGGGAGGGCACGCCACCACAAGCCCGTATGCGGCTTAACCGCACCAGGGGCTCCCAAGTGCGTGACTCTTTTTATTTTTCTTTTTTTACGCACAGGACTCCGTTCACCAGAAGCCCTGTTCGACAGTAGACATGCCGAACACACGATGCAATAGCCAGTGGAGAAGAAGGGCTACGGCGAGTATCCAGGTGGTCCAAATTACGAGCATTAAATCCGTTTTTATGCACCATTCCTCAGCCTACCCCTGGAGGGGGACATGTTTAATAGTCTTACCCCTTGCTTACCGCACTATTTGTATCGTTCTGCATTCATCGCAGAATTCCTTGAATAAACAATGCATTGCTTTTCGCTTATAATTGCATTCCTTTCTTATATATATGCTCATTTAAGACATTTTGCATCCGTACACTTTGGTACGGCCGAATACACCAGGGGCTTAAGTTCCCCGCATTATGGTGTGATAAGTCCGAACACTTTCGCAAGTGCGGCACCCCGAACTTATAGCATTATATGCATCGGCTCCGAATCATGTCTTGGGTCAATAGTTGGGTTTGCCCGGCTCCCATGTTTTGGTACCTTACGCCCGCTTTATCGGCTAAGGTAGCACTGGGAGAACCACCGCGACACGCCCGGTTGAGCTGGGCGGCGCCAAAGGAGAAAGCTAAAATGACCGCCATGATAAGGTGAGAGCTGGTCATTGTTCGAGAGGTTTTTTCGAGTCCCTAAAGACTCATGCCTCTTAGAGGAGGAACCGCTTCGTCTGCCCAGCGTGGATAGCGCCCGAACTCGGTCTTCGAACACTAGGGCTTCACCGAAATTTAAAATTATAGAATTCTATGGCTAAGTGAGAGTGTTCAAGCATTATAAGTCCGGTTGCCTCGTTACATTTGTGAGCGCCCCTAGATGGACCCAAACATAGGAACAAGAGTGCTCAAGTTTATGCGAACACCCCAAAGACTAGTGGCATGGGGGCTGAAGCCGACGACTTGCCATCTCTAAGATTTGATAAACGGTCCTGACGGTAATATTTTAAATTAAAAGCGATGCTTAGCGATATGAACAAGGTTTTCAGCACATAGGATAACAAAATGCGAGTCTACTCAAATATTACATCTTTGGAGCACTCACCCGCAATCATGCGGGCACCCTTCATGACACTCTTATAATACATTTCAGGCGTACGATACTCCTTGCTCGCCTGCCGCGCGTCCGTCGGCAGCTTCTCAAAGATCCATCCTGCCCAAAGGCAGCTTTTGCACGGGCAAGGGCCCTGCCGGCACCTTCAATGCAAAGGAATGCTTGACGACTCACCCTGTGGACATCGCCCACCAGCCACCGTACCAGGCCGAAGTAGCTCCCAGGCATGGCCTCCTTGGGCCATAGCCAAACTATGAGGCCCTTCATGGCCTGTTCGGCTACCTTGTGGAGCTCAACCAACTGCTTCAGCTGGTCGCTAAGGGGCACTGGATGTCCGGCCTCAGCATACTGAGACTAGAAGACCTTCTCCATCGAGCTCCCCTCCTCGGCCCGGTAGAAAGTGGCAGCATCTGACACGCTGCGGGGCAGATCCACGAATGCTCCTGGAGAGCTCCGAATTCGGGTAGGTAATAGGTAATTCACATTCACATGCTTGCTTTGCATGAAAAATGGCTTACCCGCTACCATTATCTTCAAATCCTCGATCTCCTGGAGGGCCTTGCGGGCTTCGGCCTTAGCGGCTTTGGCGCTCTCAAGAGCCGATGCAAGCTCGGACTCTCGAGTCTTTGAGTCGCGCTCCAAACCCTCATGTTTTTCCATGAGAGCCTAGAGCTCTTGCTGCACCTCCGCCACCCGCGCCTCCTGCTTCTCCCTCGCTCGCTCTGCTCATGTCAGATTATGCTCGGCTGTAGACACCGCCTCCTTCAGGGTCGCCACCTCATTCGTGGCCCCTGTAGTACCCATGTTATCCTTGCTATTTCTCTTGCAACCAAATCCTTTTCCGTAAGGTACAAATTTAATACGGTGTTACTCACCTTCCTTGTCCTCGAGCTTCTTCTTAGCACGGCCGAGCTCGCTCTCCGACCGCTCAAGGTTCTGCTTCAAAGCATCGACCTCCGAAGTCAGTGCGCCAGAGGTCAGCAGCGCAGCCTGCAATCCCGTATTGACATATTTTTAGAACTCCTGCAAATATCTTTTTAGATCCTCAGTCCGGCTTCCAAACACCAAACCGAGCATCAGGGGCTACTGTTTATGTGGGATTATATTACATATTTTAAAGTTCTTACCTCAAAGCCTGTTAGAAGGCTGCTGCAGGCTTCGGTCAGCCCGCTATTGGCGAGCTGAACCTTCTGAATCACCGCACTCATGATAGTGCGGTGTTCTTCTTCGATGGAAGAGCCGTTGAGCGCCTCCAGGAAGTTATCCGACGCGTCCGGTTGGACGGAGGCCGGCGGTGTCATAGTCTTGCCCTTCTTACGAAGGGGCCACCTACCGGACTCCGGAACCACTGCAGGTTCCGGTGCGGAGTCCGGTGCGAAGTCCAGGAGGTTGCCTTGCGGCACCTCCGGAGCCTCCTCCTCCTGATGGGTCCCCTCCTGGGATCCCACCTCGGCGTCGTTAGCGTCACGAGGAGTGGAGGCGGTCAGAAGGGAATCCATATCCGACGTGCCCAAGGACCCGCTCGACGAAGCGGGAAGATTGTCCTTGGCCGGACTGCAGGTTGTATGCGGCATTAGAAAGACACCGCATGGCAGAAAGAAAAATTATAAATCATTCAGGAATTCGGACACTTACGATCTTGCCAGGGGCTTGGTCCTTGAGGGCCACTCCTCGTTGCTGTCGTCGGTGTTGGCGGAGCAGTCCGGAGGAAGGGTCCGTCCTTTCTTGGACCCTTCGACCACCTTCGCTGGGGAGGCCTTCCTCTTCTTCTCTCCCCCCGCTGGGGGAGAGGCCTCTTTCTCCTCCTCCTCGGGGGAGGAGTCCGCCTCGGAGTCATCGGACAATGAGTCCGATACCACCTGGCGCCGGGAACTCCTTCGGGTTCCTGTGGCCTTCTTCTTGGCCTTCTTCTCCGGCACCACGTAAAGTGCCGGGACAAGCAGCCCCGTCAAACGGGTGTCCGCTGGGTCTTCTGGAAGGGGAGCCGGACAGTTAACCTGTCCGGACGTCTTCTGCCAGTCCTGTTAAAGGCATTGGGAGTTTTAGATCCCACATAGAGTCAAACTATGAAAGAAATGAGTGTCCCATAAAGGATGACATAGCTTACTTCGCCCGCCGGGCGCTGCGTGCTGAATCCGCGATCTTCAGTTGCGAATGCGGAGGCTTCTCCGCCCTTGAACAGCACCTCCGTGCACCTTCAGATGTCGTGGTCAAGAGCCCGCCAGGTCGGTCCGTGTGCGGATCAAACTCCCACAGATTGAAGGCCCGTTGCTGGTAGGGGAGAATCCTGCGGACGAGCATGACTCGGATCACCTTGACAAGCTTAAGCTTCTTGTTCACTGTGGTCCGGAGATAGGATCGAGTCCGGTCAGCTCCTCCGAACTACCCCATAGCAAGCCCTTCTCTTTCCAGGAGGTGAGCTACATGGGGGTACCAGATCTGAACTCGGGGGCCGCTGCCCATTTAGGGTCACGCGGCTCGGTGATGTAGAACCACCCCGATTGCCACCCTTTGATGGACTCCACGAAGGCGCCCTCGAGCCAGGTGACGCTGGGCATTTTTCCCACCATGGCGCCTCCGCACTCCGCTAGGACGCCCTTCACCACCTTCGATTTGACATTGAAGGTCTTTAGCCACAAGCCGAAGTGAGGCTGGATGTAGAGGAAGGCCTTGCACACGACGATAAACGCCGAGGTGTTGAGGATGAAGTTTGGCGCCAGATCGTGGAAGTCCAGGCCGTAGTAGTACATGAGCCCCTACCAAGGGGTGAAGTGGAAGCCCAGATCCACGAGGAAGTGGGAAGAAATACGACCTCTCATGGGGCCTCGGGTGGGATGAGCTGCCTCGTCGGGCAGCCGTGCTTGTGATGTCGCTGGGACAGGTATCCGCGCCCAGCAGCTTCTCGATGTGCCCTCCGAATGGAGGAGGCCATCCACTTGCCTCCCGCTCCGGACATGGCTGGAGAAGGTTGAGGCGAGATGTGCGGACATGGGCGCTGGAGCTCGAGTGCGCGGAAATGGATAAGCAAAGGAGGAAGAAGGCGTAGGTAAAAAAGGTGGATCCTTATCCCCTTATATATGGGCGGACGAAGACTATGCGTCCCCACCGGCCTGGTAAAACTCGCTTATCTCCCAAGCGCCGCAATCAATGGCACGGTTGGGTTACCCACGTACGTATTGATGGGAATCCCGGAATAAGGGGAACATGATCTCTGCTTCGACAAGACATGCTAAGGAAACCGCTTCGCTAAACGCACTGAGGTGGTATAATAAAAATTCAAGTAAAGGCTTGGTAGTGGTGTGATGTCACGCCACAAAATACGTCAGCAGATTGAACTTGTGTACATATTATTTTCTCTACGGTGGTGTGTGGAATTTATTTTACAGAGCCGGACACTATCCTGGTGTTCACAATCTTCTATGAATTATTTGGAGGAGGAACCCGCCTTGCAATGCCGAAGACAATATGCGCGGACCGACTCGCCATTGAAGCCTGGTTCAGGGCTACCGAGGAGTCTGGACTAGGGGTGTCCGAATAGCCGGACTATCATCATCGGCCGGACTCCAAGACTATGAAGATACAAGATTGAAGACTTCGTCCCGTGTCCCGGATGGGACTTTCCTTGGCGTGGAAGGCAAGCTTGGCAACACGGATATGTAGATCTCCTACCATTGTAACCGACTCAGGTAACCCTAGCCCTCCGATGTCTATATAAACCAGAGGATTTTAGTCCGTAGGACGAACAACCATTACAACAATCATACCATAGGCTAGCTTCTAGGGTTTAGCCTCCTTGATCTCGTGGTAGATCCACTCTTGTACTATCCATATCATCAATATTAATCAAGCAGGAGTAGGGTTTTACCTTCATCGAGAGGGCCCGAACCTGGGTAAAAACATCGTGTCCCTTGTCTCCTGTTACCATCCGCCTAGAAGCACAGTTCGGGACCCCCTACCCGAGATCCGCCGGTTTTGACCCCAACACCCGGTTTTCGTGGCCAAGGTGCCAGAGGGCAAGGGCTTTGTGGATAGCACCATCGGGGGTACGATCGTCCTGCGGTTTGATGACATCTTCGCTATGTTTAACCTTCGTCCGCTACACTACACCTTCTTCGGCTATTTTCGCTAAGTATGGAGATGCCGATCATTAGAGACAACACCACGGACATCGTGATAGTCGACCCCTTCTACATGCGTGCCAAGATATTGGGCAGCGCTGGGGACCGGCAAGTCGCGAGTTCACACCTCGAAGGCGTCATTCTAGCAAACCAAGATAAGGATAACTTCCTCGTGCCTTACTTTCCCGAGTAAGTCATCCCCTCACCGCCCTGTAACATATGATTTCTTAGATTTCGATCGTTCTTTTTTTTCTAACATTCCGTGTTTTGTGAAGTGACACACATTGCACACTCATCCTCTTAAGCCCGAAATATTCCATGGCCACGTATTTCGACTCGGACCGTCAGTCGACGAAAGACTACACAAATATCAAGAAAGTTCTTGATGATGTTCTCCTCGGCTACGCCAGATCTGGAGGCACCTTCAGCAGGAATATTCGTAGGTACGGCAAGCATGTGTTCACCCACAATACGATGTTCCCCTACGTCAAGCAGCCGCCTGGCAGTCATAAGGATGCCTACTACGCCCTCCATCACATGCGGGCGATCGTACGGGACCATAATCACCTTCTACTACCAAATAATCTCAAAGATTGGGCCACACGCTTGTCGGCAATCCAGGCGGACATCAGACAAGAATTCTATCGCATCCAGTCCGAGTTTGCGGAAATCATCCATCAAGATGTCCTTCGTACCTTTGGGAAGTTCTACCTCAGATATCAACCGTCCAACAGTGAGATAGAAACAATGCTACAAATGTAGGCTGACAACGCCCGCGATTGCATGACCATCACGAAACACGAAGGCTTCATCCACGCTCCAGTCCCTGAGTCGAGTCGAAAGTAGTGATGCTATGTAGTTCTGAAATGTCGATTGGCTCATGTGGTAATATTAATCTTTAATGAACTTGTATTTCTCTGTGGTTTGGACAGTCGTTCAACTTAGATGTAATCGATGCTATTTATTAGTAGGACCATGAATCGTGCTATTAATGTGTTGCTTTTCTCTTCCGATCCTTTTGTTGCATAAGTATATATTGCTTATGTATTGTCTATGAATTGCTACTAACGTTTTGTTTGGCTAGTGCATAGAGATTCCGTCGTATGTCGTGTAAGGGTAAGGTTCCTGGAGTCTACGACGACGGGGAGGAGTGTCGGAGACAGGTTCACCATTTCAGCGGTAACAGTTACAAAGGGTACACCACTAGGGCGGAGGCGGAAGTTAGATACACGTGCTATCTAGCGGCAGAGAGGAGGGAGCATTGGAGGAACCGGATGAAGACCAGCTTCATCGCAATGATGCTCATCGTGATGACCGCAGCTCTCTTCTATGTGATGGTACTTTAGATGATCGATATCAACTTGTAATGTGAAGACAAACTCGCTACTCATGGTCTCGAGACTTGTAATGTTCTAACTTTGTTCAGTATTTTAAATTCGGAGACTAATATGATGAATTGTATTCGGAGACTAATCTTCTATTGTATTCGATAAATCTGCTGTTTATATGTTGTGTTGTCTATATTCTGTGCAGTAATATGTTTTGTAACCTGTGCAAATATCAGAAAAGAAAAAAAATCCCTACTATTTATACTAGTGGCGCACCACTCTGCACTTTAGTGGTGCACTGCAATAAGCACACTAGTGGCGCATCATCTACAAGTGCGCCATTAGTAAGCCAGACCACAAGGTAAATATGGCCCCCTGGGAGGCATACTACTGACGCACCGTGTGATATACTAATGGCGCACTCCCTGGTGCGCCATTAGTATCTGGTATACTAATGGTGCACCAGGGGTGCGCAATTAGTATTAATTACTAGTGGCGTGATGCTAGTGGCGCACCTGTAGTGCGCCATTAGTGGCCAAAACAGGTGCGCCACTAGCAGGCCTTTTCCTAGTAGTGCACTGCCTACCATGCTTCTTCAACTTGTCAAAGGTTCTTGTTTTGTGGCCTCGCAACACTTTAGTGTTCACCCTTTCAGCTGGTCCATTGCATCTGGGCTGAGCCATAGAGGCGAATGAGATCTTGCTTTCGAGGGTGCGAATATATTGCATGAAGGCGCGGCTTGTGAACTGGGTACCATTGTTGGTGATTATCCTTGCCGGAATTCCAAAACGACACACCAGTTCTTTCAAGAATTTGATAGTTGATTGAGCAGTAACCTTTCTCACGGGAGTCACTTCCGGCCACTTTGTAAAGTTGTGGATGGCAACGAACAAGAATTCAAAGCCCCTGATTGCTCGGGGGAAGGGGCCAAGGATATCGAGCCCCAGACCGAAAATGGCCATGATAAAGGGATTTTCTATAGAGCTTGGGCAGGCAGGTGGGTATTCTTGGAATGAAACTGGCAGGCTTCACATTTCGTTACTAGCTCGACCGCATATTGGAGGGCTGTGGGCCAATAGAATCCTTGACCAAATGCTTTCCCAACTATTACTCTTGATCCAATGTGGGAGCCGCACATGCCTCTGTGTATCTCAGCCAGCAGTTCCTTTCCTTCTTCCTGGTAGATGCACTTAAATTTCATACCGTTGGGCCTCCTTCTGGATAGAGTGCTATCGACAAACTGGTACATACTTGCCCTCCGGGCTACTCTTTCAGCTTCATCTTGGTCATTGGGTTGTTCTCCGGTTTGGAGAAAGTGGACTATGTGCCTTGCCCAAGTTGGAGCCTGAGGCTCGGCAACAAGGACTAGCAGCACCTCCCCAACTATGGGGGCGCACTCCTCATCTGTGGGGACCGTGGTCCCCGCAAGAGGGTGCGGGCCAGCATGTTGCGAGTTTCCGGTAGGGTCCCTGCCAGGAGCGTGAGGCTCTACCAGGAGGGGTTATCGGAGTGCATCTTTATTCTCTTCTGGGCCATCGTTGCTGGGGATACGGAGGGCTGAGTAAGATGGAGAACAAAAGTTTCTGATTCAATAGGAAGCTTTTGCACAACACACTTTAACAGATGATCAACTATGTTGTTTTCCGCATGGGGCACGTGCTCTGTTTGCAATCCGTCAAAGTGCTCCTCCAATCTTCTCACTTCCTCGACACCTCCATCAATGGACTTTGATAATCTTTGTTGACTTGTCTCACCACAAGTTGTGAATCTCCTCGAAAAATCAGCCTCTTAATTCCCAATTCTGCAGCATTTCTGAGCCCGGCAAGGAGCCCTTTGTCCTCTGATGTATTGTTGGTAGCCTCTTCCCGGGCAAAATTCATTTGGACGACGTACTTCGAGTGCTCCCCTGAGGGTGCGACAAGAAGCACGCTGCTACGTCTTGAGCTTGTGTTGGTTTTCCTTGAAGAGGAAAGGGTGATGCGGGAAAGTAGCGTAGGTATTTCCCTCAGTTTATGAGAACCAACGTATCAATCCAGTAGGAGGCTCCTCAAAACTCCCACACACCTACACAAACAAACAAGAACCTCGCAACCAACGCAATAAAGGGGTTGTCAATCCCTTCACGGCCACTTGCAAAAGTGAGATCTGATCGAGATAATATGACAAGATAAATATTTTTAGTATTTTTATGATATAGATAGGAAAAGTAAAGATGCAAATAAAAGTAGATTGTAAACTTATATGATAAAAGATAGACCCGGGGGCCATAGGTTTCACTAGTGGCTTCTCTCAAGATAGCATAAGTATTACCGTGGGTGAACAAATTACTGTCGAGCAATTGATACAAAAGCGCTTAGTGATGAGATTATCTAGGCATGATCATGTATATAGGCATCACATACGCAACAAGTAGACCGACTCCTGCCTGCATATACTACTATTACTCCACACATTGAAGGACTCCTGCCTGCATCTAGAGTATTAAGTTCATAAAGAACAGAGTAATGCATTAATAAAGATGACATGATGTAGAGGGATAAACTCATGCAATATGATATAAAGCATCTTTTTATCCTTGATGGCAACAATACAATACGTGCCTTGCTGCCCCTTCTGTCACTGGGAAAGGACACCGCAAGATTGAACCCAAAGCTAAGCACTTCTCCCATTGCAAGAAAGATCAATCTAGTACGCAAAACCAAACTACTAATTCCAAGAGACTTGCAAAGATAACTTAATCACACATAAAAGAATTCAGAGGAGATTCAAATATTTCTCATAGATAAACTTGATCATAAACCATTAATTCATCGGATCTTGAAAAACACACCGCAAAAAAGAGATGCATCGAATAGATCTCCAAGAAGATCAAGGAGAACTTTGTATTGAGATTCAAAGAGAGAGAAGAAGCCATCTAGCAAATAACTATGAACCCGAAGGTCTGTGGTAAACTACTCACAACTCATAGGAGAGGCCTTGGAGATGATGTAGAGGCCCTCCATGGTCGATTCCCCCTCCGGCGGAGCGCCGGCGAAGGCTCCAAAATGGGATCTCGCGGATACAGAAGGTTGCGGCAGTGGAAATAGTTTGTCGTGGTGCTCCTGGATGTTTTCGGGGTACGTGGGTATATATAGGAGAAAGAAGTAGGTCAGTCGATACTCGAGGGGCCCACAAGGGTGGGGGGCACGCCGGGCACGCTCATGGCCGCCTCCTCTATTGCTTGACGTCCACTTCAAGTCCCGTGGATTGCATTTGTTCCAACAAGATCTCTTCCAAAGGTTTCATTCCGTTTGGACTCCATTTGATATCCCTTTTCTTCGAAACACTGAAATAGGCAAAAAAACAGCAATTTTGGCTGGGCCTCAGGTTAGTAGGTTAGTCCCAAAAATGATATAAAAGTGTAAAGTAAAGCCCATAAACATCCAAAACGGGTAATATAATAGCATGGAACAATCAAATATTATAGATACGTTGGAGACGTATCACATGCCAGCCCCTGCACCTTGTAGGGAAGAGGCACCATCAAAATACATGGTCCATTCTTGGGGCGCCTCCTTGCCGGGTGCAACTATCTCTATCACTTCCTCATTAGGGGTTGGCGTCCATTCGATAATAAACTCTACCAATGGCCTGCTCTGGATTGTTGATGTGCTCTCAAACTTCAAACCAAAACTAGACTGCTCCAAAGCCAATTTCACTATTCTGCCAGTAGCCTCAGGGTTCCGAAGTATCCTTTGCAACGTGAAGCATGTGACAACCGTATCTCATGGGCTTGGAAGTAGTGGTTGTCGGCATTCTGGATACGGGGGTACCCAGACTTGCCTGCCTGCGGCCCACGGCGTGGATCCATCAACGGCTTAGTACGGCCCAGATTCAGCATCAACAACTCAAGACCTTTTCGAGGGGCCAATCTCCCGAGGATCGGCCTCCTCAGGCTGGCTCCTGAGGAGCAAAGATTTCTATGCAAGGTACACCTCACGAGGTTCAGCAGACGTGATCCATGACGACCAAGGCCATGCGGGCTCCAGCAGCCGCAGCGTACCGGTTACCTCTTTGGTGCAAGGGAGGCAAGCAGCAGGTGCGGAGTCCCGAGGAATCAACCAAAGGTTTCCATTTTGGTGCAACAAGACCAAGATCACCAGGACGGCAGGACGGAGGTCATCGCCGGGCCCATCGCAGCGTCACGACCAGAGGCTTTTGTAGGCGAAGACCACTTTAGTCAGGATAGGATGTACTTGTTGTGTCCCTTCAAATCTGGCCATTGTGGGATCCCTTACCGCCAACATTTGGGAAGAGGACCAAGGCCACTATAAATAGGACCTAGCCACCACCATAGAGGGGGATCGAATCCATTCCACCCTCACCACCTCACCAGCTCACTTGATCTCAAGAACACCTCACCTCCTGAGGTTGTTCAACCACTGTACTAGTTCATCCTCAGCCCCTCGAGGCAATCCACCACAAGGCTGGAGTAGGGTATTACACCGCAAGGTGGCCCGAACCAGGATAAACTGCCGTGTCTCTCTTTCCCTTTGAGTTTGTCACGCTAGGCTGTGAGGTTCGCGAGTTGGCAGACTTGGTAGGTTGAGATCTCCGCACGCACCCCTTAGTTTGACCCTCTCAAGGATTTGCGGAACCTGAAATACGAAATTTGGCGCGGCATGTAGGGGTGCGTCGGAGATCCGCTGCTTTGTCTGCCACATTCTGCCGCCGGGTCCGATGGCAAGCGCTCCCCCGTCGACTAGGCCGTCGCACACCTTTATGGGAGCCATGGGCCTCCGCGCTTTTGCCCTCACCTTGTGACAGGTGGAGTGTCCACCCAGGTTCAAGACGGAGATGCCGCCCCGCTATGACGGTGCGGCGAATCCGGCTGGCTTCCTCCAGGCATACGCAGAGGCAGTTTGGGCGGCCGGTGGCGACAACAAGGTGATGGCCAACTGGCTCCCCATGGACGTCATAGGCGCGCCTTGTGCCTGGCTGTTCAACCTGCCGGAGTCTTCTGTGGCCTCCTGGGAGGAGCTGCGCGGCTTCTTCATCGCGCACTTTGCAGCACCAGCTGTCGGCGGTCTGGGAACGGGGGTCCCCAGACTTGCCTGACTGTGGCCCGCAGTGTGGCTCCGCTAGTGGCCCAGTACGGCCCGTCTTCATCAACCAACACTCAATACCCTCGCGAGGGGCCAAGCCTCGCGGGGCGGACGACACAAGGCCTCCTCAGGAGTGGCCTCACCAGGCAGGCTCGCGAGGAGGCGGAGAGATCAAGGCAAGGGGTACCTCGCGAGGTCCTCGTGATGCAAGCCATGATGACCTGGACCAGGCGGGCACCAGGCGGGCTCCAGCCCGCGCAGTCTCCTCGTTTCCTCGCTGGTGCTAAGAGGGCAAGCACGGGCGCGGAGTACCGAGGCATCAGGCAAAGTTTTCCATATTAGTGCAACAAGACCAAGACCAACAGGACGGCAGGGTGGAGGTCATCGTGGAGCCTAAGATGGCGTCACCGCCAGCACCTTTGACAGGAGAAGACCACCTTTAGTCAGCATAGCTTGTACTAGCTGTCCCCTTTCAACATGGCCGTTGTTGGATCCTTTCTCGCTCAATATTTGGGAAGAGGACCAGGGCCTCTATAAATTGGGCTAGCGACCACAATAGAAGGGACGGATGAATTCCTCCCCAAGAGAACCACCAAGCATAAGAACACCTCTCCTCGCGAGGTTGTTCTTCCCTTGTACTGTTCATCATCAGCCCAAGAGGCAATCCACCACACCACACACAGGAGTAGGGTATTACACCACAACGGTGGCCCAAACCTGTATAAATCTTGTGTCTCTTGTGTTGTTCATCGAGCTAGCTTACAGATCGCAGCGAGGCTGAGGGTGTGTTGTGGTAGTAGGAAATCTTCATGCACACCCTAGTGTTCGAATCTTAAGGGTTTTATCGGAACCCGATATCCGACATTTGGCGCGCCAGGTAGGGGTGCGCCAAAATCTTCTTTCTGCCGATCTGCGTCCCATCGCTTCGTCGCATCCATGGCAGACGCCCGCGCCGAGCGCCGGGCTGCTCTTGCTGCTCGCGTTGCCCAGACGGCTCCCGTCGGCGGGCCTCCTCGTCGTTCTCTGTCACCTGCCACCAACGCCCCGGCGGGGAACGAGCAGCAAGCATCCTCGCTGCATCCCTCGGTGCGGGGGAAGGCCGCACCGCCACTCCGTCGCTGACCCCAGCTGGTTTGTTGTCCCACGCTTGTCGCGCCCCCACGGACGCGCAGGCTGCGCTGCTTCTGGCACGTGACCTCCTGCATTACCGCCCCGTCGATGACCTCTATGAAGAATGGCTGCTCACATCACCGAGCTCGTTAGCGCCACAGGGGGCTCTCCCGCGCCGTCCCTCTCGCTACCTCGTCCTCCGCCAGGTACGGGCGACGCGGCTCAGGGAGTGCCTCCACCACCTCCACCCCAAGACGGCTCCCTGGATCCAAGGCGTGTGGCCCCTGGACGTGACCCACCGCATCCAGCGCCCATGCGACAAGAAAGAAGCTGCCAAGAAATCCCTCGGCCACAAGAAGGCGCCCCGTGCTCCCTGCACCGGCACGACAAAACTGTGTACTGCACGTGGCGGCGGTGTGTGGGTACCATCAAGAGCAAGCTCCGCGTCAGCAAAGGACTCCGGTGACCACAGCAGGTTGCCACGCCTTCACCATGGAGCTGCGTAGCGTCGCCTAGCAGGGAAAGTTCAAGCCGGATCTGCCTCCTCGCTATGACGGTACCGCCGACCCCACGGAGTTCTTGCAGCTCTACGAGCTGAGCATCGAGGCGCCAATGGACACGAAAAGGTTATGGCGAACTGGTTTCCCAAGGAGCTCAAGGACGGTGCCCGCACCTGGCTCCTGAACCTGCCTCCCGGCTCGATCTCCTCCTGGGACGAGATGCGCAGCCGCTTCATTGCCAACTTCCATGGCACTCGCGACCGCCCCCATGCCGCGGGTGACCAGCGCCGCATCAAGCAACAACCCAGGGAGACCCTGCAAAAATACATCCAGCGCTTCAACAGCGCTCGCCTCAAGATCCCCAAGGTGATGGACGAGGCCATCATCTCAGTGTTCTCTGGTGGCATCCGTGACCTCAAGATGAAGGAGGAGCTCGCCATCCACGAGGAGTTGTGCACATCCCTAGAGTTGTTCAACCTATCAACCAAGTGCACAAGAGCTGACGAGGGACGCCTCTCCCTCCTCGAGCTTCCAGCTGCTGACTTAGAAGAGAAGAAGGCCAAGGCCAAGGACGTGAAACGCAAGGGAGTAGTCGTGCTTCCGGCAGAACCAGACACGAAGCATGACCGGGACCAGCCGGAGTCGTCCAAGGGCAGCCGACCGTTTTTCTCCTACCACAACCTCCACACCCACAACACCAGCGACTGCCAGGAGATCAGGGCCGTTCGAGAAGGACAGTTCGGTCGACACCACGAGCGCAATGGCCGGGGCTACGACCGAGGAGGCGGATGAGGCAGAGGACGATGGGACGATCGTGGCCCTCGCTAGGAGTGGCGCGACCGACCTCGTGAGGATCACTGGCAGGACCTGCCTCATGAGGGCGCCTGGAGGGATCAGCCTCGCGAGGATCGGCTGCAGGGCAACGCAGGCCTTCCTCCTCTACCGCCGTCGCCAAGAAGGAATGACGACCATCATCAGGACCAGGGGGGCTGGGGGCTTCCAAGAGCAGCGTGCTATCGCTTGCATCTTGGGCGGAGCTCAGGCCCCAGCCTCTCAGCGCATCTTCAAGCAGTTTGCTCGCGAGGTGAATGTAGTCCTCCCAGGCTTGAGGCCACCTGCCCACTCAGGTGGTCCAAGTGCGCCTTCACCTTCAGTTCGGCAGATCAACTCAAGTGTGCGGCTACTACTGGCGTTCCCCCGATGCTCTATTCCCCAGTCATCAGCAACGTGCAAGTCACCAAGACCCTCATCGATGGCGGTGCAGGGCTTAACGTCATGTCCATTGAGATGTTCGACAACCTCCAAGTGTCGTATGATCAACTCCAGCCTACCAAGCCTTTCTTAGGAGTCACTGACGGTTCCACCACCCCAATAGGGCAGGTCCGCCTCCCTATCACCTTCGGCAAGCACGACAACTACCACAACGAGCTCATCGACTTCGACGCACCCACATCCACTTGCCGTACAATGCCATCCTCGGGTATCCAGCCCTGGCCAAGTTCATGGCAGTGACCCACCACGGCTACAACGTCCTCAAGATGCCAGGAAGCGGCAGAATCATCACGATCCCCTGCGAAGAAAGAGATGAGGTGTGCTCCCTCGAGCGTGCCTTCCAAGCTGCATCAATCGAGGACTCGGACAGCAAGGGCGAGAACCCTTCGGAGACTACCCCAAAGAAGAAGAAGAAGCAATCGATCAGCGCGAGGCATCAGGAGGTCGGCATCTCAGGTGGTGCCGCGTTAGGATCGGTGCCCGTGCAAGGGGCTCCTCCTTCCATCGCATAGGAAGGCGTGCTTCGTAGCATGCTTCCCTCAGTAAGGCACAGGGCGTGGAAAGCCCAACCCTCAGGAGTTCATCACCAAGACCACTCAGGAGCTTCAGGAAGCAAGAGCCATGCGCAGTGACCGCTGCCTGCCTGGCGTGGCCCCTCATCCAAGCGAGGATGGTGGGCTGCACGTCTGCATCGACGTCCCAGGGCTCAATCGAGCCGCATCTCAGGAGCACCTCTGGCATTCGCACGTGGGACGCTGCGAGGGTCCGCCGCACAGCTACATTCGCATGCCTTTCGGCCTGCAGAACGCGGCTGCCACCTACTAGCGTCACCTTTAGAGCATTCAGGCGGCTCAGGAGGCCAGGCATCACATGGTCCTGGCGGAGATGGAGGCGGTCCTCAAGGAGCCACCTGGACCCCAGAGCCTCCCGAGTCTCACGGCCCTAACGGCTCGTGAGGGACGGCCACTTCACCGAGCATCTTCAGCTACTCCAACACCCACCTCTACAATGGAATCAGGTGACATCTTCCAAGTTCATTTCAGCTGGGAGGGCCCTCAGGGTTGCATCATTCCCAGGCCGCTGTAACACCCACGATGCGGCTATATCTCCCACGTGTCGAGGCACGACTTAGATGCATAACTGCATGGTGGTTTTGTCGCAAGAAGGGTCATCTTCACACAATCCCATGTAATGAACAAGAATGGGATAAAGAGTTGGCTTACAATCGCCACTTCATACAATGAACATATAATTCATACATCATTCAGAGCACACACATACTCCGACTACGAATGAAGCCAAAAGAAAAGAAGATAACCCAACTGCTAGATCCCTGATCGTCCCAACTGGGCTCCACTACTGATCAACATGAAACGAAACATAGCAACGACCAAGATCTTCGTTGAGCTCCCATCTGAGCTCGGTTGCATCACCTGCACTGGTATCATTGGCACCTGCAACTGTTGTGATAGTATCTGGTGAGTCACGAGGACTCAGCAATCTCAAAACCCGTGAGATCAAGACTATATAAGCTTATGGGTAGGAAGTGGTAATGAGGTGGAGTTGCAGCAAGCACTAAGCAAATATGGTGGCTAACATACGCAAATAAGAGCGAGGAGAGAAACAACGGAACGGTCGAGAAGCTAGAAGTGATCAAGAAGTGCTCCTGAAACTACTTACGCACAATCATAACACAAAGACCGTGTTCACTTCCCGGACTCCGGCGAAAAGAGACCATCACGGCTACACACGCGGTTGATGCGTTTTAATTAAGTCAAGTGTCAAGTTCTCTACAACCGGACATTAACAAATTCCCATCTGCCACATAACCAAGGGCACGAATGTCGAAAGTTTATACCCTGCAGGGGTGTCCCAACTTAGCCCATCACAAGCTCTGACGGTCAACGAAGGATATTCCTTCTCCTAGGAAGACCCGATCAGTCTCGGAATCCTGGTTTACAAGACATTTCGACAATGGTAAAACAAGACCAGCAAAGCCGCCCGATGTGTCGACAAATCCCGATAGGAGCTGCACATATCTCGTTCTCAGGGCACAACTGATAGGTCAGCCTACGAGTAAAACCAGCCCTCGAGTTGCCCCATGGTGGCCCCGCAATCTGCCGAGTTCGGACCAACACTCGAAGGAGCACTGGCCCCGGGGGGGGGGTTAAATAAAGATGACCGTTGAGTCCGCACAACCCAAGGGAAAAAGGCTTAGGTGGCAAATGTTAAAACCAAGGTTGGGCCTTGCTGGAGGAGTTTTCTTCAAAGCGAACTGTCAAGGGGGTCCCATAAATCACCCAACCGCGTAAGGAACGCAAAATCAAGGAACATAACACCTTTATGACGGAAACTAGGGTGGCAAGAGTGGAAAAAAACACCAGGCAAAAGGCCGAGCCTTCCACCCTTTACCAAGTATATAGGTGCATTAATTAAATAAGAGATATTGTGATATCCCAACATAATCATGTCCATCATGGAGCAATCTTCAACTTCACCTGCAAGTAGCAACGCTATAAGATGGCTGGGCAAAAGTGGTAACATAGCCAAACAACGGTTTGCTAGGAAGGGTGAAAAAGTTAGAGGCTGACATGGCAATATGGGAGGCATGGTAAACAAGTGAAAGGTAGCGCAGCATAGAAATAGAACAAAGCAACTAGCAAGCAAAGATAGAAGTGATATCGAGGGTAATGGACATCTTGCCTGAAATCCCGCAAGGAAGAAGAACGAGTCCATGAAGAAGACGAAAGCACGTAGTCGAATGAATCCTCACAAATGCAACGTTACTGGAACTATCAAGGAGAAGCGCAACCGGAAAGAAGCAAACTACATGGTAAACAACCATCACATAAGCATGGCATGATGCACAACCAAGGATGATGCATGTCCGGTTTAATGAGGCATGGCATGGCAAAGTGCAACAAACAATACTACAAGTTAAGTGGAGCTCAATATGCAACGAGTTGCATATTGACGAAACACCACATCAATTATTTAGTTCTCTCTCGTTTAGGAACACAACAATATTACATGTTGTTATAAACAAGGCAAGAGGTTAAACATAATTAAACTACCTAGCTAGGCAATTTTAAGTAAGGCCAGAACAAGAAACAACAATTCTAAAAAAATCCGCACATGTCATTTAGCAATTTAATGCAAACACAATTTTAAACATTTTAAATGTTGTTATTATGATGCGGGTGACATATACAAGTTTTTGCAATTTTATGAAAATGTTGACATGAGCATGTTATGAAGCATTTGTCACCGTGGTGGAAAGAAAGGGTGCCAGGGCAACGAAATCGAAAATGATGCCACGACAACTTATCGATTCCGGTACCTCATCGAGATACCAGTGCAAAATGACGTGTGACGTGAGCGAGTCATGTAAGGATGGTGGGGTGATCCCGGCAACCGAGTTCCCATGGGTCGATGGCATGGCAACAGGAACATGCAAGAAGCACGTCAGGCACGTTTCAAACGCGAGCATTTCATGCAACATATGCATTCGTCCACGGGCGGTCGTTCTCGGCGGTATACCATCAAAGAATGCATTTCGGGACGGTTCAAAATCGTCAAGGGATCACAGGTCGTAGGGGAAGTAGTCGTTCTCGTGACGGTAGTGGAAGTAGACGTTCACGGGTCGTCGTGGGAAGTAGTCGTACACGGCGTCGGTAGTAGTACACCGTTGGAGACGTACATGTTCCGTAGGTGAACTTTGCGTAGCCGTGCGGTAGTCGAACCTGGCACTCGTGGTACACGGGTCTTCGGGCGACGGTAGAGGTACTCGCGATCTTGGCAACGGTAGTGGTACTCATTCCATAGACAAACTTGACGGGACATGGTTGTCGTGGTACTTGACGTTATCCAAGACGATATTGGTTTATCCGTGCGTAGAGGTACTGGCAGTTTTGTGTAGTTGGTCTTGACAATCCAAAATGAAGCAACACCAGGGCCTCGAGTGGCAACAGCAAGGAGGCAAAGGAGCCCTGGCCAGAGATGGTCTAGGCAGCGGCAAACCACGAGCAAGGTGGGGCTGCCGGGCCAAGGTGGAGGCGCTCCGTCCTCGGGCACGAGCGGGAGGCAGACAGCAGTGGACGAAGGCGGCAGTGAGGCGACGAGGGACAAGGGCGAGGCGTCGTCGTGGGGTTGCAGGAGGCAAAGCCACATGGGCGGCGCGGCTACTATTGGTGAGGCTGCCAGGCGACGGGGATGCATGGCGCCGGTGGAGATGCAGGTGTGGAGCCACCGGAGTTGGACAAGGAGGAGGCGGGATGGCGCGGTAGCGGCCTGGTTCTGCGGTGGCTGGCGGCGGATGTAGGCGACGAGGAGGAGGCAGAGGGGACAGGACGAGGGGGCAGCTGCTGATGGAAGGGGGCGCGACGGCGGCGAGGAGGCCGACGGGGCTCCGGCCTGGTTCTCTTCTCCGGCGAGGGCGGAGCGTTGGTGTCGCACTGGAGGCGCGCGGATGCGGGAGCGAGGGGAGGTCGAGGGCAGCGCGTGGGTACGGCGGAGGGGATCGAGGAGAGGGAGACGAGGGTCCACAGGTGTTATCGATCGGGCTAGGGTTATAGGGATTAGATGGGCTGAGGATTAGGTGGGCCGAATCGACCAGTTGGATTGCAAAGCTGGCTGGGCCAGTCCGGTGAGGAGGAAAGTGGCCAGGGGCCTGATCGGCTTTAAAAGGAAAAGAAACATGTTAATTCCTTTTATACAAAAAAGGAAGTGTATATATATTTATTTGGTAAGGCAAATAAATACAAGTTGAGCTCAAAACTGACATGGATCTACTTTGACATATTTCAAAGCATGACAACTTGAATTGGAGCAAATTGGTGAAAGATCAAGGTTAGAATATTTGGAAACGACAGTGGTTTTAAATGCCAGTTTGTTCGGGATGATTCCATACGAATGGAATATTTATTGTAGCTCCCTAAAATATTGGGAGGATATTTTATAAAGAGAAATCACCATGTGAATTCCCTCGATTTAAATAGATCAAAAGATCGATGCAATTTATTTAGTTGAGGTTTTAAAAATTAATGACATGCTGGCATGATGACATGATGCAATGCAAAAATAAAAGAGCAAGCACAAAATAAACACATGGCGATACAAAATAACTGGACGGCATCTGGAGCGTTGGTCTTGGGGCGTCACAACACTCCACCACTACAAGAGGATCTCGTCCCGAGATCTAGGATGGCACCGAAGGGAAACGGAAGAGGAGGAGAAGAGGTAAAACTAAGTGGCTTCTTCGACAAAAGTGTGAAACCAAAGAACCTTGAGAGGTTGAAAAGTTGAAAGAAAGAACACAACGGAGTTGAACACAATTGAGAGCACTGCGGTAGAGAATAGAAAGAAGGAACACCATGTGAACCTTGGAGGTTGCAAAGCTATGAATGACGAGTACAATGGACAAGAAGGAATTGGAACCACTCTAGTTGAAACAAGATAAACAAGGAACAAGGGAAGATCAAATTCGGACAGCACTCCGGTTGAAAAGAGATGCAAGACTTGATAAGATGAAAGAACTTGAATGAGAACACAACACTCCGGTTAAGCGGATAAATAAGGAAAAGAACATGATATTTACAAAATGAGATGATGGGTCGAAGAGAGTAACCTCAGAATGCCTCCAGAAGAAAGAATAAAAGATAGATCATTGGAATAACAGAATTGAGAAGAAAATGCCCACAAATGAGCTTGGAAAGCACCCTTCCAAGAAGGTTATAACAGAGTTGTTGGGAAACCAACAACGAAACGTATAAGCTTGTAGTGGGCTTATGAAAAACTTCTCAAAATTGAGGCGAAATTCTGCCACTACGGAAACAATTAATATAATTGATAACACCGACAAGATGAAAATTTTCTTCCACCAAGATGATAGAGAGATAACTTGGATCATTGATTAGCACCGCAATAACAACATTCCTTAGGGAAGGCTTTAGGTGAAATCTATACCAAGATAACTCCAATGAAGAGATTGACGGTTGAAAAGATCTCTTGAACAAAGTGAAATGATGGATTTAAATATGTCACTCTTGAAAACTTGTGAATCATGAAACGCGAAGGGAAATTATCAAGAATGACCTAACACCACCTCAAAAGATAAGGTAGAAAGAATTGCACTTCAAAATGCAAGAAGAAGAATACTTGAACTCCTCAGAAAAAGAATCTCGATGAACACTTCGAGAAGGAATTAAATCCTTGATGAACCATCATGTAGAGCCTCCATGGAGAACTCCGGTAATCAAAGGATGATAGAAAGAAAGAGAAGTTGAAAACACAAGGTGAAGCCTTGCCATGATTTAGATGGAGCTTCGCGGTGATGTAACCGAGAAAACTTGGAACTCCGGAAAAGGAAAAGATGAAACACTAGAACCAAGAATTACTTCGTCATGAACAATATCCAGAAGAAAAGAATTGAATAACCTCGAGGAAATAAGAATAAGAATTATTCTATGCTTATCCTTCATCAAATTAAATTGATGACAAGCAATGGATTTGGCATACTACTTATTCCCGTAGAAAGGATTAAAAGAGATATAGCGCAAGCTTGAGAAGGTATAGATGGAACCACCGGTAGGATTGAAACAATGAAAAAATTAATATGAGAACATAGGAAGAGGAATCTTGAACAAACCACCGTAAGAATTGAAAATGAAAGTAGCAAAGGCACAATTCACCGGGAAGAATTGGAAAACGAACGAAGATACTTGAGGGGATTTAGATACATGAGAACGAAGAGATCATGAACTGATTATAGGGTATTTGAACGATGCACCGGTAAGATTTGGAGAACAATAGCTACATGCTGAGAATGAAGAATTATGACATGATGGCTTTCGGAGGAAATAAAAGGAAACAACTCATAAATTGCTCCGGATGGTAAGAAAAGAATTGTCACAATCAAAAACAATTAAGAGGATGGCATCAAACTTGAACTACACATCTTTGGAAGAACGGGTAAGGATTTAAGAGGAACTCTTCTTCGGTCTTCAAAAACCGTGAATGACGATGAGAAACACCACTATGAATTGTTGGGATACTCCGGGATAATGAAAAACAAACAGGTTGAGCCAACAATGAAAAACAATTTGAAATCGATCTTGGAAAACATCTGACTGATGAAATTCATTCTTACGTCAAACTTGGAAATGAATTTGAGAATCGCTCCTGATACTTACAATAGTCAGGTAAGATCCTGGGAAAAGACCTGTGGGTTAGGGCCCACTCAAAAGAAACATCGTTGAAAGATTACTTGAAATAGAGATTGCACCGGTAGAATTAAATGACTTGAATGAGATAACAATCTCCAAATAGCTTGAACGGATCTAGAATGAAAAGACGAGCCTTCTGAGATATCTTCAACACTCCAGAACAAATGAATAGCGAGAAGTGAATGATTAAGAGGTGCATCGGCAAGAGAAAGCATTTGCAACAAGGAAAGCAATATGATCAACACTGAAAGCTTGAGTTAAATCCACCGGAAAAGAATACGAGAATGAAGAATGATGAACTTGAAGTTGTTGAGCATCTTCATGGGAAATCATCGGATAAGAACATTGAAAGAAAAGAATGAAGAGAATTCTCACAAATAAAAGGATACATGATTAAGAAATATGAGTCATTGAAGAAAAAGGGTGGGAGGGCAACAAAGGCAACTTGGGACGAATGAAACAAACACCATTGAGAAAACTCAGAATTGATCTCGCAAATGTTGAAATGCTTGGATCCACTTGAAGAGAAGCACGCCGGTTGGAAAAGAATTAACAAGACGACCTCGATGATCAAGAAGGATTAGTATTCACATAGCAATATGAGAACACCGTTTATGAAAGGTATGGATTCAACATTTGACTTCGAAGCAACTCGAATACAACAAATAAAACAAAACAAAGTATTTGGCTTGCAGAATAAGCCGGAAACAAACATATGATAGAGATTTCCTTCGAAGTTTTCGTGGTGGGGCCCAGAGAGGCTCGATCGTACAGCACCATCATGTACAAGGCAGTGCACATGACATATGAAGCGTCCCCCAACCAGCATAGCCAAGGGCTCTTTAAGACACAACGGGACCACTGTAAAAACGACCGTGGATAGGCGGACCACTAGACGTCGAGCCCCAATATCATATCATGCATCTGTCGGAAAGAAAAAAATTAGAGCTACTTGAATTCCCACCTATACAACTCCCGAAACTTTCTGGTTATGCAATCTGGTGTTGGGGATACAGGGGAGGCATTATATATCTCACCCAAAACTAATAATCCCTACATCCAAGCTGTATGCATCCGTCAACACATAACCCAGAAACCTTCGGAAATCGTGTACCTCAACCTTCGAAAAGCATCTGTTATACAAGCTATGGCAATACTCCCGAACTCCCCAGTACTGGGTGGCATCGAGGTTATCTCACCAACAACTGCATAAAAGAGATTTTCGATGTCGGCAAAACTCAGGTATTCCAGAACTGCAATGATAAAATTATGACGACAACACCTCGGAGCTCAACTTCCCGGGACACTGCCGCAAGCCATAAATGGCAGGAGGCACTAAGAACAATGTTCTCGTCATAAGAATATCGGAACGATCCCGAGATACCCGTGTGATCCTAAAATTATTTTTAATGAAATTTGAGAAGAGGAAAGTCAAAACATCTACGTCAGGAGACCGCACCAGAGTGACGAAGGGACTGAGGAGTAAAAGAATCCTACTCTCCGATATATATAATCCTAAGACTCAAAATATATTTGTTATCGACTCAACAACGTCAGCGATTCGATCAAGCAGGGGGCTCCTAAGTCGGGGATGGCTCTGATTACCATCTTGTAACACCCACGATGCGGCAATATCTCCCACGTGTCGAGGCACGACTTAGAGGCATAACCGCATGGTGGTTTTGTCGCAAGAAGGGTCAGCTTCACACAATCCCATGTAATGAACAAGAATGGGATAAAGAGTTGGATTACAATCGCCACTTCACACAATGAACATATAATTCATACATCATTCAGAGCACACACATAGTCCGACTACGGACAAAGCCAAAAGAAAATAAGATAACCCAACTGCTAGATCCCCGATCGTCCCAACTGGGCTCCACTACTAATCAACATGAAACAAAACATAGCAAGGACCAAGATCTTCGTTGAGCTCCCATCTGAGCTCAGTTGCATCACCTGCACTGGTATGATCGGCACCTGCAACTGTTGTGATAGTATCAGGTGAGTCACGAGGACTCAGCAATCTCAAAACCCGCAAGATCAAGACTATTTAAGCTTATGGGTAGGAAGTGGTAATGAGGTGGAGTTGCAGCAATCACTAAGCAAATATGGTGGCTAACATACGCAAATAAGAGCGAGGAGAGAAACAACGGAACGGTCGAGAAGCTAGAATTGATCAAGAAGTGATCCTGAAACTACTTACGCACAATCATAACACAAAGATCGTGTTCACTTCCCAGACTCCGGCGAAAAGAGACCATCACGGCAACGCACGCATTTGATGCGTTTTAATTAAGTCAAATGTCAAGTTCTCTACAACCGAACATTAACAAATTCCCATCTGCCACATAACCACGGGCACGGTTGTCGAAAGATTATACCCTGCAGGGGTGTCCCAACTTAGCCCATCACAAGCTCTCATGGTCAATGAAGGATATTCCTTCTCCCAGGAAGACCCAATCAGTCTCGGAATCCTGGTTTACAAGACATTTCGATAATGGTAAAACAAGACCAGTAAAGCCGCCCGATGTGCCGAAAATCCCGATAGGAGCTGCACATATCTCGTTCTCAGGGAACAACGGATAGGTCAGCCTACGAGTAAAACCAGCCTCGAGTTCCCCCATGGTGGCCCCGCAGTTTGTCCAGTTCGGACCAACACTCGAAGGAGCACTGGCCCGGCGGGGTTAAATAAAGATGACCCTTCAGTCTGCAGAACCCAAGGGAAAAAGGCTTAGGTGGCAAATGTTAAAACCAAGGTTGGGCCTTGCTGGAGGAGTTTTATTCAAAGCGAACTGTCAAGGGGGTCCCATAAATCACCCAACCGTGTAAGGAACGCAAAATCAAGGAACATAACACCGGTATGACGGAAACTAGGGTAACAAGAGTGGAACAAAACACCAGGCATAAGGCCGAGCCTTCCACCGTTTACCAAGTATATAGGTGCATTAATTAAATATGAGATATTGTGATATCCCAACATAATCATGTCCATCATGGAGCAATCTTCAACTTCACCTGCAACTAGCAACGCTATAAGATGGCTGGGCAAAAGCGATAACATAGCCAAACAATGGTTTGCTAGGAAGGGTGAAAAAGTTAGAGGCTGACATGGCAATATGCGAGGCATGGTAAACAAGTGAAAGGTAGCGCAGCATAGCGATAGAACAAAGCAACTAGCAAGCAAAGATATATGTGATATCGAGGGTAATGGTCATCTTGCCTAAAATCCCGCAAGGAAGAAGAACGAGTCCATGAAGAAGACGAAAGCACGTACTCGAATGAATCCACACAAACGCAACGTTACCGGAACTATCAAGGAGAAGCGCAACCGGAAAGAAGCAAACAACATGGTAAACAACCATCACATAAGCATGGCATGATGCACAACCAAGGATGATGCATGTTCGGTTTAATGAGGCATGGCATGGCAAAGTGCAACAAACAATACTACAAGTTAAGTGGAGCTCAATATGCAACGAGTTGCATATTGACGAAACACCACATCAATTATTTAGTTCTCTCTCGTTTAGGAACACAATAATATTATATGTTGCTATAAACAAGGAAAGAGGTGAAACATAATTAAACTACCTAGCTAGGCAAGTTTAACTAAGGCCGGAACAACAAACAACAATTCCGAAAAATCCCCACATGTCATTTAGCAATTTAATGCAAACACAATTTTAAACATTTTAAATGTTGTTATCATGATGCGGGTGACATATACAAGTTTATGCAATTTTATGAAAATGTTGACATGAGCATGTTATGAAGCATTTGTCACCGTGGTGGAAAGAAAGGGTGCCAGGGCAACGAATTCGAAAATGATGCCACGGCAACGTATCGATTCCGGTAGCTCATGGAGATACCGGTGCAAAAGGACGTGTGACGTGAGCGAGTCATGTAAGGATGGTGGGGTGATCCCGGCAACCAGGTTCCCATGGGTCGATGGCATGGCAACAGGAACATGCAAGAAACACGTTAGGCACGTTGCAAACGCGAGCATTTCAAGCAACATATGCATTCGTCCATGGGCGGTCCTTCTTGGTGGTATACCTTCAAAGCATGCATTTCGGGGTGGTTCAAAATCGTCAAGGGATCACGGGTCGTAGGGGAAGTAGTCGTTCTCGCGACGGTAGTGGAAGTAGAGATTCATGGGTCGTCATGCGAAGTAGTCGTACACGGCGTTGGTAGTGGTACACCGTTGGAGACGTACACGTTCTGTAGATGAACTTTGCATAGCCGTGCGGTAGTCAAACTTGGCGCTCGTGGTACACGGGTCTTCGGGCGACTATAGAGGTACTCGCGATCTTGGCGACGGTAGTGGTACTCATTCCGTAGACGAACTTGACGGGACATGGTTGTCGTGGTACTTGACGTTATCCAATACGGTATTGGTGTATCTGTGTGTAGAGGTACTGGCAGTTTTGTGTAGTCGGTCTTGACGATCCAAAACGAAGCAAGACCAGGGCCTTGAGTGGAAGCAGCAAGGAGGCAAAGGAGCTTTGGCCAGAGATGGTCTAGGCAGCACTAAACGACGAGCAAGGTGGGGCTGCCGGGCCAAGGTGGAGGTGCTCGGTCCTCGGGCACGAGCGGGAGGCGGATTGCAGCGGACAAAGGCGGCAGTGAGGCAATGGGGGACAAGGGCGAGGCGGTGTCGCGGGGTTGCTGGAGGCGAAGCCACACGGGCGGCGCGGCTGCTGTTGGTGAGGCGGCGGGGCGACGGGGATGGATGGCGCCGGTGGAGATGCAGGTGTGGAGCCACCGAAGTTGGACAAGGAGGAGGCGGGATGGCGCGGCAGGGGCCTGGTTCTGCGGTGGCTGGCGGCGGATGCAGGCGACGAGGAGGAGGCAGAGGGGACGGGACGAGGGTGCGGCTACTAATGGAAGGGGGCACGATGGCGGCGAGGAGGCCGACGGGGCTCCGGCCTGGTTCTCTTCTCCGGCGAGGGCGAAGCGCGGGTCTCGCACTGGAGGCGCGCGGATGCGGGAGCAAGGGGAGGTCGAGGGTTGCGCGTGGGTGGCGGCGGATGGGATCGAGGAGAGGGAGACGAGGGTCCAGAGGTGGAATCGATCGGGCTAGGGTTATATGGATTAGATGGGCTGAGGATTAGGTGGGCCGAATCGGCCAGTTGGGCTGCAAAGCTAGCTGGGCCAGTCCGGTGGGGAGGAAAATGGCCAGGGGCCTGATCGGCTTTAAAAGGAAAAGAAACAGGTTATTTCCTTTTATACAAAAAAGGTAGTGTAGATATATTTATTTGGTAAGGCAAATAAATACAAGTTGAGCTCAAAACTGACATGGATCTACTTTGACATATTTCAAAGCATGGCAACTTGAACCGGAGCAAATTGGAGAAAGATCAAGGTTAGAATTTTCAGAAACGAGAGTGGTTTTAAATGCCAGTTTGTTTGGGATGATTCCATACGAATGGAATATTTATTGTTGCTCCCTAAAATATTGGGAGGATATGTTATAAAGAGAAATCACCATGTGAATTCCCTCGATTTAAATAGATCAAAAGATCTATGCAATTTATTTAGTTGAGGTTTAAAAAATTAAATGACATGCTGGCATGATGACATGATGCAATGCAAAAATAAAAGAGAAAGCACAAAATAAACACACGGCGATAACAAAATAACTGGGCGGCATCTGGAGCGTTGGTCTTGGGGCGTCATAGCCACGTGGGTCCGTCCCTGCGGCATGTATCCCTTTTTCTTATATCTTTAGTTTACCTTGCTGGGGGCGCCTCTCGAGCTGCATCATCCCCAGGCCGCTTGGGTCCGACCCAGTGGCATGTATCCCTCCTGCATTTACCTAAGCTGATTTGCCTTACATGACTACCTTGCCTGTGATTATCGCCTACTCGATTGACGTCTACCACGGGAGCCGCTTGCACTGGCACGGTCCTTGCGCATGGGTCCGTCTCAGCAACGCTGACAAATCTGAGTGGTCGAGCTCTTGCCCGCGGCAGCCCCACACGCATCACCTCACCAGGCCCTCAGTGCCCTCACCCCTCTCTCAGAACAGCCAATGGCCAGCCGGCAATCGTAATGGAAACCCATGTTTTTCTCGTGTTGATTTAGAGGAACCTCCTGAGGATTTCAGTGGGCGGCACCATGAGCTCTCTCTCTCTCTCTTTCCCATGCATTCCGCTTGCGCGTTAAAAGGGGGGCTCCTGAGCATCGCGATTCAGGAGCTCTTATTGGCTCTCCAGCCCTCACCCCCTGGCCTTGACCATGGCATCGCGACCTGGCATACCAGCGGCAGCTGAGCTCACTCGAGGGCCGGGACCTGAGGACGTAGACCACGAAGGAGAGTCAGGGAAGAAGGGGAAAGCTCGCGAGGGCCTAACCTAGCTGTGCCATGGTCGCTGGCGCACAAGTCTGGCACAACGCAAAGGGACGACTCATTACCAAGATAAGTTTCACACCTGGAACAACTAATCATTACAACACGAGATTCTCACTTGCTGCGGATCTGTGACGGCAACATTGCCTTCCTTTCTCGCCTCTCAGCGGCTGCTTGCGTGCTAAAGGGGACCTCTTGAGCATCGCGCCCCAGGGGCTCTTACTAGACCTTGGTCCGCTCACCTCCTGGCCTTGACCACGGCATCACGACCTGGCATACCAGCGACGGTTGAAGCCTGCCTGGGGACCGAGACCTGTCAGCGTAGAGCACCAAGTTGCCGCAGAGTTGGAAAGGGGGAATCAAGCCGGGACAGGACAAGCATTCGCACGATTTCATAATAAGGATAACATTGACAAAAGACACGATAGACCCTTTACACGCCCCCGCGGGGTGCTTCTTGATTCCTCGCAGGGAACAAAAGGAAAAGATCTCTGAGGAGCCCTATCTACACGTGCCTCCGTGGCCGACGCCATCATCAACAGTGGGCCACGAGAGGTCGACACCAACCCCATCCAGATCAGCGGTGGCGACAGCCCGATGCTGCCGTCTTACTGCTACGTCTTGAGCTTGCATTGGTTTTCCTTGAAGAGGAAAGGGTGATGCAACAATAGTGGCGTAAGTATTTCCCTCAGTTTTTGAGAACCAAGGTATCAATCCAGTAGGAGATTCCTCAAAAGTCCCACGCACCTACACAAACAAACAAAGAACTCCCAACCAACGCAATAAAGGGGTTGTCAATTCCTTCACGACCACTTGCGAAAGTGAGTTCTAATAAAGATAGTATGATAAGATAAATATATTTTCGGTATTTTATAATATAGATGCGAAAAGTTAAGATGCAAATAAAAGTATATTGGAAGCAAATATGATAAGAGATAGACTTGGGGGGCATAGATTTCACTAGTGGCTTCTCTCAAGATAGCATAAGTATTACAGTGGGTGAACAAATTACTATCGAGCAATTCATAGAAAAGCGAATAATTATGAGAATATCTAGGCATGATCATGTATATAGGCATCACGTCCGTGACAAGTAGACCGACTCCTGCCTACATCTACTACTATTACTCCACACATCGACCGACTCCTGCCTGCATCTAGAGTATTAAGTTCATAAAGAACAGAGTAACGCATTAAGCAAGATGACATGATGTAGAGGGATAAACTCAAGCAATATGATATAAACCCCATCTTGTTATCCTCAATGGCAACAATACAATACGTGCCTTGCAACCCTTTCTGTCACTAGGTAAAGACACCGCAAGATTGAACCCAAAGCTAAGCACTTCTCCCATGGCAAGAAAGATCAATCTAGTATGCCAAACCAAACTGATAATTCGAAGAGACTTGCAAAGATAACTCAATCATACATAAAAGAATTCAGAGAAGATTCAATTATTATTCATAGATAAACTTGATCATAAACCCACAATTCATCGGATCTCGACAAACACACCGCAAAAAGAGTTCACATCGAATAGATCTCCACAAGAGAGGGGGAGAACATTGTATTGAGATCCAAAAAGAGAGAAGAAGCCATCTAGCTAATAACTATGGACCTGTAGGTCTATGGTAAACTACTCACAACTCATCGAAGGGGCATGGATGTTGATGTAGAAGCCCTCCGTGGTCGATTCCCCTCCGGCAGAGTGTCGGCGAAGGCTCCAAGATAAGATCTCGCGGATACGGAAGGTTATGGTAGTGGAAATTGTGTTTCGTTGGCTCCCTGGATGTTTTCGGGGTACGTAGGCTTATATAGGAGGAAGAAGTACGTCGGTGGACGCCCGAGGGGCCCATGAGAAAGGGGCGCGCCCTATAGGGGGGGTCGCCCTCCTATCTCGTGGAGGCATCAGCTGCTTCTTGACTTGCACTCCAAGTCCAATGGATCACGTTCGTTCCAAAAATAACGCTCCCGAAGGTTTAATTCCGTTTGGACTCCGTTTGATATTCCTTTTCTTCGAAATACTAAAATAGGCAAAAAAAACAGCAGTACGGTTTGGGCCTCCGGTTAGTAGGTTAGTCCCAAAAATTATATAAATGTGTAAAATAAAGCCCGTAAACATCCAAAAGGGGTAATATAGTAGGATGGAACAATCGAAAATTATAGATACGTTGGAGACGTATCAAGCGTCCCCAAGCTTAATTCCTGCTCGTCCTCGAGTAGGTAAATGATAAAAGAGAAATTTTTGATGTGGAATGCTACCTATAATAATTCTTAATGTAATTTTCTTTATTGTGGCACGAATGTACAGATCCAAATGATTCAAAATAAAAGTTCATATTGATAAAAGAAATAGTAACACTTCAAGCATACTAACCAAAGTAATCATGTCTTCTCAAAATAACATGGCAAAAGAAAGTTCATCCCTACAAAATCATATAGTTAGGCTATGCTTCATTTTCTTCACACAAAGATGTTCCCAACTTCTAAACCCCCGATGAAAAGCCAAGAATTTTTTTCATACTTAAATAATCTCAAACTTTTTCAACCTTCACGCAATACATGAGCGTGAACCATGGATATAGCACTATGGGTGGAATAGAATATGATGATGGGGATTGTGTAGAGAAGACAAAAAAGGAGAAAGTCTCACATTGACGAGGATAATCAACGGGCTATGGAGATGCCCATCAATTGATGTCAACATGAGGAGTCGGGATTGCCATGCAACGGATGCACTAGAGCTATAAATGAATGCTCAACAAAAGAAAACTAGTGGGCGTGCATCCAACTTGCTTGCTCACGAAGACCTAGGGCATTTGAGGAAGCCCATCATAGGAATATACAACCCAAGTTCTATAATGAAAAATTCCCACTAGTATGAAAAAGACAACTTATGAGACTCACTATATGAAAAACATGGTGCTACTTTGAAGCACAATATATGAGACTCACTACATGAAGAACAAAGTGCTACTTTGAAGCACAAGTGTGGAAAAAGACATAGTAACATTTCCCTTTTTATTTATTTTCTTTTTTTGGGCCTTCCGTTTTTCTTTTGTCCTTTCTTCTTTTTTGGGGAAATGCTCTAATAATGATGATCATCACGCTTCTATTGATTACAACATATGAATTACAACTCAAAACTAGAACAAGATATGACTCTATATGAATGCCTCCGGCGGTGTACCGGGATGGTGCAATGAATCAAGAGTGACATGTATGAAAAATAATGCATGGTGGCTTTGCCACAAATACGATGTCAACTACATGATCATGCAATGGCAATATGACAAAAGTAAAGTATGCCATGATGATGATAAACAGAACGGTGGAAAGTTGCATGGCAATATATCTCGGAATGGCTATGGAAATGCCATAATAGGTAGGTATGGTGGCTGTTTTGAGGAAGATATAAGGAGGTTTATGTGTCATAGAGCGCATCGTATCACGGGTTTTGGATGCAGCGGCGAAGTTTGCACCAACTCTCAAGGTGAGAAAGGGCAATGCATGGTACCGAAGAGGCTAGCAATGGCGGAAAGGTAAAAGTGTGCATAATCCGGACTCAACATTAGTCGAAAGAACTCATATACTTATTTCAAAATTTAGAAGTCATAAAAAATCAAGCACTACGCGCATGCTACTAGGGGGATAGATTGGTAGGAAAAGACCATCACTCGTCCCCGACCGCCACTCATAAGGATGCACAAGCAAGGTACACTTCATGTTTCAAATTTGTTACACAACTTTAACCATACGTGCATGCTACGGGACTTGCTAAATTCAACACAAGCATCATTTAAATTCATAATCACCCAACTAGCATGACTTTAATGTCACTACCTCCCTATCTCAAAACAATTATCAAGTATCAAATTGATCATAGCATCCAATTCACTTATTATTATAGTTTTTATTATACCCAACTTGGATGCCTACCATTCTAGGACCAATTTTATAACCATAGCAAATACCATGCTGTTCAAAAAGAATCTCAAAAAGATATAAGTGAAGCATGAGATACTAGTAATTTCTACAAAAATAAGTCACCGCCGTGCTCTAAAAGATATAAGTGAAGCAATAGAGCAAAAACTATCAAGCTCAAAAAATATAAGTGAAGCACATAGAGTATTCTAGCAAATTCTAATCAAGTAGGCTTCTCCCAAAAGGTGTGTACAGCAAGGATTAACGTGGTAAACTAAAAATCAAATACTAATATAATACACGACGTTCCAAGCACAACACATATCATGTGGCGAATAAAAATATAGCTCCAAGTAAAGTTACCAATGAACGAAGACGAAAGAGGGGATGCCTTCCTGGGGCATCCCCAAGCTTAGGCTTTTGGCTATTCTTGAATATCTTGGGGTGCCTTGGGCATCCCCAAGCTTACGCTCTTGCCACTCCTTATTCCATAGTCCATAAAAGCTTTACCCAAAACTTGAAAACTTCACAACACAAAACTCAACAGGAAATCTTATAAGCTCTGTTACTGAAAGAAAACAAAACCACCACATAAGGTACTGTGATGAACTCATTCTTTATTTATTTTGGTGTTAAACCTACTGTATTACAACTTCTCTATGGTTTATAAACTATTTTACTAGCCATAGATGCATCAAAATAAGCAAACAACACACGAAAAACAGAAAATGTCAAAAACAAAACACTCTGTAGCAATCTGTAACTAATGCAAACTTCTGGAACTCTAAAACTCCTACCCAAATAGGAAGTACTGGAAAATTTGTTTATTGGTCAGCTGCAAAAAGAATCAACGCAAAAGCATGTTTCTGTGATTTATCTAAACTAAATTCATGCACGCAAAGTTTCTGTTTTTCAGCGGAATCAAATAAACTATCATCGTAGGTTATCCTATAGGTTCTACTTGACACAAACACTAATTAAAAGATAAAAGCACATCTAAACAGAAGGTAGATGCAAGATTTATTACTGATCAGGAACAAAAACAAAATACACAAAGAAAATTGGGTTGCCTCCCAACTAGCGCTATCGTTTAACGCCCGTAGCTGGGCATAAAAGCGAAGATAGATCTAACGAGTTCCATCGTGGGCACTAAATTCATAAGTAGCCCGCATGATGGATTCATAAGGTAATTTGACTTTATTTCTTGGAAAGTGCTCCATGCCTTTCTTTAATGGAAATTGGAATATAATATTCCCTTCCTTCATATCAATAAGTGTGCCAATCGTTCTACGGGAAGGTCTACCAAGAATAATAGGGCAAGAAAGATTGCAATCTATATCAAGAACGATAAAATCTACGGCACCAAATTTCTATTTGCAACAATGAGAACATCATTGATTCTTCCCATTGGCTTTTTGATGGTGGAATCCGCAAGGTGCAAATTTAAAGAGCAATCATCAAGATCATGGAAACCTAGAATATCACATAAAGTTTTCGGAATCGTGGAAACACTAGCACCCAAATCACACAAAGCAAAACACTCATGATCTTTAATTCTAATCTTTATAGTAGGTTCCCACTCATCATTAATTTTTCTAGGTATAGAAACTTCCAAATTAAGTTTTTCATCACAAGATTGCATCAAGGCATCAACAATATGTTTGGTAAAAGCTTTATTTTGACTATAAGCATGAGGAGAATTAACAACGGATTGCAACAAGGAAATACAACCTTCTATAGAACAATTATCATAATCAAATTCCTTGAAATCCGAGATAGTGGGTTCAATGCTATTTAAAGTTGTGACCTCTCCAATCCCACTTTTACCAAATTTAGCATCAAGATCTAAAAACTCCGAATTCTTGGGATGCCTTCTAGGTAAAGTTGACTCATCATCAGTCCCATAATTATCAAGATTCATATTGCAAAACATAGATCTAATAGGAGACACATCAATAACTTTAAGATCCTCATTTTTCATGGAAACTAGAAGAACACGCCTTTACAAAGCAATCTTTCTTAGCACGCAATCTAGCAGTTCTTTCCTTGCACTCGTCAATAGAAATTCTCATTGCTTTGAGAGACTCATTGATATCATGCTTAGGAGAAGAAGATCTAAGTTTAATAGAATCAACATCAAGCGAAAGTCTATCAACGTTCCTAGCCAAATCATCAACTTTGAGCAATTTTTCTTCAAGCAAAGCATTAAAATTCTTTTGAGAAATCATAAATTCTTTCACACTATTCTAAAAATCAGAGGGCATCTTATTGAAATTACCATAAGAATTATTGTAAGAATTTCCATAATTATTAGAGGAATTACTAGGGAACGGTCTAGCATTAAAGTTTCCTCTATAAGCATTGTTTCCAAAACTATTCCTACCAACAAAATTCACATCCATAGATTCATTATTATTCTCAATCAAATAAGACAAAGGCATATCATTGGGATCAAGAGGAGTATTTTTAGTAGCAAATAATTTCATAAGTTCATCCATCTTTCCACACAAAACATTGATTTCTTCTATAGCATGCACTTTTTTACTAGAAGATCTTTCGGTGTGCCATTGAGAATAATTAGCCATAATATTATCAAGAAGTTTTGTAGAATCTCCTAACTTGATTTGCATAAACGTGCCTCCCGCTGCCGAATCTAAGAGATCTCTAGAAGCAAAGTTCAAACCGGCATAAAAATTTTGTATGATCATCCATAAATTCAAACCATGAGTAGGGCAATTGCGAAGCATCAATTTCATTCTCTCCCGAGATTGGGCAACATGCTCATGATCAAGTTGTTTAAAATTCATGATATCGTTCCTAAGAGTGATAATCTTAGCAGGAGGAAAATACTTAGAGATAAAAGCATCTTTGCACTTGTCCCAAGAATCAATACTATTTTTAGGCAAAGACGAAAATCAAACTTTAGCACGATCTCTTAGTGAAAACAGAAATAACTTCGATTTGACAATATTGTTATCCATATCTTTCTTCTTTTGCATATCACACAAATCAACAAAGTTGTTTAGATGAGTAGTGGCATCTTCACTAGGAAGGCCGATGAATTGATCTTTCATAACAAGATTGAGCAAAGCAGTATTGATTTCACAAGACTCATCATTATTAAGAGGAGCAATCGGAGTACTAAGGAAATTATTATTATTGGTATTTGAGAAATCACACAATTTGGTATTATCTTGCGCCATGGCAACAAGTAATCCATCACACAAGCAAACGGAAAAAGGCAAGCGAAAGAGAGAGGGGGAGATTGGGAAAGAGAGGGCTTATAAAACGGCAAGGGTGAAGTGGGGGAGAGGAAAACGAGAGGCAAATGGCAAATAATGTAAATGCGAGGGAGATGGGTTTGTGATGGGTGCTTGGTATGTCTTGACTTGAGCGAAGACCTACCAGGCAACGGCGCCAGAAATCCTTCTTGCTAGGTCTTGAGCTTGCGTTGGTTTTCCTTGAAGAGGAAAGGGTGATGTAGCAATAGTAGCGTAAGTATTTCCCTCAGTTTTTGAGAACCAAGGTATCAATCCAATAGGAGGCTCCTCAAAAGTCCCACGCACCTACACAATCAGACAAAGAACTCGCAACCAACGCAATAAAGGGGTTGTCAATCCCTTCACGGCCACTTGCGAAAGTGAGATCTAATAAAGATAGTATGATAAGATAAATATTTTTTTGGTATTTTATAATATAGATGCAAAAAGTAAAGATGCAAATAGAAGTAGATTGGAAGCAAATATGATAAGAGATAGACCCGGGGGCCATAGGTTTCACTAGTGGCTTCCCTCAAGATAGCATAAGTATTACGGTGGGTGAACAAATTACTGTCGAGCAATTGATAGAAAAGCGAATAATTATGAGATTATCTAGGCATGATCATGTATATAGGCATCACGTCCGTGACAAGTAGACCGACTCCTGCCTGCATCTACTACTATTACTCCACACATCGACCAACCCCTGCCTACATCTAGAGTATTAAGTTCATAAATAACAGAGTAACGCATTAAGCAAGATGACATGATGTAGAGGGATAAACTCAGGAATTATGATATAAACCCCATCTTGTTATCCTCGATGGCAACAATACAATACGTGCCTTGCAACCCTTTCTATCACAGGGTAAGGACACCGCAAGATTGAACCCAAAGCTAAGCACTTCTCCCATGGCAAGAAAGATCAATCTAGTGGGCCAAACCAAATTGATAATTCTAAGAGAGTTGCAAAGATAACTCAATCATCCATAAAATAATTCAGAGAAGATTCAAATATTATTCATTGATAAACTTGATCATAAACCCACAATTCATCGGATCTCGACAAACACACCGCAAAAAGAGTTTACATCGAATAGATCTCCACAAGAGAGGGGAGAACATTGTATTGAGATCCAAAAAGAGAGAAGAAGCCATCTAGCTAATAACTATGGACCCGTAGGTCTGTGGTAAACTACTCACAACTCATCGGAGGGACAAGGATGTTGATGTAGAAACCCTCCATGGTCGATTCCCCCTCCGTCAGAGTGCCGGCGAAGGCTCCAAGATGAGATCTCGCGGATACAGAAGGTTACGGTGGTGGAAATTGTGTTTCGTTGGCTCCCTGGATGTTTTCGGGGTACGTAGGCTTATATAGGAGGAAGAAGTACGTCGGTGGACGCTCGAGGGCCCATGAGACAGGGGAGGCGCGCCCTATAGGGGTGGGGGCGCGCCCTCCTATCTCGTGGAGGCCTCGGCTGCTTATTGACTTGCACTCCAAGTCCTCTGGATCACGTTCGTTCCAAAAATCACGCTCCCGAAGGTTTCATTCCGTTTGGACTCCGATTGATATTCCTTTTCTTCGAAATACTGAAATAGGCAAAAAAAACAGCAATACGGGATGGGCCTCCGGTTAGTAGGTTAGTCCCAAAAATGTTAAAAATGTGTAAAATAAAGCCCATAAACATCCAAAAGGGGTAATATAATAGCATGGAACAATCAAAATTTATAGATACATTGGAGACGTTTCACTTGCCCCTAGCGCGGCGCAAACTCGGGGGCACGTAGCTATCGTCGCTCATCTCCGGAGTCTCGAAGAGCTTGGGAGAGTCACTAGACTCCCAAGCATCGCTGCTACTCCGGAGGAGCCGTTGGGGGAGCGAACGGCGGGGCTGGTCCCTGCCACGTCGATGTCCTGACTGCCTCCCCTGGGGCAGCACTCGAGGCGGCGGCCTTCTGCGTCGAAGACCTTGAAGAACAACGTGGAGGCGCCGTCGTACTCAAAATGGATCACGAGGGCACCTCTCGTTCGGCAGACCCGGGCGACCTCACCCCAGCCTCGGGTAATGAAGATCTTGCCCAGGGAGACGACTTCAACCTCTGCTCCGGTAGCCAGAGCGCCACAGTCGGCATGCCGCAGCCAAAGCTTGAGAGGCCCCCTCGGTGGCATCTCGGTGGCGAAGAACGAAGGGAAGCGGATCCAGGTGCTTGGAGGCATCGCCGCATGCAGCACAAGCTCGCGAGAGGAGTCCGCGACATGGACTCCAGGAGCAACGGCGCGCATCGCCATGGTTCGCCGACCTCGCCTGCGACATGGGTGGTGTCGCTCGCCGTCCCTTTCTCCGGAACCCTCGGCCTGGGCGTATAGGGGCAGTGGGAACCTAAGAGGTGGCCTCTTGCACCAAGGCCTCGTCATCTCCAGCCCCACGACCTCGCCACAATGGTGGACCGCCCTCTTCTTCGGCGGGAGCGGATCAGGTCCATCCCGGGGCGCCTTCCCCTTTTTTTCGGCCAAGAATCTACAAATCGGTGCCATAGGCATCAAGGCTGAAGGTGGAGCAGGGAAGAAGAAGCAGGTGTAGCAAGAAGAGATGAGCGACGAGGCCTATCGCCCCTCCTCATTTATAGCCCAAGGGAGGCCAACCGCCGACCTCCACGATCACAGGTAATGATGACCCTTTTTGCATGCAGCAGGGACTCGTCAAGTCGGGCATTTGCCGAGGCAGCATGGGGAAGCGAAGACGCCCACGTCCAATCAGTCACCACGCGTCGACCAAGGGCGCAGGCTGTTGGGGCCCGCGGCGCTCCGCACTTGCCCTTTGGCTTCGCCACTAAGCCAAATCCGAGCGCTCCTTGGGCCCGGGGGCTACTGTTGGCATTCTGGGAATGGGGGTCCCAAACTTGCATGCGTGTGGCCCACGACGTGGCTCTGCTAGTGGCCCAGTACGGCCCGTCTTCATCAACCAACACTCAAGACCCTCGCGTGGGGCGAAGCCTCGTGGGGTGGATGACACAAGGCCTCCTCAAGAGTGGCCTCACCAGTCAGGCTCGTGAGGAGGCGGAGAGATCAAGGCAAGGGGTACCTCGCGAGGTCCTCGTTATGCAAGCCATGCCGATCTTGACCAGGCGGGCACCAGGCGGGCTCCAGCCCGCGCAGTGTCCTCATTTCCTCTTTGCTGCTAAGAGGCAAGCGCAGGCGCGGAATACCAAGGCATCAGGCAAAGGTTTCCATATCAGTGCAACAAGACCAAGACCAGCAGGACGGCAGGGGGCGGTCATCGTGGAGCCCAAGGCGGCGTCACCGCCAGCACCTATAATGGCGGGGAGCAAGCGGAGAGATCTCCTAATCCATCCTAGGGGAGCGAATATGCCTTATCCCGTATGTGCTAAGAGGCGTCGGGTTTCCAATCCACCCATTCCTTTGTGGGCTCCTGGAGTTCTACTTCCTCCAGTTGCACAACCTCACCCCTGCCTCCGTGCTGCACATCGCAGGATACGTCGCCCTTTGTGAATTATTCCTGGGCTGCGAGGCTCACTTCGGGTTATGGAAGAAGTTGTTCTGCCTCGTCCCCCGCAACCAGGGGGAATCCATATGTCAAGTGGGCGGAGCCGGAATATGGCGCATCGCCGAGACTGGATACCTGTCCAGTACTCCCAAGAAGGCATCTAAAAACTGGCCCTTGGAGTGGTTTTATGTTAATGACGTTCCCCTTCCGGATCCAATCCAGACGGGCCTCTCTGAGTTCAATAACGCTCCGCCGAAGACACGCCGAAGTTGGCGCCCTCGGGGCCCCCAAGAGAAAGATACCAAAGAAGTCCACTTCCTGATGAGCAGGATAAAGACACTGGCCAAATCAGGGCTGACTATAGTCGAGGTTATAACAATATGCATAATGCGGGGGGGTGCAGCCACTTCAATATCGGGGGAAGCCCATGTGGCACTTCAACGGGGAAGATGACGCCACTCGCTGTGGTCTTAAAGGTCCGGACTCGGCCTCTGCTTTGGCGAGCATACTATCTGATTTGTATAAAGGAGGAGAAGAAGACCTACGTATTAAACCGCGGGACAGTTTTTCCATGTACAACCCCCCCCCCCAAGTTGGGTAAGTCGTCATTCTTTCCCCCACTCTATTCATTCTGGCGCCCTTCATCACAATCATTTACCTCGATATTTCTGAGCAGGAACTGAGGAGGGCTGTGGAAGGATTCAACAGCCCCTCCCTGCAGCCAGAGGACCCCGGAAGGGCCTTCGATCCAGGACTTGAAGAAGATCCATATATATTTGTGGAGCTTGTCAACGGTACATTTTATCAGGCCAGCTGCGATGGCGCCTCGGAGGCTATTATCACCGACTATCCCTGACTGCTACCTGCGTCGCATTTAAGCAAAGCCGAAACCTTATGCTCTGAAGAAGACTCCTTTCTTATACCATGCCTTATGCAAAAAATGTCGTATTTTTATAGAGACGACCAACGGAACACGGCGCCGAGCCCCTGGGGGCTCGTCGGCAAAGGGCGTCCGGGCCAGGCAGGCTTAAGAGGAAGGAGGTTAGGGCAGAAACACCGTTGCAAAGGTATGGTAGAAGCTGCTCCGTGATTATCATGTTTGAAATATAACAGCATCCCTCGTATCCCGACAGAAAGAGGAGTAGCCGGACTATATCCGAAGATCCTGCCGGTCACGCCTCTACCAGTCAGATTCCAGAACCGGCTTCAAGAGGAGGCCAACGCGGGGCCGATGCCGAATTGTCCTCCGACAGAGGATGCGGATATGCTCTCCGCCACAAATTCCGAAGTAGAGAGCGCCATGAATCACCGGCACCGACGGGCCGTACTTTGCAATAGCATCTTTTCCAAAGAAGCATTTAATGCTTTCAATTCAGGAGACGCGTACATCCGAGCTGCTCAAGGCGGGCTCGCCCAAGCGACGGACCAGTATGCAAAAGATATACGGGTAAGGAAATTTGGTAAGCATGTATAGCAGTAGCCCCTGAGACTTGAAATGGTTGGAACAACTGATTTAGGATCATTTTATGCACATGTACTTGTAGAGATGAATACCCAATTGTCTCAAGAGCTAGAGGAGTGCAAGACCCAACTGAGGGCCGTGGTTGCCAAACTAGAGGAATCCCAGAAGGCCTCTTCTGGTAACATTTGTCTCTATATAGAAATCTTAAAGGAATATACCAGTTAGTAATTGGCTTGCTTCATAAGTCTAACAGAAAATTCTGCCGACAATCCCGGGATGAATCCGGAGATCGTAAGAGATAGGGAGTCATATCTCCAAAGACAGCTAAAGGCTAGGGAGCGCGTGCTTATGCAGGTTAGGCAGGAGAAAAACATTCTCCAAGATGCCAACGTCCGGCTGGGCGTCGAATTGTCAGATGTTCTAGCTCAGCTGGCGGACTCCATGAAGGAGAACAAGAGGCTTCGTCGCGGCATTTATGGTAAGTGCCTAAACAAACTGCGGTACAGTTCAGCGAGGAATCCTATTAAAAGAGTTTATGTCTATAGGGATGTTAACGGGCCGTCCTGAAGAGTAGATGCCCGGGTCCGCAGGCGATTTACTGCAAGATCTCTCACAACTCCACGAACGAGTTTGGCAGGTGATGCAAGGTATTGCCCAGGCCTTGTGGCCATCCTCTTCCCTGCCAGGAGGCATGGGGGAGCTCATAGATATGCTCCAGGGAGCACGGCGGCGCTTCTGGTTGTGGAAGGTGTCAGCCTGCCGACAAGGTGCAAGGGAAGCCTGGGCCATGGTGAAGACGTGCTACACCAAGCTTGACCCGAACCATATGGCCAGGTAGCGTTAGCCGCAAAGTATTCCCAACAGGATAGCAAGCTAGATAGCCTGTTGGATGGTAAAGAGGAAGAATATAGTCAGTCCAAGTGACTATGTAATTGAATGGACATATGTAGCCCCTAGCTAGATTAAAAATCTTTTGTCATGGCGGACCTTTTCGCTTCAGCCCCCAGATCCGACAGTCCGGGGTGTATCCAAATACCTGCTCAGTTATGCAAAACCGGGGTACGCGTGGAGACCAGGCGTAGGGGTCATAAGTGCTTGAACAGAAAAGTACCCATCTAGCTATGTTATATTACATGGGTAGTAAGAAACATCTTCTAGGAAGAATAGTTCCGTTAGGGGTTCCTTTCCCTGGGTATGCATGCATCGATGTACATATCCGAACTGTGAACAAAAATGCAGGATACAACACATCTGGGGATTCACGTTGTAATAAACGAAACAAACATCTTTTGTTCACCGACCAAATCTTCCCTTAAGAATGCTAGCTTTCGGCTTCACCCAGTCTGAGGTACACATCTGGCTGAACCAGCAGTAACAATCGCAGAGGTGCTCCCCTTATGCCCTAGCCAAATTAACGGGAACGTAGGGCATAAACACAAGAGCCAGGCAACCCAGCATGGCCACATCTTAAGTCATATCGATGCATATAATGGTGAATAAAGTGACCATATTGAAAAAGAACGCATATGTGAGAGGCAGGAAGCCATGAAGGTAATTATATTTAGCTTCCGCATAGGAAGCCCCCAGGTATGGTGAACACACATAGTGCGGCCGAAGTGATCTGAATGCCCGCACTGTATTGAATACGTTGTGTGAAGGGGGGAAAAAGGGCGAGAAAGGAAAAAGGGGGGAATATAATTAAAAGAGCATGGGTAAGGAGACGAACACTGAGTTCGGCACTAGGCGTAGAATCTCCGGAGTCTGGCCGTGTTCCATGGGTTCGGCTCAAGTCTGTGATCGGATGTGTTATGCAGGCGGCATGCTCCTCCGGTGATAACTTTATCAATAATGAAGGGACCCTCCCACTTAGGTTTGAGCTTGTCCTTCTTCTTCTCCGGTAGGCGTAGAACGAGTTCGCCAATATTGTAAGTTTTGGCCCGCACTTCTCTACTTTGATACCTTAGAGCCTGCTGCTGATAGAATGCGGAACAGGCTTTTGCGACGTCGCGCTCCTCCTCCAGGGCATCTAAGTTGTCCTGCCGATCTAACTCGGCTTCCTTCTCTTCGTACAGGCGCACGCGAGGTGTGTCGTGGATTATGTCGCAGGGTAGTACTGCTTCCATGTCGTACACCATAAAAAATGGTGTGTATCCGGTGGTGCGATTCGGCGTGATCCGCAACCCCCAGAGTACGGAGTCGAGCTCCTCGACCTAGTGTGTGTCCAATTTTGTCAAGGACCGCACTAGTCTGGGTTTGATGCCTCTCATAATGAGACCGTTTTCATGTTTGACCTGGCCGTTTCTTTGGGGATGGTAGACGGAGGCGTAATCGAGCTTAATGCCCATGTTGCCGCACCAAGTTTTCACTTCATCGGGTATGAAGTTTGAGCCATTGAAAGCGATGATGTTGTGGGGGACGCCATAACGGTGTACAACCCCTGATATGAAATCTATCACTGGTCTGGATTCGGCCATTTTAACTAGTTTGGCTTCTATCCATTTGGTTAACTTGTCCACCATGACCAATAAGTATTTTTTTTCTTATGGCTTCCCCCTTGAAGAGGTCTGACCATATCCAACCCCCAGACCGTGAAGGGCCAAGTAATGGGGATTGTATGGAGAGCGGTAGGGGGCATATGGCTCTCATTGGCAAAGAGCTGACAACCGACGCAGTGTTGGACAAGGTTCTGTGCATCTGCTCGGGCTATCGGCCCATAAAAACCTGTACGGAAGGCCTTGCTGACAAGTGCCCAAGCCACAGCGTGGTGCCCGCCGAGTCCGGCATGGATTTCAGCCAAGAGCTGCCGCCATTCATCTTCGGAGATGCATCTTTGGAGCACTCCGGTTGCACTTTTCTTATAGAGTTCTCCCTCATGGACTTTGTAGGCCTTTGAACGCCGCACAAGACAACGTGCTTCATTTTGGTCCTCAGGGAGCTCCTGCCTATTTAGGTAGGCCAAGAAAGGCTCGGTCCACGAGGCAATTACAGCCATGATTTCGTGGGCCGAAGGTGTTATTTCGGTGGTGGAGCCCCCGATTACATCAGATGGTTCGGAATCTGGGGTTGTATTCAGAGCTGGGCTAGTGTTGCCGGACTCCCCTTCCCATACCACAGATGGCTTGAACAGCCTTTCCAGGAATATATTAGGTGGGACAGGGTCGCGTTTAGCGCCGATGCGGGCGAGGATATCCGCCGCTTGATTGTTTTCTCGAGCCACATGGTGGAATTCGAGCCCCTCGAACCGAGCTGACATTTTGAGGACGGCATTGCGGTATGCCGCCATTTTCGGATCCTTAGCATCAAAGTCTCCGTATATTTGTGATAATGCGAGGTTTGAGTCCCCGCGCACTTCCAGGCGTTGAATGCCCATAGAGACTGCCATCCGAAGACGATGCAACATGGCCTCGTATTCGGCCGCGTTGTTGGAGTCTGTGTATAATATTTGGAGTATGTATTGGACCGTCTTTCCGGTGGGGGATGTTAGGACTACACCCGCTCCCAATCCGGCCAGCATTTTAGAGCCGTCGAAGTGCATGATCCAGTTGGAGTACACACCGTACTCTTTAGGGAGTTCGGCTTCTGTTCATTCAGCAACGAAGTCAGCCAATACTTATGACTTAATGGCCCGCCATGGTTTGTATGTTATGTCGAACAGAAGGAGCTCGATGGCCCATTTAGTAATCCGTCCTGTGGCATCGCGGTTGTTTATTATGTCGTTGAGTGGTACTTCGGAGGCCACCGTAATTGAACACTCTTGAAAGTAGTGTCGTAGCTTCCGGAATGCCATGAAGACCGCGTACGCTATCGTTTGATAGTGTGGGTATCGGTATTTGGATGGAGTGAGGACAGCGGACACATAATATACCGGCTTTTGGAGCGGGAACTTGTATCCGTCTACTTCTCGTTCGACGACGAGCACTGCGCTTCCAACCTGATGTGTTGCAGCTATGTATAATAGCATAGGTTCGCCGGTATTTGGCGCGGTCAGGACTGGATTGTTGGCCAATAGGGTCTTTATTTCATCCAGTCCGGCATGCTGCATCCGCCCACACGGTGTTCGGCGCCAAGAAGGCGATACAGAGGTAGTGCCTTTTCTCCTAATTGGGAGATAAAGCGGCTAAAGGCAGCCACGCATCTAGTGAGTTTCTGGATATGTTTGAGGTCTGTTGGGATAGCCAACTGTGACAGAGCTCGGATTTTTGCCGGATTTGCTTCAATTCCTCTACTGGAAACGATGAAGCCGAGCAACTTCCCGAATGGTATGCTGAAAACACATTTTTCTGGGTTGAGCTTGATGTCGTATGTTCGAAGGTTGTCAAACGTAAGTCTCAAGTCATCTACTAAGGTTTCGACATGTCTTGTTTTTATGACCACGTCGTCCACATATGGCTCCACTGTTTTGCCGATTTGCTTCTCCAGGCATGTTTGAATCATGTGTTGATAGGTTGCGCCAGCATTTTTGAGTCCGAAAGGCATAGTGTTGAAGCAGAAGGGGCCATATGGCGTTATGAAGGCCGTTGCGGCTTGGTCGGACTCTTCCATCTTTATTTGATGGTATCCAGAGTATGCATCGAGGAAACATAGTGAGTCATGTCCTGCGGTGGCGTCGATGATTTGGTCGATGCGAGGGAGGGTGAAGGGATCCTTGGGGCAAGCCTTGTTGAGGTCTTTGAAATCGACGCATAGGCGCCAGGATTTGTCATTCTGTGGTACCATTACCAGATTTGCCAGCCAATCCGGATGCTTATATCTTTGATGAATCCCGCCTCAAGTAGCTTGGCTAGCTCTTCTCCCTTGGCTTGCCCTTTAGGCTCTGAGAAGCGCCTAAGAGTCTGTTGGACTGGCTTGTATCCTTTCAGTATATGGAGCCTGTGTTTGGCCAGCCTGCGTGGGATGCCCGACATGTCTGAAGGATGCCAGGCAAAAATGTCCCAATTCTCGCGTGGGAAGTCTCGTAGTGCGGCGTCCATTGTGGGGCTCAACTATGTCCAGATGGAAGCTGTCTTTGCGGGGTCCATTGGATGGACCTGGAATTTGACTATCTCGTCTGCGGGTTTAAATGAGGTGGACTTGGGTCGTTTGTCGAGTATCACGTCGTCCCTGTCCACCGTGGCGCGCAGCGTTGTTTGTTCTTCGGCCGCTAGGGCTTCGGATAGTGCTTCCAGGGCTAGTGATGCAGTTTTATTTTCGGCGCGGAGTGCGATGTCTGGATCATTACCTAGAGTGATGATTCCATTGGGTCCGGGTATTTTAAGCTTCATATGCCCGTAATGGGGTATAGCTTGAAAGCTCGTGAATGCATCCCACCCTAAAAGGGCGTGGTATCCGCTGCTGAAAGGAGCCACTTGGAATGTGATTTCTTCGGACCTGTAATTCTCCGGGGTGCCAAATACTACATCGAGTGTGATTTTTCCCGCACAACGTGCCTCCCGACTAGGGATGATTCCCCTGAAGGTCGTGCCGCTATGCTCAATGCGGCTTTTACCAATTTCCATCTTGTTGAGTGTTTCTTCATAGATCAGGTTTAATCCGCTTCCGCCGTCCATGAGTACTTTAGTGAGCCTAAAGCCGTCCACGATTGGGCTAAGGACCAAAGCGGCTGGTGCCCGACTGTCTCGAATTGAGGTTCGTCACTGGCACTGAAAGTTATAGCAGTGTCGTTCCACGGATTTATTTTTGCCACGTGGTAGATTTCAGCAAAATTTCGATGAGCTTGCTTGCACCTATTATTTGAGGCGAAAGTCTCGAAGACGGTTAGTACCACATTGTTGTCTACGGCGGGGTGTTGCTCTGCTTTATGGTTTACAAGAAGATCCTCGCGCTTTTTGCTACCTGCCGGAGTATCCAACATGCTCTAAGGCTATTTGAGGGAGTCCTGGACTAGGGGGTGTCCGGATAGCCGGACTATCATCATCGGCCGGACTCCAAGATTATGAAGATACAAGATTGAAGACTTCATGCCGTGTCCGGATGGGACTTTCCTTGGCGTGGAAGGCAAGCTTGGCAATACGGATATGTAGATCTCCTACCATTGTAACCGACTCTGTGTAACCCTAGCCCTCTCCGATGTCTATATAAACTAGAGGGTTTTAGTCCGTAGGACGAACAACCATTACAACAATCATACCATAGGCTAGCTTCTAGGGTTTAGCCTCCTTGATCTTGTGGTAGATCCACTCTTGTACTACCCATATCATCAATATTAATAAAGCAGGAGTAGGGTTTTACCTCCATCGAGAGGGCCCGAACCTGGGTAAAAACATCGTGTCCCTTGTCTCCTGTTACCATCCTCCTAGACGCACAGTTCGGGACCCCCTACCCGAGATCCGCCGGTTTTGACACAAACATTGGTGCTTTCATTGAGATTCCTCTGTGTCGTCACCGATAGGCTTTATGGCTCCTTCGATCATCAACAACGACGCAGTCCGGGGTGAGACTTTTCTCCCCGGACAGATCTTCGTGTTCGGCGGCTTTGCACTGCGGGCCAATTCGCTTGGCCATCTGGAGCAGATCGAAAGCTACGCCCCTGGCCATCTGGTCAGATCTGGAAGCCTAAACTTCACGACTGACATCCGCAGAGACTTGATCTTCGACGGATTCGAGCCACAGCCTAATGCGCTGCACTGTCTCGATGGGCATGATTTAGCTCTGCTGCCGAATAGTGCCCCGGAGGCTGCACATGAGTCCGCTCCGATCATTAATTCGGAGCCGACTGTGCAGATCGAGGACGGGTGGCTAGACACCGCCTCGGGGGCTGCAACCTCTACGGCGATGGAGCCGAATACTGGCCTTGTCCCTTGTAAAGCTCGTGACTCGAGGTGCGGACTCTCACGGACCAACCTCCTGCGCCCCTACCAATCGAATCCGATTGGGCGCCGATCATGGAGTTCACCGCCTCGGACATCTTTCAACACTCACCCTTTGGCGACATCTTGAATTCGCTAAAGTACCTCTCGTTATCAGGAGAGCCCTGGCCGGACTGCGGTCAGGACGGTTGGGATGCGGACGACGAAGAAATTCAAAGCCCACCTGAGGGAGTCCTGGACTAGGGGTGTCGGGATAGCCGGACTATCATCATCGGCCGGACTCCAAGACTATGAAGATACAAGATTGAAGACTTCGTCTCGTGTCCGGATGGGACTTTCCTTGGCATGGAAGGCAAGCTTGGCGATACGGATATGTAGATCTCCTACCATTGTAACCGACTTTGTGTAACCCTAGCCCTCTCCGGTGTCTATATAAACCGGAGGGTTTTAGCACAGTAGGACTAACAACCATTACAACAATCATACCATAGGCTAGCTTCTAGGTTTAGCCTCCTTGATCTCGTGGTAGATCCACTCTTGTACTACCCATATCATCAATACCAATGAAGCAGGAGTAGGGTTTTACCTCCATCGAGAGGGCCCAAACACTGGGTAAAAACATCGTGTCCCTTGTCTCCCGTTACCATCCGCTTAGACGCACAGCTCGGGACCCCTACTCGAGATCCGCCGGTTTTGACACCGACATTAGTGCTTTCATTGAGAGTTCCTCGTGTCGCCACCGATAGGCTTGATGGCTTCTTCAATCGACAACAACACAGTCCAGGTTAGAATTTTCTCCCTGACAGATCTTCGTGTTGGCGGTTTTTGCATGCGGGCCAATTCACTTGGCCATCTAGAGCAGATCGAAGCTACGCCCGGCCATGAGGTCGATTTGAAGCCTAAACTTCACGGCCGACATCCGCAGAGACTTGATCTTCGATGGATTCGAGCCACGACCGAGCATGCCGTGATCGCCACGATAGGCGGATTTAGCTCTGCCGCCGGACAGTACCTTGGAGGCCGCACACAAATCCGCTCCGACCCATAGTTTGGAGCCGACCGCGCAGATCGAGGACAGGTGGCTGGACACCGCCTCGGGAGCTGCAACTTCTACGGCGATGGAGCCGAATACCGACCTTGTCCTTTGCAAAGCTCGTGACTCCGAGGTGCCGGACTCCTTGCCGGACTCCGAACCTCCTGCGCCCCTGCCAATCGAATCCGATTGGGCACCGATCATGGAGTTCACCGCTGCAGACATCTTTCAGCACTCGCCCTTTGGCGACATCCTGAACTCGCTAAAGTATCTCTCGTTATCAGGAGAGCCCTGGCCGGACTGCTGTCAGGATGGTTGGGATGCGGACGACGAAGAAATTCAAAGCCCACCCACCACCCACTTTGTAGCCACTCTCGACGATCTAACCGACATGCTAGACTACGACTCCGAAGACATCGATGGTATGGATGACGATTGTCGGTGTCAAAACCGGCGGATCTCGGGTAGGGGGTCCCAAACTGTGCGTCTAGGCGGATGGTAACAGGAGATGAGGGACACGATGTTTTTACCCAGGTTCGGGCCCTCTCGATGGAGGTAAAACCCTATGTCCTGCTTGATTAATATTGATGATATGGGTAGTACAAGAGTAGATCTACCACGAGATCAAGGAGGCTAAACCCTAGAAGCTAGCCTATGGTATGATTGTTGTAATGTATGTTGTGTCAGACGGATTAAAGCCCTCCGGTTTATATAGACACCGGAGGAGGCTAGGGCTACACAATCGGTTACAATGGTAGGAGATCTACATATCCAGACGCCAAGCTTGCCTTCCACGCCAAGGAAAGTCCCATCCGGACACGGGATGTAGTCTTCAATCTTGTATCTTCGTAGTCTTGGAGTCCGCGGATAATGATAGTCCGCTGTCCGGACACCCCTAGTCCGTAACTCCTCAAGATCCTCGAACCAAAGCTTCAATGACGATAAGTCCGCGCAAGATAATGTTCGGCATTGCAAGGCGGGTTCTCCTTGAATAATCTAGAGAAGATCATGAACACCAGGATATTGTCCGGCTCTGCAAAATAAATTCCACATTCCACCGTAGAGAGAATAAAATGTACACTTAGTTCAATCTGCTGACGTATTATGCGGCGTGACATCACACCTCTACCAAGCCACTATTTGAATCATTTTTTATTATACCACCTCAGCACGTTTAGCGAAGCGGTTTCCTTGGCACGTCTTGTCGAAGCAGAGATCGTGTTCCCCTTATTCCGGGATCCTCATCAATACGGACATGGGTAACCCAACCACGCCATTGATGGTGGCGCTTGGGCGATAAGCGAATTTTACCAGGCCGGTGGGGGACGCACAGTTTCGTCCGCCTATATATAAGGGATAAGGATTTACCTTCTCACCTACGCCTTCTTCCTCCTTTGCTTATACATCTCCGTGCACTCAAGCTCCAACGCCCGAGCTCGCGCATCTCGCCCCGACCTTCTCCGAATATGTCCAGAGGAGGAGGCAAGTGGTTGGCCTCCACCGTTAAGGAGGAGCACATCACCAAGCTGCGCAGCGCCGCTGCCCGACGAGGAGCAGCTCATCCCCACCCCTAGGCCTCACGAGAGGGTCGTCTTCCTTCCCCACTTCCTCCGCGGACTGGGCTTTCCGCTCCATCCATTCGTCCGGGGGCTCATGTTCTATTACGGCCTGGATTTCCACGATCTGGCGCCGAACTTCATCCTCGACATCTCGGCGTTCATCGTCGTGTGCGAGGCCTTCCTCTACATCCGGCCCCACTTCGGCTTGTGGCTCAAGACCTTCAACGTCAATGTAACGCCCTCGATGCGGCTATATCTCCCACGTGTCGAAGCACGACTTAGAGGCATAACCGCATTGAAAGCAATGTCGCAAGTGGGGTAATCTTCACACAACCCATGTAATAAATAAGGGAAAAAGATACATAGTTTGCTTACAATCGCCACTTCACACTATTACATGAATAAAGCATTACATCATCCAGATACAATCAAGGTCCGACTACGGAACCAAAATAAAAGAAGAACCCCAAATGCATAAAGGTCCCCGATCGACCCCAACTAGGCTCCACTCTCGATCAACTAGAACGAAACAACACAAAGGGCAAGATCTTCATCGAGCTCCTCCTTGAGCTTGGTAGCGCCACCTACTCGGTACATAGGCACCGCAAACTGGTTTTGAAGTATATGTGAGCCACGGGACTCAAAGCAATCTCGCACCATGAGATCAAGACTATTTAAGCTTATGGATAGGGTAAAGGCATGAGGTGGAGCTGCAGCAGTTTACTCAGCATATATGGTGGCTAACATACGCAAATGAGAGCGAGAAGAGAAGGCAAAGCATGGTCGATAAAAGTATGATCAAGAAGTGATGCTATAGCAACCCACGCCAAGCATAACTCCAACACCGTGTTCACTTCCGGACTCCACCGAGAAGAGACCATCACGGTTACACACGCCGTTGATGCGCTTTAATTCGGATCCGTGTCAAGTTATCTACAACCGACATTAACAAATTCCCATCTGCCACATAACCGCGGCACGGCTCTCGAAAGTTTATACCCGCAGGGTGTCCCAACTTAGCCCATGACAAGCTCTCGCGATCAACGGCGAATAGACCTTCACCCGAGACACTCCGATCGACTCGTATCCCGACATCAAGACATTTCGACAATGGTAAAACAAGACCAGCAAGACCTCCCGGCGTGCCCACATCCCGATAGTAGCACAGATCTCGCCTCGTGCCACGACCGGATGAAAAGACGACGGCAACCGACGATACCCCAAGTTGCCTAGGGGCGGCACCGCAAGTGGCTCTGGTTTGGACCAACACTTAGACAAGCATTGGCCCGGGGGGCTAAAATAAAGATGACCCTTGTGTTAATTACTCCCAACGGAAATATAGGTGGTGGTGAGGCAAATGGTAAAACCAATGTTGGGACTTGCTGGAGGAGTTTTATTCAAAGCGAACTGTCAGGGGGGTCCCATAAATCACCCGACCGCGTTAGGAACGCAAAATCCGGGAACATAACACCGGTATGACGGAAACTAGGGCGGCAAGAGTGGAACAAAACACCAGGCATAAGGCCGAGCCTTCCACCCTTTACCAAGTATATAGATGCATTAATAATATAAGAGATACTGTGATATCCCAACCAAAATCCTGTTCACCATGGAGAAATCTTCAACTTCACCTGCAACTAGCAATGCTATAAGAGGGGCTGAGCAAAGCGGTAACATAGCCAATCAATGGTTTGCTAGGAATGGTGTCAAGGTTAGAGGTTCATGGCAATTTGGGAGGCTGACAAGAAAATGGTAGGCATCGTAGCATTGGCATAGCAAAAGAGCGAGCATCTAGCAAGCAAAGATAGAAGTGATTTCGAGGGTATGGTCATCTTTCCTGAAATCCCGCAAGGAAGAAGAACGATTCCCTGAAGAAGACAAACGGACGAAGTCGAACGAATCCTCACAACTCCGGAACGAAACCGAAGCTAACGAGAGAAGCAAACAACATGGTAAACACACCAGCATAAACATGTCAAGATGCACACACAAGTATGATGCATGTCCGGTTTAATGAGGCATGGGATGGCAAAGTGCAACAAACAATACTACAAGTTAAGTGGAGCTCAATATGCAATGAGTTGCATATTGACAAAACACCACATCCGAGATATTTAGTTCGCTCTCATTTAGGTACACAACAATGTTAAATGTTGTTAAACATGTCAAGGGGTGTAACAAAAGTAAACTAAATATTTAGTCAAGTTTAAATGAGGCCGGAACAACAATCAACAATTCTGGAAAATCCTCATGTGCATATTTTAGATTCGGTACTGTTCTGCCCTAAAACATATTTTAACGTTGTTAAACAATAAAACAAAGTGTACCATGTTAAACTAGGCATTTTTCCACCCCATTTACATATAAAGTTTATTTAAAACCGAGCTACGGTTATTTAGTTATGAATTAAATCATTTTAACATGCTATTTGAGCAAATTTAATCAAACAACATTTTAAACATTTCAAACATGGATGGAAGTGGGATATTATTAATCTACACAAAATTCTAAGCATTTTACATGTTTAAAGTTTTTACATATGATGCACAGATCATGAGTTATTATATGCATGAAGTGCAAGGGGGTTTTTGCAAATCTGTAAATCCCTGGAAAATCCTAAATTCGCAAATCTGAAAAAAAACAAGCATGGGCCAAATCTGGCCCAAATGTAATGTAGGGGCTGTTGGGGTTGCTCACCCCGGCCTTGGCCCGATTGAAGCAGAGGGAGGCCGGGCCGGGGCGAACCGGCCTTGAGGGAGTTGGGCCGCGCGATGAGGAACGAGGCGAGGCCGGATCTGGCTGCGGCAGGCTGGATCGATCGAGGGAGGGGACGCGGTCAACGCGCTCGGGGCGCTGACCCCATCGATGCAGACGCGCGGCTGGAGAGGCGCAGGGGCTTGCAACGGCGACGGGGACGCGCGAGGGCGGCGCGAGAACCACCGAATCCGAGACCAGGCGGCGAGGAGCCTGCTCCAAAGAACGCATGTGCTTGAGGGTGGAAGGAAGGAGCGCGGAGCGGAGGCGGCGACCTGCTGATGCTGCTTGTCTGCGGGACGACGGCGAGGGCGGAGCAAGGCGGCGATGTGGGAGACGAGATGGAGGTCGGGGACGGCTCGGGCGCTGGGCCTGGTGCAAAACGGCGGCGAGGGAGCTGCGGCCATGCATGGCTGTACCTGGTACAGAGAGGGAGAGGCATGAGAGGCGAGGGAGAGAACCAGAGGGCAGAGGAACGGAGGAGAAGAAGAGGTGAGGTCCGGCCTGGCTACTGGTGCTCGACGGCGCGGCTGCCGGGGTCGCCAGCGGAAGGCGCGAGGCGGCGGGGGAAGCGGGTGAGGAGGCGCATGGGAGAAGCGGGGCTCTGCTTGCGGGAGACCGGGAGCGAGGCTGCGGTAGATTTGCTGGATCTAAAAAAACGAGGAAGGAAGGAGGCTGGTTGGCTCGATGTGGAATTTGAGGAGGATTCGGTGGAGTGGCGGCGGCGTGGGGATGGATGGGACATGATCCCTAGATTTTAGGGTTGGTCTATATATATATATCAAGTGGGTTTTGGTTTAGGGGTATTAGGTCCCTCCGATCGTAATCGGGCGGCCAAAAAAAAATAGGCTAGAGAGTCCAAATAAGAAAACGGAGATATTTTGTAGATGTTTGGGGATGATCCGAATCCAATGGTCACGACAGAACGGGTCATGTTGGGGGGAGTTTCGGACACGCGCGCAAGGGGGCTGCGAGCTGGCAAGAGAGGTTAGGTGGTCACGGTCAAGAGGGAAGCAAAACCCGGTTGGTCTGGAACGATCAGCGCGGGCAAGGCGATCCGAGGGAAGGTGATGAAGGCAAAGGGAGAAACGGCAACGACGAACGAATGCAAGTTTTAAAATATGACGGCAACGGAGTGCCGATGCAATGCGAATGATGCGATGATGAAATGCAAGACATGAACAAAATGCAAATAAAAAAACAAAAACCCAACCACAGAGGAAATAACATATGGCATCTCCGGAAAAGGCAAGAGTTGGAGTTACGAATATGGAAAGTTATATCCGGGGCGTTACAACACTCCACCACTACGAGAGGATCTCGTCCCGAGATCTAGGATGGCACCGGAGGGAAAACGGAAGAGGAAGAGAAGAGGTAGAACTAAGTTGCTTCTTTGACCAATGAGTGAAACCAAAGAACCTTGAGAGGTTGAACAAATTGAAAGAAACAAAACAACGGAGATGACCAAGATTGCAAACAATTCGTTGGACAAGAGGAAGAAGGAATATGATGAGAACCAAGAGGTTTAGTGATAAGATAGATATTGAAACCACTCCGGTTAAAACTAGATAGAGGAGGAATAAGATTGATATAATTTGGGCAAGCACTCGAATTTGTAAATGGAAGGAATTGAACATGAACTTGACAAGATGAGAGGATACATGATGAAATCAACAACACACCGCCTCCGGAATTGAAAGAATGGCACAAGGGGTAAGAAACATTACAAACCGCACTCCGATTGAGAAGGGAGGCAAAACTTGATAAGATGAGAGAACTCGAATGAAAACACGACACTCCGGCTAAACGAATAAGCAAGGAAAATTACATGATATTTACAAGATGAGATGATGGGTCGAAGAGAGTAACATCACAATGTCTCCGTAATGAAAGAATAGAAGTTAGACCGCTGGAATAACAGAATGTAGGAGAAAATGCAAACTTCTGCCACAAATGGGCTCGGAAAGCACCCTTTCAAGAAGGTTATAACGGAGTTGTTGGAAAACCAACTATGAAAAGAATAAGCTTGTGGCGGGCTTATGAAAACATCTCAAAATTATGAGGTGAGCTTCTGCCACCAACGGAAACAAATGATTGGATTGATATCAACAAGGAGACGAGAAACTTATTTCACCGGGAGGACAAATGAAGAACTTGGGTCATTTATAAGCACCATAAATAGCAACAATACTTAGGGAAGGCTTTAGGTGAAATATGACACAAGATAACTCCAACAAGGAGATTGATGGATTTAAAATACCTCAATCTTGACAACTTGAATAACCAAGGGAAATTGTCAAGAATGACATAACACCATCTCAAAAGATAAGGTAGAAAGAATTGCACTTTGGAATGCACGATAAAGAATACTTGAGCTCCTCAAAACAAAACATGTGTTGAGCACCATGTTTATTTTAGAGTATAGCTTGGAGGGTCATAACTTCGAGAGAAATCTTGAAGAACAATTGAAGGATGAAAGGAATCCTTGACGAACCACCATGTAGAGCTTCCATGAAAAACTCCGGTAATAAAAGGATGATAGAAAGAAAGGGAAGTTGAAAACACAAGGTGAAGCCTTGCAATGATTTAGATGGACCTTCGCGATGAGATAATGCGAAAAACTTGGAACTCCGGAGAAAGAATAGATGAAACACTAGAACTGTGAATTACTTCATCATGAACAATCTCCGGATGAAAAGAATTGAATCACCTTGAGGAAATAAGAATAAGATTTATTGTATGCTTATCCTTCATCAAATTAAATTGATGACAAGCAATGGATTTTGCATATTACTTATTCCCGTAGAAAGGATTAAAAGAGATATAGCGCGAACTTGAGAAGGTATTGAAGGAACCACCGGTGGGATTTGGAAACAACGAATGAATAGATACGGTAACAAAGGAAGAGGGATCTCGAACGAACCACCATAAGAATTGAAAATGAACGTAGCAAAGGCACAATTCACCGGGAAGAATTGGAAAACGAATGAAGATATTTGAGGGGATTTAGATACATGAGAAGGAAGAGAACATGAACTGATTAGAGGATATTTGAACGAGTCACCGGTAAGATTTGGAGAACGATAGCTACACGCTGAGAATGAAGAATTATGACATGATGGCCTTCGGAGGAAAGAAATGGAAACAACTCATGTAATGCTCCGGATGGGTGAAAAGAATTCTCACAATCGAAAACAATTATGAGAGGATGACATAAGCTAGAACTATGAATTTTCAAGAGAATGGACCAAGATTTAAGAGAAATCCTTCTTCGGTCTTGAAATGATGAGAATGACAACGAGAAACACCACCAAGAATTATTGAGGCATAGCGGAAGAATCAAAAGCGAAGAGGTTGAGCCAACTATGAAAAGAATTTGAAAGATCTTGGAGAAAAGCATTTGACTGATGATAACTCATTCTTACGTCAAACTTGGAGAAGAATTTAGGATAGCTCTGGGAAAACAGAAGAGTTAGGTAAGATCCTGGGAAAAGACCTGTGGGTTAGGGCCCACTCAAAAGAACACCGTTGAAAAGATTTAAAAGAGATGTTGCACCGGTTGAATTAAATGACTTGAATGAGATACCAATCTCGAAAGAGCTTGAACGAATGCAGAGTGGAAACACGAATCTTCGAGATATCTTGAGCACTCCGGAATAACAAATAGCGAGAAGTAGAATGATAATGAGGTGCACCGGTATGAAAAAAAACATTTGACACGAGGAAAAGAATATGATCAACACTGAAAGCTTGAAATTAATTCACCAGAGAAGATTACGAGAATGAAGAATGATGAACTTGAAACTGTTGAGCATCTTCATGGGAAATCACCGGATAAGAACACTGAAAGAAAAGAATGAAGAAACTTCACATCCATAAGATGGATACTTGATTAAGATATCTGAGTCTTTGGAGAAAAGGGTGGGAGGGCGGGAAAACAAAGGCAACTTGGGGACGGATGAAACAAACACCGTTGAGAAAACTTAGAATTGATCTTGCGGATGGGGAGAATGATGGGATCATCTCGAAGAGAAGCGCACCGGCTGGAAAAGAATTAACATGACAACCTCAATGATCAAAAAGGATTAGTATTCACATAGCAATATGAGAACACCGTTTCGGAAAGGTATGGAATCAACACTTGACATTGAAGAAACTCGAATACCACAACTCAAAACAAAAACAAAGGACTGGCTTGCAGAATAAGTCGGAACAAACATATGATAGAGATTTCGTCCGAAGTTTTCATGGTGGGGCCTACACGGGCTCAATCAGACAAGCACCATCATGTACAAGGCAAGGCACATGACATACTGAAGCGCCCCCGACTCGGCATAGCCAAGGACTCTTTAAGACACAACGAGACCACTGTAAAACCAACCGTGAATAGGCGGACCACTAGGCGTCGAACCCCAATTTCATATCATACATCCGTCGGAAAGATATTTTAAAAGCTACTTGAATTCCCACCTATGAAACTCCCGAAATTGTCCAGTTATGCAATCAGGTGTTGGGGATACAGGGGAAGCATAATATCTCACACAAACTAACAATCCCTACATCCACCTGTATCCATCCGTCAACACATAACCAAGAAACCTTCGGAAATCGTGGTACCTCAACCTTCAAAAGCATCCGTTATACGAAGTCATGGCAATACTCCCGCACTCACCTCAAGATCGGGTTATCGGGTTATCTCACCAACAACTGCATAAAAGAGATTTTCGATTTCGGCGTACTAAACTCAGGTATTCCAGAACTGCAACGATAAAATTATGACGACAACACCTCAGAGCTCAACTCCCCGGGACACTTCCACTAAACCCCTGACAGGAGGCACCAAGACAATGTTCTCATCATAAAACCATCGAAATGATTCCAAGATACCCGCGTGATCCTAAAAAAAATTTAGTTAAATTTGAGAAGGGAAGAGTCAAAACTCTACGTCAGGAGACCTCACCAGAGCGACGAAGGGACTGAGGAGTAAAAAGAATTCCTAACTCTCCGATATATATAATCCTAAATGACTCAAAACATTTTTCTAGACACAACTCGGCCGCTAAAAACGATCAAGCGGTGGGGCTCCTAAGGTCGGGAAGGCTCGATACCAACTTGCGCCCTCGATGCGGCTATATCTCCCACGTGTCGAAGCACGACTTAGAGGCATAACCGCATTGAAAGCAATGTCGCAAGTGAGGTAATCTTCACACAACCCATGTAATACATAAGGAAAAAGATACATAGTTGGCTTACAATCGCCACTTCACACAATTACATGAATAAAGCATTACATCATCCAGATACAATCAAGGTCCGACTACGGAACCAAAATAAAAGAAGAACCCCAAATGCATAAAGGTCCCCGATCGACCCCAACTAGGCTCCACTATCGATCAACCGAACTAAACAACACAAAGGGCAAGATCTTCATCGAGCTCCTCCTTGAACTTGGTAGCATCACCGCCGGTACATAGGCACCGCAAACTGGTTTTGAAGTATCCGTGAGCCACAGGACTCAGCAATCTCGCACCATGAGATCAAGACTATTTAAGCTTATGGATAGGGTAAAGGCATGAGGTGGAGCTGCAGCAGTTTACTAGCATATATGGTGGCTAACATACGCAAATGAGAGCGAGAAGAGAAGGCAAAGCACGGTCGATAAAAGTATGATCAAGAAGTGATCCTATAGCAACCCACGCAAGCATAACTCCAACATCGTGTTCACTTCCCGGACCACGAGAAGAGACCATCACGGTTACACACGCGTTGATGCGCTTTATTTCGGATCTCGTGTCAAGTTATCTACAACCGACATTAACAAATTCCCATCTGCCACATAACCGCGGCACGGCTCTCGAAAATTTATACCCTGCAGGGTGTCCCAACTTAGCCCATGACAAGCTCTCGCGATCAACGAAGGAATAGACCTTCACCCGAGACACTCCGATCGACTCGTATCCCGTACATCAAGACATTTCGACAATGGTAAAACAAGACCAGCAAGACCTCCCGGCATGCCGACATCCTGATAGTAGCCGCGCGTATCTCGTCTCAGGCCACGACCAGATGAACACTATGTACGGCAACCGACGATACCCCAAGTTGCCTAGGGGCGGCACCGCAAGTGGCTCTGGTTTGGACCAACACTTAGACAAGCATTGGCCCGGGGGGCTAAAATAAAGATGACCCTTGGGTTAATTACTCCCAAGGGAAATATAGGTGGTGGTGTGGCAAATGGTAAAACCAATGTTGGGCCTTGCTGGAGGAGTTTTATTCAAAGCGAACTGTCAGGGGGGTCCCATAAATCACCCGACAGCGTTAGGAATGCAAAATCCGGGAACATAACACCGGTATGACGGAAACTAGGGCGGCAAGAGTGGAACAAAACACCAGGCATAAGGCCGAGCCTTCCACCCTTTACCAAGTATATAGATGCATTAATAATATAAGAGATATTGTGATATCCCAACCAAAATCCTATTCACCATGGAGAAATCTTCAACTTCACATGCAACTAGCAACGCTATAAGAGGGGCTGAGCAAAGCGGTAACATAGCCAATCAATGGTTTGCTAGGAATGGTGTCAAAGGTTAGAGGTTCATGGCAATTTGGGAGGCTGACAAGCAAATGGTAGGCATCGTAGCATTGGCATAGCAAAAGAGCGAGCATCTAGCAAGCAAAGATAAAAGTGATTTCGAGGGTATGGCCATCTTGCCTGAAATCCCGCAAGGAAGAAGAACGATTCCATGAAGAAGACAAACAGACGAAGTCGAACGAATCCTCACAACTCCGGAATGAAACCGAAGCTAACGAGAGAAGCAAACCGGAAAGAAGCAAACAACATGGTAAACACACCAGCATAAACATGTCAAGATGCACACACAAGTATGATGCATGTCCGGTTTAATGAGGCATGGCATGGCAAAGTGCAACAAACAATACTACAAGTTAAGTGGAGCTCAATATGCAACGAGTTGCATATTGACAAAACACCACATCCGAGATATTTAGTTCGCTCTCGTTTAGGTACACAACAATGTTAAATGTTGTTCAACATGTCAAGGGGTGTAACAAAAGTAAACTAAATATTTAGTCAAGTTTAAATGAGGCCTGAACAACAAACAACAATTCTGGAAAATCCTCATGTGCATATTTTAGATTCGGTACTGTTCTGCCCTAAAACATATTTTAACGTTGTTAAACAATAAAACAAAGTGCACCATGCTAAACTAGGCATTTTTCCACCCCATTTACATATAAAGTTTATTTAAAACCGAGCTACGGTTATTTAGTTATGAATTAAATCATTTTAACATGCTATTTGAGCAAATTTAATCAAACAACATTTTGAACATTTCAAACATGGATGGAAGTGGGATATTATTAATCTACACAATATTCTAAGCATTTTACATGTTTAAAGTCTTTACATATGATGCACAGATCATGAGTTATTATATGCATGAAGTGCAAGGGGGTTTCTGCAAATCTGTAAATCCCTGGAAAATCCTAAATTCGCAGATCTGAAAAAAAAACAAGCATGGGCCAAATCTCTTGAAAATGTAACAGTAGGGGTTGTGGGGGTTGCTCACCCCGGCCTTGGCCCGATTGGAAGCAGAGGGAGGCCGGCTGGGGGCGCAACCGGGCCTTGGAGGGAGTTGGGCCGCGTGATGAGAAACGAGGCGAGGCCGGATCTGGCTGCAGCAGGCTGGATCGACCGAGGGAGGGGACGCGGTCAACGCGCTCCGGGCGCTGACCCCATCGATGCAGGCGCGCAGCTGGAGAGGCGCAGGGGCTTGCAACGGCGACGGGGACGCGCGAGGGTGGCGCGAGAACCACCGAATCCGAGACCAGGGCGGCGTAGGAGCTCCGTTCCCGGCGACGACAGGCTTGAGGGTGGAAGGAAGGAGCGCGGAGCGGAGGCGGCGACCTGCTGATGCTGCTCATCTGCGGAACGACGGCGAGGGCGGAGCAAGGCGGCGACCTGGGCGACGAGATGGAGGTCGGGGACGGCTCGGGCGCTGGGCCTGGTGCAAAACGGCGGCGAGGGAGCTGCGGCCATCCATGGCTGTACCTGGTACAGAGAGGGAGAGGCATGAGAGGCGAGGGAGAGAACCAGAGGGCAGAGGAACGGAGGAGAAGAAGAGGTGAGGTCCGGCCTGGCTGCTGGTGCTCAACGGCGCGGCTGCAGGGGTCCCCGGCGGAAGGTGCGAGGCGGCAGGGGAAGCGGGCGAGGAGGCGCACGGGAGAAGCGGGGCTCTGCTTGCGGGAGACCGGGAGCGAGGCTGCGGTGGATTTGCTGGATCTAAAAAAACGAGGAAGGAAGGAGGCTGGTTGGCTCAGGTGGAATTCGAGGAGGATTCGGTGGAGTGGCGGCGGCGTGGGGATGGATGGGACATGATCCCTAGATTTTAGGGTTGGTATATATATATATATCAAGTGGGTTTTGGTTTAGGGGTATTAGGTCCCTCCGATCGTAATCGGGCGGCCGAAAAAAATAGGCTAGAGAGTCCAAATAAGAAAACGGAGATATTTTGTAGATGTTTGGGGATGATCCGAATCCAATGGTCACGACAGAACGGGTCATGTTGGGGAGTTTTGACACGCGCGAGGGGCTGCGAAATGGCAAGAGAGGTTAGGTGGTCACGGTCAAGAGGGAAGCAAAACCCGTTGGTCTGGAACGGTCGGCACGGGCAAGGCGATCCGAGGGAAGGTGATGAAGGCAAAGGAGAAATGGCAACGATTTAACTAATGCAAGTTTTAAAATATGACGGCAACGGAGTGCCGATGCAATGCGAATGATGCGATGATGAAATGCAAGACATGAACAAAATGCAAATAAAAAAAACAAAAACCCAACCACAGAGGAAATAACATATGGCATCTCCGGAAAAGGCAAGAGTTGGAGTTACGAATATGGAAAGTTATATCCGGGGCATTACAGTCAAGCCGAAGGTTGTTTAGGGAACGCAAGCGGAATGCGGAGGCGCCATGTTGGGTAAATTACCCAACGTCCTTTGGCTCGAAGGGGCCTTCGTGGACTCCGTCAAGGGGTGGCAATCGGGGTGGTTCTACATCACCGAGCCGCACAAGCCTACATGGGCGGCGGCCCCCGAGTTTAGATCTGGCGTCCCCACACAACTCACCTCCTGGAAAGAGAAGGGCTTGCTGTGGGGCGATCCGAAGGAGGTGATCGGACTCGAGCCCGCATCCGTAAGCTGGTGAGCAATAAGCTCAGCTCGCCGACGGGTCCAAGTCATGCTCATCCGCCGGATTCTCCCATGCCAAGAACGGGCATTCAATCTGTGGAGTTCAATCCGAACAGCACCAGCGCTGAGCGGGCTCTTCGATACGACATACGAAGGCGCCTGGAGGGTGCTGTTTAAGGGCTCGAAGCCCCCGTATCCGCGACGGAAGATCACGGATTCAGCTCGCAGCATCCTACTGACGAGGTAAGTGATTCAACCCCATTACGGGACACTTTGTAGTAATCGAATTGATTATAAAAGGGTTTCATCCTTCCTTCCTTTGACAGAATGGATGGAGAAGGCCAGCAGCTTATCAGCCCGGCCCCATGCCGAAGATCCAAGGACGCCTGCTTAGCAGGGCTGCTGGTTCCGCACCGCACGTGGTGCCGGAGAAGAAGGCCAAGAAGGTGGCCGGGACTCAAAGAGTTCTCACAATCAAAGGCCCGACAACGACGGCGGACTCCTCCCAAGACGAGGAGGAGGAGGAGTACTCTCTCCTGAGGGGGAGAGAAGAAGAGGAAGGCTTCCCAATAGGGGAGGCCAAGGGTCCAAGAGGGGAGAACTATCCTCGACAGTTTCGCCAACACCAGCGCATGCGAGGATGAGTGGTCTCCAAGGGCCAGCGTCCGCAAGATCAGTAAATATCCGTGATCTTTATATGCAATATCTTTTATGTCACGAGTGTCCTTCTAACGCCGCATTCTCGCCCGTAGTCCGCCGACGACGATCTCCCCGACTCATCGAAGGGTCGCTGGCCTCGCCGGATGTGAATTCACTTCCAACTCGCCTACCCCACGCGCCGACGAGGACGCCGAGGTGGGATCCGAGAGAAGGACCCATCAGAGGAGGCTCCGGAGGCGCCGCCAGCAGCCTCCTCGACTTTGCGCCGACTCTACATCGGAACCCGCAGTGGTTCCAGAGTCCGCAAGCGCCCTTCAAAGAAGGGCAAGATCGTGACGCCGGGCGACTTCCATCCAACCGGAGGCGCCGGATAACTTGTTGGAGGCGCTTAAAGGCGCTCCATCGAGGAAGAACACCGCACTATCATGAGTGCGGTGATTCAAAAGGTTCAGCTTGCCAAAAGCGGGCTGACTGAAGCTCGCAGAGCCTTCTAACAGCTTTGAGGTAAGAAGTTAAAATTATGTAATGTAATACCGCATAGACAAGAGCCTCGATGCTCGGCCAGTGTTCGGAAAGAAAAGCCGGACTGAGGATCTAACAAGATATGCGCAGGGTTGCTAAAAATATGTCAATATGGGTTTGCAGGCTGCGCTGCTGGCCTCTGCCGCATTAACGGCGGAGGTCGATGTGCTAAAGCAGGATCTCGAGCGGTCCGAGCAAGAGCTCGGCCATGCGAAGAAGCAGCTCGAGGACAAAGAAGGTGAGTGACACCACTTTGAATAGGTACCTTACAGAAAAGGATTTTGGTTGCAATAAAATTAACAAGGATAATATGTGTGTTGTAGGGGCCACTAACGAGGTGGCGGCCCTGAAGGATGCTGTGTCCACGGCCGAACACAGTGCGGCCACGGAACGGGCAGAGCGAGAAAAGCAGGAGGCACGGGTGGCGGAAGTTCGGCAAGAGCTCTAGGCTCTCATGGAAAAGCATGAGAGTTTGGAGCGTGACTCCAATACTCGAGAGTCTGAGCTTGCCTCGCCTCGGCGCCAAGTCCGCCAAGGCCGAGGCCCATAAGGCCCTTCAGAGGTTGAAGATATAAAGAAAATAGCGGCGCAGAAGGCATTTTTCATGCAAAGCAAGCATGTTAATGTAAAATACCCGACACTTACCCGCATTCGAGCTCTCTAGGGCGCTTGCAGATCCGCCAGAGGCGTCCGATGCCGCCAGATTCTATCATGGCGAGGAGGGAGCTCGATGGAAAAAGTCTTCGTCTCAAGATCGAGGCCGGACACTGGTGTTTCAAGCCACCAGTGAAGCAGCTGGTCCAACTCCACAAGGTAGTCAAGAGGCCATGAGGGGCCTTATAGTCCGGCTGTGGCCTCGATATGCCATGCCTGGGAGCTACTTTGGCCTCAGGCGGCGGCTGGTGGATGCATGCCCCGGGTGGATGTCATCAAGCGCTCCGCCAGTATTGAAGGCGCCGCTGGCCCTCGCCCACACAAAGGTGCAATGGGCAGGTTGATGCGGAGAAGCTTCTCACGAACCCACCGCCGCCGGCAAGGAGTATCGCACGCCAAATGTATTATAAAACTGTCTCAAGGGAGCCCGCAATATTGCGGATGAGTGCCCCGTAAATGTAATCTTTGAGTGAATTTACTATGTATTATCCTCGCTGCCGCTGAAACTTTGTTCATGTGCTGCATACAACGCTTGTTTAATTTAAAATATTACCTTCAGGCGGCCATTTATAAAATCTGAGAAATGGCAAGTCGTTATTTCACCCCCAAGCCACGAAAGTGTGGGGTGTTCGGGTTAAACTTGAGCACTCTTGTTCCCATTGTTGGGTCCATCGAGGAGGCGCCAACACAACGTAACAAGGCAACCGGACTTATAATGCTTGAACACTCTCACTTAGCCATAGAATTCTATAATTTTAATTTGGCGAAGCCCCGGTATTCAAAGACCGAATCTGGGCGCTATCCACGCCTTCGCTCGGACATTGTCCGAACTTCGTCAAGCGGAGTGAGTCTTTATGACCCGAAAAACCTCTCAAACAGCGTACCAGTCTCTCGCCTTATCATGCCGCCGCTTTTAGCTTTCCATCGAGGCGCCGCCTGCTCAACCGGGCGCAATTGCAGTGGTTCTCCCAGTGCCACCTTAGCCGACAGAACGGAACGTAAGGCACCAAAACATGGGAGCCGGGCAAACCCAACTATTGACCCAAGACATGATTCGGAGCCGATTCATATAATGGTATAAGTTCGGGGTGCCGCACTTGTGAAAGTGTTCGGACTTATCACACCATAAAGTGGGGAACATAAGCCCCTGGCGTATTAGGCCGTACCAAAATATACGGGCGCAAGATGTCATATAATGAGCATGTATATATAAAAGGTAATGCAATTGCAATCAAAAAAGGGTGCTGCATTATTTATGAAACAAAGTCTGCTATGAGAGCGGACTGATACAAATAGTGTGGTAAGCAAGGGATTTGGACTAAGTAAACATGCCCCCCTCCAGGGGTGAGCTGCGTGCTTGGTGTATATAATCGAATTTAATGCTCGTAATTGAGACCACCTGAGTGTTCGTCGCAGCCTTCTTTCGTCCCTGACTGTTGCATCATGAGTTCGGCAGGTTCATCGCCGGACAGGGCATCTGGTTAACGGAGTCCTGTGTACATAAAGAAGAAAAATAAAATAAGAAAAAAGGGGGGCACACTTGCGAGCCCCTGGTGTGGTCGAACCGCACTCTGGGTCCATTGCGATCGTGCCCCTTCCCCTGTGCCCATGGTATCTCCAAAGCGTAATGATGTACGCGGAGTGTTATTCTTGCGATCATGCACGGGCGAGGGTTGGGGTCGCATTGCTACGCGTGCTTTGATCGAGCTAGGTGGTCTTGGTTGGTATTGCTTCGGGCGCGTTTTGCTGTATCCGGCCGTTTAATGGCCGGATTCGAGAATTGCCTTAAGAGGCTGCTCAGATTTCGCCGCGAGAGCCGCCAGTATGTTCCTCTCGCTCAAGGAGCGCCCGTATTCCCATTGACCGTGATGACTCCACGAGGGCCTGGCATCTTGAGCTTGAGGTATGCATAATGCGGCACCGCGTTGAGTTTTGCAAACGCGGTCCGTCCGAGCAAAGCGTGATAGCCGTTGCGAAACGGGGCTATGTCAAAGATTAACTCCTCGCTCCGGAAATTATCCGGGGATCCGAAGACCACTTCCAGTGTTACGGAGCCTGTGCAATTGGCTTCCACACCTGGTATGACACCTTTAAAGGTTGTCTTTGTAGGTTTAATCCTTGATGGGTCTATGCCCATTTTGCGCACTGTATCCTGATAAAGCAGGTTCAGCTATCGCCGCCGCCCATCGGGACTCTTGTGAGGTGAAATCCATCGACGATTGGGTCTAAAACCAATGCGGCGAATCTGCCATGGCGATGCTAGTCGGATGGTCTCTTCGATCGAAAGGATCGCATAAGAGGACCATGGATTGAACTTGGGCGATTGGCTCCATTGCATAGACGCCCCTTAGTGCGCTGCTTTCTCTCCTCTTGGGTATGTGGGTCGCAGATATCATATTCACCGTCCGCACTTGTGGGGAAAACCCTTCGTCCTCTATTGTTCGGGCGGTCGGGTCTCTTCCTCGTCGCCGCTGTTTAGCCCCTTGTCATTGTTTTCGCAATTAACTTGCCGGCCTGCTTGAACACCCAGAATCTCTATTAGTGTGGTTAGCTGGCTTTTCAGAGGTGCCATGTATCCGCATAAGCGGTCCAGATTGGACGGACCCGAGTGGTTCTTTTGAATGGCTTCTTCCACGACCGGGTTTAGAGCCTCTAATCCGCGCATCGCCAGATCCTCCTTATCGCCGCCGCACGCGGAGTTTGTTTTTGTTTCGACGCGACTCGCCGTTGTTGTCCTTAGTATCCGGACCGCCAGAATTTTTACGGAGATTGTTGCTGCGAGCTAGCCAGCTTGTCCTCTCCCCGCAAAAGCGGGTCATTAACGATGTGAGGGCTGCCATGGATTTTGGCTTTTCCCGCCCTGTGCCGGGCTAGCCATTCATCCCGGATGTTATGTTTGAAGGCTGCAAGGGCCTCGTGATCCGGATAGTCAACGATTTGGTTTTTCTTTGTCAAGAACCGTGTCCGAATTGTCCGCCGATTCATCCGCTGCTGAATAATGTGGCTTAGGTCATCGGCGCTCGGTGGTCGCATATACGCGTTCTCGAAGTTGTCGAGGAATGCGGCTTCCGTGTCTTCCCAAGACCCAATTGACTCGCGGGAAGGCTGTTTAGCCAATGCCGAGCTGGTCCTTAAGCTTGAGTGGGAGATACTTGATGGCATGGAGATTGCCGCCGGGCCATATGGATGTGGAGAAGATACTCTTCGATCCAAACCGCTGGGTCTGAGTGCCGCCGAAGATTCGGCGTTTACGGGTTTAAACCCTTCGGGATTTGATGATCCATTACTCGCTGAAGCATAGCGGTGTGCGGCGCCTCAGATTGAGCAATATCGTGACGCAGCTCGAGAGCGCCGTCGCGTGTTCGCCCGGCCGGTTTATTGTATCCGCACGACGGTATTCGCTATGGGTCGGGTGCCCACGTGATCCGTAGATGGATCTGGATTGCCTTGCTTTGTCCTCCAATATGTCTCGCAAGTCCGGCGCTGCTCCCACTTGGCTTGCACTTTTGGAGCGATGCTGTGGTACGGTCTTGGCTGGGGCCTCGATGCTCTTCGCCACGCACCATTGTGGTGGTCGGTCACCATATCGCGGCGCTGGTGATGGAGGTATGTATGCTTCCTCCTCTAATCGGGGAGCAGCTTGCATCTTGGGTAACTTTTGAGGGGCGCTCGAAGTTTATACTTTTCGTCGCAAGGACCTCGGTCCATCAATCGCCAGCAGGTCCCGATCAGCTTGAAGCTGTTGCTGCTTTTTCTTTAGGCTGTTTGTGTGGCGATAAGCCCGCGCTTGAAGCGCTCTTGTTCGACGGGATCCTCGTGTACGATTTAATTCATCATCGCTGAGGCTTACTTCATCTTCGTGAGGAAGGCATATAGTTATGATCCTCAACTCTTCGCCTCGCCGCCTCTCGTGAGGGCTTGCTTCGCATCCTCCCGCGCCGAGTCTTGCCGAGGGGATTGTCTTCGCACTCTCTCGAGTATTATTATCTCCAAGTGCCGAATCTCCATTCCTGCTGTGGCGGATTTAGAGCGCGCCACGACGCCGTGTTTGGGCTGCTTTAAAGAGTCCGCCCGCGCTTCTTCGCCGCCCCTCGTCTTTTGGGGTGTCCACAATATATATGTCGATGACGAGGTGGTCTTCCAAAGGCCCTATAGGCGCTGGTTCCTGTTCGCCTCGGCATCGCCGCCCATAGCATTGATGTCGCCGAGTCGTAATCTAGCATGTCGGTTAGATCGCCGATAGTGGCTACAAAGTGGGTGGTGGTGGGCCCTGAATTTATTCGTCGTCTGCATTCTCAACCATCCTCGCCATAGTCCGCCAAGACTCTCCCGATAACGAGATGCTTTAGTGATTTCAGGATATCGCCAAAAGGCGAGTATTGGAAGATGTTCGCGGCGGTGAATTTATAACCGCGCCTAATCCGAATCGATTGGTAGGGCGCGGGATGTTCGGAGTCCGCAAGGAGTCCGCGCCGGAATCACGAAGTTTCGCAGGGACAAGATCTGTGTTCGCCCATCGCTGCGGAAGTTGAAGCCCCGGGCGGTGTCTATCCACCGATCCTCTATCCGGCGATCGGCCCGACTAATGGCCGGACGGATTCGCAGCGCCACCAAGGCACTGTTTGGCGTCAGAGCTAGATCGTGCCCATCGTAACAGCGTGGCGCGCTTGGCTGTGGCTCGGGTCCGTCAAAGATCAAGTCTCCATGGAAATCGGCCGTGAAGTTTAAGCTTCCGAATCGACCGACGCCAGGGCGAAGCTTCGGTCTGCTCCAGATGGCTGCTTAATTAGCCCGCAAAGCGGCCGCCGAATATGAAGATCTGTCCGGGAGAAAAGTCTCACCGACAGTGTTGTTGGTTGAAGATGCCATCAAGCCTATCGGTGACGATACGAGGAACTCTCAATGAAAGAACCAATGTCGGTGTGAAAACCGCGGATCGGGGTAGGGGGTCCCAACTAGGCGCCTAGGCGGATGGTAACAGGAGACGAGGGACACGATGTTTTACCAGGTTCGGCCCTCTCGATGGAGGTAAAACCCACGCCCCGCTTGATTAATATTGATGATATGGGTAGTACAAGAGTGGATCTACCACGAGATCAAGGAGGCTAAACCCTAGAAGCTAGCCTATGGTATGATTGTTGTAATGTATGTTGTGTCTCATCGACTAAAGCCCTCCGGTCTATATAGACACCGGAGGAGGCTAGGGTTACATGTTGTCGGTTACAATGGTAGGAGATCTACATATCCAGACGCCAAGCTTGCCTTCCACGCCAAGGAAAGTCCCATCCGACACGGGACGGAGTCTTCAATCTTGTATCTTCGTAGTCTTGGAGTCCGCGGATAATGATAGTCCGCTGTCCCGAGACCCCTAGTCCAGACTCCTCAACGATGCCGGAGACGATCAAGAACCAGCGCCACAGACACCGGAAGACCACCTCGCCATACGACATATACATGGTGGACACCCCAAAGGATGGGGACGGCAAAGCAGCAATGAGGCAGATTCCTCTAAGAAACAGCCCAAGCGCCGACGTCAGCCGCACCGCTCTAAATCCCGCCACAGCAAGAATGGAGATTACGGCACCGGAGATAATAACACCCTAGAGAATGGAGATTCCGGCTGTCCAGAAGGATTCAGCACAGGAGGACGGAGAAGCCAGCCCCCAAGAGAGAGCGGCAGACGCGGAGGATGAAAATTACATGCCTCCCTCCGGAGACGAGGCAAGCCTCAACAACGACGAATTCGTCGTGCCCTAGGATCCCGTTGAACAAGAGCGTCTTAAACGCAGGCTAATGGCCGCGGCGAACAGCATAAAGAAAAAGCAGCAACAACTTCGAGCTGATCAAGACCTGCTGGCCGACAGATGGACCGAGCTCCCCGCGACCGAAGAGTATGAACTCGAACGCCCCTCCAAAAGCTACCCAAATTGCAAGTTGCTCCCCCGACTAGAGGAGGAAGCATACTGACCTTCATCACCAGCGCACAATACGGCAGACCGACCACCTCGTGGCCGCGACAGAGAGGCATCCAGGCCCTCCGCCAGAACCGCATTCCGCACCGCCGAAAAGCGCCGGGTTACGGGGAATGTGCCGACTTGCAGGAAATATTGAGGATAAGGCAAGACAATCAAGATCTATCTACGGATCACGGGCGCCCCATTAACCCACGCATTTACTCACCGTCCGCACCGATATCGCAACTTCGCCGGGCCAACACAGCAGCATAAAGCTCTCTTGAGCTACGCCGTGATATTGCTCAATATAGAGGCGCCAGACACCCACTATGTTCACAGATGAAGTAATGGATCATCAAATCCTCAAGGGTTTAAACCGTGAACATTGAATCCCACGATGGCACAAACAGACCCCGCGGTTTGGATCCAAGATTATCTCCTTCATATCCATATGGCCCATGTGACGATCTCCACGCCATCAAGTATCTCCCACTCGCTTAAAGGACCAGCTCGGCATTGGCTTAACAGCTTGCCGCCAGAAGTCAATTGGTGTTAGAGGACCCGAAGCCGCATTTCTTGACAACTTCCAGGGCACATATGTGCGACCACCAGACGCCGATGACCTAAGCCATATAATTCAGCAGACAGACGAATCGGCCATACAGTTCTGGACACGGTTCTTAACAAAATCTCAGCAAAAATTCTGGCAGTCCAGACAACAAGGACCGCAATTGCAGGTCGCGTCGTAACAAAAACAACCGCCGCGTTAACGGTGATAACACTGAGGATACGGCAGTCAATGCCGGATTAGGAGGCTCTAAACCCGGTCAGCGGAAAAATCCATTCAAAAGAACTACTCCAGGTCCGTCCAATTTGGACCGTATACTCGACCGCTCTTGCCAGATACATGGCACCCCCGAAAAGCCAGCTAACCACACCAATAGGGATTGTTGGGTATTGAAGCAGGCAGGCAAGTCAATTGCCGAAAACAATGACAAGGGGCTGCATAGCGATGACGAGGAGGAGACCCGCCACGATACAAGAGAGGATGTATGGTTTTCCCCACAAGTGCGGACGGTAAACATGATATACGCAACCCACATACCCAAGAGGGAGCGGAAGCGCGCACTTAGGGACGTATATGCGATGGAGCCAGTCGCCCCGAAGTTCAATCCATGGTCCTCTTGCCCGATCACTTTCGATTGAAGGGATCACCCCACCAGTATCCGCCATGGCGGATTCGCCGCATTGGGTTTAGACCCAATAGTCGATGGATTTCACCTCACTAGAGTCCTGATGGACGGCGGCAGCAGCCTGAACCTGCTTTATCGATACAAAGGCACAAGATGGGCATAGACCCTCAAGGATTAAACCTACAAAGACGACCTTCAAAGGCGCCATACCAGGTGTTGAGGCCAATTGCATGTGCTCACCACACCGAAGTGGTTTTCGGATCCCGGATAATTTCCAAGCGAGGAGTTAATCTTCGACATAGTCCCGCTCAGCAGCGGGCTATCACGCTCGCTTTCGGACGAACCGCGTTGCAAAGTTCAACGCGGTGCCGCGATTATGTATACCTTAAGCTCAAGATGCCAGGTCCTCGTGGAGTCATCACGGTCAACGGAAACATCGAACGCCCTCCGAATGGAGGAACACAACGCTCTCGCGCGTAAGTACGAGCAGCATCTTAAGGCAATTTTCCAGTCCGCCGTTAAATGACCGGACATGGCTAAACGCGCCCGAGTAACATACATCAAGACCACCGCACGCCCGAAAGCACGCAGAGCAATGCGCCCCAACCCCAGCCCTTGCATGATTGCAAGACGAGCCCTTCAGATACATCATTACGCCCGAGATACCATGAGCATAGGGGAGGGGCACGACCACGACAGCACAGAGTGCGGCTCAACCACACCAGGGCTCCTAACTGTGTCACCTTTTTTTCCTTTTTTCACAGACTGCTCGCCAGAGGGCCCCGTCCGGCAAGAGATCTCGCTAAACTCACGATGCAACAGCCAGGGAGGGACAATGGCTACGATGAACACTCAGGTGGTCTCCATTATGAGCATTAAATCTGTTTAATACACCATTCCGCAGCCTACCCTCGAGGGGGACATGTCTAATAGCCCAAACCCTTGCTTGTCAAGACTATTTGTATCATTCTCGCACTCATAGCGTAATTCCTTGAATAAACAATGCATCACCTTTTGCTTACAATTGCATTCCTTTTTTACATATATGTTCATTTATGACATCTTGCATCCAGACACTTTGGTACGGCCGAATACACCAGGGGCTTATGTTCCCGCATTATGGTGTGATAAGTCCTAACACTTTCACAAGTGCGCACCCGAACATATAGCATTATATGCATCGGCTCCAATCATGTCTTGGGTCAATAGTTGGTTTTCCTGCCCCATGTTTTGGTACCTTACGCCCGCTCCATCGACTAAGGTAGCATCGGGAGAACCATCGCGATTGCGCCGGCTGAGCTGGGCGAGCGCCTCAAAGGAGAAAGCTAAAACTGACCGCCATGATAAGGTGAGAGCTGGTGTCTGCTCGAGAGGTCTTTTCGAGTCCCTAAAGACTTATGCCGCTTAGAGCAAGGAACCGCTTCGTCTGCCCAGCGTGATAGCGCCTCAACTCGGTCTTCCGAACACTAGGGGCTTCACGAGATTTAAAATTATAGAATTCTATGGCTAAGTGAGAGTGTTCAAGCGTTATAAGTCCGGTTGCCTTGTTCATTGTGTTGATCGCCTCCCTAGATAGACCCAGAAAATGGGAACAAGAGCGCTCAAGTTTATCCCGAACACCCCAAAGACTGTGGCATGGTGGTGAAGTCGATGACTTGCCATCTCTCGATTTGATAAACGGCCGATAGAAGGTAATATTTGAAATTAATAAGCGTTGCTTAGCGATATGAACAAAGTTTTCAGCGCATGTGATAACACATTGCGTAGTCTACTAAAAAATTACATCTTTGGGGCACTCATCCGCAATCTTGCGGGCACCCTTCAGACACTCTTATAGTACAACCGGGCGATGATACTCCTTGCCCGCCGGGCGGCGCCGTCTGTTAGAAGCCTCTCAAAGATCCAGCCTACCCCAAAGGCACCTTTATGCGGGCAAGGCCCGACGGCACCTTCAATGCAAAGCGGAGCGCTTGATGACTTCCACCCAGGGCACGATTCACCACCGCCGCCGACGAGGCCGGCGTAGCTCCTCGAATGGCCTCTTCAGCCACTGCCGGACTACAAGGCCCTTCATGGCCTGCTCGGCTACCTTGTGGAGCTCGACCAGCTGCTTCACTAGTCACTATGGGCACTGATGTCCGCCTCAGATACCGAGACCAAGACCTTCTCCGTCGAGCTCCCTCCTCGCCCGGTAGAATGCGGCGGCATCGGACACGCCTGCGAGGCAGATCTGCAAATGCTCTTGAAGAGCTCCGACCGGGTAAGTAAATGTAATTCACATTCACATGCTTGCTTTGCATGAAAAATGCCTTACCGCCGCTATTTTCTTCACCGCCTCAATCTCTGAAGGGCCTTATGGGCCTCAGCCTTAGCGGCTTTGGCACTCACAAGAGCCAAGGCAAGCTCGACTCGAAGTTCGAAGTCGCGCCCAAACTCTCATGCTTTTCCATGAGAGTCTGGAGCTCTTGCCGCACCTACACCACCCGCGCCTCCTGCTTCTCTCGCTCCGCTCGTTCCGCGGCCGCATTACGTTCGGTTGCGGACACGGCCTCCTTCAGGGTTGCCACCTCGTCCATGGCCCCTGCAGTGCCCACGTTATCCTTGTTATTTCTATTGCAACCAAAATCGTTTTCTGTAAGGTACAAATTTAATACGGTGTTACTCACCTTCTTTGTCCTCGAGCTGCTTCTTGGCGAGGCCGAGCTCGTTCTCGGACTGCTCGAGGTCCTGCTTCAAAGCACCGACCTCCGCAGTCAATGCGGCAGAGGTCAGCAGCGCAGCCTGCAATCCCATATTGACATAATTTTTAGAACTCCTGCGTATATCTTTTTAGATCCTCAGTCCGGCTTTTCTTTCCGAACACCGAACCGAGCATCAGGGGCTACTGTCTATGCGTTATTACATTACATATTTAAAAAAGAACTCCTTACCTCAAAGCCTGTTAGAAGGCTGCTGCAGGCTTCGGTCAGCCCGCTCTTGGCGAGCTGAACCATCTGAAACACCGCACTGATGATAGTGCGGTTCTCTTCCTCGATGGAAGCGCCGTTGAACGCCCAATGTTATCCGGCGCCTCCGGTTGACGGAGGCCGCCGGTGTCACGGTCTTGCCTTCTTCTTACGAAGGAGCCGCTGCCGGACTCGGAACCATCAAGGGTTTCGGTGCGGAGTCCGCATGAAGTACGGAGGTTGCCTGTGGCACCTCCGAGCCTCCTCGTGGCGGTCTCCTCCTGGGATCCCACCTCGGTGTCCTCAGCATCACGAGGGGTGGAGGCGGTCGGAATGGCATCCATATCCGACAGAGCCAAGGACCCGCTCGAAGAAGCGGGAAAATCGTCCTCGGCCGGACTATATATTGTATGCGGCATTAGAAGGACACTATGTGGCACAAAAGAGAAATTATAAATCATTCAAGAATCCGGATACGTACTTTCTTGCTAGGGGCTTGGCCCTTGAGGGCCACCCCTCGCCGCCGTCGCCGGCGTGGGTGGAGCTGTCCGGAGGAAGGGTCCTTCCCTCTTGACCCTTCGCCTCCCTGCTGGGGAAGCTTCTCTTCCGCTCTCCCCCTCCTGGGGAGAGTCCTCTTTCTCCTTCTCGTCTTCGGGGGAGGAGTCCGCCTTGGAGCCATCGGACGACGAGTCCGATACCACCTAGGGCAGGGAACTCCTTCGGGTTCCCGTGGCCTTCTTCTTGGCCTTCTTCTCCGGCACCACCTAAAGGGCCGGAACCAGCAGCCCCGTCAAATGGTGTCGGTGTACTAAAGTAGGGGTACCTTAGTATCCCGAACTTGTGCACGGGCAGTCGCAGCACCCAGTGGCAGGCCTTGCCGGGCGTCCGCCAAGATCATCCATAGCTCATATTGATGCCATTCAAGAACAAAGTGTTTTGACTGAGAAGACAAGACTCCGGCAAGAGCAGCTTGCCGGGAAGGACAAGGCCCCGGCAAGAGGAGCTTGCCGGGAAGGCCAACCAAGGCACTGCGAAGAACTTGTTGCGACGCGCGCTGCCGTCCCCGGCAGGCTGACGAGCGGCAAGCTCGGTGCAGCAAGACAACGATCGCGCAAAGTGCTTGCCGCTGGGCGGCCACCACTCGCGCCGACGCCCAACAAGATCCGACGATGTGTCGCCCCAAGATCGTTCCTGGTGCACGTGGCGGGCGGCTGTGCAGCAAAGCGGTGCAAGGTGGCAAGTGGAGATGACGAGAAGGCCATCGTGGCGATCGGTGGCGCCCCTAACGGTCGTTTGCTGCACTGCTTGCGACTGACGGGCATTAAATGCCCTTGTCCCCGCCACGAGTTAGGTAGGAGCATCAGAGATAGCGGTTGTACCAACCCCTCTTTTTACTTTTATACCCCTCTCTGCGTTGCCAGCTGTCGGTGACCCCTTTATCCTATAAAAGGAGGCCCATGCGCAACATAGAAGGGGTTCGACTCCTTCAAAAACACAGAACACTCACGCCTTTGAGCAAGAACATAATACCACCACAAAGCAGCAGAGGAGTTTTATCTCCGAGAGCTCGAAGCTGGGTAAAATCCTCGCGCTTCGGGCCGATCGCTTCTTCGGCGCTCTCCGCCCCTTGCCGGACCGAAGGGGCCCTGCCCCATAGGTGTTCGCTCCCACGACATCTTTGGCGCGCAAGGTAGGGGGGCGTCGAGGTTGTGCGAACCTGATCCGGTGTTCGCGCGCGCTACATCAACATCTTCATCGACATGCCACCGAAGAAGAAGACTTCGGAGGTGGTTGGTCCGTCCGCGTCGATCCCACCGCCACCGGAGCAAATGGGCGGGGGGTGGACGCCGGCGGAGGAGCGGGCGCCGACGGGGGGACTCACGTCATCACCAGGTCCAAGGACAAGGCCCCGCAAGCTTCGGCGTCTGTGCATACACCGCACCCATCCCAGGAGGTGCGGGATCGACAACGCCATGGTGCTCCTAGCACCATACTCGCGTTGGAAAAAGGCCAAGCTGGTGGGTCGCGGGACGCTCAAGGTCAACATGCGCGTCAACATGTTGGCACGCGCGTGGTACGGTCGCCTGGACGAGATGTTGCTCCTTCTATCACTGTTAGAAGTTTGAGCATATCCGCCTCGCCGCTTGCCACCGCCGCCTAAGACTCCAGAGGAAGCGCCGCCCGAGCTCAATCGCTTTAGGTTACCCTCCAAAGGCCGATAAGATCGACGCATCGAGGGCCACCATTCGAGCCTCATCGGCTTCGCTTAACGGCGACAAGCCCCGCAACCGAAAGCACGCCAAAGCCCCGCAAGACGCCCAGCGCAAGCCGACGCCGACAAGACCGCTGGGGTGCCACCACCGCACTTCCCGCCCAGAAGGCTAAGATCGCCGACTCGCCTGGCTAACTCGACACCGATTCCACCGCTGCTGCCGACCCGCGAGCTCGCCGCGATCAGCGCCATGTTCTCCAAGAACGAAGACAAGAAGACGCCAGACCAGATCGAAGCGCCGAAGAGAAGCGCGACGTCGCCGTATTCAAAGGCGCTGGGCCCGCTGTTGATATGCATGCGCCAGGGGAACCAGCGACTTGTCAGACGCTGTAGGTTGCCCTGCGCTCACTGCGTGAGCTGCGGCAGGTCCAAAGGGCTCAAAGATTAAGAACTTCGCCGATGTACCCGAGAAGTACGATGGCAGGATACATCCGTCAGAGTTCCTTAGCGTCTACACCATCGCGGTGCAGGCTGCCGGGGGGCGCGACGAGAAGATCCTCGCCAACTACTTCCCATTGGTGCTCAAGCCCAACGTCAGATCTTTGCTCATGCACTTGCCAGACAACTCCATCTCTTCATGGGCAGATCTGTGCCATCAGTTTGTCGGCGCCTTCACAGGCGGCCAAAGCCGCATGGCCAGGAGAGTGATCTTCATCTGCTCGCCCGGAAAGAAGGAGAACCTCTGCGCAAGTACATTCAAAGATTCAGCCAAGTGCAGCGCAACATCCCAGACGTCCACCCTGCCGCGGTTATCGCTGCTCCATCGAACGTGCGTAACCGCAGGATGAGGGAGGAGATGGCGATGTGCAAAATCAGAGATGTCAGCGAGCTATATGCTCTGGCCGACAAGTGTGCACGTGCTGAGGAGGGGAGGAAACTCCCCGGAGAAAACGCAGGAGCAGAGGGATCTGACAGTGAGGATGCCGCTCCGGCAAAGAAGAACCGGAGGCGAAATAACAGGAAGAGGAAAGCTAAGGATGTGCTAGTTGTCGAGTAGTCCGGCAACGGAGGTGGCGCCGAGAAGGCCAAAGCCGGTGACTCCGGCGAGGCTGTGGTTGCCGTCGACAAGGTGACGGCTCGCAGCAAGCAAGATCGCAAGATCCACCGCACTAAGGGCCATGATCTCCAGACTTGCAAGAAGGTTGAGCAGCTTGTTGAGCTACAGAAAGCTGAATACGAGCGTCGCGACAAGGAGAAGGCCCAGGAAGGTGGCGGAGGATCCGGCAAGAAGCGTCCCTGCCGGGGAGGACGCCGCGGCAAGGCCAAGCAGCGGCAAGGAGACAGGCCTCCCCGTGGCCGCGACAAGGATGAAGACGAAGATGAGGACGAAGAGATGGACGAAGATGAGGCCGACGAGCAGGAGTTTCAGAAAGCAACAGAGGTTTTGTGCGTCGACGGCGGTGCTTCTCTGCATACTTCGCACCGACAACTCAAACAGTGGGTGCATGAAGTTAATGCAGTAGAACCATCAGTTGAGTCGCGCAAGCCTCTGAAGTGGTCCAGACGCCCATCATCTTTGATGTTGAGGATCACCCTGATCGCGTAACTACGGTCGGGTGCTTGCCGATGTTGGTTTCACCAACTATCCGCAACCTCAAGGTCACAAAGATGCTGGTTGACGTTGGGGCCGGCTTGAATCTGATCTCCTCCGCGGTGCTCAAGAAGCTCCAGATCCCCGATAGCGAGCTCGAAGAGATTGGTACCTTTCAAGGAATTAACCCGGGAAGGAGCAAGCCGAAGGGGAAGATTACACTGCCAGTGACATTTGGCAGAGAACTGAACTTCAGGACGGAGAAGGTCACCTTTGACTTTGCTGATTTCCCATTGCCCTACAATGGGATACTTGGCCGTCCAGCGCTCGCCAAGTTCATGGCAGCCTCTCATTATGCTTATAACGTGCTCAAGATGCCCGGTCCTATAAGTGTCATTTCTGTCCCTGGCGACAAGAAAGATGCCCTTATCTTTACCGACAAGATCTACCGGGAAGCAGCAGCCGCAGCAGATCGCAAGACACTTGTCACCAAGCTCCCGGGGAAGAAGAAGACCAACTCCGCAAGAACAGCTCGATGCCCACTCCGCAAGCGCACCTCTTTGAGTGCTGCGCTACCGCCGAGGACGCACCATCGAGCTCCACCGCAAGTGCAAGAAGGCAAAGACTGCTTCACCCGAGACCAAGAAAGTGGCCGCCAAGGAGGACAGATTGGTGGTACCTTCACCATCATTGCCACGCTTGACCCTAAACAGAAAGACGCTCGTTGCTTTCCTCGCGGCGAATGTTGATGTGTTTGCATGGCAACCATCTGACATCCCCGGTGTTCCCAGGAAAGTAATTGAGCACCACCTTGCCGTCTGCCATCACGCGCGGCCCGTCAAGCAGAGAGTTAGGAAGCAAGCAGTGAAGCGTCAAGAATTCATCTCAGAAGAGATCAAGAAGTTGGAAGCAGCAGGCCTTGTCAGAGGAGTGCTCCATCCTACGTGGTTGGCCAATCCTGTAGTCGTCCGCAAGGCGAATGGGAAGTGGAGGCTTTGTATTGACTTCACTGATGTTAATAGAGCTTGTCCCAAAGATCCATTTCCCTTGCCGCGCATTGACCAGATTGTCGACTCCACGGCAGGATGTGATTTGCTTTCATTTCTTGATGCATACTCAGGATATCATCAGATGTTCATGGCAGAAGAGGATGAAGAGAAAGCCGCATTCGTTACTCCATGTGGCACGTACTGCTTTGTACGGATGCCTTTCGGACTGAAGAATGCTGGTTCAACATTTGCAAGGGTAGTCAGTCATGCTTTTGAGCCACAGGTGCACAGAAATGTAGAAGCTTACATGGATGACATAGTGGTCAAGAGCAAGGACAAAGAAACTTTGATCCAAGACTTGGATGAGACCATTGCAAATATGCGCAAGATCAATCTCAAGATGAACCCCGAGAAGTGTGTGTTTGGAGTCCCTTCCGGCAAGCTTCTCGGGTTCTTTGTATCCCAGAGGGGGATTGAAGCTTATCCCAACAAGATCAAGGCCATTGAGCAAATCCAAGCACCGAAGCGCGTCAAGGATGTACGAAGGCTTGCCGGCTGCGTTGCTGCTCTCAGCAGGTTCATTTCCAAGTCTGCTGAACGCGCCCTGCGGTTTATGAAATGGACTCCAGAAGCTGAGGCTGTGCTGCAAGACTTGAAGAAATATTTGTCCTCCACTCCAATACTTGTCGCACCTAAGCCACAAGAGAAATTGCTGCTATACCTAGCGGCAACCAATCAAGTGGTTAGTGCTGCGTTAGTAGCGGAGAGGGAGGCAGATGATGAGCCGGCAGCCGCGGCATGCACATCCAGTGACAAGCAGGGGGCTTCCCCGACAAGCTCTGGTCCCGACAAGGATAGATCTGTGCATACAGAGGAAGAGAAACAAAAGAAGATGGTGCAGCGCCCAGTTTACTTTGTCAGTTCCCTTCTGCAGGGGGCTAGGTCAAGGTACTCTGGAGTGCAGAAGTTGCTTTTCGGCCTTCTCATTGCCTCGAGAAAGCTGCGCCATTACTTTCAAGCACATGGGGCTTCCCCGACAAGCTCTGGTCCCGACAAGGATAGATCTGTGCATCCAGAGGAAGAGAAACAAAAGAAGATGGTGCAGCGCCCAGACATTTTTGTCGGTTCCCTTCTGCAGGGGGCTAGGTCAAGGTACTGGAGTGAGTCACGAAGTTGCTTTTCGCCTTCTCATGGCCTCGAGAAAGCTGCGCCATTACTTTCAAGCACATGAGATCACAGCTTGTCACTCGCTTTCGTTGAAGAGGATCTTGAGAATCCGGAAGCAGGCGGGATTGTCGAGTGGCCTTTGGAACTGCCGAGCTTTGGCCTCAAATTTGAGAGTACCTCAACTATCAGAGCCGAGCATTGGCGTAACTCATAGCAGAGTGGACGCCAACACGATGAAGAAACTCCCGAGAGCGAGCATCCCGCCAAGGAAGCAAACAAGGAATGGGTCATGTACTTTGATGGTGCCTTCTCGCTGCAAGGCGCCGGTGCGGGCGTACTACTTGTCGCACCTACCGGAGAGCACCTCAAGTACGTGGTCCAGATGCACTTTCCCAAGGAGCAAGCGACAAATAATACTGTAGAGTATGAAGGCTTGCTTGCCGGACTCAGGATCGCGGCAGACCTTGGGATCAAGAAGCTTATTGTCAGGGGTGACTCGCAGCTTGTCGTCCGCCAAGTTAACAAAGATTATCAGAGTCCGTTGATGGAAGCCTACATTGATAAAGTAAGAAAACTAGAAGAGCATTTCGACGGCCTACAAATGGAACATGTTCCGAGAACTCAGAACGACATAGCAGATGCCTGTCAAAATGCGCCGCACTCAAGTTTCCTGTGGAACCAGGGATCTTTGTGCTCAAGTTGACTCAACCATCTGTAATACCATCAACTGGACAGCACAAGAAGAGGAAGCTGATTTCTGGTGACTACTTTCCGGCTGAGCTTCCCGAAGCCGCCACCAAGAAGGTCCCCAAGATTAACACCAAGAGTGTTGAGGAGCACTCTGCTCCGACAAGCCCTAGGGTTTCTTTCGTTGAAGCAGACGCTCCTGACAAGTTTTGCACCAACGAGCTTGCCGGGGAACATCAAGCTCCCGCTGAACCTCCGGTTCTTGCCGTAGAAGCTGATGTTCCCGCAGCAGCATTTGTGCCTTTAGTCCTTGTCGTTGAGCCGCAGGCTCCGGCATGGGCGCAGCAGATTGTCCGTTTCCTTCAAACAGGAGAACTTCCCGAAGAGCAAGAAGAAGCGGAGAGAGTAGCCCGGCAATCAAGTATGTACCAGTTTGTCGATGACATACTGTACAGAAGGAGATTCAACGGAGCGAAATTGAAGTGCATTTCCCGGGAAGAAGGACAGGAGCTGTTGGCGGAGATACATGGAGGCATATGTGGTCACCACATTGGCGCAAGAGCACTTGCCGGCAAAGCATTCCGGCAAGGTTTCTGTTGGCCGACAGCCCTCAAGGATGCAACTGCACAAGTAACCAAGTGTGAAGCGTGCCACTTCCACTCCAAACAGATACATCAACCAGCTCAAGCTCTCCAAACAATCCCTTTATCCCGCCATTTTCGCCCGGGGGCTCGACATCTCGGCCCTTTCCCGAATCTGTCGGGGCTTCGAGTACTTGTACGTGGCAATCGACAAGTTCACGGCGGCGGAGGTGGAAGCGATGAGGAAGGTGATAGCACAATCAGCGATCAAGTTCTTCAGTCAATTGTTTGCCGCTTCGAGTCCCTAACAGATCATCACCGACAATGGCACACAATTCACGAGCCGCACCTTCATGCAAGACGCCCAAGATCTTGGCGCCAAGATCGCTTCGCTTCATTGCTCACCCGAGAAGCAACAATCAAGTGGAGAGGGCAACGCTGAAGCGCTGCGCGGCTCAAGACCGTAACTTTTGACAGGCTGCACAAGTGCGGAAGAAATTGATCGAGGAGCTGCCGGTGGTTCTTTGGTCAACCAGACGACACCAAATCGAGCCATCGCCGGACACCTTTTGCTCTAGTCTATGGAGCGAAGCAGTTCTCCCCACGGAACTCGATACGATCGCCTCGAGTGCTCGCTTATGATGAGCATGAGCAAGAGCAGCTGCGGCAAGATGGCGCTGCTTCCTTGAGGAAGATCGCCTTCAGCTGTCAGACGAAGTTGCTTGATACCATCAAGCTTTGCGCCGCTACCATAGCCGCAGTTAATGCCAGAAGTTTCGAGGAAGGCGATTTGTTCTTGGCGCATTCAATCCGCCGAGAATTCCAACAACTTGACGCCAAAGTGGGAAGGCCCTTATCGGGTAAAACGAGTCACTAGGCTCAAGGCCGTCCGCCTTTGAGACCGAAGATGGCTTTCGGTGAGCAACTCCCGAACATAGAGCATCTCCGTAAGTTTTACCCCTAAGGCGCGGTTGCCGGAACCTGCTGTTCCGACAACCACCTTTTGTACAAGCCTTGCCGCTGTTGCATGTAACCCTTTGTACAAAGCCGGGCGCAGATCCCGTGCATAAATAAAGTTCATGTGCTTCGCACATCTTGTCAAATTTCATGCATTTTTTCTTTTTTGCATGCTTTATCTGACACTTTGTGCAGCACTTGCCCCGGTAAGCAATAACGAGCCTTAAGGTTCCATATCGTTATTTTCTCTTCTTTTTCTCAAAGAGAAGGTTCCTTCACCCACAAGTTCATCGGGGGGGAAGGAGAAGATAAGAAGACAATGGTGCGGACTAGGCGTCGTTCAAAGAAGTTTGGGCTTGCCGGGACACAGACGACAAAAAGAAAAAGCTAAGTAGCCAAAGTCTGATCTTGATCAGTTTTTAAAATTTTAAGTTATGTTCCTTGAACGACCGTGCTTTGTATGGAAAACCTATGCGCGGAGGAACCTCCTCGTAGCTAGTTGCGCCCTTACTTTGTTTCCAAATCCGCCAACAACTTAAGTGTCAGAACTAGTTGCGGCAAGGATTCTTGCGAGGCGGCACTGCCAATGGCTGTGATGTTCGACTTTTCGACTGCTCGCATGCAAGCGTGCTCGCTACCTGGCAAGTTCCCTAAAAGCGTAGGGTAAAAACATACAAAGAAAGGAATCAAGTAAAGGAGATAACATAGCAAGCATTGCCCAGAATAAAGTTATATTACAAAAGTAACTTGTTGCGGCACTGACTAAATTGTTTCCATAACATAAATGGCAGCGGCAAGGAAAGGAGAGAAAGAGCAGCCTAATCCACGCGCTCGCCGTCGATCCTCCTGACTTCATTCACCTTGTCCACAATGGGTGCGACAATGGCTTTGAGCTCTTCAAGATCAGCACTCGCCGGCAGCTTCTTGAGGACGCGGGTGAGGTCGAGGCCCGGATTGCGGAAGAGTATCTTCACCAACACCTTCTCCAAGACCTTGGAACAGATTGCGCGCGACTCGTCAGCCAGCTTCTTTGGGATCCTTTCCCGGAGTTGCTGGAGGGCTGTCGCCACACCCTTGAAGAAAAGAGTAAGCTTGGCGCTGGGCTGGAGGTTCTCGTCGGAGGAGTACCCGAAGCCCGCCAAGTCCAATTGCGCCAGCTCCTCGTCGATGACTGCAGCAATGTTGACGAGGCCCTCCGTCCAGAGCTCCACCGTGGCCCTGAAGGTGTTTTGAGTCTCGGCGGCCCTCGCTAGCAGCTCCTCGTTGGCCTTGATCTCTTTCTTCAAATCCTCCTCTTGCTTCTTGGCGCCGCCCAGTGTCTCCGACAGCGTGGCCAGCTTCAACTCCAGATCAGCATTTGAGTCCTTGGCGGCGTTCAGTTCCTTGCCCTTGTCGGCGAGTTGGACTTGCAGATCACCATGAGCGAGGGCATCCTTCTCGCGTTCGCGCTGGAGTGCGGCAAGCTCCTCATCCTTCCCTTTCAGATCAACCTCCAGCTGCGTCATCTTCACCTCTAATTCCTTCTTGGCGGCCTCGGCAGCTGCAGCAGCGTCCTTCACTTCTTTGAGTGCCCCGTCAAGTGATTGCTCGCGTGCGGCGAGCTCCTCCTTGTAGCTGTCCAGATTGACTTTCCGCTGTGTCAGTTCACCATCCCGGGTGGACAGCTCTTCAGCGGCAAGCCTCTGCTGCTCCTCGGCTTCAACCTTCTCAAGGATGAACGCCTTCTTCGCCTCGACAAGTTGCGCCCTCTCCTCAGCAATAGACCGGAGGGCCTCTTGGTTGCGGCTCTGGAGCTCCTCCGCATGCTTCTCTATGTCAACTCCCGCCCGTGCGACAAGCGCTTCCCGGGACTCCAGCTTCGCTTGTCGGGCGCGGTAGAGCGACACCAACTTCCGGAGCAGCTGCTCCTCTTTAGATTCGCCACTACTGCTGCTTGGCGCATCAACCACCGCCAGCCCAGAGGAGGTGAGTACTTCTCCGTCGAAAGTCTCTCCCTCGACCGGCGCCCTGGAACTCGACGCCCAGGGAAGCCTGATGAAGATACCTTCGCCGGCCATCAAGTAGGCGCCGGGCTGGGGCTCTTGGGAACTGGCGCGCGTCGGCCAGCGGAGAGGATCGGCGTTCGATGTAGCGCCCTGCGCTCAAGCGCCCCAGGTCGTCGGTCGATCGCCAGATCCTCGCCCGACTCAGCGCCAAGAGCCTTGGCGGCCTCTTCGTCGGGCGGGTCATCGGCGCCGGCCTCCTCTCCGAGAGCTTGTGGCGCCACCAAGATCGCCCAAGCAAGTTCTCCTCACCGGTGGCCTCGGTCTCCATTGGCTCCGCGGAGGGGGGATCTGAAGGCAGGAAAAGAGGGGAGAAAAGTTCAAGCAAATATCCAAAAAAGAAGACCAGAAGAAGAAGAACTCAAGGGAAAATTCCCGACAAGGAGGGTTACCTGTGCTGGGCTCTGTGACCATGGGCTCCACCACCGAAGGTTCGCTGGTTCCACCCCTTGCCGGGGACCTCCCCCTCGCCGGAGAGTGCTCCCTTGTCGGAGAATCGCCCCTTGGCGGCGTAGTTGAAGCAGATTGCACCTCCAGAGCGGCTTCTGGTTGCTCCTGATGGGCCTGTTCTGCTCCTGCACAAGCAAGTTAACAAGCAAGATATCAGCAAGGAGAAAGCACCCATGCGCGCCCCACAACAAGAAGTGAACAAATACTTACGCTGGGGGATGCTTCAAGGAGAGGGTGCCGGGTCCGTCAAGGTAGTCTCGGACGTGTCCTCCGCCATCACAGCAGGATTGTCCTCGATGACAACTATGGGCACCTTGACCCTCTTCACCGCTCTCTCAGCCAGAGTCCTGGAATGGAACGAGGTTCAGAGGGAAGCAGATCAGATACAAAGACAAGAAACAGCGAAAATCGAAGAAATATAAGTACAACAGGAAGAAAGTCTTACTCCTCCTCCTCTTCTTCCTCCTCGTCGGAGCTGAGCGGAAAGGTCGAAGTCCGGTACCCTTTCGGCGCGATGAGGCGGAGGAGTAGGCTCCCTTGGACGCTTGGCGGGAGCTGCAGCAGGATCGGAAGTGGCGGCCCGAGAAGACCCCTCTCCAGTTGCCGGCGCGGCATGAGACGCTCCCGTGTCAGCGGTGCTTGGCGCGGTGGAGCGTGTCCCGCGGCGCGACGGCTGTTGGCCCGTCTGCCGCCCTGCTGTGTCTCCGGTCCTGCGAAGGCGCCTCCTGGTTGAGCTGGGGGCTGCGCTGAGGGCCCCATCTGCGGCAAGCTGCTTGAAGACGGCTGGCCACTTGCGCGCCCGGCAGGCTCGCTTGCCTCGGCTTCGGGCTCCCCCTCGCCAGCGACCTCCCCGCCAAGGTCCTCTCGGTCGGCAAGGCTTGCCGCCTCGGCCGCCTCTGCCTCCTCCAACGTGAACCCAAACTCACCCACGGTGGCGGCTGCCGCCGCCTCTTCGGCCCTGGTGGCGATGTACCGCATTTCGTTGTCGATGGTGTCGCGGATGATGAGCCTCTGCTCGTCGGCACGGACTGCTACCTCCACCAAGCTGTCGAAGAATTGCCGCACGACGTCGTCGGCGGGCTCCTTCCAAGTTGGGATAATCCCGTGCGAGTCGCACTCCGGCATCATTGCACGGATGCGATCAAGCTGGGAGTTGTTGCACAGTGGGATGACGCCCTGCGGCAACCTGAACCACTCCGGATGGTTGGCGTCGTGCTTGAACAGCTCCTTGAGCATTCCATCCAGCTCTAGAACCGTGAAGTTAAAATTGAGGCCTGGGCGTAGCCTCATGATATCTGCCGGGCCCCCGAACAGCCAGGCGGGCCTCCTCCTCTCCTGCAGAGGGGCGATGCGGCGGCGAAGGAAGTCCGCGCCAACAGCCCCTACAGTAAGCCCGGCAAGCCTGAGCCGCAGAATCCGCGTGGTGGCGATCTTCAATCTGGCGTCATCCGCCGCCAGGGCGCTCCGGTCGCCGCCGCGCACTACTCGGGCTTGACGCAGGCTGGTGAATGGCTGCGGATCTGCGTCAACAATCCAACACCATTCGGCCCTCCACTCGTCCCATTTGCTGTGGAGCTCCCCCTCCAGATACACCTCCTTCTTGCCGGCCCTCGAGATCCAGGAGACCGCACCAGACAAGGGCTCTCCTTTCTCGACCCGAGGCATGAAATAGTGGCGGAAAAGGGCAACGTTGGGGTGGATGCCGACGAAGTTCTCGCAAAGATGCGCGAAAACTGCCATTGTCAGAACGGCGTTGGGGGTGAAATCAAGGAGATGGAGCCCGTATGTATTCATGACGTCGCAGAAGAAATCGGAAAAGGGCGGGCAGAGCCCGCAGTAGAAGAACACTGGGAAGAAATGATACCCTTTTGGACTCCGCTTCGAAGTAGAAGCTTCGGCGGAGAGCACCGGCGTGCGCGGATGCGCCCGCGTCTCCGTCGACCAGAAGAGATAGAACTCCTCCCGCAGCGCCTTCGGGGTGAGCTCGGGAAAGTGCTCGTTCCTTGCGCAACGCCTCAAGCCACAGCGCCTCGGCCGACTTCACGCTCTTCCCGGTCTTTGGAGCCATGGCGGAAGCGGTGGAGGAGGTTGGCAGCGACGGCGGCGGCGAGGGCGGAGCGCTGCTCTCTTTCGGCTTGGGAGGCGGAGGAGAGCGGCGGAGCTTTCTGAGGAAGGAACCGCAAGTGGCGAAGGTGGGGGAACGGCCCCTGTTTCCCCTGCTTATAAAGAGGAGAGGTGAACGTTACGCCTTTCTTGATTAAAGAATTGCCCACGATCTCTCCCACGACGCCGCATTTGACGCGTGCCGTTACGGGAGGGCGCGGTGGATACGGAGTTAGATTCGGTATGGACCCAGGCCGCGAGCGCCCGTGCCCTGTTTTGGGCCTGGCCCAACAGCGCTCGGCACCGTGTGTGGCCCAGGCCCGGGGGCTCCTGTCGGTGTACTAAAGTAGGGGTACCTTAGCATCCCGAACTTGTGCACGGGCAGTCGCAGCACCCAGTGGCAGGGCTTGCCGGGCGTCCGCCAAGATCCTCCGTAGCTCATATTGATGCCATTCAAGAACAAAGTGTTTTGACTGAGAAGACAAGACTCCGGCAAGAGCAGCTCGCCAGGAAGGATAAGGCCCCGGCAAGAGGAGCTTGCCGGGAAGGCCAACAAAGGCACTGCGAAGAACTTCGCCGCGACGTGCCGCGCGTCCCGGCAGGGCCCGAGGAGTGGCAAGCTCTCGGGTGCGGCAAGACAACGACCGCGGAAAAGCGCTTGCCACGGCAAAGCCACCACTCTGCACCCATGCTCCAGCGCATCCGACGACGTGTCACCCCAAGATCGCTCTGGCGACGGGCGGGCGGTGTAATAGCGGCGAGGTGGCAAGTGGAGATGACGAGAAGGCCATCATGGTGATCGGGGGCGCCCCTAACAGTCGTTTCCTGCACTGTTTGGGCGACCAGACGGGCATTAAATGCGCTTGTCCCCTGCCGTCAGAGTTAGGTAGGGAGCACTGTAGATAGCGGTTGTACCAACCCCTCTTTTTACGTTTATACCCCTCTCTGCGTTGCCACCTGTCGGTGACCCCTTTAGCCTATAAAAGGAGGCCCATGGGCAACGTAGAAGGGGTTTGACTCCTTCGAAAACACAGAACGCTCATGCCTTTGAGCAAGAACATAATACCACCACAAAGCAGCAGTAGGAGTTTTATCTCTCCGGAGAGCTCCGAAGCTGGGTAAAATCCCTCGCGTGCTTCGCTTCGATCTGCTCTTCGTTCGCTCTCCGCTCCCTTGCCGGACCGAAAGGGGCCCTGCCCCATAGGTGTTCGTTCCCCACGACAAACGGGCGTCCGCTGTGTCTTCGGGAAGGGGATCCGGACAGTCGACCTGTCCGGACGTCCTCTGCCAGTCCTGTTAAAGGCATTGGTTGTTTTAGATCCCACATAGAGTCAAACTATGAAAGAAATAAGTGTCCCATAAAGGATAACAAAGCTTACCTCGCCGGCCAGGCGCTTGGTGCTGAATCCGCGATCTTTGGTTGCGGACGCGGGGGCTTCTCCGCCCTTGAACAGCACCCTCCAGGCAACTTCGTACGTCATGTCGAAGAGCCCGTTCAGGGTCCGTTGCTGTGCTGGATCGAACTCCCACAAATTGAAGACCAGCTGCTGGCAGGGGAGAATCCGGCGGACGAGCATGACCTGGATCATGTTGACAAGCTTAAGCTTCTTGTTCACCAGGGTCTGGAGACATGATTGGAGTCCTGTTAGCTCCTCCGAACTACCCCATAGCAAGCCCTTCTCTTTCCAGGAGGTGAGCTGCATGGGGATACCAGATCTGAACTCGGGGGCCACTGCCCATTTAGGGTCACGTGGCTCGGTGATGTAGAACCACCCCGATTGCCACCCTTTGACGGACTCCACGAAGGCACCCTCGAGCCAGATGACGTTGGGCATTTTGCCCACCATGGCGCCTCCGCACTCCGCTTGGACGCCCTTCACCACCTTCGGCTTGACATTGAAGGTTTTCAGCCACAAGCCGAAGTGGGGCTGGATGCAGAGTAGGCCTCGCACATGACGATAAACACCGAGATGTTGAGGATGAAGTTTGGCGCCAGATCGTGGAAGTCCAGGCCGTAGTAGTACATGAGCCCCCGGATGAAGGGATGAAGTGGGAAGCCCAGTCCGCGGAGGAAGTGGGGAAGGAATACGACCCTCTCATGAGGCCTGGGGGTGGGGATGAGCCGCCCCTCGTCAGGCAGCCGATGCGCGATGTCGCTGGAGAGGTATCCGGCGCCGTCCAGCTTCTCGATGTGCCCCTCCGTAACGGAGGAGGCCATCCACTTGCCTCCCGCTCTGGACATGCTGGAGAAGGTTGAGACGAGATGTGCGGACTAGGGCGCTGGAGCTTGAGTGCGCGGAGATGGATAAGCAAAGGAGGAAGAAGGCGTAGGTAAAAAAGGTGGATCCTTATCCCCTTATATATGGGGGGACGAAGACTATGCGTCCCCACCGGCCTCGTAATACTCGCTTATCTCCCAAGCGCCACCATCAATGGCGCGGTTGGGTTACCCACGTCCGTATTGATGGGAATCCCGGAATAAGGGGAAACATGATCTCTGCTTCGACAAGACGTGCCAAGGAAACCGCTTCGCTAAACGCGCTGAGGTGGTATAATAAAAAAGATTCAAGTAAAGGCTTGGTGGTGGTATGACGTCATGCCACAAAATACGTCAGCAGATTGAACTTGTGTACATATTATTCTCTATACGGTAGAATGTGGAGTTTATTTTGCAGAGCCGGACACTATCCTGGTGTTCACAATCTTCTATGAATTATTTGGAGGAGGAACCCACCTTGCAATGCCGAACAATATGCGCGCCGGACTCATCGTCATTGAAGCCTGGTTCAGGGGCTACTGAGGGAGTCCTGGACTAGGGTGTGTCCGGATAGCCGGACTTTCATCATCGGCCGGACTCCAAGACTATGAAGATACAAGATTGAAGACTTCGTCCTGTGTCCGGATGGGACTTTCCTTGGCGTGGAAGGAAAGCTTGGCGATACAGATATGTAGATCTCCTACCATTGTAACCGACTCTATGTAACCCTAGCCCTCTCCGGTGTCTATATAAACTGGAGGGTTTTAGTCCGTACGACGAACAACCATTACAACAATCATACCATAGGCTAGCATCTAGGGTTTAGCCTCCTTGATCTCGTGGTAGATCCACTCTTGTACTACCCATATCATCAATATCAATCAAGCAGGAGTAGGGTTTTACCTCCATCGAGAGGGCCCGAACCTGGTTAAAAACATCGTGTCCCTTGTCTCCTGTTACCATCCGCCTAGACGCACAGTTAGGTATCCCCGACCCGAGATCCGCCAGTTTGACACCGACACCACCCACCACCCACTTTGTAGCCACTGTTGACGATTTAACCGACATGCTAGATTACGACTCCAAAGATATCGACGGTATGGACGGCGATGCCGGAGACGACCAAGAACCAGCGCCTACGGGGCACTAGAAGACCACCTCGTCATACGACATATACATGGTGGACATCCCTAAGGATGGGAACGGCGAAGAAGCAGCGGAGGCGATTCTCTAAGAAACAGCCCAAGCGCCCGGCGTCAAGCGCCGCTCTAAATCCCGCCACAAAGAAGAATGGAGATTCCAGCACCGGGATAATAACACAGAGTAGAGTGTCGAAGACAACTCCTCCAAAGAAGATTCAGCATAGGAGGACGGAGAAGCCAGCCCCCACGAGAGAGCGGCAGACAAAGAGGTAGAGGACGATAATTACATGCCTCCCTCCAAAGACGAGGCATGCCTCAACGACGACGAATTTGTCATGCCCGGGGATCCCGTCGAACAAGAGCGTTTTAAATGCAGGCTAATGGCCACGGAGAACAGCCTAAAGAAAAAGCAGCAACAGCTTCGAGCTGATCAAGACCTGCTCGCCGACAGATGGACCGAAGTCCTCGCGGCCGAAGAGCATGAACTCAAACGCCCCTCCAAAAGCTACCCAAAATGCAAGTTGCTCCCCCGATTAGAGGAGGAGGCATATAAACCCTCATCACCAGTGCACAATACGGCAGACCAGCCACCTCGTGGCCGCGACAGAGAGGCATCTAGGCCCTCCACCAGAACCGTAACCCGGCACCACTCAAAAAGTGCGAAGCCACGGGGGAATGCGCCGGACTTGCAAGACATATTGGAGGACAAGGCAAGACAATCAAGATTGATCTACGGATTGCGTGGCCGCCCCACGATGCGCGATGACTACCGTCACGCCGGATACGGCAACTCCGGCCGGGCCGAACATAGTAGACAAAGCTCGCTTGAGCTACGTCGTGATATTGCCCAATATAGAGGTGCCGCACACCCACTATGCTTCACAGATGAAGTAATGGATCATCAAATCCCTGAAGGGTTTAAACCCGTGAACATTGAATCCTACGATGGCACAACAGACCCCGCGGTTTGGATCGAAGACTATCTCCTTCATATCCACGTGGCCCGCGGTGACGATCTTCACGCCATCAAATATCTCCCACTCAAGCTTAAAGGACCAGCTCGGCATTGGCTTAACAGCTTGCCAGCAGAGTCAATTGGGTGTTGGGAGGACCTGGAAGCCGCATTCCTTGACAACTTCCAGGGCACATATGTGTGACCACCAGACGCCGATGACCTAAGCCACATAATTCAGCAACCATACGAATCGCCGACAGTTACGACACGTTTCTTAACAAAGAAAAAATCAAATCGTCGACTGTCCGGATGTAGAGGCCCTCGCAGCCTTCAAACATAACATCCGCGACGAGTGGCTAGCCCGGCACCTAGGACAGGAAAAGCCGAAAACCATGGCAGCCCTCACATCACTCATGACCCGCTTCTGTGCGGGGAGGATAGCTGGCTAGCCCGCAGTAACAACCTTAGCAAAAATTCTGGCAGTCCGGATACCAAGGACCGCAATGGCAGGTCGCGTCGCAACAAAAACAAACTCCGCGTTAACAGCGATAACACTGAGGATACGGTAGTCAACGCCGGATTCAGAGGCTCTAAACCCGGTCAGCGGAAAAAGCCATTCAAAAGAACTACTCCGGGTCCGTCCAATTTGGACCGAATACTCGACCGCTCTTGCCAGATACATGGCACCCCCGAAAAGCCAGCTAGTCACACCAACAGGGATTCTTGGGTATTTAAGTAGGCAGGCAAGTTAATTGCTGAATACAATGACAAGGGGCTGCATAGCGATGACGAGGAAGAGACTCGGCCGCCAAACAATAGAGGACAGAAGAGTTTCCCCCCACAAGTGCGGACAGTAAACATGATATACGCAACCCACATACCCAAGAGGGAGCGGAAGCGTGCACTTAGGGATGTATATGCGATGGAGCCAGTCGCCCTGAAGTTCAATCCATGGTCCTCTTACCCAATCACTTTCGATCGAATGGACCACCCCACCAGTATCCGCCATGGCGGATTCGCCGCATTGGTTTTAGACCCAATCGTCGATGGATTTCACCTCACCAAAGTCCTGATGGACGGCGGCAGCAGCCTGAACCTGCTTTATCGAGGACAAGGCGCAAGATGGGCATAGACCCTCAAGGATTAAACCTACAAAGACGACCTTCAAAGGCGCCATACCAGGTGTAGAGGCCAATTGCAGTGCTCACCACATCGAAGTGGTCTTGGATCCCTGATAACTTCCGGCGAGGAGTTAATCTTCGACATAGTCCCGTTCGCAGCGGCTATCACGCTCTGCTCGGACGAACCGCGCTTGCAAAGTTCAATGTGGTGCGCAGACACGCATACCTCAAGCTCAAGATGCTAGGCCCTCGAGGAGTCATCACGGTCAACGGAAACACGAACGCTCCCTCCGAACGGAGGAGCACACAACGCTCTCATGGCGAAGTACTGAGCAGCCTCTTAAGGCATTTTCGAGTCCGCCGCGTTAAGCGGCCGGACACAGCCAAACTTCGCCGGAGTAACATACAACAAGACCACAGCACGCTCGAGCATCGCCAGAGCAATGCGGCCCCAACCCCAGCCCTTGCATAATTGCAAGACTAGTCCCTCGCGCACATAATTACGCTCTGGAGATACCATGGGCATAGGGGGAGGGGCACGACCACGACAGGCCCAGAGTGCGGCTCGACCACACAAGGGGCTCCCAAGTGTGTCGCTCTTTTTCTTTTTTCTTTTTTCTTACCCACAGGACTCCGTGCACCAGAGGCCCTGTCCGGCAGTAGACCTGCCGAACTCACGATGCAACAGCCAGGGAAGGAGACAGGCCACGACGAATACTCAGGTGGTCTCCATTACGAGCATTAAATCTGTTTAATACACCATTCCGCAGCCTACCCCTGGAGGGGGACATGTTTAATAGTCCAATCCCTTGCTTACCGCACTATTTGTATCGTTCTGCATTCATGGCAGTATTTCTAGAATAAACAATGCATCACTTTTTTGCTTATAATTGCATTTCTTTCTTATATATGTTCGTTTATGACATGTTGCATCCGTACATTTTGGTACGGCCGAATACACCAGGGGCTTAAGTTCCCCGCATTATGGTATGATAAGTCCGAACACTATCACAAGTGCGGCACCCCGAACCTATAGCATTATATGCATCGGCTCCGAATCATGTCTTGGGTCAATAGTTGGGTTTGCCCGGCTCCCATGTTTTGGTACCTTACGCCCGCTTTATCGGCTAAGGCCTTTGGGAGAACCACTGCGATTGCGCCCCGGTTGAGCAGGGCGAGCGCCTCAGTGGAGAAAGCTAAAACTGGTCGTCATGATAGGGCGAGAGCTGGTCGCTGTTCGAGAGGTTTTCTCGAGTCCCTAAAGACTTATGCCGCTTAGAGCGAGGACCGGCTTTGTCCGGCCCAGGCGTGGATAGCGCCCCGAACTCGGTCTTCCGAACACTAGGGGCTTCGCCAAAATTTAAAATTATAGAATTCTATGGCTAAGTGAGAGTGTTCAAGCATTATAAGTCCGGTTGCCTAGTTCGTTGTGTTGAGCGCCTCCCTAGATGGACCCAAACATGGGAACAAGAGTGCACAAGTTTATCCCAAACACCCCAGCACTAGTGGCATGGGGGCTGAAGCCGACGACTTGCCATCTCTCAGATTTGATAAACGGCCGCACAGAAGGTAATATTTTAAATTAATAAGCGTTGCTTAGCGCATATGAACACAGTTTTCAGCACACATGATAACATAATGCGATTCTACTCAAATATTACATCCTTGGAGCACTCATCCGCAATCATGCGGTCTCCCCTGAGGACACTCTTATAATACATTTCGGGCGTGCGATACTCCTTGCCCGCTGGCGGCGCGTCCGTCAGAAGCTTCTCAGTCATCCATCCTGCCCGATGCACTTTTGCGGGCAAGGCCCACGGCACCTTCAATGCAGCAGAGTGCTTGACGACTTCCACCTAGGGACACGCATCCACCAGCCGCCGCACCAGGTCAAGTAGCTCCCAGGCATGGCCTCCTTGGGCCACAACCGAACTATGAGGCCCTTCATGGCCTGTTCGGCTACCTTGTGGAGCTCGACCAGCTGCTTCACTGGTCGCTCAGGGGCATCGGATGTCCGCCTCAAAGATCTCGAGACGAAGACCTTCTCCATCGAGCTCCCCTCCTCGGCCCGGTAGAATGCGGCAGCATCGGACACGCTACGAGGCAGATCTGCAAACGCTCCTGGAGAGCTCCGAATTCGGGTAAGTAACAGGTAATTCACATTCACATGCTTGCTTTGCATGAAAAATGCCTTACCTGCCGCTATTTTCTTCACCGCCTCAATCTCGTGGAGGGCCTTATGGGCTTCGGCCTTAGCGGCTTTGGCACTCTCAAGAGCTGATGCAAGCTCGGACTCTCGAGTCTTCGAGTCGCGCTCCAAACTCTCATGCTTTTCCACGAGAGCCTGGAGCTCTTGCTGCACCTCCGCCACCCGCGCCTCCTGCTTCTCTCGCTCAGCTCGTTCCGCGGCTGCATTACGTTCGTCCGCGGACACGGCCTCCTTCAGGGTCGCCACCTTGTTCGTGGCCGCTGTAATACCCATGTTATCCTTGTTATTTCTCTTGCAACCAAAATCCTTTTCTATAAGGTACAAATTTAATACGGTGTTACTCACCTTCCTTGTCCTCGAGTTGCTTCTTGGCACGGCCGAGCTTGCTCTCGGACCGCTCGAGGTTCTGCTTAAAAGCATCGACCTCCGCAGTCAGTGCGGCAGAGGTTAGAAGCGCAACCTGCAATCCCATATTGACATATTTTTTAGAACTCCTGCGTATATCTTTGTAAGATCCTCAGTCCGGTTTTTCTTTCCGAACACCGAACCGAGCATCAGGGGCAACTGTCTATGCGGTATTATATTACATGTCTTAAATTTTTTACCTCAAAGCCTGTTAGAAGGCTGTTGCAGGCTTCGGTCAGCCCGCTCTTGGCAAGCTGAACCTTCTGAATCACCGCACTCATGACAGTGTGGTGTTCTTCTTTGATGGAAGCGCCGTTAAGCGCCTCCAACAAGTTATCCGGCGCCTCCGGTTGGACGGCGGCCACCGGTGTCACAGTCTTGCCCTTCTTACGAAGGGGCCGCATGCCGGACTCCGGAACCACTGCGGGTTCCGGTGCGGAGTCCGGTGCAAAGTCTGGGAGGTTGCCCTGTGGCACCTCCGAAACCTCCCCCTCCTGGTGGGTGCCCTCCTGGGATCCCACCTCGGCGTCATCAGCGTCACGAGGGGTGGAGGCGGTCGGAAGGGATCCATATCCGACGGAGCCAAGGACCCGCTCGACGAAGCGGGAAGATCGTCCTCGGCCGGACTACAGGTTGTACGCGGCATTAGAAGGAAACCACGTGGAAAAAAGAGAAATTATAAATCATCCAGGAATTCGGACACTTACGATCTTGCTAGGGGCTTGGCCCTTCAGGGCCACTCCTCGTCGCCGTCGTCGGCGTTGGTGGAGCAGTCCGGAGGAAGGGTCCGTCCTTTCTTGGACCCTTCGGCCGCCCTCGTTGGGGAGGCCTTCCTCTTCTTCTCTCCCCCCACTGGGGGAGAGGCCTCTTTCTCCTCCTCCTCGGGGGAGGAGTCCTCCTCGGAGTCATCGGATGATGAGTCCGATACCACCTGGCGCCGGGAACTCTTTCGGGTTCCCGTGGCCTTCTTCTTGGCCTTCTTCTCCGGCACCAAGTAAAGGGCCGGAACCAGTAGCCCCGTCAAACGGGTGTCCACTGGTCTTCGGGAAGGGGAGCCGGACAGTTAACCTGTCCGGACAAGTTCTGCCAGTCCTATTAAAGGCATTGGGAGTTTTAGATCCCACATAGAGTCAAACAATGAAAGAAATGAGTGTCCCATAAAGGATAACATAGCTTACCTCGCCGGATGGGCGCTGCGTGTGGAATCCGCAATCTTCAGTCGCGGATGCGGGGGCTTCTCCACCCTTGAACAGCACCCTCCAGGCAGCTTCGTACGTCGTGTCGAAGAGCCCGCTCAAGGTGTGGTGCTGTGCCGGATCAAACTCCCAAAAATTGAAGGCCCGTTGTTGGCAGGGGAGAATCCGGCGGACGAGCATGACCTGGATCACGTTGACAAGCTTAAGCTTGTTGTTCACCACGGTCTGGAGACAGGACTGGAGTCCCGTCAGCTCCTCCGAACTACCCCATAGCAAGCCCTTTTCTTTCCAGGAGGTGAGCTGCATGGGGGTACCAGATCTGAACTCGGGGGCCGCTGCCCATTTATGGTCACACGGCTCGGTGATGTAGAACTACCCCGATTGCCACCCTTTGATGGATTCCACGAAGGCACCCTCGAGCCAGGTGACGTTGGGCATTTTTCCCACCATGGCGCCTCCGCACTCCGCTTGGATGCCCTTCACCACCTTTGGCTTGACATTGAAGGTCTTTAGCCACAAGCCAAAGTGAGGCTGGATGCAGAGGAAGGCCTCGCACACAATGATAAACACCGAGATGTTGAGAATGAAGTTTGGCGCCAGATCGTGGAAGTCCAGGCCGTAGTAGTACATGAGCCCCTAGACGAAGGGGTGAAGTGGGAAGCCCAGTCCGCGGAGGAAGTGGGGAAGAAATACCACCCTCTCATGGGGCCTGGGGGTGGGGATGAGCTGCCCCTCGTCGGGCAGCCGGTGCGCGATGTTGCTGGACAGGTATCCGGTGCGGCACAGCTTCTCGATATGCCCCTCCGTAACGGAGGAGGCCATCCACTTGCCTCCCGCTCCGTACATGGCTGGAGAAGGTTGAGGCGAGATGTGCGGACTTGGGCGCTGGAGCTCGAGTGCGCGGAGATGGATAAGCCAAGGAGGAAGAAGGCGTAGGTAAAAAAGGTGGACCCTTATCCCCTTATATATGGGCGGACGATGACTATGCGTCCCCACGGGCCTGGTAAAACTCGCTTATCTCCCAAGCGCCACAATCAATGGCGCGGTTGGGTTACCCACGTCCGTATTGATGGGAATCCTGGAATAAGGGGAACACGATCTCTGCTTCGACAAGACGTGCCAAGGAAACCGCTTCGCTAAACGCGCTGAGGTGGTATAATAAAAACGATTCAAATAAAGGCTTGGTAGTGGTGTGACATCATGCCACAAAATACGTCAGCAGATTGGACTTGTGTACATATTATTCTCTCTACGGTGGTATGTGGAATTTATTTTACAGAGCCGGACACTATCCTCGTGTTCACAATCTTCTATGAATTATTCGGAGGAGGAACCCGCCTTTCAATGCCGAAGACAATATGCGCGCCAGACTCGTCATCATTGAAGCCTGGTTCAGGGGCTACTGAGGGAGTCCTAGACTAGGGGGTGTCCGGATAGCCGGACTATCATCATCGGCCGGACTCCAAGACTATGAAGATACAAGATTGAAGACTTCGTCCCGTGTCCGGATGGGACTTTCCTTGGCATGGAAGGCAAGCTTGGCAAGACGGATATGTAGATCTCCTACCATGGTAACTGACTCTGTGTAACCCTAGCCCTCTCCGGTGTCTATATAAACCGGAGGGTTTTAGTCCGTAGGACGAACAACCATTACAACAATCATACCATAGGCTAGCTTCTAGGGTTTAGCCTCCTTGATCTCGTGGTAGATCCACTCTTGTACTACCCATATCATCAATATTAATCAAGCAGGAGTAGGGTTTTACCTCCATCGAGAGGGCCCGAACCTGGGTAAAAACATCGTGTCCCTTGTCTGCTGTTACCATCCGCCTAGACACACAGTTCGGGACCCCCAACCCGAGATCCGCCGGTTTTGACACCGACACTATGTGTTGGCATAGTATCCGTCATGCTATGAATCTTGCATGGCCCATTGAGGTATTCTTCCAATATGGTTCCACGCCCTGGGGTGGGCTTTGATTTTTTGAGGATTGGATCGGGTAACTTACGAGAGTTTGCCCTTTTAGCTCGGAGGAAGGGTTTAGTGAGAGCCGAATTGTCCCAAAAGTCTGTTTGGGTTTTCTAGGCACTTTCCATAACACAATATTCTGTACTATGGCTGCTAAGTTGGCAAAGTGTACTATGTCACGGCGACTTATAACATTAAGGATCCCTTTGTTCGTGCAATTTTTGCAAAAAAGTGAGATTGCGTCTTCCTCGCGACAGTCCTTGACCTTGTTTATCACAAGGAGGAATCCGGCCCAGTAGCAATGTACTGTCTCTTGGGGCTCTTGTCTGATGTGGGAGAGACAAATTAAGTCTTGGTGGGTGGGCGTAGTTAAATCTGGATTCTGATCTGATCCAACGCCCAGGGGCAGAGGTGCTTCTGGGCTTGGCAGCTCGGGCTCCGGGGTGCTGCCCGATTTTTCTGGCCCATTGCCCGATTCTAAGTTTAGGGTCTGGGTCATGTCCTCCCGCAAACGGGTATCTGGCTCAGAGAGCTCGGTAATCCGGACATAGTTCGTCCTCAAAATAGAGGGATAGTCCATGTGTGGCTCTTCCACTACCGCTATCTCATGGGTGACTGGTGGGGATTTCATATCCCATTGGTCGGGTTTAAGCCCAATCCGATCATAGTCTGTAGCGACTCCCAAAGCGGCTATGCTATCCAAGAGCTCATTAAGGGAGGAGAGATCAATTAGATCCATCTGTTCGGCGAGTTCCGAATTGACGTGGAGGCCGTTTTTTATAACCCGAGAGGTCATCATTGGTGCGGAAGCCGATCAGGCGTCCATGACAAAGCCGTCTAGTCGGAGAGTTTGGCCTACCACCAGTGCTCCCCCAGAGGTGATGTTGTCCTTGACAACAAGACGAGCCATCGATCCTTGCAGCGACGACACAGAGGAACTCTCAATGAAAGCACCAATGTCGGTGTCAAAACCGGCGGATCTCGGGTAGGGGGCCCGATCTGTGCGTCTAAGGCTAATGGTAACAAGAGGCAAGGGACACGATGTTTTACCGAGGTTCGTGCCCTCTCGATGGAGGTAAAACCCTACTTCCTGCTTGATTGATCTTGATGATATGAGTATTACAAGAGTTGATCTACCACGAGATCGTAGTGGCTAAACCCTAGAAGCTAGCCTTTGATGATTATGATTGTGTCTCTACGGACTAAACCCTCCGGTTTATATAGACATCGGAGGGGGCTAGGGTTTACACAGAGTCGGTTACAAAGAAGGAGATCTAATATCCGGATCGCCAAGCTTTTCTACCACGCAAAGGAGAGTCTCATCCGGACACGGGACGATGTCTTGAGTCTTGTATCTTCACGGTCCAACAGTCCGGCCAAAGTATATAGTCCGGCTATCTGAATACCCCCTAATCTAGGACTCCCTCACAAACCCCGATTGAAGATCCGAAGGAAATGTTTGCCAGCCTACGAAAGGTGGACCTATGGCTCAATCCCGAGAAGTGCGTGTTTGGGGTCCCATCTGGCAAGCTGCTGGGTTTCCTAGTGTCGCACACAGGAATGGAGGCCAACCCAGAAAAAATCAAGGCCATAGAAGACATGAGCCCTCCGCAGACGCTCAAGGAGATGAAGAAGCTGGCGGGCTGCATGACCTCGCTGGGGCGCTTCATCTCCAAGCTGGGGGAACGGGCTCTCTGTTCTTCAAGCTGATGAAAAAGAAGGGGCCGATTGAGTGGACCCCTGAAGCTGATGCAGCCATTCAAGACCTCAAGAAATACCTGACTAGCTTGCCGGTGATGGTGGCGCCACACCCTCTCGAGCCCTTGGTGCTCTATTTGGCCGCCACCCCTCACTCCGCTAGCGCCGCTCTGGTGGCGCTGAGAGAAGAGCGCCCTATCAAGAACCCACAGCAGGGCGCCCGGTCACCAAGCAAAGCGCAACAGCCTCAGGATGGTGCTCCTGAGGCCTAAGCTGACCCAACAGCTAATATCCCTCCTGAGGCTCAAACTGACCCCTCAGCCGGAGGGGCTCCTGAGGCTGAGGTTCACAAGGCCGCAGCTAGCGCGACAAGTGATGGGACCCCCGAAGGTCAGCATCCTTAAGAAACATAAGACCTCACCAACACCTCCTCCCTCATCGAGCATCTGGTCCACTTCTTCAGCATGGTGCTACGGGAGGCACGGGCGCGCTACCCCATGCCCCAAAAGCTTTTGCTCTCACTCCTTGTCGCCTCCCGAAAGTTGTGCCACTACTTCCAGGGCCACCCCATCAAGGTCATTCAGCCTACCCATTGGAGAGGGTACTCTGGAGCTCTAACGCCGCCGGGTGGGTTGCAGAGTGGAACATCGAACTACAGGCATTCCAGCTCGAGTTTAGCACCACTAGGGTCATTAAGAGCGCAACTCCCACAGATTTCATGGCGGAGTGGACTGACGTCCCTGACCATGGAATATGCTAGGATCGCTCACTCTTTCCTGGAGACGAGGTGCCATGTACTTCGATGGCGCATTCTCATGGCAAGGCACGGGGGCTAGAGCCGTCCTCATCTCACCCGCCAAGGACAAGCTCTACTATGCTGTACAACTCTGTTTCTAGCAGGGCGAAAAGGTCTCCAACAAACTTTTCTACAAAAGGCTTAATGTTTGAGTAGGAAGATTTCGGTTTTCCTCCTTCCCTCTTTTCAATAAGAAGAATTATTTGAAATGAAACAAATTCCTCTCCATTCTGGTGTGCTCACTCAAGGAACTGCCTAAGCATACTTTTGCGGATCCGCAGAGTACGAAGGCTTGCTCGCTGGCCTCAGAGACGCGGCGGCACTGGGGGTGAAGCGTCTTACCATCAGGGGCGATTCCTAGCTCATCATCAACTTCTCCAACAAAGAGTACACACCCAAGGACGAGCACACGGAGGCATACCTGGAAGAGGTACGCAAAACGGAGAAACAATTCCCGGGCTTGGAATTGCAGCACGTGCCATGAGGTACGAACTAGGAGGCGGACGACATCGCCAAGAGGGCATCCCGGAGGCTACCTCAGGAGCCAGGGGTGTTTGAGGAACGGCTCTTCAAGCCATCGACGGTTCCTCCCACTACAGCACCAGCGCCACCTCAGGAGGACCTACCCCAAGCACCAGCAAAAGGCGGCACGGCCTATAGCCTATCCTCAGGGGCCTGCCTGCTCCTCGCGCTCGAGCCTCAAGAGGGGTGCTGAACCGAGGAGTTCAAGATGTACCTGCTTCAGGGGACCTTGCTGGAGAAGGAGGAGGATGCTTCAGGGGACGGTGAGTCGTACCGCAAAAGGCCTAATGGCATTTCTTTGCGATGCATCTCCAGGGAGCAGGGGCTCGAGCTGCTAGCAGACATACATGGTGGGGACTGCGGACACCACTCTTCATCACGCACCCTCGTGGGCAAGGCGTTCCGCGTTGGCCTCTGTTGGCCCACAACACTCAACAATGCCACTGAGCCGGTACGCTCCTGCGAAGCATGCCAGTTCCATGCCAAGCAGATACACCAGTCCGCGCAAGGCCTCCAGACTATCCCGCTCATGTGGCCGATCACAGTCTGGGGGCTGTACATCTTGGGGCCATTTCCCCGAGCACCAGGGGGCTACCGCTACCTCTACATCTCCATCAGCAAGTTCACCAAGCGGGCAAAGGTAGAGGCTGTCCGCACCATCCGAGCCGGATCAGCCGTCAAGTTGATCAAAGGCCTCATCAGCTGGTTTGGGGTTCCTAACCGCATCATCACCGACCATGGCTCGTAGTTCACTAGAAACATTTTCAAAACATACTGTGATAACCTTGGAACATAGATATGCTACGCCTCAGTGGTGCATCCCAGGAGCAACAGCCATACCAAGCATGCCAATGCAGAAGTCATGAGAGGCCTCAAGGCGAGGACCTTGAAAAATAAGCTCGAGGCCTACGGCAAGGGCTGGCTCGATGAGCTCTAGTCCGTGCTATAGTCCATCCACACCACCGCGACCAAGCCGACGTGCGAGACACCATTCTTCCTCATCTATGGAGCTGAAGCGGTTCTCCCACACGAGGTCAAGCATCGCTCCACGCGGGTCCTGGCGTTCGACGAGGCACGTCAGGACGCCACACAGGGATGGATCTCGTGCTGGGGGAGGAATGCCACCGTGAAGCCACACTCCGAGCGGCAAGGTACCAGTAGGCGCTGCGGCGGTACCACTGCCGCAGCGTCCGCTCCAGGACGTTGGAGCTGGTGATCTCGTCCTGAGGCGGGTGCTCTCCAGGGAGGGGCTGCACAAGCTCTCTCCCATGTGGGAGGGCCCATTTAGGATTGCCCGTGTCTCCAGGCCTAGCGCCGCGCGCCTGGAAACACGGGACGGGGTCCCCATATCTAGAACACCTGGAACATCCAGCACCTTCGGAAGTTCTACCCATGAAGCAAGGCTCCGGCCTGTGAAGGTCTCCGCTCGTGACACTCTCACATAATATTGAGTGGGGCTGTACACGCCCCAAAGTCTCTTGAGAGCCGCCCTGGGGCCTCACGGGGGCTTCATCCCACATCCTAGTGGTATCACTTAGCTCGCGCTGGTGCGAAGACTAGACTAGGTGCAGACGCGGCTGTTCATTTGTTTTCCAAAGTTGCTTCGCAATCTATTAGTGTTCTTTAATTCAGTTGGTGCTTTCGTGCTTTGGTTAGCCAAGTTGGATTTTCTCTCCTATCGATACGTTCGTTCTTAGCCTGGGCCAGGAAGGAGTGGCAGTTGCCCGTCGCTCCTCCTTGCGTGCCTCGTACGTGGGGGCTAGGCAGGTGTGTGTGTACGGGCCTGCCCTCGCACAAGCACACCTCGCCGAACCCCGTTGCCCAAGTGCTTGGGCTTTATCCTCGCGAGGAGCCCTCGATGAAGCTCATGGGCACCAGCACCCTCTCATGTCCATGCCCCTCGGGCAGCGTGACGTGATGCATTAGGCTATAGCAAACCTATGACAGGGGCCTTGCGCAAAGAGGATTGAGGTGCTCGTTAGGTTTTCTTTTTCTTTAAACAGCTCCGCAGCAGGTCTACAGCGTCTACGGAGGCCTTAAACACCTACCGAGACCAGTGGCCCCCTGAGTCACCAGGAATGGGGGCTTCCCCAGGTGTCAAGGGTCTCGTCCTCGTGAGTTGGGAAGCTAGCACAAATATGTCAAGCTAAGTTACCCTACACTGGCCTACCCAGATTATAGACATCATGGCACACCATTCATAGATAGCAAGCATTGCATAAGGGGCATAACTGCCATAGTTCATTACACACCCCAGTGGGGCACCCTACTTTTTCAAAATTGCATACGGAAGGGAATGTCAAACAAAAGCGGACGCAAGGACGCAGCAGGTCTTGAGTCCAAGTTCGGCAGCCCCGAGCTCAGGTCGGGCTCTCCTCCTGCTTCACAGAGGCTTATCGGCGAGACGATCTGCTGCCTTCCTCGATCCGAGCTCGGCGGCGCGGAGGTTGTGTCGGATTTAGAGATCCGCAAACCCTTGAGAGGTTCGAACTCTAGGGTGCGTGCGGCGATCTCAACCTGCCCAGCCTGCCTACTCACGGTCCTCCTAAGCCTAGCGCGTCAAGCTCAAAGAGACACAAAGACACAGCGATTTATACTGTTTGGGCCACCGTTGTGGTGTAATACCCTAATCCAGTGTGGTGTGGTGGATTGCCTCGGAGGGCTGATGATGATCGAGTACAGAGGATGAACAAGCCTCAGGAGGTGAGGTGTTCTTGAGCTGGTGTGGTGTATGCTAACTCTACTTGTTCTGATCTCGTCCCCCCTTCTATGGTGGTGGCTAGTTATATTTATAGTGGCCTTGTTCCTCTTCCCAAATATGAGCGGGAAGGGATCCCACAACTGCCGGATTTGAAAGGGGACAAGTAGTACAATCTATCCTGACACAATTAGTCTTCGCCTGCGAAAAGCCTCTGGTCGTGACGATGCGGTGGGCTCGTCGATGACCTCCATCCTGCCGTCCTGGCGGTCTTGGTCTTGTTGCACCAGAATGGAAACCTTTGGCTAATTCCTCAGGACTCCGTGCCTGTGGCTTGCATCCTTTGCAACAAAGAGGAAACATGCTCTCTGTGCCCGCCTGGTGCCCGCCTGGCCTTTGTTGTCATGGCTCATGTCAGCTAAGCCTGGTGAGTTAACTTGCATAGAACCCTCCGCCCCTCAGGAGCGCTCCTGAGGAGGCCGATTCCTTCAGGGGTCTTGGCGTTGCCCGCCTCGCGACGCTTGGCCCCTCGCGAGGGTCTTGCGGTGTTGGTGTTTAAGCTAGGTCGTACCAGGCGCCGATGGAGCCACGTGGTGGGCCGCAGGCAGGCAGGGCTAGATATCCCTGAATCTAGGACGCCGATAGGTTGGTCATAGCCTCCGCTGCTCGAGCTCTTGCCTGAGGAATAGCTGCGTTCGTGTGAGGAGGTGTGGACGTCATAAAGGCCAAGCTCACCCCCGCCACCGGCGTGGCCGACGTCAAGGACAAGCTCATCGTCACTGTCGTCTTCTGCAGAGCACCCTACGTGACAGCCGTCCTCCCTGAACACCCTTACAAAGAGGGTCGCCAGTCCGACGTACTTGAAGTGGAGGGTGCACCTCCCGCTCAGGCCTCGTGCGCGGGAAATGCCTACCAGCCACAGGTCAGGACCATGTGCCTGCGGTGGCGACCTCAGTCTCCACCCATGAGGCCCTGCTGCAGCAGCCGTCGGCCTGGAGCCAGGGGCCGTCGAGCCCCGAGGACGGTAGCTTGCAATAGAAGAAGCGAGGAAGCTAGAACAAGGTGCCAGCGGGCCTCTCCGACCATGCTACAAACCCCGGGAGCACGTCCAGCAAGGAGAAGCGCGGTCGAGTTGGGCGAGCAACCAGAGGGCGCCTCCCCTCGTCGCGGGGGCTGCCCCAAGGCCGGTGGCCCCCGCCGTGAGAAGAAGCACCACCACGGACGCCAAGGGAGGTGCCGGCCCTCAGAGATGCTCGCCCGTGCCCCCTGGGGGCCACCACCGGGATCACGACATGCTTGCCGGGACGGCTGCGGCCCCTCTTGGGGGGTGAAGAAGCTCGCCCCTCCTTAGGAGCCTTCCCCTTCTCAGCAGCCGAGAACATCCTCGTCGGCGCCATGGATGCTGCGGCAAGATGGAGAAGGAGAAGGGACGAGCAGCGAGAATATGGAGGAAGAAATGAGCAAGGGGGGCTCTGCCCCTCCCCTCATTTATAGCTATAGGGATGCCAACCACCAGCATCCACGACCTCATGCAATGATGATCCTCTACATGCAGCATCGACTCATCAAGTCGGACGGATTTCAAGGCAGCATGGAGAAGTGGAGACGCCCACGTCCCATCAATCGCCTAGAAGCCAAGTCCAAGCACGCCTTGGGCCCGGAGGCTACTGTCGGCGTTCTGGATATGGGGGTACCCATACTTGCCTGCCTGCGGCCCACGGCGTGGCTCCATCGACCGCCTGGTATGGCCCATCTTCAGCATCAACAACTCAAGACTCTCACGAAGGGCAAAGCCTCGTGAGGCGGATAAGACCAAGAGCTCCAAGTGGATCGGCCTCCTCAGGCTGGCTCCCAAAGAGCAGAGATTTCTATGCAAGGTACACCTCACGAGCTTCAGATGACGTGAGCCACGACGACCAATGCCAGGCGGGCGCTAGCGGGCGCAGTGTACCGGTTTCCTCTTTGGTGCAAGGGAGGCAAGCAGCTGGCGTGGAGTCCCGAGGAATCAACCAAAGGTTTCCATATTGGTGCAACCAGACCAAGATCGCCAGGTTGGCGGGACGGAAGTCATCACCGAGCCCACTGCAATGTCACGACCAGATGCTTTTGCAGGCGAAGACCACTTTAGTCAGGATAGGATGTACTTGTTGTCTCCCTTAAAAATATGGCCGTTGTGGGATCCCTTCGCGCCAACATTTGGGAAGAGGACCAAGGCCACTATAAATAGGACCTAGCCACCACCATAGAGGGGGATCGAATCCATTCCACGCTCACCACCTCAATAGCTCACTTGAGCTCAACAACACCTCACCTCCTGAGGCTATTCAACCACTAACTAGTTCATCCTCAGCCCCTCGAGGCAATCCACCACAAGGCTGGAGTAGGGTATTACAGCGCAAGGTGGCCCAAACCAGGATAAACTTCCATGTCTCTCTTTCCCTTCGAGTTCGTCGTGCTAGGCTGTGAGGTTCACAAGTTGGCATGCTGGGTAGGTTGAGATCTCCGCATGCACCCAAGAGTTTGAACCTCTCAAGGGTTTGCGGAACCCGAAATCCGACAGTAATGCATCTTCCTTTAGGCCATGATGAGGCCAAAGATCAATTTTTGCATGCTAGGGTACCGCGATCGAGCCCACTGTAATAGGGAGCTGACGAAGTACACTAAGCGTTGCACCACTTTCTTCCTTGCCGGGTCCTTGGGGTTGTCAATGTTGTCGTGCTCACTTTTGTCTTGATCTCCACTTGACTCTATCGAGCCATGCCCTTTCTCTGCCGCGTCCACTTCCCGCTCTGCCACAAAGGCCGCACTAACCAATTGGTTGGTTGCTGCCAAGTACAGCAACAATGGCTCCAGTGGTTTGGGGGCAACATGGTAGGCACAAAAGATAAATAAGCCTTCAAATCTTGCAGGGCTGCATCTGCTTCTGGGGTCCATTTCATGGGCCCTGCCTTCTTCAAGATTTTGAAGAACGGCAGGGCGTGCTCGGAAGACAAGGAAATGAATCTGCTTAGCGCGACAACGCATCCCATCAGGCACCTGGCATCATGATAACCCACAAGTGCAGGGGATCGCAACAGCTTTCGAGGGTAATGTATTCAACCGAAATTTATTGATTCGACACAAAGGGAGCCAAAGAATATTCTTGAGTATTAGCAGTTGAGTTGTCAATTAAACCACACCTGGATAACTTAGTATCTACAGCAAAGTATTTAGTAGCAAAAGTGGTATGATAATAAGGGTAACAGTGGCAAAAGTAAAGATAAATGTTTTTGGGTTTTTGTAGTAGATGTAACAGTAGCAACGGAAAAGTAAATAAGCAAAGAACAATATATGAAAAGCTCGTAGGCAATGGATCAGTGATGGATAATTATGCCGGATGCGATTCCTCATGTAATAGCTATAACATAGAGTGACACAGAACTAGCTCCAGTTCAACAATGTAATGTAGGCATGTATTCCGTAAATAGTCATACCTGCTTATGGAAAAGAACTTGCATGACATCTTTTGTCGTACCCTCCCGTGGAAGCGGGGTCCTAGCAGAAACTAACGGATATTAAGGCCTCCTTTTAATAGAGAACCGGAACAAAGCACATAGTGAATACATGAACTCCTCAAACTACGGTCATCACCGAGAAGTATCCTGATTATTGTCACTTCGGGGTTGTCGGATCATAACACATAATAGGTGACTATAGACTTGCAAGATAGGATGAAGAACACACATATATTCATGAAACCATAATAGGTTCAGATCTGAAATCATGGCACTCGGGCCCTTGTGACAAGCATTAAGCATAGAAAAGTCATAGCAACATCAATCTCAGAACATAGTGGATACAAGGGATCAAACCCTAACAAAACTAACTTGATTACATGGTAAATCTCATCCAACCCATCACCGTCCAGGAAGCCTACGATGGAATTACTCACGCACGGTGGTGAGCATCATGAAATTGGTGATGGAGGATGGTTGATGATGACGACGGCGACGAATCCCCCTCTCCGGAGCCCTAAACGGACTCCCGATCAGCCCTCCCGAGAGAGATTAGGGCTTGGCGGCGGCTCCGGGTCGTAAAACGTGATGAAAATTTCTCTTATTTTTTTCTCCCCGAACGTGAATATATGGAGTTGGAGTTGAGGTCGGTGGAGGTCCAAGGGGCCCACGAGATAGGAGGGCGCGCCCTAGGGGGGGCTGTCTCGTGGGCAGCCCGTGGGCCCCCTGGTGTTGATTCTTTCGCCAAAGATTCTTATTAATTCCAAAATGTGCCTCCATGGATTTCCAGGACATTCCGAGAACTTTTCTTTTCTACACATAAAACAACATCATGGCAGTTCTGCTGAAAACAGCGTTAGTCCGGGTTAGTTTCATTCAAATCATGCAAGTTAGAGTCCAAAACAAGGGCAAAATTGTTTGGAAAAGTAGATATGTTGGAGACGTATCAACTCCCCCAAGCTTAAACCTTTGCTTGTCCTCAAGCAATTCAGTTGATAAACTGAAAGTGATAAAGAAAAATATTTAGAAACTCTGTTTGCTCTTGTTGCTGTAACATGAAAAGCCAGCATTCATGTTTCAGCAATTATTATGAACTAACCATACTCACAATAACACGTAGGTCTCACAATTACTCATATCAATAACATAATCAGCTAGCGAGCCATAATAATAAAACTCGGATGACAACACTTTCTAAAAATAATCATAACATGATATAACAAAATGGTATCTCGCTAGCCTTTTCTGTGATTGCAAAACATAAATGCAGAGCACCTTTAAAGATCAAGGACTGAACAAACATTGTAATTCCTGGTAAAAGAGATCCAGGCAATTCATACCCAATATAAACCAATAGTAATGAATGCAAATGACAGTGTGCTCTCCGGCGGGTGCTTATTAATAAGAAGGGTGATGACTCAACATAAAAGTAAATAGATAGGCCCTTCGCAGAGGGAAGCAGGGATTCGTAGAGGTGCCAGAGCTCGATTTTAAAATAGAGATTGAATAACATTTTGAGCGGCATACTTTTGCTGTCAACGCAACAACTATGAGATGGCTGTATCTTGCATACTAAATGCATTTTAGGCAGTTCACAAATAGAATGGTAAAGGTTTATACTCCCCCAACCAGCAACAAGCATCAATCCATGGCTTGCTCGAAACAACGAGTGCCTCCAACATACAACAGCCCTGGGGGAGTTTTGTTTAATTATTTTGATTTGCTTTGATCTTTTTGGATCATGGGATTTGGCATCCCGCCATCGCCCTTTCTCGTGAATGAGGAGCGGAGTCCACTCCTCTTGAGAATAACCCACCTAGCATGGAAGATATAGATAACCCTAGTTGTAACATGAGCTGCTCGAGCATACAAAACAGAATTTCATTCGAAGGTATGGAGTTTGGCACATACAAATTTACTTGGAACGGCAGGTAAATACCGCATATAGGAAGGTATAGTGGACTCATATGGAACAAGTTTGGGGTTTAAGGAGTTTGGATGCACAAGCAGAATTCCCGCTTAGTACAGGTGAAGGCTAGCAAAAGACTGGAAAGCGACCAACTGAGAGAGCTAGAACAGTCATAAACATGCATTAAAATAAATTCACACCGAATAAAAGCATGAGTAGGATATAATCCACCATGAACATAAATATCATGAAGGCTATGTTGATTTGATTCAACTACATGCGTGAACATGTGCCAAGTCGAGTCACTCAATTCATTCAAAGGAGGATGCCATCCCATCACACCACATCATAATCATTCTAATAGCATGTTGGCCCGCAAGGTAAACCATTATAACTCATATCTAATCAAGCATGGAACAAGCAACTATAATCTCTAAATGTCATTGCAAATATGTTTACTTCATAATAAGCTGAATCAGAAACGATGTACTCATCATATTTACAAAAACAAGAGAGGTCGAGTTCATACCAGCATTTCTCATCCCAATAAGTCCATCATATATCCTCATTATTGCCTTTCACTTGCACGACCAAACGATATGTATAATAATAAGAGTGCACGTGCATTGGACTAAGCTGGGATCTGCAAGCATTCAACTCAAGAGAGAAAACAGGGTAATATGGGCCCCAAGTTAAATAAACCATTATGCATATAAGAGCCACTAAGCATTTTCAATAAGGTCTTCTCGACCCCCAAAAGAAAGAAAAGCAAATAAAAATATTTACACGGGAGACCTCCCAACAAGTAAAGAAGAATGAGAAATCTTTTTGGGATTTCATTTTAATTTCTACTACAAGCATGGAATTTAAACTAACTAATTTTTTTGGTTTTTCTTAAGATTTATCAAACACACAAGAAGAAAACTAGAAAAAGAAACTAAACTAACATCGATAATACAAAGAAAGAGTATGAGCACCGACGACTAGTGTGTGAACATGAATGTAAAGTCGGTGAGAAATACGTAACCCCCCAAGCTTAGGCTTTTTGCCTAAGTTGGTATAATACCAAGGACAGCCGCTACTCTCCCCGGTGTAATGGGAGTTATTATTAGGATACCACTGGTTGGTCATCTCCGGATCCCACTGGACAAATGATGCACGATAAGGGTCCAGCTTAGGTTCCAGCTCAGGTTCAGGTTCTGGAGTAAAAGCTTGAGCTGGATGATTGTTCACCGCTTCCGGCGTGACAAGACGATTTTCTGCAAGCAAATCAAGCAACAGAGGCGCAGGCAAAATAATAATCTCAAAGTGTTTCTTATTAAATCTAAGTTTATACAAGAGCATCTTTTCTTTGTTGTCAACAATAAACTTGTGTGCTACCATGCTCTTGTAATCTAAAATGTGAGGAGGCAATTTTATCTCCTCCTTCTCATGGTGCCTAATGGGTATCTGAAAATATTTAGCAAGACGTGCAGCAAAAATACCTCGAAATATGGGGCCTTTTGTACGATTCAGGGCTAGCCGTTTAGCAACGACGGCACCCATACTAAAAGTATTGTCTCCAAGCAAAGCATGTTTAAGAATGATAATATCATAAATGCTCAAGTTCCCACTATTTCCATGACCAATCAAGCATCTACTAGCAAATTTGGCAAAGTAGCGTAAAACAGGAAAGTGTATGCTAGAGACTCTTGCCTCAGAGCCCTTCTTTGGCTTCTCTACAACAATAGTATTAGCGAAGCCACCCATATTTTCCTGATGGGCTTCCTCTAATTCTCCCTCGTAAGGTATCCTATATACCACACAAAAATGACGTAAAGACATTTCTTTGAATTCATCATATAATTGAAATGATACTGCAGGCGGTGACTTCTTAGGATAATAATAAAAGTTTTGCACGAAAGTATTGGTAAGTAAGAGATACTGATTGATTCGGTCGTTGATGATACTGGTGAGGCCTGCAGTTTCGATCAAAGCATAAAAATCTTCATGAATTCCAGCTTCTTTCAAGAAATCCTCACATGGCCATTCACACGACCGTACTTCCGCTAAGCGAGGAAGATTATACTTGGCTTTTTCCTTCTCTTTGGCTTGTTTTTCCTGAGAGCTTTGGCTAGAAGTGCCCCTCAAAAGTTTCCTCAACATTTTCTGAAAATTTCTGAAATTTTAGTAACTTCAAAATAAAAGTGAATAAAACTAAACAAGATTGATAGCAACTACTCCTACAAGTGCCTAGAGCCTACATCATGCATCAAAATTGCTTGGGACCTCAAAAATTTAACATGCAAGCTCAAGATCATGGTCACCTATGCAGCAAGAATTTGCAATGAATAAAGCACTAGAACAAAAACTAATTGGACCAATGGAGGAGTCACATACCATGCAACAATCTCTCAAAGCAGTTTTATGAATGGAGCTTTGAGCTAAGAGATCGAAAATCACAGCAAAACGAGCTAGAACTCGTGCTTGAGCTGGATGGGGATATTTTTGGGTAGAAGATGAAGTGTGTGGGTGCTGGCATAAGTGGAGGGGGGCCACCAGGGGCCCACGAGACAGGGGCGCCTGAGTGGGGCGCCCCCACTCGTGGCCTGGTGCTTGCCCCTTCTGCGGTGATTTCAGTGCCTAAAATCCTCAAATATTCCAGAAAAAATCATACTAAATTTGTAGGGCATTTGGAGCACTTTTATTTTTGGACTATTTTTTTAATGCACGGATAATTCAGAAAACTGACAGATAATACTATTTTTGGTTTATTTATTCTAAATAATAGAAAGTAGAGAGAGGGTACAGAAGGTTGTGCCTTCTAGTTTCATCCATCTCGTGATCATCAAAATGAACCCACTAACAAGGTTGATCAAGTCTTGTTAACGAACTCATTCCGAATAACACGGAATCGGAGAAATTTCGAGTAACACTAAGTTACCTCAATGGGGATATGAAAATCCCCAACAATAAGAATATCAAGCTTTTTCTTGACAGTAGGGAGAGGAAATTCAAAACCTCCAATAATAATAGTTGGAGCTTTTTCTATAGAATTGATGCTATGAACTTGAGATTGTTTCCTCGGAAAGTGTACCATATGCTCATTACCATTATCATGAAAAGTGACATTGCCTTTGTTGCAATCAATAACAGCCCCTGTAGTATTAAGAAAAGGTCTACCAAGGATAATAGACATACTATCGTCATCGGGAATATCAAGAATAACAAAGTCCATTAAGATAGTGACATTTGCAACAACAACAGGCACATCCTCACAAATACCGACAGGTATAGCAGTTGATTTATCAGCCATGTGCAAAGATATTTCAGTAGGTGTCAACTTATTTAATTCAAGTCTACGATATAAAGAGAGAGGCATAGCACTAACACCGGCTCCAAGATCACATAAAGCAGTTCTAACGTAATTTCTTTTAATAGAGTATGGTATAGTTGGTACACCTGGATCTCCAAGTTTCTTTGGTATTCCACCCTTAAAAAGTGTAATTAGCAAGCATGGTGGAAATTTCAGCTTCCGGTATATTTCTTTCATTTGTGATGATATCCTTCATATACTTAGCATAAGGATTTACTTTGAGCATATCAGTTAAACGCATGCGTAAGAAAATAGGTCTAATTATTTCAGCAAAGCACTCAAAATCCTCATCATCCTTTGACTTGGATGGTTTAGGAGGAAAGGGCATGGGTTTCTGAACCCATGGTTCTGCTTCTTTACCGTGCTTCCTAGCAACAAATTCTCTCTTATCATAACGTTGATTATTTGATTGTGGGTTATCAAGATCAACCGCATGTTCAATTTCTACATCATTGTTTTTGCTAGGTTGAGCATCAACATGAACTTTATCATTAACATTATCACTAGGTGCATGTTCATCACCTGATTGAGTTTCAGCATCAGAAATAGAAATATCATTGGGATTCTCAGGTGTGTCTACAGTAGGTTCACTAGAAGCATGCAAAGTTCTATTGGTTTTCTTTTTCTTCTTTTTAGAAGAACTAGGAGCCTCTAAATTATTTCTCTGAGAATCTTGCTCGATTCTCTTAGGGTGGTCTTTAGGATACAAAGGTTCCTGAGTCATTCTACCAGTTCTAGTAGCCACTCTAAGAGCAAAGTCGTTTTTATTATACAATTCATCAAGCAAATCATTCTGAGATTTAAGTACTTGCTCAGCTTGAGTAGCAACCATAGAAGCATATTTGCTAACGAGGTGAAGTTCATCTTTAACTCTAGCTATATTATCGCCTACGCGTCCTATATCGAAAGCATTATATTTTAACTCTCTACCAACATAAGCATTAAAACTTTCTTGTCTAGCCATAAAGTCATCAAATTCATCTAAGCATGGGCAATGAAATTTAGTAGAAGGGATTTCAACTTTATCAAATCTATAGAGAGAATTTACCTTTACTACCTGTGTTGGGTTATCAAGACCATGTGGTTCTTCAGGCGGTATATTAAGACCATGTATTTCTTCAATAGGAGGTAAATTCTTAACATCTTCAGCTTTAATACCTTTTTCTTTCATTGATTTCTTTGCCTCTTGCATATCTTCAGGACTGAGAAATAAAACACCTCTCTTCTTCGGAGTGGGTTTAGGAATAGGCTTAGGAGTTGGCTCAATATGTTCGGGAATTACTTCAGGAGTTGGCTCGGGAAGAGTCCAATTGTTTTCATTAGTCAACATATTATTCAATAATATTTCAGCTTCGTCGACTGTTCTTTCCCTGAAAATACAACCAGCACAACTATCCAAGTAGTCCTTGGAAGCATCGGTTAGTCCATTATAAAAGATATCAAGTATTTCATTTTTCTTAAGAGGATGATCAGGCAAAGCATTGAGTAACCGGAGAAGCCTCCCCCAAGCTTGTGGGAGACTCCCTTCTTTGATTTGCACAAAGTTATATATTTCCCGCAAGGCAGCTTGTTTCTTATGAGCAGGGAAATATTTAGCAGAGAAGTAATAAATCATATCCTGGGGACTACGCACACAACCAGGAGCAAGAGAATTATACCAAGTCTTAGCATCACCCTTTAATGAGAACGAAAATATCTTAAGGATATAAAAATAGCGAGACTTCTCATCATTGGTAAATAGCATGGCTATATCGTTCAACTTGGTAAGATGTGCCACAACAATTTCAGATTCAAGGCCATAAAAAGGATCAGATTCAACTAAAGTAATAATCTCAGGATCAATGGAGAATTCATAATCCTTATCAGTAACACGGATACGTGAAGTAGCAAAAGCAGGGTCAGTTTTCATTCTAGCATTAAGAGACTGCTGCTTCCATTTAGCTAATAATTTCTTAAGATCATATCTATCATTGCAAGGAAAGATTTCCCTAGCAGCTTCTTCATTCATAACATAACCCTTAGGAATAACAGGCAATACATAATCATTGGGAGAACCTTCGTCATCACTATCATCAATAATATCATCGTCAAAATTTTCATTCCCCCTATCTCTAGCAAGTTGTTCATCAAGAAATTCACCTAATGGTAAAGTAGTATCACGCACAGAAGTAGTTTCATCATGCATAGCAGAAGTGGCATCATCAATAACATGCGACATATCAGAATTCATAACAGTACCAGGTTTAGGTGTCGCAAGTCTACTAATAACAGAAGGAGAATCTAGTGCAAGGCTAGATGGCAGTTCCTTACCTCCCCTCGTAGTTGAGGTCAAAATAGTAGTTCGGTCGTCTTTCAAGTTCTGCATAGTGATCAACAGATATAAATCCCAAGTGACTCAGATAATAGAGCTATGCTCCCCGGTAACGGCGCCAGAAATTAGTCTTGACAACCCACAAGTGTAGGGGATCGCAACAGCTTTCGAGGGTAAAGTATTCAACCCAGATTTATTGATTCGACACAAGGGGAGCCAAAGAACATTATTGAGTACTAGCAGTTGAGTTGTCAATTCAAACACACCTGGATAACTTAGTATCTGCAACAAAGTATTTACTAGCAAAAGTGGTATGATAATAAAGGAAACAGTCGCAAAAGTAAAGATAAATGTTTTGTGGTTTTTGTAGTAGTTGTAACAGTAGCAATGGAAAAGTAAATAAGCGAAGAACAATATATGAAAAGCTCGTAGGCAATGGATCAGTGATGGATAATTGTGCCGGATGCGATTCCTCATGTAATAGCTATAACATAGAGTGACACAGAACTAGCTCCAGTTCATCAATGTTATGTAGGCATGTATTCCGTAAATAGTCATACATGCTTACGGAAAAGAACTTGCATGACATCTTTTGTCCTACCATGCCGTGGAAGCGGGGTTGCCGCCCCGCTACGTCCCCGGCCTTGCGGAGACGCCTTCTTGGTGGAGCTGGGGGCTCTGCTTGCGGCGGGCTATCTGAAGATGAGGAGGAAGAGGAGTCGGTCTCCGACGAGCCGCTCGCACCTTCGGCGGGCTCGCTCGATTCGGCTTCAGGCTCGGAAAGCTCTCCCTCGCCGGCAAGCTCCTCTCGCTCGGCAAGGCTTGCCGCCTCTGCTGCCTCTGCCTCCTCCACGGTGAATCCAAACTCACCCGCGGCAACGGCTGCCGCCGCCTCTTCCGCCCTAGTGGCGCTGCGCTGCATCTCCGCATCGGTGGTGTCACGGGTGAGGCTTTTCTGCTCATCGGAGCGGACCGCCACTTCTACCAAGCCGTCGAAGAACTCCTGCACAACGTCGTCCGCAGGCTCTTGCCAAGTTGGGACAATTCCATGCAAATCGCACAGCGGCATCATTGCACGGATGCGGTCGAGCGAGGAGTTTTTGCACAGCGGAACGACACCCTTCGGCAACCTGAACCATTCGGGATGTTGAGGGTCGTGCTTGAACAATTCCTTGAGCATCGCGTCCAGTTCCAGGACAGTGAAGTTGAAGTTGAGGCCCGGGCGTAGCCTCATGATGTCTGCCGCAACCCCGAACTCCCAGGCGGGTCTCCTCTCTTGCAGGGGGGCGATGTGACGACGAAGAAAATCTACGCCAACGGCGCCTACAGTGAGGCCGGCAAGCCTGAGGCGTAGGATCCGGGTGATGGCAATCTTCAGCCTATCATCTTCCGGGGCCACGCTACTCCAATCGTTGCCGCGCACTACTGGGCTTGGCACTGGGCGGTAAACGGCTGCGGGTTCTCCTCGACAATCCAGCACCAGTCTGGTCTCCATTCCTCCCACTTGCCGTGGAGCTCTCCCTCCAGATAAGCTTCCTTCTTGACGGCTCTCGAGATCCAGGCGATTCTGCCGGATAAAGGCTCCCCTCTCTCAACCCGGGGCATAAAGAAGTGGCGGAAAAGGGCTACATTTCGATGGACTCCGACAAAGTTTTCGCAGAGATGTGCGAAAACTGCCATGGTCAGAACGGCGTTGGGGGTGAAGTCAAGGAGGTGGAACCCGTAGGTGTTCATAATGTCGCAGAAAAACACAGAAAAAGGCGGGCAGAGGCCCAGTAGAAGAACAACGCGAAGAAGGGATATCCATTCGAGCCCGCTCAAGCGGCGGAGAGTACCTTCGCTTGCGGATGCGCTCGCGTCTCCGCCGACCGTAAGAGGTAGTAGTACTCCCTCAGCTCCTTCGCGGCGAGCTGGGGGGGGGGAGGTTGTCCGCTCCCTTCGCAGCGCCGCGAGCCGCTGCGCCTCGGTCGTCTTCACGGCTTTCCCCTCAGGGATGTCGTGGAGGCTGACCCACGGACACCTATGGGACCGGCGGACCGAGCCCCTTTCGGTTCAGCGGGGGGCGGAGATCGCACGAAGAGCAGATCGAGGCGAAGCACACGAGCGGTTTACCCAGCTTCGGAGCTCTCCGGAGAGATAATACTCCTACTGCTGCATGTCTGATTGTATTGAGTTCTTGCTCGGGAGCGCTGAGTGCGGAACGTCAGCAGCCTGCTGGCGGTGCCGCTACCGACAAAAAACCTTGTCGCAACTAGTCGCAGCTCACTTAAGTTGTTGAGCGGACTCGAAACAAAGTAAGGGCGCAACTAGCTACGAGTTGGTTCCTCCGCGCACAGGTTTTCCATACAAAGCACGGTCATTCGAGGAAGATAACTTAAAATTTTTAAAACTGATTGCTCAAACTTTGGAAACTTAGCTTTTCTGTCGTTTGCGTCCCGGTAAGGCGGAATTTTCTTGAACGACGCCTGGTCCACACCATTATCTTCTCCTGTCCCCCCGGCAAACTTGTGGGTGAGGGAACCTTCCTTTCTTTGAGAAAGTGAAAGAAGAGAAAATAAAGATATGGAGCCTTACGGCTCGTTATTGCTTACCGGGGGTTGGCGCTGCACAAAGTGTCAGATAACACATTCAAAAAATAGAGAGCATGAAATTGACAAGATGTGCGGAGCACATGAGCTTTACTTATGCACGGGGTCTGCGCCCGGCTTTGTACAAAGGATTACATGCAACAGAGGCAAGACTTGTACAAAAGGTGGTTGCCGAACAGGTTCCGCAACCGCGCTTTACGGTAAAACTTACGAAGATGCTCAATATTCCAGAGTTGCTCACCGAGTGCCATCTTCGGTCTCAAGGCGCAGCGCGCCGAGCCTAGTGACTCGTTTCACCCGGTAAGGCCTTCCCACTTCGGCGCCAACTTGTTGGAATTCTTGGCGGATCTGAACGCGCCAAAGAACAAGGTCGCCTTCCTCGAGACTTCGGCATTAACTTTGCGGCTATGGTAGCGGGCAAAGCTTCGCTGGTATCGAGCAGCTCGATCATGACTCAAGACGGTCCTCCTCAAGGAGCAGCGTCATCTTGTCGCAGCTGCTCTTGCTCAAGCTCATCATAAGCGAGCACTCGAGGTGACCCGTATACGAAGTTCCGTGGGGAGAACTGTCTCGCTCCATAGACTAGAGCGAAGGTGTCGGCGATGCCTCGATTTGGCGTCGTCCGATCGACCAAAGAACCACGGCAGCTCCTCAATCCAGTTCTTTCCGCACTTGCGCAGCCTTTGCCGAAAGTCCTAGTCTTGAGCCCGCAACACTTCAACATTTGCATTCTCCGCTGACCGCTGCTTCTCGGGTGAGCAATGAAGCGGCAGACCTTGGCGCCAAGATCTTGGACGTACTGCATGAAGGTGCCGCTCATGAATTGCGTGCCGTTGTCGGTGATGATCCTATTAGGGATCCCGAAGCGGCAAACAATCGACCTGAAGAATTTGACTGCTGACTGTGCTGTCACCTTCCTCGCTGCTTCCACTTCCGGCCACTTTGTGAACTTGTCGATTGCAACGTACAAGTACTCAAAGCCCCCGACAGCTCGGGGAAAGGGGCCGAGGATGTCAAGCCCCCAGACCGAAAATGGCCAGGATAAAGGGATTGTCTGGAGAGCTTGAGCTGGCTGGTGTATTCGCTTGGAATGGAACCGCACGCTTCACACTTGGTTACTTGTGCGCTTGCATCTGGAGGGCTGTCGGCCAAAGAAACCTTTAGGAATGCTTTTAAGCAAGCGCTCTTGGCGCCAATGTGGTGACCACATATGCCTCCATGTATCTCTCGCCAACAGCTTTTGTCCATCTTCCGTGAATACACTTCAATTTCACACCATTGAGTCTTCTTACATGCGGTGTGTTGTCGACAAACTGGTACATACTTGATCGCCGGGCTACTCTTTCCGCTTCTTCTTGCTCTTCGGAAGTTCTCCGCTCAAGGAAACGGACAATCTGGCTGTGCCCAGGCCGGAGCTCGCGGCTCGACAACAAGGACTAAAGGCACATATGCTGCTGCGGGAACATCCGCTTCACGGCGAGAACTCGCGGCTCAGCCGAGCTTGACGTTCCCGGCAAGCTTGCCGAGCAAAACTTGTCGAGCGCGTTTGCTTCAACGGAACAAACCCTAGGGCTTGTCGGAGCAGATCGCTCCTCAAGACCCTTGGTGTTGATCTTGGGGACCTTCTTAGCGGCGGCTTCGGAAGCTCTGCGGAAAATAGTCACCGAAATCAACTTCCTCTTCTTGCTCTGCCAGATTGATGGCGTTCTGAGACGGTTGAGTCGGTTTGAGCACAAAGATCCCTGGTTCCACAGGCAACTTAAGTGCGGCACACTTCGACAGGCCATCGGCAATGTCGTTCTGAACTCTTGGAACATGTTCCATCTGTATGCCGTCAAAGTGCTCTTCTAACTTTCTCACTTCATCAACGTAAGCTTCCATCAACGGACTCTGATAATTCTTGTTCACTTGGTGGACGACAAGCTGCGAGTCACCCCTGACGATGAGCTTTTTGATCCCAAGGCCTGCCACGATCCTGAGACCGGCAAGCAAACCTTCATACTCTGCGGTATTGTTTGTTGCTTGCTCCTTGGGAAAGTGCATCTGGACTATGTACTTGAGGTGCTCCCCGGTGGGTGCGACAAGTAGCACGCCCGCACCGGCGCCTTGCAGCGAGAAGGCACCATCAAAGTACATCAGCCACTCTTTGCTTGCCTCCTTGACGGGGATGCTTGTTTCTGGAATTTCTTCATCTGGTGTTGGCTTCCACTCTGCTATGAATTCTGCCAATGTTCTGCTTTGGATAGTTGTGAAGGAAATATGCCCTAGAGGCAATAATAAAGTTATTATATATTTCCTCATATCATGATAAATGTTCATTATTCATGCTAGAATTGTATTAACCGGAAACATAATACATGTGTGAATATATAGACAAACAGAGTGTCGCTAGTATGCCTCTACTTGACTAGCTTGTTAATCAAAGATGGTTATGTTTCCTAACCATGAACACAGAGTTGTTATTTGATTAACGGGATCACATCATTAGTTGAATGATCTGATTGACATGACCCATTCCGTTAGCTTAGCACCCGATCGTTTAGTATGTTGCTATTGCTTTCTTCATGACTTATACATGTTCCTATGACTATGAGATTATGCAACTCCCATTTGCCAGAGGAACACTTTGGGTACTACCAAACGTCACAACATAACTGGGTGATTATAAAGGAGTACTACTGTGTGTCTCCAAAGGCGGATGTTGGGTTGGCGATTTCGAGATTAGGATTTGTCACTCCGATTGTCGAAGAGGTATCTCTGGGCCCTCTCGAAATACACATCATCGAAGCCTTGCAAGCATTACAACTAATGAGTTAGCTGTGAGATGATGTATTACGGAACGAGTAAAGAGACTTGCGGTAACGAGATTGAACTAGGTATTGATACCGACGATCGAATCTCGGGCAAGTAACATACCGATGACAAAGGAACAACGTATGTTGTTATGTGGTCTCGACCGATAAAGATCTTCAGAGAATATGTAGGAACCAATATGGGCATCCAGGTCCGCTGTTGGTTATTGACCGGAGACGATCTCGGTCATGTCTACATTGTTCTCGAACCGTAGGGTCCTTGCGCTTAAGGTTTCGATGGCGGTTATATTATGAGTTTATGTATTTTGATGTACCGAAGAAGTTCGAGTCCCGGATGTGATCACGGACATGACGAGGAGTCTCAAATGGTCGAGACATAAAGATTGATATATTGGAAGCCTATATTTGAGTTCGAATGGTTAGGGTGAAATCGATTTTATCGAGTACCGGGGTTACGGAACCTCCCGGAGGCTATTGGGCCTTAGTGGGCCTCGAGGGAGAAGAGGAGGGGCGGCCAGGGCAGGTCAGGCGCCCTCCCCTAGTCCGAATAGGACAGGAGGGGGGCGGCGCCTTCCTTCTTCCCCCTCCCCAATCCTACTCCAACTAGGAGGGGGGAGTCCTACTCCCGGCTGGAGTAGGACTCCTCCAGCGCCTCCTCTAGGCCGGCCGCACCCCTTGCTCCTTTATATACGGGGCAGGGGGCACCCTAGAACACACAAGTTTGATCTACGGATCGTTCCTTAGCCGTGTCGGTGCCCCTTCCACCATATTCCACCTCGGTCATATCGTGAAGCTTAAGCGAAGCCCTCGCGCCGATAGAACATCAAGATCGCCACCACGCCGTCGTCGGCCGACAAAACTCTCCTCGACACTCGGCTGGATCGAGTACGAGGGACGCCATCGAGCTGTACGTGTCAAGAACTCGGGGCGCCGGAGTAACGACGCCGGATCGGTCGGATCGCAAGGAGAACGTACGACTACTTCCTCTACATTGTGATCGCTTCCGCTTCGGTCTACGAGGGTACGTAGACAACACTCTCCCCTCTCGTTTCTATGCATCACTATGATCTTGCGTGTGCGTAGGAAATTTTTTGAAATTACTACGTTCCCCAACAAGTTGAAGTTCTCTCAAACTTGAGGCCAAAGCTTGACAGTTCCAGTGCCCACTCGACAATCCTGCCTATTGCTTCTAGATTCTGCAGTATACTCTTCAGCGGAAAACGAGTGACAACTGTGATCTCATGTGCTTGGAAGTAGTGGCGCAGCTTTCTCGAGGCCATGAGAAGTCCGAAAAGCAATTTCTGCACACGAGAATACCTTGACCTAGCCCCTTGCAGAAGGGAACTGACAAAGTAAACTGGGCGCTGCACCATTCTCTTCTGTGTCTCCTCACGTGCCTGCGCAGATCCATCTCTGTCGGGACCAGAGCTTGTCGGTGAAGTCCCCTGCTTGTCGCTGGATGCATCTGCCGTGGTTGCTGGCTCATCATCCGCCTCCCTCTCCGCTACTAACGCAGCACTAACCACTTGATTGGTTGCCGCTATATACAGCTGCAACTTCTCTTGTGGTTTAGGTGCGACAAGTGTTGGAGTGGAGGACAGGTATCTCTTCAAGTCCTGCAGCGCAGCCTCTGCTTCCGGAGTCCATTTCATTGGACCTGCCTTTTCAATATTTTGAAAAACGGCAGGGCGCGCTCAGCAGACCTAGAGATAAACCTGCTGAGAGCAGCCACGCAACCGGCAAGTCTTCGTACATCCTTGACGCGCTTTGGTGCTTCAATCTGCTCAATGGCCTTGATCTTGTCGGGATTGGCTTCGATTCCCCGCTGAGACACGAAGAACCCGAGAAGCTTGCCGGAGGGGACTCCAAACACACACTTCTCGGGGTTAAGCTTGAGGTTGATCTTGTGCAGATTTGCAAAGGTTTCGTCTAAATCCTGAATCAGAGTTGCCTTGTCCTTGCTCTTGACCACTATGTCATCCATGTAGGCTTCCACATTTCTGTGCATTTGTGGCTCAAAAGCGTCATGGACTACCCTTGCAAATGTTGAACCAGCATTCTTTAACCCGAAAGGCATCCGTATGAAACAGTATGTGCCACATGGAGTGATGAATGCGGTCTTCTCCTCATCCTCTTCTGCCATGAAGATCTGATGGTATCCTGAGTATGCGTCAAGAAATGAAAGCAGGTCACATCCGGCTGTGGAGTCAACAATCTGGTCAATGCGCGGCAAGGGAAATGTGTCTTTGGGGAAAGCTTTATTAACATCGGTAAAGTCGATACAAAGCCTCCATTTCCCGTTTGCCTTGTGCACGACTACAGGATTGGCCAACCACGTAGGATGGAGCTGTCACGCCCAATATGCGGCCCTATCCAAAAGGAACTCGAAGGTCCCACCCAGGATAGACCCGCATATTGGAACGCTTTTGCAAGGTGGATATCATTACATCAACATTACATAATAGATGGGGATACATACATAAGGCATACAATGCCACATGAGTACATCAATACATCATATACAAGATCAACATCCGACTACGGATGAAACACAAACAGAAACTCAAACGACATCCACCCTGCTAGCCCAGGCTGCCGACCTGGAACCTATCCCCTGATCGAAGAAGAAGCAGAAGAAGAACTCCAAAACAAGCAAACATCGCTCTCGCCATGATCATCGCATAACCTGTACCTGAATCGTTGTCGAGTAATCAGGAGCCACGAGGACTCAGCAATCCCATTACCATGGGTATCAAGACTAGCAAAGCTAAATGGGAAAGGAAGGGGTAAAGTGGTGAGGTTGCAGCAGCGACTAAGCAAGTATGGTGGCTAACATATGCAAATGAGAGCGAGAAGAGAAACAAAGGAACGGTCGTGAAGCTAGCAATGATCAAGAGGTGATCCTGAACACCTACTTACGTCAAACATAACACAGAAACCATGTTCACTTCCCGGACTCCGCCGAGAAGAGACCATCACGGCTACACACGCGGTTGATGCATTTTATTTCGGATCTGGTGTCAAGTTATCCACAACCGGACATTAACAAATTCCCATCTGCCACATAACCCATGGCACGGCTCTCGAAAGTTTAAACCCTGCAGGGGTGTCCCAACTTAGCCCATGACAAGCTCTCGCGATCAACAAAGGAATAGACCTTCTCCCAGGAAGACCCGATCAGTCTCGGAATCCCGGTTTACAAGACATTTCGACAATGGTAAAACAAGACCAGCAAAGCCGCCCGGATGTGCCGACAAATCCTGATAGGAGCTGCACATATCTCGTTCTCAGGGCACACCGGATTGTCCAAACTTCCGGTAGGCGAGCCCAGAGTTGCCCCTAGTGGCCACCGACGGCTGACGGTTTGGACCAACACTCACGACGAGCACTGGCCCGGGGGGTAAAAATAAGATGACCCTCGAGAGCGCAAGTCCCAAGGGAAAAAGGGCTAGGTGAGGCAAATGGTAAAACCAAGGTTGGGCCTTGCTGGACAAGTTTTATTCAAAGCAAACTGTCAGGGGGGGTCCCATAAATCACCCGACCGCGTTAGGGATGCAAAATCCGGGAACATAACACCGGTATGACGGAAACTAGGGCGGCAAGAGTGGAACAAAACACCAGGCATAAGGCCGAGCCTTCCCCCCTTTACCAAATATATAGATGCATTAATAATATAAGAGATATTGTGATATCCCAACCAAAAACCCTGTCCACCATGGAGCAATCTTCAACTTCACCTGCAGCTAGCAACGCTATAAGAGGGGCTGAGCAAAAGCGGTAACATACCCAAACAACGGTTTGCATAGGAAAGGTGTCAAAGGTTAGAGGTTCATGGCAATATGGGATGGTTTGATAAACAGGTAATAGGTAGCGCAGCATAGCGATAGAACGAAGCAACTAGCATAGCAATGATAGTAGTGAGATCCAGGGTAGTGGTCATCTTGCCTGAAATCCCGCAAGGAAGAAGAACGAGTCCATGAAGAAGATGAAGCCACGAAGACGAACCACACGTAGACGAACGAATCCTCACGATCGCAACGAAACAGGAACTAACAAGAAGAAGCACACAACATAGGTAAACACACCACACATGAACAAGGCATGATGCACAACAAGCATGATGCATGACCAAGCTACATGAAGCTACTCATGGCAAGAGATGATGCATACAAGAGCAACACCTCAAGGCAAGTTTAAATGAGGCCAGGAACAACATATAACAATTCCGGTAAGTCCTCATATGCAAATTTCGAAATTGGTCCAGAACTGAATAAACCTTATGTTCAAGTTGTTAAACAGCAAGTTAAAGAGCACCAAGATGATCTACATGAAATTCTAGTCAAGTTACATATAAAGTTCATTAGATTCGGAGCTACGGTCTCTAAGATATGAGCAAAACAAGTTCAACATGTCATTGATGCAAAATGCACCCAAACATCAAGCAAACACACCAAAACAAGGATGCAACATGATAATATGAAGCTACATGCAAAAACAAGCAAGTTTCATATGGAGCACACTCAAAACGGAGCAACGGTGTAACACATACACTCTATACAAGGCATAACAACAATCTGTCCATAACAGCAACTAGGCATATTGCAAGCATCAAAACAATAAGCTACAGCACCCCAACATAATAACAAAAGGCATGATCATGAAGTACAGGTAAAGCATAACAAAACATGAACACTGAGCTATCTCCAGAAACAACAAGAACATGCTCAAAAAGACATGGAAAGATTGCAAATAATAACAGTTTCAGACTTTGCAGAAATAACATCAGGTTGCAATGTTTAGAGCTATCAAACAACATGCTACAGGAACTTAACATGGCAAACAAAGGCATGGCATGAATCTACTAATTGCATAGATAAAAAGTCCCTTACTGACCATAAGCCAAAAGGGCATAGAAAATAAGATGGCACCCATGTAAACATGGCAAGATATATGACAGATTCATACATGGCAGGAACAACAATAAGTAGGCATGTTCGTGAGCTTGAAACACTCACTACAGAGCAATACCTGGCATGGCAAGGCAACCAACAGTAAGAAGGCATGTTTGTTAAGCTATACATGGCAAGAAAAAGTTCATAGGGTGCATGGATCACTAGAAAAGCATCATGGAAACATTGAACTTAATGTTAACAGGTTGACAGCAACATTTTCAAGCAACTTTGGAGCAAGTTTACAACAAGCTACAGCAACCTCTAAATGCAACCAGGGGCATGGATGGATAGGGGATGACATGTAGATCAAAACATATTTATAGGACATCTCCAGATTATGCACGAAATGACTAGTAGAAGCATGTTTACATAGCAACAAAATATAACAGAATCTGCCTAGCAAAACAGCAACAGGAAGTACACTACTTAACAAGCTCGATTCACTCACCACAAGTCATTGCATGACAAGATAAGCATATCATCATCAAGAAGACATGTTTATGAAACAAACCAAGTCAAGAACAATTCCATAGCATGCAAGGATCAATTATAGGAACCTTGGCAATATTGAATAACATGTAAACAATCTGCCAGGAATAATTTTGAAGCAAAAGTAGAGAACTCAAATAACATGCTAGACTACTCCAAAATTGCAAACAAGGGCATGAATGGATAGACAATAACCATGTTTTCAAAACACCCTTACTGAAGTATCTCAAAATATGCATGGATCTGTCTGTAGCATCAAGTTTACATGGCATCAAAATAATAGCAGAACAGGGACTAAAATCAGCAATATCACGAAGCCTAGTTTGCATGCTTGTGCTAGTCACCACATTGATCACAAAAATACATGGCATACACCCCTAGAAAGATGGCATGGCATAGATCAAAACACGTGAAGACATCAACCTCATAGGATGCACACATTAATCATGGCAAAAATGACAAATGAGCAAGTTATAACAGTTTCAGCAGATTAACATCAACATGCACTCTTCCAACAGCATTTAGGGCATCAAGATGAGCTCAAATGAAAATGATGCGATGGAACAAATTGAAGTACTCGTCGAGGCGAACAATTTGACATACTACACGCACGGAGCTACGGATGCAGAGATATAGCAGGTCAAACATGGCATGATATTGTGCAAATCTGAAGACTTAACAGTCTCTGAGAAAAAATGGATGAGCGCAATATAGCTAAATGTCGCATGGGGCGGGGGAAAGAGGGTTGCTCACCACTGGGCTTGGCCCAGGAGGGAAGAAGAGGAAGGCCTGGCAGGATGCGGGCTCTGCTGGGCCGGACGGGGCCCATGCGGAGGGACGCTCGTCCCCGACCTTGCCAGGAGGCCGAGGCGAGGCATGGCGGCGGCGGCGGTTGATCCGCCGGATCTCGCCGGATCCGGCGCGCGGGCGGCGGGATCTCTGTGACGGCGGCAGCGGCGGGCGCCGGCGCCGAGAGGAGGGCTGTCCTCCGGCGAGGCGGGCGCTGGCTGGGAGATCCGCCGGGCGGCCGGCGGGCGCCGGCGGGAGCGAGGCGTGCGCGCGAGGCTCGGATCCGCGCCGAGGCGGGCGCGGTCGCGTCATGGCGGCGGTCTGTGAGAGCTCGGCGGTGGAGGAGGGCGGAGCGGCGGCGGCGGCGAGGTGGCGCGGGGCCGCGCAGTCCGGCGAGGCGGCGGGCACGCTGGGCGGCGGCGGACGCGGGGCACCATGGGCGGGCTGGCGGCGACGGTCGGGCCGGCGGGCCGCGATGGGCTCGCACGGGCCGGGCGGCGGTGGGTCGGCGGCGAGGCTACGTGGCCGGATCTGGTTAGACAGGGAAGCGGTGCGGACGTGTCCAGCTGCGGCCGGACGTGTTCGGCGGCGCGAGGGGAGCGGGGCTAGGGTTTGGACCCGGGATTAGAGGAGAGGTGCACATATATATAAGTAGAGGGAGCTAGGAGAGTCCAAATGAGGAGCGGTTTTCGGCCACGCGATCGTGATCGAATGACCAAGAGCATGGAGGGGAGTTTTCTGGGTTTTGGGCCACTTTGGAAGGGGTGTTGGGCTGCACACAAAAGAGGCCTTTACGGTTACCCGGTTAACCGTTGGAGTACCAAACGACCTCCAAATGGCATGAAACTTGACAGGCGGTCTACCAGTGGTATACCAAGGCCGCTTGGCAAACCTCGGGCCATTCCGAGAACGTTTAACACCCGCTCACAACGAAAGACAAAAAGGGACGCCGGGGACATAGGAGTGCCGGATTGCAAAACGGACAATGGGGAAAAGGCTCGGATGCATGAGACAAACACGTATGCAAAATGAGATGCACATGATGACATGATAGAAATGCATATGATGACATGGCAAAGTGCAGCACGCAAGCAAATGACATGGCAATGATGGCGAATAACTGGCAGACACCTGGCGCAACGAATCCGGGGCGTTACAACACTCCTCCACTAACAAGAGATCTCCTCCCGAGATCTTAGGACCGAGACGGAAGGGAAAAGAGATGAGGTGAAACAAGCACTCAAGAGAAGAAGCAAAGAATCGAGAGCACTCGAAAAGAAGAGAGGAACAGTCAAAGAAAGAGTTCTTGCCTGTGTTGCAAAGGTATGAAATTGAGTAAGACTCAAATCCCGACCACAGCAGAAAATAGAAAGAGAATGGAAAGTCATTCCCTATGCCTCAGTCATAGGTTCTATAAAGTATGCTATGCTATGTACCAGACCTATTGTATACCTTGCTCTGAATTTGGCAAGGAGTACAATAGTGATCTAGGAGTAGATCACTCGACATTGGTCAAGAATATCCTTAGTAAGGACTAAGGAGATGTTTCTGTTATGGAGGTGATAAAAGAGTTTGTTGTAAAAGTTACATCGGTGCAAACTTTTAAACTGATCCAGATGACTCTAAGTCTCAACCACGGATACATATTGAAAGTGGGAGCAATTAGGTAGAGTAGCTCCGCAAGAGCATTGTGGACATAAAATATTTGCAAAATACATACGGCTCAATGTGATGAGACCGCTGACTAAGCTTCTCTCACGAGCAAAACATGATCACACCATAGTACTCTTTGGGTGTTAATCACACAGCGATGTGAACTAGATTATCGACTCTAGTAAACCCTTTGGATGTTGGTCACATGATGATGTGAACTATGGGTGCTAATCATATCTGAGATATGAATATTGGTGTTAAATCACATGGCGATGTGAACTAGATTACTTGACTCTAGTGCAAGTGGGAGATCAAGGAAATATGCCCTAGAGGCAATAATAAAGTTATTATTTATTTACTTATTTCATGATAAATGTTTATTATTCATGCTAGAATTGTATTAACCGGAAACATAATATATGTGTGAATACATAGACAAACATAGTCTCACTAGTATGCCTCTACTTGACTAGCTCATTTATCAGAGATGGTTATGTTTCCTAGCCATGGACAAAATAGTTGTCATTTGATTAACGGGATCACATCATTAGGAGAATGATGTGATTGACATGACCCATTCCGTTAGCTTAGCACTTGATCGTTTAGTATGTTGCTATTGCTTTCTTCATGACTTATACATGTTCCTCGTAATTATGAGATTATGCAACTCCTGCCATCAAGGAACACTTTGGTACTACCAAACGTCACAACGTGAATCGGGTGATTATAAAGGAGTACTACAGGTGTCTCCAAAGGTACATGTTGAGTTGGCGATTTCGAGATTAGGTTTTGTCACTCGATTGTCGGAGAGGTATCTCGGGCCCTCTCGGTAATGCACATCATTATAAGCCATGCAAGCAATGTGACCAATGAGTTGGTTACGGATGATGCATTATAGAACGAGTAAAGAGACTTGCGGTGACGAGATTGAACTAGGTATTGATACCGAGCGATTGAATCTCGGGCAAGTAACATACCAATGACAAAGGAACAACGATGTTGTTATGCGGTTTGGCCGATAAAGATCTTCGAGAGTATGTAGGAGCCAATATGGGCATCCAGTGTCCCGCTATTGGTTATTGACCGAGAATAGTTCTAGGTCATGTCTACATAGTTCTCGAACCCGTAGGGTCCGCACGCTTAAGGTTTCGATGCTTATATTATGAGTTTATGAGTTTTGATGTACCAAGGAGTTCGGAGTCCCGGATGAGATCGGGACATGATGAGGAGTCTCAAATGGTCGAGACGTAAAGATCAATATATTGGACGACTATATTCAGTAGTTCGGAAAGGTTCCAGTGATTCGGTATTTTTCGGAGTCTGGGAGAGTTACGGAATTCGCCGGGAGAAGTATTGGGCCTTATTGGGCCCTCAAGGGAAAGAGAGAGGGCTGCCAAGGGCAGGCCGCTACGCGCCCATGGCCTAGTCCGACTGAACTAGGGGGGCCGCACCCTCCTCCTTCCCTCTCTCTCTCCCTTCCTAGTCTCCTACTCCTACTACATGGAAGGACACCAAGTTGACTAGGAAGGGGAATCCTACTCGGTGGGAGTAGGATCCCCATGGCGCGCCCTCCTAGGGCCGGCCTCCTCCTCCGCCCCTCCTTTATATACGGGGCAGGGCACCCCATAGACACACAAGTTGATCTACGGATCGTTCCTTAGCCGTGTGCGGTGCCCCTTCCACCATATTCCACCTCGGTCATATCGTCGCGAAGCTTAGGCGAAGCCCCGCGCCGTAGAACATCAAGATCGCCACCACGCCGTCGGTCGACGGAACTCTCCTCGACACTCGGCTGGATCGGAGTTCGAGGGACGCCATCGAGCTGAACGTGTGCTTAACCAGGAGGCTCCGTGACGCTCGGTGCTTGGATCGGTCGGATCGTGAAGACGACGACTACATCAACGCGTTGCAGTTAACGCTTCGCCACGGTCTGCGAGGGTACGTGGACGAACACTCTCCCCTCTCGTTGCTATATCATCACCATGATTTTGCAACGTGGATATCATTACATAAACATTACATAATAGATGGGGATACATACATAAGGCATACAATGCCACACGAGTACATCAATACATCATATACAAGATCAACATCCGACTACAGATGAAACACAAAAATAAACTCAAACGACATCCATCCTGCTAGCCCAGGCTGCCGACCTGGAACCTATCCCCTGATCGAAGAAGAAGCAGAAGAAGAACTCCAAAACAAGCAAACATCGCCTCGGCCATGATCATCGTGATAACCTGTACTCGCAATCGTTGTCAGAGTAATCTGTGAGCCACGAGGACTCAGCAATCCCATTACCATGGGTATCAAGACTAGCAAAGCTAAATGGGAAAGGAAGGGGTAAAGTGGTGAGGTTGCAGCAGCGACTAAGCAAGTATGGTGGCTAACATACGCAAATGAGAGCGAGAAGAGAAACAAAGGAACGGTCGTGAAGCTAGCAATGATCAAGAGGTGATCCTGAACACCTACTTACGCCAAACATAACACGAAACCGTGTTCACTTCCGGACCGCCGAGAAGAGACCATCACGCTACACACGCGTTGATGCATTTTATTTCGGATCCGTGTCAAGTTATCTACAACCGACATTAACAAATTCCCATCTGCCACATAACCGCGGGCACGGCTCTCAAAAGTTTAAACCCTGCAGGGGTGTCCCAACTTAGCCCATGACAAGCTCTCGCGATCAACGAAGGAATAGACCTTCTCCCAGGAAGACCCGATCAGTCTGGGAATCCCGACTTACAAGACATTTCGACAATGGTAAAACAAGACCAGCAAAGCCGCCCGGATGTGCCGACAAATCCTGATAGGAGCTACACATATCTCGTTCTCGTGGCACACCGATTGTCCAAACTTCCGTAGGCGAGCCCGAGTTGCCTCGGTACACCGCGGTCGACGGTTTGGACCAACACTCACGACGAGCACCGCCCGGGGTAAAATAAGATGACCTCGAGAGCGCGACTCCCAAGGAAAAAGGGCTAGGTGAGGCAAATGGTAAAACCAAGGTTGGGCCTTTATGGACAAGTTTTATTCAAAGCGAACCGTCAGGGGGTCCCATAAATCACCCGACCGCGTTAGGGACGCAAAATCCGGGAACATAACACCGGTATGACGGAAACTAGGGCGGCAAGAGTGGAACAAAACACCAGGCATAAGGCCGAGCCTTCCACCCTTTACCAAATATATAGATGCATTAATAATATAAGAGATATTGTGATATCCCAACCAAATACCCTGTCCACCATGGAGCAATCTTCAACTTCACCTGCAGCTAGCAACGCTATAAGAGGGGCTGAGCAAAAGCGGTAACATAGCCAAACAACGGTTTGCATAGGAAAGGTGTCAAAGGTTAGAGGTTCATGGCAATATGGGATGGCTTGATAAACAGAGAGTAGGTAGCACAGCATAGCGATAGAACGAAGCAACTAGCATAGCAATGATAGTAGTGAGATCCAGGGTAGCGGTCATCCTGCCTGAAATCCCGCAAGGAAGAAGAACGAGTCCATGCAGAAGATGAAGCCACGAAGATTTAACCACACGTGAGACAAAGAATCCTCACGATCGCAACGAAAACAGAACTAACAAGAAGAAGCACACAACATAGGTAAACACACCACACATGAACAAGGCATGATGCACAACAAGCATGATGCATGACCAAGCTACATGAAGCTACTCATGGCAAGAGATGATGCATACAAGAGCAACACCTCAAGGCAAATTTAAATGAGGCCGGGAACAACATATAACAATTCCGGTAACTCCTCCTATGCAAATTTCTAAATTGGTCCTGAACTGAATAAACCTTATGTTCAAGTTGTTAAACAGAAAGTTAAAGAGCACCAAGATGATCTACACGAAATTCTAGTCAAGTTACATATAAAGTCCATTAGATTCGGAGCTACGGTCTAGAAGATATGAGCAAAACAAGTTCAACATGGCATTGATGCAAAATGCACCCAAACATCAAGCAAACACACCAAAACAAGGATGCAACATGATAATATGAAGCTACATGCAAAAACAAGCAAGTTTCATATAGAGCACACTCAAAACGGAGCAACAGTGTAACACATACACTCTATACAAGGCATAACAACAATCTGTCCATAACAGCAACTAGGCATATTGCAAGCATCAAAACAATAAGCTACAGCGCCCCAAGATAATAACAAAAGGCATGATCATGAAGTACAGGTAAAGCATAACAAAACATAAACACTGAGCTATCTCCAGAAACAACTAGAACATGCTCAAAAAGACATGGAAAGATTGCAAATAATAACAGTTTCAGACTTTGCAGAAATAACATCAGGTTGCAATGCTTAGAGCTATCAAACAACATGTTACAGGAACTTAACATGGCAAACAAAGGCATGGCATGAATCTACTAATTGCATAGATCAAAAGTCCCTTACTGACCATAAGCCAAAAGGGCACAGAAAATAAGATGGCACCCATGTAAACATGGCAAGATATATGACAGATTCATACATGGCAGGAACAACAATAAGTAGGCATGTTCGTTAGCTTGAACCACTCACTATAGAGCAATACATGGCATGGCAAGGCAACCAACAGTAAGAATGCATGTTTGTTAAGCTATACATGGCAAGAACAAGTTCATAGGGTGCATGGATCACTAGAAAAGCATCATGGAAACATTGAACTTAATGTTAACAGGTTGACAACAACATTGTCAAGCAACTTTGGAGCAAGTTTACAACAAGCTACAACAACCTATAAATGCAACCAGGGGAATGGATGGATAGAGGATGACATGTAGATCAAAACATATTTATTGGACATCTCCAGATTATGCACGAAATGACTAGTAGAAGCATGTTTACATAGCAACAAAATATAACAGAATCTGCCTAGCAAAACAGCAACAGCAAGTACACTACTTAACAAGCTCGATTCACTCACCACAAGTCATTGCATGAGAAGATAAGCATAGCATCATCAAGAAGACATGTTTATGAAACAAACCAAGTCAAGAACAAGTCCATAGCATGCAAGGATCAATTATAGCAACCTTGGCCATATTGAATAACATGTAAACAATCTGCGAGGAAACATTTTGAAGCAAAAGTAGAGCACTCAAATGGCATGCTAGACTACTCCAAAATTGCAAACAAGGGCATGAATGGATAGACAATAACTATATATTCAAAACACCCTTACTGAAGTATCTCAAAATATGCATGGATCTCTCTGTAGCATCAAGTTTACATGGCATCAAAATAACAGCAGAACAGGGACTAAAATCAGCAATATCACGAAGCCTAGTTTGCATGCTTGTGCTAGTCACCACATGGATCACAAAAATACATGGCATACACCCTTGGAAAGATGGCTTGGCATAGATCAAAACACGTGAAGACATCAACCTCATAGGATGCACACATTAATCATGGCAAAAATGACAAATGAGCAAGTTACAACAGTTTCAGCAGATTAACATCAACATACACTCTTCCAACAGCATTTCGGGCATCAAGATGAGCTCAAATGATAATGATGCAATGGAACAAAATGAAATACTCGTCGAGACAAACAATTTGACATATTACACGCACGAAACGGAGCTACGGATGCAGAGATATAGCAGGTCAAACATGGCATGATAATGTGCAAATCTGAGGACTTAGCAGTCTCTGAGAAAAAATGGATGAGCGCAATATAGCTAAATGTCGCACGGGGCGGGGGAAAGAGGGTTGCTCACCACTGGGCTTGGCCCAGGAGGGAAGAAGAGGCAGGCCTGGCAGGATGCGGGCTCTGCTGGGCCGGACGGGGCCCATGCGGAGGGACGCTCGTCCCCGACCTTGCCAGGAGGCCGAGGCGAGCCATGGCGGCGGCGGCAGCTTGATCCCGCCCGGATCTTGCCGGATCCATGCGCGGCGGCGGCGGGGATCTCCGGGACGGCGTTCACCGAAGGGCGCCGGCGCGAGAGGAGGGCTGCCCCGTGAGGCGGGTTTCGCGACGGAGATGCCTGTGGGCGCCAAGGGCGCCGCGGGAGCGAGGCGGGCGCGCGCGAGGCTCCAGATCCGCGCCGAGGCGGGCGCGTCGCGTGGCGGTCAGTGGAGTTCCGCGGCGGTGGAGGGCGGCGGCGACGAGGTGGCGCGGGGCTGTGGCAGTCCGGCGAGGCGGCGGGCACGCTGGCGGCGGCGACGCGGGCACCTGTGGGCGGCGGCGCGCGCGGTCGGCTGGGCGGGTTTTCGATGGGCTCGCGCGGGCCGACAGCGGTGGGTCGGCGGCGAGGCCACGTGGCCGGATCTGGTTGGACGGGGAAGCGGGGCGGACGTGTCCGGCTGCGGCCGGACGTGTCCGGCAGCGCGAGGGAAGCGGGGCTAGGCTTTGGACCCGGAATTAGAGGAGAGATGCACATATATATAAGTAGAGGGAGCTAGGAGAGTCCAAATGAGGAGTGGTTTTCGGCCACGCGATCGTGATCGAACGACCGAGAGCATGGAGGGGAGTTTGCTAGGTTTTGGGCCACTTTGGAAGGGGTGTTGGGCTGCACACAAAAGAGGCCTTTACGGTTACCCGGTTAACTGTTGGAGTACCAAACGACCTCCAAATGGAACGAAACTTGACAGACGGTCTACCAGTGGTATACCAAGGCCGCTTGGCAAACCTCGGGCCATGCCGAGAATGTTTAACACCCGCTCACAACGAAAGACAAAAAGGGACGCCGGGGACATAGGAGTGCCGGATTGCAAAACGGACAACGGGGAAAAGGCTCGGATGCATGAGACGAACACGTATGCAAAATGAGATGCACATGATGACATGATAGAAATGCATATGATGACATGGCAAAGTGCAACACGCAAGCAAATGACATGGCAACGACGGCAAATTACTGGCAGACACCTGGCGCAACGAATCCGGGGCGTTACAGGAGCACTCCTATGACAAGGCCTGCTGCTTCCAACTTCTTGATTTCTTTTGCGACGAATTCTTGGCGCTCCACTGCTTGTTTCCTGACCTTCTGCTTGACGGGCCATGCATGAGGACAGACGGCAAGGTGGTGCTCAATTACTTTCCTGGGAACACCGGGGATGTCAGACGGTTGCCACGCAAACATGTCGACGTTTCGCCCCGTGAAAGCAACGAAGCGCCAAGATTCCTATTTTGTCGAGAGTGGCATCGATGGTGAAGGTACCACCAGCTGCCGCCCTCCTTGGCGACACCTTCTTGGTCTCTGGCGGAGCCGCCATTGTCTTGTTATGCTTGCCGGTGGAGCTCGATGGTGCGTCCTCGACGGTAGCGCAGCACTCCAAAGAGGTGCGCTTGCCAGAGTGCGCATCAGAACTCTTGCCGGACTTGGTCTTCTTCTTCCCCCCGGGAGCTTCAACGGCAAGTGACTTGCGATCTGTTGCGGCTACTGCTTCCCAGTAGATCTTGTCGGCATAGATAAGAGCATCCTTCATGTCGCCAGGGATAGAGATGACACTTATCGGGCCTGGCATCTTCAGCATGTTGTATGCATAGTGAGAGGCTGCCATGAATTTGGCGAGTGCTAGACGGCCGAGTATCCCATTGTAAGGCAATGGAAAATCAGCAACGTCAAAAGTGACCCTCTCAGTCCTGAAGTTCAACTCGCTGCCAAACGTCACCGGCAAAGTCATCTTTCCCTTCGGCTTGCTCCTTCCCAGATTGATTCCTTGGAATGTGCCGGTCTCTTCGAGCTCGCTATCAGGGATCTGGAGTTTCTGGAGTACCGCGGAGGAGATCAGGTTCAAGCCGGCCCCGCCGTCAACTAGCATCTTAGTGACCTTGAGGTTGCGGATAGTTGGTGAAACCAACATCGGCAAGCACCCGACCGCAGATTATGCGATCGGGGTGGTCCTCAATATCAAAGACCCTCGTGGCTTTCAAACTCCCGCTCATCGGCCTCGCCATCATCCATATCTTCATCGCCGCCGCCGTCTTCATCATTGTCGCGGCGCGGGAGGTCTGTCTCTGCCGCTGCTTGGCCTTGCCGCGGCGTCCTCCCCGCCGGGCGCTTCTTGCCGGATCCTCCAGACCTTCTTGGGCCTTCTCCTTGTCGCCGCTCAGATTCAGCCTTTTGTTGCTCGACAAGCTGCTCGACCTTCTTGCAGCTCTGGAGGTCATGGCCCTTGGTGCGGTGGATCTTGCAAGATCGCTTGTCGGTACCGCCCCGCTTGTCGGCGCATCGCCACAAAGATTCTTGGCGCCACCCTCGTTGCCGGACGGCTCAACGACAAGCACATCTTTGCCTTTCTTCTTCCTGTTGTTCCGCCGTCGGTTTTTCTTTGCCGGGGCAGCATCCTCGCTGTCAGATCGTCCTGCTGCTGTGTTCTCTCCGGAGTTTCTCCTTCCTCAAGACGACGCACACTTGTCGCCAGGGCATATAGCTCATCGACGCCTCTCGATCTTGCACATCGCCATCTCCTCCGCATCTGCGGTTTCGACGCTCGATGGAACGCGCCGATGACCGCGCAGCGTGGACGTCCGATGTTGTGCCGTACACGGCTGAATCTTTGAATGTACTTGCGCAGGGCTCTCCTTCCTTACGGCGAAAGCGATGAAGGTCGCTCTCTTGGCCATGAGGTTTGTGGTCGCAGAAGGCGCCGACAAACCGATGGCATAGATCTGCCAGAGGATATGGAGTTGTCCGCAAGTGCATGAGCCAGACGACATTGGGCTTGAGCACCAACCGGAAATAGTTGGCAAGGATCTTGTCGTCCCGCCCCCCAGCAGCTTGCACCGCGATGGTGTAGATGCTGAGGAACTCCGACGGATGCGACTTGCCGTCGTACTTCTCTGGTACGTCTGGCGTGAAATTCTTCGTACTGGGCCACCGGACTTGCCGCAGCTCACGAGTGAATGCAGGGCAACCTACCGCGTACGGCAAGTCGCCTGGTTCCCCTGGCGCATGCATGTCGACAGAGGGCCCAGCGCACTGGTCCGATAGACGTCGCGCTTCTCTTCGGTGCTCGATGCGAGCACGAGCGTCTTCTTGCTGTCGTTCGTGAAGAACTTGGCGATGACGCGGTGGAGTCGTTGTCGAGGTAGATCCGGCGAGTCGGCGATCTTGGCCTTCGGGGTGGAGAGTGCACGGTGGTTGCACCCCCACCGGTTTTGTCACCATCGGCTCGTGCCTGGCAATCTTGCCGCGACTGCGATGTACTCGGCTGCCGTGGAGTGTCGCCGTTGGCGAAGCGGATGAGACTCTGAATGGTGGCCCTCCATTCGTCGATCTTGTCTGCCGTTGGAGGGTAATCCAGGAGCAGTTGAGCTCGCGCTAAAGCTTCTGCTGGAGTGGTGGGCGGCAGTGGTGAACGGTGCGAGGAGTGGGATATGCTCGGACTTCTAACTATGTTAGAAGGAGCAGTATCCCGTCCAGGCGACCGTGTCTTGCTCGTGCCAGCATGTTGGCGTGCATGCTGGTCTTGAGCATCTTGAGATCCACCAGCTCGATCTTGGTCCAACGAACGTATGGTACCGCGAGTACCATGATGTTGTCGGTCCCGTGCCTCCTGAGATGGGCGCGGTGCATGTACGGACGCCAAGGTCTGCGTAGCCTTGTCCTTGGACCTGGCAGCACCGTGAGCTCCCTCGTCGATGCCCGTTCTTCCTCCGGCATCTACCTCACCACCCGTCTGCTCCGGTGGCGGTGGGATCAACGTGGAAGGAGCAGCCACCTCCGAAGCCTTCTTCTTCGGTGGCATGTTGATGAAGATGATGAAGATCTAGCTCGTGTGGACGCCGGATCAGGTTCACACAACCTCGATGCCCCCTACCTGGCGCGCCAAAGATGTCGTGGAGGCTGACCCACGGACACCTATGGGACCGGTGGACCGAGCCGCTTTCGGTTCGGCGGGGGGCGGAGATCGCGCGAAGAGCAGATCAAGGCGAAGCACACGAGCGGTTTACCCTGCTTCGGAGCTCTCCGGAGAGATAATACTCCTACTGCTGCATGTCTGATTGTATTGAGTTCTTGCTCGGGAGCGCTGAGTGCTACAGTACACACTAGCTGCTAACGAGACCGAGCGTGAGTGTTTTCTGGCTTCCCAACCCCCCTCTACGTTGCGCCTGGGCCTCCTTTTATATGCTCAAGGGGTCACCGACATGTGGCAACGTAGACAAGGGTAAAAATGGAAAAGAATTGCGGTTGGTACAACTACTTGTACAGTGTATCATACCTAACCCTGGCGGCAGGGGACAAAGGCATTAAATGCCCGTCTGTGTCGCCCAAAGAGTGCAAAAAGGGATCGTCAGGGGCGCCACCGCTTGCCACGATGGCAATCTTGTCAGCGTCGCTTGCCACCTCGCACCGCTGGCTACACAGCCTCTTGCCACGCGCACCTGGAAAGGTCCCAGGGCGACACATTGGTGGATGTGCTGGAGCGCGGGTACTGAGTGGTAGCTTGTCGCTGCAAGCACCTTGCCGCTGGTCGTTGTCTTGTCGCTACCGAAGCTTGTCGCCATCGGCCTTGCCGGACGCGCGTGGCGCGTCGCGGCAAGTTCCTTGAGATGCCTTGTTGGCCTTCCCGCAAGCTCCTCTTGCGGGGCCTTGTTGGCCTTCCCAAAGAAGCTCCTCTTGCCGGGCTTTGTCTTCTTGGCTTTAATACTTTGTTCTTGAATGGCTCCAAAGGAACCACGGAGGACCTTGGCGGTCACCCGCAAGGCTTGCCCATGAGTCTTTGCATTCGCCTGCACAAGTTCAGGATACTAGGGTACCCCTACTCTAGTACACCGACAGGGGTCCTAGCAGAAACTAAGGGATAATAAGGCCTCCTTTTAATAGAGAACTGGAACAAAGCATTAGCACATAGTGAATACATGAACTCCTGAAACTACGGTCATCACCGAGAATTATCCCGATTATTGTCACTTCGGGGTTGTCGGATCATAACACATAATAGGTGACTATAGACTTGCAAGATAGGATCAAGAACACATATATTCATGAAAACATAATAGGTTCAGATCTGAAATCATGGCACTCGGGCCCCAGTGACAAGCATTAAGCATAGCAAAGTCATAGCAACATCAATCTCAGAACATAGTGGATACTAGGGATCAAACCCTAACAAAACTAACTTGATTACATAGTAAATCTCATCCAACCCATCACCGTCCAGCAAGCCTACGATGGAATTACTCACGCACGGCGGTGAGCATCATGAAATTGGTGATGGAGGATGGTTGATGATGATGACGGCGACGAATCCCCCTCTCCGGAGCCCCAAACGGACTCCAGATCAACCCTCCCGAGATAGATTAGGGCTTGGCGGCGGCTCCGTGCCGTAAAACGCGATGAAACATTCTCTATGATTTTTTTCTCCCCGAGCGTGAATATATGGAGTTGGAGTTGAGGTCGGTGGAGGTCCAGGGGGCCCACGAGATAGGAGGGCGCGCCCTAGGGGGGGCGCCCCCTGTCTCGTGGACAGCATGTGCGCCCCCTGGTGTTGATTCTTTCGCCAAAAATTCTTATTACTTCAAAAAGTGCCTCCGTGGATTTCCAAGACATTCCGAGAACTTTTCTTTTCTACGCATAAAACAACATCATGGCAGTTCTGCTGAAAACAACATTAGTCCGGGTTAGTTCCATTCAAATCATGCAAGTTAGAGTTCAAAACAAGGGCAAAAGTGTTTGGAAAAGTAGATATGTTGGAGACGTATCACATCTTTAATTGTCCTTGGTGCTTGGATCTGCTCAATGGCCTTGATCTTGTCGGGATTAGCTTCGATCCCCCTGTGGGACACAAAGAACCCAAGCAGCTTGCCAGAGGGAATGCCAAACACGCACTTCTCTGGGTTGAGCTTCAAGTTTATCTTTTGCAGATTTACAAATGTGTCCCCCAAATCTTGGATAAGAGTTTACTTTGTCCCTGGTCTTGACCACAATGTCATCCATATAAGCTTCAATGTTTCTATGTAGCTGAGGTTCAAAACCAATCTGGACCGCCCTTGCAAAAGTAGACCCGGCAATCTTTAATCTGAATGGCATGTGTATAAAGCAATACGTACCACACGGGGTAATGAACGAGGTCCTATCTTCGTCTTCCTTGGACATGAAGATCTGGTGATATGCAAAATACACATCCAGGAAGGAAAGCAAATCGCAACCTGAAGCGGAATCCACGATCTGATCAATGCGCAGCAAGTGAAATGCGTCCTTAGGGCAAGATTTGTTGAGATCTGTGAAATCTATGCAAAGCCTCCACTTCCCGTTAGCCTTCTGGACTACCATTGGTTTTGCTAGCCAAGTGGGATGCAGCACTCCTCTGACCAAACCAGCTGCTTCAAGCTTCCTGATCTCTTTTGCAATAAACTATTGACTCTCCAAGGCCTGCTTCCGGACTTTTTGCTTAACAGGTCTGGGGTGTGGCCATACAGCAAGGTGGCGCTAGATTACCTCCCTAGGAACAACGGGGATATCAGATGGTTGCCATGCAAATACATCAATATTCGCCCGTAGGAAGACAACGAGCGCCCTTTCCTATTTGTCATCAAGGGTGGCCTTGATGGAAAAGGTACCATCAACGCCAGCTAGCCCTGCCGGGACCTTCTCCACTTGTGGAGCACAAACCTACGTCCTTTTGCTGTTGGAAATCTCCGGCAAATCATAAACAGGTGCAGCGCACTCCGAAGAGGCGCGCTTCCCGGATTCCTTGCTGGTGTCCCTACTATCCTTCTTCTTTCCTCTGCTTTCCTTGACGGGAACTGCTGCTGCCATTGCCTCTGCCGTGACTGCGTCCGAGTACATCTTGTCTACACAAATGATTGCGTCCTTCTCATCTGATAGGATAGAGATAATTCCGAGTGGCCCAAACATCTTCAGGGTATTGTAGGCATAGTGGGATGCCGCCATCACTATAAAAAAAGACACATCCGTGACATTTTGGGCCGAACGAATTTTTTTTTCATACTTATGAAACTTCTATGACGATAATTGTGACAAAACCCGGTATCATTATAGATGTGGTGGGCTCCTACTTCTATGACAAAAAATCATGACAGAAAATGGGCTTTTCATCCTGGGCGGCCGGAGACGCAGCTGCATGACATTCTTTGGGCCGTCCATGACGGAAAAAACTGTGGTAGAGGCGACGGCGAGGAAAATTTCGGGGAGTTCCCGGTTACGGTGGGTGATCGGGGGCTGAGCGATGCACGTTTCTCTCGTACACGTACGCGCGTGTGTGCGAGGCGTTGGCTCTAACTGAACCTGAGCGAGGCGTTCGGCTATAACTGAACCCGAGTGATTGCACTGCAGGCTACGCGTTACTGAACCCGAGCGATCGATCGATGGCTGTTAACTGAACCCAATCGAGCGATTTCTTTGCTATTGCTGCTAACTGAAGCGCATCGATGCTGCCTCTTGATGAACATTGAGCATTGCGGGGGGGTTTGGATGAACAGTGAGCGGTGCGGGTGGATGAACAGGACCCTGTGGCGTTGCCTCTGGATGAACAGGACCCCGATCAATCGAGCCGGTTGGGGCTAGATGAACAGGACCCCGTGGAGGGCTAGATGAACAGCATGACCCCGTGGAGGGCTGGATGAACAGTAGACGGTGGAGGGGTGCCCGTGGACGGTTGGTTGAACAGTAGCCGGTGGAGTAGCAACCGGTGGAGGCATGATGAACAGGAGCCCGTGGAGGCTGGAGGAGCTCGACGGTAGCCCCTGGAGGCTGGAGGAGGTCGACGGTGGAGATGAACAGTATCCCGTGGAGTCCCGTTTTGTGGTACGCCACACCCCTCCCGATGAACAGGACCCCGGTTTCGACCGTAGCGCTCCACACAAGTCCGTTTTGTTCGTTTTGCGGTACGCCACACCCCTCCCGATCAATAGGACCCCCGGTTCAACCGTAGGAGGTCCGTTTCCTCTGTTTTGCGTTACGCTAGACCCCTCCCGATGAACAGGATCCCGTTTCGAACGTGGCCTATCGAACACAAGGCCGTTTCCTCTGTTCTGCGGTACGCCAGGCCTCGTTTCCATTGCCTGTTCCATCCAAGCCGGTTTGCTCCCACGCGTTTCATTGCCTCCCGATGCACACGATGCAGTTCATTGCCTCCCGATGAACACGACGCATTCCATTTCCTCCCCATGAACATGAAGACGACGCAGTTTCTCCGTTCCGACCCAGCCATGTACATGAGCCCTGGCCGTACGTATGCACGAGTAGGCGTTCGAGACCCCGCCCGTATGTACACATACATGGCTGTATTCTCTTTCTTGCACACTGGCCGATGTACGTACGTGTACATGCTACATGCGCACCTATACTATGACACGTGCGCGCCTCTACATCCACCAATAAGTACATACACGTTCGCGACCAGAATGACAACACTACGTATGCTTCGACCAGGTGGGTCCCGACTCTCAGGCACTTCCTTGCGTGCGAAGATGTAGCTGGTGGGTCCCAGCAGTCAGGGGGGCGAATCGTTTTTTTTGTTGCCCGGACGCACTTCCTTGCGTGCGAAGGTGTAGCTGGTGGGTCCCAGCAGTCAGGGGGGAAACCTTTTTTTTCGTGAAATACGGTGGCCCGTCCGGTGGGTCCCTGCTGTTAGGTGGAGGAATAATTATTTTGTGCGTAATAAGGAGGCACTTCCTTGCGGCCACCGTGGACCCAGTTGTCAGCCTCTCCACGCATAGTACTCTTTCGATGGAAGTCGGTCGTTTACCACATTAACCACGCCGCGCCGAGAGCACCAGGGCAGTGGATGACGGCGAGGCCTAGGAAGGAGACGACATGGAGCCAGGGAAGATGCAGTAGTGGATGCCCACGCGAAGATGAGTACGAGGGTTCACTGGTTCGGCTACGGTGTGAGGCTTCCCTCACCACCGAATAACAGGGGTGTGGGTGAGTAGACGGATGGCCTGGCCAGCTGTGGGAGTAGTAGGGGGCGGTGAGGCCTCCGCGGTATCATAGCCGGCCACAGGAGGCAGGAGCATGCAGCATGACCGGTGCTGCTTTGGGCGGCTGGAGCACGAAGACCAGAGGTTGAAGAAGCACTATGGCCGTTGGATGGACCTCGTACAGTCACTAGAGTATTGACAAAGTTGACAAAGCCCTCCGTCCCCGTCAACTTAGTAGGCCCACAAGTCAGCCCAAGAATATGGTGGGTCCCAGCTAGCAGGGGGGTATTCATTTTTGGGGGCGTAATAAGGAGGCACTTCCTTGCGTGTGAAGATATAGCTGGTGGGTCCGACCTGTCAGCTGGGGGAACGTTTTTTCGTGAAATACAGAGGCCCTTCCTATGGGTCCTAGCTGTCAGGTGGAGGAATCATTATTTTGCGTGTAATATGGAGGAATTTCCTTGTGTGCATACATGGACCCAGCTGTCAGCCTCTCCACGTACAGTCCACGTCCGATGGATGTCGTTCGTTGACCATGTTGACCAGGCCACGCCGAGAGCACCATGGCGGTGGACGACGGCGAGGCCTGGGAAGGGAATGACATGGAACCAAGGAAGACTCGGCAGTTGTTTCCCACATGGAGGGGAGTACGACTGTACGAGGGTTTACTGGTTCGTCTGCCATCGCCGGAGAATAACATTAGGTGTGGGTTAGTAGAGGGATGGCTAGGCCAGTGATGGGAGTACGGTGGGGCGGTGAGGCCTGTGTGGCAGCACATCCGGCTATGGAGAGGAGGGACAAGGTAGTCCCGCCGGCACTTGTTGAGCGGCTGGAGGAGGAAGAGCAGAGATTCAAGAAGCACGACAGCCATTGGTTGGACATCCAACAGCCACTTCTTGTGCGTCAACCTTTTTTAGGAAAGCCTCAAATCTGTGGGAAACAGCATACAGGCCATCTGCCATTATTTCTAATAATTTACACCCCATTTGCTAATTCTTACGGTTTTTTGGAGCCCATATTCTTTTTGTTAGCATTACAGCCCATATTGTGGCCACTGTTAAAAAATTATACGGAATTTTGCATATGTCGGTGCGTTCTGAACTGTTTTTAATCCCGAAATTTCGAGTCACATTCAGACTGATTTTAAAAATAAATGTATATCAATATAAAATCCAATAAATCGTCCACGCATAAAAATCAATGCAATTTAAAATCTCGCAATAAAAAAAGATATTTGAAACTAATTGCCAGTTTGATGTGTTTTAAAAATGTACACCCCATTTCTCAGTACTCATAGGCCATTTTCTCGGTCAGCCGAATGAAGCTCTCCTCGTCTTGAAAGATTTGCTGCCCAACAGGCCTGATAAAGCGACTTACTTGACAAATCACAAAAAAAACTAGGCTAGCCATTTTCAGAAAGAAAAAAAAACTACTGGGCTGGTTTGCGGTAAACATAAAAGAAAAGGCTGTCTTGACAGGCTAGAGTGTCCCGCACAACCGAGTTGACATCCTGCTTCTATCTCAAAAACAAATTAGATAAATGCCACTCCAATTATGGTGATTCATAAAAATGCCACTGCAATTTCCAAACTTTGAAAAATGCCACTACAATTTTTGCAAACTTTGACAAACGCCACTCCACACTTCGAAAAATGCCACTAGAAATGGCATGAAATGGCATTTTTTTAAAGTTTGGAAATTGCAGTGGCATTTCTCGGAAACACCAGATTTGGAGTGGCATTTATCAAATTAACCCAACACAAAAATAACTGGGCGAGCTGCTGGGTCCCTGGTGTCAGCCGCTTGTTGTGCAATTCTCTCGTTTATTGACTACATTGACAATGGCATGGGACCCAGATGTCAGAAATCCAATAGGAGGAGCCATTTTTCTATTGTCTTGAAATAAGGAGGCACTTGCTTGCGTACTGCCATAACCTTGGCGGGTCCCTGTTGTCATCATCTCCACGTACAATCATCTCCTGATTGTGTACGCGTCAACTTGGTAGGCCCACAAGTCAGTCTCTAAACACGTGGAGGACAAATACAACCCATTTAAAAAAGGGACATTTACATTTGTGCCCCTAACTGGAACCCACTACTCAGATTTGCCCCTAATTTCGAAGCATGCTCAAATTTGCCCCTCCACTGTTAGGTGCACTTATAGAATTGCCCTTCCGTGCCGTCACCGTCCGGTCAAATGACTTTGACCGTTGTCTGAACATTTGCTGGACATTTTACCCCTGACTTGATGTATCACTTACAGGTGGGACCCACTCTAAAAAGATAAATACAAAAAAACTCTTCCTATCACACTCTCTCACACACACTTACATGTCGGGCCAAACTAAAAAAGAAAACAAAACTTTCTCTCACACAGCCCCCTCTCCCTCCCTGACATGTGGGCCATGGGACCCACTGTAAGGGTCAACACCCGCCCTTGCTTGGTCATGGCGAGACTTGGAAGCTCCGGTGCCCGTCGCCGGCGAGGGGCGGGCGCGCCTGCGTGTGAGGGCCACGGGGTAAGCTCTAGGTGGTCTAGCAAGGGAGGGCTGGAGGTCGAGCAGGGACTGGCGGAGTATTGGGCATGCCCGAGGCCAGTGGCGGTGGCCATCAAAGCTACGTGTGAGGGGGTTGGAATGCACGGGAAAGAGGGGATCGAGGTGCATCGGCATTAGAAGCTCTCTACGAGCATGCCAGAGTAGTCTAATGGGCAGGGGATGGCTGATGGAGAGCACATGGACCTCACCTCCAGTCGCCCGAGGAAGGCGTCGTGGTGAGGGGACTAGACGAAAAAGAGCTCACCCGCGACATGCCTGGCAGATCTGCAACACCATACGGATCTCCTGGATGGTAAGCGGGCACCGGGGGACCTCGTACGACGGTGAATCTAAGACGGCGGCCGGCGGGCAGAGGCGATGGAGATGCGTCAGATGCAGAGTTGCAGGGCACCCCGAGGTCTCGATCTTAGGCATGCGGATGCTCTGTATGACGGCGAGATTTTTGGACATGGCGGTGGGGCTTCTCGGCTTCGTTGGCCACGTGAACGGAGGCGCTCAGGTGAGCGGGCAGGCGACACGCCCCGGCCTCTGTACCTCAAGAAGATGACCAGCGAGTGGGCTGGGATGGCTGGGCTGTCCTGGGCCGAAAGGAAAGCCTGCCCTCTTTCTATTTTTTCTCAATTTCTGTTATATTTTTTTCCAGGGCAAAAATGTCCAACAGACGCCAGAAAACGGTCAAAGCCCTTTGACCTGACAGAAACGGCACGGAGGGGCATTTCTATAAGGATACTTGACGGTGGAGGGGCAAATTTGAGCATGCTTCAAAATTAGGGGCAAATCTGAGTAGTGGGTTCCAGTTAGGGGCACAAATGTAAATGGCCATTTAAAAAAATAAGAGCCCATTCCATACGTTCAAACGGAAAGTTCAACATTCAGAGCAAAGTAACAGGTCCGATCCACATATAGTGTACTGGACTTCCACATTGACAACCATCATAGCCAACTTAACTATCTACTCCCACTAATACTCTAGTAGCGTGCAAGTACTAACTTACTCCTAGCTAACTAGACGATGCCGGCTGCCATCTGCGGCACACGCTAAATGCTAGCACCGGCGTCATGCGCCTCGCCTCAGACTTGCAAGAGGTGCGATAGGGCGCGTTGCTCGCGCGCGTTGGCCCTTTCCATGCCGGCGTGGTCCACCGAAGCTTCGGCTTCCAAGCGGGAAACCCACTTGATGAGCTGGTAGTAAAAATCGGCGTCGCGAACGCGTGCGTGCGTCGACAACCTCGTGGCGATTTTCCGGTGCCAGCCTCCACGAGTCGTCGGGCCGCGAGCACTCGCCGCAACTCGAGCGACGTGCGCTTGCTGCTCCATGTCCCGCTGGCGGCGCAAATCAGTGATACGCTGCTCCTCCGCCAGGCGGTCGGGCTCCAACAACTCCTGCTCCTCCGCCAGACGGTCGTGCTCCAACAACTCCTCGATCTCCGCATTGCAATCTAAAGACGGATAGAATGCCTCCTCCCTCCGTCTGCCTTCCGGTGAAAAACCGAACACTAGTTCAAGTGGTGACCGCCTCCGCCGTCACCTACCGCGGACGGACGGGGGCATGGCGGACGTGGCGAGAGACATCGGGCCGGTGGGGGCTTATGAGGATATGGCGAGTTGGGTCACAATGCCACCGGAGAAGGCCGGCAAACAGTACTTATAGGCAGAAGGTAGCGCGACGGTCATCAGAATTCAATGCATAAGCAGGCATGGCTTAGCGCGCCAGCTTGCCGTGGAAAACTAGAGAAACTGAAATTATGACTGTGCCGTCCTGTCCCGTCTGGGTCGCACGCCGGCATGGCGGTCAAACGAGTGCACTCGAATCATCTCCCTCCTTGTCAATAATGATTCCACGGATTTAAAAAGCCTGCAACAATTAAACGCATCTTTTTTCGCATCAGTTAGTTGTCTTAATTACGGCCGGCTGCATGCAGGCACTCAAAATCGCCCGCAGCCAGTATGCGGAGTAGCATGCAACGATTCGCAGCCGAGGGCACACATGCAGCCACTTAAATCGCTGGAATTAATTAGGCTTAAACGTCTGCATGCCATTAATTATTGCCATGCCTTGGTCTTGCTGCTTTGCTCATGGGACTAATAAACCGGACGGAGGGAGTACCTTGGTTGGTGAGAGGATTGAATTAAGCCCTGTAAACCGGAAAGGAGGTACTAGTACGTGCGTGATCCGCTATTTATTCGTGTAGGATCAAGTAAGTCATTTCTTGAATTGAGCCCTACAAACCAGAAAGGAGGTAGTACGTGCGTGATCCGCTAATTATCCATGTAGGATCGAGTAGGTAGGATAGTGTAGCTTGTCAGTTTCTTCACAGGTAGGCATTTTTATTAAAAAAGCTTCCACTTCGGATCTTGCATCGCAAATAAAACTGCCAGGAGCGCATTCGTAGGCTAGCTAGTGATCGATCAGTAACTTGTGAACATTGAGCGAACAGAAATAAGTAACTGTTAATGCATCTCAATGATTCACAGATCATATACAAATATGTAGCTCCAGAAGCAAAGATCAGCCACTTCGGATCTTGAGTCGCAACTAAAACTAACTAGTACGATTCCCATACATAAATCAACATGTTAATGCATCTCAATGATTCACAGATCATATACAAATATGTAGCTCCAAAAGCAAAGATCTAGAAAAAACATCTGTTCTTCCTACTAACATGGATGCTTCTCTTGGCCAACATTCAGTACAGACTGAAAGACAAATTTTTTTGTGAAGTCTACAATTCCTCTTGCAAACGTAAGTGGTTTCACCAACAGCTGGAACCATAAGAATGAACCACAGATGATGCAGGAACATCCACAGCAATATGATTTGGTCTTCTCTCGATCACACCGCGAGACTATTTTCGGAATACAAACTTTAACTTAGGCAAAATGATGCCCATTGTATAATCAGACCAAAGCAATGAAGCACCTAGTGTTGGCCAATAAATAGTACAATACTACTTTTCTGTAGGGCATGAAGTGACTATCCAATCTTTCTGTGTCTATTTTCAAATGGCACTGCATGCAGTGACTATACTATTCTGTTGTGCAGTTCAACCAAAATTGCAGACACTTTGTTTGTTTGCTAAATAGCAATGGGCAGACATCTCTGTCTGCACAAATATCAAGCAGCTAGTAAACATATACCACACCTTGTATTTTCATTCTAAACATGTCTCTTCCGCTTAGCATCTTTCATGTTCTGCACTGGACAATCTGATACAGTTATGTTAAATCATGCACAACTCCAATGACAAGCCAAGCAATTTTTTCATACTTTTGAGGTTCTCAAACTTTTTCAAATTTCACGCAATACATGAGCGTGAGCCATGGATATATCACTATAGGTGGAATGGAATATTGGGGTTGTGCAAAAGACAAAAATAAGTAGATAGTCTCACATGAACTAGGCATATCAACGGGCTAGGGAGATGCCCATCAATAGATATCAATTTGAGTGAGTAAGGATTGCCATGCAACAGATGCACTAGAGCTATAAGTGTATGAAAGCTCAAAAGAAACTAAGTAGGTGTGCATCCAACTCGCTTGCTCATGAAGACCTATGGAAATTTGAGGAAGCCCATAATTGGAATATACAAGCCAAGTCTATAATGAAAAATTCCCACTAGTATATGAAAGTGACAACATATGAGACTCTCTATCATGAAGATCATGGTGCTACTTTGAAGCACAAGTGTGGAAAAAGGATAGTAGCATTGGCCCTTCTGTCTTTTCTCTCATTTTTTATTTTATTTTGGGCTCTTTGGCCTCTTTTTTTCTGTTTTCCTCTTTTTTTTTCTTTTTTTCTTTTTGATTTTTTGTCCAGAGTCTCATCATGACTTGCGGGGGAATCATAGTCTCCATCATCCTTTCCTCACATGGTACAATGTTCTAATAATGATGATCATCACACTTTTATTTACTTACAACTCAGGAATTACAACTCGATACTTAGAAAAAATATATGACTCTATATGAATGCCTCAGGCGGTGTACCGGTATCTGCAATGACACGAGAGTGACATGTATAAAAATATGAATGGTGGCTTTGCCACAAATACAATGTCAACTACATGATGAAGCAAAGCAATTTCACAATGATGGAGCATGTCATAATAAATGGAACGGTGGAAGTTGCATGGCAATATATCTCGGAATGGCTATGGAAATGCCATAATAGGTAGGTATGGTGGCTTTTTAAGGAAGGTATATGGTGGGTGTAATGCATTGGCAAAAGTTGCGCGGTACTAGAGAGGCTAGCAGTGGTGGAAGGGTAAGAGTGTGTATAATCCATGGACTCAACATTAGCCATGAAGAACTCACATACTTATTGCAGAAGTCTAGAAGCTATCGAAACAAAGTATTAGACATATGCTTCTGGGGGATAGATTGGTAGGAAAAGCCCATCGCTCGTCTGCGACCGCCACTCATAAGTAAAACAATCAATAAATAAACCATGCATGCCCCAACTTCATCACATAACGGTTCACCATACATGCATGCTACGGGAATCCAAGGTAGTCAGAATCTCGACCCGACTACGCATGACTTGAAGACCCTACGAAAGCATGTCAATCCAAATCCCACTATGAATCCAAGTCAGGTAGAATCCATGTTGAGTCGCGATCCAAATCATAGAATCATGTACAAAATTTCACAATCCCGACTATGCTATGGACTATGTCCGATTCTACTAATAAATCTAAGCCGTTTGTTTAGTTGTAGCAGAATATAAATTTCTTGTGTGCATACAAAATATCTTATTTGAGTAAATCTAGTAGAATCCTCGATTCCACGACTTGATCTTACAACTCGATTCTGTCTGAGGAAAATCGATCCGACTCACAATCCCGACTCGGACTACCTTGCGGGAATCACAAACTTTAACACAAGTATTGCTACCAATCCATAATTACTCACTAGCATGTCTCTAGTATCACCATCTTTATATCTCAAAACAATCATAAGGAATCAAACTTCACATAGTATTCAATGCACTTAATATGAGATTCTTTATTATATCCCTTGGATGCCCATCATTTTAGGAATAAATTCATAACCAAAGAAAATTACCATGTTGTTTAAAGACTCTCAAAATAATATAAGTGAAACAAGATATTTCAACAATTTCTATAAAATAAAAACACCACCGTACTCTAAAAAGATATAAGTGAAACACTATAGCATATTGCCTAGCTCAAAAGATATAAGTGAAGCATATAGAGTATTCTAATAAATTCACGATTCATGTGTGTCCCTCTCAAAAGGTGTGTATAGCAAGGATGATTGTGGAAAACTAGAAAGTAAAGACTCATTTCATACAAGACGCTCCAAGCAAAACACATATCATGTGGTGAATAAAAATATAGCCTCAAGTAAATTTACCGATGGATTGAAGACGAAAGAGGGGATGCCTTCCGGGGCATCCGCAAGCTTAGTCTCTTGGTTGTCCTTGAATATTACCTTGGGGTGCCTTGGGCATACACAATCTTAGGCTCTTGCCACATCTTATTCCATAGTCCATCAAATCTCTACCCAAAACTTGAAAACTTCACAACACAAAACTCAACAGAAAACTCTTGAGGTCCGCTAGTATAAGAAAATAAAATCACCACTTTTGGTACTATTGTGGACTCATTTTCTTATTTATATTGGTGTAATATCTACTTCATTCAAACTTCTCCTTGGTTCATGCCCCCCGATACAACCCATGGAGTCATTAAAATAAGAAACAACACATAGAAAACCAAATTTGTCAAAAACAGAATATTCTGTAGCAATCTGTAAACTTCGAATACTTTTGTAATTCCAAACATTCTGAAAAATATAGGAAAATAGAGGAAATTTGTATATCAATCTTGTGCAAGATGAATCAGTATTTTATCACGCTTTTGTGAATTATTAAAATTATTTTACTAGGCGCAAAAGTTTATGTTTTCAGCAAGATCAATTCAAGTATCACCGTAAGCCATCCCAAAGGTCTTACTTGGCACAAACACTAATTTAAACACCAAAGCACAATTAGTACAGAGGTAATAATGTGTATTTTCATAGAAACAGAAAAGAAAAATATTGGGTTGTGTCCCAACAAGCGCTTTTCTTGAAAGCCTTTTCGCTAAGCATTGAGAATTTTAATGATGCTCACACAAAAGATAGCAAACTGAAAAACGAAGAGAGCATCATGTAGCATGTGAAAAACAAGTTTAAGTCTAACATACTTCCGATGCACGGGAATTTTATAATCAAACAAATTATCAAGACAAGCAAAAACTAGCTTACGGAAGTAAGAATAAAGAAACTATAACAATTTCAACTTAACGAGTGGTAATTTAGTGACATGAAAATTTCTACAACCACATTTTCCTCTCTCATAATAATTACATGTGGAATCATATTCAAATTCAACAATATATCTATCACATAACATATTCTCCACATGATCCACATGCATGCAAAGTTGACACTGTTCCAAGATAGTGGGGTTATCAAATAAAGTCATGACCTCTCCAAGCCCACTTTTATCAAAAACTTTGTATGATTGATCATTCTCCAAAGTAGTGGGATCATTATTACCTAGAGTTGACACTCTTCCAAACCCACTTTCTATTACTGCAAACACTATTATCAATAGTACATTCATCATGGGGCTTAAAATAAATTTTCAAGATCATAAGAGAAATCACCCCAAGCTTAGGGTTTTGTATATTATTAGCACAATTGACATCAATAGAATTTATAATAACATCATTGCAATCATTCTTTTCATTCAAGGAGCTATCGTGAATCACTTCATAAATTTCTTCTTTCAAAAGGTCATCACAATTTTCTGATTCACGAATTTCAAGCAAAACTTCATAAAGATAGTCTAGTACGCACAAATCACTAGCAATTGGTTCATCATAATTGGATCTCTTAAAAAGATTAGCATGTGGATGACGATCCATAAACTCTTTGCTTCTTGTTTCTAATAAAATACACAATTATGCCAAGCAAACGAGCAAACAAACCAAGTAAGACATAAGGGCAAACGGAAAGAAGGAAAATATTTTTGTGTTTTTCTGAAATTGTTTTAGAAGTGGAGGAGACGAAAACGAGATGAAAATGGCGAATAATGTAATGTAAGATATGAGATTTTATGATGGGTACTTGGTAGGCTTGATGTAGGTCTCCCTAGCAACGGCGCCAGAAAATCTTCCTACTACTTCTTGAGCTTCCGTTGGTTTTTCCCTTGAAGAGGAAAGGGTGATGCAGCAAAGTAGAGATAAGTATTTCCCTCAGTAAGAGACCTAAGGTATCAGTCCAGTAGGAGGTAGAAGCAAGTCCCCAATCTATGCACCTGCACAAACAATCAAACACTTGCAGCCAACGCGATAAAGGGGTTGCCAATCCCTTCATGGTCAACAGCAATGGTGAGATCTAACAGAGATAGCTATAAAAGATTGCTAGAACGTAGAACTAATTAAAATTAAATAAATTGCAGCAAGGGACTTTTGTGTTTTTTGTTTATAGATATAGAAATATATAATGGAAAATAGACCTGGGGGCCATAGGTTTCACGAGAGGCTTTTCTCTTGAAGGAAAATAATACGGTGGGTGAACAAATTACTGTCGAGCAATTGATAGAAAAGCACAAAGTTATGACGATATCCAAGGCAATGATTATGAATATAGGCATCATATTCGTGTCAAGTAGACCGAAACGATTCAATATCTACTACTATTACTCCACACATCGACCACTATCCAGCATGCATCTAGAATATTAAGTTCATAAAGAATGGAGTAATGCCTTAAGTAAGATGACATGATGTAGAGGGATAAACTCAAGGAATATGATGGAAACCCCATATTTTTATCCATGATGGCAACAATACAATACATGCCTCACTACCCCTACTATGCCACTGGGTGAGACACTGCAAGATTGAACAGAAAACTAAGCACCTCTCCCACTGCAAGAAATACCAATCTAGTTGGCCAAACCAAACCAATAATTCAAAGAGAAATACAAAGATATCAACTCATGCATATAAGCATTCAGAGAAGATTTAAATAATATTCATATATAATCTGATCATAAATCCAGAATTCATCGGATCTCGACAACCACACAACAAAAGAAGATTACATTGGATAGATCTCCAAGAACATCGAGGAAAACATGGTATTGAGAATCAAAGAGAGATAAGAAGCCATCTAGCTAATAGCTATGGACCCGTAGGTCTGAGGTAAACTACTCACGCTTCATCGGAAGGGCAATAGGGTTGATGTAGATGCCCTCCATGATCGAATCCCCCTCCGGCAGATTGCCGGAAAAGGCCCAAGATGGGATCTCACGGGAACAGAAGGTTGCGACGGCAGAAAAGTATCTTTGTGGCTTGTTTTGTGGGTTTGGGAATACATCTAAATTTATAGGATGAAGAGGGAGGTCGGTGGACTCCCGAGGGTGACACAAGCCTGGGGGCACCCCCCTATGTCTTGTCTAACCTCATGGGTCTTGTGACTTCATCTCCAAATCTTGTAGGTGTCTTCTGGTCCAAGAAAAATCATCGCGAAAGTTTTATTCCATTTGGACTCTGTTTGATATTCCTTTTCTGCGAAACTCAAAAACAAAGAAAAAACAGAAACTAGCACTGGGCTCTAGGTTAATAGGTTAGTCCCAAAAATCATATAAAATAGCATATTAATGCATATAAAACATCCAAAGCAGATAATATAATAGCATGGAACAATAAAAAATTATAGAGATGTTGGAGACGTATCAGTCTTCTTCATGGTTTTTATGTACCAAGTCTTGAGTACTTTGAATAAGCTTGTCTTTCGTCAAGCCCTTCCTAATGAGGAGGCTGCTACTGCCTGTGCATATTCAGGGGTATTGAAGACCCATTTTCAATACACCGACAAAAATTGACAAACAAACACAAACAAAAAAGCACTCAAAAACAAGTGAAGTCAAGCAAACAACAAGCTTACTAAATTCTTTCAGGTATGCAGCCCCATTTATTGAGGATAAGTGATAGCACACTTGAGGTGCTCAATCACGTCTTTCACTTGCTATGCTCTAGGCATGGGCCACTTGTTGGCCTAATCCATCTGGGGTTCACCTGGAGTACACAGGTTGAGGTAGTTTTCATGGTTGGTCCTCTCTGCGAGTTTGGGTTCATCAACCTGAGGTTCAAAGTGCTCTGCATAGATCTGGCGATGGCTTTTGCACCCTGGATGTCGACGATTGCTCCTCTATAGGTGACTATAATGATGGGCTTAGGCGGCAGTAAACTTCTTAAGGTTGGCGGTGGTACTGGGTTTAGAGGCTTTGGGTAGGCATGAGGTGTTGCAAACAAACTGGTTTGCTCCATGAGGGCTTTGACGACAACATCTCTTGCAGTCTTCAGCTAGTAGTAGGTCCTATGTAGCAGCATTCCTTGAGTATGGAAATACTAGGTCAGCTGGACGGTGCTGGGTCTTCTTCCTTGGTGGTGCGGGGATCTGTGAGATCTTGATCTGTGCTTGTTACATTTGGAATTAGCAGTACTCCTGATATGTCTGCAATGTATCTATCATTTTCAATTGTTCCATGCTATTATATTATCAATCTTAGATATTCTATATACACTTTCAAGCATTGATATATCATTTTTTTGGGACTAAACTACTAATTTAGTGCCCAGTGCCAGTTGCTATTTTTTTGCTTGTTTTTTGTTTGGCAGAATATCAGTACCAAACAAAGTCTAAATGCCAAAAAAATTTGGAGATTTTTTCTGGACAAAAGAGACACTAGAAGCTTCGGGAGAAGACTAGAAGATGGACCGTGGGCCCACAAGGCACCGGGGCGTGCCCTGGTGTGCTGTGGGGCCCACGTGGCTCCATTTGACCCAACTCCGCCTCTGTAAATTATCTAAAATCGTGAAACCAACAGAGGAGTCCACGAAATAACTTTTGCGTTGTTCCAAAACCATGAGATCCCACGTGGAGGCATTTTCCGGCACTCTGCCAGGGGGGATTCAATCACGAAGGCGGCTCTTCATCATCCTTGCTGCCCTCCGATGATGCGTGATTAGTTTACCAAGGACCTATGGGTCCATAGTTTGTAGCTAGATGAGTTCTTCTCTCTATTTGATCTTCAATACAATGTTCTCCTCGGTGTTCTTGGACATCTATTCAATGTAATGACTTTTTGTGGTGTGTTTGTTGATATCCGATGAATTGTGAGTTTATGATCAGATCTATCCGTGAGTATTATTTGAGTTTTCTCTGAACTCTTTTATGCATGATTGTTATAGCCTCGTATTTCTTCTCCTATTTATTGGTTTGGTTTGGCCAACTAGATTGATTTATCTTGCCATGGAAAGAAGTGCCTTGTAATGGGTTCGATCTTGCGGTGCTCAATCCTCGTGACAGAAAGGGACATGACACACATGTGTCTTTGCTCTTAAGGGTAAAAAGATGACATTTATTTCATATGTGAGTTTTGCCGGTGCAATATTTGCCCTCCTGTTTTTTGGATATTGTTGACAGAAACAGGCAGACTGATTTCTTTGTGCACATAGAGGGAAGTAGTCCATGCAGAGCCGAAGAGAATGCTCTCTCCGGTGTCAAGTTCGAGGAACTTCACCGAAGAATATCTGTGTTGCAGAGAAGAATGACCTACATTTGTTGAATTCCTGTAGGCGAGAAGATTGATATGAAGGAGTTAGTCCCTCGAAAATTATTGCTGAGGTGAAGCAATGGTTCAGAGTTTCTGTCCGAAGAAATTGACTGCAGCGAATGGAAGTCAAAGACAAAGTGAAGACGTAGCAATCATTTAGTTGTTCTACTTTTGTCTATTTGAGTCATAGGACCTCCGAACTATGAAGATGGGTATAGGTTCTTGAAGCCTAGATCTTCTGTGATGCTTAGCCCAAACCTACGCGAGAGTGAGAGAAATCTCTTTGTGTTTCGAATGATTACCTGGCAGCAGTAGATGTTGTTCCTCATACTACAGGAGAAATCTTTCCAAATGAGTTCACATTACTTTCTCCGCAAGGAATGTTACAGTTGTGCTGAATTTCCGACCATCGGACTCATGTCGTTCGGCCATTGGCTGCTCTACATGTACAATTTTGTCATTTCCTATCAGGGAAGGCTGCGGCTATAAATAGCCAACCCGCTCCAACGTTGCCTGTTGGCTGCTCCTCTTAAGATTTCGACAAGATTGATTGAGAAACCCCTCTCTGAGTGATTTTAGTTTAAGATCCACTGATAGAAAAAACAAGCGCCCGAACTTAGATAGTGGTTGAGCATCGTGGTAGTTCTGAGTTAGAATTATTGTACCTATTACTCTTGAGAGCTGCGCATTCTCTAGACGAATATGTGTCGGCTCGAGTGTTGAAGAGTTGTTGTCTTCACCGAGCAATATCTTCAACAACCAAGAGTCATTGTGGTTCGCGAAGAGGGTCTGCTGAAGGTTTGGAGATCGCCGACAAGTATCTACCACAAGTGAAATCAAGTGGAGATTTATGAACTCTGAGTTGAAGGAGAATAGGGCGAAGAGAGTTTATCTCCTGTGTTAAATCACAACCCCTCCAACCTGGCGTAGTCCTTTGGCAGAAGGGCGAACTGGTGTACCAAATCCATCTGTCGCCATCGAGCACCAGTGGTTCATTCTACTTTACCACATTACCTTCAGATGTTTACCTTCGTGCTCTGTGACAATAGTAATCTGATCAATCATTGACTTGTTGCATATCTGTCATCTATATCATTCGTATCAGTTAATATTCATGCTTATCTTGTTGCATTCTCTTCATTCAGTTCAGTTGTACCAGTTATATACATTTCTTCTCGTAGTTGTTCTATCTTGAGTTTTCCCTCATAGTTCATATCTAGTTGTCTCTCATGCTTCTGTATCTTTTCGCATGTTGTATTACCATCGTCATTGTCAAACATGTACTATCCTATGATCGATCTGTTATTGCTTCCTACCTTGATACATTTGTTCCTCGATAACATACCTATTCAAGTTCTTGTCTACTGAACTCTATTTCTGCTGCTATGTTTGAGATCAACTTTGAAACATTTGCAAGAATATTTTTTGAATCTCCCTTTGAGCCCCTCTGGTCGATATACTCTTGGTCCTAACAATTGTTATAAGAGCGGGTACTCCCTGTCTCTGTGTATTAAAGGTCTAACAACCATGGAGTCTTGAGTATGTCGTATGCAGGTAGATCCTCACACTCTGAAAGGTTTCCTATCTTCGATGGAAATGACTATCTCTACTTGAAAGAAAGAATGAGAATCGGAATTCAAGCCACCAACATAGATCTGTGGCAGACTGTGGAAAACGGATACACCATTCAGCAACCTGATGCTCCCAAGTCCTATGACAAAACTACATTGCGATTGAATGCTCAAGCTAAAGATATTGTCTGTAGGAGTATCTCAAAAGATATATTCTATCGGTTCTGTTGGTGTACAAAAGTAGGGGCTCTCCTTTTGACCCCTTTACTTGTGCACGGGCAGTCAGAGCCACTCGCCACGGCCACGCATAAGAGGGCAGGAAAGGGAAGCCGTAGGGAAGCCGAAGGCACAAGGCAAACAAAGCAACGACAAGGACCAACGCCCCAATGATCGGATGGATGAAGCAGGTTTCCCCGGCAAGGACCCTTGCCGGGGCAGCCTCAGCGGCCCCGGCAAGACCCTTGCCGGGGCAGCTAGCCCACACCAACTGAGCGAGCCACCTTTGAGCCCACCAACGCTAGATAAACGCATTGGGACAGGGCTCGGGAGGCACCTCTGTGGTGGCATGCAGATCTTGGTGAAGTCAAAGAATAGTCAAGACCAAATGAGGATAGGAAGGCAACAATCCTTGGCAGGGTTCTTACCGAGGAAGCCCAAGAGACCCCCGGTAAGGTCCTTGCCGGGGATGACAGCGTGACGCGGCAAGACCCTTGCCGGGTGGCCCGGCAAGGCCCTCGCCAAGCGCGCCAGCAGGGCCACTGCCAGGCCCACGCCAGCCAAGCCTCCGCCGCCGTTCGCATGTAGCTGCCGACCCAACCAGCTGGGCAGGCACCTGCGTGGCGACATGCAGCCCTTCGTGGAGGCTCCACCACCATCCCACCTCAGCTGCCTGCATGCCTACATGGCACCGCATGCATCGCTGGCCAGGGCGTATGTCAAAGCAAGGAGGAGCGGCGACGGACGGGACGGGCCTTGCTCCCGTCCTTGATAAAGCGAAGGGACACCTAAGCCTCGCATTAAATGCACTTTGTCCTGTAATACCAGCGATAAGCTCAAAGCGCTATAGCACTTCCCACCTCCTGTGTGCCACTGTGGCAGCCCCTTTTGCCTATAAAAGGAGGCCCATGGCGCACCGGAGAAGGATTCGGCTCTTTCGAACCTGGCAGCTCCCAGAGTTAGTTCATAAGCTCAAGAACACCAAATACATCCACCAAAGCAGGATCGTAGGGGTTTACCCATCTTTGCGGCCTAAACCTGGGTAAATCCCCTTTGTGCTGTCTACTAATCCCGCTCTTCTCACGATCCCCGCGCCCAGCAACCGTAGTAGGGATTCCAGTGATCCCATAGGTGTTGTTTCCCACCGACATCTTTGGCGCGCCAGGTAGGGGCTCGCCCAGGTCTTGAGAATCGGGTCCAGTGGTAGGCGTAGCAGTTCATCATCGCCACAGCTCCTGCGGAGAAGGCAGCGCTGCCCGTTGGCGCGAAGGACGCCGAGGCGGCAACAAGAGAGCTAAGTCATGCTGAATTTTAATTTTTTCTCCTTAGATATAAGGTTATTGTCCTCGATGGTTCGGCCTATGTATGGAGAGCTCAGATGCGAGAGGGGCCCTCTGCGATCGGACAGCGCGCCTTATTCATTTGAGTCTGCTCAACAGTTCGAACGGCCGCGTAGAGAGCAGCAGGATAGCCTTTCGCCATCGGCAATGCTCTCGGTTCTGACTCGAGTCAAGCTCGATAGATCGGGCGACCGCGCCAAAGGCGGTAAGGTGCTTCGCCCGGCAACAAGCACACCTGGTAGGCTAATGAGGATCCGTCCTCCAAGCGCCGCCCTGGGTTTGTGTGCTGGCAAGCCTACCCGGTCGACGTGGGGTGCACATACAAAGGAAAATCGAACAGGAAAATAACATGCATAATTTCAGGAGCACTACAGAGTTATATTACACAAATTGCCGCCGCGGCTCTAACTAAAGATAGCATTGTCTTGGTCATGAACCCGCAGCGCGACGAAGAAAGGGGTGCCTAGTCCCGGCACTGGCCCTCCAACCTCTTGATTTTTTTGATGCGGCTGAGGATGGGCAGGATACGCTCATTGAGCGTCACGATGTAGGCATCCTCTGGCAAGCTCTTCAGCACAGCTTCGAAGTTGAGGTCTGGGTGCCAATGCGCAATCTTGGTGAGCACCCTGGTCATGGTCCCCTGGCAAAGTATCCGGGATTCTTCGGCCAGGGAGGCCGCCCGGTTGGAATGAAGCCGCCTCAGGGCGCCGACGACCTTCTCAAAGTATATGGTCAGGTTAGCATTGGGGCTCAGGTTCACCTCTGGGGCGTACCTCATCTCCGGCATCCCCATAATGGCCAGCTAATTGGCGGCCGAGTTTGCAACGACGGCAAGGCGTTCGAGGTTGCCCGCCACGTGGTCCTCGAGGTTGGCGGTCTCGTTAATCCGCAGCTGCTTCTCTGTCTCCAGCTCCTTGGTCAGGATCCCCTCCCGGGTTCTGGCCTCCGACAGCATCTTCTCAAGATCTCCCAGCTTCAGCTTGAGGTCTCTGCTGGAGTTGTTGGCTTTGGAGAATTCTTCGGCCTTGCGGACGACAGCGCCGTGTGCCTCCGTCAGGGCGCCGTTGAGTGTGTCCCTCTCCTGGGCCAACTTCAAAACTTGCCCCTCCAGCTCCTTCACCATGCCTGCGTAGACCTGAGCCTGGGCATTGAGTGCTTCCTGATGCCTCTGCTCCAGCTCTTGGGTCTGCTGCACGACGAGCTTGCCCATCTCTTCATCCTTGCCGCGGAGTGTGGCGGCAAGCTTCTCCTCGTGCGCGGCAAGGTCCTCATCCTGCATTTTTAGTGCGGCCTCGTGCTTGGTCCGAGCGGCTTCGGCTTCGTCGGCCAATTTCTTCGCCGTCTCCTAGGCCTTCTCGACGTCGGCTAGCTTTAGGGTGAGCTCCACCTCACGGTTGGCCAGCTCGCCCTGGGCGGCCTTCAGCTCATCCTGGGCCTGGCGGAACCAGTCTTGCGCCTCGGTGACACGCCCTTCACAGTCCGCCTCCGCCTACTCCACCACCGCCGTCCTAGACTTGGCCTTGTCCAGACGGGCGCAATGGAGCGCCTGAAGCTTCCGAAAGCTGTCACCCATGGCTTGGAGCAGCCGCCCCTCCTGGGAGCCGACACCACCGACACCCGGCTCATCGACGACCTTGAGCCCGGCAGTGGTAAGCGCCCCCTCATCAAACACCTCTAACTCAAAGGGAGCCCTGGTGCTCGACGCGCCAAGGAGATGGACGAAGAGGTCATCGCTTACCCTCAGGTACCTGCCGGAGCCAGAGGAAGCGGAGGAGGAGGGTAGGTCGTGAAAGGCCACCTCCTCGGCACTGGCCTTGCCGGCTTCCCCGGCAGGCACCTGGCCGGTTTCTTTGGCAGGCACCGTGGCGGCGTCCTCAGCGGCACCCCCGGCACTCTCCTCGGCAGCAATCTTCTCCGCCTCCGCCACGGCATCTGCAGCGATGTCCTTGATGATGGTGTCGACGTCATCTGAGTCTACTGGGGAAGGGTCTGGACGCCAAAAAGGAGACAGGGCGGAGCCAAGGTCGAAAGCCATTAAGGAAAAGAGGAAAGAAAGAACGCAAGCAGAAGTGGAGAGAGAGAGTGGCTTACCCGTGCCGGGGCGAGAGGCGGAAGTCCCTTCTCCGCCGAGGTCTGGCGTCAAGGCGAAGCCACCGGCACCCGTGTTCTCCCCTCCTCCTCCATGTGCATGGCCTCGGCGCTTGGTGCCATTGCCGGGGACGCCCCTCGGGGCGGCGTGGTCGATAGGGGCGGCACGATGGGAGAAGCCCTCTGCGGCTCCCCTTGGTGCTTCTCCCCTCCTACATCCACGGCAGGGTCAGTGCCAAAGCGTCGTGCACTACTCATTTTGACAAAGGATGGGTGATGGACTCACACTGGGGGCTTGGCTGGGGGCTGGTGTCTGCGCTGCTCAACACCACCAGTGGCGTACTGGAGGTGCCTCCCGGGAGCTGGCCACTCACCGAAATCCTAGCCCTCTTTATCCTTTGGGCCAGCATCTTCACATCCCTGCGAGATGAAGACAAGTGCGCAACGCCATTAGGGGAAGTGTAAGGAATGAGGGAGGAAAGAGGAAGCTTACTCTTCATTTTCTTCCTCCTCCCCGTCTATTGTTTTCCTTTTTCTCTCCGAGCTGAGATGCCCAAAGTCTCTCTCTGAGCTGAGAGGCCCGAACTCAAACGTAATCCCTGCACCGATGTTTGCTGGTGAAGGGGGAGGCGATGGCGTCCAGGCGCGCTTGGACAACGAAGAAGCAGATGCCTTCTTTGTCGATGCCACGGCCTTCGCCGTTTTCTTCATCGCCATCGCCCTCGTCTGGCGCACAGGCGCTTCCTGAGCTTGTCGTAGCTGCGCGGCCCGGTCGTGGCAGACCGGCTCGCCGAGGTGGCCCGCCGCAGGGCCCTTCCTTTTCTGGCGATTGGAGGATCGACAGTCGTGGTCTTCTCCCCCTCTCCCTCCTCCTTCGACGATCCGTCGGCTGCGTCTTCGACGAGGGGTGCCCCGGTGCCGGCGCCGCTGGCCTCCCCAGCGGCTGCTGCACACCGGGCGAGCTCCACATCCTCCGCCTCCGCTGCGGCCTTGTCTGCCACACTGCCGGTGCTGCCAGCCTCCTCAACGAGCTTTGCCTCCTCCTCGGCAAGCCTCGCCTCCTCCACCCTAGCGGTGATGTAGTCCAACTCTGTGGGAGAGGTGTCCTATATAAGCCGCGGCTCGGCGGTGACGTACACCTCATGCAAGGTGTCAAAGTACTCCTGCACCTTGAGCCCGTCTGGATCAACTCAGTTCGGGTCAAGGCCATGCACGTTGAAAAGCGGCATCATGGCAATGTTCTCGGACCGGCAAGAGTTGTTGCTTAGAGGGACCACTCCCGCCGGCAGCCTGAAAATGGGCTCCTTGACGACCTTGCCGGCCTTCATGGCGGCCCTGGCAACCTTGCCAGACCGCTCGACCACGCCCTCATCGTTAACCTCGAGCTGGAAGATCCGTTGGCAGAGATGGGTGTGCCTCAGCACCGTCAGGTTGTTGTCAAGGCTGGGGCGGAGCCTCATGATATCGGCGGCATTCACAAAGAGCCAGGCCGACCTCCCCTTGTCGTGCAGAGGGGAAATTCGGCAGTGGATGAAGTCCGCCCCGATCATTTCGAGGGTGAGCCCGGCCTGGGTGAGACGAAGAATCCTGGTGGTGGCAACCGTAAGTTTGCGTCATCGGCGTTGACGTCGCCCCAATTGCCCCCACGGACCGGCGGCTCCTGGCAAACCTCGCAGAATGCTGGCGGGTCCTTCTCCTCAATCTAGCACCACCGGCCCCGCCATTCTTCCCACCTCTCCTTCATGGCGCCGTCCGGGTACGCCCCCTTGGCCCATGGGATCCAGGAGACGCAGCCAGAGATGGCGCCCCCTTTTTGGATCCGTGGGGAGAAGTAATGGCGGAAGAAGCTGTCGGGCGGGCGTGAGGGGACACGCCGCCCTTGAGCACCTATGGGGCGGGGCCCCTTCATGAGTCTTGATGCGAGGCGGAGGAGGCCTGAGAGAGCAGATCGAGGCGATGCACGAGGCGGATTTTACCCAGCTTTGGGCGCGATGGACGCGTAAAACCCTCTTGCTGCTTTGTGTTGTATTAGGCTCGGGAGCTTGAAGAGCTCAGAGTAGCTACACCGGCGTGGGAGTTGCCCAGTTGAACCCCTCTCGTTGCGCATGGGCCTCCTTTTATAGTGCAAAGGGGTCACCAACAGGTGTCAGCGTGGGAGAGAGGGGGTAAAAATGTAAAAGAGGTGGTAGTTGGAGCAGTCTTGGGAACAAAGTGGAGCTACGATTAGCTTGAGCAGTGGTTTCTACCTACTTTGTGATGGGGACAAGGGCATTTAATGCCCGTCGCCGTCGACCCCAAAGCTCCGCCCTTGCGTCTCCGCTCGCCACGGCGATGGATCCACCACCGTGGAGTGCCACCGCACCCCCCAGGCTGCACAGCCACCCGCCACGCGTCTCTGGAGAGGGCTCAAGGCGACGCGTGGGCAGATGAGCTGGAGTGCGGGCACATAGCGCAGCTCTCCCCGGCAAGTACCTTGCCGGGGTCTTGATCTTGCCGGGCCCGGGAGCTTGTCGGGCTCTGTAACTTGCCGCTTCCCGGGCCCTCGCCGGGACGCGTATAGCGCCGAGGCGTGTCTTCCACGATGTAATCTTCTAGTCTCCCCGGCGAGCTCCTCTCGCCAGGGCCTTGCGTGAGTGATGTAATTCTTGAGCCTGGGACGGCCTTCCCGGCAAGCTCCTCTTGCCGGGGTCTTGATCTTCTGTCTTGTACACTTTGTTCTTGAATGGCTTGATATGGAGCAGGGATGGTCTCCGGCAAGCATGTTGTAGGTCTAGCCGCGGGGAGCTGCAACTGCCCGTGCACAAGTTGGGGTACTGAGGTACCCCTACCTTAGTACACCGACAGGAGCCCCCGGGCCTGGGCCACACACGGTGCCGAGCGCTGTTGGGCCAGGCCCAAAACAGTGCACGGGCACACGCGGCCCATGGCACGTCGAATCCGCTTCTGCATCCGCCGTCTCCCCCGTAACGGCACGCGTCGATTGCGGCGTCGTGGGAGACGTGGGCGGCGCATGCAGTCTTTAAGGCGTCCACCCCGTGATCGTGGTGCAGAGCGAGGTCGTTTCACCCGTCGCTCCGGCTCCGCTTTTTCGCCACGCGGCCCTCATGCACAGGGGTCGTGGGCGGTGAAGGTGGGAGACCGAGCCGTCCGCAGGCGGAGAAGCGAAGTCGGCCCGCTCCTCTGGCCTCCTCGCTTCCCGATTGGTCGGCGGGCGGTTGAGTCCCACCTCGCCCCTTTAAAAAGGCGGAAGGGAGCACAATGGCCACACTCATCCTCTTCTCCCTTCGTCTTCATCTTCCGTTCTTCTCTCGCCATGGAGGAGAAATCCCATTCTTCGACGGTGGCAGCGAGGGTCGCCTCCCGGCAGCGCACCTCTCCTACCCGCTCCCGTGGCGGAGTCGGCCCGAGAGGGAGAGGGAGGCGTGGCCGCGACGAGGCGAGGGCGTGGCGAGGCGGTGGGGAGAGGCGGTCGCGGTGATCGCCTCCCGTCTCCCCCGACGTCTCCTGTCCACGATGCGGTCCACACTGGAGATGATCCCTGGGAGTTCTTCATCAAGCTTCGCCGAGCGCCTCGTCGCCGCCTCTGGCTGCCGGCCCCGTTTGCGGACGCGATGGGACGGATCCACCCGTCGTGATGGAGTTGCGCATGAGGGCTGTGGGATCAGCGGCACTTTCGGGTGAGTGTCGTGTCCCCAGCCCGGCGTGATGTTCTTCGGCGAGGGTGGAAGACATTCGCCGGATCCATAGCTTGGCGGCGGGGTTTACCCTCCATTTCAAGTTAATGGAGGCGACCTTCTCGCCGTCAAGGTCTTCGGGACTACGGGACCGGGTGAGATCTTGTGTGGACAGCTCCTCGGATAGCAGCTCCTCCTCGGCGAGAGTGGCGAGGAGGGCGGCAGCGACGGCGAGGATGGCGGGTCCGACTAGGCGTCGGACACGCTGCCTCGCGTGCCACCGGCAGCCCTAATCCGGGTCGCGGCCTTGAACTCCCCTGGGCCGTCTCCTTGGGCGGCTGGCGTGAGGCAGCAGAAGAGGAAGAGGGGGCGGCGGCAAGGCCGTTCACGCCGAGTCTGAGGCGAGAGCCCTTGACACAGTCTTGGCGTCCCACTACCCGTCTTCAAGCTCGCCTCCGGCGCCGCGTCTCCGCCAAGCTCTGGCGGCCCAGGAAGTTCTCTTGGTGTCTTCGGCGCCCGTAGCTCTCGGGGCGCTCCTCCATGCCCGTCACCTTGCGCAGCTCTGAGGCACGCCACCCAGCAGCCGCGGTGGCGCTCACCGCCCGCGCTCTCCTAGGCGCTCCTTCGCCCTCCCGGCAAGCTTCTCTTGCAGGGGCTCCTGACCTACCTCCTGAACTCCTGAGCAGAGAAAGCAGGAGAGGGATCACGGCACCTTATCTTTTTAACTTGTAAGCCCTCGGGCCTTAGCTATATTTAGAAACTTGTAATCCTCTCTATCATGTTTTTCATCCTCTATGGACTTGTATTAAACTAGGATGTTTTTAATGAAAAGAGGAAAAACTTGCGGACTGAGTCTTTTACTTGACTTCGTGCCTTGTATGTTCTTACGCTATCGGGAGCTTGCCGGGCGAACATGCTTGCAGTCTTGGGACAGCCAGTGGCGGTGTTGCTTCCGGCAAACAACCTTGCCGGGCAGTTATGACGCTTAACTTGCTGAGCGAGGCTCGAAAGCAAGGTAAGGTGCAGCAACACACTTGTGTTTGTTGAGCGGACTCGGAAACAAAACAAACGCATAAGCGGGCCACGACTTGGCTCCTCCGCGACGGGTTTTACAAGACACGCTTCGTTCAAAGACGCAGCCCGCCTTCCCGGTCCATAGGAGGATGCATGGCGAGGATGAAAAACTTATCGTCTAAAGCAGCCCCAGCAACTCGGCTTGCGGAGCGAATCTTGGTACTCGCAGCCCCGACGCTGGCTTGCGGAGACGAATCTTGGCTGGCAGCAGCCCAGCAACCACAGCTTGCGGGGCCCAGCGTGGCGCTCTTTTGGTTTCTTCTTGTTGCTGCAATTTCGCCATGAAAACAGCTGAGATAGATCTGCAACACCTTCATCATGTACATGTGTATGTATATAAATCTTGACTTTGCAATATGATGCGTGCCTTGCCCTTCGTATGTTTGCACTCACGTTTTGGGGAGCTTGCGGTGTGAACACGCTTCTTGAGTCGGAACATCAGCAACCCGCTGGCTGGTGTTGCTTCGACAAGCAACCTTGCGGGCCACTGCAGCAGCGCTTGTGTTTGCCGAGCGGACTCGGAAACAAGGCAAGGCGCAAGCTGGACTCTGACTTGGCTCCTCTCGCGCACAAGTCTCTCATCTGAAGGACATCTCACGGCAAGGCTTGCCACGTTACACCCTCTACTTTACATCTTTTGTGCGCTTTCACCCTCGCTTCTAGGGAACTTGCGGTGCTTAACACACTTGCTGAGTGCGGAACATCAGCAGCCCGCTGGCTGGTGTCGCTTAAACAAGCAGCCTTGCCGTGTCGGTCGCGGCGCTTAACCTGCTGAGCGGACTTCGGAAGCGAAACAAGGGCGCGAAGCTTGTCGCGGCTCACTTTTAACTTCGTTGAGTGTGCTCGAAGCAAGATAAAGTGCGGCTATTCACGAGCGAGGCTCCTCCGCGCCTGAGTTTTTTGCACAAAGGACTAACATACGAGGATATAACATATAAAAGCATGGAATTAAGGAGTGCTCTGCACAAAAGCTCGGCGACTTAGCTTTTCTTTTCTCGTTCCCTTGCACTTGTCGGTGGAGCTCGATGGTGCGTCCTCGGCGGCGCGCAGAGCTCGGGAGATCGTTTGCGGAGCGAGCACGAGCTACCCTCGCCCGGGCTTAGAGCGCTCGAGGAGTTGCGCTCGCGGAGTGAGCACGAGCTGTCTCGCTGGGCTCGGGCTCGATGGCGTGTCCTCGGCGGCGTAGCGCTCGAGGAGATCGCTTGCGGAATAGAGGGAGCGGGGCGGCGCGCGAGCAGGATATGCTCGGACTCCTAATAGCGATAGGAGGGCAGGATCCGCCCGGCACTTCGCTTTGCTCATGCATGGACAGCGGTCCGGAGCACCCGCGAGCCTCCGGCATGTTCTTGCCCAGAAAGCGGATACCACCTCCCGTGATATGGCGCTGCTGGTGTCGTGCGCGCTGAGATGGGCGTGGATCCACGGAGACCGGCGCGGTCATCCGTCTGTCCACGGATGCGGTGGCGCCGCGAGTACCCTCGTCGGTGTCCACCCTTCGATGGCGTCTCCTCCGCCCACCGCTGGCTCCGGTGGCGGCGGGTGAAACGCAGAGCAGTCTGCAACCCTTGAAGCCCTCGTCTTGAGGCCATGGCGCGATTGTCGATGAAATCGCCGATGAAGCCGGAGAGGTTGATGAAGAACGCGCCAGCGAATGCGGATCAGGTCCGCACAACCTCGGCGCCCCTACAGCGCGCCAAAGATGTCGGGCGGGCGTGAGGGGACACGCCGCCCGCGAGCACCTATGGGGCAGGGGCCCCTCGTGAGTCTTGATGCGAGGCGGAGGAGGCCACAGAGAGCGGATCGAGGCGATGCACGCAGCGGATTTTACCCGGCCGGGCGCGATGGGCGCCAGAAACCCTACTGCTGCTTTGTGTTGTATTAGGCTCGGGAGCTTGAAGAGCTACGATAGTAGCTACACGGCGTGGGAGTTGCCCAGATTGAACCCCCTCGTTGCGCATGGGCCTCCTTTTATAGTGCAAAGGGGTCACCAACAGGTGTCAACGTAGGAGAGAGGGGTAAAAATGTAAAAGAGGTGGTAGTTGGAACAGTGCGGGAGCGGTGGAGCTACGATTGCTTGAGCAGTGGTTTCTACCTACTTTGTGAAGAGGGGACAAGGGCATTTAATGCCGTCGCCGTCGACCCAAAAGCTCCGCCCTTGCGTCTCCGTCGCCACGGCGATGGATCCACCACCGTGGAGTGCCACCGCACCCCCAGGCTGCACAGCCACCGCCCGCAGCGTCTCTGGAGAGGGCTCAAGGCGGCGTGGGCAGATGAGCTGGAGGCGGGCACATAAGCGCAGCTCTCCCGGCAAGTACCTTGCGGGGTCTTGATCTTGCGGGCCCGGAGCTTGTCGGGCTCTGTAACTGCCGCTTCCGGGCCCTCGCCGACGCGTATAGCGCCGAGGCGTGTCTTCCACGATGTAATCTTCTAGTCTCCCGGCGAGCTCCTCTCGCCGGGGCCTTGCGTGAGTGATGTAATTCTTGAGCACAGGGGCGGCCTTCCGGCAAGCTCCTCTTGCGGGGTCTTGATCTTCTGTCTTGTACACTTTGTTCTTGAATGGCTTGATACGGAGCAGGGATGGTCTCCGGCAAGCATGTGGTAGGTCTAGCAGCGGGGAGCTGCAAGCGCCCGTGCACAAGTTGAAGTCTTGAGGTACCCCTACCTTAGTACACCGACAAGCGCCTGTCTTTGGGGTGCACCCGGCCAAGCCCTCGTAGAGATGTGCGAAGAGAGCCATGCACGCCACGACATTCGGGGTGAAATCCAGGAGGCAGAAACCGTAGGTGTGCATGATATCCTTGAAGAAATCAGAAAAGGGGGGACAGAGCCCGCAGGAGAAATAGTCGACGAAGAAGGGGTACCGACTTGGGGAGGCCCCGGCACTGGCAGGGACGACGTGCATGGCTGGATGCCCCATCTCCTCTCCCCCCGTCTTCACTCCCCACAGATCCTTGAACATCTCCCAGAGCTCGGACACGCCAACCGTCGAGGGGAAGTAAGCGAACTGCGCCCGTCGCACCACCAGCTCGCTTTCCGGCTGCTCCGTCACCCCAGCGTCCTTCACCAGCTTTGCTTTTGGTGGACTTTGGCGCCATGGCGGCTGCGAGAAGTGAAAAAGCAGAGGATGGCGGAAGCACGGCGGCGATGGACGAAGGCAGAGAGGCTCGAGAAGAAGGAAGAAAGGGGGCGGTGGTTCTAAGATTGGAGAAAGGCGCAAGGGGGGTAAATGAGCAGTGCGCCTGCGGTTATTCTTTTTTATGGGGAAGGCGTGGGCCGCCTCCTTTCCCATTAATTGCGATACGACACATGTGTGTGGACGCTATCCCACGCATGCCTACCACGTCACGCGCGCGCACGACCCCCACGTCGCGTGCGGGTCATGAGAATCGCGATGAAGCGGGCGATTACGCGGTAAAATCCGCTAACTGCCTGCGTGTAGCGCCGGACACACCGCCGGTGGTCGTTACTCTGGCGGGATCTAGGCGCCCCACAGATCAATACTAGTCTTTTCTGCGCACTTTGTCCTCACTCGTGCGCGCGGGAGCAACTTCGGTCGGTCACCCATCCACGAGACTACTCCAAGCTGAGCACGCTTAACTTTGGAGTTACTGTCGAATGGGCTCCGGAAAGAAGAATTCCTTATTGATATGAGTAGTCTATCATCCCTAATAAGCCGGCTATCACATACACCCACACTCGGAGGAACCGGCGTCCTCGTCGGGCCACGAAACGTTCCTCTTGGCTGTTATGCGTGCATCGGTCCGGTACATGTGCCATGCCGTGTGCACTGACGGGTCTAAGCGTCATGAACAACATGACCGTGCACCTGTCGCAACCATCCGTGTAACCCGCGGTCGGCTCGATACCAACTTGTAACGCCCGGACACACCGCCGGTGGTCGTTACTCTGGCGGATCTAGGCGGCCCCACAGATCAATACTAGTCTTTTCTGCGCACTTTGTCCTCACTCGTGCGCACCGGAGCAACTTCGGTCGGTCACCCATCCCGAGACTACTCTAAGCTGAGCACGCTTAACTTTGGAGTTCTGTCCGAATGGGCTCCCGGAAAAGAAGGAATTCCTTATTGATATGAGTAGTCTATCATCCCTAATAAGCCAGGCTATCACACCGCGCCCCGTTATGGGCCTGGCAAAACAACGTGCTGCGCTTATGTATGGCCTAGGCCCAGGGGCTCCTGTCGGTGTACAAAAGTAGGGGCTCTCCTTTTGACACCTTTACTTGTGCACGGGCAGTCAGAGCCACCCTCCACGGCCACGCATAACAGGGCAAGAAAGGGAAGCCGGAGAGAAGTCGAAGGCACAAGGCCAACAAAGCAACGACAAGGACCAAGGCCACAAAGATCGGATGGACGAAGCAGGTTTCCCTAGCAAGGACCCTTGTTGCGGCAGCCTCAGCGGCCCCCGCAAGACCCTTGCCGGGGCAGCTCGCCCACACCAGCTGAGCGAGCCACCATTGAGCCCACCAACGCTAGAAAAACGCATTGGGACAGGGCTCGCGAGGCACCTCTGTGGTGGCATGCAGATCTTTGTGAAGACAAAGAATATTCAAGATCAAATGAGGATAGGAAGGCAACAATCCTCGGCAAGGTTCTTACCGAGGAAGCCCATGAGACCCCCGACAATGTCCTTGCCGGGGATGACGGCGTGCCACGGCAAGACCCTTGCTGGGCCACCCGGCAAGGCCCTCGCCAAGCGCGCCAACAGGGCCACTGCCAGGCCCATGCCAGCCAAGCCTCCGCCGCCGTTCGCGTGTAGCTGCCAACCAAACCAGCTGGACAGGCACCTGCCTGGCAACATGCAGCCCTTCGTGGAGGCTCCACCACTGCGCCACCTCAGCTGCCTGCCTGCCTACATGGCACCGCATGCATCGCTGGCCAAGGCACGTGTCAAAGCGAGGAGGAGCGCGACGGACGGGACGGGCCTCGCTCCCGTCCCCGATAAAGTAAAGGGACACCTAAGCCTTGCAGTAAATGCACTTTGTCCTGTAATACCAGCGATAAGCTCACAACGCTGTAGCACTTTCCACCTCCTATGTGCCACTGTGGCAGCCCCTTTCACCTATAAAAGGAGGCCCATGGCGCACTGGAGAAGGATTCGGCTCTTTCGAACCTCGCAGCACCCAGAGCTAGTTCAAGAGCTCAAGAACACCAAATACATCCACCAAAGCAGGATCGTAGGGTTTTACGCATCTTTGCGGCCCGAACCTGGGTAAATCCCCTTTGTGCTGTCTACTAGTCCCGCTCTTCTCAGGACCCCCATGCTCCGCAACCGTAGTAGGGATTCCAGTGATCCCATAGGTGTCGTTTCCCACCGACATGTTCCAGAAGCTCTACACTGCAAAGCAACCCCGGGTTGCCATAAAAAATGCTCATGGAGGATTCATCACCAGAACGGATCCTCACACTCAAATGATTTGTGCCATGTTTGCTGGTTTGAGAAGTATTCGTAAAGACTTCATCAACAAGGAGTAACAAGAAGTGCTATGGAACTCACTGATCAGTTGACGAGTATTGTCAAAAGACTTCATCAACAAGGAGTAACAGATATCATTGATGGAGATGTAGTCAACAAGCTACTGAGTGCTCTTGATGCTACCTTCGATCCCATCGTAGCTGAAATCAAGCAAAGACCTGACTATGAAGAACTTCACTACGTCGAGGTCATGGTGTTGTTGTCCATTCACGAAGAAAAGATGGAACTAGAAAATGGAGATCAAGAATCTTCTTCGAAATGTCAAGGGGAAATTCTTTCACACTATGGCAGCTCACAAGAAGAAGATATCGAGAATCAACACACTATCACAAGGGAACCTGAAATGCTCACTGAAAGGCAAAGTTAGGATCTTCAGGAGAGTTACCTCCAAAATCTATGCATCACAAATAATGACGAATTTGAATTGCCAGAATATTTAGGAAAGTTACCTCCGAAAGAAATGAAATGCTTCAAGTGCAAACAATTCGGTCACCTCATAGAAGACTGTCCATGCTAGGAAGGAAAACCGAACAACCGATGGAAATATCTTCACTGCAATGGATTCACTTGAATGGGTCGTCATACTAAGCTCTCAAAGAAAAATGAATTGTCTTTGTCTTTTTTGGTGAGACCTGTCACTGACGTACAGGCCAAAGAAGTCATTGAATCAAATATGATGACGATATCGCATTTAAACAAAGTATGTGCTGAAATGAAGATCTGAAGATGAGACATCCGAATCCGAATTAGATGATGAAGAGCTTGACAAACGGATAGGAAGGAGCAATGCCTTCCTTGCTTATGACTTGTCCGAGAAATTACTCGCATCTGATATTGATGATGATGCTTCAAGTGATGATGAACAAATTGCATTATGTCTCATGGTAAAAAGCTCTATGGATCAGGTATCAGCAAAACACCAAAAATCCATGAATGGATATCTCTTGAATACTTTGCCTATGCTAAACTTGTTAAGATTGCAAAATCTCAACAAGATGAGCTTGAAATGCTTGAGAAGAATCTTAGGAAAACCGAAGGATTACTAGTCGAATAGATGGAGATGAATCAAAAGTTGATCGAAGAGGCTTTTTCTTCAACTATTGATGATTTTTCCCAACCGATATGATTCTCTTAGAGTTGACTTAGAGAGCTTATTAGGTGAACTCCTTAATAGGAATCAAGAGCTCGAGTCACAGAAAGAATCTCATAACCTGCTTGCAAAATTTTGTGCCTCCTAGCTTAAAATGCCTAGAATGTAGCAATGCTGATTCACATGTTGAACCTCTAATGCTATCATAGAGAATATTGCAACAACTATGTATGATAATTCTAACCCCTCTTCTGAGTTATTTTTTGCTGTCACTGATGAAAATTGTAGGTTAAAGAACTTGCTTGAGACGGGAATATTAAAGAGCCTAAAAGGGCATCAAACTCTCTGTGATGTGCTCAAGAAGTCTATACTGCACAACAACCCTCAAAATGAAGGACTGAGTTTCAAAAGGAAACTCAATGTCGTTGGAACCTACTAGACTCCTGATCAATATCCTCGAGCGAGTTGGGTTCTTGCTAAAAGTAAAACTCTCAAACCTGAACCTTTGGTAGGATAGGATACTCCCACTAGTGTTGTTTCTGACGAGTCTGATGACTCAAACTTTAGATTCTTAAAACAACAGAATGGTAAGGTTTTGGCTCAATATGTTGGGACTAACTGAAGGTCTGGTTCACCCAAGATGCAAATCTGGGTCAAGAACTGCACCATGGAAAATTTATCTGTCACTGCTAACTTGAACATGCAGAGTGATTCTCTTCAAAGAAATGATAATCATTCATAGATTGGCACTAAAACTTCCTCGAATGGGTATCAGTTAAACCTCCGACAGAAGGATTACATGCGTACCTCATCAAATCATTATGCTCATATCTCTAGAAACAATATCAATGCTTACTCATATGATTACTCTCATAGTACATAGGTGAACTACAGAAATCATCGAAGGAATGTCCCTCTTAGACAAGACAAGTGAAATTCCCACCGCCCACGCAAGTGTGGGTTGCGAAAAAGAACTAGCCCTTCTTGCAGGTTTTCTCTCAGTGATTCCACTCACTTACTCTTAGCCCTGAGAAAAGTTTGTTGGTGCTCGTGTTTACTTTCATCCATCGTGTGTTTGTTTTCGTTTCGCCGTGTTTCCGTTTTGTCCGATGAACAACTGATGACCCACAAGTATAGGTGATCAATCGTAGTCCTTTCAATAATTAGGAGTGTTGAACCCAACGAGGAGCAGAAGGAAATGACAAGTGGTTTTCAGCAAGGTATTTTCTGCAAGCACTAAAATTGTCAGCAACATGTAGTTTGATAGCAAGATAATTTGTAATGGACAAGTAATGGTAACGGTAAATAAAGTGCAGCAAGGTAGCCCAATCCTTTTTGTAGCAAAGGACAGGACAAAACGGTCTCTTATAATAAGCAAAGCGTTCTTGAGGGCACACGTCAATTTCATCTAGTCACTTTCATCATGTTGGTTTGATTCGCGTTCGCTACTTTGATAATTTGATATTTGGGTGGACCGGTGCTTGGGTGTTGTTCTTACTTGAACAAACCACCCACTTAGGATTAACCCCCTCACAAGTATCCGCAACTACGAGAAAAGTATTAAGGTAAAATCTAACCATAGCATTAAGCATTTGGATCCAAATCGGTCCCTTACGAAGTAGCGCATAAACTAGGATTTAAGCTTCTGTCACTCTAGCAACCCATCATCTAATAACTACTCGACAATGCATTCCCTTAGGCCCAAAGATGGTGAAGTTCCATGTAGTCGATGTTCACATGACACCACTAAGGGAATCACGACATACATATCATCAAAATATCGAACACAAATCAAATTCACATGATTACTTGCAACGTGACTTCTCCCGTGACCTCGAGAACAAAAGCAACTACTCACAAATAATATTCATTCCAAAGATCAGAGGGGTATTAAATAGCATAATGGATCTGAACATACAATGTCCCACCAAATAAACCATATAGTAATCAACTACAAGAAGTAATCAACACTACTAGTCGCCCACAAGTACCAATCTGAGGTTCCAGTACAAAGATTGAACAGAAGAGATGAACTAGGGTTTGATATGAGAAGGTGTTGTTGACGATGTTTATGGACATTGGCTTCCCAAAGATGAGAGGATTATTAGTGATGACGATGGCTTCGATTTCCCCCTTCGGGAGGGAAGTTCCACCGGCAGAATTGCTCCGTCGGAGAGCAAAAGTGCTCCTTCCCAAGTTCCACATCTAGACGGTGGTGCTCCATTCCGAAAGTCCTCTTCTTATTTTTTTTCTAGGTCAAAATGACATATATACAAGAATATGTGCACCAAAGGTGGGCTGGGCTGCCCATCATCCACCAGGGCGCGCCTGGGGGGCCTGGAACACCTTGGTGTTTCATGGGCACCTGGCAGCCCCCCTCTGGTAACTCTTTTCTCCAGTATTTTTTATTTATTCCAAAATAATTCTTTGTAAAATTTCAGCTCATTTGGAGATGTGCAGAATAGGTAACTCTGAGGTAGCTTTTCCAGGTCCAGAATTCCAGTTGGCGGCATTCTCCCTCTTTGTGTTAACCTTGCATATTATGAGAGAAAAGGCATTAGAATTACTCCATAAATCATTATTATGCATAAAAACATTATAATAGCTGTAGGAAAACATGATGCAAAATGGAAGTATCAACTCCCCCAAGCTTAGATCTCGCTTGTCCTCAAGCGAAAACCGATATCAAAAAACATGTCCACATGCTTAGAGAGAGAGGTGTCAATAAAAATAAAATACGGACATAGTAGCATCATGCATATTATTATAACAACAACTTTATTATAAAACTTTATCATATAACTTCTCATGAACAAGTAATAAATCATCACAACATCGAAATAGAAAGCATAAACTTTATTGAAAACCGACAAACTATTTTTTTCAGTCAACTTTGCAACTAAAATTCATCATATTTTCAGGAAGGGTCTCGTATCAGAGCCTTTTGTCAAGTCCACATACTCAACCATCATTTAATCTTCTATAATTGCCAACACTCAAAACATATATATGAGCAAAAAGTTTCAACTGGACACATAGAAAGATAGGGGCTTATAGTTTTTCCTCCCCACTAATTCACCTCAAGGTGATGTCAACAATAATAACTCATGCTCACTCATATCCAACTGGATATATGTGCCTAGATCTTTCCCCACCACATGATGCTTGCCAAAGAGAAAAAAAGGAATAGATGAAAATACTTTGACTCTTGCATAAAAAGTAAATACATAAAAGTAAAATATAGGCCCTTCAAAGAGGAAAGCATAGGCTGTCACGCACTTTTTGGTTTGTATGCCCAATCTCTTAATGCAAAAGAACATCACATTATATGGCCCCTTATGATAGCAACCTTTATTATGCAGTCTATTGCTTTTATTACTTTGCCATCACACATTCGTACAATGCTTAATTTCTCTTACACTAAATGATCAAACACATTTATAAGCAATTTTTATTGCCTTATTGCACCGATGACAACTTACTTGAAGGATCTTTCTCAATCCATAGATAGGTATGGTGGACTCTCAAAACAAGATTTTGGGTTTAAGGGTTTTTGGATGCACAATTAGTATCTCTAGTTTGTGTGGAATTTTGGCTAGCAAAGATATTGGGCAAGCACCACATGTTGAAGGATCTATGACAATATAACTCCTATGTGAATATGGACAAACATAAATCATTACATTGTCTTGCTTGTCCAACATGAACAATTTTGGCATAAGATATTTAGTGGGGTGTATTTGCATGTGAATCTTCTCTTCCCTTATTAATTCTTTCATGAATTGCATCATTGACCAATGCTATGTTTATCAACTTTCAAATTTTTTTACCACTTATACTTTTCCTTATGTGATATCATTACTTACCATAAGATTAGCATATGATCTTTTTCCTTATTTACTTTTATTTTGATTGAAACAAAAAGGTGAAGAAGCAAAACTCAAGCTAGACTTTATTATATAACTCTCACTCGATTACATGGATAGATAGATCACGAAACTAGCACTCGAAAATAGATCATACTAAACTTTTATTCAACTAAATCATGAGATAGCTAAAGATTGAACTAAGATAGGTAAAGGTAATAAAAGTGATGGTGATACGATATTGGGGCATCTCCCCCAAGCTTGGAAAAAGCCAATGGGAGTGCCCATACCCGTGAACTCAAGTCTCCTTTGGTGATGAAGATGATGGTGATGGTGGCAATGAGGAAGTAGCATCACACTTCGGGCTCAAAAGGTACTCCAATCTACGAGTGATGCTCCGAAGGGCAATGATTTGCTCTTGTAACAGAATATTTTCATGAGCGAGATATTTATTTTGAACACGAGCCGTCTCAAAGGCCCTAAAAGCTTCAATCTCAACAGGGGTGAAATGATTACAATACGGTTCAAGGACTTCTTCTTCTTCTTCTTCTTCTTCTTCTTCTGCCAACATGGTCTGCCCTTCTTCTTGGACTTGATCTCCCTTAGCTTCATTGCCCTTGTCCTCGTTGATGGCTTTTTGGGTCCCTCTTGTGTCAATTCCATCTTCATCAGCCAAGCATCTTCTTCTACGTTGTTGGGGGAGGAAGAAGACATGATGCCTGGCTTGATGGATCTGACAGAGAAACAACACGAAAACAAGAACAGAGGATTTCTCCACGATGCGGTGGTCAATATGTTAGGGGAGTATATAAAGATTTTTTCTTGGGAAACAACCAAACAGAAGGAAAACAGAGTCGGGTAGGTGCCCGAGGGGCCCACCACCCACCAGGGCGTGCCAGGGAGGGCAGGCGCGCCGTGGTGTATCGTGGTCACCTTGGTTGCCTTCCCAATTATTTCTAATTCTCCTATTTTTTCTAATATTCCAAACTGACAGAAAATATTTTGCAGATTTTTTTCTGGAGTCCGTTTACTTACCATATCACCTACCCCTTCCTTTTCAGGGTTATGAAGTGTTCTGTAAGGTTTCTTTTATGTGTTCCTCTGATGTCATGGTTTGAATAATATTGGTTTCAACATTAATAGGCGTATCTGAGATGTAGTGTTTAATCTTTGTCCATTGACCACCTTCGGGTTGGTACCTTTTGCATTGTTGATTTTAATAGCTCCAGAGCAATAAACTTCTTCGATGACATAAGGTCCTTCCCATTCAGAAAGAAGTTTTCCTGTAAAAGATCTAAAACTAGAGATGTACAATAGAAAATGTTCACTAACTTTGAATTCCCACTTTTGGATTCTCTTGTCATTCCACCTTTTAACTTTTTCTTCAAAAGTTTGGCATTTTCATAAGCTTGGGTTCTCCATTCATCCAGTGAGCTAATATCAAATAACCTATTTTCACCAGAAAGTTTGAAATCATAATTGAGTTATTTAGCTGCCCAATATGCTTTATGTTCTAACTCAAGAGGTAAATGACAAGCTTTACCATAAACCATTTTATAAGGAGACATACCCATAGGATTTTTATAAGCGATTCTGTAGGCCCAAAGTGTGTCATCTAATTTCTTAGACCAATTCTTTCGGGACCTATTGACAATTTTTTGTAAAACTAATTTTATTTCTCTATTGCTAAGTTCAACTTGACCACGAGATTGAGGATGATAGGGTGGTGCATTTCTATGGTTAACATCATACTTAGCAAGCATTTTACGACAAGCACCATGAATAAAGTGTGAACCACCATTAGTCATTAAATATCTAGGGACACCAAACCTTGGGAAAATAACTTCTTTAAGCATTTTAATGGAGGTGTTATGATTGGCACAACTAGTTGGAATAGCTTCTACCAACTTATTACCATAATCAACAGCAACAAAAATATGTGTATACCCATTAGACGAAAGAAAAGGTCCCATATAATCAAATCACCAAACATCAAATGGTTCAACAAGAAGTGAATAATTCATAGACATTTCCTGACGCTTACCAATATTACCTATTATTTCACATTCGTCACAAGATAAAACAAACTTACGGCATCCTTCAATAGAGTTGGCTAATAAAAACCAGATTGTAGTACCTTGTGAGCAGTTCTATCTCCCCACATGATGTCCTCCATAAGCTTCGGAGTGACATTTCCATAGGATTTGTTCCTATTCATGCTCAGGTACACAATGTCTAATAATACCATCTACTCCTTCTTTATAAAGATGTCGGTCATCCCAAAAGTAATGTCTTAATTCATAGAAGAATGTTTTCTTTTGTTGGTATGTGAAATTAGGTGGTATAAATTTAGCAACAATATGATTAGCATAGTCAGCATACCAAGGAGTTGTATGTGAAGCATTTATTACAGCTAATTGTTCATCAGGGAAGATATCATCAATAGGTAGTGGGTCATCAAGAACATTCTCTAACCTAGACAAGTTATCAGCTGATAACCCACAAGCATAGAGGATGACAACAATTGAGTTGTCAATTCAACCACTCCTGGAGATTAAATATCTATAGCAAGGTGATCAGTAGCATAGTAATATGATAGTTTTGATAGCAGTGTTAACAGTAGCAGTAGTAACAGTAATACCAGTAATAGTTTTGTAGCAGTTGTAATAGTAGGAAAACAATAGTAACTTAGCAAGAGAAATATGTGGAAAATACATAGGCATTGGATGAGTGAATACGTTGGACGATATTCATCATATAACAGTCATAACCTAGGACGACACATAACTCTAGCTCTAGTTCATAAATATAATGTAGGCATGTATTCCGTAAATAGTGATACGTGCTTATGGAAAAGAACTTGCATGACATCTTTTGTCCTACCCTCCCGTGGCAGCGGGGTCCATAAGGAAACTAAGGGATATTAAGGCCTCCTTTAATAGAGAACTGGAACAAAGCATTAACACATAGTGAATACATGAACTCCTCAAACTATGGTCATCATCGGAACGTATCCCAATTACTGTCACCCTGGGGTTTACGGATCACAACAGGTAATAGGTGCATATGAATTGCAAGATCGGATCTAGAACATAGATATAGTGTTGAAAACATAAACGATTCAGATCTCAAATCATGGCACTCAGGCCCTAGTGACAAGCATTAAGCATAGCAAAGTCATAGCAACACCAATCTCAGAACATAGTGGATACTAGGGATCAAGCCCTAACAAAACTAACTAGATTACATAATGGATCTCATCCAACTCCTCACTGAACAATGGGCCTACAAAGAAATTACTCACTGACGGTAGGAAGCATCATGGCATTGGAGATAGAGGATTGTCGGTGTCAAAACCGGCGGATCTCAGGTAGGGGGTCCCGTACTGTGCGTCTAGGCGGATGGTAACAAGAGACGAGGGACACAATGTTTTTACCCAGGTTCGGGCCCTCTCGATGGAGGTAAAACCCTACGTCCTGCTTGATTAATATTGATGATATGGGTAGTACAAGAGTGGATCTACCACGAGATCAAGGAGGCTAAACACTAGAAGCTAGCCTATGGTATGATTGTTGAGATGTAATGTTGTCCTACGGACTAAGGCCCTCCGGTTTATATAGACACCGGAGAGGCTAGGGTTACACAAAGTCGGTTACAATGGTAGGAGATCTACATATCCAGATCGCCAAGCTTGCCTTCCACGCCAAGGAAAGTACCTTGGGACACGAGCCGAGTCTTCAATCTTCTATCTTCGTGATTCGGGAGTCCGGCGGATATTGATAGTCCGGCTGTCGGACACCCCTAGTCCAGACTCCTCAAGAGCCCTCGAACCAGTCTTCAATGACGATAAGTCCGGCGTGCATAATGTTCGGCATTGCAAGGCGGGTTCCTCCCTTGAATAATTCGGAGAAAATAATGAACACCAGGATAGTGTCCGGCTCTGCAAAATAAATTCCACATTCCAACGTAGAGAGAATAAAACACATATACTGATCCAATCTGCTGACGTATTATGCGGCGTGATATCACACCGCTACCAAGCCCTTGTTTGAATTACTTTATCACCTCAACACGTTTAGCGAAGCGGTTTCCTTGGCACGTCCTGTCAACGTAGAGATCATGTTCCCCTTATTCCGGGATTCTCATAAATACGTGCGTGGGTAACCCAACCGCGCCATTGATGGTGGCGCTTGGGAGATGAGCGAGTTTTACCAGGCCGGTGAGGGACGCATATTTTCGTCCGCCTATATATATAAGGGATAAGGATTTACCTTCTCACCTACGCCTTCTTCCTCCTTTGCTCATCCATCCTCGCGAACCCAAGCTCCAACTCCTAAGTCGCGATCCGCGCCGACCCTTCTCCGAATATGTCCGGAGGGGAGGCAAATGGATGGCCTCCACCGCCAAGGAGGAGGACATCACCAAGCTGCTGCGACGCGGATACCTTTCCGGCGACATCGCATCGACTGCCCGACGCGGGGCAGCTCATTCCTACCCCAGGGCCTCATGAGAGGGTTGTTTTCCTTCCCCACTTCCTCCGCGGACTGGGCTTTCCGCTCCATCCATTCGTCCGGGGGCTCATGTTTTACTACGGCCTGGATTTCCACGATCTGGCGCCGAACTTCGTCCTCAACATCTCGGCGTTTATCGTCGTGTGCGAGGCCTTTCTCTGCATCCGGCCCCACTTCGGCCTGTGGCTCAAGACCTTCAACGTCAAGCCGAAGGTTGTGAAGGGGACGCAAGCGGAATGCGGAGGCGCCATGTTGGGCAAGCTACCCAACGTCCCTTGGCTAGAAGGGACCTTCGTGGACTCCGTCAAGGGGTGGCAATCGGGGTGGTTCTACATCACCGAGCCGCGTGAGCCTACATGGGCGGCGGCCCCGAATTTAGATCTGGAATCCCCATGCAGCTCACCTCCGGAAAGAGAAGGGCTTGCGGTGGGGTGATCCGTGGAGGTGACGGACTTGAGCCTGCATCAAGAAGCTGGTGAGCAATAGGCTCCGGCTCGTCGACGTGGTCCAGGTCATGCTCCTCCGGCGGATTCTCCCGTGCCAAGAACGGGCATTTAATCTGTGGGAGTTTAACCCGGAACATCACCAGATGTTGAGCGGGCTCTTCGATACTACGTACGAAGGCGCCTGGAGGGTGCTGTTCAAGGGCGCCGAAGCCCCCGCATCCGCGACCGAAGACCGCTGATTCAGCTCGCAGTCTCCGACTGACGAGGTAAGTGATTCGACCCCATTACGGGACACTTATAGTAGTTAGATTGACTCTAGCGAGGTTTTAAATCTGCCTCTTCCTTTGACAGGACTGGATGGAGAAGGCCAAGCTGCTTATCAGCCCGGCTCCCATGCCAGAAGAACCAGTGGATGCCCGCTTAGCAAGGCTGCTGGTCCCGGCACCGTACGTGGTGCCGAGAAGAAGGCCAAGAAGGTGGCCACGGGACTCAAAAGAGTTCCTCAGAATCAAAGCGCCCGATGACGACGAGGACTCCTCCCCCGAAGACGAGGAGGAGGAGGAAGAGGAGTACTCTCTCCCGGAGGAGGGAGAGAGGAAGAGGAGGGCCTCCCCAACCGGGGCGGCCGAAGGGTCCAAGAGGGGGAGAACTATTCCCCCGGACAGTTTCGCCAACATCAATGTTGGCGAGGAAGAGTGGCCTCCAAGGGCCAGGCGTCCGGCAGGATCGTAAGTATTCAGATCATTTATATGCCGTGCACTGTATGCCATGTAGTGTCCTTCTAACGCCGTATTCCACCCGTAGTCTGGCCGTTGACGATCTTCCCGACTCGATGAGCGGGTCTTTGGTGCCGTCGGATGTAAATTCCATCCCGACTGCCTCCTCCCCCCGCGTCGACGAGGGCGACGAGGCGGAATCCCACAGAGGGACTCGCCAGGAGGAGGCTCCGGAGGTGCCGTCAGGCAGCCCCCCGGACTTCATGCCGGACTCACATCGAAACCGCAGCGGTTCAGAGTCCGCAAGCTGCCCTTCAAAGAAGGGCAGATCAGGCGCCGGGCGGCCCCGTCCAACCGGAGGCGCCGGATAACCTGCAGGAGGTGCTTAAAGGCGTTTCCATCAAGGAAGAACACCGCAATCTCATGGGTGCGGTGATTGAGAAGGTCCAGCTCGCCAAGGGCGGACTGACCGAAGCCTGCAACAGCCTTCTAACAGGCTTTGAGGTAAGAAGTTTAGTGTGATACCGCATAGACAGTAGCCCCTGATGCTTAGTTCGGTGTTCGAAAAGAAAAGCCGGACTAAGGATCTAACAAAATAGACGCAGGGTTGCTAAAAAATATGTCAATATGGGTGTGCAGGCTGTCTTTGTTGACCTCGCCACATTGCTTGGCGGAGGTCGAGGTGTGAAGAAGGACCTTGAGTGGTCGGAGCAAGAGCTCGGCCATGCCAAGAGGCAGCTCAAGGAAAAAGAAGGTGAATAACACCACTTTAAATAAGTACCTTACGGAAAAGGGTTTCGGTTGCAAACATGATTAATAAGGATAATATATGTAATGCAGGGGCCACTAACGCGGTGGCGGCCCTGAAGGATGCCGTGTCCATGGCCGAACGTAATGCGGCCACAGAACGGACTGAGCGAGAAAAGCAAGCGGCACTAGTGGCGGAAGTTCGGCAAGAGCTCCAGGCTCTCATGGAAAAGCATGAGAGTTTGGAGCATGACTCCAAGACTCGAGAGTCCGAGCTTGCCTCGGCTCTCGAAAGTGCCAAGTCCGCCAAGGCCGAGGCCCAGAAGGCCCATGAGGAAGTAGAGGACATGAAGAAGATAGCGGCGGGTAAGGCGTTTTTCATGCAGAGCAAGAATGTGAATGTAAATTACCGGATACTTACCCGAATTTGGAGCTCTCCAGGGGCATTTGCAGATCTGCCGCGTAGTGTGTCTGATGCCGCTGCGTTCTATCGTGGCGAGGAGGGGAGCTCAACGGAGAAGGTCTTCTGGTCTCAGTATGCTGAGGCCGGCCATCCGGTGCCCCCAAGCGACCAGCTGAAGCAGTTGGTCGAACTCCACAAGGTAGCTGAGGAGGCCATGAAGGGCCTCACACCCGGTCAGTAGCTGGGAAGGCCATGCACGGCAGCTACTTTGGCCTAGTGCGGCGGCTAGTGGATGCATGCCCAGCTGGATGTGATCAAGCGCTCCGCTTTGCATTGAAGGCGCTCGTCGGGCCCTTGCCCGCATAAAGGTGCAATGGGGCAAGCTGGATGCGAGAAGCTTCACGGATCCACCGCCGCCGGGCAAGGAGCATCGCACGCCGGATCGATATTATAAAGTTGTCCTGAAGGGAGCCCGCAATATTGCGGATGAGTGCCCCTTAATGTAATCCTTGAGTGAACTTGCTGTGTGTTTATCACGGTAATCGAAAACTTCGTTTATATGCGCCATGAGCAACGCTTTGTTGAATTTAAAATATTACCTTCAGGCGGCCGCTTGTTAAACCGAGAGATGGCAAGTCGTTGGTTTCAGCCCCAAGCCACAAGTGCCGGGTGTTCGGTGATAAACTTGAGCACTCTTGTTCCCATTGTTGGGTCCATCTAGGAGGCGCCAACACGCACTTAACAAGGCGACCGGACTTATAATGCTTGAACACTCTCACTTAGCCATAGAATTCTATAATTTTAAATTTCGCGAAGCCTCGGTATTCGAAGACCGAATCCGGCGCTATCCACGCCTTCGCTCGGACATCATCCGAACTTCGCTCGAAGCGGCATGAGTCTTTAGGGACCCAAAAGACCTCTCGAACAGCGACCGTCTCTCGCCTTATCATGCCGTCAGTTTTAGCTTTCCATCGAGGTGTTAACCGGCTCAACCGGGCGCAATCGCAGTGGTTCTCCCGTCTACCTTAGCCGACGGAACGGAACGTAAGGACCAAAACATGGGATCCGGCAAACCCAACTATTGACCCAAGACATGATTCGAGCTGATTCATATAATGCTATAAGTTCGGGTGCCGCACTTGTGAAAGTGTTCGGACTTAATCACACCATAATCTGGGGAACGAAGCCCCTCGTGTATTCGGCCGCACTAAAGTATCTGAGTGCAAGATGTCATATAATGAACATTTGTAAAAGATAATGCAATTGCAATGAAAAGGTAATATACTTGCAAAAAGGAAGTGCTGCGTTATTTATGAAAGAAGGTGCGCTAATAAAGCGGACTGATAGAAATAGTCTTGATAAGCAAGGGATTTGGACTAATTTGACATGTCCCTCCGGGGATAAGCTGCAGACTTGGTGTATGTAATCGAATTTAGTGCTCGTAATGGAGACCACCTGAGTGTTCGTCGCGGCCTTCTTTAATCACTGACTGTTGCATCGTGAGTTCGGCAAGTTCGCCGTCGGACAGGGCTTCTGGTTAATGGAGTCCTTTATATGTAAAAGAAGAAAAGATAAAAAATAAAACCAAGGGGGGCACTAGCATGAGCCCCTGGTGTGGTCGAGCCGCACTCTTTGGTCCTTGTGGTTAAGCCCTCCCCGCGCCCATGGTATCTCCAAAGCGTAATGATGTACGTGAGTGTTATTCTTGGCGATCATGCACGGCGAGGGTGGGGGCCGATTGCTACGCTGGCGATGCTCGATCGCGCCAGTGGTCTTGGTGAGTGTTGCTTGGCGCGCTTTGATGCATCCGCTTTTGGTTGCGGACTAGAGAATTGCCGTGAAGGCTGCTCAGACTTCTACCGCGAGAGCCAGATGTTCCTCCGCTCGAGGGAGCGTTCCGTATTCCCATTGACCGTGATGACTCCACGAGGGCCTCGCATCTTGAGCTTTAGGTATGCGTAATGCGGCACCGCGCTGAACTTTGCAAACACTGTTCGTCCGAAAGCAGGCATGATAGCCTTCTGAACGGGACTATATCAAGATTAACTCTTCGCTGGAAATTATCCGGGATCCAAGACCACTTCGGTGTGGTCGAGCTGTCATAGCTTGGCTTCCACTCGGGATGACACCTTTAAAGGTTGTCTTAGTAGGTTTCATCTGGATGGGTCTATGCCCATTTTGGCGACCGTGTCTCCGGTAAAGCAGGTTCAAAGCTGCTGCCGCCATCCATCGAGGACTCTTGTGAGGTGAAATCCATCGACGATTGGTTCTAAGACCAACGCGGCAAATCCGCCATGACGATGCTGGTCGGATGGTCTCGTCGATCGAAAGTGATCGGACAGAGGACCATGGATTGAACTTTGGGGCGACTCGCTCCATCGCATAGACGTCCTGTAGTGCGCGCTTCCTCTCCCTCTTGGGTATATGGGTCGCATAAATCATATTTACCGTCCGCACTTGTGGGGGGAAACCCTTCTGTCCTCTGTTGTTCGGCGGCCGGGTCTCTTCCTCGTCGTCGCTATTTAGCCCCTTGTCATTGTGTTCGGCAATTAACTTGCTAGCCTGCTTGAACACCCAGCAATATCTATTGGTGTGATTAGCTGGCTTTTCGGGGGTGTCATGTATCTGGCATGAGCGGTCGAGTATTCTGTCCAGATTGGACGGGCCCGGAGTTGTTCTTTTAAATGGCTTCTTCCGCTGACCGGGTTTGAGCCTCGAATCCGCATTGACCGTCAGATCCTCTTTGTCGCCGCCGCACGCGGCGTTTGTTTTGATTCGACGTGACCTGCCGTGATTGTCCTTAGTGTCCGGACCGCCGAATTTTTATGCGGAGATTGTTGCTGCGGGCTAGCCAGTTGTCCTCTCCCGCAAAAGCGGTCATTAATGATGTGAGGGCTGCCATTGATTTCGCTTCTCCTGCCCCTGTGCGGGCTAGCCATTCGTCCCGGATGTTATGTTTGAAGGCTACAAGGGCCTCCGTGATCCGGACAATCGACGATTTGATTTTCTTCGTCAAGAACCGTGTCGAATTGTCCGCCGATTAAATGGCTGCTGAATAATGTGGCTTAGGTCATCGGCGCTCGGTGGTCGCATGCGTATGTACCTTTGAAGTTATCAAGGAACGCGCCTCTAGGTCTTCCCAACACCCAATCGACTCAAGGGCAGGCTGTTAAGGCAATGCCGAGCTGGTCCTTTAAGCAGTGGGAGATATTTGATGGCGAGGAGATGCGCCGCGCGGGCCATATGGATGTGGAGAAGATAATCTTGATCCACACCGCTGGGTCTGTTGTACCATCGTAAGATTCGATATTCACGGGTTTGAACCCTTCGGGATCGATGATCCATGACTTCATCGCGAAGCATAACGGGTGTCTGGCGCCTCAGATTGAGGAATGTCGCGACGCAGCTCGAGGGGCGCTATGCGCTATGTTCGCCCGCCGGCGTTATGTCGGGCGCGACGGTATTCGTCGTGGGTCGTAGGGTGCCCGCGTGATCCATAGATGGATCTAGATTGTCTTGCTTTGTCCTCCAAGATATCTCGCAAGTACAGCGCGTTCCCTTTTGGCTTCGTACTCTTGGATCGATGTCGGGTTACGGTTTTGGCTTGGGGCCTGAATGCCTCTCTGTCGCGACCACGGGGTGGTCGGTCAGCCATGTCGTGCGCTGGTGATAAAGGTATGTATGCTTCCTCCTCTAATCGGGGGAGCAGCTTGCGTCTTGGGTAACTTTTGCAGGGGAGTTCGAGTTTATACTCTTCGGCCGCGAGGACCTCGGTCCATCGATCGGCTAGCAGATCTTGATCAGCTTGGAGTTGTTGCTGCTTTTTCTTTAGGCTATTTGCCGTGGCTATGAGCCTGCGCCTGAAGCGCTCTTGTTCGACGGGATCCTCGGGTATGACGAATTCATCATTGTTGAGGCTCGCTTCGTCTTCGGAGGGAGGCATATAGTTATCATCCTCAACCCCTTCGTCTGCCGCCCTATCGTGAGGGCTTGCTTCTGCGTCCTCCTGCGCTGAGTCTTGCAGGAGGGGATCGTCTTCGGCACTCTCCGGAGTGTTATTGTCTCCCGTGCCGGAATCTCCATTCTTGTTGTGGCGGGATTTAGAGCGGCGCCGCTGACACCGGCGTTTAGGCTGCTTCTTCAGAGAATCTTCCTCGCTGCCGCCATTCCTTCTTTGGGGTATCCACCATGTAGACGTCCGATGACGAGGTGGCCTTCAAAGGTCCCGTGGGCGCTGGTCCTGTTCGTCTCCGGCATCATCGTCCATAGCGTCGATGTCATCGGAGTCATAGTCTAGCATGTCGGTTTGATCGTCGAGAGTGGCTACAAAGTGGGTGGTGGGTGGGCCCTGAATTTCTTCGTCGTTCGAACTCCAACCGTCCTGGCCATAGTCCGGCCAGGATTCTCCTGATAGCGAGAGATGCTTCAGAGAATTCAGGATATCGCCAAGAGGCGAGTGCTGAAAGATGTCCGCGGTGGTGAATTCCATAACCGGCGCCCAATCCGGTTTAATTGGCAGGGGCGCGGGAGGCTCGGAGTCCGGCGAGGAGTCCGGCGCCTCGAGATCACGAAGCCCGCAGGGACAAGATCGGTATTCGCTCCATCGCTGGATGTTGAAGCCCCTGTGGCGCGCTATCCACCGCCCTCGCCATGGGCAATCGGCTCCGGGCCAGTAGCCGAGCGATTCGAAAGTGCCACCAAAGCGCTGTCCCGTGGCAGAGCTAGATCATGCCCATCGTCACAGTGCGGCGCGCTTGGCTGTGGCTCGAGTCCGTCGAAGATCAAGTGTCCGCGGTCATCGGCCGTGAAGTTCAAGCTTCCGAATCTGACCTGACGGCCAGGGGCGTAGCTTTCGATCTGCTCCAGATGGCCAAGAGAATCGGCCCGCAGTACAAAGCCGCCGAATACGAAGATCTGTCCGGGGAGAAAAGTCTCACCCTGGATAGCATTGATGGTTGAAGATGCCATCGAGCCTATCGGGGACGACACAGAGGAACTCTCAATGAAAGCACCAATGTCGGTGTCAAAACCGGCAGATCTCGGGTAGGGGGTCCCGAACTGTGCGTCTAGGCGGATGGTAACAAGAGACGAGGACACAATGTTTTTACCTGTGTTCGGGCCCTCTCGATGGAGGTAAAACCCTACGTCCTGCTTGATTAATATTGATGATATGGGTAGTACAAGAGTGGATCTACCATGAGATCAAGGAGGCTAAACCCTAGAAGCTAGCCTATGGTATGATTGTTGAGATGTAATGTTGTCCTACGGACTAAGGCCCTCCGGTTTATATAGACACCGGAGAGGCTAGGGTTACACAGAGTCGGTTACAATGGTAGGAGATCTACATATCCGTATCGCCAAGCTTGCCTTCCACGCCAAGGAAAGTACCTTCCGGACATGAGCCGGAGTCTTCAATCTTCTATTTTCGTAGTCTGGGAGTCCGACGGATATTGATAGTCCGGCTGTCCGGACACCCCCTAGTCCAGGACTCCCTCAAGGATGGTTTGTGATGACGAAGACCGAGGATTCCCCTCTCCGGAGCCCCGAAATGGTTCCAGATCTGGCCTCCCGACAAAGAACGGGAGGTGGCGGCGGCCCTGTATCATAAAACGCGATGAAACTTCCTCTCCTATTTTCTCTAGAAAAATAGGATTTTTTTGCGTCGGAGTTAGGGTCAGCGGAGCCCCGAGGACCCCACAATCCACCAGGGCGCGCCACCCCCTCCCGTGGGTATTGGTTCCAGTATTTTTTTATTTATTGGGAAATAAATCTCCAAAAAGTTTTGCGCAAATTCGAGAACTTTTATTTCTTTACAAAAACAACACAATGGTAGTTCTACTAAAAACATCGTCAGTCCAAGTTAGTTTCTTTCAAATCATGCAAATTAGAGTCCAAAACAAGAGCAAAAGCGTTAGGAAAAGTAGACATGATGGAGAACTATGAAATCCCCCAAGCTTTACTCATTGCTTGTCCTCAAGCAATTCAGTTGACAAACTGAAAGTGATAAAGAAAAACTTTTACGAACACTTTTGTTCTTGTTTACATATATATGCTTGAATAGCACCCAGGTTTTCAGCAAAGATCATGACTAACCATGTAAACAATAACTCTTAGAAATTATATTGACTCATATCAATGGCATATTCAACTAGCGAGCAAAAATAAAATATCTCAAATTCCAACACTTTGTCAAAACAATCATGATATAATATGGTAGTAGTGGTATCTCGCTAGCCCTTTCTGAGACCACAAAACATAATTGTAGAGCACCCCCTAAGTTCAAGCAGCGACTAAACATTGTAATTCATGGTAGAAGAGATCCAATCAAGATGCATTCAACATTAACTATACACAATGCATGAAGATGCCAATAGAGCTCTCAGGACTAGTGCTTGTTTGAGAAGGTGATGACTAAACATAAAAGTAAATAGATAGTCCCTTCATAGATTGTCGGGGTGATGAACCCCGGGCAGGCAACGGAACCCGAATCTATTTCAAAAACAGCGGGTCCCGCATCGCTCCGCAAACCGGTGTGCGCCAGGACGGGTCGCTCGACCCGGCAAGGCGCGCAACCCGGCCAAGACACTCGACTCGGCAAGGTACGTCAACCCAGCCGCAGCGGCTAGCGCAAGGCAACTCAACTCGGCGCAACCTTAGCTTCCCCAGAAAACCAACCCACCCGTGGCGTCCATGGCAACCCAGCCACGGGTCAGCTCCCGTCCCATCCCGGCCGTACGATGGGACGAGACCTCAATCACTAATGACCAAGACTAGAGTGCCCCCGCCCATGCCCGTGGTCAGCCAGAGTGTGGCAACAGTGCCCCTTACCTACCCACTGACCAGGGCTGGCACGGCAATAGTGTTCCTGCCCTTACCGCTGACGACAGCAAGCGGTGGCCTGACGGAGAACACTATGCGCGACTCGATCCGGCCACGCCATGACGATCGACAAGACGGCGCACAGTCCTCCTAGGCACGCGGGGCCCGCACATAGGGGAACCCGTCGAACCACAAGCCCCCAAGCGGGACCCAGCCGGCACCCCGGATGCCGACAATATGGAGCCACCGACTCGGCATATTACCATTGTAATCCTGGGTGGGTTGGTCTATAAAACACCCCAGGAGTCCACGCCTACAGACAGACGGACGAGAGATATTCAACAGAGACATACGACACACACGGCATGCAAAGCCACACAAGATAGAGCAAGCAAGATAGGAGTAGCCACTACATAGGAACACCAAGGAGAAGGAGCAGCCGGAGCCTTGGCCAGCCTCCTTCCTCCTCCAAACAGCTCCAGGAGCGACATTGTACTATCAACCATCCAACTAAACTCGGTAGGACTAGGGGTGTTATGTCTCCGGAGAGCCCCGAACCTGGGTACGTCCGGCGTCCCACGCGCAAGATATCAACCTCGCCCGGCCACCAGCCTCGAGCCTCCTCCTCTCTTTAGCCTTCCCTTGGCATCTGCCGTGCGCCCACCACGACAGTTGGCGCCCACCGTGGGGCAGTTCGAGGAGCTGGCCGAAAGCATGCTTTGGACGTGGCCCCCCTCCTACTCCGACGAGTCCGTCGCTCTGGCGGACGACATCATCGGCGCGCTCGCCGCCTCCTTCACCGTGCTGCGCATCGCCGACGTGCTCGCGGCCGACGAGTACCCCAACAGGGTGCTCAGCTACTCCGACTCCCCGCTTTCTCCCAGCGGCGGATTCACTGCCGGGGCGATGGACGCCCACATAGATGTCTTCGTCACCGGCGATGGCCCCTCTTCCTCGTCGAGCAAGGCGAGAAGAGCCGTCGAAGCCGTGGCCGCCAAGGCACGGACGGAGCTGTCCGACCCGCTGCGCGCCGTGATGCGGCGCCTCCGCATCCCCATCGGCACCGACGTCGACGCCACCAACGTTGCTGAAGCCCGAACCCAGCTCGAGGAAAGGCGCCAGCAAATGCTGAACCTGTCCGAGACGCTGGCCACCACCAGACGCCGCCTGGAAGCTGCTCAGATGGAGCACAACGCCGCACACGGATTCACGCCCGCCGCGGCCGAGCCAATCCGGGCCACCGATACTCGCGCCCGGGGAGGAGCGATCAGCCGGGCCTTTGGCGCCGGCCGGACCATCTACAAGACCCCTGTCAAGAACATGCGTGCTGCGGAGGCAGCCGCGGTCGGCCTGACCAACTCGCGGGCGAGGAGCTCAAGGAGCGCATCGGGCGGATGTGCGAGCTCCTCCGCACCGCCAACACCCAGCAGGATCGCCTCAACAGCTCGCCAAGCCGGCGGGGTCTGGCTCCGCCCGCCTTGGCGGACCCGGCGAACACCTGCACACGGCCTCTTCACCGCCCGGCGAGGGGCACTCCAGCCTAGGCCGGACCCGGCGCAACCCGACCGACACCGCCGCAGACACTCTGGGCAACGAGCCCGCCCCGGAGACCCAGAGCGGACCCGGCCAGCCTAGCTGGCGGCCGGCTCTAGCCGACCTGGCCCCTCGGGGCCTGGCCGCCAGTCGACTCGGCCCGCACACCATCGACGACGCCAACACGTGCCACCGCCTCAATCAGCTCGCTCGCTCCATGGAGGTGGAGGAGAGCGGTGCTATTGGGCTGACGTGTTTCGGCCCACGCATCCGGGAGGAGCCCTTCCCCAAGGGGTTCGTGCTTCCCCGCGACACCCCCAAGTACATTGGGACCATGAAACCAGAAGACTGGCTCACCGACTACAACACGGCCATTGGCATCACCGGTGCCAATCGTCGTCTCGCCGTGCGCTACGCACCGCTCATGCTCCAAGGATCGGCTCGCACATGGTTAAACTGCCTGCCAATGGGCAGCATCAACGCATGGGTCGATTTCCAGGAAGCATTTCTCCGCAACTTCACGGGGACGTACAAGCGACCCGGTCGCCCCAGTCAGCTCGCCATGTGCGTGCAGGGGCCGACGGAGACCGGCCGTGAGTACCTTGCACGCTGGACCGAGCTCCGGAACAGCTGTGATGGCGTCCATGAAGTCCAGGCGATCCAATACTTCGTCAGCGGGTGCCGAGACGGCACCCTTCTGAAGCACAAGCTTCTACGCTCTGAGCCGGCCACCATGGCTGCGCTCATGGTGACGGCGGACAAGTACGCCAATGCCGACTCCACCATGAAGATCCGAGCGGCGCTGGACGAGGCCGGCAAGGCGAAGCCGATCCCCCGACAGAAGCCGGCCGGCAAAGGCAGCCGGCAGAAGCACCACCCGAACAACAAGCGCAAGGCCGAGCAGCCGGTGCAACGTCATGACAACCGGCTCGTCGCGGCCGCCTAGCCCGCGGCGGACCCGGCAGAAATGCGCCGGCAGTCCGGCAAGATGGCATGGCAACCCGCGATGAGCTTTGAAGAGATGCACGACGCCCCATGCAAGCACCACATCGGCGCAAGACCGTCCACGCACACGCTTCGACAGTGCGCCATCACCAAGCGCATCATGAGGGGCGACGTCCCGCCTCCTCCGGCTCTGGCTCCGGCACCGGGCGCGGGTCAGCCGCCTCCCGCCGGCGGTGCAATGCGGAACGACGCCTACCTGGACCAGAACGCGGCCTATGTCGTCTTCACCAGCCTCGGCGATGACAAGCAGGAGGTGAACCCATCGTCATGGCCAAGACGGATTTCATGCACTGGTCGGATCGCCCGATCACCTGGACACGGGAGGATCACCCGGTAGTCATGCCAAGTCTGGGTGGATACGCCCTCGTCCTCAACCCTACCGTCGTCGCGCGGCGCACCTGCAAGTTCTCCCGAGTCCTCATCGACGGCGGCAGCAGCATCAACATCCTCTACCGCGGCACGATGACTAAGCTCGGCCTCAAGGCCGAGGACACTGAGCCGACCCGGACCCGTCTTCCACGCAGATCGCATCCGCCTCTCTGTTCACCCATTGGCCGGTCCGGCTCGGCGTCTGCTTGGCGGCAAAGCACTTACATTTCCAACGCGAACCGATCTGGTTCAGGTGGTGGACCTGTCAGCAAGATACCATCGCGCTGGGCCGGCCCGCTTGCCAAATTCATGGCGGTTCCCACTCTGGCGCACTCGAAGATGTAGATGCCGGGTCCCAAGGGCCTCATTACCATCACCGGCGACTACCGCAAGTCTCTGGAGTGCACCCGAGACGGTGCCAAGCTGGCCGACTCGCTGGTCATTGCCGAGGAGCAGCGCCAGCTTGACAGAATCATCGTCCTGACCGGCGAGGCCTCCGACGCATCGATCTCGACCCTGGACCCGGCCGATGAGGCCGCCTTCAAGCCCTCCACGGAAACCAAGAAAGTGACGCTGAACCCAGAAGACCCCAGCTGCAGCAAGTACGTTGTCGTAGGCGCCCGCCTCGACAGCAAATAGGAAGGCGAGCTCGTCGACTTCCTCCGTGAGAATCGGGATATCTTGGCATGGACCCCCAAAGATATGCCAGGTATCCCGAGGAAGTACGCCGAGCACAAACTCCACGTCCGCAAGGATGCCAAGCCTGTCCGTCAACCCCTCCGACGATTTTCCGAAGAGAAGAGAAGAACCATTGGTGAAGAGGTCGCCAAGCTCTTGGCGGCCGGCTTCATAATGGAAGTGTTTCACCCCGAGTGGCTGGCCAACCCAGTCCTCGTCCTGAAGAAGAACAAGACGTGGCGCATGTGTAACGACTACACCAGCCTCAACAAGGCCTCTTCCAAGGATCCGTTCGCCCCCCCCGCGGGTCGACCAAGTCATCAACTCGACCGCCGGGTGTGAGCTGCTGTCCTCCCTGGACGCCTACTCCGGCTATCAACAGATCAAGCTGGACCCGGCCGATGCCCTGAAGACATCCTTCATCACACCCTTCGGGGCGTACTGCTACATCACCATGTCGTTCGGGTTGAAGAACGCCGACGCCACCTTCCAACGCTGCATGCAGATGTGCTTGCAACCGCAACTCGGCAAGAACATCCACGTATACGTGGACGATATCGTGGTGAAGATCAAGCAGCACCTCATGCTCCTCGACGATCTGAAGGAAACATTCGCCAACCTCCGCGAATACAAGGTCAAGCTCAACCCGGAAAAGTGCGTCTTCGGCGTCCCAGCCGGAAAGCTGCTCAGTTTCCTTGTCTCGGAACGCGACATCGAGGCGAACCCGGAGAAGATCAAGGCCATTGAGCGCATGCGCAAGCCAACCTGGCTGCGCGATGTCTAGAAGTTCACAGGCTGCCTGGCCTCGGTCGGCCGGTTTCTAAGCCGGCTGGTGAGAAGACGCTGCCCCTGTACCAGCTAATGAAGAAAACAAGCCCGTTCGAGTGGAACGGCAAGGTGGACGAAGCCTTCCAAGACCTCAAGCGCATGCTCTCCACCGCACCCGTCCTGGCCGCGCCGACCCACAAGGAGCCGCTGTTGCTCTACATAGCCGCGACCTCACGGGCGGTCAGCACGGTGCTAGTGGTCGAGCGACCGGAGAAGGGCAAGATCCAGGCCGTCCAGCGCCCGGTCTACTACCTGAGCAAAGTGCTCTCCACCTCCAAGCAGAACTACCCGCACTACCAGAAGATTTGTTATGGTGTGTACCTCACCGCCAAGAAGCTGAAGCAGTACTTTCAAGAACATGTCGTCACCGTCGTCAGCACGGTGCCTATCGGAGAAATCATCTGGTGCCGGGACGCCTCCGGCTGGGTCACCAAGTGGGCGATCCAGCTAGCCGGCCACACCATCCTCTACGAGCCCCGCACCACGATCAAGTCTCAGGCCCTGGCCGATTTCCTCGTCGACTGGACCGAGACCCAGTACCTGCCGCCGCCTGCCGACTCGACGCATTGGCGCATGCACTTCGACGGGTCCAAGATATGACTAGGCTTAGGGGCCGACATCGTACTGTCATCTCCAAAGGGTGACCAACTCTGCTACGCGCTCGAGATCCACTTCGCTGCCTCCAACAACGTCGCCGAATACGAAGCCCTTGTGCACGGCCTCCGGCTTGCCAAGGAACTCGGCATCGGGCGCATCCTGTGCTACGGCGACTCGGACTTGGAGGTACAACAGTGCTCCGGCGAGTGGGATGCCCGCGACTCCAACATGGCTAGCTATCGCTTCCGCATCTAGAAGCTGTCCGGATCCTTCAATGGCTGCGAGTTCCTCCATGTCCCGCGCACGGAGAACGAGGCAGCCGACACGCTCGCCAGCCCGGCCACCATCACCCCGGACCCGGCCGTCGCCATCACCAACCCGAGGGATGCTCAACCCGGCCCAGGAGCCGCCGACTCAGAACCCACCCAGGTGGCCGTCTTCACCACCATCACGGCCCCATCTTGGGCCCTGCCGATATCAGAATGGCTGGAGAACGGGGTTCTCCCCATGGACGAGACCGAGGCTCGGCAAGTTCAGCGCCGGGCGTCCGCCTACACCATCATTAACAATGAGCTCGTCAAACGCAGCTCTACCAGTGTGTTCCAGCGCTGCGTCGAGCAGGACCGCGACATTGACATCCTCCTTGACATTCACCAGGGCAAGTGCGGGCACCACGCTGCATCTCGATCCCTCGTGGCCAAGGCATTCCGCCACGGCTTCTACTGTCCAACGGCCCTCGACGACGGCGAAGTCGCCGTCCTCGCGCGGCGATGCTGGCGCTTCAAAGAACGAGCTAACAGCCGGCGTCAGCACTCTGCACCATCCCGATCGCCTGGCCCTTCGTGGTCTGGGGACTCAACATGGTGGGACCCTTCAAAACCGCTAGAGGCAGCATGACGCACCTGCTGGTGGCAGTGGACAAGTTCACCAAATGGATCGAGGCAAGACCAATCAAGAAACTGGACTGGCCAACAGCCGTTCGGTTCATCAAGGAAATAGCGGTGCGCTCCAGCATGCCGAACAGCATCATCACCGACAACGGCACCAACTTCGCCAAGGGCGCGCTGGAGCAATACTGCTCCGTCTCCGGCATCTGCCTCGACCTCGCCTTCGTGGCACATCCGCAATCCAATGGGCAGGTCGAGCGGGCCAACGGACTTATCCTGTCCGGCATCAAGCCGCGACTCGTCGAGCCGCTTGTCCGCTCACCCGCCAATTGGCTCGACGAGTTGCCCGCGGTTCTCTAGAGTCTGCGCACGACACCAAACCGGTCGATCGGGTTCACCCCGTTCTTCCTCGTCTATGGATCCGAAGCCATCACCCCGACCGACGTCGAGTTCGACTCGCCGCACGTCATGATGTACACCGAAGCAGAATCAAGAGAAGCACGCGAAGACAACGTCGACCTGCTCGACGAGGCGCGCCTTCTGGCACTTAGCCACTCGTCTATCTACCAACAAGGCCTAAGGCACTACCATAGGAAGAAGATCAAGCCTCTCGCATTCCGCGAAGGCGACCACGTCCTCCGACTCATCCAAGAGCAGGCAGGCCAGCACAAGCTGTCCTCTCCATGGGAGGGCCCGTTCATCATGAGCAGGGCTTTGCGCGACCACAAGCCTACTACCTCATTGACGCACGCAAATCAAAGAAGTGCAAGAGGGACACCGCCGGCGAAGAAACGACCCGGCCGTGGAATGCGGAACTCCTCTGTCCGTTTTACAGTTAGCCGAACAAATGTATGTATCAACGCCTTTTACAAGCATATGAAACTATGGGGTCCCCGAACGAGACTCAGGGGTTGCCTCTTGCCGACAAATTTATCGCGTCCATATTTCACACCACTTTACTACCGAACCCGGCCGCCGGTTCAACAATCTCAACCAAGGGGCTCGGGGGCTGGCCGGCTTGATCATCACCCCGCCGCTTCACTTAGTGATTCCTGATAAGTTAGGATGCCGCGGCCCCCCACTTTGCCCTAAAACCGCAGATCCAGCTCTGGCTGACAGCGGGCAAGCACAACGGGCTAAAGCTCCCCTACGATTCATACACTAAGTCAAAGCCGACGGGTCGACCAACCCGCCCGACGCCACAACTAAGTTAGTCAAGACGACCGGTTGCCACCAACCGCCAAGCGGATTACGCCAGCCGGCCCGATGGGTGTTTCACTTGCGCTCAACGTTTTTAAGGACCCAACTCCTGCGGCCGCCTCTCGAAGAGACGAACTCCTTGTCACGGACCGGAGCCTCGGTCGTCTGACTCGCGGGGGGAAGCTTCCGAGAGGAGCAACGCATGAAATAAGTTCGAAAAAAGCGGAAAGCAAAAAGCAAATAAACACTCACAGCATTTACACATAAATGTCTCAAGCAAAGGCCCACGGCCCGAGTTCATTACACCCTGAAAACCCCCAGTGGGTGTGTGGACCTGCTACTTAACAGAATTTTCTACAAAACATTCTCAGGCATTCCCAGCGCCGCGTCGCAACGTTGACGGCTCCCCCCGGCCGGCCTCCGCTTCCAGTGAAGCACCGGTGTCCTCTTCGACCTCCGCGACGCCATAGATGCCTGTCTCCTTCGAGCTGCCCTCCGGGTCACGAAGAAGCAAGTCGTAGTCGTCGCCATCCACGACCGCGCCGTCTTCCGTCCGTTTCGGATGGAACTCGTCGTGGAAGGCGAACTCGGCGATATAGCTGGCCTGGGAGGCGATCCGCCGCCTGCGCCTCGCAGCAATCGCCCGAAGGCCATACGACCGACCAGCGCCTGTGAAGATCCGATGCCAAGACAGCGGATCCGAGCGCCATCTTCGTGACTAGCCCGGCGGCGGAACACGCCGGCCGCTAAGGCGATCCGGGCCCATCTCCAACCAGCGCGCCAGATGCGAGAAGCTGCGCGGATGGACGGAATCCGGCCACAAGGCTGCCATTATCATGGTACCAGCTCGGGACACCCGCTCCATCTGCATCCCCAAGGCCCGCAGCCGGGCCTCAGTAGCGGAAATGATCTCCGGGAAGGTCCAGGCCGTCAGCGGATCCGTCCCGGACCCAACAACGCTGGTCGGGTCGCGCTAATAGCGGACGGCTTCCTCCGCCAGCCGGTGCATCTCCGAAAAGGCCCCTGCAGCCAAAGACGAAGCAAGTCAGAAGAGCAACAAATAAGAAAGGGTCGGGTCCCGACCCGGCAAACAACGAAGGAGCAGCACTTACTAGAGAAAGATTCTTCTAGGTGATGCGCGTCGAGCAACATACCACGTCGCTCCTGCTCCAAGACACGGTCTCGCTCCCCGAGTGCCCTATCTAGGTCGGCCGCCTTAGCAAGGGCCGCCAGCCTGGGCCCCTGTCTTGCCGCCTTCTCGGCCGCCTCACGGGGCGAAGCTCACTGGCGGGCCTCTCGGCCGTGGTGGCTCTACTCCCGGAGACGCTCCACTCACCGGAGCCGACCTTGTCATCGCCACTGGTCGCGCCATCGGGTCCGCCGACTAAGGCTGCCGCGCCCACCGCCTTTGGCGGCCTCCGCTTTAAGAAGCTCCACTGGCCTCGAGGCGGCTCTTAGACCCGCCACCTGCCTGTAGCCGGTTGGCTCGTCAAGAGACCGCTGGCCGCTGCCGCCTCCGCCTGGGCCTGCCGCTCGACGCCGAGACGGCCGGAATCAAGAACGAGCCAAATATAGTGATGACCTGTTCGGAATAGCTGGGTCTGCCAAGACAAAGACTCGGGCTGCAAAGAAGAAGAACTCAGCAGGAAGAAAAAATAAGACAAGGCCTAAGATTTGGCCCAACTCATATACGCTTGGCTCAATCTCGGGTTACACTCAGCAGGAGAGCTTAGCGCCCACTAGAAGGAAAGAACTCAACAAAGTACCCGCGGCGATGCGAAGCTCCTCCTCCTTGGCAGCAAGCTACTCCTTGAGCTCCCGATGCTTGCCCAGGAGCTGGTCGTAGGCGGTAACCCGGAAGGCGTCAATGTGCTGAAGAGAAGATCAAAGTCAACACAAGGCCAACGCTCCTAAGGTTTGACCCAACTTCTATATAGTTGGCCCGAACCTCGGGGGCTACACCCAGTGGGTGCGCTGGTGCGCCCCCACAGAGATAAAATCACAAGAAAACAAAAAGAAGGACTTACCAGGACGGCACGCTCCAGGTCGGACGTCAGCTCTATCTCGGCCTGGGCGAAGAACTCAAGGCGCTACGTCCGGCCTCGCAGACGGCGGCTGACGGCATCCAGCCGCCTCCCAGGTTCAGGGCTTAAAGACGCCGCGCCCCCGCGCGGCTGGCTGCGGCGGCAGCTTGGCGCCCACCGCCGGGCACCAAGTGTGCCTCCTGCTAGCCGCTTGCGACACGGCCAGCACCTCCTCCGACGCCGGGCGCCTGCGTCGCCACCTCAGCACCGCCGCTTGCGCCGCCGCGGGCTCCCTCCAGACACCGCCCCCACCATCAGCCTCAAGGCCGACAATGTCGGCTCGCGGGCGGGTATCGCTTTCACCTCCACGACCTCCTGGTCGAGGAGCACCACTCGGCAGGCCCCCACGGCCACACTCTCACCGATGACGGTTCAAAACCGCCGCCTCCACCACCATGCCCTCCGGCATCTCGCACCAGGCCGGCTCCGCGCCGCCTCGCGCCCACGCCGCTGCCACGTCGGTCCAAGCCTGGACCAGCGCCGCCTCCAGCTCTGCCTCGGCCCGGTTCCTGTCACGCCAGGCCAAGGCCTCGGCGTCGTCCGGGTCCAAGCCGAGGTCCGAGTCGCCTCGTCCCTCCTCCCCGGCCAGGCCGGCGAGGTCGGACCGGCTCCTGAGGAACGCGGTCCCTTCGGTGGTCCCTCGCCAGCGTGATCGGCGACCTGAAGAAGAAGGAAGAATAAGCAAAAGAAACAAGAAATCAAGGCACAGGCAAGAAACAAGACTTACCCCGTCAAGACCGGGACCGGAGTCGGCTTCGTGCGCTTCTTGTTGGCCGGCCTTCCGGGCTCGGTCGGGTCCGCTGCTTGCTTTGATCCGTGGGGTCGCGGCGCGACGCTGTCCTTGCCATCAGGGCGGCTCGGCGCCGCCCCATGCAAGGACCCGGCTCCGCCCGCGTCACCGCCTCCCCCGCCCAACACCGCTACACCAAGCAACCGGCGTCAGCGTCGCCTTCACCGCGACACGAGCAACAATTCAAGACAAAATGAAGAAGAGAAAGACTCGAAGCTTTCCGGCTCGGCGCATAGCGCCGGTGTCGGACTCGGCCACGTCCTCGCCGCCTTGGGCCGCGGGCTCCTCTGGTGCCATCGGCGCCACCTGCAGCGGAGCCCGGGCGTAAGGATGTCGGCTCGCATTCAGAAGAACCTCCCGTGACGCGTCGGGAAAAACAAGAAGATACGCGGCGGCGAAGTAAGGAGACCAGATACTCACCTGCGGCGCCGGGTTCGCCTGGCTATACAGCGCCTTGCCGAATCGCCAATCCTCTCCAAGATTGGCCCTGGAGATGGCGTTGACGCCGCGTGTGGCCTGCTCCCCACACAGCCGCGTCGACCCCATTCGATTGGGGTCCTGCAGGCCGATCATCTCGCTGATGAGGCAGGAGCGCCTCTGAAGCGGGAGGATCGGATGAGTGATGAACGCGGCGAGAAGGTCCGTGCTGGTGAGCCCCTCCTGCGTCCTCATCACCGTCACCCGCTCGCAGAGGTTGACGATCTCCTATGACGGGCGCCGGGGCGAGTAGCCCCAGTTCTTCTTCGCCCGCAGCGGTGCCATGGCGAAAGGGGGAAGATTGATGTGGTCCGCGCCATGATTGCGGATGTAGAAGAAGGAATTCTGCCACTTCTTGGCAGAATCCTCTAGCGGAATCTTGGGAAAATCTGCCCCCGACCGCTTGGAGATGACGGCGGCGCCGCAGTTGGCGAACTCCCCTACCGACGGGCCCTCCTACTTCAAGGAGAAGAAGCGCGCCCAAAGGTCGATCGTCGGCTCGACCCCCAGGTACCCCTCGCACAGGGTCACGAAGCCGGAGAGTTGGACGATGGTGCCGGCGCCGAGATGGTGCGGTTGAAGCCCGAAGAACTCAAGGAAGGCGCAAAAGAAGGTGCTCGCCGGTAGCTCGAGCCCGCGCTCGAAGTAAGGAAGACGACGTGCTCCTGCCCCTCCGGTCGGGGCCTTTGCTCGCCGTGCGATAGGCGGATACCAACGTCCGTCTCCCGCGGCAAGCGCCGCGAAGCTCGAAGCTGCGTGATGTCGTCGTTGGTGACGTTGGAGCCCATCCAAGAGCCCGACGGCAGCGCCATGGATAGAAGCGGAAGGAAGAAGGACGACGGAGAAGATCTCTGCTCGGGGCTGCCGGCGCAGCTGTGCGTCGGTGGCAAGGAGCAGAGCAAGAGCAGGGGGACAAGAGGGCACGAGTGAGAATAATGCCCGCCGCCCCTTGGCCCCCTCAATTTATAAGCCTCGGTTCAAACGTGGGGAAGTGGGATCGTCTGCACGCGCCCGTTCCACTACCCCGCAATAAGTGCGCACATACACACGCACTAACTGTGCGGGGAAGTGCAACCGGCCCCCAGACGCCGCAATAAATCTGCAAGCGTGGCCAAGGGCGCGCGGCGGCGAGCCCACGGCCCGTCGCCCAGTCCCGTCACGCGTGTGGCCTGTCAGGCCCCTCCAGCTTCCGAGCACCACGTGGCGCCAGCGCAAAGCCCGAGGGATCGCCTCAAGATTCGACGGACTCCTCGGTACCCGCCACGGCTGGGATGCCGCGATCCGGTTTCCGAAAAAAACGGCACACAGTGGGTGTTGCTGAACCCGAAATTCGCAGATTCCGCCTTGCTCAAGGGGGAAGTTGCGAAGGCCCACTCATCCGAAGACGGTGGACCTTCACAGCTTCGGGGACTACTGTCGAGGGGATGAACCCCGGGAAGGCAACGGAACCCGAATCTATTTCAAAAATAGCGAGGTCCGCATCGCCCCGCAAACCGGCGTGCGCCAGGCCGGGTTGCGCGACCCGGCAAGGCGCGCAACCTGGCCAAGACCCTCGACTTGGCAAGGTACGTCAACCCGGCCGCAGCGGCTGGCGCAAGGGAACTCGACCCGGCGCAACCTTGGCTTCCCTAGTAAGCCAACCCACCCGTTGCATCCACGGCAACCCAGCCACGGGTCAGCTCCCGTCCCATCCAGGCCGTACGATGGGACGAGCCCTCAATTACTGATGACCAAGACTACAGTGCCCCCGCCCATGCCCGTGGTCAGCCAGAGCATGGCAATAGTGCCCCTTACCTACCCGCTGACCAGGGCTGGCACGGCAACAGTGTTCCCGCCCTTACCGCCGACGACAGCAAGCGGTGGCCTGACGGAGAACACTGTCCGTGACTCGACCCGGCCACGCCATGACGATCGACAAGACGACGCACAGTCCCCCTAGGCACGCGAGGCCCGCACCTAGGGGAACCCGGAGAACCACAAGCCCCCAAGCGGGACCCAGCCCGGCACCTCGGACGCCAACAATACGGACCCACCGACTCGGCATATTACCATTGTAACCCTGGGTGGGTTGGTCTATAAAACCCCCAGGAGTCCACGCCTACAGATAGACGGACGAGAGATATTCAACAGAGACATAAGACACACACGGCATGCAAAGCCACACAAGATAGAGCAAGCAAGATAGGACTAGCCACTACATAGCAACACCAAGGAGAAGGAGCAGCTGAAGCCTTGGCCAGCCTCCTTCCTCCTCCAAACAGCTCCAGGAGCGACATTGTACTATCAACCATCCAACTAAACTCAGTAGGACTAGGGGTGTTATCTCTCCGGAGAGCCCCAAACCTGGGTATGTCCGGCATCCGCGCCCGCGCATATCAACCTCGCCTCCGAAGCCCACCAGCACCCTCGAGCCTCCTCCTCTCTTTAGCCATCCCTTGGCATCTGCCGTGCGCCCACCACGACATAGAGGGAAGCAGGGATTTGCAGAGGTCGAGAGCTCAAAGTTTAAATTAGAGATTAATATAATTTTGGGAGGTACACCCTTCCTATCAATGTTACGACCAAAAGTTTTCAATATCTTCCATGCTAAACAAATTAGCGGTGCTTCCCAAGTGGTAAAAGTAAAGTCTACTCCCCCTCCACCAACAAACACAAGCCATGGCTAACTGAATCCATGGGTGCCTACCATACTAACAACAGTCCTGGGGGAGTTTTGTTTAATTATTTGCAATTTTTTATTTCGGGACTAGGCATCCCTCTTACCGGCCCCTCTCATGGAAGGACGAGCGAATAAACACTCATCATGAGAATAACCTGCTTGGCATGGAAGATACTGACCACCGCCTATCGCCCCATGAGCGGTCCAGGCATACAAAATAGATGTTCATTTAAAATTTTAGAGGTGGCACCTGTAAATTTACTTGGGACGACAGGGTAATACCGCATATGGGTAGATATAGTGGACTCGACTGGAAAAATTTGGTTTAAAGGATTTTGATGCACAAGCAGTGTTCCCGCTTAGTACAGGCGAAGGCTAGCAAATAGGTTGAGAGGCGGCTAGCTAGATAGCAGAAACGGCTAAGAACATGCATTATGAATAATCAACATTGAATACTATCATGAGTAGGATATAAACACCATGAACATAAATATCGTGGAGGCTATGTTGCTTTTGATTCTACTACATGCGTGAACATGTGGCAAGTCAAGCCACTTCAAACATTTAGAGGAGGATACCATATCATCATACTACATCACAATCATTTTGATGCATGTTGGCTCTCAAGATAAATCATTATCCACTCCTAGCTACTTAAGCATGGAATGAGCAACTATAATCTCTAATTGTCATTGCAAACATGTTTAACCATAACATGTTGACTCATGGATACTGAGGTAAACATATTTACAAAAACAAAAAGAAGTTGAGTTCATACTCTCTTCTCTCTGCTACAGCCACTTCATCAAGTGTCGTCATTATTGCCTTCACTTGCACGACCAAATGATATGAAAATAATAATAGTGCAAGTATGTCCCGGACTAAGCTAGAATATGCAACATTTTATTCAGAGGGGAAGACAAAATAATTTGTGCTCTTTGTTAGATCAACAATAACGCATACGATAGCCACTTAACATTTTCATCGTGGTCTTCCCCTTAGTACGACTCAACAAAAGAAAAGAGAGAAATTCAGAGAAATGCACTAAATTATTTTTGGAATTTTTAGTTTTCCTTAAAGAAAGCAAGTTAAAGAAGGGAAAACAAAAATGAGAAAAACTATTTACATTGGAAAGCTTCCAACAAGCAAAAGAAGAATTAGGAATCTTTTTGCATTTTCTTTTAGTACTACAACTAAATTAAACTAGAAAGAAAACGCGAAAAGAAGTAAGAAATATTTTTGGATTTTCTCAAAGGTTTTCAAACGCACAAGAAGAAAGCGAGAAAGTAAATCTAGCATGGGTAATACTATGAAAAAGTGTGAACTCCAACAACTGGAATGAAATGTGTGAACTTGAATGTAATGTTGGTATAAATATGTACTCCCCCAAGCTTAGACTTTTGGCATAGCTTGGTAATCACCATCCATAGTAGCCACCCGGTCCCGTGTCAAAGTGCTATGGCGGTGGCACTTGAGCGTCCCACTCTTGGGGCTCCTCCTCTGCCGCTGCCTGGTTGTCCCGGTAGACAATAATGTCTATGGGCATGACCCTGTATCCATTCCTAGAAATAGAATCAAACAAAGCAGGTGCAGGAAACGGGATAATGTCACCGGTATCCTCGCTGAATACCAAGTTATAACGAATCATTATTAAAAGAGTTAGCGGCATCAGTAAACTGGTGAAAAACCATCACCTGGTGATATAGATAAACTCAGGTCAAACGATAGTCATGTTGGCGTATTTGAACATTAAAGTGGCTCACTAAGCACGTGGCATAAATACCACCATGGATTTTGCCCCTAATTCTGTTGAGGTGCCACTAGTACAGCAAGGTGTTATCACTGGTACGCGTCGGTGCTATACAAACGGTTTTTAACCCCTTTCCGTGATGGCATTTGGAACCGTCACCTAGTGAGTGTGGGCGATTAGGGGGTCCTTCCCACACGAGCCAGAAACCGTCGGGGATAGAGACCCTACAATACTCCTTTTCATTTGTGGTCGCATTACCATCGCAGTCGGTATTCTGTGGTGCTACATTTACGATGTGCGGCCGATCACAAACGGTTCAGTATTTTAGAATGTGTATGATAAGCATACAATCACACACATTCTCTTTTCACAGACCATATGCGGTAACTAATTAAGTAGATTAGCTAATCATCATACGAGGGTCGGATAGGATTACGAAATATCGGACCATCGTAACATCGTCGTACACGACAACTATCGCACACGCTATTGTGTGGTGCAACGTTTACGATGCATACTTCATAGGAAATAGTTCATGGTTGCGAATCGTGTACGATAAGGCAACTATCGCACACGCTATTCTATGGTGTAACGTTTATGATGCATACTTCATCGGAAACAGTTCATGGTTACGAATTGTGTACGATAAGGAAACTATCGCAAACGGTTAGTTTGCTAGCACCATTTGTGATATTGTCTGACATTGCACATGCTTTGCAAACGGCAACTATGTGCACGCTTGCACACGTTTCCTCTCTGTGAGCCTTCTCGGATAATGGTGCATATCACAAACGTTTGTATTTTACCAACCGTGTGTGCCATAACAACCTGGAGAGCGTAATTTCATCGTAATTTAATTGCTACTATATCAAATTGAAATTAAAATAGAAATTGAAATTGAATGTATGCTATAGCTTTATTCATATCCATCATGTTCACACAACCAATGCATTATTCGATTCATAGGTGCACATCAAGAAATACATAATTAAGAACCGAATAAAGAATGATGAACGACAGTTGTATACTTGTACAATTCAAGACGGTAAAGAAAGAGGCGAAATACATTCTGGTTGCTGAACAAGGTGAAGCAGAATGCCCATATTGTGCCCTCCTCCATGCAAAAGGCACGCATGACTCTAGTCCAACCCCTTGTGATGGTCGACCGCCCACCCTTCACGGTCTTCATGGAAACATCTAGATAATCATCATGTTGTAGTAGAAATACTTTAACCTTTGCATGCCCACCAATCATGTAGTTTGAGAGGTAATCTTTAGTAAACCGCTTTGTAAACCACTGCAAAGGAAAAAAGATTCATACATTGTCATCTAACACAACTCATTATGGCCAGTAAAAAGAAGGCTGCAGAGTTCTTACTTACCATCCTGCAGTTTGCTGTTGTATTGGATAAAGTGTTAACAAATAGTTTAATTGCCATCTTTTGACCCATTTTACTAATAATCTTTATCAGCTTCCTCACTTGATATCTCATTTCCCCATACGCAGAAAGGGTCGAAGTGCGGATCTTCACCAATGACATATGTACCTAAAGGCACCAAGTTAATATTAGAAGATAAACACCAATTGCACAATTATGTTATGCAACACTCTTTTATAATATCTTATAACATCCAACATACTCACATATTAGATGAATTAAAATCTTATATTATGGGCAGAAGGAGTTTATTGCATTTTTACAAATTATCGGCTGATTAACTGCTACTATATCCACGGGTTAGAGTTAGTTTGAGCTAGTTCGGGCTCAAATAGCCCTAAATTATATCTAAACATGAGGGCTAGTTTGGGCTAGTTGCATCTATAACCCACCCAAAAAAACTATCCAACCCAAGAGGTGCTAATTGGAGCTAGTTCTCCTAGTGCATCTATTGTCAATCTAAGTATCTAATCCTGTCATCCAAACACCACTTTGGATGGAGTTAGTTCAGGGTTAGTCATGAGCTAGAAACTAACTATAACCTCTAAGCTAAGTTGAATATCCAAACAGGGTTGTGTTTTTGTTGTTGTTGTTGCTGCTGCTCTTCTACGTGTATCTACACATCATCGGAACATTAAGGTAACACTCTTCCTTGTTGCTATGTAGCCTACGATTGCATATGTAGACATTAAGTACAGTGCATGTTGCTACGTAGCCTCAGATATATTACATATGGCCCTAGTTAACCTAACGATAAATGGGTTGCGGATATATTCAGCTAAAAGTTCGATTCACCGATTAGTCCCTTATTAGCCCCCGGCCCATATGGTACTAGCTACCGATATCCTGAACAGTGAGCATATATAAGCCATGGGATGAAACTAACCTCGATGGAAAACAGCAGTCGTTCCCAAAATTTTCCTTCGTAGGGACATCGAGAAGCATGTTAAGCACAACAGGCTAAACATCAACCAAAATTATCCATGGCAGACAAAATAATCTCCTAAAGATAGCTTCAGTGTGTAGGTTTAAGCACGCTAGTAAAGCAAAACAAGTGAAAAGGTGTGTTAACTGCAACATGCCTAACATTTAACAACAAGCAAACATAGTCATTCAAACTAGTATTGTGCAGGTCTAAGTACACTGGTTTTTATTGTTAAAAAAATGGAAAGGTGTATTTAACTACAGGATGTAGTCATTCATGCCCTGTTTGTTTTAGCTTCGCTTGGATTTTAATCACCTATGGGTTCGCTTCAGTGGCGAAGCTGTTTCTGCGAATTAGCTTCACCACCGAAGTACAGTTTGAGGTGCTTCAGGAAATTGCATTAAAAATGATCCAAATCCAGATTCAGCTTCACTGCCAAAGCTGATTCCAAATAGCTGTTTGTTTCGGATTCTAGATTCGGCTTCACTTGCAAGCTGAATTTGGTCCCAGAATCCAAAACAAACAGGGCCATAGTGGTATTGTTGAAACTGGTATTGATGAATTTGAATTGCACAGTTCATACTTACACATATAGAACATCACGCCAGAATAACTCGAATAAACAAGGCATACTACTTAACAACCAAAGATAGCATTTGAAACTAGACATATGCTAACTACAAACAATGTAACAATCAAAAACTTTAAAAGAGGCATATGCTAGCTATAACAGGCTTAACAGCAAGCAAATATATGCATTCCTATCGGTATGTTTAAAACTGGATTGATGAAATGTACTGCACAGTAAGTAATTGCACATATAGAGCATCACATTGTGAACAACTAAAATAAAAAAAGGCATACTACAAACAACCCGATATAGTAATTAAAACTAAACATATTCTCACTACACTACAAAAGGGACTCAACAAAACAAATCCTACGTTTTCCCCTGTGAAGAGGCACAACAAAACAAATCATGGGTTTCCTCACTTGTCACAGATGGGCTTGTTCCCGTAGGAAGAGAACGGACCCTGGATGCGCTCCATGTTGTCGCAGATGGGCTCCATCCCCTTAGAAGAGCACGGCTGTTGGGTGCCCTCCCTAATGTCGCAGACGGGCTCTTTCCCCTTGGAAGAGCCAGAGAGGGTGCCCTCCTCGTGGTCGCCGTTGATGAGGTCTGACTTGGAAGCTGTGGATCCCAACTAGCATCGTAGAACGTGTCCTTCAGAAATGACAAAAGGGGCTTGATGGCGATGTAGGATGGCAAGTTGTTGACAGCGAGCTAGAGGAGATTAGCGGCGGGGCCATGCATGAGATCGATGGCGATTAAACTCGAGGCGTTGGGGTGGGCCACTTATCCTGTGACATAGCCCGCCTCAGGCCATCGCTATCCATGACCTCGATGCTGTAGCCGGTGGAAGAGACAGGCCCGCATACTCTAGCCCACTGCTTGACTTCCTGCCACCAGTAATGGTCGTCAGCTTCCTCGGCGAAGTCGGGTGAAGAGACCGCGATACACCTCTTTTGGGCCAGCCGCTCCTCGAGCTCCATAGGAAGCGTAGCCTAGCTTAGGCTGCAACACTCTGGAGTGGGGGATGGGGATGGGAATCTGGGGGGAAAGGGGCGTTTGGCAGGCGTCATCTAAGAAACTAAGGGCGGCCTTGGTATGGAGATCGGTGGGTAAGCTACACAGGCAAACCGGCATATGTTGACAATGGAGGTCTCACGGCGGTGGCGGTGGGGACCTTGCTAGGGTTTCGAGCGAGGGAGGGTGTGTGTGTGTGCATGCGAGCGCGTGCACCCGAGGAGGTTTTCGTGTGTGTGTGTTGGCGTTCTGGGAACGGGGTTGCTACGCCTCCAACATATCTATAAGTTTTTATTGTTCCATGCTATTATAGTATTGGATGTTTATGGGCTTTACTTTACACTTTTATATCATTTTTGGGACTAACCTACTAACCGGAGGCCCAGCCAGAATTGTTGTTTTTTTGCCTATTTCAGTGTTTCGAAGAAAAGGAATATCAAACGGAGTCCAAACGGAATGAAACCTTCGGGAGCGATCTTTTTGGAACAAACATGATATAGGGGACTTGGATTGGACGTCAAGCGTCCACCGACCTAAATCTTCCTCCTATATATACCCATGTACCTCAAAACCATCGAGGAGCACCACGAAAAACTATTTCCACCGCCGTAACCTTCTGTATCCGCGAGATCCCATCTTGGAGCCTTCGCCGATGCTCCGCCGGAGGGGGAATCGACCACGGAGGGCCTCTACATCATCTCCAAGGCCCTTCCGATGAGTTGTGAGTAGTTTACCACAGACCTTCGGGTCCATAGTTATTAGCTAGATGGCTTCTTCTCTCTCTTTGAATCTCAATACAAAGTTCACCTTGATCTTCATGGAGATCTATTCGATGTAACTCTTTTTGCGGTGTGTTTGTCGAGATTCGATGAATTGTGGGTTTATGATCAAGTTTATCTATGTGAAATATTTGAATCTCTTCTGAATTCTTTTATGTGTGATTAAGTTATCTTTGCAAGTCTCTTCGAATTATCAGTTTGGTTTGGCCTACTAGATTGATCTTTCTTGCAATGGGAGAAGTGCTTAGCTTTGGGTTCAATCTTGCGCTGTCCTTTCCCAGTGATAGTAGGGGCAGCAAGGCACGTATTGTATTGTTGCCATCGAGGATAAAAAGATGGGGTTTATTTCATATTGCATGAGTTTATCCCTCTACATCATGTCATCTTTCTTAATGTGTCACTCTATTCTTTATGAACTTAATACTCTAGATGCATGCTGGATAGCGTTCGATGTGTGGAGTAAGAACAGTAGATGCAGGCAGGAGTCGGTCTACTTGTCACGAACGTGATGCCTATATACATGATCATGCCTAGATAATCTCATAATTATTCGCTTTTCTATCAAGTGCTCGACAGTAATTTGTTCACCCACCGTAATACTTATGCTATATTGAGAGAAGCCACTAGTGAAACCTATGGCCCCAGGGTCTATCTCTTATCATATAAGCTTTCAATTTACTTTTATTTGCATCTTTTACTTTTCAAATATATATGATAAAAATACCAAAAATATTTATCTTATCATATTATCTCTATCAGATCTCACTTTTGCAAGTGGTCGTGAAGGGATTGACAACCCCTTTATTGCGTTGGTTGCGAGTTCTTGTTTGTTTTTGTAGGTGCGTGGGACTTTTGAGGAGCCTCCTACTAGATTGATACCTTGGTTCTCAAAAACTGAGGGAAATACTTACGCTACTATTGCTGCATAGTATGGCCCATCTTCATCAAACCAGCACTAAAGACCCTCGCGAGGGGCCAAGCTTCTCGGGGCGAACGACACAAGGCCTCCTCAGGAGTGGCCTCTGTCGGTGTCAAAACCGGCGGATCTCGGGTAGGGGGTCCCAAACTGTGCGTCTAAGTCTAATGGTAACAGGAGGCGGGGGACGCGATGTTTACCCAGGTTTGGGCCCTCTCGATGGAGGTAATACCCTACTCCCTGCTTGATTGATCTTGATGATATGAGTATTACAAGAGTTGATCTACCATGAGATCATAGAGGCTAAATCCTAGAAGCAAGCCTATGATTATGATTATTGTTGTCCTACGGACTAAACCCTCTAGTTTATATAGACACCGGAGGGGGCTAGGGTTACACGGAGTCGGTTAAAGAGAAGGAGATCCACATATCCGAATTGCCAAGCTTACCTTCCACGCAAAGGAAAGTCCCACCCGGACACGGGACAACGTCTTCAATCTTGTATCTTCATAGTCCAATAGTCCGGCCAAAGTAGTCTGGCTGTCCGAGGACCCCTTAATCTAGGACTCCCTCAGTAGCCCCAGAACCAGGCTTCAATGATGATGGTCTGGCGCGCAGATTGTCTTCGACATTGCAAGGCGGGTTCTTCTCCAAATTCTCCAGAGTACCTGTTGTAACAAGCAGTGTCCGGCTTCCCATTAGTGTTGCACTCCTCGGCTTCTGTGCTTTAATAATGGCTATCTCCACGTGTCGAGCGAATGCGAGAAGTCGGGCCATTTTTACATTTTCCACCCTGACCAGGTAAGTAAATCGTCTATTAAAAGAGACGGGGATCCTCAGATCCAAATCACACCATCTCCTCCCAGCGAGTATCCATCAGAGCGCGTCCGAAAAAATCCATCCCATCATGGCCGGCCGTCGAGGCTCCTCCTCTCGCCTCCCGCAAAGACTAAGCTGCACGATTGGGGAAGTGTTCCGTTCCCCATAGCTGATTGGTAGAGTTGTAGAACCAGGGGTTTCTCCCACCTGCATACATGGTCCCCGTCCGAGCTGGACTAGCCACTTAAAATGGCGGGGAACAAGTGGAGAGTTTGCCCAACCCGTCCAAGGGGGAGCGGGTATGCCTTGCCCCTTACTTGCTGAGGTGACTTGGATTCCAATCCATCCGTTCCTCTGCGGGCTCCTGGAGTTCTATGGCCTCTAGCTGCATAACTTCACCCCGCCTCCATTTTACACATCGCATGCTACGTCCCCTTTTGCGAGCTACTTCTGGGATGCGAAGCCCGTTTCGAGCTAAGAGGCTATTCTGCATCGTACCCCGCACTCAGGAGGGGTCGGTATATCAAGTGGGCGGAGCCGAAATATGGCGCATCGCCGAGACCGAATATCTGTCCGGTAATCCGAAGAAGACATCCAAAGACTGGCCTTCGGAGTGGTTTTACGTAGAGGACGTCCCCCTTCCGGACACTATTCGGTTGGGCCTTCCTGAGTTTGTAAATGCCCCGTTGAAGAAACGCCACAGCTGGCGCCCCCGGAGCCCCATGAGGAAGGTAACAGAGAGGTCCTTTCCCTGATGGACAGGATAAAGACGTTGGCCAAATCAGGACTAACAATAATTGAGGTTATGTCAATATGTATAATGCGGGGATGTCACGCCCAAGATGCGACCCTATCCTAAAGGAACTCGAAGGTCCCACCAAGGATATAAGCACATCTTGAAGACGCTTTTGCAAGGTGGATATCATTACATCAACATTACATAATAGATGGGGATACATACATAAGGCATACAATGCCACATGAACACAACATCATCTTACATAAAGAGCACCATCCGACTACGGATGAAACACAAATAGATACTCAAACGACATCCACCCTGCTAGCCCAGGTTGCCGACCTGGAACCTATTCCCTGATCGAAGAAGCAGAAGAAGAACTCCAAAACAAGCAAGTATCACTCTCGCATCAAGATCATCGTATAACCTGTACCTGCAACTATTGTTGTAGGAATCTGTGATCCACGAGGACTCACCAATCCCATAACCATGGGTATCAAGACTAGCAAAGCTTAAAGGGGTAAGGAAGGGGTAAAGTGGTGAGGTTGCAGCAGCGACTAAGCATATATGGTGGCTAACATACGCAAATAAGAGCGAGAAGAGAAGCAACGGAACGGTCGTGAAGCTAGCAATGATCAAGAAGTGATCCTGAACTCCTACTTACGTCAAACATAACCCAAAACCATGTTCACTTCCCGGACCGATTTAAAAGAGACCATCACGGCTACACACGGTTGATGCATTTTAATTCGAACTGTGTCAAGTTATCTACAACCGACATTAACAAATTCCCATCTGCCACATAACGCGGGCACGGCTCGAAAGTTTATACCCGCAGGGTGTCCCAACTTAGCCCATGATAAGCTCTCGCGATCAACGAAGGATATTCCTTCTCCCAGGAAGACCCGATCAGTCTCAGAATCCCGGTTTACAAGACGCTTCGACAATGGTAAAACAAGACCAGCAAGACCACCCGCTGTGCCCACAAATCCCGGTAGGAGCTGCACATATCTCGTTCTCAGGGCACACCGGATAAGCTAAGCGTACAGGTATCGACGTAATCCAAGTTGCCAAGGAATGATCCTGCAGGGTACTCTAGTTTAGACCAACACTCGTTGGAGCACTGGCCCGAGGGGGTAAAATATAGATGACCCTCAGGCTGCGAAAACCCAAGGGAAAAAGGGCTAGGTGAGGCAAATGGTAAAACCAAGGTTGGGCCTTGCTGGAGGAGTTTTATTCAAAGCGAACTGTCAAGGGGGTCCCATAAATCACCCGACCACGTAAGGAACGCAAAATCCGGGAACATAACACCGGTATGACGGAAACTAGGGCGGTAAGAGTGGAACAAAACACCAGGCATAAGGCCAAGCCTTCCACCCTTTACCAAATATATAGATGCATTAACAATATAAGAGATATTGTGATATCCCAACATAATCCTGTCCACCATGGAGCAATCTTCAACTTCACCTGCAACTAACAATGCTATAAGAGGGGCTGAGCAAAAGCGGTAACATAGCCAAACAAAGGTTTGCTAGGAAGGGTGAAAAGGTTAGAGGCTGACATGGCAATTTGGCAGGCTTGAGCAACAAGAGATAGGTAGCGCGGCAAAGCGATAGAACAAAGCAACTAGCATAGCAATGATAGTAGTGAGATCCAGGGTAGCGGTCATCTTGCCTGAAATCCCGCAAGGAAGAAGAACGAGTCCATGAAGAAGACAAACGGACGTAGTCGAACGAATTCTCACAACTCCGGAACGAAACCGAAGCTAACGAGAGAAGCTAATAGGAACGAAGCAAACAACATGGTAAACGCACAAGCATAAACATGGCATGGTGCACAAACAAGTATGATGCATGTCCGGTTTAATGAGGCATGGCATGGCAATATGCACAAACAACACTACAAGTGAAGTGGAGCTCAATATGCAACGAGTTGCATATTGACGGAACACCACATCGAATTATTTTAGTTTACTCTCGGTGAAGATAATCATCAATTATTAAATGTTAATTAACAAGGCAAGAGGTGAAGCATAAGTAAAATACACATCTAGGCAAGTTTAAATGAGGCCGGAAACAACAAACAACAATTCAGGAAAATCCTCATGTCATTTAGCAATTTAAAGCAAACACAATTTTAAACATTTTAATTGTTGTTATCATGATGCGGAAGACCTATGCAAGTTTTATGCAATTTTATGAAAATGTTGACATGAGCAAGATATGAAACATTTGTCACCATGGCGGGAACGAAAGGGGTGCCACGGCAATGACAATGAAAATGGTGCCACGACAACATTCCGATGATCCGAAAACTCGTCGGGATGTCGGTGCAAAAGAAAGTGTGGATTAATGGGACATGCAAAAGATGGTGGGGTGATCCCGGATACCGGGTTCCCACGAGACGGCGGCATGGCAAACAAGGAGGAACGTGCATGAAGCAAACGGGCATGGTGCAAACATACGGTTCATCTCAGACAACATGCATTCGGTCCACGGGTGATCATCTCGGGATTATACCTTTGAAGCGTGCATTTTCGGAGCGGTTCGGGGTCGGTACGATCTAGAGGAAGTAGTCGTTCACAGGTCGTCGTGGGAAGTAGTTGTTCATGTGGCGACGGTAGTGGAAGTAGTCGTTCTCGTGGCAGTAGTGGAAGTAGTGGTACACGGCGGCGGCGGTAGTTGTTCAGGGTCTTGGCGGGTCGTCGTGTAGTTGTACATGTTCGTCGTGGTACATGGTTCGTAGACGTTCGAGTCATTGGTAGAGGTACTTGTCGCATCATAAGGCGTAGTCGACCTTGGCGTATCCAAATGGAGCTTGGCGATCCAAAATTGCTCCTGTTAGGGGAGGTACCGTGAAAACGACACTATGTGTGGGACACGCAGGGAGGGCGACGCAAGCAGAGGAGGCCATGGAGGGGAGGTCGCGATGTTGGGCAGCGAAGGCAGGAGCAGGAGCTCGGAGGAGGAGGCAAGAAGGCGGCGCGAGCTCCGCCGAATGGTAACGCGGCGCCCTGAGGGGTCACCAGCACGGGCGAAATAGCAGTGGTCAACGCTGCTGCCGAGAGATGCAGGTCGGGGCCGGAGCTGAGCAGCGCCAGCAGGGGCGGATGGGCGCGAGGAGGCCGGGAGGAGGAGCGCTCGGCACCGGTTAGCGCGGAGCAGGGGAGACAAGGCGACGCTTGGGGCTCGGGGTCGCGGGGAAGGAGCAGCTCTGGTGCTGCGGCGCCGGAGATGGCAGGGGAGCGATGCCCTGGGGCAGCGCGGCGAGGCGAAGCCCGGCGGAAGCGAGCGGGCTCCGGTGACCGGCTGGAGGTGCGGAGGTGACGTGGTCGACGAGCTCGATGCCCGCGGCGTCGCGAGGGAAGGAAAAGGACGGCTGGGACAGGGCGATGGGGCCGACCGGATCTGGAGCTTGAGGCGGCGGCGCGGGGCTCAACTCCTCTCTGCGTGTGGCAGCGGAGGAGGAGGACGATGGGGAGAGGGGACGGAGAGGAGAGGCGATGGGTTCGAGCGTTGTGCGTGTGGCGGCGGGCAGAGGGAACGAGAGGAGGAGATGGGATCGAGCAGAGCTCTCCTCTGCGGCTAGGGTTAGAGGGGTATAGCTAGGCCTTAGAGGCCGACACGGAAGAGAAGGAAGTGGCCAGAGACCTGGCTGGACTGCTGGGCTCTCTTCTCCCTCTCTCTTATTTTCCAAAAGAAAAGCATTAGAGAGAAGGAAAATGAAGAGGGGTTAGGGAATGAATATGTGCATAGGGTTAATTTTCTCAGAGTCGGAAAAATGAGTTTAATCCAAGAAAATAGGAGTGGGCATGGATGCAAGGTTTAGATTCAAAAACATTTGAATTTAATTCAAATGGGTGAATAGGAAGTGGAGGTTTGGAAGGCCCAAAAATGTTGAGAATTTTGGAGGAGCCACAATAAATGGAGAAAGAATTGTTGGCAAAGTTTGAGGCAAGGAATTGAGATAGAAAATGCACGGAACTTAAACTGTAAGTGTGTTATGGTTTATTCCTAAAGAATGGAATATTTATCATAGTAGCTCCCTAAATATTGGAAGGATATGTTATAAAGAGAAATCACCATGTGAATTCCCTCGATTTAAATGGATCAAAGATCCATACGATTTCATTTAGATGAGTTTGAAAAATTAAATGACATGATGGCATGATGGCATGATGACATGATGCAATGCAACAAGCAAATAGAACACACGACGGAACTTGGAATACTTGGAAGGCAACTGGAGCTCGGTCTCGGGGTGTTACAACACTCCACCACTACAAGAGGATCTCGTCCCGAGATCTAGGATGGCACCGGAGAGAAACGGAAGAGGAAGAGAAGAGGTAAAACTAAGTTGCTTCTTCGACAAACGAGTGAAACCATGAACCTTGAGATGTTGAGCAAAATGAAAGAAAGAAAACGACGAAGATGAGCAAAGTTGAAAACACTCCGTTAGAAAAGAGGAACAAGGGATATGACGAGAACCAAGAGGTTTAGTGATAAGATAGATATTGAAACCACTCCGGTTAAAACTAGATAGAGAAGGAATAAGGTTGATATAATTTGGGCAGCACTCCGACTGATAGAAGAAGGAAAACTTGATAAGATGAAAAGAACTTGAAGAGAATACACAATAGTCCGGTTAAATGGATAGGCATGAAAAAAACACGATCCTCACAATTCGAGATGATGAGTGAAGAGAGCAACATCATCATGCCTCCGGAAAAAAGAATAGAAGATAGATCATTGAAATAAAAGAATGGAGAAGAAAATGCCAACTTCTGCCACAAATGAACTTGGAAAGCATCCTTGCAAAGTAGGATTTAATGGAGTTGTTGGAAAATCAACAACGGAAAGAATAATCTTGTAGTGGGCTTATGGAAAACATCTCGAAATTATGAGGTGGCAACCTGCCACTAACTGAAACAATTGCTTGCTTGAGATCAACAAAGAGATGAAAACTGCTTTCGCCGAGAGAATAGGAGAAAACTTGGATCATTGATAAGCACCAAAAATAGCAACATTCCTTAGGGAAGGCTTTAGGTGAAATATGACACAAGATAACTCCAACAAAGGGATTGATGGATTTAAAATACCTCATTCTTGACAACAATATGAATCATGAAACATGAAGGAAATTGTCAAGAGTGACATAACACCACCTCAAAAGATAAGGTAGAAAGAATTGCACTTTGGATGCAAGATGAAGAATGCTTGAACTCCACAAAACAAAACATGTGTTTAGCACCATGTTTATTTTAGAGTAAAGCTTGGCGGATCATAACCTCGAGAGAAATCTTGAAGAAAAAATAAAGAATGAAAAGAATCCTTGATGAGCCACCATGTAGAGCCTCCATGAAGAACTCCGAAAAGAAAGATGAAGTCTCTCGAACCGAGAATGTGATATGATGACCAGCTTCGGAAAGAAAGATGAATCACTTGTAATCAAGAATTTATTCATCATGAATAATCTCCGTAAAAAGAATTGAGTCACCTCGAGGAAATAAGAATAAGATTTATTGTATGCTTATCATTCATGAAATTTAATTGATGACAAGAAACGGATTTGGCATACTACTTATTCCCATTGAAAAAGGATTAAGAGAGATATAGCGTAAACTTGAGAAAAGTCTTCAACGATCCACCGGTAGGATTTGAAAAGAACGAATGAATTGATAAGATAATGAAGGAAGTGAAATCTTGAACGAACCACCGTAAGAATTGAAAATGAACGTAGCAAAGGCACAATTCACCGGAAAGAATGAAGATACTTGAGGGGATTTAGATACAAGTGAACAAAGAGATCATGAGCTTATTAGAGAATACTTGAATGATGCACCAGTAGAATATGGAGAAGGAGAGCTAAAAGCTGAGAATGAATAAACCCGAAATGATGGGCTTCATAGGAATAAAATGGAAAGAACTCATGAAATGCCCCGAATGTTAAGAAAAGAATTCTCACAATCAAAACAATTATGAGGATAGCATGAAGCTAGAACCATGAAGCTTCAATAGAATGGACCAAGATTTAGAGGAAACACTTCTTCGGTCTTCACATGTTGAGAATGATGACGAGAACCACCAAAATTGTTGAGGCACTTCGGAACAAAGAAGAATAGAAATGATGAAGCAACGATGAAAATATTTTGAAAACGATCTTGGAGAAGGGATATGACTGATGAAAATTCATTCTTACGTCACACTCTGAAAAGAATTTGGGAATAGCTCCGGAATAACTAGAAGAGTCAGGTAAGATCTTGGGAAAAAAACCTGTGGGTTAGGGCCCACTCAAAGAAAACACCGCTGAACAATTTTAAAGAGAGGTTGCACTGGTTGAATTAAATATCTTGAATGAGGTAACAACCTCGAAATAGTGAGAATTGATGCGGAGTGGAAACACGAATTTTCAGAGATATCTTCAGCACTCCGGAACAAATGAATAGGAAGAAGTGAATGAATAAGAGGTGCATCGGCATGAGAAAGCATTAGAAACGAGGAAAGGAATATGATGAATATCGAAAGTTTGAATTGGATCCACCGGAGAAGAAACAACAATGAAGGATGATGAACTTGAAACTGTTGAGCATCTTCATGGGGAATCACCGGATAAGAACATTGAAAGAAAAGAATGAAGAGACTTCCCACAAATAAAAGGATACATGATTAAGAAATCTGGGTCCTTGAAGAAAAAGGGTGGGAGGGCGGGAAAACAAAGACAACTTGAGATGGATGAAACAAACACCGGTGAGAAAACTTAGAATTCATCTCACAAATGTTGAAATGATCGGATCCACTTGAAGAGAAGCACGCCGGTTGAAAAAGAATTAACATGACAACCTCAATGATCAAGAAGAATTAGCACTCCCGTAGGAATATGAGAACACCATTTAGGAAAGGTATGGATTCAACACTTGACATTGAAGCAACTCGAATACCACAACTCAAAACAAAACAAAGGATTGTGTAACGCCCCGGATTCGTTGCGCCAGGTGTCCGCCAGTTATTCGCCATCATTGCCATGTCATTTGCTTGCGTGTTGCATTTTATCATGTCATCATGTGCATTTCATTTTGCGTACGTGTTCATCTCATGCATCCGAGCATTTTCCCCGTTGTCCGTTTTGCAATCCGGCGCTCCTACGTCCTCTGGCGTTCCCCTTTTGGTCTCTTGTTGTGTGCGGGTGTTAAACTTTCTCGGAATGGCCCGAGGTTTGCCAAGCGGCCTTGGTATAGCACCAGTAGACCGCCTGTCAAGTTTCGTGCCATTTGGAGGTCGTTTGATACTCCAACGGTTAACCGGGTAACCGTAAAAGCCCCTTTCTCTTTGCAGCCCAAGACCCTTCCAAAGTGGCCCAAAACCCAGCAAACTCCCCTCCATGCTCTCGGTCGTTCGATCACGATCGCGTGGCCGAAAATCGCTCCTCATTGGGACTCTCCTAGCTCCCTCTACCTATAAATATGTGGCTTCCCCAAAATTCCCGCAGTCCAAACCTAGCTCTCCCTCTCCTCGCGCCGCCGGACGTTTTCTCCCCACCGGCCGGACATGTCCGCTGCGCCCGGCCACCTCACTCCGTCCAATCGGAGGACGCCACGTCACCCCCGCCGCCTCCTGCTCCAACCACCGCCCGCCACCTGTCCCCCGCCGCTGCCAAGGCTGCCCGCCAGTTCGCAGCTGGCCAGCGCGCAAGCACCGCCCACGATCTCGCCACACCGCCGCCAGCGTCCTCGCTGGCCGGCCACCGCAGGTCTCGCGCCGACCTCCCGCGCCCATCGCTCTGCGCCCAAGCATCTCGCGCCGTTGCTGGATCTCCCGCCTCGGCCTTCCTCCGTCCTGCCTGCACACCGAAGCGCCCAGCGGAGCCCCGAGTCCCGCGGCGAAGCCTCGCTTCCAACGCCGGCGCCCGCCTCGCCGACCCACCGCTGGGCGGGCCCGCCTCTCCGCCATGGGACTGCGCTGCAAGGCTGCCCCTGCGCCAAGCGCCTCCGCCGCCCGGTCTCCTCCCCGGCAACCTCCCGCGGCCATCTCCTGCGAGAGCCCGGCCCGCCTCGGCATCCGCGCCGTTCAAATCCAGATTCGGATCTCGGAGGTTGACTTTTTCCCTTCCCCGTTTTTGCCCGTCCCAGATTTTCAGCATTATCATGCCATGTTCATCGCATCATAACTCTCTGCATACTACTCCATTTCGTGCGTGTAATATGTCAAATTGTTCGCCTCAACGAGTACTTCATTTCATTCCATTGCGTCATTTTCATTTGAGCTCATCTTGATGCCCGAAATGCTGTTGGAAGAGTGCATGTTGCTATTAATCGGCTGAAACTGTTATAACATGCTCATTTGTCATTTTTGCCATGATTGATGTGTGCATCCTATGAGGTTGATGTCTACATGTGTTTTGATCTATGATATGCCATCTTTCCAGGGGTGCCATCCATGTATTTTTGTGAGTTGTGTGTTGAGTGCATCAAGCTTGCTAAGTAGGGTACTTGTTGTTGCTGTTTCCCTGACAGATTCTGTTATATTTTGTTGCTATATTAACCTGCTGCTACAAGTCATTTCGTACATTATTTTGGAGATGTTCACTAAGGATGTTTTGTTATACATGTCTTGATCTATCCATTCATGCCCCTGGTTGCATTTATAGACTGCTGTAGCATGTTGTTATCTTGCTCCAAACTTGCTAAATAATGTTGCTGTCAACCTATTAACAGGAAGTTCAGTTTTGGCCATGTGCTTTTCTAGTGATCCATGCACCCTATGATATTTCTCTTGGCATGCTTAGCTTCATAAACATGTCTTCTTATTGTTGGTTGCCTTGCCATGCCATGTATTGCTCTGTGGTGAGTGGTTCAAGCTCACCAACATGCCTACTTATTGTTGTTCCTGCCATGTATGAATCTGTCATATTATTTGCCATGTTTACATGGGTGCCATCATATTTTCTGTGCCTTTTTGGCTCATGTTCAGTAAGGGAATCTTGTTCTATGCTTTTAGTAGATTCATGACATGTCTTTGTTTGCCATGATAAGTTCCTGTAACATGTTGTTTGCTTGCTCTAAACATTGCAACCTGATGTTATTTCCTGATATGTCTGAAACTGTTATTATTTGCAATCTTCCCATGTCTTTTTGAGCATGTTCTAGTTGTTTCTGGAGATAGCTCAGTGCTCATGTTTTGTTATGCTTTACCTGTACATCATGCCCATGCCTTTTGTTCTTACGTTGAGATGCTGTAGCTTGTTGTTTTGATGCTTGCAATATGCCTAGTTGCTGTTTTGGACAGGTTGTTATAACTTGTATAGTGTGCATGTGTTGAACCGTTGCTCCGTTTTGAGTGTGCTCTATATGAAACTTGCTTGATTTTGCATGTAGTTCCATATTATCATGTTGCATGCTTGTTTTGAGGTGTTTGCTTGATGTTTGTATGCATTTTGCATCAATGCCATGCTTAACTTGTTTTGCTCATATCTTCTAGGCCGTAGCTCCGAATCTAATGAACTTTATATGTAACTTGACTAGAATTTTGTGTAGATCCTCTTGGTGCTCTTTAACTTGCTGTTTAATAACTTGAACATAAGGTTTGTTAAGATCTGGACCAATTTCTAAATTTGCATATGAGGACTTACCGGAATTGTTATATGTTGTTTCCGGCCTGATTTAAACTTGCCTTGATGTGTTGTTCTTGTTTGCATCATCTCTTGTCATGAGTAGCTTCATGTAGCTTTGTCATGCATCATGCTTGTTGTGCATCATGTCTTGTCTATGTGTGGTGTGTTCACCATGTTGTGTGCTTCTTCTCGATAGTTCCTGTTTCGTTGCGATCGTGAGGATTCGTTCGTCTACGCTTGGTTCGTCTTCGTGGCTTCATCTTCTTCATGGACTCGTTCTTCTTCCTTGCGGGATTTCAGGCAAGATGACCGCTACCCTAGGTCTTACGACTATCATTGCTATGCTAGTTGCTTCGTTCTATCGCTATGCTGTGTTACCTATCATTTGCTCTTCAAGTCTCCCAAAATGCCATGCACCCCTAACCTTTGACACCCTTCCTAGCAAACCGCTGTTTGGCTATGTTACCGCATTGCTCAGCCCCTCTTATAGCGTTGCTAGTTGCAGGTGAAGTTGAAGATTGCTCCATGGTGGACAGGATTATGTTGGGATATCACAATATCTCTTATATTATTAATCCATCTATATATTTGGTAAAGGGTGGAAAGCTCGGCCTTATGCCTGGTGTTTTGTTCCACTCTTGCCGCCCTAGTTTTCCGTCATACTTGTGTTATGTTCCCGGATTTTGCGTTCCTAACGCGTTCGGGTGTTTTATGGAACCCCCCTGACAGTTCGCTTTGAATAAAACTTGTCCAGCAAGGCCCAGCCTTGGTTTTACCATTTTCCTCACCACCACCTATACCCTTCCCTTGGGTCGGCTAACCCAAGGGTCATCTCTATTTTAGCCCCCCTGGGCCAGTGCTTGTCTAAGTGTGTTTCCGAACCGAGCAGCCTACGGGGCCCCCTCGGGGAAACTCGAGCTCTGGTTTTACTCGTAGCTTGACTTATCCGGTGTTGCTCTGAGAACGAGATATGTGCAGCTCCTATCAGGATGTCGGCGCATCGGGCGGCTTTGCTGGTCTTGTTTTACCATTGTCGAAATGTCTTGCAAACGGGATTCCGAAACTGATCAGGTCTTCCTGGGAGAAGGATTATCCTTCGTTGATCGCGAGAGCTTATCATGGGCTAAGTTGGGACACCCCTGCAGGGTTTAAACTTTTGAGAGCCGTGCCCGCGGTTATGTGGCATATGGGAATTTGTTAATGTCCGGTTGTAGATAACTTGACACCACATCCGAATTAAAACGCATCAACCGCGTGTGTAGCCGTGATGGTCTCTTCTCAGTGGAGTCCGGGAAGTCAACACGGTTTCTGGGTTATGTTTGACGTAAGTAGGAGTTCAGGATCACCTCTTGATCATTACTAGTTGACGACGGTTCCATTTGCTCTCTTCTCGCTCTTATTTGCGTATGTTAGCTACCATATCTTGCTTAGCCGCTGCTGCAACCTCACCACTTTACCCCTTCCTTTCCCTTTAAGCTTTGCTAGTCTTGATACCCATGGTAATGGGATTGCTGAGTCCTCGTGGCTCACAGATTACTACAACAACAGTTGCAGGTACAGGTTATATGATGATCATGACGCGAGAGCGATGCTTGCTTGCCTTGAGTTCTTCTTCTGCTTCTTCGATCAGGGGATAGGTTCCAGGTCAGCAGCCTGGGCTAGCAGGGTGGATGTCGTTTGAGTTTTTGTTTCTGTTTCATCCATAGCCGGATGTTGATCTTATGTATGATGTATTGTTGTATTCGTGTGGCATTGTATGCCTTTTGTATGTATCCCCATCTATTATGTAATGTTGATGCAATGATATCCACCTTGCAAAAGCGTTTCAATATGCGGTTCTATCCTTGGTGGGACCTTCTAGTCTCTTTAGGATAGTATCGCATATTGGGCGTGACAGATTGGCTTGCAGAATAAGCCGGAACAAATACATATGATAGAGATTTACCCAATCCCATATCAGGCATCTATCGGAAAGATATTCTAGGAGCTACTTGAATTCCCACCTATAAACTCCCAAAACTTTCTGGTTATGCAATCTGGTTTTGGGGATACAGGGGAAGCAATATATCTCACCCAAACTAACAATCCCTACATCCAGCTGTATCCATCCGTCAACACATAACCAAGAAAACTCCGGAAATCGTGTACCTCAACCTTCGAAAAGCATCTGTTATACCAGCTATGGAAATACTCCCGAACTCCCCAGTACTGGGTGGCGTCGAGGTTATCTCACCAACAACTGCATAAAAGAGATTTTTGATGTCGGCAAAACTCAGGTATTCCAGAACTGCAACGATAAAATTGTGACGACAACACCTCGGAGCTCAACTCCCCGGGACACTGCCACAACCCCTAAATGTCAGGAGGCACCAAGAACAATGTTCTCGTCACAAGACTATCGAAACGATTCCAAGATACCCGCGTGACCCTAAAAAAATTTGTGAAAAATTGAGGAGAGGAAAAGACAAAACATCTATGTCAGAAGGCCTCACCAGAGCGATGAAGGGGGCTGAGGAGTAAAAAGAATCCTACTCTCCGATATATATAATCCTAAGACTCAAAACATTTTTGTTCTAGACTCAACAACGGCCAACAATCAAGGGGGCTCCTATGGTCGGTCGAGGCTTTGATACCAACTTGTCACGCCCAAGATGCGACCCTATCCTAAAGGAACTCGAAGGTCCCACCAAGGATATAAGCGCATCTTGAAGATGCTTTTGCAAGGTGGATATCATTACATCAACATTACATAATAGATGGGGATACATACATAAGGCATACAATGCCACACGAACACAACATCATCTTACATAAGGGCACCATCCGACTACGGATGAAACACAAACAGAAACTCAAACGACATCCACCCTACTAGCCCAGGCTGCCGACCTGGAACCTATTACCTGATCGAAGAAGAAGCAGAAGAAGAACTCCAAAACAAGCAAGCATCGCCTCGCCAAGATCATCAGATAACCTGTACCTGCAATCGTTGTTGTAGGAATCATGAGCCACGAGGACTCAGCAATCCCATGACCATGGGTATCAAGACTAGCAAAGCTTAAAGGGTAAGGAAGGGTAAAGTGGTGAGGTTGCAGCAGCGACTAAGCATATATGGTGGCTAACATACGCAAATAAGAGCGAGAAGAGAAGAAACGGAACGGTCGTGAAGCTAGCAATGATCAAGAAGTGATCCTGAACTCCTACTTACGTCAAACATAACCCAAAACCGTGTTCACTTCCCGGACTCCGACGAAAAGAGACCATCACGGCTACATACGCGGTTGATGCGTTTTAATTCGAATCTGGTGTCAAGTTATCTACAACGGGACATTAACAAATTCCCATCTGCCACATAACCGCGAGCACGGCTCTCGAAAGTTTATAACCTGCAGGGGTGTCCCAACTTAGCCCATGATAAGCTCTCGCGATCAACAAAGGATATTCCTTCTCCCAGGAAGACCCGATCAGTCTCGGAATCTCGGTTTACAAGACATTTCAACAATGGTAAAACAAGACCAGCAAGACTACCCGTTGTGCCGACAAATCCCGATAGGAGCTGCACATATCTCATTCTCAGGGCACACCGGATAAGCTAAGCGTACAGGTACCAACGTAATCCAAGTTGCCAAGGAATGGTCCTGCACGGTGCTCTAGTTTGGACCAACACTGAGGAGCACCGCCCGGGGTAAATAAAGATGACCTCAGTTCTGAAACCCAAGGGTAAAAAGGGCTAGGTGAGGCAAATGGTAAAACCAAGGTTGGGCCTTGCCGAGGAGTTTTATTCAAAGCTTAACTGTCAAGGGGTCCCATAAATCACCCGACCGCAGAAGGAACGCAAAATCCGGGAACATAACACCGTATGATGGAAACTAGGGCGGCAAGAGTGGAACAAAACACCAGGCATAAGGCCGAGCCTTCCACCCTTTACCAAATATATAGACGCATTAATAATATAAGAGGTATTGTGATATCCCAACATAATCCTATCCACCATGGAGCAATCTTCAACTTCACCTGCAACTAACAACACTATAAGAGGGGCTGAGCAAAAGCGGTACATAGCCAAACAAAGGTTTGCGAGGAAGGGTGAAAAGGATAGAGGCTGAGATGGCAATTTGGGAGGCTTGAGCAACAAGAGATAGGTAGCGCGGCAAAGCGATAGAACGAAGCAACTAGCATAGCAATGATAGTAGTGAGATCCAGGGTAGCGGTCATCTTGCCTGAAATCCCGCAAGGAAGAAGAACGAGTCCATGAAGAAGACCAACGGACGTAGTCGAACGAATCCTCACAACTCCGGAACGAAACCGAAGCTAACGAGAGAAGCAAACCGGAAAGAAGCAAACAACATGGTAAATGCACAAGCATAAACATGGCATGATCCACAAACAAGTATGACGCATGTCCGGTTTAATGAGGCATGGCATGGCAATATGCACAAACAATACTACAAGTTAAGTGGAGCTCAATATGCAACGAGTTGCATATTGACGAAACACCACATCGAATTATTTTAGTTTACTCTCGGTTAAGATATTCAACAATTATGAAATGTTAATTAACAAGGCAAGAGGTGAAGCATAAGTAAACTACACATCTAGGCAAGTTTAAATGAGGCCGGAAACAACAACCAACAATTCTGGTAAATCCTCATGTCATTTAGCAATTTAAAGCAAACACAATTTTAAACATTTTAATTGTTGTTATCATGATGCGGAAGACCTATGCATGTTTTATGCAATTTTATGAAAATGTTGACATGAGCAAGATATTAAACAGTTGTCACCATGGCGGAAACAAAAGGGGTGCCACGGCAATGACAACGAAAATGGTGCCACGGCAACATTCCGATGATCTGACAACTCGTCGGGATGTCGGTGCAAAAGAAAGTGTGGATTAACGGGACATGCAAAAGATGGTGGGGTGATCCCGGATACCGGGTTCCCACGAGACGGCGGCATGGAAAACGAGGAGGAACGTGCATGAAGCAAATGGGCACGGTGCAAACATACGGTTCATCTCAGACAACATGCATTCGGTCCACGGGTGATCATCTTGGGATTATACCTTTGAAGCGTGCATTTTCGGAGCGGTTCGGTTCGGTACGATGTAGAGGAAGTAGTCGTTCACGGGTCGTCGTGGGAAGTAGTTGTTCACGTGGCAACGGTAGTGGAAGTAGTCGTTCTCGTGGTGGTAGTGGAAGTAGTGGTACACGGCGGCGGCGGTAGTTGTTCAGGGTCTTGGCGGGTCATCATGTAGTCGTACATGTTTGTCGTGGTACACGGTTCATAGACGTTCGAGTCATCGGTAGAGGTACTTGTCGCATCATCAGGCGTAGTCGACCTTGGCGTATCCAAAGGGTGCTTGGCGATCCAAAATTGCTCCTGTTCGGGGAGGTACCGTGAAAACGGCACGATGTGTGGGACACACAGGGAGGGCAACGCGAGCAGAGGTGGCCATGGAGGGGAGGTCACGATGTTGGGCAGTGAAGGCAGGAGCAGGAGCTCGGAGGAGGAGGCAAGAAGGCGGCACGAGCTCCGCCGAATGGCAACACGGCGGCCCGAGGGATCACCAGCACGGGCAAAATAGCAGTGGGCAACGCTGCTGTCGAGAGATGGAGGTCGGGGCCGGAGATGAGCAGCGCCAGCAGGGGCGGATGGGCGCGAGGAGGCCGGGAGGAGCAGCGCTCGGCACTGGTTAGCGCGGAGCAGGGGAGACGAGGCGGCGCTTGGGGCTCGGGGTCACGGGGAAGGAGCAGCTCTCGTGTTGCGGCGCCGGAGATGGCAGGGGAGCGACGTCCTAGGGCAGCGCAGCGAGGCGAAGCCCGGCGGCAGCGAGCGTGCTCCGGTGACCAGCTGGAGGTGCGGAGGCGACGTGGTCGACGAGCTCGATGCCCGCGGCATCGCGAGGGAAGGAGAAGGACGGCTGGGACAGGGCGTTGGGGCCGACCGGATCTGGAGCTTGAGGCGGCGGCGCGGGGCTGAACTCCTCTCTACGTGTGCAGCGGAGGAGGAGGACGATGGGGAGAGGGGATCGAGAGGAGAGGCGATGGGTTCGAGCGTTGTGAGTGTGGCGGCGGGCAGAGGGAACGAGAGGAGGAGATGGGATCGAGCAGAGCTCGCCCCTGTGGCTAGGGTTAGAGGGGTGTAGCTGGGCCTGAGAGGCCGGCCCGGAAGAGAAGGAAGTGGCCAGAGGCCTGGCTGGACTGCTGGGCTCTCTTCTCCCTCTCTCTTATTTTCCAAAAGAAAAGCATTAGAGAGAAGGAAAATGAAGAGGGGTTAGGGAATGAATATGCATAGGGTTAATTTTCTCGCACTCGAAAAATGTGTTTAATCCAAGAAAATAGAGAGGGCATGGATGCAAGGTTTAGATTCAAAAACATTTGAATTTAATTCAAATGGGTGAATAGGAAGTGGAGGTTTGGAAGGCCCAAAAATGTTGAGAATTTCGTAGGAGCCACAATAAATGGAGAAAGAATTGTTGGCAAAGTTTGAGGCAAGGAATTGAGATAGAAAATGCACGGAACTTAAACTGTAAGTGTGTTATGGTTTATTCCTAAAGAATGGAATATTTATCATAGTAGCTCCCTAAATATTGGGAGGATATGTTATAAAGAGAAATCACCATGTCAATTCCCTCGATTTAAATGGACCGAAGATCCATACGATTTTATTTAGATGAGTTTTAAAAATTAAATGACATGATGGCATGATGGCATGATGACATGCAACAAGCAAATAGAACACACGACGGAACTTGGAATACATGGAAGGCAACTGGAGCTCGGTCTCGGGGCATTACAGGGGAGTGCAGCCACTTCAATATCGGGGGAAACCCATGTGGCACTTCAATGGAAAGGATGACGCCACCCGTTGCGGCCGTAAAGGTCTGGACTCCGCCGCCACTCTTGCAAAAATACTGTCCGATTTGTACATAGGAGAAGAGGACTTCATCCGTATCAAGCCACGGGATGTATTCTCCATGTACAACCCCCCAAGCTGGGTGAGCTGCTAACTTCTATTCCAGTCTTTCCCGCATTCTTTACCTTGCCAATTCATAGCAGGAGCTGCGAAAAGCTCTGAGGGAGGTTCACAATCCGTCTTCACAGCCAGAGGACCCCGACCGGGCCCTCGACCTCGGACTTAAAGAAGATTCGGACATATTTGTGGAGCTCGTCGACAGAACATTTTATCAATTAAGCTATGATGGTGCTTTGGTGGCCATCATAGCTGATTATCCTGGCCTACTCCCTGTATCACATGTAAGTAAAACCGGAGTCCCAACTTTCAAGAAGGATCCCCTCTTTGCGCCTTACCCACCGCATATGTATTGTGTTTTACAAGGAAGGCCATCGGGACGCCGCGCCGAACCCGCTGTGACTCATCAACAAGGGGCACCGAAGCTGCGCAGGCTTAAAAGGAAGGCGGTCAGGACCGAGACGCCGTTGCAGAGGTATGAAAAAACCTGCTACGTAATTATCGTCTTTAAAATATAACAATGCCCAAGGCTTCCCGGCAGAAAGAGCGCTTGCCGGACTATATCCGGAGAACCTGCCGGCCACACCTCCACTAGCCGGACACCGAGGCCGGACTCAAGGGTGGAGGTCAATGTGGGGACAACGCCAGACGATCCTCCTACAGAGGATGCAGATAGATTATCCGCTACAAACTCCGAAGTGGAGAGCGCCATGAATCATAGGCGCTGACGGGCCACACTACATGACCCTAATTTCTCTGAAGAGGCGTTCAATGCCTTCCACTCAGGGAACGCGTACATCCGAGCTTCTCAAGATGGCCTCGCCAGAGCCACAGACCAGTATGTAAAGGATACACGGGTATGAAAATTTGATAAGTATGTGTATCAGTAGCCACTGAGACTTGAAACAGTTGGCACAACTGATATAAGGATCATTGTATGCATAGGTTCTTACAGAGAAGAATACCCAGCTGTCTAAAGAGCTGGAGGAGTGCAAAGCCCAGCTACGGGCCGCAGTCAACTGAATACAGGAGTCCAAGTAGGCGTCGTCTAGTAATACTTGTCTTGATTCAAAAGAATGTACTGACGTATACCAGTTAGTATTCGGCATGCATGCAGATCTAACAATAGCTTCTGCAGACAATCCTGGAGGTAATCCGGAGATCGTATTGGAGGATGAACAACATGCTCAACGACAGCTAAAGGCTGGCGAGCGCGTGCTTACGAAAGTTATACAGGAGAAGAATGATCTCCAGGACGCGAAGACCCGGCTGGACGTTGAATTAAAAGATGTTCAGGCCCAGCTTGCTGACTCCGTGAAGGAGAATAAGAGGCTTAGACACAACATTTTTAGTAAGTGCTCGAACGAACCTTTATAAAGTTCGGTGAAGAAGCGGGCTAACAGAATTATGTCTGTAGGTATGCTGACAGGTCGTTCTGAAGAGGAGATGCCCATATCTGCAGGCGATCTTCTACAAGAACTCGCACAACTGCACGGACAAATTTGGTAGGTGATGCAGGGCATTGCCCAGGCCTTGTGGCCGTCCGCATCCCTGCCCGAAGGCATGGGAGAGCTTGTCGAGATGCTCAAGGGAGCGCGGCAGAACTTTCGATTATGGAAGATATTAGCCTGCCTACAAGGTGCAAGGGAAGCCTGGGCCATGGTGAAGACGGGATACACCAAGGCTGACCCAAACCATATGGCCGAGGTCGGTCCTGTAGAGTCAGATGGGAAAGAGGTCCCTGTTAGTCTGGTATATGACCAGGTAGCATTAGCCGCAAAGTATTCCCAACAGGATTGTAGGCTAGACAACCTGTTGGATGGTATAGAAGAAGAATTTAGACAGTCTAAGTGACTGTGTACTCCAAATGACATATTTTGTCTCTAGCCGGATTGCAAATCATTTGTCATGGCGGACCTTTTTGCTTCAACCTCCGGACCCGACAGTTCGGAGTGTATCCGAATACCCGCTCAGTTATGCGAAAACCAGGGTATGCGTGTGTCGGTGTACTAAAGTAGGGGTACCTTAGTACCCCGAACTTGTGCACGGGCAGTCGCAGCACCCCGCGGCAAGGCTTGCCGGGCGCCCGCCAAGTCCTTCCGTCATTTCCTATTACTGCCATTCAAGAACAAAGTACCAACTAAGAAGACAAAAGCCCCGACTAGAGGAGCTTGCCGGGGAGGCCAACCAAGGCGCTCCAGAGAAACTTGTCATGACGCCCACGCGCCCAAGAAAGTTCGGGCGGCCGCAAGCTTGCCGGCAACAACAAGAGAAGGGCGGCAAGGTGCTTGCCGCAAGGCTGCCACCCTGCACCCAAACTCCAAAGGCATCCAGAACGGTCGCCTGTGGCCATCCCAGAGCACGTGGCGAGGCGCCGCACAGCCATGCGGAGCGAGGTGGCAAGCGGAGCTGACAAGGAGGCAATCGTGGCAACCGATGGCACACCTAACGGTCGTTTCTTTGCACTGTTGGGGCGACCGGACGGGCTTTAAATGCCCTTGTCCCCTGCCGACAGAGTTAGGTAGGGGACACTGTTGAACACTGTTGTACCAACCTGCATTTTTACTCTTTTACCCCCTCTTCCTATGCTGCCACCTATGGGTACCCTCTTCAGACTATAAAAGGGAGGCCCATGCGCACGTAGAAGGGGTTCAGCGGTTCGGAACTTTTCCTCGATAGGGTTCCGCCGTTCGTAGATCCAACACCACCATACGCTCACGCTCTCGAGCAAGAACAAATACAAACACAAAGCAGCAGAGGGTTTTATCTCTCCGAGAGCCCCGGCTGGGTAAAATCGCCTGCCTCCCCATGCGCCGACTCGATCCGCTCGCTCGCGCCTCCGCCTCCCTTGCCGGACTAGAAGGGCCCCTGCCCCATAGGTGCTCGTGGCTACAGAGACGCCCGACATCTTTGGCGCGCTGTAGGGGTGCGCCGAGGTCCCGAGCATCCGATCCGTCTCCTCCGCTTACATCGACGCCTTTCATCAACATGCCACCAAAGAAGAAGCTTCGAGGTGGCCGCCCGTCTACATCGATTCTACCACCACCGCCGAGCAAACGGGCGGTGGAGGACGCTGGCGGAGGAGCGGGTGCCGACGGTGGGACTCATGTCGTCACCAGTCCAAAAACAAGGCCCCGCAAGTGTCGGGCGATCAGGCAGACGCCGCACCTTCCCGTGAGGTGCAAGTTCGACAACGCCCGGTGCTCCTAGCACCGTGCTCGCTGGAGCAAGGCCAAGCTGGTGGGTCGCGGGACATTCGAGGTCAGCATGCACGCCCAAGATGCCGGGCGCGAGTGAGGTACGGCCGCCAAGACAGGTGTCGCCCTTCCAATCCAAAGAGGGAGTCCGAAGATCCGGCCTCGCGCCGCCGCCGCCACCACCACCTAAGACTACAGAGGAAGCGCCGCCCGAGCCCACCTGCTTAGATTATCCTCCGCGCCACACAAGATTGACGATCGAGGATGACCATTTACAGCCTCATCGGCTTCGCTTAACGGCGACAAGCCACGCAACCGAGCGATCGGCTCTCGCAGGCGCCCAGCGCAAGCTAACGCCGATAAGACCGCTGGGTGCCACCTCCATGCACTCCCAGCCCCAAGGTCGAGGTCGCCGACGCGCCGCCAACCCCGACGCTGACTCCACCGCTGTTGCCGGACCCGCGAACCCGCCATGATCAACGCCACGCTCTCCAAGAACGACGGCACGAAGACGCCGCGACTCAGACGAAGCGAGAAGGGAAGCGCGACGTCAATCTGACCAGCGCTGGGCCCACTGCCGATATGCATGCGCCAGGGGAACCAGCGAGTTCCCGTGACGCGGGCAGGTTGCCTCGCTCACTCGTGAGCTGCGGCAAGTCCAAAGGGCCCAGCACCAAGAACTTGCCAGATGTGCTCGAGAAGCACGATGGCGGATACATCCGCCGGAGTTCCTCAAGATCTACACCATCGCGTGCAGCAGCCGGAGGGCGCGACGAGAAGATCTCGCCAACTACTTCCCGCCGTACTCAAACCCAACGCCGATCTTGGCTCATGCACTTGCGGACGGCTCCATCTCTTCATGGGCGATTCAGGTCATCAGTTTGTCGGCGCTTTCACAAAGCGCCACAAACCCCATGGCCAGAGAGTGATCTGCATCTGCGCCGCCCCGGCGAGGGAGAGCCGCCGCAAGTACATACAGAGATTCAGCCAGTGCAGCGAACATCCCGTGACGCCCACTTCGTCATGTTATCGCGCTGCTCCACTGTAACGCGCGAATCGCAGGATGAGGGAGGAGATGGCGATGTGCAAGATCAAAGATGTCAGCGAGCTTTATGCTTTGGCCAACAAGTGTGCACGGGCTGAGGAGGGGAGGAAAATCCCCGGAGAGATTGCGGGAGCGTATGATCTCGACAAGAGGATGCCGCCCCGGCAAGGAAGAACCGGAGGCGGAACAACAGGAAAAGGAAGGTTAAGGATGTGCTAGCCGCCGAGCATTCCGCAACAGAGGCGGCCCGACAAGGCCAGAGCTGATGACTCGGGCGAGGCTGTGGTAGCCGCCGACAAGGTGATGGCTCGCAAGCGGTATTGCAAGATCCACCGCACTAAGGGCCATGATCTCCAAACCTGCAAGAAAGTCGAGCAGATGGCGGAGCTACAGAAGGCTGAGTATGAGCGCCGCGACAAGGAGAGAGCCCGGGAGGTGGCGGAGGATCCGCAAGAAGCTTCCACTGGGAGGGCACCGCAGAAGGCCAAGCCGCTGCAAGGAGACAGCCTCCCGTGGCCGCGATAAGGAGGAAGATGAAGATGAGGATGATGAGATGGAGGAAGATGAGACTGACAACCAAGAGTTTCGAAGGCAACGGAGGTGTTGTGCATCGACGGCGGTGCCTCTCGCGACACCTCGTGACCGCCAACTCAAGCAAAGGTGGGTACGAAGTGAACGAGCCGAGCCGTCCGCCGAGTCGCGCAAGCCTCAAGTGGTCCAAGACGCCCATCGCCTTCGATGTTGAGGATCACCCCGATCGATCACCGCGGTCGGGTGCTTGCCGATGTTGGTCTCACTAACAATCCGCAACCTCAAGGTCACGAAGATGTTGGTTGACGGCGGGCCGCCTGAATCTGATTTCCTCCGCAGCAGTGCTCAAGAAGCTCCAGATCCCCGGCAACGAGCTCAAGAAACTGGTACCTTTCAAGGGATAAACCGGGAAGGAGCAAGTCAAGGGGAAGATCACACCGCCAAGGACATTTGGCAGCGAGCTGAATTTCGTGACGAGAAAGTCACATTTGATGTTGTTGATATCCCATTGCCCTACAATGGGATACTCACCGACCAATACCGCCAAGTTCATGGCAGCCTCTCACTACGCCTACAATGTGCTCAATATGCCCGGTCCGATAAGTGTCATTTCTGTCCAAGGTGACAAGAAGGATGCACTTATCTCGCACCGACAAGATCATCGAGAAGCAGCAGCCATGCCGAAGAAGCCACTTGCCGCCGAAGCTCCTCGGGGAAGAAGAATCCCAAGTCCGCAAGAGCAGCTCGATGCCCACTCCGCAAGCGCACCTCTCCGAGTGCTGCACCGCCGCCGAGGACGCACCATCGAGCTCCACCGCAAGTGCAAGAAGGCAAAAGCAGTTCTACCAAAGACTAAGTCCAGCAGGAATAGCTCGTGCTCATTTCGCAAGCACACCTCTCCGGAGTGCTGCGCTACTGTCGAGGATGTGCCATCGAGCTCTACCGGCAAGTAGAGCAAAGAGAGCAGTCAGTTTCAAACTTTTGAGTTGTATCCCATGAAAGGCCGTACCTTGTATGGAAAACTTAAAGAAGGGGTCGAATCGTGGGCTGTTGCGCCTTTGATCTGTTTCGAGTCCGATCAACGATGAAAAGCGCTACCGCAACTAGCCCGACGAAGTTTTTCTCGCCGGAGGCAACACCTGCCAAGCGGGCTGATGTTCCAAGACTCAAAGAAGTGTGTTTACACCGGCGGGTTCCCTGAAAGCATGAGGGTGAAAACATACAAGGAAGGGAATCAAGGGAGAAGTGCGGCCTTGCCGGGACGAGGACAACAGAAAAGCTAAGTTGCCCAAGTTTGAGTACAGAACACTTTCAGTTTTAAATTTCTATGTTATATTCCTTGAACGCTCGGTTTTGTATGGAAAAACTCAGCGCGAGGGAACCAACTCGTGGTTAATTTGCGCCTTGCTTCATTTCGAGTCCGCTAACAATACAAGTGCGCCAGAATCGCCCGACAAGGTTTTTGTCGGAGACAAGACCGCCAATGGTTGCTTGATGTTCCGTGACTCAAAGAAGTGTGTTAGCGCCGCAAGTTTCCTAAAAGCGAGGGTAAAACATACAAGGGATGTGATGGGGTAAAGGATGTAATGTAGCAAGCCTTGCCGTGGACGCCCTTTGTATGGGAAACCCAGCGCCGGAGGAGCCGACTCGTGGCTAAGTTGTGCCCTTGATTTGTTTTCGAGTCTGCTCAACAATGAAAGCGCGCTGCAACTAGCCCGACGAGGTTTCTTGCCGGAAGCAACACCGCCAGCGGGCTGCTGATGTTCCGCACTTAGCAAGCGTGTATGCACCAGCAAGTCCCCTAAAAGCGTAGAGTATAAACGTACAAAGGGTGAAACATAGCATTGCATTGCCCAACATGAAGTTACATTACAAAAAGTAACTTATTACGGCGCTATCTAAGTTATTCTCATGACTGAAATAACAGCGACAAGGAAAGAGCAGTATATGATCGGCACTGGCCTCGCAAACCAGCGTTGTTGGGGCTGCGAGTACCAAGATTCCTTCGTGGCAAGCCAGGGGCCCCGGGGGCTGCGACGTCAGCGACAAGAACAAAGAAAGGAGCACCGGCATATGGGTCTCGACAAGCCAGTGTTGCCGGGGGCTGCAAATACCAAGATTCACCCCTGGCAAGCCAGAGTCGCTGGGGGCTGTGATATCAGATAAGTTTTTCATCCCTCATCATGCATCCTCTTATGGACTCGGGAATGCGAGGCCGCCCTTGAACGAAGCGTGTTTTGTATAGAAAACATATGCGCAGAGGAATCGACTGCAGTCAAGTTGCGCCTTTGATTTGTTTTCGAGTCCGCCAACAATACAAGTGCGCAGAATCGACCCGACAAGGTTTCTTGTCGGAGACAAGACCGCCAGCCGGCTGCTGATGTTCAAGACTCAGAAGTGTGCTTACGCCGCAAATTCCTCATAGCGTAGGGTGGAAACATACAAGGCATGGAATCAAGTAAAGGATATAACCCGCAAGCATTCCCTCTTTTCATTAAAAACATCCCATTCCAAAGACAAGTCCATAGAGGATGAAAACATGAAAGAGAGGATTACAAGTTTTAAATGCAGCTAAGGCCCAAGGCTTACAAATTAAAAAAAGATAAGATGCCCATAATCCCTCTCCTGCTTTCTCTTCAGAGGTAGGTCAAGGAGGCCCTGCAAGAGAAGTTTGCCGGAAGGGCAAAAGGGCGCTTAGGTGAGCTACGGGTGCCAGAAGACACCAAGAGAACATCCTGGGGGCCCGCCAGGGGCTTGGCGGAGACGGAGGCGCCGGAAGCAGAGCTCGAAGACGGGGCGGCAGGACGTCAGCACGCTGTCGAGGGCACCACGCCTCAGATTCAATCGACGGCCTTGCCGCCACCCCTCTTCCTCTTCCGCAGCCTCCCTACGCCATCCGCCCAAGGAGACGGCCCCGGGGAGTTCAGAAGGCCGGCAACCCAGATGATCAGGTCACCGGTGGCGCGCGAGGCGACGGCCGGCGCCTAGTCGGACCCACCGCCGTCCTCGTTGTCGCTGTCGCTCTCCTCCTCGCTACTCTCGCCGAGGGGGAGTTCGCTATCGGAGGAGCGGTCCACGCAACATCTCGCCCGGTGCCGGAGTCCTCGAAGACCTTGACGGCGAGAAGGTCGCCTCCATTAACTTAAAATGGAGGATGAACCCCGCCGCAAGCTGTGGATGCGGCGAACGCCTTCCACCTCGACAAAATACATCACGCCGGGGCTGGGGATACGACGCTAACTCGCGTGCCGCTGATCCCACACCCCTCACTCACGCAATTCCAGATCTCGGCGGGTCCGCCCATCGCGCCGCAAACGGAGCCGAAGCCGGAGGCGACGACGGGTGCCCGGCGAGCTTGACGAAGAACACCTGTGGATCATCCTCGTGTGGACCGCCGAGGAGAGGAGCTGCCCGGCGGAGGCGGGGTGGCGCACCGCCCGGCCGCCTTTCCCCGAGCGCCCGACCACGCCTCGACTCGCCCACGAACTCACCCCTCCTCTTCCTCGTGGCTGGCTCCGCCACCACCGACGCTGGGATAGGGAGAGGCGCGCTGCCCGGTGGCGACCCTTGCCGCCACCGATGAAGGGTGTGGTTCCTTCTCCATGGCGGTGAGAGGAAGAGAAGTGGTTGAAGAAAGGAGAAGAGGAGGAAGTGCGGGATTTTTGAGCTCCCCTTCCGCCCCTTTTTAAGGAGCGAGGTGGGGGCTCGGCCGCCCCCGCTCAGCCAATCGGAGCACGGGGAGAGCAGAGGAATGGGGCCGACCCACCATCTCCGCCTGTGACGGCTCGGTTTCCCACCTTCACCGCCCACGACCCCACACGCATGGGAGCCCCGTGGCAGGGGGGCGAAGCCGGGGCGACAGGTGAAGTGACCTCACCCTGCCCCGTGATCACAGGGGTGGACGCCTTGAAAATCACGCACACCACCCACGCCTCCCACGACGCCGCAATCGACGCGTGCCATTGCGGGAGAACGCGGTGGAAGCAGAGTGGATTTTGTGTGGACCAAGGCCGCGCGTACCCGTGCACTATTTTGGGCCTGGCCCAACAACGCCGCACTGTATGGCCCAGCCGGGGCTCTGTCGGTAGAGCTAAAGTAGGGGTACCTTAGTACCCCAAACTTGTGCACGGGCAGTTGCAGCACCCCGCGGCAAGGCTTCCGGGCGCCCGCCAAGTCCTTCCGTCATTTCCTATTACTGCCATTCAAGAACAAAGTACCAACTAAGAAGACAAAGGCCCCGGCTAGATGAGCTTGCCGGGGAGGCCAACCAAGGCGCTCCAGAGAAACTTGCCGGACGCCTGCTGCGCTTGTAAGAAGGCCCAAGGCGGGCAAGCTTGCCGGCGAACAAGAGAAGGGCTGCGGCAAGGCGCGCTGCAAGGCTGCCACCCCGCACCCAAACTCCAGCGCATCCAGCAACATGTCGCCCTAGGGCCATCCCAGGAGCACGTGGCCAGGCACTGCATAGCCATGCGGAGCGAGGTGGCAAGCGGAGCTGACAAGGAGGCCATCGTGGCAACCGGTGGCACACCTAACGGTCGTTTCTTTGCACTGTTGGGGTGACCGGATGGGCTTTAAATGCCCTTGTCCCCTGCCGTCAGAGTTAGGTAGGGGACACTGTTGAACACTGTTGTACCAACCTGCGTTTTTACTCTTTTACCCCCTCTTCCTACGCTGCCACCTGTGGGTGCCCTCTTCCGACTATAAAAGGGAGGCCCATGCGCACGTAGAAGGGGTTCGGCGGTTCGGAACTTTTCCACGATAGGGTTCCGCCGTTCGTAGATCCAACACCACCATATGCTCACGCTCTCGAGCAAGAACAAATACAAACACAAAGCAGCAGTAGGGGTTTTATCTCTCCGGAGAGCCCCGAAGCTGGGTAAAAATCGCCCATCTCCCCCAAGGCCGACTCGATCTGCTCGCTCGCCGCGCCTCCGCCTCCCTTGCCGGACTAGAAGGGGCCCCCTGCCCCATAGGTGCTCGTGGCCACAGAGAGACGCCCCGACAGCGTGGAAACCAGGCGTAGGGGTCATAAGTGCTTAAAAAGACAAGTACCCAACCAGCTATGTTATATTACATGGATAGTAAGAAATATCTTCCAGGGAGAATAGTTCTCATAGGGTTCTTTCCTGGGTACGATGCATTAATGTGCATGTCCGAACTGCGAAAAGGGACACAGGATATAAACATCTGGGGGCATGTATTGAAATAAGTAAGCAACATCTTTTGTTCACCGATCGAATATTCCCTTAAGAATGCTAGCTTTCGGCTTCACCCAGTCTGAGGTACACATCCGGCTGACCCGGCAGTAACAATCGCAGAGGTGCTCCCCTTATGCCCTAGCCGATTTAATGGGAACGTAGGGCATAAAGACAAGAGCCAGGCAACCCATCTTGGCCAAAACTTAAGTCATATTAATGCATATACTGGTGAAAAAAGGCACATATGGAGAAGTGATGCATAAGTGGTGGGCATAAAGCCCGGAAGATAATTATATTAAGCTTCTGTATAAGAAGCCCCCAGGTATATTGAGCACGCATAGTGCAGCGGGAGTGTGCGGTCGAAGCATACTTGATGCTTTTAATGCTATATATAAAAAAAGAAAGAAAGAGAGGATATAACTTAAAAAGGAAGACGGTGGTAAGGAGACGAACACAGAGTTTGGCACTAGGCATAGAATCTTCGGAGTCCGGCCGCGTTACATGGGTTCGGCTCGAGTCGATTATGTGATGCATCACGCAGACGGTACGCTCCTCCGATGAGAACTTTATCAATGATGAAGGGACCCTCCCACTTGGGCTTGAGCTTGTCCTTTTTATTCTCTGATAGGCGTAAAACGAGTTCGCCAACGTTGTAAGTTTTGGCCTATACTTCTCTGCTTTGATACCTTCGAGCCTGCTACTGATAGAATGCGGAACGGGCCTTTGCGACGTCACGCTCCTCCTCCAGGGCATCTAAACTCTCCTGCCGATCCAGCTCGGCTTCTCTCTCTTCATACATGCGCACTCGAGGTGAGTCATGGATGATATTGTAGGGTAGTACTGCCCGCATGGCATGGTCCGCAGCCCGCATAGTACAGAGTCGAGCTCCTCGACCCAGTGCGTATCAGATTCCTTCAAGGATCGCACTAGTCTGGATTTAATGCCGCTCATAATAAGACCATTTGCTTGTTCGACTTGACCGTTTGTTTGGGGGTGATAGACAGAGGCATTATTGAGCTTAATGCCCATTTTTCTGCACCAAGTTTTCACTTTGTCGGCTTTGAAGTTTGAGCTGTTATCGGTGATGATGCTGTGGGGGACACCGTAACGGTGTACGACCCCAGATATGAAGTCTATCACTAGTCCGGACTCGGCCGTTTTAACTGGTTTGGCTTCTATCCATTTGGTGAATTTAGCCACCATGACTAGCAAGTATTTCTTCTTATGGCTTCCTCCTTTAAGGGGTCCAACCATATCGAGCCCCCGGACAGCAAAGGGCCAAGTTATGGGGATTGGTTGGAGAGCGGTAGGTGGCATATGCCTTTGATTTGCAAAAAGCTGGCAACCGATGCAATGTTGGACAAGGTCCTGTGCGTCTGCCTGGGCTGTCGGCCAGTAGAAACCTGTACGGAAGGCCTTGCTTACCAGTGCCCGAGCTGCGGTGTGGTGGCCGCCGAGTCCGGCATGAATTTCGGCCAAGAGCTGCCGCCCTTCCTCTTCGGAGATGCACCTTTGGAGCACTCCAGTCGCGCTTTTCTTATAAAGCTCTCCCTCATGGAAGTTGTAGTCTTTAGAGCACCGCACAATGCAGCGTGCCTCATTTTGGTCCTTAGGGAGTTCTTGCCTATTTAGATAGGCTAAGAAGGATTCTTTCCACGGGGCGATGACAGCCATAATCACGTGGGCTGAAGGTGTTATTTCGGTGGCGGAGCCTCTGATTATGTCATAGTCTTCGGGATCTAGGGTTGTGTTCGGATTCGGACTGGTATTGCCAGTCTCCCCTTCCCACACCATGGATGGCTTGAACAGCCTTTCCAAAAAGATATTAGGTGGGACGGGGTCCCGCCGATGCGGGCGAGGATATCCACCGCTTGATTGTTTTCTTGGACCACATGGTGGAATTCAAGCCCCTCGAACCGAGCTGACATTTTGAGGACGGCATTGCGATAGGCCGCCATTTTTGGGTCCTTGGCATCAAAGTCTCCATTTATTTGAGATATTGCGAGGTTTGAATCCCCCCGTACTTCTAGGCATTGGATGCCCATGGAGACTGCCATCTGAAGACCATGCAACAGAGCCTCATATTCGGCTGCATTGTTGGAATCTGTGTAGAGTATTTGGAGTACATATTGGACTATATCTCCGGTGGGGGATGTCAGGACAACGCCTGCCCCTAGACCAGCCAGTATCTTAGAGCCGTCAAAGTGCATAATCCAATTGGAGTACACGCCGTACCCTTTAGGGTGTTCGGCTTCTGTCCATTCGGCGACGAAGTCAGCCAGTACTTGCGACTTAATGGCTCGCCATGGTTTGTATGTTATGTCAAACGGGAGGAGCTCGATAGCCCATTTAGCAATCCGGCCCATGGCATCGTGGTTATTTATTATGCCATTGAGTGGTACTTCGGAGGCCACCGTGATTGAACACTCTTGAAAGTAGTGTCGTAGTTTTCGGGATGCCATGAAGACCGCGTATGCTATCTTTTGATAATGTGGGTACCGTGACTGGCATGGAGTGAGGACAGTGGATACGTAGTATACCGGCTTTTGAAGCGGGAACTTATGTCCGTCTGTCTCTTGTTCAACGACGAGCACTGCGCTTACAACCTGGTGTGTTGCAGCTATATATAACAACAAATGTTCGCCGATATTTGGTGTCGCCAGGATTGGATTGGTGGACAAGAGGGCCTTTATTTCCTCCAGTCCGGCCGTAGCCGCATCCGTCCACTCGAAGTGTTCCGTGCGTCAAAGAAGGCAATAAAGAGGTAGTGCCTTTTCTCCTAATCGGGAGATAAAGCGGCTTAAGCAGCCATGCATCCAGTTAATTTATGGATTTGTTTGAGGTATATTGGGGTAGCCAACTGTCATAGAGCTCGAATTTTAGCCGGATTTGCTTCAATTCCTCTATTGGAAACGATGAAGCCCAAAAGCTTTCCGGCAGGTACGCCGAAGATGCATTTTTACAGATTGAGCTTGATGTCATATGTTCGTAGATTGTCGAGCGTAAGCCTCAAGTCGTCTATTAAAGATTCAATGTGTCTGGTTTTAATGACCACATCGTCTATGTATGCCTCCACTGTTTTGCCAATTTGTGTTTCCAGGAATGTCCGAATCATGCGTTGATAGGTTGCACCGGCGTTTTTGAGTCCGAAAGGCATGGTGTTAAGAAGGGGCCGTGTGGAGTGATAAATGTTGTTGCGGCTTAGTCGGACTCTGCCATCTTGATTTGATGGTATCGGGAGTATGCGTCGAGGAAGCACATTGAGTCGTGTCCTGCAGTTGCGTCGATGATTTGATCGATGCGGGGGAGTGGGAAGGGATCCTTGTGGCAAGCCTTATTGAGGTCCTTGAAATCGATGCATAAGCGCCAGGATTTGTCCTTCTTTGGTACCATCACCAGGTTTGCTAGCCAGTCCAGATGTTTTATTTCTCTGATGAATCCGGCCTCGAGTAACTTGGCTAGCTCTTCTGCCATGGCTTGTCGCTTAGGTTCTGAAAAGCGCCGAAGAGTCTTCTTGACCGGCTTGTATCCCTTCATTATGTTTAGGCTCTGGTCGGCCAGTCTGCGTGGGATACCTGGCATGTCTGAAGGATGCCAGGCGAAGATGTCCCAATTCTCGTGCAAGAACTCTCGCAGTGCGGCATCTATTGTGGGGCTCAGCTGTGCCCCGATGGATGCTGTTTTTGTATGGTCCATTGGGTGGACCTGGAATTTGACTATTTCGTCCACTGGTTTGAAACAGGTGGACTTGGGTCGTTTGCCGAGTATCACATCGTCCCTGTCCACCATGGAGCGCACCACAGTTAATTCTTCGGCCGCGAAGGCTTTGGATAATGCCTTAAGGGCTAGGGCGGCGGTTTTATTTTTGGCGCGTAGTGCTACGTTCGGATCACTCGCTAGAGTGATTATTCCATTGGGCACGGGCATCTTGAGCTTCATGTACACGTAATGGGGTATAGCTTGGAAGCTCGTGAATGTGTCCCTCCCTAAAAGGGTGTGGTATCCGCTACTGAACGGGGCCACTTAGAATGTGATCTCTTCGGACCTATAATTTTCCGGCGTGCCGAATACCACATCTAGTGTGATTTTTCCCGTGCATCGTGCCTCCCGACTAGGGATGATACCTTTGAAGGTCATGTTGCTTTGCTCAATTCGGCTCTTGTCTATTTCCATTTTGTTGAGAGTTTCCTCGTAGATGAGGTTTAATCCGCTGCCACCGTCCATGAGCACTTTAGTAAGCCGGAAGCCATCCACAATTGGACTAAGGACCAAAGTGGCTGGTGCTCAGACTGTTCGGAATGGCGGTTCGTCACTGGCATTGAAGGTTATGGCCGTGTTGTTCCACGGATTTATTGCTGCAACATGGCCGACTTCGGCGAGGCTGCGGAGTGCTCGCTTACGCCTCTTATTTGAGGCAAAAGTCTCGAAGACTGTTAGTACTATACTGTTATTTTCTGCAGGATGGTGCTCCGCGGTATTGTTGATGAGGAGATCCTCGCCGCTCTTAGCCACCTGCCGGAGTATCCAGCATGCTCTCAGGCTATGTGTTGGTATGGTATCCGGTGTAGTATGAATTTTCCCTCCAATACGGTTCCATGCCCTATAGTGGGCTTTGGTTTCTTTGTAATTGGATTGGGTGACTTGCGAGAGTGCACCCTTTTTGTTCGGACAAGGGGTTTAGTGAGAACCGGAGGATCCCAGAATTTTGTTTGGGTTTTCCATGTGCTTTCCATCGCACAGTACTTCTGTACTATGGCCGCCAAGTCAGCGAAGTGTGCTATGTCACGACGACTTATGGCGTTGAGAATTCCCTTGTCCGTGCAATTTTTGCAAAAGAATAAGATTGCATCTTCCTCGCGACAGTCCTTAACCTTGTTCATTACAAGGAGGAATTTGGCCCAGAAGTGATGTGATGTTTCTTGGGGCTCTTGTCTAATGTGGGAAGATCACTTTTGTGTGGGTGGGTGGGTAGATTTAAGTCCAAACCCTGATCCGATCTGAGACCCAGGGGCAGTGGAGCTTTCGAGCCTGGTCGCTCAGACACCCAGATGCTGCCTAATTTTCCTGGCCCGCCGTCTGATTCTAGGTTCGGAGTCTGGGCCATCTCCTCCCGTAGAGGGGTAGCTGGCTCGGAGAGCTCGGGAATCTGGACATAGTTCGTCCTCAAAATAGAGGAAGAATCGTTACATTGTTCCTCCACCACCGCTATCTGATGGGTGACCGGCGGTGAGTTAAACTCCCTTTGGTCGGGTTTAAGCCCGATCCGATCATAGTCCGCAGCGACTCCTAGGGCGGCGTTGCGATCCAAGAGCTCTTTCAAGGTGGAGAGCTCCATTGGATCCATCTGCTCGGTGAATTCTGAGCTGACGTGGAGGCGGTTCTTGATGACCTGAGAAGTCATCGTCGGCGCGACGGCCGAACGGGTGGTCAAGACGAAGTCGCCGAGCCGGAGAGTCTAGCCTACAGCCAGGGCTCCCCCAGAGGTGATGTTGTCCTTGACAACAAGGCAAGCCATCAAGCCTTATCGTGACGGCATAGTGGAACTCTCAATGAAAGAACCAATGTCGGTGTCAAAACCGGCGGATCTCAGGTAGGGGGTCCTAAACTGTGCGTATAAGGCTAATGGTAACAGGTGGCGGGGGACACGATGTTTACCCAGGTTCAGGCCCTCTCGATGGAGGTAATACCCTACTTCCTGCTTGATTGATCTTGATGATATGAGTATTACAAGAGTTGATCTACCATGAGACCGTAGAGGCTAAACCCTAGAAGCTAGCCTATGACTATGATTGTTGTTGTCCTACAGACTAAACCCTCTGGTTTATATAGACACCGGAGGGGGCTAGGGTTACACAGAGTCGGTTACAGAGAAGGAGATCTACATATCTGAATTTCCAAGCTTGCCTTACACACAAAGGAGAGTCCCACCCGGACACGGGACGAAGTCTTCAATCTTGTATCTTCATAGTCCAACAGTCCGGCCAAAGTATATAGTCCGGCTGTCCGAGGACCCCTTAATCCAGGAGTCCCTTAGCCTCGCTGGGCAGGCTCGCGAGGAGGCGAAGAGATCAAGGCAAGGGATACCTCACGAGGTGCTCATGACGCAAGCCATGACGATCAAGGCCGGGCGGGCGCCAGTCCATGCAGTGTCCTCATTTCCTCTTTGGTGCAAAGGGGGCAAGCCCAGGCGCGGAGTACCGAGGCATTAGGCAAAGGTATCCATATCGGTGCAATGAGACCAAGACCAGCAGGACGGAAGGATGCAGGTCACCATGGATCCCAAGACGGCGTCATAACCAGCACCTTTGGCAGACGAAGACCACCTTTAGTCAGGATAGCTTGTACTAGATGTCCCCTTCCAAAATGGTCGTTGTTGGATCCCTTCCCACTCAATATTTGGGAAGAGGACCAGGGCCTCTATAAATAGGGCTATCCACGACCATAGAGGGGACGGATCGATTCCTCCTCAAGCACACCACCAAGCACAAGAACACCTCTCCTCGCGAGGCTATTTTTCCCTTGTACTGTTCATCATCAGCCCAAGAGGCAATCCACCACATCACACACTGGATTAGGGTATTACACAACAACGGTGGCCTGAACCAGTATAAATCTTGTGTCTCTTGTGTTGTTCATCAATCTATCTTAGGAACCGCGGCGAGGCTGAGGGCGTGTTTCAGTAGGGAGAAGATCTTCATGTGCACCCCAGAGTTCGAACCTTAATGGTTTTGCCGGAACCCGATATCTGACATTTGGCATGCCAGGTAGGGGTGCGCCGGAGCTCTTACTTCCGTCGGCCCGCTCTCCACCGACACCGCGCTCGCCCTCACGGCGGACAACGCGCCTCCATCTCCGGTGGCAGGCGCTAGCGTGGGGCCAGGGGGCTCCGAGCCTTGGCCCCCGCCTTACAGCAGGTGTAGTGGCCGCACAAGTTCAAGCCAGAGATGCCGCCGCGCTATGATGGCGCGGAGGACCCGCTGGCTTTCCTGCTGGCGTACGAGAAGGCCGTCCTCAAGGCCGGAGGCGACAACAAGGTCATGGCCAACTGGTTTACCATGGACCTCACCGGCGTCCCCCGCGCTTGGCTGCTCAACCTACCGACATCTTTTGTGGCCTCCTAGGAGGAGCTGCGCGACCTCTTCCTCACCCTCTACGCGGCGCCAGCGCCCCCGGTCGTCGCAGCTCTCCTAGGAGACTCGTAGGCACCACCCTCAGACCACCACGCCAAGCCGTTCTTTCGTCAGATCGGCGCCGCCCTCGCACGGTAAAGAGCTCCTCCGGGTTGGGAGGCACCCAAGGCCGACCTGACCTTCAACTCGGACGATCACCCTGTCAACACCGCCTGCCCGGGCGCGCTCCCAATGCTCTGCATGCCTACCATCTACCAGGTGGCCATCACTAAGACCCTCATTGACGCCGGCGCCGGCCTCAACGTGCTCTCGGTGGAGGCCTTCAGCCTCCTCCTTGTACCGCTGGAACGGCTCCGACCCAGCAAGCCCTTCTCGGGCGTCGGAGGTGGATCCTCCATCTCCTTGGGGCAGATCCGCCTTCCTGTGACCTTCGGCACCCACGACAACTTCCGCACAGAGCTGATCGACTTCAACATCACCCACATCGGCCTCCCATACAATGCCATCCTCGGATACCCCACCTTGGCTCAGTTCATGGCAGCGACCCATCCGGCCTACAACCTCATGAAGATGCCTGGGAGTAGCGGCGTCCTCACCGTAGCTGGAGACACCAATTAGGCTCTGTTGGCACTCAAGCTCGCCCTCAAGACCACCACGGCGGCACATCCCACCAGCACGGACACCTCCAAGGCCAAGGGGGACGCCCGGACCAAGAAGAACCAAATGTTCACTCAGGACAAGGCGGAGACCAAGCAGGTGCCAGTTGAGGAAGACGGGTCCTCGGGAGCCACCTTCACCATAGGTGCCAACCTTGAACCCGACCAAGAGGAGGCGCTAGTGAGGTTCTTGCGCTTGATCAAGGAGGCACTACTAGGAAAAGGGCTATTGATGGGATGGACACTAATGGCGCACCTGTCAGGTGGTGCGCCATTAGTATATACTAATGGCGCACCCTGTTTCGGTATGCAATTAGTGTGGTAGACACTAATGGCGCACCAGGAACACGGTGCGCCACTAGAAACAATTTTTTTTAATATTTCCCAACATTCTAACGGCGCACCGTGGAAAAGTGCGCCATTACTAGTGCTAACTAGTAATGGCGCACTTGCCAAACCGTGCGCCATTAGAATATATACTTTTTTTTTATTTTTTTGCAAAACTTCTAATGGCGCACCAGAAGCTGGTGCGCCATTAGATACCAGGGTCGACCCCCAGCTACCTCCACCAGCCGCCGCCACCGACCGCACCCTCCACCGACCCCCCGTCCCACCGCACCCTCCCCCGCTCCACCGGTCGCCGCCGTCGACCCCCGGCCCGCACCCTCCCCCACTCCACCGCCGCCGACGACCACCCGCACCTCCCCACTCCACCGGCCGACGCCCCACCGCGCCCTCCCGCTCCACTGCCACCGCCACCCTGCCCGCACCTCCCCACTCCACCGCCGCCGACCCCAGACCTCCCCACTCCACCGCCGACGTCCCAACAAGACCTCCTCGCTTCCACCTGGCCGCGGCACCCCTGCACAAGCACCGCCCCCACTCCACCGCCACCGACGACCACCCGCACCCTCTCCCCCGCACCCTCCCCAGCCCGCTCCACCGTCACAAATGAATGCAACTAAAATTGCAAAAAAAACAAATTTGATTATATTTTCAAATAAAAAATTTGATGATATTTTCAAATAATAAATCTGATGTTATTTTTTCATATCCATAAATATTTTCAAATAACAAATTTGATGATATTTAAAAAAAAATATTACTATTTTTATTAAAAAATATTACTGTTATGATTTAAACAAGTTTGAACATATTTAAACACAAATAAATATCAAACAACATTTTAAATGCATAAATACAAAAAAATGGGGAGCCTAGGAATCGAACCCAGGACCTCTTGGTGTGTGTGCTACATGCTGACCAGTCGAGCTAGTGGGCTTGTTGTGATAGAGTAGGGGTTATGTTGAATATAACCTTACCAGTCGGGCTAGTAAATTTTAATGGCGCACCGGGGCTGGGTGCGCCATTAGATTGGTTGTACTTATGGCGCACTAGCGGTGCGGTGCGCCATTAGATCCCTCCCCCCAGTTCACATGTTCCCCTCTCACTATTGCCTCCCTCCCTCCCTCACCAGATCCACTCGACCCAACCGTACGCCGCCGCCCCCTTGCTCCGCCCCCTCCGTCCGTCGCGCTTGCATGCCGTCGGCGACGCCGCCGCCCCAACCCCCGCGGGACTCCACCCGCGCCGCCCTCACGCCCCCCGAACGGGATCGGCCGAGCACGCGCCGCCCGCTCCTCTCCTCTCATCCTCCCTCCGACGAGCGAGGGCCTCCTCCGGCCCCTGCAGCAGCCGGCGAGCATGGCCCCGACGCGCCCACCCCGCCTACCCCTGCCGTCCTCCCCCACCGGCCCCTGCTCTTCTTCGACCGCGGCGAGCGAGGACCCGGACGAGCTCGGACCCTGACAACGACCCCTTCTCCGACTCCGACCCCGACCCCTCCGGCGACCAGGTACCTCACCTCCTTCCTCCTTCCTCCCTCTCCACCCTTCCCCATTCCCTCCCTCCCTGACCTCGACCATGGCGACGCCGACACTGTTTGCATCTGAACTCTGCAAATATGTTCACCTGCCATGTTAGTTTGCAGTCAGGGTTCAGACAAATATTGTTAGCTACAATTTATAATTCAGAGAAATCAGAGAAAACAACTATCAAACGGGCTAGATTGTTGGGTTCATGAATATCGGTTGTTCAGAGCTAGTTATCGGTTGTTCAGAGCTGAAAATCTAACCATCTGAGAACATTCCTTAGTTACGGGCTAGGTTATTGCTTTTGATCTTCAGAATCAAAAGGGTTTACCATCCCTGCTCCCAGAGATGAGCATGGAAAGTATAAAGTGGATGCGGTGCATTTTTATGTATAGTTGGTGCTGGATTCAGTAGCCAGCCAGTAACCGCTTTTAAGGTCACCGGGGGGGGACTTTCTGTTATGTGTTACTGCTTAAGATGGCTTCTCATCTAGTTGATGCACTGCCAATTGGGTCTCTAGGGTTAAGGAACCAACAACAGATTCGTTAAGAGAACCCCTACCTTCATTTTAGTGTGGTTTTCCGGTGTTTTTATGATTGCACGATGAATATGTGCTAGATTGGCTGTCAAGCCCCATTTTTTCGCTATTAGTGACATCTTATTTCTAGAAACCTTGTGAGCGCTCTAGTACAGATTGCAGAATTGGAAGGAACCTGTGCTACTTGCATCATGATCTTATATCTGGTCAGAACTTTACTGTAGGCTTCTGTTTAGGTGTTCCATATGGGGTACACACCTAAACTACTTTCTGGCATGTTGCTTTTTAAGTTGAAAACTGGACATTCTACCATCGATGCTTCCAAAATCGAGCATGGCAAGTATAGTGGACATAGTGCAATTTTGCATGTACTTGTTGCTGAATGTATTAACAACTAACGACTTTGAGCTCGGAGTCAACTGGGGTTTAAAGCAATCACGTATCTCTTAAGGTGCTGTGAGACATCATTTGTTATGTATTCATCCGCTTACAGAGACAGTGTTGATTTAAGTTTAGTCAGGAGCTCTGATTTGGTTCATCATCTAGATGATGTAGATCATATTACTGTTTTCTGTCCATTGGTGGTTGGTGTCATAAATTCAGAGAAATCAGCTGGGTTCATATATTAAGATGGTGTTATATTGTTATAATAAGATGGAAACCTGGGATACTTTTTATGTAATTATGTCAGTTTCGTTTTGTAACTAGAAGACCAAAGTGTTAGGAATTCTGTCCAAACTGTAGTTTTGAGTATTCTGTCCAAACTGAAAACTGTTAAAAAGCATGATGTTTCTTGGATTTCTGTAATGATGATGATGATGGAACACATGGTCTTGGATTTCTATAATGATGATGGAACATTATAAAGCATTGTACTCTAGTGTGTATGAAGGATACAAAAAATTTAGCAACTTCTCCGATTTTATAAAGTTGTTCTTATATGGGTGAAACTTCACTTGTTTTTAGGCTAGTGCAGGGTGTTGCTTTATTGTGATGTCGATTAACTTGAGTTTGCCGAGAGGCCCTTGAGTTTGCCGGAATGTCGATTAACTTCCGCTCCGCAATTCGGGCATTTGATATGTCCTATTTTTAGCAAAAGGTCATGCTGAAATTTTCCGTGAATTTTAGCATGACTTTTCTAAAAATAGGACATATGGGGTACTTGCGACTAATGCATGTTTTATGATCTGTTGTAAGGGTACTAATTGGTCTCTTCTGCTGCTTATCAGAGATGGCGGGAAGCAGCCACCGTCGCTCTGTGACACCGCAGTACGAGTTGGATGCTTCCGAGTTCTTCAGTATCATACTTGGGACTTCAGTATCATCCATGACGCAGGTATATAAAACGAGAGATCTCCCCTTCACCCATCTCATTATGATATCGTTGTTTGCTACATCACTCATTGTCCCAAACTGCAGAGGCTGCCTAATAGTTTTATGAACATGCTGGGTGAAGATCCGCCAAATAATGTGAAGCTGCGACAGGCCGGCAGCGGGTTTCACAGGCAGTGGGATGTGGAGTTGGTGATCAAGGAGGGCCACATGTACTTGTCTCGTGGGTGGGAGAAGTTCTACCGTGCCTAGGACCTGCGGCTGGGGTACTTCCTTCTCTTCAGGTACGACGATGACGCCACCATGCTCATCGTGAAGGTGTTCAACGCGACTATAAAATGATGCGCCACTACCGACGATGATGATGCCAGACGCTCGCCTCTTCTTATTCCTCTATATTTGGCTTTGTCTCACATTGATTGTTAACGGTCATTGTTGCATTTGGACAGTAATGGGAGCAGAAGGCGACACGGCTACAGCCAAAGCAGCAAGCGACTATGGCGTAGAGCAAAAGCACCACCGATTCGCTTTAGCGAAGCAGCAGCGATTCGCAGCAGATAGACAACAAGAAGGATGATCCAGATTGGAGTGCGGGAGAAGAGGAGCAGAGTGGGGATGAGGAGCTGCAGGATGACGATGGGCATCAGGCTGAGGATGACCTAGAGCTGGTGGTGGCTGACCATGGGCAAAAGATGGTGGTGGATGACCATGGGCAAGAGATGGTGGTGGCTGACCATGGGCAAGAGATGGAGGTGGCTGAGGATGACCTAGCGATGGTCGTTCCCGTCCTGCCTGAAGGTGGCCTCGCGATGGTGGTGGTGCCTGACAATGACCACGCACCAATGGTGGCGCCGGCGATTCCACAGCTGGGCGACATGACCACGCCAATTGTGGTAGAAGACTACATCCCACTGCCTCCACTGCCTCCACCGCGTCGCCGCTCTTGGCGCATCAGGCTGAGGAAGGAGAAGGAGAAGAACAATGCAGAGAACTGAACTTTGTCAGGTATGTCAGATCTCCAAAATGATATATATATATATACTTAGTTACCTATGTTATCTCTAATATGCTTAGTTTCCTATAGGTTAGCTTCATTTTACCTAAGTTGGCTCTAATATGCTAACTTAGAGCTTATATGCTTAGTTTCCTATAGGTTAGCTCCAAAATAACTTATGTTAGCACAAAATGATCAAGTTTACATAATAAGCTTATAGTTTTTTCTTATTCTTCTTCTTTTCCAAAATGACATAGGTTAGCTTCATTTTACCTAAGTTGGCTCTAATATACTAACTTAGAGCTTATATGCTTAGTTTCCTGTAGGTTAGCTCCAAAATAACTTATGTTAGCACAAAATGATCAAGTTTACATAATAAGCTTATAGTCTTTTTCTTATTCTTCTTCTTTTCCAAAATGACATAGGTTAGCTTCATTTTACCTAAGTTGACTCTAATATACTAACTTAGAGCTTATATGCTTAGTTTCCTATAGGTTAGCTCCAAAATTACTTATGTTAGCACAAAATGATCAAGTTTACATAATAAGCTTATAGTCTTCTTCTTATTCTTCTTCTTTTCCAAAATTCTTCTTCTTCTTCTTCTTCTAGTGTTCTTCTTCTTCTAGTATTCTTCTAGTCTTCTTCCTCTTCTTCTTCTTCTAACTTCTTGTTTATCATTTTGCAGATTTGATTTAATTCATGGAAGCTTGCATGGATGGAGTGCTTCTTTTCCATTTGTGTTTTTATTTTGTATCAATGTGAAACTTTTGTGAATTGATGGATAACGGTGTTGGATGAACAATGTGAAACTTTTGTAATATGTAATGATGGAACTATGTGTTGGCTATGTATGTATATATGATGGAACTTGTGTGTTGGCTATGATTGTTATATGGATGCTTGTTGTATATATATGTGTTGGATATCTCATATGTGAAATAGTGACCTGAGATTAAGAAAAAATAAAAAATTGTTACTAATGGCGCACTACCATGTGGTGTGCCATTAGTATAGGTATAATTAGTGGCGATTGTTATAAAACTAATGGCGCATCGCGTGGTGCGCCATTAGTATATCAGATACTAATGGCGCACCAGTGGTGCGCCATTAGTAAAAAATACTAGTGTCGTGATACTAATGGCGCACCAGTAGTGCGCCATTAGTAGGCAAAACCGGTGCGCCATTAGTAGGCCTTTTCCTAGTAGTGAGGTGTTCGTGTTGGAACCCAAGCAGCTAGCGGGGGTCCCAAGGGAGGTGATTGAGCATCATCTGAATGTGTGCCCCAATGTGCGCCCCGTGAAGCAGAATGCCAGGCGGCAGTCCACCGAGAAGCAGGCCTTCATCGTCCAAGAAACACGTAAGCTGGAGGCAGCGGGTGTCATTCGCGAGGTCCGCTACCCCGAATGGCTGGCAAACCCTGTTGCCGTGCCGCAAAAGGGAGGAAAGGAGCACATGTGCGTCGACTTCACCAACCTCAACAAGGCCTGACCTCAAGATCCATTCCTGCTCCCCCGCATTGACCAGATTGTGGACTCCATGTCCGAGTGCGGCATGCTATGTTTCCTGGATGCATTTTCAAGTTATCACCAAATCAAGATGACAGTGGAAAACGTACAGAAGACAACCTTCCTGACCCCATGTGGGGTGTACTTCTACACTTGCATGCCGTTCGGGTTGTGCAACACGGGCGCGACCTTCCAGTGGCTGATGCACATCGCCTCGGGCTGGCAGCTCGAGAAAAATGCCGAGGCCTACGTTGACGACATTGTGGTAAAATCTTGGGAGGCAAGGACCTTGATCCAGGATTTGGAAGAGACCTTCGCGAGCCTCCGCCAGGTGGACCTACAGATCAACCCGGAGAAGTGCATGTTCGGCGTCCCTTCAGGCAAGCTGCTGGGCTTCCTCGTGTCCCATAGAGGCATCGAGGCCAACCCAGAGAAGGTCAAGGCAATCGAAGACATGAGTCCACCGCAAACCCTCAGAGAAATGTAGAAGCTCGCCGGCCGCGTGACTGCGTTAGGACGCTTCATCTCCAAGCCGGGGAGCGTGCCATGCCGTTCTTCAAGCTGATGAAGAAGAAGGGCCCACTTGAGTGGACACAGGAGGCCGACCAAGCATTTCAAGACCTCAAGAAATATCTGACCAGCCCTCCGGTGATGGTGGCACCGCGCCCTCTCGAGTCCTTGGTACTCTACCTCGCCGCCACTCCCTACTCCGCCAGCGCAGCCCTAGTACCGGTTCGGTAGGAACGCTAGGCCAAGGCCGCATTACGCCCAGCCACGACCTCAGCCGTGGCGGCGCAAGACCAAGAAGGCCTCGCGAGGACCACGACCTCGGCAGCTGGAGACCAGCCTCAGCAGTAAAACGCCCCCAGGGCTGAAGAGGCCGCACCAGGCAACCAGGAGCCGGGGGCTCCATTGCCACAAGAAGCGACTCAACCTCCAGAGGGCACATGCCTTGTCAGCACACCCACCCTCGTCGAGCATCTGGTGTACTTCGTCAGCAAGGTGTTGCGAGAGGCAAGGGCATGATACCCCATGCCTCTGAATCTCTTACTCGCGCTCTTGGTGGCCTCATGTAAGCTGTGGCACAACTTTCAAGGTCACCCCATCAAGGTCGTCTCGGCCTACCCACTGGATAGGGTACTCAGGAGCCCCAACTCCGCTGGAAGGGTCGCTGAATGGAACATCGAGTTGCAAGCGTTTCAGTTGGAGTTCAGCACAACCAGGGGCGTCAAGGGAGTTGCACTTACTGATTTTGTGGCGGAATGGACAGAAGCACCCGGGCTCAAGGCGAGCGCGGATCGGTCTCTCTCCCCAGGAAGCGAGGCACCAGATGGCGGGGTCATGTACTTCGATGGAGAATTCTCGCGGCAGGGCGCGGGGGGCTGTTGCAGTGGTTATATCCCCCACTCAGGACAAGCTCGACTACGCCGTATAGCTCTGTTTCTAGCAGCGAGAGAAGGTCTCCAACAACATAGCTGAATATGAGGGCCTCATAGCAGGCCTGAAAGCTGCAGTAGCACTGGGAGTGAAGCACCTTGTCATCAAGGGCGATTCACAACTCCTCGTCAACTTCTCCAACAAGGTGTATGAGCCAAGGGAGGAGCACATGGAAGCATATCTTGCGGAAGTACGCAAGATCGAGAAGTATTTTTGGGGAATGGAGTTGTAGCATGTGCCCCGCGGCACGAACCAAGAGGCTGATGATATTGCCAAAAGGGCCTCCAGGTGGCTGCCTCAGAAGCCTAGCGTTTTCGAGGAACGGCTCTTCAAGCCATCGGCGGCACCGTCACTTTCAAGCACAGCATAGCCTCGGGAAGAACTCCCTCAGCCACCTGCCATAGGAGCCCTGGCCTGTAGCCCGACCTCGGGAGCACGCTTACTCTTGGCGCTGGAGCCTCAAGAGGGATGCTGGACCACAGAATTCAAGGACTACCTGATGCACGGGACGCTGCTAGAGAAGGAGGAGGATGTGGAACATGTGGCCCGGCAGGCCACGGCCTACTGCATCCAAGATGGTGAGTTATACCGGAAGTGGCCAAATGACGTTTCCCTACGTTGCATCTCCGGGGAATAGGGGAAGGAATAGCTGGCTGACATACACGATGGAAATTGTGGACATCACTCATCATCATGGACCCTTGTCGGCAAGGTGTTTCGCAGCGGGTTCTACTGGCCTACGGCACTCAACGACGCGATCGAGCTGGTGAAGTCCCGCGAAGCCTGCCAATTCCATGCCAAACAGATTCATCAGCCAGCTGAGGGCTTGCAGACCATCCCGCTCTTGTGGCCATTCGCGGTCTGGGGGCTGGATATCTTGGGCCCGTTTCGTCGAGCGCTTGGGGGCTACCGCTACCACTACGTCGCCATCAACAAGATCACCCAGTGGGCAGAGGTGGAAGCTGTCTGCACCGTCCCAGCCGGTTCCGCAGTCAAGTTCATCAAGGGCCTCGTGAGGCGGTTTGGGGTCCCTAATCGCATCATCACCAACAACGGTTCGTAGTTCACCAGCAATCTCTTCAAAACGTATTGTGCTAACCTTGGAACGCAGATATGCTACGCTTCGGTGGCGCGCCCCCGGCGTAACGGCCAGGCCGAACGCATGAACGCGGAGGTCCTGAGGGGCCTCAATACTAGGACCTTCTAGAAGAAGCTGGATGCCTGCGGCAGGGGCTGGTACGATGAGCTCCAGTCCGTGTTGTGGTCCATCCGCACTACTGCCACCAAGACAACTGGTGAGACCCCGTTGTTCCGCGTCTACGGAGGAGAGGCGGTCCTCCCTCACGAGGTCAGGCGTCGCTCCGCGCGGGTCCTAGTGTTTGATGAGGTGCAACAGGATGCCATGCAGGGGATGGACCTCGTGCTGGGGGAGGAGCACCGACATGAAGCCACGCTGCGAGCAGCAAGATACCAGCAGGCGTTGCGGCGGTATCATTGTTGCAACATACGCCCCAGGATTCTCGAGGTAGGTCACCTCGTACTCAGGCGGGTGCTCTCCAGGTAAGGGCTGCATAAGCTCTCGCCCATGTGGGAGGGCTCGTTCAAGGTTGTCCATGTTTCCAGACCTGGCGCCGCGCACCTGGAGACTCAGGAGGGGGTACCCATCCCAAACGCCTGGAACATCCAGCATCTCCGGAAGTTTTACCCCTGAGGAAAAGGCCTAGTGCCTGTGAAGAAGGCCCGGTGCATGTGAAGCTCGCCGCCCGAAGAAAGGCCCGGTGCCTGTGAAGAAGGCCCAGTGCCTGTGAAGTCTTCGCCCGTGACACTCTCACGTAATAATGAGTTGGGGCTGTACACACTCTGGAGTCTCCGTAGTGCCGCCCTCGGGCCTCGGGGGCTCCCGCCCACGCCCAGTGGCAGCACTTAGCTCGGCGCTAGTGAGAAGATGTCGAAGACTAGACTAGGTGCCAGACGCGGCTTTTCATTTGCTTTCCGTAGTTGGCTTGTTCTCCCTTGTTTGAACCTTTATTGAAGTTGCTTCTAGTGCTATTTGCCGTCTTCTCCCCCTGTTCTATGTTTTCAGCTTTTGTCTGACTCGTTCTCTCTCGCAAACCTCGTGAGGGGCTGCACCGGCGCCCTCGTGAGCCCTTCCTCTCTTAATTTTCATGAGGCTCTCTCGTTCGGGTTTGCAGCGGGAGCACCCCTCCCAGTCCATGCCCCTCGGGCATCGTGACACAAAGTACCGGGCCATGGCCGGCAACCCTCGCGACCAAGGTTCGGAAATGATTCTCCCAATAGATTTTTTTTCCAGATCTTAAGGCGCCCGACGAGGCCTCAAGCAGGCACCTCGCGAGGTGGAAACTATTGCAAACGTCCTGAGCTAAGTTGTTCCTAAGCGCAGACACATAACAACGACACCATAACACAGCACGGGAACAATAAATGCAGTACGATAATTAGGGGATCATAGCCTGTTGCACGCCCCCACGGGGCCCTATACTTCTCTCTCTCGATGCAGGAAAAGGAGGAAAACAAAATAAAAGCAATGCGCACCTTGCAACAGCTCGTGAGGAGGGATCTGCATCGTCCTCCCGAGGTCAATCAGACTCCACCTCACACTTCACCAGAGCGCGGCGATGGGATGACCCGCTACCATACTCGAAGCGGGCGCAACGGCGTGGTGGATGATCGCGGCCACGCTGGAGGAGTTATCGCTTGAGGAGGAGCCACTGAAGCTCGTCGAGCTGCGGTCACCACCGGGAGCGGGTTCGCCTTCGCCCTCGTCACGGCCGTCGCCATCATCGTCTTCAGGGCAGCACCCAACATGGCGGCCATCTTCTCCGAACACCCTCAGGTAGAGGGTTGCATCGCCGTCATACTTGAAGTGGAGGGTGCACCTCCTGCCCAGGCCACGTGCACGGGCAAACGTGTGCCAGCCCCGGGTCTGGGCTACATTGCCGGCGACGGAGATCTCCACCGCGATCCAGGAGGCCCTGCTGTAGCAGCCGTCCACCTGCAACCAGAGCCCGCCGGGGCCAATGGCCGGCAGTTCACCGGCGAAGAAGCGAGGGAGCTGGAGCCAGTTGCCGGCCGGGTTGTCCGACCAAACAACAAACTCTGGCAGCACCTCTGCCGAATGGAAGCGCGGCCGGGGAGGCCGCGCAGCCACGGCACGCCTTCCCCACCAACTGGGCTGTGATACGTCTCCAACGTATCTATAATTTATGAAGCATTCATGCTATTATATTATCTGTTTTGGATGTTTATGGGCTTTATTATACACTTTTATATTATTTTTGGGACTAACCTATTAACCGGAGGCCCAACCCATATTGTTGTTTTCTTGCCTATTTTAGTGTTTTGAAGAAAAGGAATATCAAACGGAGTCCAAACGGAATGAAACCTTCGGGAGCATTATTTTTGGAACGAAAGCAATCCAGGAGACTTGGAGTTGAAGTCAAGGAAGCTTCAAGGTGGCCACGAGGGTGGGCCCCCCCCCTACTGGGCGCGCCCCTGTCTCGTGGGCCCCTCGAGGCTCCCCCAACCGACTTCTTTCGCCTATATATTCCCATATACCCTAAAAACATCAAACCGAACAATAGATCAGGAGTTCCACCGCCTCAAGCCTCTATAGCCACTAAAAACCTCTCGGGAGCCCGTTCCGGCACCCTGCCGAAGGGGGGGTCCCTCACCGGTGGCCATTTTCATCATCCCGGTGCTCTCCGTGACGAGGAGGGAGTAGTTCACCCTCGGGGCTGAGGGTATGTACCAGTAGCTATGTGTTTGATCTCTCTCTCTCTCTCTCTCTCGTGTTCTTGAGGTGGTACGATCTTGATGTATCACGAGCTTTGCTATTATAGTTTGATCTTATGATGTTTCTCCAATGGTACTCTCTTGTAATGGATTGAGTTTTCCCTTTGAAGTTATCTTATCAGATTGAGTCTTTAAGGATTTGAGAACACTTGATGTATGTTTTGGTGATCAACTTGCGGGTTCTGCCCATGAACCTATGCATAGGGGTTGGCACCCGTTTTCGTCATCACTCTCCGATAGAAACTTTGGGGCATTCTTTGAAGTACTTTGTGTTGGTTGAATAGATGAATCTGAGATTGTATGATGCATATCATATAATCATGCCCACGGATACTTGAGGTGACAATGGAGTATCTAGGTGACATTAGGGTTTTGGTTGATTTGTGTCTTAAGGTGTTATTCTAGTATGAACTCTATGATAGATTGAACGGAAAGAATAGCTTCATGTTATTTTACTACGGACTCTTGAATAGAAAGAACAGAAAGGATAGCTTTGAGGTGGTTTCGTACCCTACCATAATCTCTTGGTTTGTTCTCCGCTATTAGTGGCTTTGGAGTGACTCTTTGTTGCATGTTGAGGGATGGTTATATGATCCAATTATGTTATTATTGTTGAGAGAACTTACACTAGTGGAAGTATGAACCCTATGCCTTGTTTCCTACCATTGCAATACCATTTACGCTCACTTTTATCATTAGTTACCTTGCTGTTTTTATCTTTTCAGATTACAAAAACTTATATCTACCATCCATATTGCACATGTATCACCATCTCTTCGCCAAACTAGTGCACCTATACAATTTACCATTGTATTGGTTGTGTTGGGGACACAAGAGACTCTTTGTTATTTGGTTGCAGGTTTTCTTGAGAGAGACCATCTTCATCCTACGCCTCCCATGGATTGATAATCCTTAGGTCATCCACTTGAGGGAAATTTGCTACTGTCCTACAAACCTCTGCACTTGGAGGCCCAACAACGTCTACAAGGAGAAGGTTGTGTAGTAGATATCAAGCTCTTTTCTGGCGTCGTTACCGGAGAGGTGAGTGCTTGAAGGCGTATCTTTAGATCTTGTAATCGAATCTTTCCGTTTCTTGTTTTATCACTATTTTAGTTTATAAAATGAAACTACAAAAAAATGGAATTGAGTTTGCCTCATACGCTTCATCTTTTTAATATCTTTCGTGAGAAGGATGGAAAGGAAAATTGTGCTCAATTGCTAGAAGAAGAATGCATTAAAATGCTCGGCACTAAATCTTTAAATGACGAGCATGATTTCAATGTTGTTAGTATGAACTCTTTGAATATCCATAGTACTAATGATGATTGCACTAGTTATGATGAAAATGTCTCCTTTAAGCATGTCGATTTTTGTGGAGTACATTGGGTTTGCAAGTACACACCAAATAGGGAAAATAGATATTGCAAGAGGCATAAGCATTTAGAACTAAATGGTTGCAAGAAAGGCTTAATGTTAGTGCTGAAAATTTAAAATATCTTTGTCGTACTTGTGAACTTTGCAATGAGCATGGTCATTTAAATCTCCGGTGAAAATTGTTTCATGATCGAATCGTGTCCAAAAATTGTGATGAATTGATTTCCCTTGCGCATCATAATAAACTTAGTTTGATTTTGGGTTATGAAGAATTGAAACGTGCAACTAAGCTTATTCCAGCATTTAACCTTGAGGAATTCCTTGATATTGATCTATAGGAGATTTATTTGTATTGTGCGGTGAATTGCATTGAAAATCCTTATATTGCCAATTACTTAAAGAAAAGAAAGCAAATAGAAGATGAAGAGAATACTAATGAAAGGGAAGATACTTCCCAATATCCTTCTATTATTTCTTATGATGAATCGGGTAACGAGGAGGAGCTTTCTATTCAACCAATCTCATCAATAAGGAGCTCAGAGAAGAAGGTTGAACGCACACATAATGTGAAGAAGAAAAAGAAAAAACGGAGAATCAAAGGTAAAAAGGTATCCCTCCCAAATGATGCTGCTCCTACTACTCATTGTGATGATGATAATTGCTATACTATTGGTGCTATCCATACTATTAATGATGAGAGTGATTATGCTTATGATATGAAAAGGCCCAAGCTTGGGGAAGCTATGTTTGATGAGGATGAAATATTTCAGAATATATTTGCTGAAATTAATGTTTGTCCCAATATTGGGGATGCTATGTTTAACGAAGATGATATTTTTAGCCTCCCAAGGTTTGATATGCAAAGTTATTATGATGATAGCATGCCTTCTACCTATGATCATTATATTGATGAAAGTGGGTTTGGAAGATTGTCGACTTTAGGAAGTAGTTATCCCACTATTTTGGAGGATGTTGAATCTTATTGTGATGAATATGAAAGTGGATTTGGAAGAGTGTCAACTTTATTTAGTGATGATTCCACTATCTTGGGAGAGGTTTCAATCGATTATGATGAGAACGAAGTTGCTACTTATGATGATTATTGTGATGAAACTTATGCTATAAAAAGTAGTGATGATTATATTTATCAAATTTGTCATGATTATGATTACCCTTTTTCTGAACATTACTCTTTTAATATGGAAACAATTTATTGTATTCAAGTCTCTTTTGATACTCCCACTATTCTGAATGAGAAGGATTTTGCTTCTGTGGAGAGTAGTAAATTTTCTATGCTTGTAGATCATGAAAAGAATGCTTTAGGTTCTGGTTAAATTGTTGAATTCATTCATGATGCTACTGAAAATTATTATGAGGGAGGAACATATGCTTGTAGGAATTGCAATAATGTCAAGTTTCCTCTCTATGTGCTTAAAGTTTTGAAGCTATGCTTGTTTTACCTTCCTATGCTTGTTGATTATTGTTCCCATAAGTTATTTGCTCACAAAATCCCTATGCATAGGAAGTGGGTTAGAATTAAATGTGCTAGTCATATGCTTCATGATGCCCCCATTATGTTTCAATTCTTATCTTTTATGTGAACATCATTGTCATCATCATGCCTAGCTAGAAAGGCATTAAAGAAAAGCGCTTGTTGGGAGACAACCCAATTTTTACCTTTACTATTTTTGTGTGTCCACATGATTATGCTACTGTAGTAATCATGTTTTATAGCTTTTGTTTCAATAAAGTGCCAAGTAAGACCTTTAGGATAGCTTACGGGGATAGTTGTGTTGATCCTGCTGAAAATCAGAAACTTTTGCGCACAGTAAATTAGTTTTGATAATTCACAGAAACGTGATTATGATCTGATTCTTTTGCGATGGATTGGTACACAACTTTCTTAGGACTTCCTAATTTTGTAGGATTTTGGAGTTCCAGAAGTATACATTTGATACAGATTACTACAGACTGTTCTATTTTTGACAGATTCTGTTTCTATCTGTTGTTTGCTTATTTTGATGAATCTATCAGTAGTATCGGAGGGTATGAACCACAAAGAAGTTGGAATACAGTAGATATTACACCAATATGAATTTAGAATGAGTTCATTACAGTACCTAAGTGGTGGTTTTATTTTCTTATACTAACGGAGCTTACGAGTTTTCTGTTGAGTTTTGTGTTGTGAAGTTTTCAAGTTTTGGGTAAAGATTCGATGGAATATGGAATAGGAGTGGAAAGAGCCTAATATAGGGGATGCCCAAGGCACCCCAAGGTAATATTCAAGGAAAACCAAGAGCCTAAGCTTGGGGATGCCCCGGAAGGCATCCCCTCTTTCGTCTTTGTTCATCGGTAACTTTACTTGGAGCTACATTTTAATTCACCACATGATATGTGTTTTGCTTGGAGCATCATTTTATTTTGTTAGTATTTTCTTGCTGTTATTTATAATAATGTTTTGCATCTTTATTTTCAATAAAAATGTCAAAGATAGCCTTTACCATACTTATTTTGCCAGTATACATGTTGCTGTTTGAAAACAGAAAGTTTACCGTTGTTGCAAAAATTCCCTAGAAAAGTCAGAGAATGGTATAATGTTGAAACATTTTTGCATAATAAGCTCTGATAAATTTACTACTGTGGGAATTTTCTCTCGTAAGTTTAGGAGTTAGGTAAGTATTGATACTCTTGCATTCTTTACAGACTGTACTGTTTTGGCAGATTGCTATTACGATTGCATTGTTTGCATTTTTTCCTTGTTTCATGATTCTATTTGAGGATAGGAGTATTAAACATGCAGAGACATTTAGTATGCAATGTTGAATAATAATTTTAGTGATTTGTTAGAATAGAAAATGATAAGGTTTTTGCATTGGTTTATACTAACTTATCTCACGAGTTCTTGTTGAGTTTGGGGTGGATGAAGCTTTCGAGATTTAGGAAACCGAGGTATAAAAGGAATTAAAGAGACACAAACGCTCAAGCTTGGGGATGCCCAAGGCACCCCAAGATAATATTTCAAGAAGTCTAAAGCATCTAAGCTTGGGGATGCCCCGTTAGGCATCCCACCTTTCTTCTTCAACAACTATCGGTTAGTATCGGTTGAGCCTAAGTTTTTGCTTCTTCACATGAGTTGTGCTATCCTTGCAATGTCATTTTTTGCTTGCTGTTTGAATACAATACCAAGATCTGAAATTCTTTAATGAGTGAGAGTCTTCACATAGTTACATAATTATTTAGCTACTCATTGATCTTCACTTATATCTTGATGGAGTAGTTTGTCATTTACTCGTGTGCTTCACTTATATCCTATGAGTAAATGGTTGAATGAGTTGAATGTCATAAATCTGAAATTATATATGTTTCATTTGCTTATCCCATTGGGAGTAATGACTTTACATCTAAGAAGTAGAGGTTGTAAATTTATTGAAGGTTAGCAAGAATTGTATTGGTCATTTGAACAATTCATGAAGCATATTGAAGGAAGAGAGATTTCACATATAAATATAGTATCTTGGACATCTTTTATAATTGTGAGCACTCATTAAGTATGTCATGCTAAAGAGTTGATGTTGGACAAGGAAGAAAACATAATGGGTTATGTTTTCTCACATCTCAGTTAAAGTATATTGTCATGGATCATTCAAACATGTTGAGCTTGCCTTTCCACTTCATGCTAGACAAAATTCCTTGCACCAAGTAGAGATACTACTTGTGCTTCCAAATATCCTTAAACCCAGTTTTTGCCATGAGTGTCCACCATACCTACCTATATGCGGTATTTACCTGCCGTTCCAAGTAAATTTAGCATGTGCTAAACTCTAAACCTTCAAACAATAATCTGTTCTGTATGCCCGAATCGCTCATGTAGCGACTAGGAGTAGTCAGTATCTTTGATGCTAGGTGGGTTATTCTCAAGATGAGTGGACTCCACTCATCATTCACGAGAAAAATGGCTGGTAACCGGGATGCCCAGTCCCATGATCAAAAAGATCAAAATCAAATCAAAAATAATTGTAAACAAAACTCCCCCAGGACTGTTGTTGGTATGGACGGTACCCCGTTGTTTCGGATGGCCGTGGAGTCTGATTGTTGGTGGAGGGGGAGTAAAAACTTTACCATTCTGTTTGGGAACCGCCTATAATGTATGTAGTATGGAAGATATTGGGAACTCTTGGTTGTTATGTTGACAATGAGATCATACCTCTTAAAATTATTTATCTCTATTTCAAAATCGAGCTCTGGAATCTCTGCAAATCCTTGCTTCCCTCTGCGAAGGCCTATCTTTTACTTTTATGCAAGAGTCAAGGTGATCTTCACCTTTCCCTTTTTCATTTTATCCTTTGGCAAGCACCTCGTGTTTGAAAGATCCTGATATATATATATAGATGTAATTGGATGTAAGTTAGCATGAACTATTATTGTTGACATCACCCAAAGGTGAATACGTTGGGAGGCAAAACTATAAGCCCCTATCTTTCTCAGTGTCCGATCAAAACTCCATAACCATAAGTATTGCGTGAGTGTTAGCAATTGTAGAAGACTATATGATATTTGAGTATGTGGAGTCTGCTAAATCAAAGCTCTGACATAGACCCTTCCTGAAAATAGGATGAATTGTAATTGTTTGATGACTGAGAATGAAGTTTGCTAGTTTTCAAGAAAGTTTATGGTCTATGCTTTAACATGTGAATAGCTTGTTACTTGATCTTGAGAAGGTTTATGAGATGAACTACTTAAAAAAGGTGATTGAAATTATCATTGATCAAACTTGTGCACCTGCTAGTATTCACACTTCATATATTCTTTCTTTTATCATTTACCTACTCGAGGACGAGCAGGAATTAAGCTTGGGGATGCTGATACGTCTCCAACGTATCTATAATTGATGAAGCATTCATGCTATTATATTATCCGTTTTGGATGTTTATGGGCTTTATTATACACTTTTATATTATTTTTGGGACTAACCTATTAACCGGAGGCCCAGGCCATATTGCTGTTTTCTTGCCTATTTCAATGTTACGAAGAAAAGGAATGTCAAACGGAGTCCAAACGGAATGAAACCTTCGGGAGCGTTATTTTTGGAATGGAAGCGATCCAGGAGACTTGGATTTGAAGTCAAGGAAGCTTTGAGGTGGCCAGGAGGGTGGGGGGCGCCCCCCCCCCCCTTACTGGGCACGCCCCCCTGTCTCGTGGGCCCCTTGAGGCTCCCCCGACCAACTTCTTTCGCCTATATATTCCCATATACCATAAAAACATAGAAGCGAACAATAGATTGGGAGTTTCGCCGCCGCAAGCCTCTATAGACACCAAAAACCTCTCGGGAGCCCGTTCCAGCACCCTGCCGGAGGGGGGGTCCCTCACCGGTGGCCATCTTCATCATCCCGACGCTCTCCATGACGAGGAGGGAGTAGTTCACCCTCGGGGCTGAGGGTATGTACCAGTAGCTATGTTTTTGATCTCTCCTCTCTCTCTCTCTCTCTCTCTCTCTCTCTCGTGTTCTTGAGGTGGTACGATCTTGATGTATCGTGAGCTTTGCTATTATAGTTGGATCTTGTGATGTTTCTCCCCTTCTACTCTCTTGTAATGGATTGAGTTTCCCTTTGAATTTATCTTATCGGATTGAGTCTTTAAGGATTTGAGAAGATGTATGTTTTGGTGATCAACTTGCGGGTTCCGCCCATGAACCTATGCATAGAGGTTGGCACACGTTTTCGTCTTGACTCTCCGGTAGAAACTTTGGGGCACTCTTTGAAGTACTTTGTGTTGGTTGAATAGATGAATCTGAGATTGTGTGATGCATATCGTATAATCATGCCCAAGGATACTTGAGGTGACAATGGAGTATCTAGGTGACATTAGGGTTTTGGTTGATTTGTGTCTTAAGGTGTTATTCTAGTATGAACTCTATGATAGATTGAACGGAAAGAATAGCTTCATGTTATTTTACTACGGACTCTTGAATAGATAGAACAGAAAGGATAGCTTTGAGGTGGTTTTGTACCCTACCATAATCTCTTTGTTTGTTCTATGCTATTAGTGGCTTTGGAGTGACTCTTTGTTGCATGCTGAGGAATGGTTATATGATCCAATTATATTATTATTGTTGAGAGAACTTGCACTAGTGAAAGTATGAACCCTATGCCTTGTTTCCTACCATTGCAATACTGTTTACGCTCACCTTTATCATTAGTTACCTTGCTGTTTTTATATTTTCAGATTACAAAAACTTATATCTACCATCCATACTGCACTTGTATCACCATATCTTCACCGAACTAGTGCACCTATACAATTTACAATTGTATTGGGTGTGTTGGGGACACAAGAGACTCTTTGTTATTTGGTTGCAGGGTTGCTTGAGAGAGACCATCTTCGTCATACGCCTCCCACGGATTGATAAACCTTAGTTTATCCACTTCAGGGAAATTTGCTACTGTCCTACAAACCTCTGCACTTGGAGGCCCAACAACGTCTACAAGGAGAAGGTTGTGTAGTAGATGCTACGTCTTGAGCTTGCGTTGGTTTTCCTTGAAGAGGAAAGGGTGATGCAGCAATAGTAGCGTAAGTATTTCCCTCGGTTTTTGAGAACCAAGGTATCAATCCAGTAGGAGGCTCCTCAAAAGTCCCACGCACCTACACAAACAAACAAAAAACTCGCAACCAACGCAATAAAGGGGTTGTCAATCCCTTCACGACCACTTGCGAAAGTGAGATCTGACAGAGATAGTATGATAAGGTAAATATATTCTTGGTATTTTATAATATAGATGCAAAAAGTAAAGATGGAAATAAAAGTAGATTGGAAGCAAATATGATAAGAGATAGACCTGGGGGCCATAGGTTTCTCTAGTGGCTTCTCTCAAGATAGCATAAGTATTACGGTGGGTGAACAAATTACTGTTGAGCAATTGATAGAAAAGTGAATAATTATGAGATTATCTAGGCATGATCATGTATGTAGCCATCACGTCCGCAACAAGTAGACTGACTCCTACCTGCATCTACTACTATTACTCCACACATCGACCAACTCCTGCCTGCATCTAGAGTATTAAGTTCATAAGAACAGAGTAACGCATTAAGCAAGATGACATGATGTAGAGGGATAAACTCATGCAATATGATGTAAACCCCATCTTTTTATCCTGTATGGCAACAATACAATACGTGCCTTGCAACCCCTACTGTCACTGGGTAAGGACACCGCAAGATTAAACCCAAAGCTAAGCACTTCTCCCATGGCAAGAAAGATCAATATAGTAGGCCGAACCAAACTAATAATTCAAAGAGACTTGCAAACATAACTCAATCATACATAAAAGAATTTAGAGGAGATTCATATATTTCTCATAGATAAACTTGATCATAAACCCACAATTCATCGGATCTCGACAAACACACCGCAAAAAGAGTTTACATCGAATAGATCTCCACAAGAGAGGGGGAGAACATTGTATTGAGATCCAAAAAGAGAGAACAAGCCATCTAGCTAATAACTATGGACTCGTAGGTCTGTGGTAAACTACTCACAACTCATCGGAGGGGCTGTGGTGTTGATGTAGAAGCCCTCCGTGGTCGATTCCCCCTCCGGCTGAGCGCCGACGAAGGATCCAAGATGGGATCTCACGGATACAGAAGGTTACGGCGGTAGAAATTGTGTTTCGTTGGCTCCCTGGATGTTTTCGGGGTATGTAGGCTTATATAGGAAGAAGTACGTCGGTGGCCGCTTGAGGGGCCCACAAGACAGGGCGGTGCGCCCTGTCGGGGGGGGGGGGGGTGCCCTACCCTCTCGTGGCCGCCTCGGCTGCTTCTTGACTTGCACTCCAAGTCCTCTGGATCACGTTCGTTCCAAAAATCACGCTCCCAAAGGTTTCATTCCGTTTGGACTCTGTTTGATATTCCTTTTCTTCGACATACTTAAATAGGCAAAAAAACAGCAATACGGGCTGGGCCTTCGGTTAGTAGGTTAGTCCCAAAAATGATATAAATGTGTCAAATAAAGCCCATAAACATCCAAAAGGGGTAATATAATAGCATGGAACAATCAAAAATTATAGATACATTGGAGACGTATCATGCATCCCCAAGCTTATTCCTGTTCGTCCTCGAGTAGGTAAATGATAAAAAAGAAAATTTTAATGTGGAACGCTACCTAGCATAATTCTCAATGTAATTTTCTTTATTGTGGCATGAATGTTCAGATCCAAATGATTCAAAATAAAAGTTCATATTGATAAAAGAAATAGTAACACTTCAAGCATACTAATCAACATAATCATGTCTTCTCAAGATAACATTGTAAAAGAAAGTTCATCCCTACAAATTCATATAGTTAGGCTATGTTTCTTTTTCGTCACACAAAGATGTTCCCAACTTCTATACCCCCAATGACAAGCCAAGCAATTGTTTCATACTTAAATAATCTCAAACTTTTTCAACCTTCACGCAATACATGAGCGTGAGCCATGGATATAGCACTATGGGTGGAATAGAATATGATGATGGGGATTGTGTGGAGAAGACAAAAAAGGAGAAAGTCTCACATTGACGAGGATAATCAACGGGCTATGGAGATTCCCATCAATTGATGTCAATATGAGGAGTAGGGATTGCCATGCAACGGATGCACTAGAGCTATAAATGAATGCTCGACAAAAGAAAACTAGTGGGTGTGCATCCAACTTGCTTGCTCATGAAGACCTATGGCATTTGAGGAAGCCCATCGTAGGAATATACCAAGTTCTATAATGAAAAATTCCCACTAGTATGAAAAAGACAACTTATGAGACTCACTATATGAAAAACATGGTGCTACTTTGAAGCACAATATATGAGACTCACTACATGAAGAACAAGGTGCTAGTTTGAAGCACAATATATGAGACTCACTACAAGTGTGGAAAAAGAGATAGTAACATTTCCCTTTTTATTTATTTTCTTTTTTTTCTTTTTCTTTTTTTTTGGGCATTTCTTTTTTTTCTTTTGGCCTTTCTTATTTTTTTTCTTTTTGGGCAATGCTCTAATAATGATGATCATCACACTTTTATTGATTACAGCATATGAATTACAACTCGAAACTAGAACAAGATATGACTCTATATGAATGCCTCCGGCGGTGTACCGGGATGGTGCAATGATTCAAGACTGACATGTATGAAAAATTATGCATGGTGGCTTTGCCACAAATACGATGTCAACTACATGATCATGCAATGGCAATATGACAAAAGTAAAGTATGTCATGATGATGATGAACAGAACGGTGAAAAGTTGCATAGCAATATATCTCGGAATGGCTATGGAAATGCCATAATAGGTAGGTATGGTGGCTGTTTTGAGGAAGATATAAGGAGGTTTATGTGTGATAGAGCGTATTGTATCATGGGGTTTGGATGCACCGTCGAAGTTTGCACCAACTCTCAAGGTGAGAAAGGGCAATGCACGGTACCGAAGAGGCTAGCAATGGCGGAAAGGTAAAAGTGCGTATAATCCATGGACTCAACATTAGTCAAAACAACTCATATACTTATTGCAAAAATTTAGAAGCCATCAAAAATCAAGCACTACGCGCATGCTCCTAGGGGGATAGATTGGTAGGAAAAGACCATTGCTCGTCCCCGACCGCCACTCATAAGGATGCACAAGCCAAGTACACTTCATGTTTCAAATTTGTTACACAACTTTAACCATACGTGCATGCTACGGGACTTGCTAAATTCAACAAAAGCATTCTTTAAATTCATAATCACCCAACTAGCATGACTTTAATATCACTACCTCCATATCTCAAAACAATTATCAAGTATCAAATTGACCATAGCATCCAATTCACTTCCTATGATAGTTTTTATTACACCCAACTTGGATGCCTACCATTCTAGGACCAATTTTATAACCAAAGCAAATACCATGCTGTTCTAAAAGACTCTCAAAAATATATAAGTGAAGCATGAGATACTAGCAATTTCTACAAAAATAAGTCACCACCGTGCTCTAAAAGATATAAGTGAAGCACTAGAGCAAAAACTATCAAGCTCAAAAGATATAAGTGAAGCACATAGAGTATTCTAGAAAATTCAATCAAGTAGGCTTCTCCCAAAAGGTGTGTACAGCAAGGATGATTGTGTTAAACTATAAATCAAAGACTAATATAATACACGACGCTCCAAGCAAAACACATATCATGTGGCGAATAAAAATATAGCTCCAAGTAAAGTTACCAATGAACGAAGACGAAAGAGGGGGTGCCTTCCCGGGGCATCCCCAAGCTTAGGCTTTTGGATATTCTTCAATATCTTGGGGTGCCATGGGAATCCCCAAGATTAGGCTTTTGCCACTCCTTATTCCATAGTCCATGAAAGCTTTACCCAAAACTTGAAAACTTCACAACACAAAACTCAACAGGAAATCCTATAAGCTCCGTTAGTGAAAGAAAACAAAACCACCACATAAGGTACTGTAATGAACTCATTCTTTATTTATTTTGGTGTTAAACCTACTGTATTCCAACTTCTCTATGGTTTATAAACTATTTTACTAGCCATAGATGCATCAAATTAAGCAAACAACACACGAAAAACAGAATCTGTCAAAAACAGAACAGTCTGTAGCAATCTGTAACTAGCGCAAACTTATAGAACTCTACAAATCCTACCAAAATAATAAGTCCTGGAGAATTTGTCTATTGATCAGAAGCAAAAAGAATCAACGCAAAAGCACATTTATGTGATTTAACAAAACTAAATTCGTGCGCTCAAAGTTTCTGTTTTTCAGCAGAATCAAATCAACTATCATCATAGGTTATCCTATAGGTTCTACTTGGCACAAACACTAATTAAAAGATAAAAACACATCTAAACAGAAGTTATATGCAAGATTTATTACTAAACAGGAACAAAAACAAAAAACACAAAGAAAATTGGGTTGCCTCCCAACTAGCGCTATCGTTTAACGCCCCTAGTTAGGCATAAAAGCGAAGATAGATCTAAGTAGTGCCATCTTTAGCACTCAATTCCTCAATAGAGCATTTATAATCTTTAGGGGTTTCTCCCTTTTTAGCAAAGATTAAACCTTTAGGAAAAAATTCAAGAAATTCGTTTGAAGCAAAAGGTTCCTTAACGATAGAGCGACAATTGGGATGAACACTTATGGATTTGAGATCCGCATCCCCCTTAGTAGAAGATTCACCCTTATTTTTAGGAACATAAATAAACTTGGCGGTTTTGGTAGGGGTTTTGGAGTGTTATTCATGGAAGAAAATGCCGAACCTAAGTTGGTATTTATATCCTCAAGTTTACCGATTCTAGCAGAATCTAGATCTATTTTTTCATTAACTATAGGTTATTTCTCTTTAAGACTTTTCAAAGTAACTCCAACCCTAGATCCACATTGGGTAATATGTTTATGAATCTTTTTATCCAAATTTTCAATCAACTCAATAGTGGCAAGTTTATTTTCAATAATATCAAGTCGTTGTATAACATGTTCTAAAGTTAAAACAGTTCCATCAACCAAAAGAGGTGGTGGGCCAAACAAATCTAGCATAGCATTATAAGCATCAAACGTATGACTACTCAAGAAATCACCTCCGGAAACAGTATCAAGAACACATATATTCCAAGGAGTGATGCCTACATAAAAATTGCAGAGAAGAACGGAAGTAGAAAGCTTCCTAGCAGATTTATTTTGAGCATTGCAAATTCTATGCCAAGCACCTTTTAAATTTTCTCCCTTCCTTTGCTTAAAATTGAGAATTTCATGTTCGGTAGTAATAATAAGGATAGGAGGACTAGCCATAATGACAAGGTAAACGAACTAACACACGAGCAAACGGAAAAAGGCAAGCGAAAAGAGGGGAGGAGATTGGGAAAGAGAGGACGAATAAAACGGCAAGGGTGAAGTGGGGAGAGGAAAACGAGAGGCAAATGGCAAATAATGTAAATGCGAGGGAGATGAGTTTGTGATGGGTACTTGGTATGTCTTGACTTGAGCGAAGACCTCCCCGGCAACGGCGCCAGAAATCCTTCTTGCTACATCTTGAGCTTGTGTTGGTTTTCCTTGAAGAGGAAAGGGTGCTGCAGCAACAGTAGCGTAAGTATTTCCCTCAATTTTTGAGAACCAAGGTATCAATCCAGTAGGAGGCTCCTCAAAAGTCCCACGCACCTACACATCCAAACAAAGAACTCGCAACCAACGCAATAAAGGGGTTGTCAATCCCTTCACGACCACTTGCGAAAGTGAGATCTGATAGAGATAGTATGATAAGGTAAATATATTTTTGGTATTTTATAATATAGATGCAAAAAGTAAAGATGCAAATACAAGTAGATTGGAAGCAAATATGATAAGAGACAGACCCGGGGGCCATAGGTTTCACTAGTGGCTTCTCTCAAGATAGCTTAAGTATTACGGTGGGTGAACAAATTACTGTCGAGCAATTGATAGAAAAGAGAATAATTATGAGATTATCTAGGCATGATCGTGTATATAGGCATCACGTCCGCAACAAGTAGACCGACTCCTGCCTGCATCTACTACTATTACTCCACACATTGACCGACTCCTGCCTGCATCTAGAGTATTAAGTTCATAAGAACAAAGTAACGCATTAAGCAAGATGACATGATGTAGAGGGTTAAACTCATGCAATATGATGTAAACCCCATCTTTTTATCCTGGATGACAACAATACAATACGTGCCTTGCAACCCCTGCTGTCACTGGGAAAGGACACCGCAAGATTAAACCCAAAGCTAAGCACTTCTCCCATGGCAAGAAAGATCAATCTAGTAGGCCAAACCAAACTGATAATTCGAATAGACTTGCAAAGATAACTCAATCATACATAAAAGAATTCAGAGGAGATTCAAATATTTGTCAGAGATAAACTTGATCATAAACCCACAATTCATCGGATCTCGACAAACACACCGCAAAAAGAGTTTACATCTAATAGATCTCCACAAGAGAGGGGGAGAACATTGTATTGAGATCCAAAAAGAGAGAAGAAACCATCTAGAAAATAACTACGGACCCTTAGGTCTGTGGTAAACTATTCACAACTCATTGGAGGGGCTATGGTGTTGATGTAGAAGCCCTCCGTGGTTGATTCCCCCTTCGACGGAGCGGCGACGAAGGCTCCAAGATGGGATCTCACGGATACAGAAGGTTGCGGCGGTGGAAATTGTGTTTCGCTGGCTCCCTGGATGTTTTCGGAGTACGTAGGTTTATATAGGAGGAAGAAGTACGTCGGTGCCCGCCCGAGGGGCCTACGAGACAGGGGTGCGTGCCCTGTAGGGGGGCGCGCCCTACCCTCTCATGGCCGCCTTGGCTGCTTCTTAACTTGCACTCCAAGTCCTCTGGATCACGTTCGTTCCAAAGATCACGCTCCTGAAGGTTTCATTCCGTTTGGACTCTGTTTGATATTCCTTTTCTTCGAAATACTGAAATAGGCAAAAAAAAACAGCAATACGGGCTGGGCCTCTGGTTAGTAGGTTAGTCCCAAAAATGATATAAATGTGTAAAATAAAGCCCATAAACATCCAAAAGGGGTAATATAATAGCATGGAACAATCAAAACTTATAGATACGTTGGAGACGTATCAGTAGACATCAGGCTGCCTCAACATGGGCGGCCACCATCGCGTGAAGGGCCACCGCCGCGACCACGGGAAGCCATGGAAGGGGTCACAAGATGTTTGCGAGGACGACCGCGGCCGCGCTTTGGCGGAAGAGAGGCAGGCCCTTCCCGGCGAGCCTTCCCCTTCTCCGCAGCCGAGAACCTCTTCACGGGCGCCATGGGGCGCTGCAAGCAAATGGAGCAAGGAGGGAGAAGAAGCAGGCGGAGCAAGAGGAGATCGGCAACGGGGGCTTTCTCCCCTCGCCATTTATACTCCAGGGGAGGCCAACCATCGACCTCCACGATCGCAGGTAATGATGGTTCTTTTTGCATGCAGCAGGGACCCATCAAATCGGGCAGTTGCCGAGGCGGCGTGGGGAAGCGGAGACGCCCACGTCCAATCAGTCGCCATGTGGCAACCGAGGCCGCAGGCTATTGGGGCCCGTGGCACTCCGCACTTGTCCTTTGGCTTCGCTGCTAAGCCAAGCCTGAGCGCGCCTAGGGCCCGGGGGGGTACTGTCGGCTTTCTGGGAACGGGGGTCCCCAGACTTGCCTGCCTGCGGCCTGCTATGTGGGTCAACCAGTGGCCCAGTACAGCGCATCTTCACCAACCTACCACTCAAGACCCTCGCGAGGGGCCAAGCCTCTCGGAGCGGACGACACAAGGCGTCCTCAGGAGTGGCCTCGCCAGGCAGGCTCGCGAGGAGGCGGAGAGATCAAGGCAAGGGGTACGTCACGAGGTGCTCAGGACGCAAGCCATGACGATCAAGGCTGGGCAGGCGCCAGGCAGGCGCCAGTCTGCGTAGTGTCCTCGTTTCCTCTTTGGTGCAAAGGGGGCAAGCACAGGTGCGGAGTACCGAGGCATCAGGCAATGGTTTCCATATCGGTGCAACGAGACCAAGACAAGCAGGATGGCAGGACGGAGGTCACCGTGGAGCCCAAGACGGCATCATCACCAGCACCTTTGGCAGACGAAGACCACCTTTAGTCAGGATAGCTTGTACTAGTTGTCTCCTTTCAAAATGGCCGTTGTTGGATCCCTTCCCGCTCAATATTTTGGAAGAGGACCAGGGCCTATATAAATAGGGCTAGCCACCACCATAGAGGGGACGGATCGATTCCTCCTCAAGCACACCACCAAGCACAAGAACACCTCTCCTCGTGAGGCTGTTCTTTGCTTGTACTATTCATCATCAGCCCAAGAGGCAATCCACCACACCACACACTGGATTAGGGTAATACACCACAACGGCGGCCCGAACCAGTATAAATTTTGTGTCTCTGTGTTGTTCATTGATCTAGCTTAGAAACCGCGGCAAGGCTGAGGGCGCGTTTCGGTAGGGAGAAGATCTTCGTGTGCACCCCAGAGTTCGAACCTTAAGGGTTTTGCCGGAACACGTTATCCGACAGTGTGTGTGTGGAGGGGGGCGGGGTGTGTTTGAGGAAATGACGTGGGTACTAAAAAGCTTACAACACGGGAGTGAAATGCCGGGGCTAAAGAAACTTTTGATGATGGTGCATCGCACACGGCCTGGAGATAACAATCGTGTGTTACGAAATAGAAAAACCCTCGAGGCGGGCAGATATTTTCTAGGGGCAGGCGGGGTGGGGAACAAGTAACATCGCACACGGTCCGGAGATAAAAACCGTGTGTTACGAAACACAAAACCCTCCTCGAGGTGGGCAGATATTTTGTAGAGATGCAGGTGGGGTTGGGCAGAAGAAACATCGCACACGGTCCGGGGATAACAACTGTGTGTTATGAAACAGAAAAACCCTCGAGGTGGGCAGATAATTTTGAGAGGGGGAGCCTCGTGGAGTCCAATGTACTGTGCGGATGTGTGCGTGACAGGGGCACCGGCATGGTGCACGGTTTGTTTGAGTGAACCGTGTCTGTTGCGTCATCCGCCTTGTCTAATGTTCATAAATTTGGCGAAAAATGACGCGGGAGAGGGTCAGAACACGAACACACTTGCATGTGGACCAAATTTATATGTATGAAAAGGGTGATTTTATTTTCAAATACCAAATGCAACTTCGATGTCGCACCTATCTCACAAAGCGCGCAAAATTGCTTACCCCCCCCCCCTCATGTCGACACGAAAGGAATCCTAAACTATGAATGCATGCCCTGCCACCCCCCCTAACCGAGGCTCACCTAGCAAAGTGCAAAGTACCTAGCAGCCCCCCTCCCTCGTGACGGCACGAAGGGAATCCTAAGCTATGAATGCATGCCCCCCAACCGAGGCTCACCTAGCAAAGTGCAAAGAAGCTAGCAGCCCCCCTCCCTCGTGTCGGCATGAATGGAATCCTAAGATATGAATGGATGCCCCCCCAACTGTGGTTCGCCTAGCGAACGCGAAGTAGCTAGCAGCCCCCTCGTGTCGGCACGAAGGGAATCCTAAGCTATGACCCCCCAACCGAGGTTCACCTAGCAAAGTGCAAAGTGGCAGCCCCCACCCCCCCCCCCACACACACACTTTTAAGTCGGCGGGCCAGAGAGGCATCTCACCAAGATTGGTCGTAAAACAGACCAAGAATAATCCACCTTGGTCGTACAACCTCTCTCTTGTTGCTGGTCAAAGTAATGGTCGTCCATGCGACCCCAGATAGGCTAGCTCGCCAATAATCACGCAAGTAGCTAGCTAGTTGCCGAAGATAACCACTGCATGCATGTGGTCCAAACATATGTATGGATCAGGTGTGTTTTTAGTACACAATGGAACAACTTTGATGTGGCACTATGATTTTGAACTAGAAATCCCACACTGAGTGAGGGTTAGGTTGATGATGCATATATATATATATATATATGTTACACCACACTTCAAGCCGGTGACGGGGATTCATGCATGCATGCGTGCATAGTATATGCGCTCAAACTTTAATTAGGTCTGAATCTAACCATGACCTATACTACGATAACATGAACCAAATGAAGAATCCGCCATGGTAACCTATCTTGTTGTTGGTCATGGTCATCATGGATGTCCATGCGGGCCCACGAATATATAGGCTTGTCGCCGATAACCACGCGAGGGAGTGTACCGTTCGAAGATAACCACTACATGCATATGTATGGAGGTGATGCGTGCATGCATATTTGAATACCATTTCACAACATTGATGTGGCGCGTGCATCGAAAATCGTACACTCTCCCCACACAGAGCGAGATCGGTTCATGACGTGTCGTTGTACTAGCCGCTTTGACTCAATGGGAGGGCTCAAAACCGGCGGATCTCGGGTAGGGGGTCCCGATCTGTGCGTCTTAGGCTGATGGTAACAGAAAGCAAGGGACACAACGTTTACCCAGGTTCGGGCCCTCTCGATGGAGGTAAAACCCTACTTCCTGCTTGATTGATATTGATGATATGAGTAGTACAAGAGTTGATCTACCACGAGATCATAGAGGCTAAACCCTAGAAGCTAGCCTATGATGATTATGATTGTGATCGTGATCGGCCTTCTAAGGACCAGCCTCTCCAGTTTATATAGACACCGGAGAGGGCTAGGGTTTACACAGAGTCGGTTACAAGGAAGGAAATATAATATCTGGATCGCCAAGCTTGTCTTCCACGCAAAGGAGAGTCCCATCCGGATACGAGATAGAGTCTTGAGTCTTGTATCTTCTCGCTCCAATAGTCCGGACAAAGCATATAGTCCGGCTATCCGAATACCCCCTAATCCAAGACTCCCTCAATAGCCCCTGAACCAGGCTTCATTGACGATGAGTCCGGCGCGCAGTCTTGTCTTCGGCATTGCAAGGAGGGTTCCACCTCCGAATACTCCAAAGTAATTATCGAGCACTTAAATCATGTCCGGATCTACAAAATGATCTTCACATACTACTGTAGAGAGAATGATATTTCACAAATGCAATCTGCTGACAACTTTTTTTTAGACAACGTGACATGTCATTAAGGTTGGATCATTATTCGAACCTTTTTCCCACAACCAGCCACAACACATATTGCGAGGCGGTTTCCTTGACACGTCTTGTCAAAGCAGAGATCGTGTTCCCTTATCACGGGATTCTCATCAATACGGGTATGGGTAATCCCACCGCGCCATCAATCGTGGCGCTTGGGAAGTAAGCGATTCTCAACGAGCAAGTGGGGAGGCGCACCGCTTTCGTCGCCTCTATAAAGGGATAAGGGTTCCCCATTTTTACCCATGCCTTCTTCCTCCTTTGCTCTCCCTTGCCTCCTCGAGCTCCAGTGCCCTAGCCCAAGTCTTCTCCGCACAGCTAGACATGTCCGGAGCAGGAGGCAAGTGGGTGGCCTCCACCGTGAAGGAGAAGCATATCGCGAATCTTCGGGCGGCTACCAGACGCCGGGCAGATCATTCCAACTTTGAAACCTCATGAGAGGGTCGTGTTTGTCGCCCACTTCGTCCATGGACTGGGATTTCCACTTCATCCCTTCGTCCGCGGGCTCATGTTCTACTACGGGCTAGATTTCCATGATCTAGCCGCAAATTTCGTCCTCAACGTCTCGGCATTTATCGTCGTGTGTGAGGCCTTCCTCCGCATCAAGCCTCACTTTGGCTTGTGGCTACAAATCTTCTGTGTGAAGCCGAAGATCATGAGCGGCCATCAAGCGGAGTGCGGAGGGGCCATGGTGGGCAAGATGCCTAACGTCACCTGGCTTAGCGTCTCCTTCGCTGAGACAGTGAAAGGGTGGCAATCGGGGTGGTTCTACATCACCGAGCAGTGCGACGACAACTGGGCGGTGGCCCTCGAATTCCGATCCGGAACCCCCACGCGGCTCACCTCCTGGGAAAGGAAGGGCCTGGCCTGGGGCGAACCTGTAGAGCTGACCGGACTCTAGAACTGCATCAAAAATATGAAGGACTAGAACATCAAGCTTGTCAATGTGGTCCAGGTCATGCTTGTCCGCTGGATTCTTCCGTTCCAAAGACAGGTATTCAATCTGTGGGAGTTCATCCCGGCCAAACACCAGACGGGTATTCTACGACATGACGCACAAAGATGCATGGAAGGCGTTGTTCAAGGCCTCCGAAGTACCTCCTCCCACATCCGAGGACCGCAGACTTAATGCCCCCCCCCCCGTCCAGTGAGTTTTCTAACTACCACCGGATTCAGTTCTTCCAATATATTCATGGGGGAGTCTTAAGTCATTGTGTGTATTTGATCAGGACTATGTGGAGACAGCGGAGCGATTGACTGTCCGGCTCCGCTGCCGGAAGGTCCAGCCGATGCTCTCCTGACGGAGATGGTAGTCCCAGCACCCTACAAGGCACCTGAAAAGAAGGCCCCGGGGGCCAGAAAGTGTCTTCGGCATAAGGTCGTACCCTGAAGGGGAGGAAGAAGAGGAAGAGGCCGCCCCATCCGGAGAGGATGGGGGACCTAGGAAGGGGACCAGGGGGCGGGGAAAGGCCCCGGTGCAAGGCCGTCATACCCACGTCGTCCGAAGACGACGAGGCAGATTCCTCCTGCGGAGCCGGGGGGAAACACGAAGAAGTTCTGCCTCCCTGCACTGGGGAGGAGAAGAAGAGGAAAGCCGCCCCGGAGGGGGAGGCTAGGACGCCCAAGAAAGGGAAAGCGTCCCTTCCGGACTACTCCACCACGGCCACTCATAGTGATGAAGAGTGGCTGCCCAGGGGGAAGCCCCTAGCAAGATCATAAGTCTCCGCACTCTATCGTACTTTAGTGCGACTTTGCATCATAGTCTTGTTATAACGCCGAACGTATATGCAGTTCGGCCAGGGCCCATCCCGAGGTGTCGTCTTCGGATGGGTCTTTGAGTGATTCAGAGATGAACTCGCTCCCGACGGCCACCACTCCTCAACCTGCGAATCACACGGAGGTGTTGTACCAAAGGTTCGTGGAGCAGGGGGAGGTGACTCTGGTGTCACGCCCAATATGCGACCCTATCCAAAAGGAACTCGAAGGTCCAACCAAGGATAGACCCGCATATTGAAACGCTTTTGCAAGGTGGATATCATTACATCAACATTACATAAATAGATGGGGATACATACAAGAGGCATACAATGCCACATGAATAAAACAGTACAACATACAAGAACAACATCCGACTACGGATGAATCATAAACAGAAACTCAAACAATATCCACCCTGCTAGCCCAGGCTGCCGACATAGAACCTATCCCCTGATCGAAGAAGAAGCAGAAGAAGAACTCCAAAATAAGTAAGCATCGCTCTCGCATCATGATCATCGCATAACCTGTACCTGCAACTGTTGTTGTAGTAATCTGTGAGCCACGAGGACTCAGCAATCCCATTACCATGGGTATCAAGACTAGCAAAGCTTAATGGGAAAGGAAGGGGTAAAGTGGTGAGGTTGCAGCAGTGACTAAGCATGATATGGTGGCTAACATACGCAAATGAGAGCGAGAAGAGAAACAAAGGAACGGTCGTGAGGCTAGCAATGATCAAGAGGTGATCCTGAACACCTACTTACGTCAAACATAACCCAGAAACCGTGTTCACTTCTCGGACTCCGCCGAGAAGAGACCATCACAGGTACACACGCGGTTGATGTGTTTTAATTCGGATCTGGTGTCAAGTTATCTACAACTGGACATTAACAAATTCCCATCTGCCACATAACCGCGGGCACGGCTCTCGAAAGTTTATACCCTGCAGGGGTGTCCCAACTTAGCCCATGACAAGCTCTCGCGATCAACGAAGGAATAGACCTTCTCCAAGGAAGACCCGATCATACTCGGAATCCCGGTTTAAAAGACATTTCGACAATGGTAAAACAAAACCAGCAAAGCCTCCCGCTGTGCCGACAAATCCCGATAGGAGCTGCACATATCTCGTTCTCAGGGCACACCGGATGAGCCAGACGTCGGGTTGGCATAGACCCTGGTTGCCTGTGGGCGCCGAACATCGCTTCGGTTCGGACCAGCACCGCCCGGGGGCTAAAATAAAGATGACCCTCGGGTTGGCCGACCCAAGGAAGGGTATAGGTGGTGGTGAGGCAAATGGTAAAACCAAGGTTGGGCCTTCTTTGGACAAGTTTTATTCAAAGCGAACCGTCGGGGGTCCCATAAATCACCCGACTGCGTTAGGAACGCAAAATCCGGGAACATAACAACGGTATGACGGAAACTAGGGCGGCAAGAGTGGAACAAAACACCAGGCATAAGGCCGAGCCTTCCACCCTTTACCAAGTATATAGATGCATTAATAATATAAGAGATATTGTGATATCCCAACATAACCCTGTCCACCATGGAGAAATCTTCAACTTCACATGCAACTAGCAATGTTATAAGAGGGGCTGAGCAAAAGCGGTAACATAGCCAAACAACGGTTTGCATAGGAAAGGTGTCAAAGGTTAGAGGTTCATGGCAATATGGGATGGCTTGATAAACAGGTAATAGGTAGCACAGCATAGCAATACAACGAAGCAACTAGCATAGCAATGATAGTTGTGAGATCCAGGGTAGCGGTCATCTTGCCTGAAATCCCGCAAGGAAGAAGAACGAGTCCATGAAGAAGATGAAGCCACGAAGACGAACCACACGTAGACGAACGAATCCTCACGATCGCAACGAAACGGGAACTATCGAGAAGAAGCACACAAGATGGTAAACACACCACACATGAACAAGGCATGACGCACAACAAGCATGATGCATGACCAAGCTACATGAAGCTACTCATGGCAAGAGACGATGCAAATAAGAACAACACATCAAGGCAAGTTTAAATGAGGCCGGGAACAACATATAACAACTCCGGTAAGTCCTCATATACCAATTTCGAAATTGGTGCAGAACTGAATAAACCTTATGTTCAAGTTGTTAAACAGCAAGTTAGGATGCACCAAGATGACCTACACGAAATTCTAGTCAAGTTACATATAAAGTTCATTAGATTCGGAGCTACGGCCTAGAAGATATGAGCAAAACAAGTTAGGCATGGCATTGATGCAAAATGCACCCAAACATCAAGAAAACACACCAAAACAAGGATGCAACATGGTAATATGTAACTACACGCAAAAACAAGCAAGTTTCATATAGAGCACACTCAAAACGGAGCAACGGTTCAACGCATGCACACTATACAAGTCATAGCAACAATCTGTCCAAAACAGCAACTAGGCATATTGCAAGCATCAAAACAATATGCTACAGCACCACAACATAATAACAAAAGACATGGGCATGAAGTACTGGTAAAGCACAACAAAACATGAACACTGAGATATCTCCAGAAATCACTAGAGCATGCTCAAAATGACATGGAAATATTGCAAATAATAACAGTTTCAGACTTATCAGGAAATAACATCAGGTTGCAATGTTCGGAGCTATCAAACGACATGTTACAGGAACTTATCATGGCAAACAAAGGTATGACATGATACTACTAAATGCATAGATCAAAAGTCTCTTACTGACCATGAGCCAAAAAGGCACAGAAAATATGATGGCACCCATGTAAACATGGCAAGTTATCTTACAGATTCATACATGGCAGGAACAACAATAAGTAGGCATGTTGGTGAGCTTGAACCACTCACCACAGAGCAATACATGGCATGGCAAGGCAACCAACAGTAAGAAGACATGTTTGTGAAGTTAACCATGTCAAGAGCAAGGTCTTAGGGTGCATGGATCACTAGCAAACAATCATGGAAACATTTAACTTCATGTTAACAGGCTGACAGCAACATTATCAAGCAACTTTGGATCAAGATTACAACAAGCTACAACAACCTATAAATGCAACCAGGGGCATGGATGGATAGAGGATGACATCTAGATCAAGACATGTTTATAGAGCATCTCCAGATTATGCATAGAACTATTAGTAGAGGCATGTTAACATAGCAACAAAATATAACAGAATCTGTCAGGAAAACAACAACAGCAAGTACCCTACTTAACAAGCTCGATTCACTCACCACAAGTCATTGCATGACAAGATAATCATAACATCATCAAGAAGGCATGTTTGTGAAACAAAACAAGTCAAGAACAAGACCATAGCATGCAAGGATCAAATATAGCAACCTTGGCCAAATTGAATAACATGTAAACAATCTGCCAGGAAACATTTTGAAGCAAAAGTAGAGCACCAAAATGACATGCTAGACTACTCCATAATTGAAAACAAGGGCATGAATGGATAGAAAATAACCATATGTTCAAAACACCCTTACTGAAGAATCTCAAAATATGCATGGATATCTCTGTAGCATCAAGTTTACATGACATCGAAATAACAGCAGAACAGGGACTAAAATCAGCAATATCACGAAGCCTAGTTTGCATGCTTGTGCTAGTCACCACATTGATCACCAAAATACATGGCATACATCCCTGGAAAGGTGGCATGGCATAGATCAAAACACATGAAGATATCAACCTCATAGGATGCACACATCAATCATGGCAAAAATGACAAATGAGCAAGTTATAACAGTTTCAGCAGATTAACATCAACATGCACTCTTCCAACAGCATTTCGGGCAACAACATGAGCTCAAATGAAAATGATGCAATGGAATGAAATGAAGTACTCGTCGAGGCGAACAATTTGACATAATATACGCACAAAACGGAGCTACGGATGCAGAGATACGGCATGTCAAACATAGCATGATTATGCAAAAATACGGGGACTTGGGCGTTTCGGGGCAACCTCCAGATCCGCACGGTTTCCGAGGTTCGCCGGGGTTCGTCGCCGGAGACGAGGAGGAAGAGGCCGGGGAGGCTCGTGGATGCCCGGATCCGGGGCCGGGGAGGCTGGATCCGGCATGGGCGGCAGACGGCGGAGGTGGGCCACGACGGGCGGCTCGGCGCGGCTGGCGGGCGGCGAATGGCGGGCGGCGGCGCGGCGGCGGCGGAGAGGCAATGGGAAGGAGCTCCGCTCGCTGGCTCGGGAGGAGGAGGCTGCGGCTGGGCGGGCGGCGCGCAGCCGGACGGGCGGCGGAGGCGAAGGGCGGGCGCGCAGCGGCGGGCGACGCTGGCGAGGGCGGCGCAGACGCCGCGGCGAGGCGGCGGCGGCGCCGCGCTGGAGCCGAAAGCAAGCAGGAGGCGGCGGGCGGGCGGGCCCGACGGCGCTGGGACGGCGGCGGAGCCCACGTGGCAGGACGCGAGTGGACGGGTGCGGCGGCGCGATGACGTGGCAGCCTGTGATTCGTCCAGGCGACGTGGCCGGCGGACGTGTCCGGCGCGGGCGGACGTGTCCGGCGGCGCGAGGAGGAAAACTGCTAGGGTTTGGAGGGTTTCATCCGCGAATTTCGGAGGGGAAGGTGTATTTATAGGTAGTGGGAGCTAGGAGTGTCCAAATGAGGTGCGGTTTTCGGCCACGCGATCGTGATCGAACAACCGAGAGCATGGAGGGGAGTTTGCTGGGATTTGGGCCACTTTGGAAGGGGTGTTGGGCTGCAACTCAAAGAGGGCTTTACGGTTACCCGGTTAACCGTTGGAGTACCAAACGACCTCCAAATGGCACGAAACTTGACAGCGGTTCACGGTGCTATATCAAGGCCGCTTGGCAAACCTCGGGCCATTCCGAGAAAGTTTAATACCCGCTCACAACAGAAGACAAAAGGGGGACGCCGGGGGACATAGGAGTGCCGGATTGCAAAACGGACAACGGGGAAAAAGCTCGGATGCATGAGATGAACACGTATGCAAAATGAGATGCACATGATGACACGATATGAAATGCATATGATGACATGGCAAAGTGCAACACGCAAGCAAATGACATGGCAACGACAGCGAATAACTGGCGGACATCTGGCGCATCGAATCCGGGGCGTTACAACACTCCTACACTAACAAGAGATCTCGTACCGAGATCTTAGGACCGAGACGGAAGGGAAAAGGGAAGAGGTGAAACATGAACTCAAGAGAAGAAGCAAAGAAATCGATAGCACTCGAGAAGAAGAGAGGAACGACGTGGATGACGAGAATCGAAAGCTCACAGAATCAGATAGACTATGAAACCACTCGTTCTAACCGAAGTGGTTAGAATGAGAAAAGAAACGAACAAGATTGAAAGAATTTAGGCAGCACTCCGGCTGAAACATGGAAGAATAGAACACGGACTTAAGAAGATGGAATGAAACTTGATGAACTCTTCAAGAATGAAATAAATCATGAAGAACCACCATGAAGAACTCCGGTACAAAAGGATGATGAGATAGAAATGAAGGATGAAAGAGTAAGATGAGCCTTGCGATGATTTAGATGGAGGTTCCAGCGAGATGGCCGAGGAAATTGAACTCCGGAAAAGAAAAGATGAAAGCATTTCGAACTAGAATTTATTCATTAAGAACAAACTCTGATGGAAGGGATAACACACTTGGAGGAAATAAGAATAAGATTTAATGTATGCTTATCCTTCATCAAATTAAATTGATGACAAGCAATGAATTTTGCATACTACTTATTCTTCTTGAAAAGGATTAAGGGGAATATAGCACAAAACTTGAGAAAGTCTTCATGAACCACTGGTAGGATTGAAACGAACGAATGGATTAATATGATAAACAAGGAAAAGAATCGGAAAGAACCACAGTGAGAATTCGAAGATGACTGACGAAAGAGAATGAATCACCGGGAAGAATTAGAAAAGCACAAAGATACTTGAGGAATAAAAAGACAAGATAATGGCGGGATCGCGAACTGGTTGAAGAGTACTTGAACGAAGCACCTGGAGAATATAGAGACGACCGAAGCTAAAAACTTAGAATGAAGGAATCTTCCGAAAAGATACTCCGGGAGATTGAAAAGCGAAGAGGGTGAGCCAAAAATGAAAGAATTTGAAAGCGATCTTGGTGAAGGCATTTTTCTGATGGAATCCATTCTTACGTCACACTTGAAAAGAATTGAGAATAACTCCGGGGGAATTAGAAGAGTCAGGTAAGATCCTGGGAAAAGACCTCTGGGTTAGGGTCCACTAAAGAGAAAACACCGTCGGAAAGGAATGTGGAATAGATGATGCACCGAAACAATTAAAATATTTGAATGAGGTGACACCCTCGAATTAATTCACACACAGACGAATCTCCTGAGATGTCTTGAACACTCCGGAAGGATAAATTGGCGAGAGGCGAATGAGGAGGGAAAACACTTGATACAAGGAATAGAATGTGATCGACCCGAAAAATTGCATTGAGTCCACCGGAGAAGAAAAAATAGAAGAAGAATGTCGAACGAGACGAGAATTCACCGGTTAAAACAATTGACGGAAGACTGAAGAGACTCCGTACGAATGAAATAGATGGTCGAGAGAGAGTCAGTCTCCGGGAAGAAGAGGGTGGGAGGGCGGGAAAACAAAGACAACTTGGAAGGGAAAAATCAACGAATAACTTTAAGAGGAAACACCGGTTGAAAACATTGAGGAAAGAAGGCAAAGACTTCGCACGAGTAGGAAGGATACTCGATTACGGACTCCGGCTCTGAGAAGAAAAAGGGAGGGCGGGTGGGAAAAGAAAACAACTGAGGATTGAACTCAAAGATGAAGAGACTCGAGTCAACTTGACGAGAAATGCACCGGATAAAAAGAGCTGGGGAACAACGATCGGAAAACCAACTGCGTGAACCTAAAGAAAAATTTGAAGGGGAAGAGTAGTAGTTCAAAACAACTACGTCAAGATTCCTCACCAGAGCGACGAAGGGGCTGAGGAGTAAAAAGAATTCCTACTCTCCGATATAACTAGACTCCGAAAAAGTTTTCTTCTAGACTCAACAACGGCCAAACTACACGATCAATCAAGGGGGGATCCTAAGGTCGGTCTAGGCTCTGATACCAACTTGTCACGCCCAATATGCGACCCTATCCAAGAGGAACTCGAAGGTCCCACCAAGGATAGACCCGCATATTGAAACGCTTTTGCAAGGTGGATATCATTACATCAACATTACATAAATAGATGGGGATACATACAAGAGGCATACAATGCCACATGAATACAACAGTACAATATACAAGAACAACATCCGACTACGGATGAATCATAAACTGAAACTCAAAGAATATCCACCCTGCTAGCCCAGGCTGCCGACCTGGAACCTATCCCCTGATCGAAGAAGAAGCAAAAGAAGAACTCCAAAACAAGTAAGCATCGCTCTCGCGTCATGATCATCGCATAACCTGTACCTGCAACTACTGTTGTAGTAATCTGTGAGCCACGAGGACTCAGCAATCCCATTTCCATGGGTATCAAGACTAGCAAAGCTTAATGGGAAAGGAAGGTGTAAAGTGGTGAGGTTGCAGCAGCGACTAAGCATGATATGGTGGCTAACATACGCAAATGAGAGCGAGAAGAGAAACAAAGGAACGGTCGTGAGGCTAGCAATGATCAAGAGGTGATCCTGAACACCTACTTACGTCAAACATAACCCAGAAACCGTGTTCACTTCCCGGACTCCGCCGAGAAGAGACCATCACGGCTACACACGCGGTTGATGTGTTTTAATTCGGATCTGGTGTCAAGTTATCTGAACCGGACATTAACAAATTCCCATCTGCCACATAACCGCGGGCACGGCTCTCGAAAGTTTATACCCTGCAGGGGTGTCCCAACTTAGCCCATGACAAGCTCTCGCGATCAACGAAGGAATAGACCTTCTCCCAGAAGACCCAATCAGACTCGGAATCCCGGTTTACAAGACATTTCGACAATGGTAAAACAAAACCAGCAAAGCATCCCGCTGTGCCAACAAATCCCGATAGGAGCTGCACATATCTCGTTCTCAGGGCACATCGGATGAGCCAGTCGTCGGGTTGGCATAGACCCTGGTTGCCCAGGGGGCGCCGAACATCGCTCGGTTCGGACCAGCACTTAGACAAGCACCGCCCGGGGGCTAAAATAAAGATGACCCTCGGGTTGGCCAACCCAAGGGAAGGGTATAGGTAGTGGTGAGGCAAATGGTAAAACCAAGGTTGGGCCTTGCTGGACAAGTTTTATTCAAAGCGAACTGTCAGGGGGGTCCCATAAATCACCCGACCGCGTTAGGAACGCAAAATCCGGGAACATAACAACGGTATGACGGAAACTAGGGCGGCAAGAGTGGAACAAAACACCAGGCATAAGGCCGAGCCTTCCACCCTTTACCAAGTATATAGATGCATTAATAATATAAGAGATATTGTGATATCCCAACATAACCACATCCACCATGGAGAAATCTTCAACTTCACCGCAACTAGCAACTCTACAAGAGGGCTGAGCAAAAGCGGTAACATAGCCAAACAACGGTTTGCATAGGAAAGGTGTCAAAGGTTAGAGGTTCATGGCAATATGGGATGGCTTGATAAACAGGTAATAGGTAGCGCAGCATAGCGATAGAACGAAGCAACTAGCATAGCAATGATAGTAGTGAGATCTAGGGTAGCGGTCATCTTGCCTGAAATCCCGCAAGGAAGAAGAACGAGTCCATGAAGAAGATGAAGCCACGAAGACGAACCACACGTGAGCGAGCGAATCCTCACGATCGCAACGAAACGGGAACTATCGAGAAGAAGCACACAAGATGGTAAACACACCACACATGAACAAGGCATGATGCACAACAAGCATGATGCATGACCAAGCTACATGAAGCTACTCATGGCAAGAGATGATGCAAACAAGAACAACACATCAAGGCAAGTTTAAATGAGGCCGGAAACAACATATAACAACTCCGGTAAGTCCTCATATACCAATTTCGAAATTGGTCCAGAACTGAATAAACCTTATGTTCAAGTTGTTAAACAGCAAGTTAAGATGCACCAAGATGATCTACACAAAATTCTAGTCAAGTTACATATAAATGTCATTAGATTCGGAGCTACGGCCTAGAAGATATGAGTAAAACAAGTTAGGCATGGCATTGATGCAAAATGCACCCAAACATCAAGAAAACACACCAAAACAAGGATGCAACATGGTAATATGGAACTACATGCAACAACAAGCAATTTTCATATAGAGCACACTCAAAACGGAGCAACGGTTCAACACATGCACACTATACAAGTCATAGCAACAATCTGTCCAAAACAGCAACTAGGCATATTGCGAGCATCAAAATAATATGCTACAGCACCCCAACATAATAACAAAATACATGGGCATGAAGTACTGGTAAAGCAAAACAAAACATGAACACTGAGATATCTCCAGAAATCACTAGAACATGCTCAAAATGACATGGAAATATTGCAAATAATAACAGTTTCAGACTTATCAGGAAATAACATCAGGTTGCAATGTTCGGAGCTATCAAACGACATGTTACAGGAACTTATCATGGCAAACAAAGGTATGGCATGATACTAGTAAATGCATAGATCAAAAGTCTCTTACTGACCATGAGCCAAAAAGGCACAGAAAATACAATGGCACCCAGGTAAACATGGCAAGTTATATTACAGATTCTTACATGGCAGGAACAACAATAAGTAGGCATGTTGGTGAGCTTGAACCACTCACCACAGAGCAATACATGGCATGGCAAGGCAACCAAGAGTAAGAAGACATGTTTGTGAAGTTAAGCATGGCAAGAGCAAGGTCTTAGGGTGCATGGATCACTAGCAAACAATCATGGAAACATTTAACTTCATGTTAACAGGCTGACAGCAACATTATCAAGCAACTTTGGAGCAAGAATACAACAAGCTACAGCAACCTATAAATGCAACCAGGGGCATGGATGCATAGAGGATGATATGTAGATCAAGACATGTTTATAGAGCATCTCCAGATTATGCATAGAACTATTAGTAGACGCATGTTAACATAACAACAAAATATAACAGAATCTGTCAGGAAAACAACAACAGCAAGTACCCTACTTAACAAGCTCGATTCACTCACCACAAGTCATTGCATGACAAGATAAGCATAACATCATCAAGAAGGAATGTTTGTGAAACAAAACAAGTCAAGAACAAGACCATAGCATGCAAGGATCAAATATAGCAACCTTGGCCAAATTGAATAACATGTAAACAATCTGCCAGGAAACATTTTGAAGCAAAAGTAGAGCACCAAAATGACATGCTAGACTACTCCATAATTGCAAACAAGGGCATGAATGGATAGAAAATAACCATATGTTCAAAACACGTTCTATCAAGTATCTCAAAATATGCATGGATCTCTCTGTAGCATCAAGTTTACATGGCATCAAAATAACAGCAGAACAGGACTAAAATCAGCAATATCACGAAGCCTAGTTTGCATGCTTGTGCTAGTCACCACATTGATCACAAAAATACATGGCATACATCCCTGGAAAGGTGGCATGGCATAGATCAAAACACATGAAGACATCAACCTCACATGATGCACACATCAATCATGGCAAAAATGACAAATGAGCAAGTTATAACAGTTTCAGCAGATTAACATCAACATGCACTCTTCCAACAACATTTCGGGCAACAATATGAGCTCAAATGAAAATGATGCAATGGAATGAAATGAAGTACTCGTCGAGGCGAACAATTTGACATAATATACGCACAAAACGGAGCTACGGATGCAGACATACGGCATGTCAAACATAGCATGATTATGCAAAAATACGGGGACTTGGGCGTTTCGGGGAAACCTCCAGATCCGCACGGTTTCCGAGGTTCGCCGGGGTTCGTCGCCGGAGACGAGGAGGAAGAGGCCGGGGAGGCTCGGGGATGCCCGGATCCGGGGCCGGGGAGGCCGGATCCGGCGTGGGCGGCAGAGGGCGGAGGCGGGCCACGACGGGCGTTTCGGGCGTGGCGGGAAGAATGGGCGGCGGCGGCGGCGGCGCGGGCGGAGAGGCGGCGGGAAGGAGCTCCGCTCGCTGGCTCGGGAGGAGGAGGCCGCGCCGCGCGGGCGCGCTGCCGACGGGCGGGCGAGGCGAAGCGGCCGGGCGCAGGCGGGCGGCGGGCGACGCCGCGCGGGCGGTGCGGGCGCCCGGCGGGAGCGGGCGGCGCTGGAGGCGGCGGCGGCTGGCTGTGGGGGGTCGGGGTCGGTGGGCAGGTGGACCTGACGGCCTGGGGCGCGGCGGAGCCCACGTGGCAGTGACGCGAGTGGACAGGCGCGGCGGCGCGATGACGTGGCAGCATGTGATTCGTCCGGGCGACGTGGCCGGCGGACGTGTCCGGCGCGAGCGGACGCGTCCGGCGGCGCGAGTAGGAAAACTGCTAGGGTTTGGAGGGTTTCATCCGCGAATTTCGGAGGGGAAGGTGTATTTATAGGTAGAGGGAGCTAGGTGTGTCCAAATGAGGTGCGGTTTTCGGCCACGCGATCGTGATCGAACGACCGAGAGCATGGAGGGGAGTTTGCTGGGATTTGGGCCACTTTGGAAGGGGTGTTGGGCTGCAACTCAAAGAGGGCTTTACGGTTACCCGGTTAACCATTGGAGTACCAAACGACCTCCACATGCCATGAAACTTGACAGGCGGTCTACCGGTGCTATACCAAGGCCGCTTGGCAAACCTCGGGCCATTCCGAGAAAGTTTAATACCCGCTCACAACAGAAGACAAAAGGGGGACGCCGGGGGACATAGGAGTGCCGGATTGCGAAACGGACAACGGGGAAAAAGCTCGGATGCATGAGACGAACACGTATGCAAAATGAGATGCACATGATGACACGATATGAAATGCATATGATGACATGGCAAAGTGCAACACGCAAGCAAATGACATGGCAACGACGGTGAATAACTGGCGGACATCTGGCGCAGCAAATCCGGGGCGTTACAACACTCCTCCACTAACAAGAGATCTCGTCCCGAGATCTTAGGACCGAGACGGAAGGAAAAGGGAAGAGGTGAAACAAGAACTAAAGAGAAGAAGCAAAGAAATCGATAGCACTCGAGAAGAAGAGAGGAACGACGTGGATGACGAGAATCGAAAGCTCACGGAATCAGATAGACTATGAAACCACTCGTTCTAACCGAAGTGGTTAGAATGAGAAAAGAAACGAACAAGACTGAAAGAATTTAGGGAGCACTCCGGCTGAAACATGGAAGAATAGAACACGAACTTAAGAAGATGGAATGAAACTTGATGAACTCTTGAAGAATGAAATAAATCATGAAGAACCACCATGAAGAACTCCGGTACAAAAGGATGATGAGATAGAAATGAAGCATGAAAGAGTAAGATGTGTCTTGCGATGATTTAGATGGAGGTTCCAGCGAGATGGCCGAGGAAATTGAACTCCGGAAAAGAAAAGATGAAAGCATTTTGAACTAGAATTTATTCATTAATAACAAACTCTGATGGAAGGGATAACTCACTTGGAGGAAATAAGAATAAGATTTAATGTATGCTTATCCTTCATCAAATTAAATTGATGACAAGCAATGAATTTTGCATACTACTTATTCTTCTTGAAAAGGATTAAGGGGAATATAGCACAAAACTTGAGAAAGTCTTCATGAACCACCGGTAGGATTGAAACGAACGAATGGATTAATATGATAAACAAGGAAAAGAATCGGAAAGAACCACCATGAGAATTCGAAGATGACTGACGAAAGAGAATGAATCACCGGGAAGAATTAGAAAAGCACAAAGATACTTGAGGAATAAAAAGACAAGATAATGGCGGGATCGCGAACTGGTTGAAGAGTACTTGAACGAAGCACCTGGAGAATATAGAGACGACCGAAGCTGAAAACTTAGAATGAAGGAATCTTCCGAAAAGATACTCCGGGAGATTGAAAAGCGAAGAGGTTGAGCCAAAAATGAAAGAATTTGAAAGCGATCTTGGTGAAGGCATTTTTCTGATGGAATCCATTCTTACGTCACACTTGAAAAGAATTGAGAATAACTCCGGGGGAATTAGAAGAGTCAGGTGAGATCCTGGGAAAAGACCTCTGGGTTAGGGTCCACTAAAGAGAAAACACCGTTGGAAAGGAATGTGGAATAGATGATGCACCGGAACAATTGAAATATTTGAATGAGGTGACACCCTCAAATTAATTCACACACAGACGAATCTCCTGAGATGTCTTGAAACTCCGGAAGGATAAACTGGCGAGAGGCGAATGAGCAGGGAAAACACTTGATACAAGGAATAGATTGTGATCGACCCGAAAACTTGCATTGAGTCCACCGGAGAAGAAAAAATAGAAGAAGAATGCCGAACGAGACGAGAATTCACCGGTTGAAACAATTGACGAAAGACTGAAGAGACTCCGTACGAATGAAATAGATGGTCGAGAGAGAGTCAGACTCCGGGAAGAAGAGGGTGGGAGGGCGGGAAAACAAAGACAACTTGGAAGGGAAAAAAATCAACGAATAACTTTAAGAGGAAACACCGGTTGAAAACATTGAGGAAAGAAGGCAAAGACTTCGCACGAGTAGGAAGGATACTCGATTACGGACTCCGGCTCCGAGAAGAAAAAGGGAGGGCGGGTGGGAAAAGAAAACAACTCAGGATTGAACTCAAAGATGAAGAGACTCGAGTCAACTTGACGAGAAATGCACCGGATAAAAAGAGCTGGGGAACAACGATCGGAAAACCAACTGCGTGAACCTAAAGAAAAATTTGAAGGGGAAGAGGAGTAGTTCAAAACACCTACGTCAAGATTCCTCACTAGAGCGACGAAGGGGCTGAGGAGTAAAAAGAATTCCTACTCTCCGATATAACTAGACTCCGAAAAAGTTTTCTTCTAGACTCAACAACGGCCAAACTACACGATCAATCAAGGGGGGCTCCTAAGGTCGGTCGAGGCTCTGATACCAACTTGTCACGCCCAATATGCGACCCTATCCAAGAGGAACTCGAAGGTCCCACCAAGGATAGACCCGCATATTGAAACGCTTTTGCAAGGTGGATATCATTACATCAACATTACATAAATAGATGGGGATACATACAAGAGGCATACAATGCCACATGAATACAACAGTACAACATACAAGAACAACATCCGACTACGGATGAATCATAAACAGAAACTCAAACAATATCCACCCTGCTAGCCTAGGCTGCCGACCTGGAACCTATCCCCTAATCGAAGAAGAAGCAAAAGAAGAACTCCAAAACAAGTAAGCATCGCTCTCGCGTCATGATCATCGCATAACCTGTACCTGCAACTGTTGTTGTAGTAATCTGTGAGCCACGACGACTCAGCAATCCCATTACCATGGGTATCAAGACTAGCAAAGCTTAATGGGAAAGGAAGGGGTAAAGTGGTGAGGTTGCAGTAGCGACTAAGCATGATATGGTGGCTAACATACGCAAATGAGAGCGAGAAGAGAAACAAAGGAACGGTCGTGAGGCTAGCAATGATCAAGAGGTGATCCTGAACACCTACTTACGTCAAACATAACCCAGAAACCGTGTTCACTTCCCGGACTCCGCCGAGAAGAGACCATCACGGCTACACACGCGGTTGATGTGTTTTAATTCGGATCTGGTGTCAAGTTATCTGAACCAGACATTAACAAATTCCCATCTCCCACATAACCGAGGGCACGGCTCTCGAAAGTTTATACCCTGCAGGGGTGTCCCAACTTAGCCCATGACAAGCTCTCGCGATCAACGAAGGAATAGACTTTCTCCCAGGAAGACCCGATCAGACTCGGAATCCTGGTTTACAAGACATTTCGACAATGGTAAAACAAAACCAGCAAAGCATCCCGCTGTGCGAACAAATCCCGATAGGAGCTGCACATATCTCGTTCTCAGGGCACACCGGATGAGCCAGACGTCGGGTTGGCATAGACCTGGTTGCCCAGGGGGCGCCGGACATCGCTCGGTTCGGACCAGCACTTAGACAAGCACTGGCCCGGGGGGGGGCTAAAATAAAGATGACCCTCGGGTTGGCCGACCCAAGGGAAGGATATAGGTGGTGGTGAGGCAAATGGTAAAACCAAGGTTGGGCCTTGCTGGACAAGTTTTATTCAAAGCGAACTGTCAGGGGGGTCCCATAAATCACCCGACCGCGTTAGGAACGCAAAATCCGGGAACATAACACCGGTATGACGGAAACTAGGGCGGCAAGAGTGGAACAAAACACCAGGCATAAGGCCGAGCCTTCCACCCTTTACCAAGTATATAGATGCATTAATAATATAAGAGATATTGTGATATCCCAACATAACCCTGTCCACCATGGAGAAATCTTCAACTTCACCTGCAACTAGCAACGCTATAAGAGGGGCTGAGCAAAAGCGGTAACATAGCCAAACAACGATTTGCATAGGAAAGTTGTCAAAGGTTAGAGGTTCATGGCAATATGGGATGGCTTGATAAACAGGTAATAGGTAGCACAGCATAGCGATAGAACGAAGCAACTAGCATAGCAATGATAGTAGTGAGATCTAGGGTAGCGGTCATCTTGCCTAAAATCCCGCAAGGAAGAAGAACGAGTCCATGAAGAAGATGAAGCCACGAAGACGAACCACACGTAGACGAACGAATCCTCACGATCGCAATGAAACGGGAACTATCGAGAAGAAGCACACAAGATGGTAAACACACCACACATGAACAAGGCATGATGCACAACAAGCATGATGCATGACCAAGCTACATGAAGCTACTCATGGCAAGAGACGATGCAAACAAGAAAAACACGTCAAGGCAAGTTTAAATGAGGCCGGGAACAACATATAACAACTCCGGTAAGTCCTCATATACCAATTTCGAAATTGGTCCAGAACTGAATAAACCTTATGTTCAAGTTGTTAAACAGCAAGTTAAGATGCACCAAGATGATCTACACGAAATTCTAGTCAAGTTACATATAAAGTTCATTACATTCGGAGCTATGGCCTAGAAGATATGAGCAAAACAAGTTAGGCATGGCATTGATGCAAAATGCACCCAAACATCAAGAAAACACACCAAAACAAGGATGCAACATGGTAATATGGAACTACATGCAAAAACAAGCAATTTTCATATAGAGCACACTCAAAATGGAGCAACGGTTCAACACATGCACACTATACAAGTCATAGCAACAATCTGTCTAAAACAGCAACTAGGCATATTGCGAGCATCAAAATAATATGCTACAACACCCCAACATAATAACAAAATACATGGGCATGAAGTACTGGTAAAGCACAACAAAACATGAACACTGAGATATCTCCAGAAATCACTAGAACATGCTCAAAATGACATGGAAATATTGCAAATAATAATAGTTTCAGACTTATCAGGAAATAACATCAGGTTGCAATGTTCGGAGCTATCAAACGACATGTTACAGGAACTTATCATGGCAAACAAAGGTATGGCATGATACTAGTAAATGCATAGATCAAAAGTCTCTTACTGACCATGAGCCAAAAAGGCACAGAAAATACGATGGCACCCATGTAAACATGGCAAGTTATATTACAGATTCATACATGGCAGGAACAACAATAAGTAGGCATGTTGGTGAGCTTGAACCACTCACCACAGAGCAATACATGGCATGGCAAGGCAACCAACAGTAAGAAGACATGTTTGTGAAGTTAAGCATGGCAAGAGCAAGGTCTTAGGGTGCATGGATCACTAGCAAACAATCATGGAAACATTTAACTTCATGTTAACAGGCTGACAGCAACATTATCAAGCAACTTTGGAGCAAGATTACAACAAGCTACAACAACCTATAAATGCAACCAGGGGCATGGATGCATAGAGGATGATATGTAGATCAAGACATGTTTATAGAGCATCTCCAGATTATGCATAGAACTATTAGTAGAGGCATGTTAACATAGCAACAAAATATAACAGAATCTGTCAGGAAAACAACAACAGCAAGTACCCTACTTAACAAGCTAGATTCACTCACCACAAGTCATTGCATGAGAAGATAAGCATTGCATCATCAAGAAGGCATGTTTGTGAAACAAACCAAGTCAAGAACAAGTCCATAGCATGCAAGGATCAAATATAGCAACCTTGGCCAAATTGAATAACATGTAAACAATCTGCCAGGAAACATTTTGAAGCAAAAGTAGAGCACCAAAATGACATGCTAGACTACTCCATAATTGCAAAAAAGGGCATGAATGGATAGACAATAACCATATGTTCAAAACACCCTTACTGAAGTATCTCAAAATATGCATGGATCTCTCTGTAGCATCAAGTTTACATGGCATCAAAATAACAACAAAACAGGGACTAAAATCAGCAATATCACGAAGCCTAGTTTGCATGCTTGTGCTAGACACCACATTGATCACAAAAATACATGGGATACATCCCTGGAAAGATGGCATGGCATAGATCAAAACACATGAAGACATCAACCTCATAGGATGCACACATCAATCATGGCAAAAATGACAAATGAGCAAGTTATAACAGTTTCAGCAGATTAACATCAATATGCACTCTTCCAACAGCATTTCGGGCAACAAGATGAGCTCAAATGAAAATGATGCAATGTAATTAAATGAAGTACTCGTCGAGATGAACAATCTGACATATTATACGCACAAAACGGAGCTACAGATGCAGAGATACGGCATGTCAAACATAGCATGATTATGCAAAAATACGGGGACTTAGGCGTTTGGGCAACCTCGGATCCGCCACGGTTTCGAGGTTCGCGGGGTTCGTCGCCGAGACGAGGAGGAAGAGGCCGGGAGGCTCGGATGCCCGGATCCGGGCGGGAGGCGGATCCGGCGTGGGCGGCGGACGGCGGAGGCGGGCTGACGAGGCGGCTCGGCGTGGGCGGCAGCAGCCTTGCATGGCGGCGGCTTGGCGGAGAGGCGGCGAGAAGGAGCTCCGCTCACCGGCTCAGAGGAGGCCGCGGCGGCCGGGGCGTATGGCCGGGGCGGCGGAGGAGGAGGCGGAAGTGTCTTGGCGCTTGCGCAATGGCCTTCGCTGGCCAGGGTGGCTTGTGTGCCGGCGAGGCGGCGGCGGCACCGCCTGAGAGCCGAAGTGGTCTGTGAGGGCATCGGCGGCGCTGAGAGGCGCTGGTCGGCTGCGGGTCAGGCGGGCCGGACAGCCTTGGGACGGCGGCGGAGCCCACGTGGCAGACGCGAGTGGGACGGCGCTTGGCGCTGATGACATGGCAGCCTGTGATTCGACTGGGCGCGTGGGGCGGACGTGTCCGGCGCGGGTGGACGCGTCCGGCGGCGCTAGGAGGAAAACTGCTAGGGTTTGGAGGGTTTCATCCGCGAATTTCGGAGGGGAAGGTGTATTTATAGGTAGAGGGAGCTAGGAGTGTCCAAATGAGATGCGGTTTTCGGCCACCCGATCGTGATCGAACGACCGAGAGCATGGAGGGAAGTTTGCTGGGATTTGGGCCACTTTGGAAGGGGTGTTGGGCTGCAACTCAAATTGGGCTTTGCGGTTACCCGGTTAACCGTTGGAGTACCAAACGACCTCCAAATGGCACGAGACTTGACAGGCGGTCTACCGGTGCTATACCAAGGCCGCTTGGCAAACCTCGGGCCATTCCGAGAAAGTTTAATACCCGCTCACAACAGAAGACAAAAGGGGGACGCCGGGGGACATAGGAGTGCCGGATTGCAAAACGGACAACGGGGAAAAAGCTCGGATGCATGAGACGAACACGTATGCAAAATGAGATGCACATGATGACACGATATGAAATGCATATGATGACATGGCAATGTGCAACACGCAAGCAAATGACATGGCAACGACGGCGAATAACTGGCGGACATCTGGCGCTTCGAATCCGGGGCGTTACATCTGCAGACGCCCCAAGGCGGGATTCCAAACGCTGGGCACACGAGGTACAGGATCCCCGCGGATCATGCCGATGAGAGCCGCAACCAGCCGGGCTCTCAGCCGGATATTGTGCCGGAACCTGCGATGGTTCTGGATTCGGCAGCCCCCCGTTAGGGAGGGCGAGCCGTCCGCGCCGATGACTTCCGTCACGCCAGAGGCGTCGGATAGTCTACTGGAAGCGCTTCGCGGCGCTTCCATGGATGACGAGCACCGTACTCTTATGAGTGCGGTGATTCAGAAGGTTTTGTCCGCCAAGAGCGGACTAACCGAAGCCTGCACCAGCCTCCTGACGGGCTTTGAGGTAAGCAATAAAAATGTAAAATTATCACCCGATAGGTAGTAGCCCCTGATACTCTGTTTGGTGTTCGGAAAGAAGAGCCAAACGGAGGGTCAATTAAAATCTGCAGGAGTCTAATAGTAAGTCTGTATGTGAATAAGCACGCCGTGCTGCTTGCTGCTGCTGTCCGCACATCCGAGATCGCCGGACTAAAATGGGACCTGGACCAGGCGCAGGGAGAGCTCGGCCTCACGAAGAAGCAGCTCAAAGAGAATAAAGGTGAGTGATACCCTGTTCGTGTATAATGAAGTATAGATGAAATTGGTTATTCTAACGACAAAGCATCGTGACTTTGTAACAGGGGCCACCACGAAGTGGCGTCTATGAAGAAAGCGCTGTCCGAGGACGAGGACAAGGCGGCTCTAGAGCGCAAGGAGGACGAGAAGCAAGATGCTAGAGTGGGCGAGGTACAGCAAGAGCTCCAGGAGCTCGGCAAAAAGTTCAAGTCCTTGGAGCATGATCTTAAGATGAAAGAGGCCGAGCTTGCGAAGGCCCTTGCGAGTGTGAAAGACGCCAAGGCAGTAGCCGAAAAGGCAAAGCAAGAAATCCAGGCGGCCAAGAAGATAGCGGCGGGTAAGACATTCTTTATGCAAAGCAAGCATGTGGAGGAGGCGTTTCTTTTACTTACCCGAATTCGGAGCTCTCCAGGGGCATTCGTAGATCTGCCACGGAGCGTATTAGATGCCGCGGAGTTCTACCGTGCCGAGGAGGGAACTCCACGGAGAAGCTGTTCTGGTCCCAGTATGCTGGGGCCGAACACCCAATGCCTCTGAGTGACCAACTGAAGCAGTTGGTTGAACTCCACGGGGCGACCGAAGTGGCTATGAAAGATTTCATAGTCCGGATGTGTCCTGGGGAGCCCCTGCACACTACCTACTTCGGCCTTATCAAGCGGATGGTAAATGCTTATCCGCGGCTTGAAGTTATCAAGCGATCCGTTTGCATTGAGGGTGCCCGCCGGGCCTTTGCCTGTGCGAAGGTGCATTGGGGCAAGCTGGATGTGGAGAAGCTAGTGAAGGACGGGCCGCCGGAGGGCAAGGCGCATCGCTATCCTGAGAAATATTATGATGGCGTTATGAAGGGCGCTCGTCTCGTGGCCGATGAATGTACCAAGGACAAGATCCTTGAGTAAATGTACTTCTATCATTGTTGTAATACAAAGACGAAGTTACTTGTGCTATGTAGCACTGCTTGATTTAAAATATTACCTTCTGTGCGGCTGTTTATAGAATTCTGAAAGTAGGCTACCGTGGCTTCCGCCAAGACGTAACCAATGCCGGGTGTTCTGGAATGACCGGACACTCTTTATCCAAATTTTTGGTCCCTTAAGGAGGTATCCGGCGCAGCGAACAAGGCAATCAGACTATGCGGCTTTATAACTTTCACTTAGCCATAGAAGTCTACAATATTAAATTTTGGTGAAGCCCCTAGAATTCGGAAGGCTGAATGGGGGCGCTATATACGCCTAAATTGGACAAGGCCGATTCCTCACCTAAAGCAGAAAAAATCTTTAAGGATTTTAAGACCTCACCAACAGCGACCAGCTCTCGCCGCATCATGCCGGTCAGTTTTCGGCTTTCTCTACTGAGGTTCTCGTCCGGAACAACCGGGACACAATCATGATAGTTCTCCTGCGCTACCTTAGCCGATATAACGGGCGTAAGGTACCAAAACAAAGGAGTCGGCGTAACCCAACTATTGACCCAAGACGTGATTCGGAGCTGATGCATATAGTGCTATAAGTTCGGGGTGCTGCACTGTTGAAAGTGTTCGGACTTGTTTTGCCATATTATGAGGCGCCATAAGAAGCCCCTGGCAAACTTATCGTACCAAGGTGTACGGATGCAATATTAAATAAACATTTGCAAGAAAAATGCGCAAATAGGAATAATAAGCTGACGCTATATATTATCTTCCATTGATGAATAATACGTTTAAGTGTATGTTTACAATGGGTGTGTTTAAGCAGAAGTAAATAGGACTGTTTAACATGTCCTATCCAAGGGCAGGCTGCATGTAGGTATATAAAACAGGTATAACGATTGTGAATAGATTCCACCTGGGTATTTCCTTTTTTGCGCAAAGCCTGTTGCCTCCTTGGTTTTCTCTCCTGTGTAAGTCCGACAATCCGGCTTTTCTGAAGAGGCTGCCCTAATGCAGTGTCCTGAAAGATAAAAAGGGAGGGTTATGAGGGTATGTTGCGGTTATACCGCACTGTTGACTGAGTCACTGCTGCGCCTCCGCCTATACCCATGGTATTTTGAGTGTGTAATTGTGTACGCGTGGCACAAATGCTGCTTTGATGGGGCTTGAGCAGAGGCCGGACTGCTAGTCACGCTCTTGGCAGGCCTGGTGATCCTGTTGGGGGGGTGCTCCGGACTCGCTTGACGGTGCTCGAGGTTGCCGTCGCCGGATTGGTGGTTTGTCGGAGGAGGCCGCATTGTACTTCCGCTGCGAGGGCTGCAGTATGCTCTTCTGTACGGAGAGAGCGGTCCATGTTTACGTTGACTGTTATGGCCCCGCGCGGTCCTGGCATGTTGAGCTTGAGGTATGCATAGTGTGGTACCGCATTGAATCTAGTGAATGCGGTTCATCCAAGCAGTGCGTGTTAACCACTACGGAAAGGGACGATATCGAAGATTAACTCGTCGCTTCGGAAATTATCCGGAGATCTGAAGACCACTTCCAATGTTATAGAGCCCGTGCAATGGGCCTCTACTCCAGGAATTACACCTTTAAAGGTGGTTTTGGTGGGTTTGATCCTTGAAGGGTCGATGCCCATTTTGCTCACTGTGTCCCGATAGAGCAGGTTCAGGCTGCTGCCGCATTCCATAAGGACTCGCGTGAGGTGGAATCCATCGATAATTGGGTCTAGGACCAATGCGGCTGAGCCGCCATGACGGATGCTGGTAGGGTGATCCCTACGATCAAAGGTGATTGGACAAGCTGACCATGGGTTGAATTTGGGGGTGACTGACTCCATCGCATAGACGTCCCATAGTGCTCGCTTCCGTTCCCACTTGGGAATGTGGGTGGCGTAGATCATGTTGACCGTTTTCACCAAGGGAGGAAATTTCTTCTGTCCCCTCGTGTTCGGACACCGGGGCTCCTCGTCATCGTTGTTGTGCAGCCCCTTGTCCTTGCTTTCGGCGTTTATTTTACCGGCCTGTTTGAACACCCAGCAGTCTCTATTAGTGTGGTTGGCTGGCTTGTCCGGGGTGCCATGAATTTGGCACAGCGTTCGATATCACGGTCGGCATGGATGGTCCCTGATTGTTTCTTTTTAACGGCTTCTTCCGCTGACCGGACTTGGATCCGCTGAACTCGGCGTTGACTGTCGTGTCTTTTGTGTTGTCGCCGTTGTTCCATCGCTTATGTCTATTGCGTCGTGGCTTGCCGTTATTGTCACGGACATCCAAAGTGCCAGAATGTGGCGTAGTGCTACTGCGAGCCAACCAGCTATCCTCGCCCGCGCAAAAGCGGGTCATTAGTGTCGTGGGAGATGCCGTGGACTTGGGTTTTTCCTGGCCGAGGTGTCGGGCAAGCCACTCGTCACAGATATTATTCTTAAAGGCCGCCAAGGCTTCGATATTCGGACAGTCGACTGTTTGGTTCTATTCAGTTAGGAACCGAGTCCAAAATTTCCTGGCTGACTCTCCGGGCTATTGAGTAATGTGGCTCAAGTCATCGGCGTCCGGTGGTCGCACATATGTGCCCTGGAAGTTGTCGAGGAACGCGTCTTCCAGGTTTTCCCAACTGCCAATGGAATTTGCGGGTAGGCTGTTTAGCCAGTGTCAGGCGGGTCCTTTGAGCTTAAGCGGGAGATACTTGATGGCATGTAGATCGTCTCCGCGGGCCATGTGAATGTGGAGAAGGAAATATTTTATCCATACTGCGGGGTCTGTTGTGCCATCGTATGATTCGATGTTTATCGGTTTGAACCCTTCTGGGAATTCATGATCCATCACGTCGATGAAGCGGAGGGGTGTTGGCGCCTACGTGCCGGGCTATGTGGCTACGGAGTTCGAATTGGTCTGGGTGGCTGTGTTCGGCCCGACCAGACTTGTTGATAGTGTATCCGGCGTGACGGTCATCGTCGCATGTTGGGGCGCGCCCCCGCGATCCGTAGATCGATCTTGGCTGTCCTGCTGTGTTTTCTAGTATATCTTCTAGGTCTTGCCTATTGCCCCGGGCCATAGTGTATTGGCATGGGGGTGCGGGCTGGTATTCGGGCTGATATGCCGTTTTATCCCGGCCACGAGGTGGCCGGTCAGCCGTGTGGCGCTCGAGTCAATATTCCTCGGCTACCAGGACTTCAGTCCATCTATCTCTGAGCAGGTCTTGATCAGCTTGGAGTTGTTGCTGCTTCTTTTTCAGGCTCCTCGCAGTGCCCATAAGCCGATGCTTGAAGCGTTCCTGCTCGACGGGGTCCTCAGGCACGTTGAACTCGTCGTCGCCGAGGCTAATCTCGTCTTTGGAGGGGGGGATGTAGTTGTCCTCCTCCGGATATCCATCCATCGCCTGTTCCTCTGGGCTGACCTGCCCGTCTTCCTGATCGGCCTGCTCGAAGGCAGGCTGATCAGGGTTGTATTCCTCTTCGGCACCGTCCGGATTGTTCTCGTCTCCTGGGCCGGTACTGCTGTGTCAGGGCTTGGAGCGGCGCCGACGACGCCCATGCTTTGCTTTTCTCCCTGAGGGGTTATCCTCCGTTGCCTCATCGCCATTGGTTTCCTTCGGAGTGTCCACCATATATATATCGTATGAGGAGGTGGTTGTCCACTGCCCCGTGAGCGGTGGTTCCTGTTCTTCTCCTGCATCGTCATCCATACCGTCGATGTCTTCGGAGTCGAAGTCAAGCACATCGGTCAGATCATCGACCGTGGCAATGAAGTGGGTGGTGGGTGGGCAACGAATTCCTTCGTCGCCTACTTCCCACTCGAGCCGGACATAGTTCGGCCACAAGCCTCCTGACAAAGAGAGAGACTTTAACGAGTTCTGCACATCGCCAAAGGGCGAGTGTTGGAAGATATCGGCTGCGGTGAACTCCATTACAGGAGCCCAACCAGGTTCGGCGGGCTCAGGAGAGCGTGGACTGGAACCTACAGCCGAATACGAGTCCGGGGGTCCGGTGTCACAGTCTTCTTTTGGGGCGAGGCCTGTGTTCGGCTCCACCGTCGATGAGTGTGCGGCCTACGGGGCGGGGTCCATCCCTCCGTCCTTAGGCAACGCAGTCTGCTCCGGATTTAGGTCCGGGTCTGCCACAGGGATGACATCCCGAGCATTGTCCGACAACAGGTCTAAGCCGTGCTCATCGTGACCGTCCGACGCTCCTGGAACAGGCCCGGATCCATTGAAGATCAAGTCTCCGCGGATATCAGTCGTGTAGTTCTGGTTTACAAACCTGATATGGTGGCCAGGTCGTAGCTATCGATCTGCTCCAGATGGCCAAGCAAATTGGCCCGCAGTGCGAAGCCGCCGAACACGAAGATCTGTCCGGGGAGAAAAGTCTCACCCGGGACCGTGTTGTTGACAATGATTGAAGGAGCCATCGAGCCTTGCAGCAACGACATAGAGGAACTCTCAATGAAAGCACCAATGTCGGTGTCAAAACCGGCGGATATCAGGTAGGGGGTCCCGATCTGTGCGTCTTAGGCTGATGGTAATAGAAAGCAAGGGACACAACGTTTACCCAGGTTCGGGCCCTCTCGATGGAGGTAAAACCATACTTCTTGCTTGATTGATATTGATGATATGAGTAGTACAAGAGTTGATCTACTATGAGATCGTAGAGGCTAAACCCTAGAAGCTAGCCTATGATTATTATGATTGTGATTGTGATCGGCCTTCTACCAGCCTCTCCGGTTTATGTAGACACCGGAGAGGGCTAGGGTTTACACGAAGTAGGTTACAAGGAAGGAAATATAATATACGGATCTCCAAGCTTGTCTTCCACGCAAAGGAGAGTCCCATCCGGACACGGGTCAGAGTCTTGACTCTTGTATCTTCACGCTCCAATAGTCCGGACAAAGCATATGTCTGGTTGTCCGGATACACCCTAATCCAGGACTCCCTCAGTCACAAGTGATGTCCTATCTAGGATAACCACCGCCTGCATGCATGTGGTGCAAAGAGGTGTTGTGTGATGTTTGAATAGCCATTTTCACAATTTTGATGTGGCATATGCCTCGGAAACCGAAAATTCCCGACACTGAGTGAGGTGTACTTGTTCACGGATGCGTACGTATAGTGTGTGTGTGTGTGTGTATGTGTATTATATATATATACATCTGTGCTATTATATTATGCGTAAAAGAATATTATTCTGTTACCCTTTTTGAACTGACGGATTCAGGTGCTTGTACTGATGTTTTCGAAGCGGTTGAACTAATGCGTTCAGTTGTGTTAACAGATCGTCTTCTTTAGTTCAAAAACTTTTTGTAATTTTTTGTCGGAACGGGGCGTGTAATATATCGTTGGAAAGCTCTTGACAACCATATTTCAAGTATATTGTACGTTTTTGCAAAATCATTATGGTTTAAGAGCAGTTTTGAAAAAACCTTTTTTTCAAAACCGAAAATGTGAATCGTATTTTGGACTCAATTTTCAAACGGTTTGTCGGAATTGAGCAAATAAGATGGCGTTGGAAAGCTGGTGAAAATCGGCATCTTCCATATATGTATTGTTTTTTCTCATTCTATATTATGTAAAAGTAATTTGAAAAACGGTGAAATTTTGGGCGGAACGTATTTTCACGATTTTTTGCAAACGGTTTGTCGGATTGACGCAAGTGATACGGCGTTGGAAAGCTATGGAAAATGCGCAACTTTTGCGTATAGAAAGTTTTTTCTGATTCTTTACGGTTTAAATACAAATTCAAAGACGGTTAAAATTGGTTGCAAACGCAGTTTTTTTAAAAAGTTTGTCGAAATGGGGCAAATAATATACCGTTGGATAGCTATCGAAAATGCGAAACTTAGTCATGTTGGACGTTTTCTTTACTTCGCAACCGTTTAAGAGTAATTTCGAATACGGCATGATGTATCCTGCTGTTTTCTCATCTGAAAAAAAAGAGTAGTCATACTGATATACGTGTATGTTTGTACTGAGCTTTTTTTTGTACAGTAGTTTTGAATGGTTCCAGAAAAGTATACTTGTACTGAAGTTTACACGGGTTTGTACTAAGCGTGTTTTCACTAACTAGATTTTGCTCTATTTTTTGGGTAATTTTTTCTCGTAAGTTTTCAACAGTGTACTGTATCCTAGCCCCGAACTTGCATGGTTTTTATTGTTGAACTGAATGTTATTTTTTTGCCAAATTTTTTTGCGTGTTTCTTTTTTTATGTCAATTTTTTTGCAACGAATATTCTAGATTTCTCTTGTTTTCCAACTTGAACTTTTTACAATTTTAAACTTTTACCAACTTGAATTATCATGTGTGGATGAGCACTTGAACTTGTAGAATTTAAAATTTTCTGTTTTAGTTCTTATTTGTTTTCTTGTCCGAACTTATGGTACCATTATCACTGAACCTGCGTGGTTTCTGTAGCTGAACTAAAATCCATGTTGTCTGTGAAAACCAGGAAAATTACATCTACTCAATGGGCCATGATGAAAGCATCACCTCCGGCAATACATGGCGCACCAGAGAACCCGCACTGCTGGATTTGTCGAGACAGAACTAAGGGCAGCACATCCGCTCAGGCATAAGCACATCCACTAAAAAAGAAGATTTTTGGATCGAGTCGGGTGAACCGGCTACCTATACTCTGGTGGACGGACGGCTCCATCAAGGTGGAGCTGATGGAAGCAGGGATGTGGTCGACCGGCGTGCGTGGGAGGGAGCGGCCGGAGCATCGGGAGGAAGGCGGCCAGAGCACGGGGGGAAGGTGGACGGAGCGCCACGAGGAAGGCAACGGGAGAGTGCGGGGGAGGAAGGTGGCTGGCGAGCAGCCTAGCTCCAGCGAGCAAGACTCATAGGTCCTCGGGTGAGGCGGCGCATGGGAGATAGACAGGGAGGGATGCGCGCCGCGGACGGCGAGGGAAGCACGCCGGCGGATGGAGGCGGGTCATCGGCAGGAGGCAAGTTGGGGGCAGGGGTCGGCGATGGGAGGCGGCGCGCTGGGTGGAGGTGGGATCGGGGCAGCGCGCTGGGCGGAGGTGGGTTCGGGCGGCGGCAGGAGGAAGAAAACGGACACGCCTCTATATAGGGCGCGAGGGTAACAGAATAGTCCAGCCTATATATATATATATATATATATATATATATATATATATATATATATATATATATATATATATATATATATATATATATCCTCCCACCTCTTCGACGCCTACTATATACCACCATAACACAAACAAAAAAGATTCTACCTTGCTGGTCAAATTAACCTCACTACCGGCTATTAGTCAAAGTGATGGACAACAATCTCGCTGGCCCATAGAAAGTGTCATAAGAGAGTATCGAGTGTCGTGTAGGACAACCATCGACTACATGTGGCCAAAACATGTATGTATGAAAGGGTTTTGTAATGTTTTATATTACGAATTCACGACTCTGACGTGGCACCGGCCTGCCTAACAAAACGGCCAACCCACACGGTGGCTCACAACTTTTAGTGTACTGCTTGCCACTGGCCACCCCAAGACGCACACACCCACACACACACCGCAAATCCACCGCAACTACGATGCATGCTAAATTAATTATCCCGCGGTGAACATATATATGTTACCAAACGAGGGACGTTTTAATTTTAAAAAAAATCAGAGATCATTAGGACGTTTTAGTACATTAATTGATTGATTTTCTACGGGTAGAATATGCAAAAATCAAATTTGAGCTACATGCACATGTGACAGTGCACCTAAATGGATTGCAAAAACACAGGTGTCTCACTGGGTGCATGTTTACTCCCCGTGCAACAAATTTCAAACAATGAGAATCTTGATTTTAAAATTCTAGTACATCCAAAACTTATTTGAAGTTCATGAAACTTATTCTGTTGTCATATGGACACCAATACAAAGTTGCATTATACTTTTTTTGGTCAAATTTGAGACCAGTTTTGATGTAATCTTTATCTAATTACAAACGGGAGATTACTAATAATTGGGAACCAATATCCCAAACGGACTATGTATTTAACCATGAGCGTTAAACCAACAATGGATACTGCCATACTTCGGTTAAGCAAAAAATAAAGCGGCATCATTAATCATCCAAATAGAAAAACAATATACGTGCCGCCACGCGACCCATGTACCGTGCGAGAAGGCATGAGTTGACGGGATGCATGCGAGCAGTCCGCCGTGCAGGCAGACCGAGAGGCATGCGTGCAGTTGTGTGAATTGACAGAGGCGTGCTCGCTGCATAGTGTCATCGGGAGGCGTGCGAGTAGCTGTGTGAAACGACGGTAGGCATGCCAGCAGTCCGGTGCGCAGGCTCACCAGGAGGCGAGCCAGCGGTTTGACCGCCGCCCGCCTCTCTCCCACTACTCCCACTACTCCATATTAATGGTGTGCCCGAGCGGCCGCACCCCCCATCCTCGCCACACAAACAATCCCCTCTCTCTGCTTGCATCCTCGATGCCGCTCTCAGTCATCAAAGCCGTCAGTGTATGAGGATGCCACCGAAGCGCCCCATCGAAGGGAGTGGCAACACCGGGGCTACTAAAGCACCGGAGCACGGTGTGGAGATGGATACAGAGGTTGCCGTCGTCAACGGCGTCGAGCTTCCATAGCCGAAGGCGGAGATCCACACCGACTCGGGCGACAACTCCGACGACCACTCCGGCGACGACTCCGACGATGATGGACAAATGGTTAGTCATCTATACCCATTTATGTGTCAAATAGATCCCAGGCTTCTCTGGTTACTCCTGCCTCCCCCTTTTTGGAATAGAAATCCTATGGTTATGTTCTCCCAATCCATGAAATCTGAGTAAGTTCCATTAGATCCGTGTAGTGTACTGATTGTTTGAATGGTACAAGTGATAACTGATTAGTTGTTTCATCTATGGAAATGATTTCTTCTAGTAATCCGATTAGGGTTAGTGTCCGTGCTAATAATTCCTAGCCAGGACTTTACAATTGGTTTTGAATGTCCTACATATGTTCGTGCCATTATTTTCTTCAAGATTGGTCTGTATATAGATCAATGTGCTTAAAAATTGAACCATAATCTCTGTATAGGTATAAATAAATAGCCATAAATTCCTAATCCTACTTCACGGCATGTAATCATTGATTTGAGGCCAATTTTTGGCAGCTGCCAATGTTCACTAGAGATTACTTTGTAACCATTAATTTGACGCCACATTTTCTTTACTATTTGTATAGGTGCTATCTGACGATGTGGACAGCGAGGATGAAGATGTCCAGAAGAGGTCCAACAGGCAAATCCGGAGGCAACTTTATGCTGGAATGCATAATAGGCGTATTACGACCTGGAACGGCGGCTATCGATGCCCATTCTGCAACCACAAGCTTCATGACGCGTATCAAAGTGTTTTGGCGCATGCAAGAGGACGGGCCGTTGGCTCCTTCAAGTAGAAGTATACTTGCAGGGTGGAGCAGCACGCGTATGCTGAGTACCTGGAGAAGCTTCGGGATCGTGCCAGCTTGTGAGATGAGATGTGGGATCGAACTATGTACGCTTGAGCATGCTTAATGACGGTTGAACTATGCTTGTGTACGTGTACACTTATTATCTATGTCTGAGTATGTTCACTTATGTCTAACTGTGGGATATCGATGCAATCAGTTTGGTTGATGGAATCTACATCCGTCCTCATTTATAGGTCCCCTTTGTAATTTGTGTTAAATGTTGACCAAAGATTTAACTGATGAATGTTAGTGCAGGTCAGCAAAAATTATATTGTTGGAAGCGTATTAGAACATAGTCTTCAATGATATAATTTTTGGTGACATTTCTTAGTCAAATATTTGGTACAAACCAGGACGGAGGTAATACGCCAATCACACATGGTTTCCAAAATTGGAACCGTGTGAAGTGACTTTCATTTTACCAGTTGCTTCAATCACACACGGTTCCCAAAATTGGAACCGTGTGCAATTTATTTCGTTTTTCTTCTTGCGCCAATCACACACGGTTGGCTATAGCAAACTGTTGCCTCCGAAATTCTTTGTGGGACTGAAAACCCTCACCACCCAATTCAAAAAAAACTTCGCCATCCCCATGCCACAAAAAACCTTACCCCCGCCCACCACCCCATGCCTCCGGTCCCCATTCACACCTGCACAAGCTCCTCCGCGTCTATGCATGGCACTGCCTATCATGGTGGTAACCACTTAGCTCGACGCCTGCCGCCGCCACCAGGCTGCCGTCAAACCCCACCGCATTTCGCCACTTCCGCTTGCCGCCACCTATCGCCATTGACTTTCTTGACGCTGCTCGCGGTCGACCCAACTCCACTCGGTTGGGGAATCTGTCGTACTGAGGGTTTTTTGTCATGGACGACAAGGTAACTAATTTAATGAGATATTATCTCATCTCTCATCCCAGTTCATCTGCCTCCTTTAATCACCTGGCGGAAATCGTCGTGAATTCATTTTATTCGTGCTGACTTGAGGGCTTTCTTTCATTCATAGAGTGTACAGTGCGTCGACACATCAGGACCTTGTAACCTCCGCCAGAGATTCCATCTCATCGTACAAGATGACCTGAGCATGTGCGCGGTATGTTCAATCTCACCCTAAATCGGTTGGCATGACCTACTTTCCTGAAGATATTCTAAATATTGCTACATATGGATAAAAGGTGCCACATGCACCATATATGTCAAAGGGGATTTTCCCCTCTTCTTTCTATATTAGGCAAACTAATGATCTATTGTTCTTTCAGTTACTCTCATATTTCCATGACATTATGTTTACCCTATCTGTTTCATTATAGATTTTTGTCCTTCAGTTTCAACTGTTGTACAGTTCTTTCAATTTGGGTCCATATTTGCATGTTACCATATTTTCTTTAACAATCCTACTATTTTTTGCAGCGCATCCCTTGCTATGCACCAGATTATGTAGTGCACAACTTTTCCCTTTACATAGATCAAGGCTGCACAGATGTCATACTGCACACAAACAATGGATTTACAATCGTTGCTACCGTATTACTTGATGAACGTGGTGCCTCCTATTTTGGCGCTGGCTTTTGGAAAGAAATTTCAAAGTTTTATCTACTGAAATATGGCACTATAATTGGACTGCACATAAAAGGGCCTGGTGATGAGATATATGCTAACTTCCCCAACAATATCATCCGTCCTGAGTTTGTTTGAAGTAAGTTTTCTTTTCAACTATCTGCATGTTGACTTACCCAGTAATGTTAAATGAATTGTGTAGTATTTAAGCAACGAATAATTATTCCCTTTTCTTACTATATTCATACCTAATAAATTCTAGTTACTAATACACTTTTCTATTGCCCTGTTTTAACTAAATATTCACAGTACTCTCATTTCTATCAGAAAGCGCCGCTGACAGGGAGAATCCGGAGGTGGAGAACGGGCCTGCCAACAAGCGGAGGCGGGGCGGGCTAGAACCGCAAGCGACTCCATTAGGTGTAGACTTCATCAGCAGCCTCCCCGATGATATGTTGACAGCCATCATCTCCCTCCCCCCAATCAAATGTGGGGCGCAGAGAACCGTCCTTTTCCGGCGGTGGCGCCCCCTATGGAACTTCACCCCTCTCGACCTCACCGACACCCACGAGCTCTGCCATAGCTATGGCAAAAGCTTGGATGTGTTCACTAAGATCCTCGGCAATCACCCTGGCCTGACCATAGGCCTTAGAATGGGCAAGTTTTGTTCCAACGGCAGGGACCGAGCCAAGCTTGATGATTGGTTCTAGGGCAGGAAAAAAAGTGTAGGACCTTGAAGTATGTCTAGAGGGGGGGTGATTGGACTACTTGACCAATAAAAAATTAACCTTTTCCCAATTTTAGAGTTTGGCAGATTTTAGCTACATTAGGACAAGTCAAGCAATCATCACACAATTCAAGCAAGCATGCAAAGAGTATATAGGCAGCGGAAATTAAAGCATGCAACTTGCAAGAAAGTAAAGGGAATGGTATGGAGGATTCAAATGCAATTGGAGACACGGATGTTTTTGGCGTGGTTCCGATAGGTGGTGCTATCGTACATCCACGTTGATGGAGACTTCAACCCACGAAGGGTAACCGTTGCGCGAGTCGACGGAGGGCTCCACCCACAAAGGGTCCACGAAGAAGCAAACTTGTCTATCCCACCATGGCCGTTGCCCACGAAGGACTTGCCTCACTAGCGGTAGATCTTCACGAAGTAAGCGATCTCCTTGCCCTTACAAACCCCTTGGTTCAACTCCACAATCTTGTCGGAGGCTCCCAAGTGACACCTAGCTAATCTAGGAGACACGACTCTCCAAGAAGTAACAAATGGCGCGTTGATGATGAACTCCTTGCTCTTGTGCTTCAAATGATAGTCTCCCCAACACTCAACTCTCTCTCATAGGTTTTGTGTCTGGTGGAAAGAAGATTTGAGTGGAAAGCAACTTGGGGAAGGCTAGAGAACAAGATTCATATGGTAGGAATGGAATATCTTGGCCTCAACACATGAGTAGGTGGTTCTCTCTTAGAAATGGTAAGTTGGAAGTGTAGGTTCGTTCTGATGGCTCTCTCCACGAATGAAGAGGAGGTGGAGGGGTATATATAGCCTCCACACAAAATCTAACCGTTATACACAATTTACCAAACTCGCTGGGACCGATTCAACAGACTCGGTCGGACCGATTTAGTAAACCTAGTGACCGTTAGTGATTTTCGGTGGGACTACCATGCATCTCGGTGAGACCCATATGGTTAGGGTTAGGGCATAACGTAATCTCGGTAAGACCGATTACACAAACTCGGTGAGACCGATTTGGTAATAAGCTTTCCAGAGAGTTGGTCAGGTAAACTCGGTGGGACCGATTTGCTCTTTTGGTGAGACGAAATGTTACAAAAGGAAGCAGAGAGTTTACATTGCAATCTCGGTGGGACCGATCGCTCACTTCGGTTAGACCGAAACGTTACAAAGGGAAACAGAGAGATTACAACCCCATCTCGGTGAGATCGAGATCCCTATCAGTAAGACCGATTTGCTTAGGGTTTGTGGCAGTGGCTATAACTTTTGGAATCGGTGGCGCTGGATAGGAAGAATCGGTGTGACCGATTTTGGCTTTGGGTTTAGGTCATTTGTGGATGTGGGAAAGTAGTTGAGGGTTTTGGAGCATATCACTAAGCACTTGAAGCAAGAGGCTCATTAAGCAACACCTCATCCCTCCTTGATAGTATTGGCTTTTCCTATAGACTCAATGTGATCTTGGATCACTAAAATATAAAATGAAGAGTCTTGAGCTTTTGAGCTTGAGCCAATCCTTTGTCCTTAGTATTTTGAGGGATCCAAGTTCATCATCCATGCCATGCCATTCATTGAGCTTTCCTAAAATAATAATCTTGGAATAGCATTAGCTCAATGAGCTATATGTTGTTATGAATTACAAAAACCACCTAGGGATAGTTGCACTTTCAAAAAGCTCGAAGCTCGCAAACTAAATGAGTAGCTCGTGACTTGGCTCAAATCGACTCAAACTCGAAGAATAACGAGTCGAGCCAAGGTTTAGTTAAAGACCGTTTATAGAACGAGTTAAACGAGCCAATCTCACAAGGACTCGTGTAACTCGTTAGGATCGGTACAAAAGATCAGCCAAGCACCCTGCGTTCCAGGCGCACAACACAATGCCTAGACATTCAAGGAAATTACAATTGTTTGGTCATGTATATGTTACCAACTTGCTCATTATTGTGGTCATGTACAATTGTTTGTGGTCAATGTAGAATTGTTTGTGGTTAATGGTCATATACATGGTACTGACAATTGTAACTTAAGCTCGTACATGCTTACAATTGTTTGTGAACATTGTACATGTTTAATATGTACATTCCACATTCCCAAATAATCATTTTTATCATATTCGTAAGCTTTTGTGTTCATATCATTAACGAGCTTAACAAGCTAAATGAGCTAGCTCGTGAGTTATACGAGTTGAGACAATCTTGGATTCGAGCTCGTTATTTTAACGAGTCGAGTCGAGTTAGCTCGTTTTCGAAACGAGATTTAATGAGTTGAGCCGAGCTGGCTCAACACGGCTCGAATTCCAGCCCTAATTGGTTCGAATCCCCTGCCCTAGATCAGCTCGAGGAGCTCACTTTTGATGATGGGGATATGCGTTTGCTGTCAACGTCTGCGGCTCCTCGCGCCCATGCAGTGCGTCGCCAAGTTCATGAACCACACCACCCCCCATAAGTGACGCGCCCGCTCTTATTCTACCACGACTGAAGCACCTCGAGCTCGTCGTCGTCTGCCTCTCAACCGGTGACATGGAGCGCCTGCTCCATGGCTGTGTTGCACTCGAGTACCTTCGTCTTCAGGCGATCAATGGGTTGAGTACATTCCACATCACCTCCATGACTCTCCGGACTATTTATGTGTGTTGATGGTTCGGCAGGAAGACTTCACAATTTATGTACCACAGTATGGTCAATGAGGACACACCTGCACTTGAGATATTACTTATACTTGATCAAGTAGGTCCAACAAGAATCAATGTCATTTCTGCGCCGAAATTGACAGTGCTGGGATACTCGTCTGACAAATATTCCGAACTTGTTATTGGATCCACTCCCGTTCAGGTACAACAGCCACCTTCTACCTCTCCTTCTACAAATTAACATTATTTCTAATTTTGAAGATGTTTGTTCGTTTGTCATTGAGAAAATGATTCCGACAAGCCTGACCGCAAAACTACGCACAGTGATGGTCTTGGCAAAAGAATCTATTGGCCCCAACCTAGAGCAAGTTGTCACTTTCCTGAGAAGCTTTCCGTTCCTGGAGAAGCTATATATCGAGGTGATGTTCCTTTCTTGTTAAATGTTAACCATAAGGGAGTTCAATTTGTGACACCTTTTTTCCAAGTTTACAATGAAAATGTACTATGATTTTTGAAGGATTCTTTTGGAGGATTTCAGTACATACATGTCTCCTTTTCCAAGTTTACAATGACAATGCTTAATCCATATGGTTACAATCCATATGCATTTCTGCTTTGGATTCATCTGTACTAGTTTTCTTAGGGAACTTTTCAACCACTCCAACATCTTGTGAAGATGGAAGATGGCATGTTAATGCCCATGTTAATCATGTCAGGTCGAAGATGGCATGTTAGTGCATTTTACAAATCCTGCAAATCAAATAGGCCTGTAGTAGTGTTCAAACCAGCATCTAGGAACTAACATGTCTTCTTCTTTTGCAGATGAGATTAGGCTCAGTGGTGGATAATGTGATACAATATAACAATCACGTCGAATGCCTAGATCTGCATCTCTCAGAAATTACTTTGAACTCCTATCGAGGGACCTTACCGGAGATTATATTCGTCAGGATCTTTGTTGTCAGAGTAAGGGTGCTAAAGGTAATGAGGGTTGCCCTACATTTATTCAGAAAAATGAATGGTTTGTTGATCAGCGTCGGCGCCTGCAGCAGAATGGAATAGGCTCCAAAAATGCTGAATTTCATTTTGGAACTTCAGATGATAGAGTAATCGAAACTCATCATGTCAACCCCATACATGACTTCCCAGTGGCTGGCCCCTTTGCAAAAGTTGTGAAGTTTCAAAACAAGACTTAGAAGTGGTAATATTAGTTTGAACCTCTCTGATATCCATGTTTAGCGGATCAGAGCGAGCGTTTGCAGTTGATGAGCTGAATTTTATTTCTAATATCAGTTTGAACCTTGTAATCTTCGAATTTGATCCATATAACTCTGGAATTTGAACCTTGTAATATTTCAAGCCTTTGTGGTAAAATTATCGAAATGCATCGTATGAGACTCGTATATTGGTAGCACTATTTTGAACTTAATATGCAATGGTCTTAGATTTGATTTTATTAACCATTCTCGAATCTGTTTACCTTGTCAATCTCACAACACACGATCTGTATAGCTAACTCGACTACGATCTTGGAATTGTTGCACACAGTTGGTTTCTTCCACCATGTGCCCTGTAGAGTGCAGAATTAATTATCGCACTCGAGTGTCCATCATCACTCTTCTGTGTAACTTTGACCTCATCATCCACGGGTAAACTTACGACCGAAGTCATTCCACACATTTCGTTTTTACAAAGCTTTTTGCCAATAAATGCCCACGATTTGTCCCTATTCTAGGCGACGCGTGGCAAACCAAGCCGAGCAAGAAGCTTGCGCGGTAAACTGCGCGGTAGCGTGGCAACATGCTCACCGACGATACATTTGGCGCCTGTTCGAGCCCACGCGTTGTCAGGCATGCACTGGAATCCTCACTGCGGTGTGGTGTTGTCAAGCGTGCAATGGAATCCTCCGCTATGAATGTCGTGACAAGACGTGATGATTACAGGACGCCTGGTGGTGGACGAGCTGCAGTTCACCATCCATATCGTGGTGGACACCCACCGAAGGTTCAAGGAGCTCTCGGTGGTGTACACCAACCACCCGGTCTCGGTGGAGCACTCCATCTGCATTATGGAGTTGTTGCTTGCCAACGAGAAGTACAAGGTGGTCGGGTTTGATATGAAGCACACCCGCGCTTGTGTCGGGTCTCGTCCCAAGGTCGTCGCTGCCCAGATGTGCATGGGCCACCACGTCCTTGTCTACCACTACTACCTGGCCATAAGGCCTTGCAAGCGTTTTGCTAGGTTTGTCAACAGCCCCCACTACATGTTTGCTACGGTCGACATCACCAACGATGTCAAGGTGCTCAAAAATTCGGGCATCACCTGCCAGAATCTTGTCGACATACAGGGCCAATACAAGATCTAGGGCTGCAAGAAGCATGAGAAGGACTCACTGGTTCACCTCGCCGAGGCCATCATCGACCCCTACTACAGAGACATGAAGGATTCCTACAGCAACGACAAGCATGCCTGGCACTTGGCCTGGATGGAGAAACTTGACAAAGATCATGTCGTGTACGTGGCCAAGGAGGCATACACGTGCTACGACATGTACAGGCAGATCGTTGACATGAGGAAGTGCCTCCTTCCCCAAAACAATGAGGGATCCAGCCGGAAGCAGAGCAATGCCAAGCGTCATCGCAACAAGATGTAGATGATTAGATCCTCGTTCTCCTAGTTTAGTGTGCATGTAATTGCTTACTTTGGTGTGTGAAAATGTTATCTATGTAGTTACTTGTCTAATTGTATGCTTAATTTGGTTATGCAATGCTACCTTTTGAAGTATATTTGTTGATGCTCTGTAGACAGAGCAAATCACATCACACACAAACTAAACAAGTGAACCCATCGATGATGATTTCATCAATCACTGACAATTGTGTACTAGCAATTGTTTGCTCACAACACACACGGCTTGTTAAAGAAACGAAACCAAAGACGAATCAGCATCAACTATAGACTATAGAATGTAGGACAAGAAATTAGTATTTCTCCAACTCCTAGGCCAATTCCGGTAGCATAACGGCAGTAAAATGCTCAGAGTGAGACATCCTGCTAAAAATGGGGTAGTACAACAACTCAACATCACCACTCAAGGTTCTGAGATCATACTAAACAGGCTACACCGGAAGTACTCAAAACTGGGATATGGCTCTGACCAGCCAATCCTATGGAACTACGGAGTAGTAACACGTGATCCTGATAGACGGAAGAGAAGCCTAGTTCCTTAACCCCATAGGAAAGATAGGATGACTCGGATCAGAGGCCATGAGGTATAAGGAGTAAAAAGAGCCTCACGTTCCTTCGCACAATCAATTCCCTTACATAACTAAAGAATTTCTAGACTCAACTTCGACCAGTTTGGCTTGGTAATCCTACAGGAAGTCAAGCTCTGATACCAAAGCTGTCAGGACCCCGATTCTATGCCACACCGATCTAGCATGTAACACCTCATATCACTTCGCGGCCTCGCGCACGGTATTCCCACGGTGTCGCCTTACCATGCTTGGGACCATTTGCGCCTTTTGGCACACGTATATGATAGTGTCGCTAGCATCCATATGACTAGAACCCGGGCTGACATGGCTAGTCGTGAACCCAAAGTGGCACTAACTTACAGGGACAGGCATACATGACCCAGCAACGAACATGTCGGTCATCATCAAGTGAATCCGGGCTGTAGCAGCGGGGATTGCAGGACTCCGGAGGATCTGGGCTATAGCAGGCTAACAGGACTCCGGTAGAGACCGCGTGACATTTCCTCGAAGACAGACACAGGAACGAAGAAGGACACATGTCGGCCAACCTAAGTGTTCCAGAGCAGTAGCAAGCTACCAGGGCTCAGTGGAAGCACTAGGAGACATTTCCCAGTAAGAGAGGCTACTAAGGATGAACAACTAGATAGTAAGATCCCACACATAGCAATACACATTACACGTACGCATAATATGCAAGTATGTGCTATACAACATGGCATCACGACATAACTCAACAACTCATATAGATAAAGGCTCTAAAGAGCCATCATAGCATTTATTTCAAACAGGGGTCACATGACCCAACATTCAGAGCACACAAGCAACAAGCGGAAGCATTACATGTCTGGGTACAGACATCTACAGATGAAAAAGGCTAAAGAGCCTGACTATCTACAACATCATATCAAGATCGTAGCTGAGGTACAAGCTACTTGTCGAAGCCCACGAGAACACTAGTAAGACCGAAGTCTCCGCTGCAAAACATAAATAAAGCAACATGAGTACAAAGGTACTCAGCAAGACTTACATCGGATCCTATCATACATGCTTTTGTATCAAGAGGGTAATGTGGGGTTTAGTTGCAGCAAGCCAGTTTTGACTCTGTGGCTATCCTGTTCTACGACTACGAGAACTTCTTTGAGATGATATGGCGCACACGAGTCCACTAATCACCACACAATACACTACCATGGATTCATCCCCGTCTCCCTACGAGACGGCCATCCATAGCACTCACACTTGTCTTGAGCATTTTAGAGTATCCACTTCAAGTTGTCTATGTACCATGTAAGCATCCAAGAAGTCCATATCCGCGGACCCGGCTATTCGAATAGATCATGTTAACCCTGCAGGGGTGTACTTCGTCACACGTGCTCTCGCCTCTTACCGCCATGTACACGTCATGTATCTCCGCAACCTTCAAGCATAAGCCTAGCGAGGGTGTCGGCCACGACCTGACTAACCACACAAGACTCTAGTCCAGGTTTATCGCCTATTGGGTTCCATCCGCAAGGGAGTCCGGCCGAGGTTTCCATCACGGCCCCAAACGATGTGTGCAGGGTTCCCGAGCCCACCATCCGGGTGCCACTCGGTACACCAGGCCACGTGTGCCTAGTCTGTCCCAAGCCAACCCTGCCGGGTGCCACTTGGTAGAAAAATAACACTACATACAAACACCAGAAACTAGTTGCGACTCCTGGACAGAGATCAAGTTGTTTAATAAGTCGAGAGGGGCACTTAAGCATTCCAAAGCGTGGTAGTAGCTAGTCATTGGACAACATACACAGAACTCAGTGCTTAAGGATGGTTCCAGTGAGACAACCCACCATGTACTCCTACATGGCCTCTCACCGCTACCTTTACCACATAGTGTTCATACACTTCACTCTCAACATCAGACATAGAACACTGCACTCCAATTCATTCCTAATGAATCAGACCTGACACACTCTAAGCAATAGCAAGCATGGCATGGTACGAACACAACATGGCTTCAATCAACTCCTACACATGCTAGTGGGTTTCAACTATTTACTGTGGCAATGACAGGTCATGCAGAGGAATGTGTTCAACTACCGCAGCACAAAGTAGCAGTTGAAACGTTGTTTTCCTAATGCAATAACTGAGAGAAGGAGTGAGAGAGTAGTATTGTATCGGAATGAACAAGGGGGTTTTCTTGTCTGGTAGATCAACAGAGGGGGAACTGCTTCTCAGACTGGTACTCTGGAACGGTCTCCGGAGCAGGACCTATCGAGAAGGAACGGTGTTGGCAATCAATAAACAAGCATATGCAACAATATGATGCATGAACATGGCATGTAGATGTGATGCTGTTTGAGCTAATGCAACTAGAATTCATTTGGTTGAAGTCCATTTGAATCAAGAATTCAAATGGAACTCCAAGTTAAGTCTTTATAAATGCCATTTACATGTTTTCACTTATACAATAGTATAAGTTGGTTTGTCATGCATGAAACTAGTACAAATGGATAGATTGCATTTTTTGGTAATTTTTCATATATAAAATATTTCAATCTGAGCTACGGTTGAATTTCTATGATTTTTTGAAGCTTGTAGCATTTTCTGGAATTTCCTGATATATTTAGAATTAAACTAACTCTAGAAAATGCATTACTGCGTCAGCACTGTGTCAGCATGACGTAAGCGAGTCAACGGTGTGCGTTCCAGGTCAAACCTAACCAGTGGGGTCCACACGTCAGTGGCACATGGCGGGAACAGAGCCTGACCAGTGGGCCAGGTCAACGCTGACGTGGCAGGGTCAAACTGACAAGTGGGGCCGGCTGGATTAACCTAAACTAAACAGGGAATAAATCACAGGGTTAATTTGGACATGGGGCCCATATGTCAGTGAGAGAGGGGGGATAATTACCGGGGTCATTAGCCGCTAATGACGGTGCCACGTCGGCGGCTAAACGCTGGTGCTAAGCACAGCACGACGGCGACGCCCGTCCGGCCAACTCCGGCGATGGGAGCTCGCATGGCTGGGCGCGTTGGAAGCGGCACGATGAGGCGCGTTGGTTGGTGGCTTCGGGCAGTCCTGGAGTGGCCGGGTGTGTCACCGGCGTCGAGGTTTAGTGGCGTCGTAGCTCGGGCTCGAGCGGGTGCAGGGTTTCAGCGCAAGCTAGAGCAAAGGACGCGGCGCGTTCGCTTCCCGGGGACGCGGTGAGCATGTCTGTGGTGATGGGGCGAGCTGGAGAGCGCAGGAGCATGGAGTTGGTCCGCCATGGCGGCGGCCGGAGCTCGGAGCTCGCGGGTGAGGGTGCTACGGCGCAGAAACAAGCAAAACGAAGGAGGGGAAACGGGCAGGAGCTCACGGTGGTTGTAGCAGTGCAGACAAAGAGCTCGGAAGAGGTCCGAAGCGATCGGGGTGTCGGAGGCGATCTTGGCGACCCGATGAAGAAGAAGGCGTCGGGGGCAGCGCTTCGAGGCGTCCGACGTCGCATCAGTCGACGGAGAGGACGAGGCAGACGAGGCGGAGCTTCTGGACTCGTGCGAAGGGCGAGGAGGTGGCGCTGGCCGCGGCAACTGCAAGCGGCGACGACGGTAGCATTCGGCCATGCGCGTGAGAGAGCGACAGATGAGGGGATGAGGGAGAGGGAGAGGCGAGAGTGGTCGGGGGGCTACGTGGCATCGCCAGGGCGTCGCGGGACAGACAGGCTGCCTGGAGGTGGCCGAGCGCATTGCCGCTAGCGCCGGGCGCGTGCCCCTGTCCTCTTGGCGCGAGGAAGGGGACGACTGGCAGGGGCCAGTCGGCTGGGCCGGTCTACTGGGCCGCTAGGTGGGCTGCAGGTAAGCACTCTCTTTCTCTCTCTCTTCTTTTCTAATTTATTCTGTTTTCTCTATTTTTCTAACATTTTTTTGGTTTAATAAAAATACTAAACCATTTTATTTTCTTATGCCAATTTTTTTAGGGGCTAGTGGTATTATTCCACAGCTCCTCAATAACTAGCATAATTTTTGGACAATAATATATATATGTCCAAGTCAAATAATTACTGCATTAATTCCAAATGCCCAAAATAAATATTTATGAGCTCCTAAAAATATTGGTTTGATTTTTATCTCTGTCCAATATTTTCATAGAGCAACATGAACATTTTCTTGGACCTTTTTGGAGCAATTTTTATCTGGGTCATTTCCAGAAATGTTTCTGAGGGTTTCACAAATCCCCATTTCAAATTTAAATGGTATTGAAACATGATGCATACATGACTAGCTAGTCTAGGTCATACCAGAACTAGGGATGTGACAGTCGTGCTATGCATCATCTTCAAGGTTGAGCAGACTCTTGGCGCACGGCACTTCTCCGCCGTGGATCAAGATAGGCATGTCAGCTATGAGAGGCTATAGCTCACAACACAACGTGATCGATGGTGTGTCGCATAACAAGCTAGGCGCTTCTGCGCTGATAGGCTGCGGCTCACCGCACAACGAGACTGTTGGAGCGCCGTACAGCAAGAGGCGTGGCGCACCACATAGCAAGAGTAGATCCATCAACACTTGCCTGCTGTGAATAGGGTGTCGCACATGGGTACATGGCCCGTCAGTAGCCCCATTCCTCGCCATGAGTGGGCAGAGGTCGTCTGTGTCATAGTTGCACCAGATGCACGACGCGCCATTCGCATGGGTCACGCCATTCGCCTTGTCTGCGGCCCACTCGATGCCAATGCACTGGTCACTAGGCTCGACCACCTCCTTGTCCTAGGTGTCCACCTAGGCACAGTAGAGGAACATGGCCGTCGCATCCTCAAGCTTGAGATAACCGATGAAATAGCCAACTTGGAGATCGATATCGTGCTCCAGATGTAGCATGAGCGTGTCGACCACTTGGATGAACGCCTGCATCAGTTTAGGCTCAGCAAAGAGCTAATGTAGGCAAGGGATGCTGGCCATGAACATGTTTTATTTTGTTGAGTCATTTCGATGTGGATAGCTATGTATTCACAACAATCACAATATTGCTCGGTTTGTTGCTCTGTTAAATGTATCTACTCTGTTTTGTGTTCTTATATATTATTCTGTTTCAATGTGTATATATATTCATTCCATTCTATATATGTGGATGATAATAGCTAAATACAAATTAGCATACGAAAACACATAGAGAAATATAATTCATATATTAATTGTTCAGTAGCTCATCACAGAATATATATAATATCATCACATATACGTGTTGATACTTAACTACTATGTACAATGCATAAAATTGAAAATGAACAATACAAAAACTAATAATCCCTCCTTAGGGGGCAGTATTCCGGCAGCCCCTTGCCAGCAGCTCCCTGTTGTGCGGTGCCTTCCTAGCGTGGAGGCAGTACTCCGCCTCCTCCGCCTCACAGTGCTTGACGTATCGATCTGCCTCTTATTGGCGGACACGCGCGAACGATCTTGCCATTTCATTGGGCACCCAACAAAGCTCCTCATCGGTGGCACGCTGGAGCTTATCGGCCCACCTCCACGCAGCGATGAGGCACCTAGCGCCTTTGGCCTTCCTGGCGAAGTACCCATCTTCGTACGCCTCCTCCGCACGTCGATGCGCCCCGCCCCAAAGGTCCACCACCTCCTTTTTCCAGGCGGCCTCACGGGCTTCACAGGCTGCCTGGTATGTGGCTTCCTCCTCCGCCATCTCCTTCTTGAACACCACTTGCCTGGCTTTCTCAGCCGCGGTAGCGACATCCACAAACAAAGATTGTACTAGCCCCAAAACCACTTCGAAGTTAGGGTGTCTAGCGCAACCTCGTCTGGCGGCATGTAGGGGTCCTCCTCATCGCTACTCTTTGACTAAACGTCCTTGGGTGGGAGATGCCTCCTCGTCGGTGCATGGGCAGGTCGGCAGCGCCATGGCAGATATTTTTGTGTGAGAGAGGGAAGGGAGGGGCGAGCGAGGAGAGTATGTAGATGATTGGCGGCCGGAATCTAGATCGACAGGAACAGTACGCACGCCGGTCGTCAGAATTTACAAGTACTATAGTTTGAATTGCACACGTTTCCCGCAGCAAAAGCCATGTGTGAATTTAATCGCTGACAGTTTCCAATACATATCCACATCTGATTAATAACCCACGCCACTCACCTTCCAAACCTTGAGGCATGAAATAGAGTGTCAATCGTGTGGGGCCCGGCTGTCTTGCCATTTACATTTTCTTTCCTCATAAAGGCATGAATGCTTATTTTGTGTTACCATGATATTATTGTATAATGTAATGTAATACGTAAATGATTTTTCCAAGCCATGATGGTTTGCTGTTGCATGTACGTGTCGTTCAATTTGAATTACGGCCATTAAATGGCTAAAAAATGAATTAATTGTCTTAAAAAGGTCAAATGCCCCCTAAAAATTTCTAGATTTTAACATGACAGTTGTATTAGTGCATGTTAATAGTAAAAAAAAATCGAGGCCATACGAGGAAGCTACCGCCGGTTCATCATCAAACATGCATTGTTCCCTCTCATAACCATGAGTCTTCTGGTGAGATGCTCCAGTTTGTGAGGGGTGTGTGTCCAAACTTTCGTCAAACGGTCCAATTTTTTTACCACGACATCTTGGTGCCATGCCATTACATCAGGCAAGGTTCCATGTGTTTTTGATCATTTTTTATTTTTCGGGAATTTAAAAGCCATGGCACACGATGTTTCTGTCCAAGGCGTGACACCAATATGTTTTAAAATTCCTTCCAATTCACAAATAATTACACAAATATGATTTTTCAAATTGTTGTGGTTAGCTGTTGCATGTACATGTAGTTCAAATTTGAATTACTGTCATTAAATGGCTAGAAAATCACTTAAATATCTTAAAAAGGTCAAATGACCCCTGAAAATTTCCAAATTTTAACATGACAATTGTATTAGTGCACTTTTTCAAATTGTTGTGGTTAGCTGTTGCATGTACATGTAGTTAAAATTTGAATTACGGTCATTGAATGGCTAGAAAATTACTTAAATATCTTAAAAAGGTCAAATGACCCCTGAAAATTTCCAAATTTTAACATGATAGTTGTATTAGTGCACGTTAACGGTAGAAAAATTTTCAAGGCCATAAGAGGAAGAAACCACCGGTTCGTCATCAAACGTGCATTGTTCAATCTCGGAACCACAAGTCTTCTAGTGAGATGCTTCGGTTTGTGAGGGGTGTGTGTCCAAACTTTTGTCAATCAGGCCAATTTTTTTACCATAGCATCTTGGTGCCATGCCATTACCTCAAGCAAGGTTTCATGTATTACTGATCATTGTTTAATTTTTTGAAATTATATGCCATGGCACTCAATGCTTGTGTCCAAGCCATGACACCAATATGTTTGAAAAGTCCTTCCAGTTTACTACATATGGAATTGACTCACACACAAGTAAACACCGTTGGTACCCCGTGCCAGTGGTATGTAATAAGTATGGGAGCGAGGCTCCAAGAAAGTGTTATGTGAAGAAGTTGGGCACAGGGGTTACTGCCAATCGAGTGGACTCCATGTTATTGTCGTCTAGGGAAAGGTAGTGATCGGGTGCTTACCCCGGGTACTTAGGTACCGCGGGTTGTGGATGACACGGAAGTTCCCCGGATCTAGTGGGTAAAGTGTGCAACCTCTGCAGAGTGTAAAACTATTCGAATAGCCGTGTCCACGGTCAAGGACAGTTGGGTAACCGCTCTTGGGCTACGTCCACTTGTTTACAAACCAAGTGTGTGTGTTGATAAAATGACTTGGGTCAAGTCAAGGGACTTGACATGATTGAGATGGGTTGGTGCCCACTCTATTTATGTTGGATGGGTCGGTGCCCACTCTACTTATGTTAGATGGGTTGGTGCCCACGCTATTTACGTTGATATCTGTAACCTGTCCTCATGGTTACTTGAACTCTCTTGATGCATGCCTTACAAAGTTATTGAACATGTCATTGCACTCAAAACTAGCTTTCTGCAAAATTTACCTATATCATGCATTGTTGTATCTTGAACCAAAACTTGGGTAGCTTGCGAGTACATTCAAACGTACTCACTGGCTTGTCCCTGGCTATTTACTTGGCCAGGCTTGAAAGAACAGGATATGATGAAGAATACTTCGGCGACGAACATGCGAGCTAGAACGCTCCCCAGTCAGAATGCCTGTAGGGTTAAGGTAGATGGCATGGGTCCAAGTTATCGACGAAGATTTCCGCTGCGATGTTATACTCAAGACTCGACCATAACGGTCTTACTTGTGTAATACGGTATGTATGGATGTAAGACTCTTGTTATTCAACTTCTGTATGTTCAGTGAGCATTGATCTCTGGGATCACTGTACACGTGCATTCGGTGATCACGACCTATGAGTCGGGGTCCCCACAGCTAGGCAGCTGGGCGGCCCAAATACTGTGGTGTCTTTGCGCTTCGGTCTTGTGATATAGGTATAACCCCTTCCTTTATCTTTTTCTTTTTCCAGAAACTTGTAAAATCTCCCAAATATTCAAATTAACTCCAAATCCAATGATTCAAATTTCTAGTAGTTTCTAAAATCATGCCCTACCACATGGTGCTATTGTAATATTTTTACAAAAGCATTTCCTTCACAAATTATTATCAAAACCCCATTTTTCCATATCTGTGATGAACTTTAGAAAATCACAGAGAGCCCATTTTTGATCCAAATTCCATGATTCAAACTCCTAGATGTCTATAAGTTCAAAACTTAGTTTTTGAACATTTTTACTAATACTTTCTGTATCGCCTCAAGTAATGGTCTATTTCTTCATGTATAGCCAACTTTGCAAAATCATAGGATATTCATTTGAACTCCAAATCCAGAGAAACAAACTCCTAGGTGCTTCTAAAATCATGCCTTGTCAAATGGGTGCCTCTGCTCATTTTTGAAAATAATGTTTCTGTACACTTCTTGCAAATCCATTAATCCCTTGACTCCATCATATTGAAATGTTCAGAGATGTCCATTGATCAAATCCCAATGAAACCACTTTGGTCATCCCTCATATGACCATAGGTATCCTGGAAAAGTCCAACTCACATTTTTAGAGCACTTTTATTTTTGCCTTGTTGTGTTGCTTATTATGATTGTTTCCGACGTTAGTTGACGAAGTAGACGGAGTACTTGGAGAAGGACCAGAAGACTTGAAGACTCTGATGAACCAGGCAAGCAGCCCTTTGACCATGTCTATGAAACCCTTTTTATGCATGTCATATAGCACCATATTGTTGTTGCAACGGAATCATGATGAGGTGGTACCCACGTTGATGGTTTGCCACCGTTAAATTCCTCGTTGATACTTGCATTGTGCATGACCCTACCTTCTTATGAGGATTATGCCGGTGGGAGTAGATAGGATGCTAAAGTAGATTCTACGCAAGAAGGGACGGGTATATGCATGATGAAGGAGGCAAAGTATTTTCAAAGGACTTTTCGAAAACCCCGTCGGGTGCCACTTATGCCCGAGGGAGATGATGAGATGGGTAACCAATTGATGACGAAGTGGTGTACCGAGGCAAGTGTGTGTGTTGTTTTCGAAAACGGATTAGACTTAAGATTTGATTACTGTCCCAACCTTACATGCGCAACCACTCTACCCTTATATGGGAAAGGGCATTATAGATTACCTAGACCGATACTAGCTTGGAGCCCGCATTACTAGTGACGGGAGAGTTGTTGGTGCGCTCTCTCAAGACGGGGTCGTGCCAGGTAGGGCGGCCAAGAACATTTTTATGGGGCACCGGACACACCGTTTGTACCCCGTGCTTGTGATGTGAGATGATTATGGAGCGTGGCTCCATGAAAATGTTATGTGATAATGTTGGGCACAGGGGTTACTACCAATCGAGTGGACTCCATGTTAGTGTCGTCTAGGGAAAGGTAGTGATCGGGTGCTTACCCGGTACTTGAGGTATCATGGTCGTGGATGACACGGAAGTTCCCGGATCTTGTGGAGTGCGATGTGCGACCTCTCTGAGTGTAAAACTATTCGAATAGTCGTGTCCATGGTGAAGGACGGTTGGGCGGTGCTGCTTAAACTATGTCCAGAGTTTACAAACCAGTGTGTGTGTTTGGATAACTACTTGGGTCAAGTCAAAGGACTTGACATGATTGAGTTGGGTTGGCGCCCACTCTATTTATGTTGATATCTGTAACCTGTCCTCATGGTTACTTGAATTCTCCTGATGCATGTCTTATAAGTTGTTGAATATGTCACCGCACTCAAAACTAGCTTTCTGCAAAAATTTACCTATATCATGCATTGTTGTATCTTGAACCAAAACATGGGTTGCTTGCGAGTACATTCAAAGTACTCATTGGCTTGCCACTGGTTATTTTATTGTTCAGGCACGAATGAACAGGATATGATGAGGAATACTTCGGTGAGGAACATGCGAGCTAGGACGCTTCCCAGTCAGAATGCCTGTAGGGTTAAGGCAGATGGCATGGGTCCAAGTTATCGACGAAGATTTCCGCTGCAATGTTATACTCAAGACTCGACCATAATGGTCCTACTTGCATAATACGGTATGTATGGATGTAAGACTCTTGTTATTCAACTTTTGTGTGTTCAATGAGCATTGATCTCTGGGATCACTGTACACGTGCATTCGGTGATCACGACTTATGAGTCGGGGTCCCCACAGAGCTGGTATCAGAGCCATCCTGACTGTAGGAAGCCTCAGTTAGCATGGTCGTTAGTTAGGGTAAAACAGTTTCCAAAACTACTACTAGTTTTCCAAAACTATTTATACTTCTCTTCCCTTCTCAGTTTTTCGAAAACTAGGGTATACTTTCCTTATTAATCTCTTCCCCTTCAAAACCTTTGGTCGCTAGAACCCTTATGCCCCTGACCACTGGATTCCTGGTAATCCTCGTGGATGATCTAGAAGGAAGATGCCTTGCCAGATGTTCACCCACATCTCCCGAACACAAGATTGGCGACATCACAACAAGACGATACCAACAGAAGATACATCCTCGAGGAATGAGGACCTGAAGACCCAGGAGATGGTGACATCCTTGACACTGCCCCAAGATGATGCAACCTTAGGCTACGATGATCAGGGCATAGGATATGCAAGATCATGATATACATCACTAATAGAGCAACCCTGTCACTACCATTGTTGTATCGGCAACCACTGATGGATGAGAACCTAGCCATTTGGTCCGCCTCACCATAGTGAGCAGGAAAACGGTTCTCCTCATCCCCCGCTCTTGGTGTCGATGTTGTCATCAACGTAACCAACATGATGGACCTCTACTACGCCTTGATAATGTCATTGCATAAAGGATTGCCTACCTGGTACACTCGATGCCTTAGAAGGTAAAAGGGATCGTCATGATTAACAAGACAAGAGGAGACCAAGTCAATGCCAGCTACAAGGAGCCACCTTCACCCCATCACTCCAACAGGCGAGAAGTTGGTGAAGACACTCTTCAAGCTCAACCGGGATCGTTTCATCGAACAACTACAAGAGACGTAGCAACACCTGAGGAAAACCTGGAAGACTGCATGCGGCACAAGGCACGACTACTGAGTCCGAGAACCCCTAGGGTAGGATGAGTCGTGTACCGCCTATGCGCAGTCGGGTCCGTATGATAGTTTGAATAGAACCATGATTGTGTGTTGCTTGTTTTTTTATTTGTTTGTGTTTTGATATTGGTCGCACTTTTTCCCTAGGCGACAAGTACGCGACTATATCACCTTCCTTACCCTGTTTCTTTGGTTTGGCCCTTTTTGCACCTGTTTGTTTGCACTTGCACTATAGAACCCCCTTTAGGCATTCCCCTCCTCTATGCTACTTTTTCCCTATCATCTCTCTCCTCAACTGAAGACAAGCAAGACAAGATACACCAAGGATTCTACTTTGGCAACCAACCGGCACTGAAGACTTTTGCTACAACCTCCTCGACCAAGTGCATCCCCTTAGAGTTATGGTTGCCCCTCAAGATTAGAGACCCATTCCTAGACCCTTCAAGACTCCATAAGATACCCCAGCTCGAATCCTTAACTATGTGCTTAACCCACAGAATTGCAAGAGAACCTGTTAAGCCTCCGTAACCTTGCTTATCACTGGGTTCATTACAGAACTAGAGGACATAGTGAACGAGCACATTATCATCCTAAGATAGCACCAAAACTGACTATGCCATAGGGAAGACCAATCTGAGGATATAGGAATAGAGGACAAATGACTTGATGAGTTTATATCAATGACTTGAGGAATTATATGAGACTATTTGGTGGATTATGAGGCTTTGATGTTGGTAGATGAACTTGGTAGGATCATGAGTATAGATTAGCATAGATTTCATTACCCCTGAGTAAATTGGATATAGTAGGATAATTGTGTTCGCAAGCTGAATTCTTGGAAGTATGAGGATTTGACTTAGCCAGGGGATATTGATAGGAGATAGTTGTCATTATGATAATGACTTTGGTGAAGCATGTAGGAATTCTCGTTGGACATGAGATTTGGATTTGAGTAGGTGATTCTAGTTGTGTATAGATGCTGAGTAAGTCTACATGGTTCAGAGTAAAATGGATTCAGACTGATAATCTTGATCGTGATACCATGTTTCTCGGTGGACGATAAACTAGGAGATTGGATTAATTATCGGAGTTTATCTAGGGATCTGTATGAGCTTGATCTTGGAGTTTAGTTGATCATGATAATCAAAATTGGTGGACTTACTATAGTAGAGATAGCTCTTTCAAGTATTTGGGGGTTATAGGACATTAGAAGATCGTGTGGAACACCATAGACATTGGATTTGTAGAATTAATGGATTGTGTAGTGATTGATGGAAGTTAATGGGTTGTTGGAGTTGATTCATAGGAAGGAAACAAGATTTTGGAGTGGCATACGACGTGTTTCCTTAGGATAGAGGTGCTTTATCTTAGACCTTGGAAGAACAGGCTGAGCACTTTGATTGTCATGTTTAATTGAAGCTTAGTAGCTTATATGTTCTACCCATGGATTTTTAGGGGTAGACATACATATGAGTTTGGGGATTGTAGACATATATGATTTTGTTAGACCTCCTCTCGGGAGCCATGAGGATATGAATAACATGAGTGATGATTGGAGTTGACCTATACGAAATGATGCTTTCAGCAGTATAAGGTGATCTGTTTGGAGGACTAGATAGAACAATTGGCATCTCAGGAATTGTGCTCAAGGATAAAGGTTCACTCGCACCCTATAATCCTTGAAACCCTTAAGCCCTACCAAGCTACAACATGGTCGGACAATGACCGTGGGTCTTGACTCTAGATCAAGAACACCTTGGACCATACTCAAGCGTGACCACCACTAATTCCCCAGCCTACTTTATGTACCCCATGAACAAAGTCTTCATGGAGTGCTTAGACAAGATAGTTGTCATCATCATTTGGTGACCTACTTGTCCACCCGAAGACGGAAGAAGAGCCATTCAGCTAGTCCAGGAATATTTGAAGACCGCCATGCCAAGGAGGAAGAACTACCACCATCATCAAGAAGTAAACATCTGCGTCAAAGACCAGGTGTATCTGCAAGCCACTCGTCTCTAAGGAACCAAGCATTTCCATGACAAGGAGACCCACACCAAGATTCATCGGCCCCCTTCAAGATCACTCCAAGATTTAACAACCCCTTCTGAGATCACTACGAGACGAAGAGAAGACAGTTACCAGCTGGAGTTGCCACTTGAGTTACCTGATGTGCACAATTCTTTCCATGCATCACAACCCCGGAAGTGTTTCCAACTTCCTAACTTGCCCGATCTCTATGAGGACATTGACAACTGAGCCATTGACCCCTAGCCCAATCTAACCTACCGCGAGCTACCCATTAGCAACCTGGATCAAGAAGAGCGTCATACACGAAGCCACACCATCAAGTACTTCAAGCTCAATGGAGCACTACACGGAAGCAGAAGCAACATGAGGACTTGAAGACTACCCCAGATCCAAGTTTCTTTATCCCTTTCCGCGCCTAGTCTAGGAATCTCAGGGACGAGATTCTTGTAAGGGGGGTAGGTCTGTCACACCCTGATTTTCATGCCACAATACTTAAGCTAATAAATCATGATAAAATGTGTTTTGACAAAAACTTTTGAGTGTTTTGGACTTAGCTTGATTGGATTTTTGTTTGTTGTTTGCAAGTGCTCTAAAAATCAAATAAATCCTCCAACTTCTATACTTCATCTCCTTGCTCCAAAAACCTTTCCCAATGATCATGCCATGTGTATAGGACATAAAAATAATTTCTTGCAAAAATAATTTGGCCAAAAGTATTTTCTAAAATTAGTTTTCAAAACCCTGAATTGAGGTTTGCCTTGCAAGTACTTAATTAAGGGCGTAAATTTTTTCAAAAATATATTTGACTCCTATTAGATATAGGATACCCGAAACCACAAAAATATAATTTTCAAGGTTATTTTCCTATTTTATTTAAAAGCTTTTCTTAAGGCCGAAATGGTCTTTAATAGGGAAAAATTATTTTATTGTTTTAAAAATATTTGAAAAAAATCAGGGAAACTCACTGGACATATATTGTCCATATATAAGAGTTTCAACACATGGTCTTGTTCAAAATATTTGTCAAATCCCTCAAAAACCCTTTTTGGATATTTCAAGCTTTTGAAATATTTACGAAGGAAATATTCTCCAAAAATTCCAATAAACTTCTATCATGTCACATAGGACATATTTGGTGATCTTGCCAAGTCTCATGTCTAGGAGAACAAGATAACATCACCAAATCCTCTCAAAACCATTTCTGTCCATTTTGAAGTTTGAGCAACTTTACATTGCCAAACATTCCCAAATGTTCTTAAACCTTGTGAACATTCTCAAATGTTCTAATTATTCATATAGACCAAAATGCACAAGTTGGAGAACAAGTTAACTTGATCAAAGTGCCCCAAACCCCTTCCTGTCCAGAACCAAATTTGGACAACTCTACATTGCCAAGTGTGTCCTTTTGATCTGAATTTTTGTGGACATGTTCAAATCCTCAAATGATGACACTACACCAAGTGGTGAATCAAGGAGAATAGATTTGCATGACTAAATCTTGGCAAAGCCATTTCTGCTGATTTCTAGGGTTTACCAAAGTTACATTGGCTACTTTGCCCAAATGAGCTCAAACTTGGTGGAACAACCTATTTCTATGTGCCATTCCATCCTGATAATTCTCATGGCAAGGGGAATTAATTTTCTTGCCCAAACCAACAACAAACACTTGCTGCCATTTTTCCAAAATCATCATTTTGACCACTTCCACTATTCTCCATGAGCTCAACTTTTTACCACAGCCCCTCCTAGTCCCCTTGCACCTCCAGTAGTAATGGAAAATCCATAGCTCAATTATTGGAGGGGTAAAACCCCACTTTCCCTCTCTGGACAACCCTTCTCTCTCTCTCCCCCAACCTCTCTCCTCTCCTAGTGGTTCACCAGGGCATCCAAGGCCACCTCCCCTTTGTTTACCAACCCCACAAAGCCACAGACACTAGTGGACACGCCCCTGGCACATAAACAATGCCATGGCGTGCAGAGCTCGTGCTCTGGAGCACGCTACAGTGCTCTCCCGCACTGTAGCTCACCCATGCCAAGGGCATAAGACGGCCTTGGGCGGCGGGGTGGTGTCCCCCGAGGTCACCTCGGCGTCCGAGACACGGAAAGGTGTCCGGCCCCTCCCGGACCTCTCTTCTCCCCCCTCTGCAAGGCTCACAGAGCACGTCCGTGGACGCTGCCCACGGAGCACCAGCGCCTCCTCCATATAATCCATCCCCCGAGCTTTCTCTCACCTCTGTTGGACCCCTCTCTCTCCTGTGCACCTCCTGGACAGCCTCCCCCTCCCTCTCGTGCCCTCCAGCACTCCCCCTATGGTCGGAATGCCGCCGCTGGCCTCCGCTCCGATTCGGACAAGGATGAGGTCCCCCCACCTCATCTCCCCTCCAGAAGAACCGCCTCTCCCCGGAGACCCCTCCGGTGGTCGGAGCTTGCCCGGGGGTGGCCTGTGCCGCCGGGGGCAAGCGACGGCCGGAGCTCACCCGCGACCTCGATCCCCTCTGTCGCGGGCGCAGGAGGAAGGAGACGACCCTGCGGGTGGGCCTCGCGGGTCAGCGACTCAGCCGGCGGGCCCCGACGTTTAAGTGGAGGCGGGATCCGGGTTAACCGTCTCCCCCGCAGAGAAGTGTACTCCGCTAGTCCGCCATCGGCGTGGCCCTCCTTAGCCGCGTGGCCAGGCAGCTGGGCCGGCCCAATCTTGTTGTGGCGCTATCTTTGCGCTTCGGTCTTGTGATATAGGTATAACCCCTTCCTTTGTCTTTTTCTTTTTCCAGAAACTTGTAAAATCTCCTAAATATTCAAATTAACTCCAAATCCAATGATTCAAATTTCTAGTAGTTTCTAAAATCATGCCCTACAACATGGTGCTATTGTAATATTTTTACAGAAGCATTTCCTTCACAAATATTTATCAAAACCCCATTTTTCCATTTCTGTGATGAACTTTAGAAAATCACAGAGAGCCCATTTTTGATCCAAATTCCATGATTCGAACTCCTAGATGTCTATAAGTTCAAAACTTAGTTTTTGAACATTTTTACTAATACTTTCTGTATCGCCTCAAGTAATGGTCTATTTCTTCATGTATAGCCAACTTTGCAAAATCATAGGATATTCATTTGAACTCCAAATCCAGAGAAACCAACTCCTAGGTGCTTCTAAAATCATGCCTTGTCAAATGGGTGCCTCTGATCATTTTTGAAAATAATGTTTCTATACACTTCTTGCAAATCCATTAATCCCTTGACTCCATCATATTGAAATGTTCAGAGATGTCCATTGATCAAATCCCAATGAAACCACTTTGGTCATCCCTCATATGACCATAGGTATCCTGGAAAAGTCCAACTCACATTTTTAGAGCAGTTTTCTTTTTGCCTTGTTTTGTTGCTTATTATGATTGTTTCCGACGTTAGTTGACGAAGTAGATGGAGTACTTGGAGAAGCACCAGAAGACTTGAAGACTCTGATGAACCAGGCAAGCAGCCCTTTGACCATGTCTATGAAACCCTTTTTATGCATGTCATATAGCACCATATTGTTGTTGCAACGGAATCATGATGAGGAATTACCCACGTTGATGGTTTGCCACCGTTAAATTCCTCGTTGATACTTGCATTGTGCATGACCCTACCTTCTTATGAGGATTATGCCGGTGGGAGTAGATAGGATGCTAAAGTAGATGCTACGCAAAAAGGGACGGGTATATGCATGATGAAGGAGGCAATGTATTTTCAAAGGACTTTTCGAAAACCCCATCGGGTGCCACTTATGCCCGAGGGAGATGATGAGATGGGTAACCACTTGATGACGAAGTGGTGTACCGAGGCAAGTGTGTGTGTTGTTTTCGAAAACGGATTAGATTTAAGATTTGATGACTGTCCCAACCTTACATGCGCAACCACTCTACCCTTATATGGGAAAGGGCATTATTGAGTACCTAGACCGATACAAGCTTGGAGCCCACATTACTAGTGACGGGAGAGTTGTTCGTGCGCTCTCTCGGGACGGGGTCGTGCCAGGTAGGGCGGCCAAGAACATTTTTATGGGGCACCGGACACACCGTTGGTACCCCGTGCTTGTGATGTGAGATGATTATGGAGCGTGGCTCCACAAAAATGTTATGTAATAATGTTGGGCACGGGGGTTACTACCAATCGAGTGGACTCCATGTTAGTCGTCTAGGGAAAGGTAGTGATCGGGTGCTTACCCCGGTTACTTGAGGTATCGAGGGTCGTGGATGACACGGAAGTTCCCGGATCTTGTGGGTACAGTGTGCAACCTCTACAGAGTGTAAAACTATTAGAATAGCCGTGTCCACGGTCAAGGACGGTTGGGCGGTGCTGCTTAAACTATGTCCAGAGTTTACAAACCAGTGTGTGTGTTTGGATAACTACTTGGGTCAAGTCAAAGGACTTGACATGATTGAGTTGGGTTGGCGCCCACTCTATTTATGTTGATATCTGTAACCTGTCCTCATGGTTACTTGAATTCTCCTGATGCATGTCTTACAAGTTGTTGAACATGTCATTGCACTCAAAACTAGCTTTCTGCAAAAATTTACCTATATCATGCATTGTTGTATCTTGAACCAAAACATGGGTTGCTTGCGAGTACATTCAAAGTACTCATTGGCTTGCCACTGGTTATTTTATTGGCCAGGCACAAAAGAATAGGATATGATGAGGAATACTTCGGTGACGAACATGCGAGCTAGGACTCTTCCCAGTCAGAATGCCTGTAGGGTTAAGGCAGATGGCATGGGTCCAAGTTATCGACGAAGATTTCCGCTGCAATGTTATACTCAAGACTCGACCATAATGGTCCTACTTGTGTAATACGGTATGTATGGATGTAACACTCTTGTTATTCAGCTTCTGTGTGTTTAGTGAGCATTTATCTCTGGGATCACTGTACACGTGCATTCGGTGATCACGACTTATGAGTCGGGGTCCCCTCAGCGAGTATCGGAATGGAACATTGAGCTTCAAGCATTTGATCTCGAGTTCAGTACCACCAGGGTCATCAAGGGCGCGACCCTCGCTGACTTCATGGCCGACTGGACCGACGCTCCAGATCACTGAGAAGGTGAGGGCTGCTCCCTCCTGCCAGGAGATGAAGAGCCAGACGGATGGGTCATGTACTTCGACGGGGCGTTTGCTCGGCCAGGCGCAGGGGTAGGGGCCATCCTCATCTCGCCCACCAAGGACAAGCTTTGCTATTGTAACGCCGCCGATTCGTTGCGCCAGGTGTCCGCCAGTTATTCGCCGCCGTTCCCATGTCATTTTCTTGCTTGTTGCATTTTATCATGTCATCATGTGCATCTCATCTTGCATACGTGTTCGTCTCATGCATCCGAGCATTTTCCCCGTTGTCCGTTTTGCAACCCGGCACTCCTATGTCCTCTGGCGTCCCCTTTTGTCTCTTGTTGTGAGCGGGTGTTAAACGTTCTCGGAATGGCCCGAGGTTTGCCAAGCGGCCTTGGTATAGCACCGGTAGACCGCCTGTCAAGTTTCGTGCCATTTGGAGGTCGTTTGATACTCCAACGGTTAACCGGGTAACCGTAATAGCCTCTTTTATTGCAGCCCAACACCCCCTCCAAACTGGGCCAAAACCCAGCAAACTCCCCTCCATGCTCTCGGTCGTTCGATCATGATCGTGTGGGCGAAAACCGCTCCTCATTTGGACTCTCCTATCTCCCTCTACCTATAAATATGTGGCCTCCCCCGAAAATCTCGCGCAGATGAAACCCTAGCCCCGCTCCTCCGCGCCACCGGACATGTCCGCCGCCCTCCGGACATGCCCACCGCAACCGGCCACGTCGCCCGGCCAATGGCGAGGCGACACGTCATCACCGCCGCCTCCCTCCTCCGCTCACACGTCGCCACCTGTCCCGCAGTGCCGCGGCCATCCTTGTGAGCCAGCGCCCGAACCAGCCCACGTGGCCCGATCCGAGCCGCCCGCGCCTCCGTCCCTCTCGCCGCTGCCCGGCCTCCGCCGCCAGCGCCGCCTCGCCTCCCGCCAGCGACCCGAGCCCCGCCGTCACCTCGCGGGCGCGCCTCCGCCGCCTCTCGCCGCTCGTCGTCCGACCCATGAGCCGCTCGCCCGCCTCCACGACCCGCGCCTCCTCGCGCCCGGGTCCGACTGGATCCGGTCGGGGAGAGGCCCCGCCGCTGGATATCCCTCACCGGCGCCCCCCGCTTCCGTTTTCCGGCGAGATCCTCCGACCACCTCGGTTCCCGCCTGCGTTGATTTTCCCCGGGGTGAGAAAATGGCCAAGTCCCTGAGATTCTCATTTTATGTTGCCATGTTTGACCTGCTATAACTCCATGCATATAGGTCCGATTCATGCGTATGATATATGGAATTGTTCGTCTCGACGAGTACTTCATTTCATTTGAGCTCATCTTGATGCCCGAAATGCTGTTGGAAGAGTGCTAGTTGAGGTTAATCTGCTGAAACTATTATAACATGCTCATTTGTCATTTTTGCCATGTTTTATGTGTGCATCCTATGAGGTTGATGTCTACATGTGTTTTGATCTATGCCATGCCATCATTCCAGTGGTGCCATCCATGTATTTTTGTGAGTTGTGTGCTGAGTGCATCAAGCTTGTTAAGTAGTGTACTTCCTGTTGCTGTTTTGCTAGGCTGATTCTGTTATTTCGTGATGCTATGTTAACCTGCTCCTACAAGTCATTCTGTGCATAATCTGGAGATTGTTCACTAAGGATGTTTTGTTATACATGTCTTGCTCTATACATTCATGCCCATGGTTGCATTTATAGCCTGATCTAACATGTTGTTATCTTGCTCCAAAGTTGCTAAATAATGTTGCTGTCAGCCTGTTAACATTAAGTTCAGTTTTGGACATGTGCTTTCCTAGTGATCCATGCACCTTATGAACTTGCTCTTGCCATGCTTAGCATCATAAACATGTCTTCTTACTGTTGGTTGCCTTGCCAGGCCATGTATTGCTCTGTGGTGAGTTGTTCAGGCTCACCAACATGCCTACTTATTGATGTTTCTGCCATGTATGAATCTGTAATATAACTTGCCATGTTTACATGGGTGCCACCATATTTTCTGATCCTTTTTGGCTCATGGTCAGTAAGGGACTTTTGTTCTATGCTATTAGTAGAGTCATGCCATGCCTTTGTTTTCAATGATAAGTTCCTGTAACATGTTGTTTGATAGCTCTAAACATTTCAACCTGATGTTATTCCTGCTAAGTCTGAAACTGTTATTATTTGCAATCTTCCCATGCGTGTTTGAGCATGTTCTAGTTGTTTTTGGAGATAGCTCAGTGTTCATGTTTTGTCATGCTTTACCTATACTTCATGCCCATGACTTTTGTTTTCTTGTTGAGATGATGTAGCATATTGTTTTGATGCTTGCAAATTGCAAGATGCCTAGTTGCTGTTTTGGACAGATTGTTGCTATGACTTGTATAGAGTGTATGTGTTGAACCGTTGCTCCGTTTTGAGTGTGCTCTATATGAAACTTGCTTGATTTTGCATGTAGCTTCATATTATCATGTTGCATCCTTGTTTTGGTGTGTTTGCTTGATGTTTGTATGCATTTTGCATCAATGCCAAGTTTGACTTGTTTTGCTCATATCATCTAGGCGTAGCTCCGAATCTAATGAACTTTATATGTAACTTGACTAGAATTTCGTGTAAATTCTCTTGGTGCTCTTTAACTTGCTGTTTAACAACCTCAACTTAAGGTTTATTCAGATCTGGACCAATTTCGAAATTTGCATATGAGGACTTACCGGAATTGTTACATGTTGTTTCCGGCCTCATTTAAACTTGCCTTGATGTGTTGTTCTTGTTTGCATCATCTCTTGCCATGAGTAGCTTAATGTAGCCTTGTCATGCATCGTGCTTGTTGTGCATCATGTCTTGTCTATGTGTGGTGTGTTTACCTATGTTGTGTGCTTCTTCTCGATAGTTCCCGTTTCGTTGCGATCGTGAGGATGCGTTCGTCTACGTGTGGTTCGTCTTCGTGGCTTCATCTTCTTCATGGACTCGTTCTTCTTTCTTGCGGGATTTCAGGCAAGATGACCGCTACCATGGATCTCACTACTATCATTGCTATGCTAGTTGCTTCGTTCTATCGCTATGCTGCGTTGCCTATCATTTGTTCTTCAAGTCTCCCAAATTGCCATGAACCTCTAACCTTTGAAACCCTTCCTAGCAAACCATTGCTTGGCTATGTTACCGCTTTGCTCAGCCCCTCTTATAGCGTTGCTAGCTGCAGGTGAAGTTGAAGATTTCTCCATGGTGGACAGGGTTATGTTGGGATATCACAATATCTCTTATATTATTAATGCATCTATATATTTGGTAAAGGGTGGAAGGCTCGGCCTTATGCCTGGTGTTTTGTTCCACTCTTGCCGCCTTAGTTTCCGTCATACCGGTGTTATGTTCCCGGATTTTGCCTTCCTAACGCGGTCGGGTGATTTATGGGACCCCCTTGACAGTTCGCTTTGAATAAAACTCCTCCAGCAAGGCCCAACCTTAGTTTTACCATTTGCCTCACCACCACCTACTTTTCCCTTGGGAGTAATTAACCCAAGGGTCATCTTTATTATAGCCCCCCCGGGCCAGTGCTTCTCTAAGTGCTGGTCGAACTAGAACCTTCTGGCGCCCCTCGGAAACTTGAGGTCTGGTTTAGTTGTACGGATTGCTCTTCCGGTGTTGCCCTGAGAACAAGATATGTGCAGCTCCTATTGGGATTGTCGGCGCATCGGGCGGCTTTGCTCGTCTTGTTTTACCATTGTCGAATTTTCTTGTAAACCGGGATTCCGAGACTGATCGGGTCTTTGTAACACCCCAAAAATTTAACCAGGTTTTAGTTATTAAAATTTTGCCAAGAGTTTAAAGTTTTTGCCTGCAAGAATATCTCTGTTGATTTCAAAACTTTTCTTTTAATATTAAGGAGTTTTTCCCAAGTGGATCCTTCCAAAACATATTGGACTTATTTTCCCTCTCATTTAAAAACACCTCTCAATCAGTAGATTTATTTATTAAATTATTTCACCCGGAGCTTTATTCATTAAATGACTTGTTTTGAGTTTTGGAGCTCTTTTTGTACTACAACCATTTGATATATTTATCTAAAAATCCAACCAAAATTTGGAGATGTCATGTGATGTCTCTAAATCACTTTTGTGCAATAATATATTTAATTCATTGCATATTTTGAGTGCTACACATGTTTTTATCCTCTGGTCCAGTGAACAGTTTTGCACTACAACCCTTCTAAATATTTGTTTCTAGCTTCCACCAAAATTTTGGGATGTCAGTAGGAGCATATCATTCCATTATATGCAAAAATGCAGGGTTGTTCTTTGAAAATTTTGAGTGAAACAACCTCATCTTCATTCTGGTCCAACATGATGGTTTGTACAACAACCATATTCTTGCTTGCTCTTTGGCCCTATATTCTTTTCCCTACTTTTAGTCCTCAATGCTAAACCCCTAAGTCCATGAGCATGCAACCATTGGCATAATTTTTTTCATGAAATAATGCCATTCACATCCTGTCCAGATTTAAAGTTCTGCAAAACTTGCACTAGCAAGTTTGTGCTTTTCACCAACTAACCTCACCACCCTCTTGTGCATCCGAAGAGACACTGATCCGGAAGATTTGTCCCCTCCAAGAAAGGCCTAGGTGCCTGTGGCATTTTGTCAAACACCTTGAGTGCATAGCCAGATTTGGCATGATTTCAAGTCTACATTGCGAACTTGGTCTCCTGACCAAACCACCATGTCCCTTGTTACCCTTACTAAACCTAGACTAGCCCTAGTCCTTGCCAGCCTCAACCGCGGCCTCTAGGCCACCCTGGCATTTCATCGAGCATGTCCCGGGCATGCTCTGGACACGCCTAGAGCATGCGTATTGCACGAGCCATGCGCCCGAGCCGCCGCGTCACGCCCCGCACTCTCTCCAGCCCGTGACCGACCGCAGCCAGCAAGCCGTGTCCCCTTGCGCGCCACATGCTCCCCCTCACCGCAACGCGCCAAGCAGACCCTCGCCTCGTCCCCGGCAAGCCAAGGACTAGCCGCCACGGCCGCCCGACAGTCCTGCTCAGGTCGGCGCCGCCAAAGCCACCCCGGTTCGCCACCTACCCCTAGGAATAGCGCAAGCTTATCCCCTCGCTCGTCGGCTAGCTCCCGTCGTCGCCACGACGCCCTGACGCTACAGGGAGGCGGTTCGCCGTCGTCCTTATCGCCGGCCGCCTCGAAACCAACCTCCAACGCTATATAAAGGAGCCCCGAGCTCGTCTCCACACACAGGCGAACCCAAGCCACCTTCCTAGGGCCCCCTTTAGCAGCCAGACGACCCGGGGAGGCCTCCTTCCTCATCTCCGGCAACCGCAGCCGCCGCCATTGCCCCAGCCCTTCCAGCACCACCAGAGCCTCCCCCTCTCCGTTCTCTTCACCAAGAGCTTCCTCTTCCTCCCGTGAACCATTTCCCCTGCTCGATTTTGATCAGGGCTCACCGCGGGAGAAAAATCACTTTACCACCGAAACCTTCCTCTGTCGCGGAGCTCGCCGTCGGCAAATCCCTCCACCTCTAACAACGCTGCAACCACCGAAAGGTTCACCCTCGAACCGCGGATCCATCCCCGCCATCAGCACCCCACAAGGACCCGCCGTTCGCCGGCGACGGTCGCCGGAGTCCCGCCTCGACTCGGGACAGAGGGAGAAGAAGGAAGACAGACTTGTCAAACCTGACTAGTGGGCCACCTAGGACCCACTGTCAGTGACTCACGCGCCATCCATGCTGGATAAGTGGAGGCATAAAGTCTCAAGTACGTTTTCTCTATGCGAAAGCGTAACCCCGTTCGAAACGTTTTCTGTTTTTATTTAAATAACAGATTTTTGACCAAACTTTGACCAACTTTAACTTTTTAAATATAAGTCCAAATGAACTGATTCTTTTTCCTACCTCTCTCAAATAATGTCTAGTTTATTTTAAGATTTATTTGAAAACATTTCAAAACAACTTTTTGTGCTGTTTTGATTTTGTGTTTTAATTCAAATATATTCTTTAATAGGATTTTTGAAGATTTCAAGATGTTTTGGAATGCACCCTGTTTTCCCATGACCTAAAGGCAAGCATTCTGAACCCCGGCATAATATTTTTGTGTGTTCAATGACACGTTTATAACATCACCTCACTTTGGAGAAACTTGTTATTTCATGTGATATGATCATATGCATGGGTGCAGGTTAGTGATTTCCATGCTGTTGGAAATGAACACACTTGTGATGGTATTCATCCTCATGTGCCTTGTATGCATGCCGGAAGGAATCCGAGAAAGCCTCCGCCTTGGGTAGGCATGAGCTTGTCGCCGGTCCCCGTCGGGACGGTTGTGTCCGGTATGGCATAGTAAGGTATAATGAGTGTTGATCGTGTTTTTGAAATATAATTGTTATACATGTCATGCAGGGAAATACTTAAACCTCCTGAGTCGACCGTAGAACAAGTCTTGTTCCATTAACCCCATACTTGTTTCGTACTACCACTCGTCTCTACAACAAGTAGAGTACGGTTCAGTAATTTGTCAACCCCTTTCTAGCACACACCATACAGAGGGGCCGGGATGAGGGTACCACGGCCATGGATTAAAGCCAGTCATCCGTTCAGGGGGTATGGGTGTTTCGGTTGTAGCCGAGGGGGTAGCTTCCCCTGTTTTGCGCGCGGTATAAATTTTGTGATCCCATGCTAATCGAGGTTGTAGCCTCCCCACTTAGAGTTTTGCTTAACGGGTGTCGTGGGTGATTCCAGACACCGGTAAGTTAAGCTGGTGTGTGCAAGTCAGGTGCGTTTTCATTCAAAAGACCGTAGACGGAATTAGTCCCGATGGACTAATGGAATCCGTTACACGTGGGTAAAGAGTACACCCTCTGCAGAGATTAAACCTATTCGAATAGCCGTGTCCATGGTTAAGGATTTCAGTCTGGGATGGGTCAAGTGTCGGTCTTAGAGTTGGTCTTCGGAGGTGAAACTATTAAACCAGAACGGGAATTACTACTTGTGACTTGTGATAATTATGATTATTATTATTGTTGACTAACCCGTGATATTATTGTTATCATCGAGTATCTCTGTGATGGTTCTACCTCCGGGATATTCACTATGATTGTTTCTTTTAAAGCCCTTTATGTGGTGTCGCTCAGACGCCCGACTGTGGCATTTCTTTTAAGGCCCTTTATGTGGTGTCGCTCAGACACCCAACTGTGGCATTTCTCTTAAAGCCCTTTATGTGATGTCGCTCAGACGCCCGACTGTGGCATTTCTTTTAAAGCCCTTTAGGTGGTGTCGCTCAGAGGCCCGACTGTGGCATTTCTATTAAAGCCCTTTATGTGGTGTCGCTCAGATGCCCGACTGTGGCATTTCTTTTAAAGCCCTTTATGTGGTGTCGCTCAGATGCCCGACTGTGGCATTTCTTTTAAAGCCCTTTATGTGGTGTCGCTCAGACGCCCGACTGTGGCATTGCTTGTTATTTATTTCATAAATTTTAATACTGCTATGTTATTGCATATTCATAAATAACATGCTTGCATGCAGCAGAGTTTTATTTATCTGTTGTGACTGACGTCATGAGCATAAACTATTTTTAGCATACCATTGTTATGTTATACCTGTGTTCATAATGTTTGCGAGTACATTCAAAGTACTCACTCGCTTGTCCCTGGCTATTGTCTTGGCCAGATTTCTTGCACCGAGAGGAGCGACGCGATGACAGCCTCGGAACCTAAGCAACGATGATAGCAGCCTCGTGAAGAAAGGAATTAACCTGGTCAGCTGTTCCCCTGGGAAATGGAGTCCCAGAAACACTGATGATCCATAAACCGCTTCCGCCATCAACCACTAGAAACCTTTTATTGTACTCACAGACCAAAATGGTCTTGTACTGCATATTCTGTATTTTGCTTGGAATTTCTGTATCAAGTTGATGCCTCATCAGATAACAGTAATCCTGGGGCTGATGAGCATGACGGCCATTTTTCTAGAATTGGTACCCGGAAAACCGGTCGCCACAGTCTTCCTGGGAGAAGGTATATCCTTCGTTGATCGCGAGAGCTTATCATGGGCTAAGTTGGGATACCCCTGTAGGGTATAAACTTTCAAGAGCCGTGCCCGCGGTTATGTGGCAGATGGGAATTTGTTAATGTCCGGTTGTAGACAACTTGACACCTGATCCGAACTAAAACGCATCAACCGCGTGTGTAGCCGTGATGGTCTCTTCTCGGCGGAGTCCGGGAAGTGAACACGGTTTCCGTGTTATGATTGACGTAAGTAGGAGTTCAAGATCACTTCTTGATCATTACTAGATGACGACCGTTCCTTTGTTTCTCTTCTCGCTCTCATTTGCGTTGGTTAGCCACCATATATGCTTAGTCACTGCTGCAACCTCACCACTTTACCCTTCCTTTCCCATTAAGCTTTGCTAGTCTTGATACCCATGGTAATGGGATTGCTGAGTCCTCGTGGCTCCTGATTACTACAACAACGATTGCAGTACAGGTTATGCGATGATCTTGGCGAGAGCAATGTTTGCTGTTTTGGAGTTCTTCTTCGCTTCTTCTTCGATCGGGGATAGGTTCGGTCGGCAGCACTGGGCTAGCGAGGTGGATGTCGTTTGAGCTTGTTTGTGTTTCATCCGTAGTCGGATGTTGCTCTTATGTAATATGTTGTTGTATTCGTGTGGCATTTTATGCCTTTTGTATGTATCCCCATCTATTATGTAATGTTGATGTAATGATATCCACCTTGCAAAAGCGTCTTCAAGATGCGCTACTATCCTTAGTGGGACCTTGAGTTCCTTTAGGATAGGGCCGCATCTTAGGCGTGACAAGTTGGTATCAGAGCCTCGACTGACCCTAGGAGCCCCCTTGATTGATCGTGTAGTTTGGCCGTTTTCGAGTCTAGAAGAAAACTGTTTTTTTTGGAGTCTAGTTATATCGGAGAGTAGGAATTCTTTTTACTCCTCTGCCCCTTCGTCGCTCTGGTGAGGAATCTTGACATAGGTGTTTTGAACTACCCCTCTTCCCCTTCAAATTTTTCCTTTAGGTTCACGCAGTTGGTTTTCCGATCGGTTGTTCTCAGCTCTTTTCATTCGTTGCTTTTCTCGTCTAGTTGACTCGAACCTCTTTGTCTTTTGCGAGATCAATCCTCAGTTGTTTTTTTCCCACCTGCCCGCCCTTTCCTTCTCGGAGCCGGAGTCCATAATTGAGTATCCATCGTACTCGTGCGAAGTCTTTGCTTTCTTTCCTCAATGATTTCAACTGGTGTTTTCTCTTCAAGGTATTCGTCGGTTCCCCCTTCCAGTTGCCTGTGTTTTTCCCGCCCTCCCATCCTTTTTCTTCCCGGAGTCTGAGCCTCTTTCGAGCATCAATTCCTTTCGTGTGGAGTCTCTTCAGTCTTCCCTCAATCATCTCAACCGGTGAATTCTCATCTCATTTGGCGTTCTTCACCTCTTTTCTTTTTCGGTGGATTCAATTCAAGTTTTTTCGGTGTTGATCACATTCTTTCCCTCGGCTAAAGTGTTTTCCTTGCTCGTTCGCCTCTCGCCAGCTTATCCGTCCGGAGTGTTAAGACATCTCAGGAGATTCGTCTGTGTTCGAATTAATTCGAGGTTACCACCTCATTTAAATATTTCAATTCTTCCGGTGCATCATCTATCTGTTCAACAATCCTTTCCAACGGTGTTTTTTTCTCTTTAGTGGGCCCTAACCCACAGGTCTTTTCCCAGGATCTTACCTGACTCTTCTAATATCCCCGGAGTTATTCTCAAATTCTTTTCAAGTGTGACGTAAGAATGAATTTCATCAGTCACATGTTTTTCCAAGATCTCTTTCAAATCATTTCATTGTTGGCTCAACCTCTTCGCTTTCATTCTTCCGGAGTATCTCAGTAATTCCCGTGGTGTTTCTCGTCGTCATTCTCAACTTTGAAGACCGAAGAAGATTTCTCTTAAATCTTGTACGTTCTCCCGGAGATTCACGGTGCTAGCTCGATGTTATCCTATCAAATTGTTTCAAGTCATGCAAATTCTTTTCATCCATCCGGAGCATTTCAGGAGTTGCTTTCTCTCTCGATCATCCGGAGGCCATCTTTTCGGAAGATTTCTTCGTTCTAAGTTTTCAGATTCGTTCTCCAATTATTCTATATCCGTGCCCTTTCGTTCATCTCAATATTATCCCGGTGCTTCCTTCAAGTGTTCTTTAATCAGCTCATGATCTATTTGTTCTTTTGCATCTAAATCCCCTCTAGCTTATTGGTTCTTCTAATTTTTCCCGGTGATTCATTCTCTTTTGTCATTCAATTTTGAATTCTTACGGTGGTTCATTCAAGATTCTTTTTTCCTTTGTTATCATATTAATCCAATCATTCTTTTCAATCCTACCGGTGGTTCATGAAGACCTTCTCAAGTTTGCGATATGCCACTTCTCAATCCTTTTCAAGAAGGATAAGTAGTATGCTAAATCCTTTGCTTGTCATCAATTTAAGTTGATAAAGGATAATCATACAATAAATCTTATTCTTATTTCATTCAATGAGTAATCCCTTCCTTCGGAGTTTGTTCTTGATGAATAAATTCTAGTTCCAAGTGTTTCATCTTTTCTTTTCCGGAGTTCAAATTTCCTCGACAATTTCATCGGAACCTCCATCTAAATCACCGCAAGGCTCATCTTATTCTTTCATCCTTCATTCTATCTCGTCATCCTTTCGTCACCGGAGTTCTTCATGGTGGTTCTTCATGATTTAACTCATTCTTCAAGAGTTCATCAAGACTTTGTTGGAGAAATTCAAATATCCTTTCCTCTTGCATCTCGAAGTGCAATTAATTCTCCGTATCCTTTTGAAGTGGAGTTTTGCATTTCTTCGTTCTTCTTAGCTATTTAATCTTTTCCGTTTGTGGTCGGCTATCACCTTATGATTTTGAGATGTTACCTATTAGTCCACAACAAGCGTATTCTTTTCATTGTTGATTTTCTCAACAACTCTGTTTAAACCTTCCTTCTAAAGATGCTTTCAATTTCATTCGTGGCACAAGTTGTCATTTTCTTCTCCATTCTTTTCATTCAACTTTTTCAATTCTTTCCGGAGGTTTTGTGTCACGTCTTCATCAAGTATCATTCCATCCTCTCTAGCTCGTGTTCTATTCCTCCATGTTCTAGCCGGAGTGCTGCCTAAATCCTTTCAGTCTTATTCATTTCTTATCTTGTTCTAACTAGAGTGGTTTTAGTCTATCTGACTTCGTGAGCTTTCGATTCTCGTCTTTCTCGTCGTTCCTCTCTTTTCTCGAGTTCTCTCGATTCTTTGCTTCTTCTCTTGAGTTCTTGTTTCACCTCATCCCTTTTCCCTTCCGACTCGGTCCTAAGATCTCGGGACGAGATCTCTTGTTAGTGGAGGAGTGTTGTAACGCCCCGGATTCGTTGCGCCAGGTGTTCGCCAGTTATTCGCCGCCGTTGCCATGTCATTTGCTTGCGTGTTGCATTTTATCATGTCATCATGTGCATCTCATCTTGCATACGTGTTCGTCTCATGCATCCGAGCATTTTCCCCGTTGTTCGTTTTGCAACCCGGCACTCCTATGTCCTCCGGCGTCCCCTTTTGTCTCTTGTTGTGAGCGGGTGTTAAACGTTCTCGGAATGGCCTGAGGTTTGCCAAGCGGCCTTGGTATAGCACCAGTAGACCGCCTGTCAAGTTTCGTGCCATTTGGAGGTCGTTTGATACTCCAACGGTTAACCGGGTAACCGTAATAGCCTCTTTTGTTGCAGCCCAACACCCCCTCCAAACTGGCCCAAAACCCAGCAAACTCCCCTCCATGCTCTCGGTCGTTCGATCACGATCGTGTGGGCGAAAACCGCTCCTCATTTGGACTCTCCTAGCTCCCTCTACCTATAAATATGTGGCCTCCCCCGAAAATCCCGCGCAGATGAAACCCTAGCCCCGCTCCTCTACGCCACCGGACATGCCCGCCGCCGTCCGGACATGCCCACCGCAGCCGGCCACGTCGCCCGGCCAATGGCGAGGCGACACGTCATCACCTCCGCCTCCCTCCTCACGTCGCCACCTGTCCCATGGCGCCGCATGGCCCGCCTTGGAGCCCATGAGGCCCGAACGAGCCCGCGAGGCCCGATCCGAGCCGCCCAGCGCCACCGTCCCTCTCGCCGCTGCCCGGCCTCCGCCCCAGCGCCGCCTCGCCTCCCCGCCAGCGACCCGAGCCCCGCCGTCACCTCGCGAGCACGCCTCCGCCGCCTCTCGCCGCTCGTCGTCCGACCCCATGGCGCGCCGCTCGCCCGCCTCCACGACCCGAGCCTCCTCGCGCCCGGGTCCGGCTGGATCCGGTCGGGGAGAGGCCCCGCCGCCGCGCCCCGTCGCCGGATCTCCCTCGCCTACGCCCCCCGCTTCCGTTTTCCGGCGAGATCCTCCGGCCACCGCTGTTCCCGCCCGCGTTGACTTTCCCCGGGTTGAGAAAATGGCCAAGTCCCTGAGATTCTCATATTATGTTGCCATGTTTGACCTGCTATAACTCCATGCATATAGGTTCGATTCATGCATATGATATATGGAATTGTTCGTCTCGACGAGTACTTCATTTCATTCCATTGTATCAGTTTCATTTGAGCTCATATTGATGCCTGAAATGCTGTTGGAAGAGTGCTAGTTGATGTTAATCTGCTGAAACTGTTATAACATGCTCATTTGTCATTTTTGCCATGTTTTATGTGTGCATCCTATGAGGTTGATGTCTACATGTGTTTTGATCTGTGCCATGCCATCTTTCTAGTGGTGCCATCCATGTATTTTTGTGAGTTGTGTGCTGAGTGCATCAAGCTTGTTAAGTAGTGTACTTGCTGTTGCTGTTTTGCTAGGTTGATTCTGTTATTTCGTGATGCTATGTTAACCTGCTCCTACAAGTCATCCATGCATAATCTGAAGATTGTTCACTAAGGATGTTTTGTTATACATGTCTTGCTCTATCCATTCATGCCCATGGTTGCATTTATAGCCTGCTCTAACATGTTGTTATCTTGCTCCAAAGTTGCTAAATAATGTTGCTGTCAGCCTGTTAACATTAAGTTAAGTTTTGGACATGTGCTTTCCTAGTGATGCATGCACCCTATGAACTTTCTCTTGCCATGCTTAGCTTCATAAACATGTCTTCTTACTATTGGTTGCCTTGCCATGCCATGTATTGCTCTGTGGTGAGTTGTTCAAGCTCACCAACATGCCTACTTATTGTTGTTTCTGCCATGTATGAATCTGTAATATAACTTGCCATGTTTACATGGGTGCCATCATATTTTCTGATCCTTTTTGGCTCATGGTCAGTAAGGGACTTTTGTTCTATGCTATTAGCAGAGTCATGCCATGCCTTTGTTTTCCATGATAAGTTCCTGTAACATGTTGTTTGATAGCTCTAAACATTGCAACCTGATGTTATTCCTGCTAATTCTGAAACTGTTATTATTTGCAATCTTCCCATGCGTGTTTGAGCATGTTCTAGTTGTTTTTGGAGATAGCTCAGTGTTCATGTTTTGTCATGCTTTTCCTTTACTTCATGCCCATGCCTTTTGTTTTCTCGTTGAGATGCTGTAGCATATTGTTTTGATGCTTGCAAGATGCCTAGTTGATGTTTTGGACAGATTGTTGCTATGACTTGTATAGAGTGTGTGTTGAACCGTTGCTCCGTTTTGAGTGTGCTCTATATGAAACTTGCTTGATTTTGCATGTAGCTTCATATTATCATGTTGCATCCTTGTTTTGGTGTGTTTGCTTGATGTTTGTATGCATTTTGCATCAATGCCAAGTTTGACTTGTTTTGCTCATATCATCTAGGCGTAGCTCCGAATCTAATGAACTTTATATGTAACTTGACTAGAATTTCGTGTAGATTCTCTTGGTGCTCTGTAACTTGCTGTTTAACAACTTCAACTTAAGGTTTATTCAGATCTGGACCAATTTCGAAATTTGCATATGAGAACTTACCGGAATTGTTACATGTTGTTTCCGGCCTCATTTAAACTTGCCTTGATGTGTTGTTCTTGTTTGCATCTCTTGCCATGAGTAGCTTCATGTAGCCTTGTCATGCATCATGCTTGTTGTGCATCATGTCTTGTCTATGTGTGGTGTGTTTACCTATGTTGTGTGCTTCTTCTCGATACTTCCCATTTCATTGCGATCGTGAGGATGCGTTCGTCTACGTGTGGTTCGTCTTCGTGGCTTCATCTTCTTCATGGACTCGTTCTTCTTCCTTGCGGGATTTCAGGCAAGATGACCGCTACCCTGGATCTCACTACTATCATTGCTATGCTAGTTGCTTCGTTCTATCGCTATGCTGCGTTGCCTATCATTTGCTCTTCAAGCCTCCCAAATTGCCATGAACCTCTAACCTTTGACACCCTTCCTAGCAAACCATTGCTTGGCTATGTTACCGCATTGCTCAGCCCCTCTTATAGCGTTGCTAGCTGCAGGTGAAGTTGAAGATTTCTCCATGGTGGACAGGGTTATGTTGGGATATCACAATATCTCTTATATTATTAATGCATCTATATATTTGGTAAAGGGTGGAAGGCTCGGCCTTATGCCTGGTGTTTTGTTCCACTCTTGCCGCCCTAGTTTCCGTCATACCGGTGTTATGTTCCCGGATATTGCGTTGCTAACACGGTTGGGTGATTTATGGGACCCCCCTAACAGTTCGCTTTGAATAAAACTCCTCCAGTAAGGCCCAACCTTGGTTTTACCATTTGCCTCACCACCACCTACTTTTCCCTTGGGAGTAATTAACCCAAGGGTCATCTTTATTATAGCCCCCCCGGGCCAGTGCTTCTCTAAGTGCTGGTCCGAACTAAACCCCCTTTGCGCCCCTCGGGAAACTTGAGGTCTGGTTTTAGTTGTATGGATTGCTCATCCGGTGTTGCCCTGAGAACGAGATATGTGCAGCTCCTATCGGGATTGTCGGCGCATCGGGCGGCTTTGCTGGTCTTGTTTTAGCATTGTCGAAATGTCTTGTAAACCGGGATTCCAAGACTGATCTGGTCTTCCTGGGAGAAGGTATATCCTTCGTTGATCGCGAGAGCTTATCATGGGCCAAGTTGGGATACCCCTGCAGGGTATAAGCTTTCGAGAGCTGTGCCCGCGGTTATGTGGCAGATGGGAATTTGTTAATGTCCGGTTGTAGACAACTTGACACCTGATCTGAACTAAAACACATCAACCGCGTGTGTAGCCGTGATGGTCTCTTCTTGGAGGAGTCCGGGAAGTGAACACGGTTTCCGTGTTATGATTGACGTAAGTAGGAGTTCAGGATCACTTCTTGATCATTACTAGATGACGACCGTTCCTTTGTTTCTCTTCTCGCTCTCATTTGCGTTGGTTAGCCACCATATATGCTTAGTCGCTGCTACAACCTCACCAGTTTACCCCTTCCTTTCCCATTAAGCTTTGCTAGTCTTGATACCCATGGTAATGGGATTGCTGAGTCCTCGTGGCTCACAGATTACTACAACAACAGTTGCAGGTACAGTTTATGCGATGATCTTGACGCAAGAGCGATGTTTGCCTGTTTTGGAGTTCTTCTTTTGCTTCTTCTTCGATATAGGGATAGGTTCCAGGTCGGTAGCCTGGGCTAGCAGGGTGGATGTCGTTTGAGCTTCTGTTTGTGTTTCATCCATAGCCGGATGTTGCTCTTATGTAATATGTTGTTGTATTCGTGTGGCATTGTATGCCTTTTGTATGTATCCCCATCTATTATGTAATGTTGATGTAATGATATCCACCTTGCAAAAGCGTCTTCAAGATGCGCTTCTATCCTTGGTGGGACCTTCGAATTCCTTTAGGATAGGGCCGCATCTTGGGCGTGACAGCTATGCAGTACAACTCTGCTTTCAGCGGGGCAAGAAGGTCTCCAACAACATCGCAAAATTTGAAGGCTTGCTCGCTGGGCTCAGGGCCGTGACCGCGCTGGGGGTAAAGCGCCTCACCATCAAGGGCGATTCCCAGCTTCTTGTCAATTTCTCCAACAAGGAGTACACACCTAAGGATGAACACATGGTGGCGTACCTAGAAGAGGTGCGCAAGATGGAGAAGCGGTTCATGGGCGTGGAGCTGCAGCATGTGCCATGTGGGACGAACAAAGAAGCAGACGCCATCGCCAAAAGAGCCTCTCACAGGATCCCTCAGGAGCCAGGGGTGTTTGAGGAGCGGCTGTTCAAGCCATCTGTGGTTCCACATATCACGACTCTAGTAGCACCTCAGGAGGACCTGCCAGAGGCACCAGAGACAGGAGCTCCAGCCTGTGGTCATTCCTCAGGAGACCACTTGCTGCTCGCGCTTGAGCATGAGGAGGGTTGCTGGACGGAGGAGTTCAAGGCGTATTCACTTCAGGGGACCCTACGAGAGAAGGAGGAGGACGCCGAGCGCGTGGCCCGCCAGGCCACCACGTACTGCATCAAATATGGTGAGTTATATCACAGGAGGCCCAATGACGTTTCTTTGTGGTGCATCTCCAGGGAACAGGGGCTCGAGCTGCTGGCGGACATACATGGTGGCGACTGCGGGCACCACTCCTCATCCCGCACCCTGGTGGGCAAGGCGTTCCGCAGCGGCTTCTACTGGCCCACCGCGCTCAATGACGCTACAGAGATGGTGCGCTCTTGTGAACCATGCCAGTTTCATGCCAAGCAGATCCATCAGCCCGCGCAAGGCCTCCAGACGATACCGCTCATGTGGCCGTTCGCAGTCTAGGGGCTGGACATCTTGGGGCCATTCCCTCGGGCGCCAGGAGGCTACCGATACCTCTACGTCGCCATCGACAAGTTCACCAAGTGGGAGGAAGTAGAAGCCATGCGCACCATCCCATGAGGATCAATCGTCAAGTTCATCAAGGGAATTGTGAGCTGATTTGGGGTCCCCAATCCCCGACAATGGCTCGTAGTTCACCAGCAATCTTTTCAAAACATATTGTGCTAACCTTTGAACGCAGATCTGCTACGCCTCAGTAGCACACCCACGGAGCAATGGACAGGCTGAAAGGGCCAATGCAGAGGACCTGAGGGGCCTCAAGACCCACACTTTGAAGAAGAAGCTCGAGGCCTGCGGCAGGGGCTAGCTCGACGAGCTACAGTCCGTGTTGTGGTCCATCCGCACTACCGCAACCAAGCCAATAGGAGAAACGCATTTCTTCCTCATCTACGAAGCAGAAGCGGTTCTTCCTCATGAGGTCAGGCATTGCTCCACGCGGATCCTGGCGTTCGACGAAACGCAACAAGACGCCACGCAGAGGATGGATCTCATGCTGGGGGAGGAACGCCGCCGTTAGGCCTCGCTCCAAGCAGCGAGGTACCAGCAGGTGCTGCGGTGGTACCACTGCCGCAGCGTCCGCTCTAAGACGTTAGAGGTGGGCGGTCTCGTCCCGAGGCGGGTGCTCTCCACGGAGGGGCTACATAAGCTCTCTCCCATGTGGGAGAGCCCTTATAGGGTTGCTAGTGTCTCTAGGCCTGGCGCCTAGAGACCCAGGACGGGGTCCCCATCCAGAATGCCTAGAACATCCAGCACCTCTGAAAGTTCTACCCCTGAAGAAAGGCTCCGACCTGTGAAGGTCTCCGCTCATGACACTCTCATGTAATAATGAGTGGGGCTGTACATAACCCGGAGTCTCCTGAGAGTCACCCTGGGGCCTCATGGGGGCTCCCTCCCACGCCCTAGTGGTAGCACTTAGCTCCACGCTGGTGAGAAGACTAGATTAGGTGCCGGACGCGGCTGTTCATTTGCTTTCTGAAGTTGCTTGCGGTTTTCTTAGTAAGTTTTTCAAAGGATTTGGTATTCACGAGCGCTGGTTCCTCAAGTGTGTTTTCTCCTAAGCTGCTTTGGTCTAAGGACGTGAGGGAGGTGGCAGTTGCCCGCCACTTCTCCTCGCGCTCCTCACGCGTGGGGCTAGGTAGGTGTGTGCGCCTAGGGCTTGCCTTTGCGCGCATGCACCATGCCGAACCCCGTTATTTCGGCTTTATCCTCCCGAGGAGCCCTCGATCGAGTCCCGCTGGCACCAGCACCCCTCACGTCCGTGCCCCCCGGGCAGCGCGACGTGGTGCATCAGGCCCTTAACCTATGGCAAGGGGCTCGCGTAAAGGGGAGCAAGTCGCTCGACAAATTTTCTCTTCCTGCAAGGGATGGCTTTGCCTTTCTACGGCCCCCGAGGGAACAAGATGTATCTCTTGACGGCAGAGGGTGTACGCCCTGGGAGGCCTGTCAAGTACCTAAGGATGGGTTCTCATGAGGCGGAGGACGACCGCACATATCACGCTAAGCCTTCCTATCTTGACCCGCTCAAATTACAAATACTGCAACACAGCATCAAGATAAACAACAGTAACATAAAAAGGCATAACAGCAGCAGTTCATTACACACCCTCGCAGGGTACATTCTTCTTCTTTTTTATTTGCAGGGGAAAAGAAAAGCTAAACAAAGAGGGTCCGAAAGCGTGCGGGCTTGGCACCAGTGCCGCATCCTCAAGCAGCGCCTCAAGGCAGCCCGACGCTCCACCAGTTCTCCCACAGCTGATCTGCGGCCACCGGCCTTGAGTCCAAGTTCGCCGGCCCCCAGCTTCAGGCTGGGCTCCTCTCCGGCTTCACTGGAGCGCTGCGACAGGATGAGGCACCAGCATCCTCGATGCGAGCACGACAACGCGGAGGCCGGTCGTAGCCACCGCTGCTCGAGCTCTCACCCGAGGAGGAGCTGCCGCCACAAGAGGAGGAACGCGCGTCCCCAGGGCCAAGTTCACCATCACCACCATCATTGTTGTTGCTATCCTCCTGGCAACACCCCACGCGGGGGCCGTCCCCCCTGAATACCCTCAAGTAGAGGGACGCCAGGCCGTCGTACTTGAAGTGGAGGGTGCACCTTCCACCCAGGCGAGGCGCGCGGATGAAAGTCTGCCAGCCACGGGTCAGCACCACGCTGCCAGAGGCAGAAACCTCAGTGCTGACCCACGAGGCTCTGCTGCAGCACCCATCAGCCTGCAGACAAAGGCCAGCGAGCCCCGAAGAACGAAGCTCGCTGGAGAATAAGCGGAGGAACCGGATCGAGGTGTCGGACGGGCTCTGCGACCACACCACAAACTCGGGAAGCACCTCCAGCAAAGAAAAGCGCGGCCGAGGCGGGCGCACGATCACAGCGCGCCTCCCTTCGTCATGGGGGATGCTCCGAGGCCGGTAGCCCCCGTCGTGGGAAGAGGTGCCATCACAGGCGCCCGGTGCAACGCTGCCTTTGGGGGGTGCGCGCCCGCGCCCCCTGGATGCTGCCGGAGGGGCCGCAGGGTGCTTGCGGGGATGGCCACGACCCCTCTTGGGAGGAGGGAAGGCTGGCCCCTCCTGGGGGGCCTTCCCTTTCTCGGCCGCTAAGAACCTCTTTGGCAACGCCATGGGAGCAAGACGGAGAGGAAATAAGCAAGCGGGAGCAAGACAAAGGGAAGATGGACAGGGGCTCCACCCCTCCCTCACATTTATACTCAAGGGAGGCCGACGGCCTCCACGATGTCGCGCATCATGACCCCCTCCATGCAGCATCGACTAGTCAAGTCGAGCAGTTGCCGAGGCAGCGTGGGGAAGCGGAGTTGCCCATGTCTAATCAGTCGCCACACGTCATCAAGGCCACAGGCGGTTAGGGCCCGCAGCGCTCCGCACTTGCCACTTGGCTTTGCCTGGAAGCCAAGTCGGAAGCGCTTGGGCGGGGCTACTGATCGGCGTCGGACTTGGGGTATCGATCCTGCACTGCGGCCCACCACGTGGCTCCATCGACAACTGTGCGACCCAGCTTCGACACCAACACAACAAAACCCTCGCGAGGGGCCAAGCCTGGCGAGGCGGACAACACCAAGACCCCCCAAGGAGCTGGCCTCCTCAGGAGGGCTCCTGAGGGGCGGAGATATCAATGCAGCTACCTCATGAGGCTCAGCTGACGTGAGCCATGACGACCAAGGCCAGGCGGGTGCCAGGCGGGTGCAGAGCATAGGTTTCCTCTTCGGGGCAAGGGCGGCAAGCCACAGGCGGGGAGTCCCGAGGAATCAGCCAAAGGCTTCCATTCTGGTGCAACAAGACCAAGACCGCTAGGACGGCTGGACGGAGGTCATCACCGAGCCCACCGCGACGTCACGACCAGAGGCTTTTTGCAGGCGAATACTACTTTTGCCAGAATAGACTGTACTACTTGTCCCCTTTAAAGTCCTGCCATGGTGGAATCCCTTCCCGCTCATATTTGGGAAGAGGACCAAGGCGACTATATATAGGACTTAGCCACCACCATTGGAGGGGGACCAAAACCAGAGCAAGTAGAGCACCACAACAGCTCAAGAACACCTCACCTCCCGAGGCTTGTTCATCCTTGTAACTAGTTCATCCATAGCCCCTCGAGGCAATCCACCACACCACACTGGAGTATAGGGTATTACACCACAATGGTGGCCCGAACCAGTATAAATCTCTTTGTCTTTGTGTCTTTGTGAGCTCTTCGCACTAGGCTAGGGAGGATCGCGAGTAGGCAGACTGGGCAGGTTGAGATCTCCGCACGCACCCCAGTGTTCGAACCTCTCACGGGTTGCCGGACCCCGAAATCTGACAACACCAATATGTTTGAAAATTCCTTCCAATTTACTACACATGGAATTAACTCGCACACAAGTACATAAATATGATTTTTCAAACGGTTATCGTTAGCTGTTGCATGTACATGTAGTTCAAATTTGAATTATGGTCATTAAATTGCTAGAAAATCATTTAAATGTCTTAAAAAGGTCAAATGACCCCAATATTCCAAATGTTTACATGAAAGTTGTATTCATGCACATTAACGGTAGAAAAAGTTTGAAGGCCATAAGAGGAAGCAACCGCCGGTTTGTCGTTAAACATGCATTTTTTCCTCTCAGAACCATGAATCTTCTAGTGAGATGCTCCGGTTTGTGTGAGGTGTGTGTCCAAACTTTTGTCAAACAGGCCAATTTTTTACCGCAGCATCTCGGTGCCATGCCATTACGTCAAGCAAGGTTTCATGTATTTCTGATCATTTCTTAATTTTTTGGATTTTAAATGCCATGGCACTCAATGCTTGTGTCCAAGCCGTGACACCAGTGTGTTTGAAAATTCCTTCCAATTTACTACACATGGAATTAACTCACACACAAGTACACAGATATGATTTTTCAAACCGTTATGGTTAGCTGTTGCATGTACGTGTAGTTCAAATTCTAAATACAGTCATTAAATGGCTAGAAAATCACCCTATAAAGGTCAAATGATCCCTGAAATTTTCCAAATGTTACATGACAGTTGTATTAGTGCACGTTAATGGTAGAAAAAGTTTGAAGGCCATAAGAGGAAGCTAACACCGCTTCGTCATCGAACATGCATTGTTCCCTCTCGGAACCACGACTCCTCTAGTGAGATGCTCCGGTTTGTGAGGGGTGTGTGTCTAAATTTTGTCAAACAGGCCAACTTTGTTTTACCACAACATCTTGGTGCCATGCAGTTACTTCATGCAAGGTTTCAAGTATTTTTTATCATTTTTTTGCAATTTAAATTCCATGGCACTCTTTGTGTCCAAGTCGTGACACCAATATGTTTAAAATTCCTTCAAATTTACTGCATATGGAATTAACTTGCACACAAGTACACAAATATGATTTTTCAAATCATGATGGTTAGCTCTTGCATGTACATGAAGTTCAAATTTGAATTACAACCATTATATGGCTAGAAACCCACTTAATGTCTTAAAAAGGTCAAATGAACCCTTACACTTTCCAAACATTAACATGATAGTTGTATTAGTGCAGTTAACGGTACAAAATTTTCTTGTACATTTTGAACACCATGTGTAGCCACTATACTCCAAATTTGTCTTTTATAGCTAATACAAAAATCAACATCACACACTTTTTGTTGTAGGAACCGTTTGCGAAATTTGTGGGTCTATTTATGTCTGCCTCCATAAGCTTTGTCGGCTTCGTCTGCTTTAGTGCCGTTCACTACCGAATCCATGACTCCCCGATCCCCATTCCCCAATCCCTTCTTGCAAAGAATGACGTTGTGGAGACGCTTCATGAGGGCCCGTACGGTGGCTGCATCCTCCCCGAGAGCCGCCACCTGCCCCGAGAACGCATCGGCCTATGAAGAGAGTTCGGTCGCATCCGCCGAGAGGGCATCTGCAGTAGCCAAGAGGACTGCAGCAGCTGTTGTGGTGACGACTACAAATGACAAGAGCACTAGAGCAGCCGTACGTGCCGCCGATGTCGCCCTAGCCTGGGTCGAGACCATTCACGCCAAGATCAAGGACGCCCACGCCAAGATATTCCAGGCCTCCTCAAAATCCAGTAAAAAACCCATGTCAAAAAAGGCGGCGGAGGCCATGGCACTCCTGCTTCCTCATGAGATCGCCGAGCAGGAGTTGGAGATGCAGGAGGAGGCGGAGATCGAGGAGCACCAGGAGGAGGAGTTGCGCGTGGCTGAGGAGGAGGTAGAGAAGAGCATTTTCATCGAGGAATCAATGGTGGAGTACCACCACGAGCTCTAGAGCAGCTAATACTACGAGTACTACAACCTTGCGGGCGACGCCGAGGACGAGGACGATGATGTGGTCGACTTCAGCCTGGGAGACACAGAGTCCACAAATGGTGGCATGTCGCCAGGATAAGTCATCGACATCTCATCTTACTCTGGAAAGGCATAGGGCAGCGCGTTTGTGGCTTTGTTAAATTTATGCGTACTTGACCTTTGTTTCTAACGTTAGTCTTTTGTTTGAGCGATGTTTAGGTCAACTGGCTCTATTTAATTACTAAAATTGCTCATTTCAGTAAGTGTGTTATGTGTGCTGTAGGCTTTTTTGTGTACCCAAATTAGTAAACGATGTTAAATTATGCAATGACGTGGATGAGCACAGTACCCCAGGAAATTTCCACAAAACTTTGAATGATCAAACTCATTGATGCGCGTAAAGCAGAAGAATTGTTTGTGAATTCATTCAAAGTGAATGGTGTCCGGTGGCACCGCGCGAAAAGTGTCTGTCCACCATTCCAAATAGTTGGCCTACTACCAAATTATCTAACTCTTCCGCCCTCCCCAAACCTTTTATCCCCGACCACAAGTCACATTTCCCCTGTTTTCTTCTTCCTTCCTTCCCAAGCTATAGCCGCTTCCTCGCTCTTGCCGTCTCACATCTGACCGTCGTGGTCGCCATGGTCTTCTCCAATGACCTCTCCAGTGGTTCCTCCGACGACGACGACTCTTTCACCGCCGGGTATGCCTCCATCGTCTCTCTCGGGTTATGATTTAGAATAAAGGATTTTAACCCGGTGGCCGATTTGAGTCATTTCTTCCTCTTGCAGCTCCCTAGGACCATCAGTTGCAAAGAATGGAGCAGGGTGGCTGAAGATCTGCCTGCTTGTTGTCACCATCAATCTCCATGAGTGAAGTTAGTTGCGTTTGAATCTGTGGACAGTGGGAGGAAGTTTCTGGTATGTGCAGAGAAGGTTAGCCTCACTTCCATTGTTACAAATCATTTGTTAGATGTGATTCATATACTGTCACTGTGCTATGTTATTCTAGATGTGATTAAGACATTATCATAGTTTCTACCTAGTATCTAAAAATGTTGCCATCTCATCAGCGGTGCCCTGAGAAAATTATTTGGCACCACTTCAACAGTTTGTGGAGCCAACTTTGCTCCACACATCCAAGCAGCCAAGCGATAATCCTCTGGAGAAGCAACCAAAGCGCCGACGTCAGCGACACCGCTCTGAATCCCGCCACAACAAAAACAGCGATAACGACACAAGAAAGAATAATACCCTGGACGACTCCAAAGGTAACGACAACCCCACGGACCCAGCGATGGAGCAGGATGAGCCAGGGGACAGCAAACATAGTCCGGGGCCACTGTCCGATCACTGCCTTATAAACCTGTCTCCGGAGAGGAGAACTGTCTAGACAACAATGCACTCATCATCCCGGAAAGGCACTTGGAACAAGAGAACCTCCAAAAAAGGCTTATCTCCACGTGAGGAGCTTGAAGAAGCAGAAGCAAAGGCTTAAGGCCACGTAGGACACGCTCAACCACAAATGGAACAAACTGCTCGACACTGACGAAAAATACGGTGGCAATCGCCACACAAAGAGCTACCCAAAGCGCAAGCTGCTGCTTCAATTCGACTACGAGGCTATAGAGCCCATCCTGCCGAAAAATAATACGGCCGATCTGCCGGGCTGACCACCCCGTGGCCGAGACAGACCGGCTAATGACACCACACACAAGTCAGCACACGATCTATGTGAGCACCTGGACAAAAGAGCCGGTATGGCCAGGTCCATCTATGGATCTAGGAAGCGTGCTCCTACGCAGGATCACGGCCACCAAAACGACTATACTGATCGAATACCAGCTCGGAATCAACACCGAACACTACAACCATCGGAAGCATGCCATGACACATCCAAATACAGGGGTGCCATGCACCCCCTGTGCTTCACCGATGAGGTGCTAGATCGTGAATTTCCAGAGGGATTTAACCCACAAATATAGAGTCATATGACGGAACGACAGACCCTGCAGTCTGGATTGAGGACTTTATTCTTCACATCCATATGGCGCGCGGAGACGATCTCCACGCCATCAAATACCTGCCTGTCAAGTTGAAAGGACTAGCTCGGCACTGGTTGAAAAGCCTCCCTGAAAACTCAGTTGGAAGTTGGGAGGAACTTGAGGATGCTTTCAGGGCCAATTTTCAAGGGACATATGTCCGACCTCCGAACGCAGACGATTTAAGTTACATAATCCAACAACATGGAGAGTTAGCCCGTAAGCTTTGGAACAGATTTCTCACCAAAAAGAACCAAATTGTCGATTACCCGGATGTTGAAGCCTTAGCGGCTTTCAAACACAGTGTCCGCGACGAATGGCTCGCTAGACACCTCGGCCAGGAAAAACCAAGGACAATGGCAGCACTAACAAGCCTTATGACCCGCTTTTGCGCGGGCGAGGACAGTTGGTTGGCCCGCAGCGGCACCAGCGACCCAGGCACATCCGAAATCAGGGACAACAATGGGAAACCGCGACGCAATAAAAACAAGTGCCAAAATAATGAAGACAACCCAGACAACACGGCTGTAAACACCGGATTCAGGGGCTCTCGACCCGGTCAACGGAAAAAGGCATTTAAAGGCAGCAGAGATGGACGTCCAGCCTAAACAAAATTCTAGACAGATCATGTCAAAATCATGGCACCCCCGAGAAACCTGCGAATCACACCAACAGAGAATGTTGGGTCTTCAAGCAGGCCGGCAAGCTAAACGCCGGACACAAGGGGAGGGAGCCGCCAAGTGAAGACGAGGATGAACCTCGCCAGCCGAACACTGGGGGACAGAAAAATTTCCACAACAGGTCAAAACAGTAAACATGATTTACACGACCCACATAACAAAGAGGAAGCGCAAACGCGCACTCCGAGACGTATACGCTGTAGAACCAGTTGCCCCCAAATTCAACCCATGGCCGGCCTGCCCGATCACTTTCGATCGCAGGGACCATCCGACTAGTATCCAGCATGGAGGTTTGGCTGGCTTGGTACTCGACCCAATAATTGATGGATACCATCTCACCCAAGTCCTCATGGACGGCGGCAGTAGTCTCAATCTGATATATCAGGACACTGTCCGTAAGATGGGGATAGACCCTTCAAGAATCAGCCAAAGCAATACTACTGAGGGAGTCCTGGACTAGGGGGTGTCCGGACAGCCGGACTATCATCGTCCGCCGGACTCCAAGACTACGAAGATACAAGATTGAAGACTCCGTCCCATGTCCGGATGGGTCTTTCCTTGGCGTGGAAGGCAAGCTTGGCGATACGGATATGGAGATCTCCTACCATTGTAACCGACTCTATGTAACCCTAGCCCTCTCCGGTGTCTATATAAACCGGAGGGCTTTAGTCCGTAGGACATAACATCCATTACAACAATCATACCATAGGCTAGCTTCTAGGGTTTAGCCTCCTTGATCTCGTGGTAGATCCACTCTTGTACTACCCATGTCATCAATATTAATCAAGTAGGACGTAGGGTTTTACCTCCATCAAGAGGGCCCGAACCTGGGTAAAACATCGTGTCCCTTGTCTGCAGTTACCATCCACCTAGATGCACAGCCGGGACCCCCTACGAGATCCGCGGTTTGACACCGACATTGGTGCTTTCATTGAGAGTTCCTCGTGTCGTCACCGATAGGCTTGATGGCTCCTCCAATCAACAACAACGCCGCCTGTGGTGAGACTTTTCTCCCGGACAGGTCTTCAGATTCGGCGACCGCGCTGCGAGCTAATTCACTTGGCCATCTGGAGCGGATCAGCTTCGCTACCCTGGCCATCAGGTCAGGTTGGAAGCCTAAACTTCACGGCCGACATCCGGGGACTTAATCTTGACGGACTCGAGCCACGGCCCGGCGTGCAGCGGCTGTCGCGAGGGCATGATTTAGCTCTGCCGCCGGACAATGCCTTGGTGGCGCTGCGAATCCGCTCGGCCCTTAGTCGGGCGATCGCCAGTCGAGGACGGTGGCTGGACACGCCTCGGGGCTGCAACTTCATGGCGATGGGCGAACACTAACCTTATCCCTTGTAAAGCTCGTGACTCCGAGGTGCCGGACTCCCTGCCGGACTCCGAACCTCCTGCGCCCCTGCCAATCGAATCTGATTGGGCGCCGATCATGGAGTTCACTGCCGCAGACATCTTCCATCACTCACCCTTTGGCGACATCCTAAATTCGCTAAAACATCTCTCGCTATCTGGAGAGCCTTGGCCGGATTATGGCCAGGATGGTTGGGATGTGGACGACGAAGAAATTCAAAACCGACCCACCTCCCACTTTGTAGCCACTGTCGACGATCTAACCGACATGCTAGACTACGACTCTGAAGACATCGACGGTATGGACGACGATGCCGGAGACGAACAAGAACCAGCGCCTACAGGGCACTGGAAGACCACCTCGTCATATGACATATACATGGTGGACACCCCAAAAGATGGGGACGGCGAAGAAGCAGCGGAGGCTGATTCCTTAAAGAAACAGCCCAAGCGCCGGCGTCAGCGGCGCCACTCTAAATCCCGCCACAGCAAGAATGGAGATTCCGGCACAGGAGATAATAACACCCCAGAAAGTGCCGAAGACAATCCCCTCCAGCAAGATTCAGCGCAGGAGGATGCAGAAGCAAGCCCTCACGAGAGAGCGGCAGATGAAGAGGTCGAGGATGATAATTACATACCTCCCCACAGCAAATAGCCTAAAGAAAAAGCAGCAGCAGCTTCAAGCTGATCAAGACCTGCTGGCCGATAGATGGACCGAGGTCCTCGCGGCAAAAGTCTGAACTTCGAGCGCCCTCCAAGAGCTACCCAAAGCGCAAGTTGCTGCCCGATTAGAGGAGGAAGCATACATACCTTCATCACCGGCGCTGTCTGGCCGACCGACCACCCCGTGGTCGCGATAGAGAGTCATCCAGGCCTTCCATCAAGACCGTACACCGTCATCGCTCGTAAAGTACGAAGCCACGAGGGAACACGCCGGACTTGCGGGACATATTGGAGGATAAGGCAAGACAATCCAGATCTATCTATGGATCACGCGGGCGCCCCACGACCCACGACGAATACCGTTGAGCCGGATACAACAACTTCGGCCAGGCCGAACACAGCAGACAACGCTCCCTTGAGATACGTCGTGATATTGCTCAATACAAAGGCGCCGCACACCCGCTATGCTTCACTGACGAAGTAATGGATCATCAAATCCCTGAAGGGTTTAAACCCGTAAACATTGAATCCTACGATGGCACGACAGACCCCGCGGTTTGGATAGAAGATTATCTCCTTCACATCCATATGGCCCAAGGCGATAATCTCCACGCCATCAAATACCTCCCGCTCAAGCTTAAAGGACCAGCTCGGCATTGGCTTAATAGCCTGCCCGCAGAGTCAATTGGGTGTTGGGAGGACCTGGAAGCCGCATTCCTCGACAACTTCCAGGGCACATATGTGCGACCACCAGACGCCGATGACCAAAGCCACATAATCCAGCAGCCAGACTAATCAGCCAGGCAATTCTGGATACGGTTCTTAACAAAGAAAAATCAAATCGTCGACTGTCCGGATGCAGAGGCCCTCGCAGCCTTCAAACATAACATCCGCGACGAGTGGCTAGCCCGGCACCTAGGACAGGAAAAGCCAAAATCCATGGCAGCCCTCACATCACTAATGACCCGCTTCTGTGCGGGAGAGGATAGCTGGCTAGCTCGTAGTAACAACCTTAGCAAAAATGCTGGTAGTCCGGATACTAAGGACCACAATGGCAGGTCGCGTCGAAGCAAAAACAAATGCCGCGTTAACGGCGATGACAAGGAGGATACAACTGTTAACGCCGGATTCCGAGGCTCTAAACCCGGTCAGCGGAAGAAGCCATTCAAAAGAACCACTCCGGGTCCGTCCAATTTGGACCAAATACTCGACCGCTCATGCCAGATACATGGCACCCCCGAAAAGCCAGCTAACCACACCAATAGAGATTGTTGGGTATTTAAGCGAGCGAGCAAGTTAATTGCGAAAACAATGACAAGGGCTACATGGCTGACGACGAGGAAGAGACCCGACCGCCCGAGCGATGAGGACGAAGGGTTTCCCCCACAAGTCTTGACGGTGAACATGATATACGCAACCCATATACCCAAGAGGGAGCGGAACCATGCACTAAGGGATGTATATGCGATGGAGCCAGTCGCCCCTAAGTTCAATCCATGGTCCTCTTGCCCGGTCACTTTCGATCGAAGAGACCATCCGACCAGCATCCGCCATGGCGGATTTGGCGCATTGGTTTTAGACCCAATCGTCGATGGATTTGACCTCACAAGAGTCCTGATGGACAGCAGTAGTAGCCTGAACCTGCTTTATCAGGATACAGTGCGCAAGATGGGCATAGACCCCTCAAGGATTAAACCTACAAAGATGACCTTCAAAGGCGTCATACCAGGTGTTGAGGCCAATTATGCGAGCTCGATCACTGCTGGAAGTGGTCTTGGATCCCTAGACAATTTCGGGCGAGGAGTTAATCTTCGACATAGTCCCGTTCATGGCGGCTATCACGCTCTGCTCGGACGAACGCGTTTGCAAAGTTCAACGCGGTGCCGCATTATGCATACCTCAAGCTCAAGATGCGAGGCCCTCGTGGAGTCATCACGGTCAGCGGAAATCTGAATGCTCCCTCGAGCGGAGGAACATCAGCGGCTCTCGTGGCGAAATACTGAGCAGCCTTCTAAGGCAATTTTCGAGTCCGGCCATTAAACGGCTGGACACGGCCAACCGTGCCTGAAGCAACATCAACAAAGACCACCGCGCGTTAGAGCATGCGTAGCAATGCGGCCCCAACCCCATCCCTCGCATGATTGCAAGACCAACCCTCCGCGTACATCATTACGCTCTGGAGATACCATGGGCCTAGGGGGAGGGGCACGACCACAATAGACCCAGAGTGCGGCTCGACCACACCAGGGGCTCACAAGTGTGTCTCTCTTTTTTTCCTTCTTTGTATACACAGGACTCCGTTCACCAGAGGCCCTGTCCGGCGGCAAACCCGCCGAACTCACGATGCAACAGCCAGGGAGGGAAAAAGGCTACGACGAACACTCAGGTGGTCTCCATTACGAGCATTAAATTTGACTATATACACCAATCCGCAGCCCACCCCTGGAGGGGGGACATGTTTAATTAGTCCAATCCCTTGCTTACCGCACTATTTGTATCATTCCGCACTCATAGCAGAATCCCTTGAATAAATAATGCAGCACTTTTTGCCTGTTATTGCATTACTTTACATATATGTTCACTAATGACATCGTGCACCCGTATATTTTGGTACGGCTGAATACACCAGGGGCTTATGTTCCCCGCATTATGGTGTGATAAGTCCGAACACTTTCACAAGTGCGGCACCCCAAACTTATAGCATTATATTAATCGGCTCCGAATCATGTCTTGGGTCAATAGTTGGGTTTGCCCGGCTCCAACGTTTTGGTGCCTTATGTTCCGTTCTGTCGGCTAAGGTGGCACTGGGAGAACCACTGCGATTGCGCCCCGGTTGAGCTGGGCGAGCGCCTCAGTGGAGAAAGCTAAAACTGAGTGGCATGATATGGCGAGAGACTGGTCGCTGTTTGAGAGGTCTTTTCGGGTCCCTAAAGACCTATGCCGCCTCGGCGAAATGCGGATAATGTCCAAGCGAAGGCGTGGATAGCGCCAATTCGGTCTTCGAAACTAGGGGCTTCGCCGAAATTTAAAATTATAGAATTCTATGGCTAAGTGAGAGTGTTCAAGCATTATAAGTCCGGTTGCCTTGTTCGTTGTGTTGGCGCCTCCTAGATGGACCCAAAATGGGAACAAGAGTGCTCAAGTTTATCCGAACACCCCAAGCACTTTCATGGCTTGGGGCTGAAGCCAACGACTTGCAATCTCTCAAATTTTATAAACGGCCGCACAGAAGGTAACATTTTAAATCAAAAAAGTGTTGCTTCGCGCATATGAACAAAGTCTTCAGCGCACAGGATAATGCATAGCAAGTCTACTCAATAATTACATCTCTGGGGCACTCATCCGCAATCTTGCGGGCACCCTTCAGGACAGTCTTATAGTACATCTCGGGCGTACGATACTCCTTGCCCGTGGCGCGCACGTCGATGATGAGCTTTCGCATCCAGCTTGCCCCAGTGCACCTTTGCGCGGGCAAGAGCCCGGCGAGCACCTTCAATACAGGCGGAGCGCTTGACGACCTCCACCCAGGGGCACATATCCACCAGCCGCCGCACGAGGCCGAAGTTGCTCCCAGGCATGGCCTGTCCAGGCCACAGCCGGACTATGAGGCCCTGCATGGCCTCCTCAGCTACCTTGTGGAGCTCGACCAGCTGCTTCAGCTGGTCGCTAGGGGGCACCGGATGGCCGGCCTCAGCGTACTAAAAACAGAAGACCTTCTCCATTGAGCTCCCCTCCTCGCCTCGGTAGAATGCGGCGGCATCGGATACACTGCGAGGCAGATCTAAGAACGCCCCTGGAGAGCTCCGAATTCGGGTAAGTGTCAGGTAGTTTACATTAACATGCTTGCTCTGCATGAAAAATGCCTTACCCGCCGCTATTTTCTTCATATCCTCAACCTCCTGAAGGGCCTTACGGGCCTTGGCCTTGGCGGACATGGCACTTTCAAGAGCCGAGGCGAGCTCGGACTCCCGCGTCTTTGAGTCGCGCTCCAAACTCTCATGCTTCTCCATGAAAGCCTGGAGCTCTTGCCGCACCTCCGCCACCCGCGCCTACTGCTTTTCTCGCTCTGCCCGTTCCGCGGCCGCATTGCGTTCGGCCGCGGACACAGCCTCCTTCAGGGCTGCCACCTCGTTAGTGGCCCCTGCAGTGCCCATGTTATCCTTGTTATTTTTTGCAACCTAAATCCTTTTTTGTAAGGTAATTATTCAAAGTGGTGTTACTCACCTTCTTTGTCCTCGAGCTGCTTTTTGGCACGTCCGAGCTCTTGCTCGGACCGCTCGAGATCCTGCTTCAATGCACCGACCTCCGCAGTCAGTGCAGCAGAGGTCAGCAGCGCAGCCTGCAAACCCATATTGACATACTTTTCAGCAACCCTGCGTATATCTTGTTTAGATCCTCAGTCCGGCTTTTCTTTCCGAACACCGAACCGAGCATCAGGGGCTACTGTCTATGCGGTATTACATTACATAATTTTAACTTCTTACCTCAAAGCCTGTTAGAAGGCTGCTGCAGGCTTCGGTCAGCCCGCTCTTGTTGAGCTGAACCTTGAATCACCGCACTCATGATAGTGCGGTGTTCTTCCTCGATGGAAGCGCCTTTGAGCGCCTCCAACAAGTTGTCCGGTGCCTCCGGTTGGACGAGGGCCGCCAGTGTCACGGTCTTGCCCTTCTTGCGAAGGGGCCACCTGCCGGACTCTGGAACCACTGCAGGTTCCGGCGTAGAGTCCGGCGCAAAGTCCGGGAGGCTGCCTTGCGGCGCCTCCGGAGCCTCCTCCTGATGGGCCCTCTCCTGGGATCCCACCTCGGCGTCCTCAGCGGCGCTAGGGGTGGAGGCAGTCGGAATGGAATCCACATCCGACGCAGCCAACGACCCGATCGACGAAGCGGGGAGATCATCGTCGGCCGGACTGTGGACAGTATGCGGCATTAGAAGGACACTATGTGACATGACAAGAAATTATAAACCATTCAGGAATCCGGATACTTACAATCTCGCCGGAGGCCTGGCCCTTGAGGGCCATTCTTCTTCGCCAACGTTGGCATTGGCGGAGCTGTCCGGGGGAATAGTTCTTCCCCTCTTGGACCCTTCGGCCTCCCCTATTGGGGAGGCCTTCCTATTTCTCTCTCCGTCCTCTGGGAGAGAGTCTTCTTCCTCCTCCTCATCTTCGGGGGAGGAATCCGCCTTGGAGTCGTCGGACACCTAAAAACGGGAACTCTTTCGAGTACCCATGGCCACCTTCTAGGCCTTCTTCTCCGGCACCACGTGCGGTGCCGGAACCAGCAGCCCCACTAGACGGGCGTCCACTGGGTCTTCTGGCATGGGAGCCGGGCAGATGAGCTGCTCGGCCTTCTTCATCCACTCCTGTCAAAGGAAAAGGGATATTGAAACTTGCTTAGGGTCGAACTATTAACAACAAGTGTCCCGTAAAGGGGTAGAATCACTTACCCCGTCAGCTGGACGCTGCGAGTGAAAACCGCGATCTTCCATCGCGGATGCGGGGGCTTCGGCGCCCTTAAACAGCACCCTCCAGCGCGCCGTGCGTCGTGTGAAGAGCCCGCTTAATACTGGTGCTGTTCGGATCGAACTCCACAGATTGAATGTCCGCTCTTGGCATGGGAGAATCGGTGGGCGAGCATGACTTGGACCACATTAACCAGCTGGCGTCTTGTTCACTGACTTGGATCTGAGGCTTGGAGTCCCGTCAGCTCCTTTGAATTACCCCACAGCAAGCCCTTCTCTTTCCAGGAGGTGAGCTACGTAGGGATACCAGATCTGAACTCGGGGGCCACCGCCCACTTAGGGTCGCGCGGCTCGGTGATGTAGAACCACCCCGACTGCCACCCCTTGACGGATTCCATGAAGGCCCCTTCGAACCAAAGGACGTTGGGCATATTGCCCAACATGGCACCTCCGCACTCCACTTGAGTGCCCTTCACTACCTTCGGCTTGACATTGAAGGTCTTGAGCCACAAGCCGAAGTGGGGCTGGATCTGAAGGAAGGCCTCGCACCTGCACGATAAACGCCGAGATGTTGAGGATGAAGTTCGGCGCCAGATCATGGAAATCCAGGCCGTAGTAGAACATGAGCCCCCGGACAAAGGGGTGAAGTGGAAAGCCCAGTCCGCGGAGGAAGTGGGGAAGAAAAACGACCCTCTCATGGGGCCTAGGGGTGGGAATGAGCTGCCCCTCATCGGGCAGCCGGTGCGCGATGTCGCCGGAAAGGTATTCGGCGCTGCGCAGCTTTGTGGTGTGCTCCTCCTTAACGATGGAGGCCAACCACTTGCCTCCCGCTCCGGACATGGTCGGAGAAGCTTGAGACGAGATGCGCGAACTTGGGCGCTCGAGCTCGAGTGCGCGGAGATGGGTAAGCAAAGGAGGAAGAAGGCGTAGGTGAAAAGGTGAATCCTTATCCCTTATATAGGCGGACGAAGACTATCGTCCCCCGGCACGGTAAAACTCGCTTATCTCCCAAGCGCCACCATCAATGGCGCGGTTGGGTTACCCACGTCCATATTGATGAGAATCCCGGAATAAGGGGGAACACGATCTCTGCTTCGACAAGACGTGCCAAGGAAACCGCTTCGCTAAACGTGCTGAGGTGGTATAATAAAAAACGATTCAAGTAAAGGCTTGGTAGTGGTGCGATGTCACGCCGCAAAATACGTCAGCAGATTGAACTTGTGTACATTTTATTCTCTCTACGGTGGAATGTGGAATTTATTTTGCAGAGCCGGACACTATCCTGGTGTTCACAATCTTCTATGGACTATTTGGAGGAGGAACCCGCCTTGCAATGCCGAAAATTATGCGCGCCGGACTCATCGTCATTCAAGCCAGGTTCAGGGGCTACTGAGGGAGTCCTGGACTAGCGGGTGTCCGGACAGCCGGACTATCATCGTCCGCCGGACTCCAATACTACGAAGATACAAGATTGTAGACTCCGTCCCGTGTCCGGATGGGACTTTCCTTGACGTGGAAGGCAAGCTTGGCGATACGGATATGTAGATCTCCTACCATTGTAACCGACTCTGTGTAACCCTAGCCCTCTCCGGTGTCTATATAAACCGGAGGGCTTTAGTCCGTAGGACATAACCTCCATTACAACAATCATACCATAGGCTAGCTTCTAGGGTTTAGCCTCCTTGATCTCATGGTAGATCCACTCTTGTACTACCCATATCATCAATATTAATCAAGTAGGACGTAGGGTTTTACCTCCATCAAGAGGGCCCGAACCTGGGTAAAACATCGTGTCCCTTGTCTCCTGTTACCATCCGCCTAGACGCACAGTTCGGGACCCCCTACCCGAGATCCGCCAGTTTTTACACCGACAACTACCTTTAAAGGAGTAATACCAGGCGTAGAGGCCCACTTCACGGGCTCTCTAACACTAGAGGCTATATTCGGTTCTCCTGACAACTTCAGAAGTGAAGAACTAATCTTCGACATTGCTCCATTCTGAAGAACAGCCTTCTCTTGTTTCAATGCAGTTCTGCATTATGCTTATCTTAAACTTAAGATGCCCGGTCCATGTGGCGTCATCACAATTAGTGGAAATACAAAGCGTTCCCTGCGTGCTGAAGAATATGTGGTGGCGCTAGCAGCCGAACCACCGACCGACCTATCCAACCCAAGTAACTAATCAGTCGTTGAGACCATGGACACGGCTAGACGTTTTCGGTGCACCACTATTTGTAGCAGCCCAGATAAACCTGAGCTTGGCTAACGACTATACCCCCATATGTGGTGCTAGGGGCGGCCCGCACGAATAAAATCCATAGTTCGGCTAGATGCTATTCACACTCAAGAAATTGAATTTTCACGGTTCATTAAGTTTAACCGACGTTACGCACGGTTACACAAAAAGATTCTTTCAACTGAGTTTCTCTTTCTTCTTTACAGATGACTACCGTGTTATACCCTTCCAGGATACGGCACAACAGAGACAAAGGCACAGACGTGCAGCAGGGCCCCGTCCTAAGGTTTCTTTTTAGATTAAGACCCTGTGTAAACCTTTTTATTGTCTCTTGTTGGCTCACACCCTCCTGGTACTTAAAATGACCAAGAGGGCTACCGACGTTATTGGCTAATTTATTATTCGCTGATCTAAACTGGAGGTTACAAGGGAGCATCCAATGTGTTTTTGGGATTTATACCCTCACCACAGCCGCTCTTTCGTCACGCCAAATTTAGGCACGTACCTAGAAATTCAGGGTTCATTATCGAGGGCGGTACTCAGCCCAGTATATGCTGTAAAGTCCAAGCACCTTCGGGAGTGTTCGGCATCACGAGTTTGGCCTTATATGCATCAGCACTGAATCATGTCTTTGGTCAATGGTTGGGTTTGCCTGGCTCCCGTGTTTTGCTACCTTATGTTTTGCTCTATCTGCTAAGGTGGTACTGGGAGAACTACTGCGATTGTGCCCTGGTTCATCTGGATGAGCTCCTCCGTAGAGAAAGCCGACAACTGACTGTCATGATAAAGCGAGAGACTGGTCAACCACTCGATGACCTAGTGGAATCTTCGCGATTCCTGCGCATTAACGAAGGACCGGTTTCCTGGTCACGTATGTACACGCACCATACTCGAATGAGCACAGACATACCAGGGGCTATACAGTAGCCCCACTGTAACGCCCTCAATGCGGCTATATCTCCCACGTGTCGAAGCACGACTTAGAGGCATAACCGCATTGAAAGCAATGTCGCAAGTGAGGTAATCTTCACACAACCCAAGTAATACATAAGGGAAAGAGATACATAGTTGGCTTACAATCGCCACTTCACACAAATACATGAATAAAGCATTACATCATCTAGATACAATCAAGGTCCGACTACGGAACCAAAATAAAAGAAGAACCCCAAATCGACAAAAGGTCACCGATCGACCCCAGCTGGGCTCCACTCTTGATCAACTAGAACGAAACAACACAAAGGGCAAGATCTTCAACGAGCTCCTCCTTGAGCTTGGTTGCGTCACCTGCTCGGTAACATAGGCACCTGCAAACTGGTTTTGGAAGTAACTGGTGAGTCACGAGGACTCAGTAATCCCATTACCATGGGTATCAAGACTAGCAAAGCTTAAAGGGAAAGGAAGGGGTAAAGTGGTGAGGTTGCAGCAGCGACTAAGCATGATATGGTGGCTAACATACGCAAGTAAGAGCGAGAAGAGAACAAGCGGAGCGGTCGTGAAGCTAGCAATGATCAAGAGGTGATCTGAACACCTACTTCGTCAAACATAACACGAAACCGTGTTCACTTCCGGGCTCCGCCGAGAAGAGACCATCACGGCTACACACTCGGTTGATGCGTTTTAATTCGGATCAAGTGTCAAGTTGTCTACAACCGGACATTAACAAATTCCCATCTGCCACATAACCGCGGGCACGGCTCTCGAAAGTTTATACCCTGCAGGGGTGTCCCAACTTAGCCCACGAAAAGCTCTCGCGATCATCGAAGGAATAGACCTTCACCCGAGACACTCCGATCAGACTCGGTATCCCGGTACATCAAGACATTTCGACAATGGTAAAACAAGACCAGCGAAGCCGCCCGGCGTGCCGACATCCTGATAGTAGCCGCGCGTATCTCGTCTCAGCCACGACCGGATAAGCTAAACGTACAGGTACCGACGTAACCCAAGTTGCCAAGGGATGGTCCCGCACGGTGCTCTAGTTTGGACCAACGCTTAGACAAGCATCGCCCGGGGGCTATAAAAGATGACCCTCGAGAGAGCGACTCCCAAGGGAAAAGTAGGTGGTGGTGAGGCAAATGGTAAAAGGCAATGTTGGGCCTTCTTTGGACAAGTTTTATTCAAAGCGAACTATCGGGGGTCCCATAAATCACCCGACCGCGTAAAGGACACAAAATCCGGGAACATAACACCGGTATGACGGAAACTAGGGCGGCAAGAGTGGAACAAAACACGGGCATAAGGCCGAGCCTTCCACTCTTTACCAAGTATATAGATGCATTAATAACATAAGAGATATTGTGATATCCCAACATAAACCCTGTCCACCATGGAGAAATCTTCAACTTCACTGCAGCTAGCAACGCTATAAGAGGGCTGAGCAAAGCGGTAACATAGCCAAACAACGGTTTGCATAGGAATGGTGTCAAAGGTTAGAGGTTCATGGCAATATGGGATGGCTGGACAAGCAGTAATAGGTAGCGCAAAGCATAGCGAAAGAACGAGGCAACTAGCATAGCAATGATAGTAGTGAGATCCAGGTAGCGGTCATCTTGCACGAAATCCCGCAAGGAAGAAGAACGAGTCCATGAAGAAGATGAAACCACGAAGACGAACCACACGCAGACGAACGAATCCTCACGATCGCAACGAAACGGGAACTATCGAGAAGAAGCACACAACATAGGTAAACACACCACACATGAACAAGACATGATGCACAACAAGCATGATGCATGACCAAGCTACATGAAGCTAATCATGGCAAAAGATGATGCAAACAAGAGCACACATCAAGTCAAGTTTAAATGAGGCCGGAAACAACATATAACAATTCCGGTAAGTCCTCATATGCAAATTTCGAAATTGGTCCAGAACTGAATAAACCTTATGTTGAAGTTGTTAAACAGCAAGTTAAAGATCACCAAGTTGATCTACATGAAATTCTAGTCGAGTTACATATAAAGTTCATTAGATTTGGAGCTACGGCCTAGAAGATATGAGCAAAACAAGTCAAACATGGCATTGATGCAAAATGCACCCAAACATCAAGCAAACACACCAAAACAAGGATGCAACATGATAATATGAAGCTACATACAAAAACAAGCAAGTTTCATATAGAACACACTCAAAACGGAGCAACGGGGCAACACATGCACACTACAAGTCATAACAACAATCTGTCCATAACAGCAACTAGGCATATTGCAAGCATCAAAAAAACAAGCTACAGCACCCTAACATAATAACAAAAGACATGGGCATGAATTACACGTAAAGCATAACAAAACATGAACACTGAGGTATCTCCAGAAACAACTAGAACATGCTCAAAACGACATGGAGATATTGCAAGTAATAACAATTTCAGACTTTAGCAGAAATAACATCAGGTTGCCATGTTTAGAGCTATCAAACAACATGTTACAGGAAGATATCATGGCAAACAAAGGCATGGCATGAACCTACTAATAGCATATATCAAAAGACCCTTACTGACCATGAGCCAAAAAGGCACGGAAAATATGATGGCACCCATGTAAACATGGCAAGTTATATTACAGATTTGAACATGGCAGAAACAACGATTAGTAGGCATGTTCATGAGCTCGAACCACTCACTACAGAGCAATACATGGCATGGCAAGGCAACCAACAGTAAGAAGGCATGTTTATGAAGCTAAGCATGGCAAGAGCAAGGTCATAGCATATACGGATCAACTACAACGACCTCGTGAAAATTGAATCTCAGGCAAACAATCTGTCAGGAAACATTTTCAAGCAACTTTGGAGCAAGAAATGACATGTTCCAGCAGGCTATAATTGCAACCAAGGGTATGAATGGATAGAGCAAGACATGTATATCAAAACATGTTTATAGAGCATCTCCAGATTATGCATAGATTGATTAGTGGAAGCATGTTAACATAGCAACAAAATATAACAGAATCTCTCAGGAAAACAGCAACAGCAACTACCCTACTTTACAAGCTCGATGCACTCAGCACACAACTCACAAAAATACAAGGTCAACACCTCTGGAAAGATGGCACGGCCTAGTCCAACATTCATGTAGAGCTCATACTCATAGGATGCACACATAAATCATGGCAAAAATGATAAAACAGCAAGTTATGTTAAGAATCAGAAACTAACAATCTGAAGCCCTTTTCCAACAGCATTTCGGGCATCAAGATGAGTTCAAATGAAAATGATGCAATGGAATGAACTGATGTACTCGTCGAGGCGAACAATTTGACATATTATACGCGCAAAACGGAGCTACGGATGTGGAGATGCGATGCAATGAATATGGCATGATTTTTATCAAAATCCCAGGGACTTGGTCATTTTCAGGAAAAAACATGTGAGCGACGGATAGCAAAATGACGCACGGGGCGGGATTTGGCGGGGCTCACCGAGCGGGCCTGGCCCAGGAAGCGGAGGAGGAGGCCGGCTTGGGCCGGTCGGAGCTGGGCTGGCGAAGTCTGGGCTGCGGGCTCAGGGCCGGCGGGCGCTGGGTCGGGAGGTCGGAGGTTGGCGGATCCACCCGACCCGATCTGCGGCGGGCGGGCGCCCAGGAGGCCGTGGCGGGACGGCGCAAGGCGGGGAACGGCCGGAGATGGCGAAGCGGCGGCGCTGGGAGCCGCGGGTCGGCGCGGCGCGTGAGGCGAGGCGGCGATGAAGGCGGGCTGTGGCGGCGGCAAAGCCGGGCGATAAGCGGCGCGGCGGCATGGCGGGAGGTGGCCTTGGCGCTGGCGCTGGCGGGCGCCGGCGCCCCGGACGGCGGCGCAGGGCGCGGGCGGCGAAGCGGAGGCGAGGCCGGGCGAGGGCGCTGCGCGGGCGCTGGTGCGGGCGAAGCGTATGATGGCCCGGATGGGGCCAGCGAACCTCAGCAGCATGGCAGGGGGCGGCGGAGGGCGTGGCGCGACGTGATTGCGCTGTTGGTTTTCGGGCAGCGGCGCTGACGTGTCGCGAGCGGATTGGCGGGATGAGTGGTGGCGGCGGACATGTCCAGCAGACGGACGTGTCGGCGCTTGAGGAGCAGGTAGGGTTTCGTCTGCGATTTGATCCGCGAATTTCGGGGGGAGGGGTTATATATAGGTAGAGGGAGCTAGGAGTGTCGAAATGAGGTGCGGTTTTCGCCCACACGATCGTTATCGAACGACCGAGAGCATGGAGGGGAGTTTGGTGGGTTTTGGGCCACTTTGGAAGGGGTGTTGGGCTGCAACAAAAGAGGGCTTCTGCGGTTACCCGGTTAACCGTTGGAGTACCAAACGACCTCCAAATGGCACGAAACTTGACAGCGGTTCACGGTGTTATCTGAAGGCCGCTTGGCAAACCTCGGCCATTCCGAGAAAGTTTAATACCCGCACACGAAAAGAGGAAGAAGGAACACCGGAGGACATAGGAGTGCCGGATTGCAAAACGGACAACGGAGAAAAGGCTCGGATGCATGAGACGAACACGTATGCAAAATGGAATGCACATGATGACATGATAAAATGCAAATGATGACATGGCAAAGTGCAACACGCAAGCAAATGACATGGCAACAACGGCAAATAACTGGCGGACACCTGGCGCATCGGATCCGGGGTGTTAGAACACTCCACCACTACGAGAAGATCTCATCCCGAGATCTAGGATGGCACCGGAGGGAAAACGGAAGAGGAAGAGGAGAGGTAAAACTAAGTTGCTTCTTTGACGAACGAGTGAAACCATGAACCTTGAGAGGTTGAGCAATTTAAAAGAAAGAGTACAACAGAGATGAACGAGATTGCAAACAATCCGGTAGAAAAGGGGAACAAGGAGAATTACGAGAATTTGAAGGTTGAAAGACATGGAAAGACGAGCTTCACGAACGAAAAGAATATGATCACCTCGGTATAATGAGATAGCCAAGGAACAAGAATGGCAGAATTTGGACAACACTCCGGTAGAAAAGAGAAGAAAACTTGATGAGATGAAAAGATATTGAAGCGATGATACAACACTCCCTCAAAAGATAAGGTAGAAAGAATTGCACTTCGGAATGCAAGACAAAGAATACTTGAACGCCTCAAAACAAAACATGTGTTAAGCACCATGTTTAATTTTGAGTATAGCTTGGCGGATCTTAACTTCAAGAGAAATCTTGAAGAACAATTGAAAAATGAAGAGAATCCTTGATGAACCACCATGTAGAGCCTCCATGAAGAACTCCGGTAATAAAAGGAATGAAAAGAAAGAGAAATTGAAAAACACAAGGTGAATCCTTGCAATGATTTAGATGGATCTCCGCGATAATTAGAGCTTGGAACTCCGGGCAAAAGAGAAGATGAAACAAATGAAACCGAGAATTACTTCATCATGAACAAACTCCGAAAGAAGGAATTAATCACTTGGATGAAACAAGAATAAGAATTATGTTATGCGTATCCTTCATCAATTAAATTGATGACAATCAACGGATTTGGCATACTACTTATTCTCGTAGAAAGGATTAAAAGAGATATATCAAAACTTGAGAAGGTCTTCAACGAACCACCGGTAGGATTGGAACAACAAATGAATTGATATGATGAACAAGGAAGAGTGATCTTGAAAGAACCACCGTAAGAATTGAAAATGATCGAAGTAGGGGTGCATCAACGAAGGTGCTTGAGACAAACTAGATACATGAGAACAAAGAGATCAAGAACTGATTAGAGAATATTTGAGCGATTCTTTGGTAAGACTTGGAGAAAGATAGCTACACGCTGAGAATGAAGAATTATGACATGATGGCCTTGGAAGAAAGAAATGGAAACAACTCAAGAAATACTCGGATGGTAAGAAAAGAATTCTCACAATCGAAAACAATTATGAGAGGATGGCAACAAGCTAGCACCATGAATCTTGAAGAGAATAGAGCAAGATTTAAGAGAAATCCTTCTTCGGTCTTCAAATGATGAGAATGACAACGAGAAACACCACCAAGAATTATTGAGGCACACCGGAAGAATCAAAAGCGAAGAGGTTGAGCCAACTATGAAAAGAATTTGAAAGATCTTGGAGAAAAGCATTTGACTGATGACAACTCATTCTTACATCAAACTTGGAGAAGAATTTGGGATAGCTCCGGAATAACTAGAAGAGTCAGGTAAGATCCTGGGAAAAGACCTGTGGGTTAGGGCCCAATCAAAAGAACATCGTTGAAAAGATTTAAAAGAGATGTTGCACCGGTTGAATTAAATGACTTGAATGAGATACCAATCTCGAAAGAGCTTGAACGAATGCAGAGTGGAAACACGAATCTTCGAGATATCTTGAGCACTCCGGAATAACAAATAGCGAGAAGTAGAATGATGATGAGGTGCACCGGTATGAGAAGACATTGAAATGAGGAAAAAGGTATGATCAACAAAAGTTGACTTGAATCCACCGGAGAAGAGAAAAGAATGAGGAATGACGAACTAGAAGAACATCTTCTTGAGAACCACCGGGTAAGAACATTGACTGAAAAGAATGGAGAAACTTCACAAAAAATAAAAGGATACTTGGTAAAGAAATCTGTGTCCTTGAAGAAAAAGGGCGGGTGGGCGGGAAAAAACAAAGGCAACTTGGAAACGGATGAAAAAAAACACCGTTGCGAAGAAATGATAATTGGTCTTGCTAATGTTGAAGTGATCGGATCCACTTGAAGAGAAAACACGCCGGTTGAAAAAGGATTGACATGACAACCTCAATGATCAACAGGATTAGTATTCACATAGCAATATGAGAACACCGTTTAGGAATGGTATGGATTCAACATTTGACATTGAAGCAACTCGAATACCACAATTAACACAAAACAAAGGATTGACTTGCAGAATAAGCCGGAACAAACATATGATAGAGATTTCGTCCAAGAAGTTTTCGTGGTGGGGCCTACGGGCTCAATCAGACAACACCATCATGTACAAGGCAAGGCACATGACATCTGAAGCGCCCCCAGTCGGCATAGCCAAGGACTCTTTAAGACACAACGAGACCACTGTAAAACCAACCGTGAATAGGCGGACCACTAGACGTCGAACCCCAATTTCATATCATACATCCGTCGGAAAGATATCCTAAGAGCTACTTGAATTCCCACCTATGAAACTCCCAAAACTTTCTAGTTATGCAATCTGGTGTTGGGGATACAGGGGAGCAATATACCTCAACCAAACTAACAATCCCTACATCCAAGCTGTATCCATCCGTCAACACATAACCAAGAAACCTTCGGAAATCATTTACCTCAACCTTCGAAAAGCATCCGTTATACGAGTCATGGCAATACTCCCGTACTCACCTCAGTACTGGGTTAGCGGGGTTATCTCACCAACAACTGCATAAAAGAGATTTTCGATGTCGGTACTAAACTCGGTATTCGAGGCTGCAACGATAAAATTATGACGACAACACCTTAGAGCTCAACTCCCCGGGACACTGCCACAACCCCTAAATGTCAGGAAGCACCAAGACAATGTTCTCGTCATAAGAATATCGGAACGATTCCAAGATACCCGCGTGATCCAAAAATATTTTTTAGTGAAATTTGAGAAGAGAAGAGTCAAAACTCTACGTCAGGATACCTCACCAGAAGGTCGAAGGGACTGGGGAGTAAAAAGAATCCTACTCTCCGATATATAATTCCTAAATGACTCAAAACATTTTTCTAGACACAACTCGGCCGCTAAAAACGATCAAGCAGTGGGGGCTCCTAAGGTCGGGGAAGGCTCTGATTACCAACTTGTAACGCCCTCGATGCGGCTATATCTCCCACGTGTCGAAGCACGACTTAGAGGCATAACCGCATTGAAAGCAATGTCGCAAGTGAGGTAATCTTCACACAACCCAAGTAATACATAAGGGAAAGAGATACATAGTTGGCTTACAATCGCCACTTCACACAAATACATGAATAAAGCATTACATCATCCAGATACAATCAAGGTCCGACTACGGAACCAAAATAAAAGAAGAACCCCAAATGCGACAAAAGTCACCGATCGACCCCAACTGGGCTGCACTACTGATCAACTAGAACGAAACAACACAAAGGGCAAGATCTTCAACGAGCTCCTCCTTGAGCTTGGTTGCGTCACTTGCTCGGTAACATAGGCACCTGCAAACTGGTTTTGGAAGTAACTGATGAGTCACGAGGACTCAGCAATCCCATTACCATGGGTATCAAGACTAGCAATGCTTAAAGGGAAAGGAAGGGGTAAAGTGGTGAGGTTGCAGCAGCGACTAAGCATGATATGGTGGCTAACATACGCAAGTAAGAGCGAGAAGAGAACAAGCGGAACGGTCGTGAAGCTAGCAATGATCAAGAGGTGATCACGAACACCTACTTACGTTAAACATAACACGAAACCGTGTTCACTTCCCGGACTCCACGAGAAGAGACCATCACGGCTACACACTCGGTTGATGCGTTTTAATTCGGATCAAGTGTCAAGTTGTCTACAACGGACATTAACAAATTCCCATCTGCCACATAACCGCGGGCACGGCTCTCGAAAGTTTATACCTGCAGGGTGTCCCAACTTAGCCCATGACAAGCTCTCGCGATCATCGAAGGAATAGACCTTCACCGAGACACTCCGATCAGACTCGGTATCCGGTACATCAAGACATTTCGACAGCGGTAAAACAAGACCAGCAAAGCCGCCCGGCGTGCCGACATCCTGATAGTAGCCGAGCGTATCTCGTCTCAGGCCACGACCGGATGAGCTAAGCGTACAGGTACCGACGTAACCCAAGTTGCCAAGGGATGGTCCCGCACGGTGCTCTAGTTTGGACCAACACTTAGACAAGCACCGCCCGGGGCTATAAAAAGATGACCCTCGAGAGAGCGACTCCCAAGGGAAAAGTAGGTGGTGGTGAGGCAAATGGTAAAAGGCAATGTTGGGCCTTCTTTGGACAAGTTTTATTCAAAGCGAACTGTCAGGGGGGTCCCATAAATCACCCGACCGCGTAAGGGACGCAAAATCCGGGAACATAACACCGGTATGACAGAAACTAGGGCGGCAAGAGTGGAACAAAACACTAGGCATAAGGCCGAGCCTTCCACCCTTTACCAAGTATATAGATGCATTAATAACATAAGAGATATTGTGATATCCCAACATAAACCCTGTCCACCATGGAGAAATCTTCAACTTCACCTGCAGCTAGCAACGCTATAAGAGGGGCTGAGCAAAGCGGTAACATAGCCAAACAACGGTTTGCATAGGAATGGTGTCAAAGGTTAGAGAGTTCATGGCAATATGGGATGGCTGGACAAGCAGTAATAGGTAGCAGACATAGCGAAAGAACGAGGCAACTAGCATAGCAATGATAGTAGTGAGATCCAGGGTAGCGGTCATCTTGCCTGAAATCCCGCAAGGAAGAAGAACGAGTCCATGAAGAAGATGAAACCACGAAGACGAACCACACGCAGACGAACGAATCCTCACGATCGCAACGAAACGGGAACTATCGAGAAGAAGCACACAACATAGGTAAACACACCACACATGAACAAGACATGATGCACAACAAGCATGATGCATGACCCAGCTACATGAAGCTAATCATGGCAAAAGATGATGCAAACAAGAGCACACATCAAGTCAAGTTTAAATGAGGCCGGAAACAACATATAACAATTCCGGTAAGTCCTCATATGCAAATTTCGAAATTGGTCCAGAACTGAATAAACCTTATGATGAAGTTGTTAAACAGCAAGTTAAAGATCACCAAGTTGATCTACACGAAATTCTAGTCAAGTTACATATAAAGTTCATTAGATTTGGAGCTACGGCCTAGAAGATATGAGCAAAACAAGTCAAACATGGCATTGATGCAAAATGCACCCAAACATCAAGCAAACACACCAAAACAAGGATGCAACATGATAATATGAAGCTACATACAAAAACAAGCAAGTTTCATATAGAACACACTCAAAACGGAGCAACGGGGCAACACATGCACACTATACAAGTCATAACAACAATCTGTCCATAACAGCAACTAGGCATATTGCAAGCACCAAAACAACAAGCTACAGCACCCTAACATAATAACAAAAGACATGGGCATGAATTACACGTAAATCATAACAAAACATGAACACTGAGCTATCTCCAGAAACAACAAGAACATGCTCAAAACGACATGGAGATATTGCAAGTAATAACAATTTCAGACTTTAGCAGAAATAACATCAGGTTGCCATGTTTAGAGCTATCAAACAACATGTTACAGGAAGATATCATGGCAAACAAAGGCATGGCATGAACCTACTAATAGCATATATCAAAAGACCCTTACTGACCATGAGCCAAAAAGGCACGGAAAATATGATGGCACCCATGTAAACATGGCAAGTTATATTACAGATTTGAACATGGCAGAAACAACGATTAGTAGGCATGTTCGTGAGCTTGAACCACTCACTAAAGAGCAATACATGGCATGGCAAGGCAACCAACAGTAATAAGGCATGTTTATGAAGCTAAGCATGGCAAGAGCAAGGTCATAGCATATACGGATCAACTACAACGACCTCGTGAAAATTGAATCTCATGCAAACAATCTGTCAGGAAACATTTTCAAGCAACTTTGGAGCAAGAAATGACATGTTCCAGCAGGCTATAATTGCAACCAAGGGTATGAATGGATAGAGCAAGACATGTATATCAAAACATGTTTATAGAGCATCTCCAGATTATGCATAGATTGATTAGTGGAAGCATGTTAACATAGCAACAAAATATAACAGAATCTGTCAGGAAAACAGCAACAGCAACTACCCTACTTTACAAGCTCGATGCACTCAGCACACAACTCACAAAAATACAAAGTCAACACCTCTGGAAAGATGGCACGGCCTAGTCCAACATTCATGTAGAGCTCATACTCATAGGGTGCACACATAAATCATGGCAAAAATGATAAAACAGCAAGTTATGTTAAGAATCAGAAACTAACAATCTGAAGCCCTTTTCCAACAGCATTTCGGGCATCAAGATGAGCTCAAATGAAAATGATGCAATGGAATTAAATGATGTACTCGTCGAGGCGAACAATTTGACATATTATATGCGCAAAACGGAGCTACGGATGTGGAGATGTGATGCAATGAATATGGCATGATTTTTATCAAAATCCCAGGGACTTAGTCATTTTCAGGAAAAAACATGTGAGCGACGGATAGCAAAATGACGCACGGGGCGGGATTTGGCGGGGCTCACCGAGCGGGCCTGGCCCAGGAAGCGGAGGAGGAGGCCGGCTTGGGCCGGTCGGAGCTGGGCTGGCGGGGTCTGGGCTGCGGGGCCCATGGGCCGGCGGCGCGGGGTCGACGGAGGTTGGCCGGATCGGGCTCCTCCCGATCATGGGCGGCGGCGGCGCTCGGCGCGAGGCAGTGGCGGGGACGGCGCTGGCGCCGGGAACGGCCGGAGATGGCGGGCGGCGGGACGGGAGCCCGGCGGTCGGCGCCAGCGGTGAGGCGAGGCGGTGAAGGAAGCGCCAATGGCAGCGAAAGCGGCGATGGCGGCGAGGGCGGGCGGGCGGGCCTTGGGCGCCGGGCGCTGGCGCTGGCGGCGGGCGCCGGGCGTCCGGACGGCGGGCGGCAGGGCGCTGGCGGCGAAGGGAGGCGAGGCCGGCGAGGCGCGGAGGCGGGCGCTGGCGGGCTGTGTGGCGCGCTGGCCTCATGAGCGGCCTGCGGCGGCGGGAGGGCGCTGGGCGACGTGGCGCCCATGGTTGGCTCGGGTGGCGGCGGCGCTGACGTGTCGCGAGCGGATTGGCCGGGGTGAGGTGGCCGGCGGACATGTCCGGCGCGGACGGACGTGTCCGGCGGCGCGAGGGGAGCGGGGTAGGGTTTCGTCTGCGATTTGATCCGCGAATTTCGGGGGGAGGGGTTATATATAGGTAGAGGGAGCTAGGAGTGTCCAAATGAGGTGCGGCTTTCGCCCACACGATCGTTATCGAACGACCGAGAGCATGGAGGGGAGTTTGGTGGGTTTTGGGCCACTTTGGAAGGGGTGTTGGGCTGCAACAAAAGAGGGCATCTGCGGTTACCTGGTTAACCGTTGGAGTACCAAACGACCTCCAAATGGCACGAAACTTGACAGGCGGTCTACCGGTGTTATACCAAGGCCGCTTGGAAAACCTCGGGCCATTCCGAGAAAGTTTAATACCCGCACACGAAAAGAGGGAAGAAGGGAACACCGGAGGACATAGGAGTGCCGGATTGCAAAACGGACAACGGAGAAAAGGCTCGGATGCATGAGACGAACACGTATGCAAAATGGAATGCACATGATGACATGATAAAATGCAAATGATGACATGGCAAAGTGCAACACGCAAGCAAATGACATGGCAACAACGGCAAATAACTGGCGGACACCTGGCGCATCGGATCCGGGGTGTTACACCCACCATCAAACTCCTATGGCTAAGTGAAATTGTTAAAGATATAGTCTGATTGCCTTGTTCACCGTGCTATCACCTCCTTAACGGACCAAGACGTTGGATCAAGTGTGATTACACGCTTTACCGAACACCCCCGCATTATATGCAAGGGGGCTGAAGCCGACGACTGCAAAGTTTTATGTTATATACATACATACATAAACGGCCGCACAGGAGGCACTACAATACTTTACGGGCAAAAGTATAAATATAGCCTTTATTATCAAAAAAGCATTGTTTTTACAATCAAGATACATGTCACTGGAACATGGTACACTTTGAGCACTGAGCCTCTATTAAATGGGCACCTTCTAGGACTTCTTCAAAATAGTGCTCGGGCGAGTCCTGACCCCCGGGCGGACCCCTGGTTGCAACATCGGTGGCCTCCATCTTCACCCAATATGTCTTAACACGGGAAAGAGCCATCCACACACCCTCTATGCATGCCGACCTCTTGACAGCGTTGATATGCGGCACAACACGAAGAAATTGTTGCACCAAACCAAAATAACTACCCGGGTTCCTCCGGCCACAGATGATCCACGACAGCCTTCATGGCAAGCCCAGACAACCTAGGGAGCTCGGCCCACTCGGCCATTTGCTCATTCAACAGCAGCGGACGCTTTGGAGCACTGAACTGCGACTAGAATAATCCTTCCATCTCATGATCTTTCCGATCCTTGAAATACTCAATCGCATCAGTAGCACTCTTTGCTAAATCCAAGTATGCGTCTGCAGTGCTCCACAATTGATCAAGAGGGGCATATTTCGGATCGCCAAACATCGTTCGCAATAAAAAGGGCTTCCCAGTCGTGATATCACCGGCCTGCCGAAGCTCCTCCCGTGCTGCTCTAATTTCAGAGCGAGTTTCCTTTGCTGCTTGCAAGGCCTTCTCTAAGTTAGCTGTTCTCATTTGGTTTTTCCTTTCTAGATGCTCATATCGGCTGGCAGCATTTTGTAGCTCAATAGCCATCTTGGCTATTTTATCCTCACTTTGGCGATGCACAGCCTGTTCGGCTTCTAATTCTTCGGCTGCCTTCAGGGCGGCCGCATCACTTTTCCTGGATTGCTCCTTGGCTCGGGCGGCCGCATCACTTTTCCACGGCAGCAGCTCCATCTACAGTCAAAGCATACTATAAATACTAGCATCATGCTCTTCACAATAATTTCTGACCACCCGAATATACATACCATGTGCCTCGTCAAGCCGCTTGTTAACAAGCGTGATGTCTGCATCCGCCATGTCAAGTTGCCACCTCAATTCGGCAAATTCAGTAGTTCGGTCAGCCACCGGATCTGCACCCGCCTGTGCACAAAAGCAGCGCTATCATTACCTGAGACTATGATCCTCTGCTCGCCGCGTTTGGACGGCAACCAGAGTCTCAGGGGCTACTATCTATACAAAGCACAACTTGCGTGTGCGGTAAAGTCAAAAATGTATATTTTACTTTGCGTACCTCAAAGCCTCTTAGCAGGCTTGTAAAAGCTTCATTCAACCCGCTTTTTGTGGATGAAATCCTCTCAACCACCGTAACCATTAAGGTACGATGTGCCTCTGAGATAGCCACTTGCTCCAGAAGACCTATCAATGTGTCTGGTTGTACACCAGACAATGCCGGGCTTTTTCTATTGGTCTCCTTAGGAGCCGAGAACTCCAGACTTTGGGTGGCCGAAGAGTTACCGTATGGCCTTTGCGGATCAGGAGAAATCCTCCGCGACGACACCTTAGGGTCATCCGTCTCATGAGCGCGGGGAAGCAGGAGGAGGTGTTTTGCTCTCCATCATCTCCGGAAGAAGATCCCCTTAGGACGAACATTGTTGAGAAGGGCTATGATCCGGACTACCAAACATATGTCTTGTTTGTTATTCTCAGGAAAAGAGCAGGCCATATTTATTAATGTGCCTTTGTTCACTTACAGCTCGGTTGACGGCTGGCCCCTTGTGGGCGATGTGCTCTAAGGATGCCCTCCGGGGTAAGGCCCCTTGGTGAAGGATTCTTCCCTCATTTGGAAACCTCTGTTTCCATGTCTTCAGGGGCAGTCCTCTTCTTCCCGTGGGGAGAGGGGATTCTCGATTCACCTCCCTGATCATCCTCCAACGCGGAGCCACTAATCCCTCCCGGTCGGACGTGTAACGTATGAAGCCCGCTTTTGGATTCTCTATTCCTCCCCTCGTCTTCTCCTGATGGCACTTGATAAGGTGCGCAAGCCAGCATCCTGGTTAGTACAGGATCCGGCGAGCCTTCGGGAAGAGGAGCCGAACACCTGATCCTCTCCGCCTTTCTTATCCAGTCCTGGCCGAGGGTAATTTTTTAGAATAATGTTGTGACAAATATAATGATAGCATGTTCGGTCACGGAGTTACTTACTTGGGTATCTGAACGATTGCAGTTGAGACCCGCATCCTCAGTGGTGTCCGAACACTTTATTCGTGATCTGAAGAATAATGATACATCCCTTCGAGAGTCAGACCGAAAAAGTGTTGAATGGTCCGCGGTCCTTCCGGGTTGAACTCCCACATACGGAGAGATCGATGTTGGCATGACAGGACCCGACAAACTAGCATTACTTGAATTACTTTGACGAGACTGATATCCCTCTTGAGGAGATCTCGGATGCGGCTTTGCAATGTCAGCACGTCATTCACTGGCCCCCAGTCCAGCCCTTTGTTGACCCATGATGCCAGTTGAGGTGGAGGAGCAGAGCGGAAGGCTGGGGTGGCTTCCCACTTTGTACCTCGGGGTGCTATGATGCAAAACCACTCCCGTTGCCATAGGTTGGACACCTCCGGGAAGGAACCCTTTGGCCATAGGACGACGACACATTTGCTTATTATAGTGCCTCCGCACTCAGCGTGTCGCCCGTTGATCATCTTTGGCTTCACATTGAAGGTCTTGAGCCATAACCCGAAGTGTGGGGTAATGCGGAGGAAGGCCTCACACACGACGATAAACGATGAGATGTGAAGGAAGGAATCTGGAGCTAGATCATGGAAATCTAGCCCGTAATAGAACATGAGCCCCCTGACGAAGGAATCAAGACTAAAGCCTAGCCCTCGGAGGAAGTGGGAATTGAATACAACACTCTCGTTGGGTTCGGGAGTGCGGATAACCTGCCCTTGAGCAGGTAGCCTGTGAAGGATTTCGGCAGCCAGATACCTAGCCTCCCTAAGCTTTTTGATGTCCTCCTTTGTGACGGAAGAGGCCATCCACCAGCCTTGAAGGTTGGATAAGGACATGGTTGAAGGTCTGGAGCGCATAGATAGAACCTTGGGTGTTGGAACTCGAGGTAGGGGAAGGGAAGGATCAGGCGTGGAAAGAAAAGGACATGTCTTGACCTCTTTATAAAGAGGGTGAATATCAAGCGCCCTCCGCGTGGCCACTTGGAACTTTCCTAAAACCGAGGAGTCATACTAACGGCACAGTTGGGTTACCCACGCCCGTATTGATGAGAATCCCGTGATAAGGGGAACACGATCTCTGCTACGACAAGACGTGCCAATAAAACCGCCTCGCAAGACGTGCATCAGCAGGTTGAGAAAAACGGTTTGTATAATGACCCGACCGCGGCGTGATGTCACGCTATGAAAAGTTGTCAGCAGATTGGATTTGTGGAATATTGTGCTCTCTACGGTGGTACGTGGAATTTGTTTTGTAGAGCCGGACACGATTCATGTGTTCAAAATCTACCTTGGAGTATTCGGAGAAGGAACCCGCCTTGCAATGCCGAAGACAATCTGCGCGCCGGACTCATCGTCATTGAAGCCTGGTTCAGGGGCTACTGAGGGTGTCCTGTATTAGGGGGTCCTTGGACAGTCGGACTATGTACTTATGCCGGACTGTTGGACTATGAAGATACAAGATTGAAGACTTTGTCCCGTGTCCGGGTGGGACTCTCGACTACTAGGGAAAAGCCTATACACAGAATCTGTAACCGACTCTGTGTAACCCTAGCCCCTCCCTTGTCTATATAAACCGGAGGGTTTAGTCCGTAGGACACAACAATCATAATCATAGGTTAGCTTCTAGGGTTTAGCCTTTTACGATCTAGTGGTAGATCAACTCTTGTAATACTCATATCATCAAGATCAATCAAGCAGGAAGTAGGGTATTACCTCCATAGAGAGGGCTCGAACCTGGGTAAACATTGTTTCCCCCGCCTCCTGTTACCATTAGCCTTAGACGCATAGTTCGGGACCCCCTACCCGAGATCCGCCGGTTTTGACACCGACACTCGTTGACCCGGGCCTCCTGCTTCTCGCACGCGGCGCGTTCCTTTGCTGCTTTGTCCTCGGCCTCGGCCATCGCCTTCTTGAGGGCCGCTACTTCGGTCGCGGCCCCTAATAAAGTTCATGACATTTTAGTCAGTACGAACTTTTCATCCTTCCTAAATATAAAGCACCGATTAGTGCATACCTTGGTTGTCCTCCAGCTGCTTCTTCATGAGGCCGAGTTCTTCCTCGGCCCGCTCCAGATTCTGCTTCAATCCGGAGACCTCCGTAGTATGAGTGGCAGCGGCCAGCAGCAACGCCTGGTTATTCACATAGACATGTTATGTTAGACTCCTGTGAAAATTATTTTGATCCAATGTTTGGTTTTTCTTTCCAAACACCAAACAGAGCATCAGGCGCTACTATGTACAAGGTTATATCCTTTTACAACTATATTACTTACCTCAAAGCTTGTTATAAGGCTAATGCAAGTCTCGGTCAGTCCGTTTTTGGCGGATTGGACTTTCTCAATCACCGTACTCATAAGAGTACGGTGTTCTTCCATAATGGAAGCACCTTGTAGCGCGTCCAACAATCTATCCGGTGCCTCTGGATGGACAGAGGTCACCGGTGGAGGCGGCTTGCCTCCTTCGTTCGAGAGAGGCTGCCTGCCATAATCCGGAGCCACTTGGGTCTCTGGAGTTGTATTGGGCTGAGGGCCGAACTGGATGCGGCTCCCATCTCCGTGGTCTGTTGGGGTCTTTCCCCCCATGTGCTTGGCAACCGGGGTTTTGTCCTCCGGCATCACCGGAACGGTCTCCCCTTGGCCCGGTATCCTTCGAGACAACACCTCAGTGTTATCCGCAGCCTTCTGGGAGGTGGTCGTCGGAAGGGACCCGCTGTTCATCGCGGACGGGTCCAACGACCCCTCTGAAGAGAAGGATAGCTCGATGTTGGACTGGGCTGGACTGCAGATGCATGGTCTAGCACATTAATGCACGATAAAGTGAAATACCGGAAATATTACCGTGTCCGGATACTTACGATTTGGCCAGGGGCTTGACCCTGGGCCCCCACTCCCCGCTGCTGTTGGTGGCTGCGGCGGAGTAGTCCGGAAGGGAGATTTTTCCCTTCTTGGATGCCTCGGCCTCCCCATGTGTGGAGGCCTTCTGAGGGAGTCCTGGATTAGGGGGTATCCGGACAGCCAGACTATGTACGACGTCCGGACTATTGAAGCGTGAAGATACATGACTCAAGACTTCGGCCCGTGTCCGGATGGGACTCTCCTTTGCGTGGAAGACAAGCTTGGCGATCCGGATATTGTGTTTCCTTCCTTGTAACCGACTCCATGTAAACCCTAGCCCTCTCTGGTGTTTTTATAAACCGGAGAGGTTGGTCCAAAGAAGGCCGATCACAATTACAATCATACCATCATAGGCTAGCTCTTAGGGTTTAGTCTCTATGATCTCGTGGTAGATCTACTCTTGTACTACCCATATCTTCAATATTAATCAAGCAGGAAGTAGGGTTTTACCTCCATCGAGAGGGCCCGAACCTGGGTAAACATCTGTGTCCCTTGCTTCCTGTTACCATCAGCCTTGACGCATAGATTGGGACCCCCTACCCGAGATCCGCCGGTTTTGACACCGACATTGGTGCTTTCATTGATAGTTCCTTTGTGTCGTCACTGTCGGGCTCGATGGCTCCTTCAATCAACGTCAATGACGCGGTCTAGGGCGAGACTTTCCTTCCTGGACAGATCTTCGTGTTCGGCGGCTTTGCATCTGGGCCAATTAAGCAGCCATCTGGAGCAGATCGGCAGCTCACGCAGCCATCAAATCAGGTTCGGAAACCTGAACTACACGGCGGATATCTCCGGAGACTTGATCTTCGACAGATTTGGGCCCGCGCCAGGAGCACCGGACTGTCACGACGAGCATGGCCTGGAGCTGCTGTTGGATAACACTCGGGATATCACCCCTGCAGGAGCCCTGGACTCAAATCCATACCAGACTACATTGCCTAGGGACGGAGGGATGGACCCCGCCCCGCAGGCCGAACCCTCATCGGCGGTGGAGCCAAACACAGGCCTCACTTCTGAGGAAGCCTGTGACTCTGGACCCCCGGATTTGTATCCGGATGTAGGTTCCGGTCCGCGCGTTCCCGAGCCCGCCGAGCCTGGTTGGGCTCCGGTAATGGAGTTCACCGCGGCGGACATCTTTCAGCACTCGCCCTTTGGCGACATGTTGAACTAATTGAAGTCTCTCTCTTTGTCAGGAGGCTCTGGGCCAAACTATGTCCGGCTTGAGTGGGAAGCAAACGACGACGGAATTCGTTGCCCACCCACCACCCACTTCATTGCCATGGTCGATGATTTAACCGACGTGCTTGACTTCGACTCCGAAGACATCGATGATATGGACTACGATGCAGGAGAATGACAGGAGCCACCGCTCACAGGGCGGTGGAAGGCCACTTCCTCATACGATATATATATGGTGGACACTCCGAAGGAAACCAATGGCGACAAGGTCACGGAGGATAACCCCTCGGGAACAAAAGCAAAGCATGGGCATCGTCGGTGCCGCTCCAAGCCCTGCCACAGCAATACCGGCCCCGGTGACGAAAGCAATCCGGATGGTGCCAAACAGGAATATAACCCTGACCAACCCTCCTTCGAGCAGGCTGAACAGGAAGATGAGCAAGTCAGCCCCGAAGAGCAGGCGACGGACTTATACCCGGAGGAAGACAACTACAAACCCCCCTCTGAAGACGAGATTAGCCTCGATGACGAGTTCGGCGTGCCTGAGGATCCAATGGAGCAGGAGCGCTTCAAGCATCGGCTTATAGCCACTGCGAGGAGCCTGAAGAAGAAGCAGCAGCAACTCCAAGCTGATCAAGACCTGCTCACAGACATATGGATTGAAGTGATGACAGCCGAGGAATATGGACTCAAGCGCCAAACGGCTGACCGGCCACCCCGTGGCCGGGATAAAACAGGATATCAGCCCGAATACCAACCCGCACCCCCACGCCGATACACTATGGCCCAGGGCAACAGGCAAGACCTGGAAGATATTCTGGAAAACAAAGCAGGACATCCAAGATTGATCTACGGATCGCGGGGGCGCGCCCCAGCGTGCGACAATGATCGTCGCGCCGGATACATCATCAACAAGTCCGCCGGGCGAACACGACAACCTGGACCAATTGAGCTGCGTACCCACATAGCCCAAAGCCGCAGGCGCCGCACACCCCCTCTGCTTCACTAACGAAGTGATGGATCATGAATTCCCAGAAGGGTTCAAACCCGTAAACATCGAATCATACGATGGCACAACAGACCCTGCAGTATGGATCGAAGATTTCCTTATCCACATTCACATGGCCCGTGGAGATGATCTACATGCCATCAAGTATCTTCCCCTTAAGCTCAAAGGACCAGCCCGGCACTGCCTAAACAGCCTGCCAGCAAATTCCATTGGCAGTTGGAAAAACCTGGAGGACGCATTCCTCGACAACTTCCAGGGCACATAAGTGCGACCACCAGACGCTGATGACCTGAGCCACATTACTCAACAACACGGAGAGTCAGCCAGGAAATTCTGGACTCGGTTCCTAACTAAAAAGAACCAAATAGTTGACTGTCCGGACGCCGAAGCCCTGGCGGCTTTTAAGCATAATATCCGTGATGAGTGGCTTGCTCGACAACTAGGCCAGGAAAAACCCAAGTCCATGGCAGCTCTCACAACACTAATGACCCGCTTTTGCGCGGGCGGGGACAGCTGGTTGGCTCGCAGTGGCACCACGCCACACTCCGGCACTTCGGATGTCCGCGATAACAACAACAAGCCATAACGCAACAGACATAAGCGACGGAACGACTGCGACAACACTGAAGACACGGAAGTAAACACCGGATTAGCGAAAAAGTCGTTCAAAAGAAATAACCAGGGACCGTCCAGTCTGGACCGCATACTGGAGCGCTCGTGCCAAATTCATGGCACCCCGGACAAGCCAGCCAACCACACCAATAGAGACTGCTGGGTGTTCAAGCAGGCCGGCAAAATAAATGCCAAAAACAAGGACAAGGGGCTGCACAGCGATGATGATGAAGAGCCCCGGCGTCCGAACATGGGGGGACAAAAGAAATTCCCTCCCCCCCCAGGTGAAAACGGTCAACATGATCTACACCACTCACATCCCCAAGCGGGAACGGAAGCGAGCACTACGGGACGTCGATGTGATGGAGCCAGTCGCCCCCAAATTCAACCCATGGTCAGCTTGTCCGACCACCTTTGATCGTAGGGATCATCCTACTAGCATCCGTCACGGCGGCTCAGCCACATTGGTCTTAGACCCAATCATCAACGGATTCCACCTCACGCGAGTCCTTATGGACGGCGGCAGCAGCCTAAACCTGCTCTATCAGGACACAGTGCGCAAAATGGGCATTGACCCTTCAAGGATCAAGCCCACCAAAACCACCTTTAAAGGTGTAATTCTTGGAGTAGAGGCCCGCTGTATGGGCTCTATAACATTGGAAGTGGTCTTCGGATCCCCGGAGAACTTCCAGAGCGAAGAGTTAATCTTCTATATCGTCCCTTTCCATAGTGGTTACCATGCACTGCTCGGACGAACCGCATTCGCTAGATTCCATGCGGTACCACATTATGCATACCTCAAGCTCAAGATGCCAGGTCCGCGCGGGGTCATAACAGTCAACGGAAACATGGACCGCTCTCTCCGTACAGAAGAGCATACTACAACCCTCATAGCAGAAGTAGAATGCGGCCTCCTCCGGCAAACCACCAACCCCGCGACGACAACCTCAAGCACCGTCAAGCGAGTCCGGAGCACCTGTCAACAGGATCATCAGGAATGCCAAGAGCGTGATTAGCAGTCCGGCCTCCGCTCAAGCCCCATCAAAGTAGCATTCGTGCCACGCGTGCACAATTACGCACTCAAGATACCATGGGCATAGGCGGAGGCGCAACAACGACTTAGTCAATAGCGCGGGCAACCGCCAAATACCTTCATAATCTTCCCCTTTTACCTTTCAGGATATCGCTTTAGCGCAACATCCTCAGAAGAGCCGGATTGCCGGACTTAAATGGGAGAGACAACCAAGGAAACAACAGGCGTTGTGCATAGAAGGAAATATCGAGGTGGAATCTATTTATGATCATTATACCTGCTTTATCTATCTGTACATAGCCTGCCCCTTGATATGACATGTCAAATAGTCCTATTTATCTCCGCTTAATGCATCCATTGTAAACATACACTTAAACGTATTATTCATCAATGGGAGATCATATACAGCGTCAGCTTACTATTCTTATTTGAGCATTTTTTTCTCATAAATGTTTATTTGACATTGCATCCGTACACCTTGGTACGGTCAGTGTGCCAGGGGCTTCTTATGGCACCCCATAATACGTGAATACAAGTCCGAACACTTTCAACTGTGCGGCACCCCGAACTTATAGCACTATATGCATCAGCTCCGAATCATGTCTTGGGTCAACAGTTGGGCTAGCCCGGCTCCCTTGTTTTGGTACCTTAAGTTCCGTTATATCGGCTAAGGTAGCGCAGGGAGAACTACTGCGATTGTGTCCCAATTCTTCCGGACGAGCACCTCAGTAGATAAAGCCGAAAACTGATGGGCATGATGTGGCGAGAGCTGGTCAATGTTCGAGAGGTCCTAAAATCCTTAAAGATTTTCCGCTTTAGGCGATAAATCGGCTTCGTCGATCTAGGCGTGTATAGCACCCCAATTCAGCCTTTCGGATTCTAGGGGCTTCGCCGAAATTTAAAATTGTAGACTTCTATGGCTAAGTGAAAGTTTTAAAGCCGCATAGTCCGATTGCCTTGTTCGCTGCGCCGGACACCTCCTTAAGGGACCAAACATTCAGATAAAGAGTGTCCGGTTTTCCATTTAACACCCAAAGATTAGTTACGTGGGGCGGAAGCCGACGATCGCCTACTTTCAGAATTTTATAAATAGCCGCACAGAAGGTAATATTTTAAATAACAAAAGCGCTACATAGCGCAAGTAACTTCATCTTTAAATTACAAACATGACAGAAGTGAATTCATTCTAAAATGGTGTCCTTGGTACATTCATCGGCCACGAGACAAGCACCCTTCATAACGCCATCATAGTATATCTCGGGATGGCAAAGCGCCTTGCCCTCCGGTGGACCGTCCTCCACCATCTTCTCTGCATCCAGCTTGCCCCAGTGCACCTTGACGCGGGCAAAGGCCCGGCGGGCACCCTCAATGCAAACGGATCGCTTGATCACTTCAAGCCATGGATAGGCATCCACCATTCGCTTGATCAGGCCAAAGTAGCTAGTGGGCACGAGCTCACCAGGCCACATCCGGACTATGAAATCTTCCAACTGCTGTAGTTGGTCACTCAGAGGCATTGGGTGTTCGGCCCCAGCATACTGGGACTATAACAGCTTCTCCCTTGAGCTCCCCTCCTGGTCACGGTAGAACTCCGCAGCGTCTGATACGCTGTGTGGCAGATCTGCGAATGCCCCTGGAGAGCTCCAAATTCGAGTAAGTAAAAGAAACGCCTCCTCCACATGTTTGCTTTGCATAAATAATTTCTTACCTGCTGCTATCTTTTTGGCCTCCTAGATTTCCTGTCGTGCCTTCTTGCTTCGGCCTTGGCATCTTTCATATTCACCAAGGCCTTCGCAAGGTCGGCCTCTTTCATCTTCAGATCATGCTCCACGGACTCGTACTTCTTGCCAAGGTCCCGGAGCTCTTGCTGTACCTCGCCCACTCTAGCAGTTTGCTTTTCGCGCTCCTGGCATTCCAAGGCCGCCTTGTCTTCGGCCTCGGACAGCGCTTTCTTCAGGGACGCCACTTCGGCTGTGGCCCCTGTCACACAGTCACGACGCTTCGGCATTAGACTAACCAATTTTGTCTACCCTTAAATACATAAGAGCGGGGAATCACTTACCCTTGTTCTCTTCAAGCTGCCTCTTCGTGAGGCCGAGCTCTCCCTCCGCCTGCTCTAGGTCCCGCTTTAGTTCGGCAACCTCGGCCGTGCGGGCAGCAGCAGCAAGCAGCACAACCTGCTTATGCACATGAATATTTATTGTTAGACTCCTGCGGATTATTATTGACCCTCTGTTTGGTTTTTCTTTCCGAACACCAAACGGAGTATCAAGGACTACTACCTATCGGGTGGTAATTTTACACACATTTATTGCTTACCTCAAAACCGGTCAGGAGGCTGGTGCAGGCTTCGGTTAGTCCACTCTTGGCGGACGAAACCTTCTGAATCACTGCACTCATAAGAGTACGGTGCTCTTGATCTATGGAAGCGCCGCGAAGCGTTTCCAGCAGACAATCCGGCGCGTCGGGCGCAACGGAAGTCCTTGATGCACACGGCTCGCCCTCCCTAATGAGGGCCTGTCCGCCTGAGTTCAGAACCATTGAAGGTTTCGAGATAGTGTTCGGCCGAGAGCAAGACCTACTATGGCTCTCATCGACACGATCCGCAGGGATTTTGAACCCCGCCTGTCCAACATATGGAATCCCGCCTTGGGGCGTCTCCAGAGTCACTTCCCCCCGCTCTGGGAGCCTTCGGGACAACACCTACGTGTCATCCACGAGCTGAGAAGTAATGGCCGTCGGGAGCGAATTCATCTCCGAATCGCTCAGGGACCCGGAAGAAGATACCTCGGGGTGAGCCCTGGCCGGACTGCATATATGTTCAGCGTTATAAAAAGCTATGGAGTGAAGTCATGATAAAGTGCGGATACTTACGATCGCACTGGGGGCTTCCCCCTGGGCAGCCACCCCTCCTCGCTGTGAGCGGCCATGGCGGAATAGTCCGGAAGGGACACCTTTCCCTTCTTGGACGCCCCAGCCTCCCCCTCCAGGGCGGCTTTTCCCTTTTTCTCCTCCCAGTGCGGGGAGGTAGAGTTTCTTGCTTCCCACCGCCTCCGCGGGAGGAATCTGTCTCGTTGTCATCAGACGACGTGGGTATGATGGCCTTACGCCGAGGGCCTTTTCCGGCCCCTGGTCCGCCTCCCCAGGCCCCTCATCCTTTCCGGATGGGGCGTCTTCTTCTTCTTCTTCTTCCCCTTCGTGGGAGGAGTGTGCCTCGTTGCTACGTCTCGAGCTTGCGTTGGTTTTCCCCGAAGAGGAGAGGATGATGCAGCACAGTAGTGTAAGTATTTCTCTCAGTTTTTGAGAACCAAGGTATCAATCTAGTAGGAGGTCACGCGCAAGTCCCTCGTACCTGCACAACACGATAGCAACTCGCAACCAACGCTTAGGGGTTGTCAATCCCTTCACGGTCACTTACGAGAGTGAGATCTGATAGAGATATAGATAGATGCAAAGTAAAAAGTAAAAGCAAAGTAAAAACGAAGCAAGTAAATAAAGTGATATAGATTGATATGATGAGAATAGACCCGGGGGCCATAGATTTCACTAGTGGCTTCTCTCAAGAGCATAAGTATTCTACGGTGGGTGAACAAATTACTGTTGAGCAATTGAAAGAATTGAGCATAGTTATGAGTATATCTAGGCAATGATCATGTATATAGGTATCACTTCCATGACAAGTAGATCGAAACGATTCTGCATCTACTACTATTACTCCATTCATCGACCGCTATCCAGCATGCATCTAGAGTATTAAGTTAAAAACAGAGTAACGCCTTAAGCAAGATGACATGATGTAGAGGAATAAATTCATGCAATATGATAAATAGCCCCTCTTGTTATCCTCGATGGCAACAATACAATATGTGCCTTGCAACTCTTTCTGTCACTGAGTAAGGACACCGCAAGATTGAACCCAAAGCCATGCACTTCTCCCATTGCAAGAACTACCAATCTAGTTGGCCAAACCAAACGGAAAATTCAAAGAGACTTGCAAAGATAACTCAATCATACATAAAAGAATTCAGAGAAGAATCAAATATTTTCCATAGATAATACTGGATCATAAACCCACAATTCATCGTTCTCAACAAACACACCGCAAAAAGAAGATTACATCAAATAGATCTCCACAAGAGAGGGGGAGAACATTGTATTGAGATCCAAAAAGAGAGAAGAAGTCATCTAGCTACTTGCTATGGACCCGAAGGTCTAAAGTAAACTACTCACACTTCATCGGAGGGGCTATGGTGATGATATAGAAGCCCTCCGTGGTGGATGCCCCCTCCGACGGAGCTCCGGAACAGGCCCCAAGATGGGATCTCGTGGATACATAAGGTTGCAGCGGTGGAATGTGGTTTTTGGCTCCCCGTCTGATTGTTTGGGGATACGTAGGTATATATAGGCGGAAGGAGTACGTCGGTGGAGCTCTGAGGAGCCCACGAGGTAGGGGGCGCGCCCAGGGGGGCGCCCTCCACCCTCGTGACCTCCTCGGAAGCTTCTTTGAGTAGGGTCCAAGTCTCCTGGATCACGTTCGGTTGGAAAATCACGATCCCGAAGGTTTCATTCCGTTTGGACTCCGTTTGATATTCTGTTTCTTCAAAATACTGAAAAGGCAAAAAACAACAATTCTGGGCTGGGCCTTCGGTTAATAGGTTAGTCCCAAAAGTAATATAAAAGTGAAAAATAAAGCCCAATATAGTCCAAAACAGTACATAAAGTAGCATGGAGCAATCAAAAATTATAGATAAGTTGGAGACGTATCAAGCATTCCCAAGCTTAATTCCTGCTCGTCCTCGACTAGGTAAATGATAAAAGAATTTTTGATGCGGAGTGATACTTTGGCATAATTTCACTGTAAATCTTCTTAATTGTGATATGAATATTCAGATCCGAAAGATTCAAGACAAAAGTTCATATTGACACAAAAATAATAATACTTCAAGCATACTAACCAAAGCAATCATGTCTTCTCAAAATAACATGGGAAAAGAAAGTTGATCCCTACAAAATCATATAGTTAGGCTATGCTTCATTTTCATCACACAAAGATGTTCCCAACTTCTATACCCCCGATGATAAGCCAAGCAATTGTTTCATACTTAAATAATCTCAAATTTTCCAACCTTCACGCAATACATGAGCGTGAGCCATGGATATAGTACTATGGTTGGAATAAAATATGATGTTGGGGATTGTGTGGAGAAGGCAAAGAAAGGAGAAAGTCTCACGTTGACGAGGCTAATCAACGGGCTATGGAGATGCCCATCAATTGATGTCAACATGACGAGTAGGGATTGCCATGCAACGGATGCAGTAGAGCTATGAATGCTCAACAAAAGAAAACTAGTGGCTGTGCATCCAACTTGCTTGCTCATGAAGACCTAGGGCATTTTGAGGAAGCCCATCGTAGGAATATACAAGCCAAGTTCTATAATGAAAAATTCCCACTAGTATGAACAAGACAACTTAAGAGACTCACTATATGAAAAACATGGTGCTACTTTGAAGCACAATATATGAGACTCACTACATGAAGAACAAGGTGCTACTTCGAAGCACAAGTGTGGAAAAAAAGATAGTAGCATTGCCCTTTTTATTTATTTTCTTTTTTTGGGCCTTCCTTTTTTGGCCTTTCTCTTTTTTTGGGCCTTTTTTTGGCCTTTCTTTTTTTATTTGGGCAATGCTCTAATGATGATCACCACACTTTCATTACAACATATGAATTACAACTCGATACTAGAACAAGATATGACTCTATATGAATGCCTCCGTGATGTACAGGATGGTGCAATGAATCAAGAGTGACATGTATGAAAAATAATGCATGGTGGCTTTGCCACAAATACGATGTCAACTACAAGATCATGCAATGGCAATATGACAAAAGTAATGCATGTCACGATGATGATGGTGGAAGTTGCATGGCAATATATCTCGGAATGGCTATGATAATGCCATGATAGGTAGGTATGGTGGCTGTTTTGAGGAAGATAATTGGAGGTTTATGTGTGATAGAGCGTATCTTATCACGGGGTTTGGATGCACCGGCGAAGTTTGCACCAACTCTCAAGGTGAGAAAGGGCAATGCACGGTACCGAAGAGGCTAGCAAAGGCGGAAAGGTGAGAGTGCGTATAATCCATGGACTCAGCATTAGTCAAAAGAACTCATATACTTATTGCAAAAATTTAGAAGCCATCAAAAATTCAAGTACTACGTGCATGCTCCTAGGGGGATAGATTGGTAGGAAAAGACCATCGCTCGTCCCCGAACGCCACTCATAAAGATGCACAAGCCAGGTACACTCCATGTTTCAAATTTGTTACACAACTTTAACCATACGTGCATGCTACAGGACTTGCAAACTTCAACACAAGCATTTCTCAAATTCACAATTACTCAACTAGCATGACTTTGATATTATCACCTCCATATCTCAAAACAATTATCAAGCATCAAACTTATCTTATTATTCAACGCACTCAAAAGAAAGTTTCACATATCTTGAATACCAAGTATATTAACATTAAGCAAACTACCATGCTATTAACGACTATCAAAATAATCTAAGTGAAGCATGAGAGTTCATCTATTTCTTCAAAATAAAACTACCACCATGCGATATAAGTGAAGCACTAGAGCAAATGACAAACTACTCCGAAAGATATAAGTGAAGATCAATGAGCAAAACTATCAAGCTCAAAAGATATAAGTGAAGCACATAGAGTATTCTAGCAAATTCCAATTTGTGTATGGCTCTCTATCATTTAATAATTTCAGATGTTGATACTCTATTCAAACAGCAAGCAAAGCTAAAGAAAACTACAATGCAAGGATAGCACAACTCATGTGAAGAAGCAAAAACTTAGGCTCAACCGATACTAACCGATAGTTGTTGAAGAAGAAAGGTGGGATGCCTACCGGGGCATCCCCAAGCTTAGATGCTTGAGACTTCTTGAAATATTATCTTGGGGTGCCTTGGGCATCCCCAAGCTTGAACTTTTGTGTCTCCTTAATTCCTCTCATATCATGGTTTCTTCTTTTTATCAAAAGCTTCATTCACAACAATCTTAACAAGAACTCGTGAGATAGGTTAGTATAAACCAATGCAAACCATATCATATTCTCCTGTAACAAATCACTTAAATTATTATTCAACATTGAATACTAAATGCCTCTGCATATTTAATAATCCTATCCTCAAATAGAATCATTAAACAAACTAGCATATGCAAACAATACAAACATAACAGCAACCTGCCAAAACAGTTCAGTCTGTATAGAATGCAGGAGTATCCATACTTTCCTAACTCAAAAAGTTATAAACTAAAATTCCCACTGTAATAAATTTATCATATCTCAGTATGCAAAAAGATTCAACATTAAACCACTCTCTGACTTTTCTAGGGAATTTTTGCAACAGCGGTAAACTTTCTGTTTTCAAACAGCAACATGTATGCTAGCAAAATAAGCATGGCAAAGGCTATCCTTTACTTCTTTATTGATACTAAAGATGCAGAACATTATTCTAATTAACATCAAGAAAATACTAACAAAATAAAATGACGCTCCAAGCAAAACACATATCATGTGGTGAATAAAAATATAGCTCCAAGTAAAGTTACCGATGAACGAAGACGAAACAGGGGATGCCTTTCGGGGCATCCCGAAGCTTAGTTTCTTGGTTGTCCTTGAATATTACCTTGGGGTGCCTTGGGAATCCCCAATCTTAGGCTCTTGCCACTCCTTGTTCCATAGTCCATCGAATATTTACCCAAAACTTGAAAACTTCAACCACACAAAACTCAACACAAAACTCGTAAGCTCCGTTAGTATAAGAAAATAAAACCACCACTTAGGTACTGTAATGAACTCATTCTAAATACATATTGGTGTAATATCTACTGTACTTAAACTTATCTATGGTTCATACCCTCCGATACTACTCATAGATTCATCAAAATAAGCAAACAACACATAGAAAACAGAATCTGTCAAAAACAGAACAGTCTGTAGTAATCTGTATAAAACGTATACTTCTGGAACACCAAAAATTATGAAATAAATTTCTGGACCTTAGTAATTTGTCTATTAATCATCTACAAAAATAATCAACCTAAAATCACTCTCCAGTAAAAAATGGCAGCTAATCTCGTGAGCACTAAAGTTTCTGTTTTTCACAGCAAGATCACATAAACTTCACCCAAGTCTTCCCAAAGGTTCTACTTGGCACTTTATTCAAACAAAAGCTATAAAACATGATTACTAAAGTAGCATAATCATGTGTACACACAAAAACAGTAAGGATAAATATTGGGTTGTCTCCCAACAAGCGCTTTTCTTTAATGCCTTTTAGCTAGGCATGATGATGAGAATGATGCTCACATAAAAGATAAGAATTGAAACATAACGGGAACATCATGAAGCATATGACTAGCACATTTAAGCCTAACCCACTTCCTATGAATTGGGATTTTGTGAGAAAACAACTTATGGGAACAATAATCAACTAGCATAGGATGGCACAACATGCATAGCTTCAAGAATTTAAGCATATAGAGAGGAAACTTGACATTATTGCAATTCCTACAAGCATATGTTCCTCCCTCATAATAATTTTCAGTAGCATCATGAATGAATTCAACAATATAACCAGCACCTAAAGCATTCTTTTCATGGTCTACAAGCATAGAAAATATTTTACTCTCCACATAAGCAAACTTTTTCTTTATAGCATACGTATCATCACAATAATCATCATAGATAGGAGGCATGCTTTCATCATAGTAAATTTGCTCATCAAAGCTTGGGGGACAAAAAATATCGTCTCCATCAAACATAGCTTCCCCAAGCCTGTGGCTTTGCATATCATTAGCATCATGGATATTCAAGGAATTCATACTAACAACATTGCGATCATGCTCATCATTCACATATTTTATGCCAAGAATTTTATGTAATTCTTCTTCTAGAACTTGAGCACAATTTTCCTTTCCATCATACTCATGAAAGATATTAAAAAGGTGAAGCGTATGAGACAAACTCAACTTCATTTTTTTGTAAATTTCTTTTATAAACTAGACTAGTGCTAAAACAAGAAACAAAAAGATTCAATTGCAAGATCTAAAGATATACCTTCACTTACCTAGCCTCCCCGGCAACGGCGCCAGAAATACTTCTTGCTACGTCTTGAGCTTGCGTTGGTTTTCCCCGAAGAGGAGAGGATGATGCAGCACAGTAGCGTAAGTATTTCCCTCTGTTTTTGAGCACCAAGGTATCAATCCAGTAGGAGGTCATGCGCAAGTCCCTCGTACCTGCACAACACGATAGCAACTCGCAACCAACGCTTAGGGGTTGTCAATCCCTTCACGGTCACTTACGAGAGTGAGATCTGATAGAGATAATATTTTTGGTATTTTTGATAGATAGATGCAAAGTAAAGAGTAAAATCAAAGTAAAAACGAAGCAAGTAAATAAAGTGATATAGATTGATATGATGAGAATAGACTCGGGGGCCATAGGTTTCACTAGTGGCTTCTCTCAAGAGCATAAGTATTCTGCGGTGGGTGAACAAATTATTGTTGAGCAATTGACAAAATTGAGCATAGTTATGAGTATATCTAGGCAATGATCATGTATATAGGTATCACGTCTGTGACAAGTAGATCGAAATGATTCTGCATCTACTACTATTACTCCACTCATTGACCACTATCCAACATGCATCTAGAGTATTAAGTTAAAAACAGAGTAACGCCTTAAGCAAGATGACATGATGTAGAGGAATAAATTCATGAAATATGATAAATACCCCATCTTGTTATCCTCGATGGCAACAATACAATAAGTGCCTTGCAACTCATTCTGTCACTGAGTAAGGACACCACAAGATTGAACCCAAAGCCATGCACTTCTCCCATTGCAAGAACTACCAATCTAGTTGGCCAAACCAAACAGATAATTCGAAGAGACTTGCAAAGATAACTCAATCATACATAAAAGAATTCAGAGAAGAATCAAATATTTTCCATAGATAATACTGGATCATAAACCCACAATTCATCGGTCTCAAAAAACACACCGCAAAAAGAAGATTACATTGAATATATCTCCACAAGAGAGGGGGAGAACATTGTATTGAGATCCAAAAAGAGAGAAGAAGCCATCTAGCTACAAGCTATGGACCCGAAGGTCTAAAGTAAACTACTCACACTTCATCGGAGGGGCTATGGTGATGATGTAGAAGCCCTCCGTGGTGGCTGCCCCCTGTTGGTGTCAAAACCGGCGGATCTCGGGTAGGGGGTCCCGAACTGTGCGTCTAGGCAGATGGTAACAGGAGACTAGGGACACGATGTTTTTACCCAGGTTTGGGCCCTCTCGATGGAGGTAAAACCCTACTCCTGCTTGATTGATATTGATGATATGGGTAGTACAAGAGTGGATCTACCACGAGATCAAGGAGGCTAAACCCTAGAAGCTAGCCTATGGTATGATTGTTGTTGTGTCCTATGGACTAAAACCCTCCGGTTTATATAGACACCGGAGAGGGCTAGGGTTACACAGAGTCGGTTACAATGGTAGGAGATCTACATATCAGTATCGCCAAGCTTGCCTTCCACGCCAAGGAAAGTCCCATCCGGACACGGGACGAAGTCTTCAATCTTGTATCTTCATAGTCTTGGAGTCCGGCCGATGATGATAGTTCGGCTATCCGGACACCCCTAGTCCAGACTCCTCAAGTAGCCCTGAACCCGGCTTCAATGACGCATTTAGTCCGCACGATATTGTCTTTGGCATTGCAAGGCGGGTCCTCCTCCGAATAATTCATAGAATATTGTGAACACCTGGATAGTGTCCGGCTCTGTAAAATAAATTCCACATACCACCGTAGAGAGAATAATATTTACACAAGTTCAATCTGCTGACGTATTTTGTGGCATAACGTCACACCACAACCAAATCTTTACTCAAATCGTTTTTATTATACCACCTCAGCGCGTTTAGCGAAGCGGTTTTCTTGGCACGTCTTGTCGAAGCAGAGATCGTGTTCCCCTTATTCCGGGATTCCCATCAATACGGACGTGGGTAACCCAACCGCGCCATTGATTGCGGCGCTTGGGAGATAAGCGAGTTTTACCAGGCCGGTGGGGATGCATAGTTCCGTCCGCCCATATATAAGGGGATAAGGATCCACCTTTTTACCTACGCCTTCTTCCTCCTTTGCTTATCCATCTCCGCGGACTCGAGCTCCAGCGCCCAAGTCCGCGCATCTCACCTCGACCTTCTCCAGCCATGTCCGAAGCGGGAGGCAAGTGGATGGCCTCCTCCGTTACGGAGGGGCACATCAAGAAGCTGTGCAGCGCCGGATATTTGTCCAGCGACATCGCGCACTGGCTCCCTGATGAGGGGCAGCCACCCACGGGCCCCACGAGAGGGTGGTATTCCTTCCCCATTTCCTCCGCGAACTGGGCTTCCCACTCCACCCCTTTGTCTGTGGGCTCATGTTCTACTACGGCCTGGATTTCCACGATCTGGCCCCGAATTTCATCCTCAATATCTCGGCGTTTATCGTTGTGTGCGAGGCTTTCCTCTGCATCCAGACCCACTTCGGCTTGTGGCTAAAGACCTTCAATGTCAAGCCGAAGGTTGTGAAGGGCAGCCAAGCGGAGTGCGGAGGCGCCATGGTGGGCAAAATGCCCAACGTCACTTGGCTCGAGGGCGCCTTCATGGAAACCATCAAAGGGTTGCAATCGGGGTGGTTCTGCATCACCAAGCCGCGTGACCCTAAATGGGCAGCGGCCCCTGAATTTAGATCTGGCATCCCCATGCGGCTCACCTCCTGGAAAGAGAAGGGCCTGCTATGGGGTAGTTCGGAAGAGCTGACTGGACTCCAGTCCTGTCTCCAAACCCTGATGAACAAGAAACTCAAGCTTGTCAATGTAATCCAGGTCATGCTCGTCCGCCGGATTCTCCCCTGCCAACAACGGGACTTCAATTTGTGGGAGTTTGATCCGGCACAGCAACGGACCTTGAGCGGGCTCTTCAACACTATGTACGAAGATGCCTGGAGGGTGCTATTAAAGGGCGCCGAAGCTCCCGCATCCGCTACTGAAGATCGCGGATTCAACTCGCAGCGTCCGGCTGGCGAGGTAAGCCATGTTATCCTTTATGGGACACTTGCTTTTCATGTTTTGACTTTATGCGGGATCTAAACTCCCAATGCCTTTAACAGGCCTGGCAGAAGATGTCCGGACAGGTTAACTGTCCGGCTACTCTTACAGAAGACCTAGCGGATGCCCGTTTGATAGGGCTGCTGGTCCCGGCACTTTACGTAGTGCCGGAGAAGAAGGCCAAGAAGAAGGCCACGGGAACCCGAAGGAGTTCACTGCGTCAGGTGGTATTAGACTCATCGTCCGATGACTCCGAGGCGAACTCCTCCCACGAGGACGAGGAGGAGGAGAAAGAGGCCTCTCCCCCAGTGGGGGGAGAGACGAAGAGGAAGGCCTCCCCAGCGAGGGAGGCTGAAGGGTCCAAGAAGGGAAAGGACCCTTCCCCCGGACTGCTCCGCCACCGCCGGTGATGGCTACGAGGAGTGGCCCTCAAGGGCCAAGCCCCTGGCGAGATCGTAAGTATCCGGACTCCAAAATGATTTATAATTTATCTTTTTGTCGCATGGTGTCTTTCTAATGCCGCATACACCCCTGTAGTCCGCCCAAGGACGATCTTCCCGCTTCATCGAGCGGGTCTTTGGGCACGCCGGATATGGATTCTCTTCCGACCGCCTCCGCTCCCCGCGATGCTGATGATGCCGAGGTGGAATCCCGGGAAGGGACCCACCAGGAGGAGGAGGCCCCGGAGGTGCCACAGGGCAACCTCCCGGACTTCGTACCGGACTCTGCACCGGAACCTACAGTGGTTCCGGAGTCCGGCGGGCGGCCCCTTCGTAAGAAGGGCAAGACTGTGACGCCAGCGGCCTCCGTCCAGCAGGAGGCACCGGATACTTTGTTGGAGGCGCTCAATGGCGCTTCCATCGAAGAAGAACACCGCACTGTCATGAGTGCGGTGATTCAGAAGGTTCAGCTCGCCAAGAGCGGGCTGACTGAAGCCTGCAGCAGCCTTCTAACAGGCTTTGAGGTAAGAGTTTTAATATGTGTAAAGTAGTACCGCATAGACAGTAGCCCCTAATGCTCGGTTCAGTGTTCAGAAAGAAAAGCCGGATTGAGGATCTAAAAAGATGTACGCAGGAGTCTTAAAAAATATGTCAATATGGGATTGTAGGCTGCGCTGCTGATCTCTGCCGCACTGACTGCGGAGGTCAATGCTTTGAAGCAAAGCCTTGAGCGGTCCTCGAGCGAGCTCGGCTGTGCCAAGAAGCAGCTCGAGGACAAGGAAGGTGAGTGACACCTTATTAAAGTTGTACCTTATAGAAAAGGATTTGGTTGCAAGAGAAATGACAAGGATAACGCGAGTACTCCAGGGGCCACGAACGAGGTGGCGACCCTGAAGGAGGCGGTGTCCGTGGCCGAACGTAATGCGGCCGCGGAGCGTGCTGGGCGGGAGAAGCAGGAGGCGCAGGTGGCGGAGGTACATCAAGAGCTCTAGGTTCTCGTGGAAAAACATGAGAGTTTGGAGCGCGACTCGAAGACTCGAGAGTCCGAGCTTGCATCGGCTCTTGAGAGTGCCAAAGCCGCTAAGGCCGAAGCCCAAAAGGCCCTCCAGGAAATTGAGGCGTGGAAGCAAATAGCGGCGGGTAAGGCATTTTTTCATGCAAAGCAAGCATGTGAATGTGAATTACCAATTACTTACTCGAATTCGGAGCTCTCCAAGAGTGTTCGCAGATCTGCCCCGCAGCGTGTCCGATGCTGCCGCTTTCTCTGAGGTCAAGAGGGAGCTCGACGGAGAAGGTCTTCGGTCTCAATATCTCGAGGCGGACATCCGGTGCCCCTTAGCGACCAGCTGAAGCAGTTGGTCGAGCTCCACAAGGTGGCCGAACAGGCCATGAAGGGCCTCATAGTTCGGCTATGGCCCAAGGAGGCCATGCCTGGGAGCTACTTCAGCCTGGTGCGGTGGCTGGTGGATGCTTGTCCATGGGTTGAAGTCATCAAGAACTCCGCCTGCATTGAAGGTGCCCGTCGGGCCCTTGCCCGTGCAAAGGTGCACTGGGGCAGGATGGACGCTGAGAAGCTTGTGACGGACGCGCCGCCGACGAGCAAGGAGTATCACACGCCCGAAATGTATTATAAGGTTGTCCTGAAGGGTGCCCGCGTGATTGCAGGTGAGTGCTCCAAAGATGTAATATTTGAGTAGACTCGCATTTTGTTATCCTATGCGCTGAAAACTTTGTTCATATGCGCTAAGCAACGCTTGTTACTTTAAATATTACCTTCTGTGCAGCTGTTTATTAAATCTGAGAGATGGCAAGTCGCCGGCTTCAGCCCCCATGCCACGAGTGGTGGGGTGTTCGAGATAAACTTGAGCGCTCTTATTCCCATTTTTGGGTCCATCTAGGGAGGCGCTCAACGCAACGAACAAGGCAACCGGACTTATATTGCTTGAACACTCTCACTTAGCCATAGAATTCTATAATTTTAAATTTCGGCGAAGCCCCTAATGTTCGGAAGGCCGAATTCGGGGCGCTATCCACGCATGGGTCGGACAAAGCCGGTTCCTCGCTCTAAGCGTCATAAGTCTTTAGGGACTCGAAAAAACCTCTCGAACAGCGACTAGCTCTCGCCTCATCATGACGGTCAGTTTTAGCTTTCTCCACTGAGCCGCTCGCCCAGCTCAACTGGGGCGCAATCGCAGTGGTTCTCCCAGCGCTACCTTAGTCGATACAACAGAACGTAAGGTACCAAAACATGGGAGCCGGGCAAACCCAACTATTGACCCAAGACATGATTCGGAGCCGATGCATATAATGCTATAAGTTCGGGGTGCCGCACTTGTGAAAGTGTTCGGACCTATCACACCATAATGTGGGGAGCTTAAGCCCCTGGTGTATTTAGCCGTACCAAAGTGTACGGATGCAACATGTCATAAATGTACATATGTATAAGAAAGGAATGCAATTATAAGCAAAAAGCGATGCATTGTTTATTCAAGAAATACTGCCATGAATGCAGAACGATACAAATAGTGCGGTAAGCAAGGGATGGGACTATTAAACATGTCCCCCTCCAGGGGTAGGCTGTGGAATGGTGTATAAAACAAGTATAATGCTCGTAATGGAGACCACCTGGATACTCATCGTAGCTTTTCCCCTTCCCTGGCTGTTGCATCGTGAGTTCGGCAGGTCTGCTGCCGGACAGGGCCTCTGGTAAATGGAGTCCTGTGGATAAGGAAAAAAAAGGAAAAAAAAAGATGACACACTTGGGAGCCCCTGGTGTGGTTGAGCCGCACTCTGGGCCTGTCGTGGTCGTGCCCCTCCCCCTATGCCCATGGTATCTCCAGAGCGTAATGATGTACGCGAAGTATCGGTCTTGCAATTTTGCAAGGGCTGGGGTTGGGGTCGCATTGCTACGCGTGCTCGGAACGTGCCAGGTGGTCTTGTTGTAGGTTACTTCGGACGCGTTTAGCAGTGTCCGGTTGCTTAACGGCCGGACTAAAGATTTTCCTTAGGAGGCTGCTCTGTACTTCTGCCGCGAGAGCCGCTGTATGTTCCTCCGCTCGGAGAGAGCGTTCAGTGTTTCCGTTGACCGTGATGACTCCTCAAGGGCATGGCATCTTGAGCTTGAGGTATGCGTAGTGCGGCACCGCGTTGAACTTTGCAAACGCGGTCCGTCCGAAAGCAGAGCATGATATCCACTGCGGAACGGAACTATGTCGAAGATTAACTCCTCGCCGGAAGTTATCCGGGATCCGAAGACCACTTCGAGTGTGGCGAGCTCGCATAATTGGCCTCTACACCTGGTATGACGCCTTTGAAGGTCGTCTTTGTGGGTTTAATCCTTGAGGGGTCTATGCCCATCTTGCGATCTTGTATCCCGATAAAGCAGGTTCAGCTGCTGCCGCCGTCCATTAGGACTCGGTGAGGTGAAATCCATCGACGATTGTGTCTAAAACCAACGCGCGAATCCGCCATGGCGGATCTTTGGTGGGTGGTCCTTCAATCAAAAGTGATCGGGCGGGAGGACCATGGGTTGAACTCGAGGCGATGGCTCCATCGCATATACGTCCCTGAGTGCACGCTTCCGCTCCCTCTTGGGTATGTGGGTTGCGTATATCATGTTCACCATCCGCACTTGTGGGGGGAAACCCTTCTGTCCTCTATTGTTCGGTGGTCGGGTCTCTTCCTCGTCATCGCTATGCAGCCCCTTGTCATTGTTTTTGGCGATTAGCTTGCCTGCCTGCTTGAATACCCAACAGTCCCTGTTGGTGTGATTAGCTGGCTTTTCGAGGGTGCCATGTATCTGGCACGAGCGGTCGAGTATTCGGTCCAAATTGGACGGACCCGGAGTAGTTCTTTTGAATGGCTTTTTCCGCTGACCGGGTTTGGAGCCTTTGATTCCGGCGTTGACTGCCGTATCCTCAGTGTTATCGCCGTTAACGCGGTGTTTGTTTTTGTTGCGACGCGACCTGCCATTGCGGTCCTTGGTATCCGGACTGCCAGAATTTTTGCTAAGGTTGTTACTGCGGGCTAGCCAGCTGTCCTCTCCCGCGCAGAAGCGGGTCATGAGTGATGTGAGGGCTGCCATGGATTTCGGCTTTTCGTGTCCTAGGTGCCGGGCAAGCCACTCGTCGCGGATGTTATGCTTGAAGGCTGCGAGGGCCTCTGCATCCGGACAGTCGACGATTTGATTTTTCTTTGTCAAGAACCGTGTCCAGAATTGTCTCGCCGATTTGTCTGGCTGCTGAATTATATGGCTTAGGTCGTCAGCGTCTGGTGGTCGCACATACATGCCCTGGATGTTATCGAGGAATGCGGCTTCCAGGTCCTCCGAACACCCAATTGATTCTGCTGGCAAGCTGTTAAGCCAATGCCGAGCTAGTCCTTTAAGCTTGAGTGGGAGGTATTTGATGGCGTGAAGATCATCACCGCGGGCCATGTGGATATGAAGGAGATAGTCTTTGATGCAAACCGCGGGGTCTGTTGTGCCATCATAGGATTCGATATTCATGGGTTTAAACCCTTCGGGGATTTGATGATCCATTACTTCTTCTGTGAAGCATAGTGGGTGTCTTGGCGCCTCAGATGGGCTATGTCACGGCGTAGCTCAAACGAGCTTTGTCTACTATGTTCGCCCGCCAGACTTGTGTCTCGGCGACGGATGTCGTCGCGTATCATGGGGCGCCCGCGCGATCCGTAGATCGATCTTGATTGTCTTGCCTTATCCTCCAATATATCTCACAAGTCCGGATCGTTCCCATGTGGCTTTGTGCTTTTCGAGAGATGCCGGGGTACGGTTTTAGTGTAGGGCCTAGAGGCCTCTCTGTCGCGGCCACGGGGTGGTCGGTCAGCCGTATTGTGCGGTGGTGATGTAGGTTTATATGCCTCCTCCTCTAATCGGGGGAGCAGCTTGCGTTTGGGGTAGCTTTTGGAGGGGCGTTCGATTTCATGCTATTCGGCCGCAAGGACTTCAGTCCATCTGTCGGCTAGCAGATCTTGATTAGCTCTAAGTTGTTGCTGCTTTTTCTTGAGGCTGTTTGCCATGGCCATAAGCCTGCGTTTAAAACGCTCTTGTTCGACGGGATCCTCAGGCACGACGAATTCGTCGTCATCGAGGCTTGCCTCGTCTCCAGAGGGAGGCATGTAATTATCATCCTCTACCTCTTCGTCCGCCGCTCTCTCATGAGGGCTGGCTTCTCCGTCCTCCAGTGCTGAATCTTGCCGGAGGGGGTTGTCTTCGGCACTGTCAGGGGTGTCATTATCTCCGGTGTTGGAATCTCCATTCTTGCCTTGGCGGGATTTAGAGCGGCGCCGCTGACGCCGGCGCTTAGGCTGTTTCTTGGAGGAATCTTCCTCCGCTGCTTCCTCGCCATTCCCATCCTTTGGGATGTCCACCATGTATATGTCGTATGACGAGGTGGTCTTCCAGTGCCCCGTAGGCGCTGGTTCTTGGTCGTCTCCGGCATCGTCATCCATACGTTGATGTCTTCGGAGTCGAAGTCTAGCATGTCGGTTAGATCGTTGACAGTGGCTACTAAGTGGGTGGTGGGCGGGCTTTGAATTTCTTCGTCGTCTGCATCCCAACCATCCTGACCGCAGTTCGGGCAGGGCTTTCCAGATAACGAGATATAATTTAGTGAATTCAGGATGTCGCCGAAAGGTGAGTGTTGAAAGATGTCCGCAGTGGCGAACTCCATGATCGGCGCCCAACCGGACTCGATTGGTAGGGGCGCAGGAGGTTCGGAGTCCGATGAGGAGTCCGACACCTCAGAGTCACGAGCTTCACAAGGGACAAGGTCAGTATTCGGCTCCATCACCGTAGAGGTTGCAGCCCCCGAGGCGGTGTCTAGGCACCCGTCCTCGATCTGCGCAGCCGGCTCCGAATTAGGGGTCGGAGCGGACTCATGTGCGGCCTCTAGGGCACTGTCCGGCAGCAGAGCTAAATCATGCCCATCGTCACAGTGCGGCGCGCTCGGCTGTGGCTCAAATCCCTCGAAGATCAAGTCTCCACGGATGTCAGCCGTGAAGTTCAGACTTCCAAATCTGACCTGACGGCCAGGGGCATAGCTTTCCATCTGCTCCAGATGGCCAAGCGAATTGGTCCGCAGTGCAAAGCCGCCGAATACGAAGATCTGTCCGGGGAGAAAAGTCTCACCCTGGATTGCGTCGTTGTTGATGATCGAAGGATCCATCGGGCCTATATGCGACAGCACAAAGGAACTCTCAATGAAAGCACCAATGTCGGTGTCAAAACCGGCGGATCTCGGGTAGGGGGTCCCAAACTGTGCGTCTAGGCGGATGGTAACAGGAGACAAGGGACACGATGTTTTTACCCAGGTTCGGCCCTCTCGATGGAGGTAAAACCCTACTCTTGCTTGATTGATATTGATGATATGGGTAGTACAAGAGTAGATCTACCACAAGATCAAGGAGGCTAAACCCTAGAAGCTAGCCTATGGTATGATTGTTGTTGTGTCCTATGGACTAAAACCCTCCGGTTTATATAGACACCGGAGAGGGCTAGGGTTACACAGAGTCGGTTACAATGGTAGGAGATCTACATATCCGTATCGCCAAGATTGCCTTCCACGCCAAGGAAAGTCCCATCCGGACACGGGACAAAGTCTTCAATCTTGTATCTTCATAGTCTTGGAGTCCGGCCGATGATGATACATAAAAAATTCAGAGACGAATCAAATATTTTCCATAGATAATACTGGATCATAAACCCACAATTCATCGGTCTCAACAAACACACCACAAAAAGAAGATTACATTGAATAGATCTCCACAAGAGAGGGGAAGAACATTGTATTGAGATCCAAAAAGAGAGAAGAAGCCATCTAGCTACTAGCTATGGACCCGAAGTTCTAAATTAAACTACTCACACTTCATCGAAGGGGCGATGGTGATGATGTAGAAGCCCTCCATGGTGGATGCCCCCTCCGGCGGAGCTCCGGAACAGGCCCCAAGATGGGATCTCGTGGATACAGAAGGTTGCGGCGGTGGAATTAGGTTTTTGGCTCCCCGTCTGATCGTTTGGGTATACGTAGGTATATATAGGAGGAAGGAGTACGTCGGTGGAGCTCCGAGGGGCCCACGAGGTAGGGGGCGCGCCTAGGGGGGTGCCCTCACCCACGTGACCTCCTCGGAAGCTTCTTGGAGTAGGGTCCAAGTCTCCTAGATCACGTTCGGTTGGAAAATCACGATCCCGAAGGTTTCATTCCATTTGGACTCTGTTTGATATTCTGTTTCTTCAAAATACTGAAAAAGGCAAAAAAAAAATAATTCTGGGCTGGGCCTCCGGTTAATAGGTTAGTCCCAAAAGTAATATAAAAGTGAAAAATAAAGCCCAATATAGTCCAAAATAGTAGATAAAGTAGCATGGAGCAATCAAAAATTATAGATACGTTGGAGACGTATGACTCGTCGTCTTTGGAAGAGGCTTCTGGCACAACCTTACGACGGAGACCCTTTCGGGTCCCCGGGGCCTTCTTTTCGGCCTTCTTCTCCGGCACCTTGTACGGTGCCGGGACCAGCATCTCCGTCAGGAGAGCATTAGCTGGGCTTTCTGGCAGCGGAGCCAGACAGTTAACCTGCTCCGCTGTTTTCACGTAATCCTGAACAAATATGTGTAACTACTTAAGGCTCTCCCATGAATATATTGGGAAGAACCGAATTCGGTGGTAGTCTGAGAACTCACCTGAATAGGAGGCCTTGAACAACACCTTCCATGTGCCTTTGTGTGTCATGTCGTAGAGCTTCCGGAGCATCTGGTGTTCGGCCGGGACGAACTCCCACAGATTGAATGCCCGCCTTTGGCAGGACAGAATCCAGCGAATGAGCATGACGTGGATCACGTTGACAAGCTTGATGTTCTTGTCCTTCATGCTTTTGATGGTCCGGAGTACGGTCAGCTCCGTAGATTCTCCCCAGGACAGGCCCTTCTTTTCCCAGGAGGTGAGCCGCATAGGGGCTCCGGATCGGAACTCGGGGGTCGCCACCCAGTTGGCACCGCGCGGCTCAGTGATGTAGAACCACCCCGATTGCCACCCTTTTAAGGTCTCCGCAAAGGAACCATCTAGCCAGGTGACGTTAGGCATCTTGCCCACCAAGGCCCCTCCGCACTCCGCTTGCTGGCCGCTTAAAATCTTCGGCTTCACGTAGAAGGTTTGCAGCCACAGGCCAAAGTGGGGCCGGATGCGGAGGAAGGCCTCGCATACGGCGATGAACGTCGAGATGTTGAGGACGAAATTTGGGGCTAGATCATGGAAATCTAGCCCGTAGTAGAACATAATCCCGCGAACGAAGGGATGAAGTGGAAATCCCAGCCCACCGACGAAGGGGGCAACAAACACGACCCTCTCGTGGGGTCCTGTAGTCGGAATGACATGCCCGGCGTCCGGTAGCCGCTGCGCTATGTCTGCGGCCAAGTATCCGGCCGCCCGAAGATTTGTGATGTTCTTCTCCTTGATGGTGGAAGCCACCCACTTGCCTCCTGCTCCGGACATGTTTAGCTATGCAGAGAAGACTTGGGCTTGGGCGCTGGAGCTCGAGGGGGCAATAGTGGGCAAAGGAAGAAGAAGGCGTCGGCGAAAATGGGGAAATCTTATCCCTTTATAGAGGCGACAAAAGCGGTGCGCCTCCCCACTTGCCCGTTGGGAATCGCTTGCTTCCCAAGCGCCATGATTGATGGCATGATGGGATTACCCATACCCGTATTGATGAGAATCCCGTGATAAGGGGACACGATCTCTGCTTTGACAAGACGTGTCAAAGAAACCGCCTCGCAATATGTGCTGTGGCCGGTTGTGGGAAAACGGTTCGAATAATGATCTGACCGTAATAACATGTCACGTCGTCTAAAAAGTTGTCAGCAGATTGCATTTGTGAAATATCTTTCTCTCTACAGCAGTGCGTAAAGATCATTTTATGGATCCGGACACGATTCAAGTGTTCGATAATTACTTCGGAGAATCCAGAGAAGGAACCCACCTTGCTATGCCGAAGACAATACTGCGCGCCGAGCTCATCGTCATTGAAGCCTGGTTCAGGGGTGTCACACCCTGCATTTTGTAACATTTCATTTTCATTATTAAAGCATGAAAATTTGGACCAACAAAAACTTTTTGCATTATTTGGCTTTTATTTGGAGTTGGTTTTCTCTCTGTGTTTCTTTTCAAGTGCTTCTTGAAGTCAACTACTCTACCCTCTATATTTCATCTCCTTACCCCAAGCTCCTGACCAATGACCATGCCATGTGTATAGTGCTATATAGAATTTTCTTACAAAAATAATTTGGCCGAAAGTATTTTCTAAACTTAGTTTTCCAAAAACCCTGAATTGAGGTTTGCAATTGCAAGTACTTGATTAAGGGAGTAAAAATCTTTCAAAAATATATTTGACTCCTATTAGATATAGGATGCCCGAAACCACAAAAATATAATTTGAAAAGTTATTTACTATTTTATTTAAAAGCTTTTCTTAAGGCGAAATGGTCTTTAATAGGTAAAAATTATTTTATTGTTTCAAAAATATTTGACAAAATTTAGGGAAACTCATAGGAAATATATTGTCCATACATAAGAGTTTCAACACATGGTCATGTTCAAAATATTGGTCAAATCCTTCTAAAACCCTTCTGGATATTTCAAGATTTTGAAATATTTACAAAGGAAATATTCTCCAAAAATTCAGGAAAATTCTATCATGTCACATATGACATATTGGATGATCTTGCCAAGTCTCATGACTTGGAGAACAAGATATCCTCATCAAAACCCCTCAAAACCATTTCTGTCCATTCTGAAGTTTGATCAACTTTACATTGCCAAATGTGTCCAAATGTTCTCAAACTTGGTGAACATGCTCCAATGGTCTAATGATGCATCTAGACCAAATGGCACAGGTTGGAGAAGAGGAAATCTTGGTCAAAGTGCCTCAAAACCCTCTCTGACCAGAATCAAATTTGAACAACTTTGCACTACCAACTTTTTCTCCAAGACCCCAACTTTGGGGAGCCTGATCACATGACCAAATAAAGCCACCACACCAAGTGGTGCATCAAGGAGAAATGATCTACTCCACTGGATCTACACAAATCCATTTCTGCCCATTTCTAGGGTTTGCAAGAGTTACATTGGCAACTTTGTCCAAATGAGCTCAAAATGGGTGGAAGGCCCTAATTATATCTGATATTTCACCCCATGGAGTACCAAGGCCAGTGGAAGTCATTAGCTTATCCAAAACTCCATCAAACACCTTACGCGATAACTAAAATGCCTATTTTGGCCACTTCCACTAATCTCCTTGAGTCCATCTTTTTACCACAACCCCTCCTCATTCCCCTCTGTCACTTAGATGCTTTTCTACACGAGGAAGCAATGTGGAAGAAGGGGGGAACCACGTTTGTCCTTTCTGGACAACATTTTCCTCTCTCTCTCACAGCCTCTCTCTCTCCCCTCTGCACTCTAGAGCATCCAAGGCTCTTTCCTGGTTTTGCTCACTCCCACTGTAGCTCCCAGACACGAGTGGACGCGCGCGCGACGCGGGAAAGCCGCGGATGCCGGCCAAAGTCGCGCTCTGGAGCACGTCACTGCGCTCCCGACCGTTGACGCCACGTCCCCGACCACCTCGTGCTACCCCCGCGCGCCAGTCGATGCCCCTCGGCATCCGTGACACGCTACCGTGCAGGCCCCCTTGTCTCTCCCTCTCTCTCACCTCCTGCGCCGCGTGCCCAGCGCCGCCCGGCTCGGCCAATGCCCGGCCTCACACGCGCGAGCGCCAGAACCTTCCCCCGCTCTCTCTCCTTCTCCCTGGCGCCCTACTCCACCCCCACGAGCACCGTGGACAGCTCCACTCCTGCAGAACGGCCTCCAGGCTGATCCATGGGCGCCAGAGGCCACCCCTACGGTGGACCTCGGCCAGCCTATATAAGGCAGCCCCGAGCCTCTCTCTCCCTCCCTGTCGCTCCTCCGCACTCCCAATCAGCCTCCCGCACCACCCACTTCTCTCCAGAGCTGCCCGAGCTCGAGATCAAGCTCAAGCTCCGCCGCCTCGGGTCGCCGTCGATCTGCGGGTACAGGCCTCCTCCGCCCCTTTTCTCTCTCGATCTGGACTCCCCTCGCCTCACTGATCATTTCCCCCTCCTTTTCCCTCTCTGTAGCTGCCAGAAACGGCCGGAGTCGCAACCTCCCGAAGCACCTCCGCCGCGGACCTCGTCGCCGGCGAACCAGGCTGCACCGGCGACCGCCTCCACCTCCACCCGAACGGCGACTCGCCCCTGAGTACAACGGTACCTCCCACGCCGCCTCCCGTGCCTCAGCGCGCTGGCGAGCCCGCCGTCGCCTCATCCGAGAGGTTGACGGCAGCGACGTCATGAGCCAGCTTGTCGACCTCACGCCCGACAGGCGGGACCCGCCCGTCGAGTTTAAGCGCGCAAGACGCTGCTGGCTGGCTCGGCTGGGCGGCCGCTGGCTGGGCTATTCTTTGCTTTGTGGCCTCTCTAGCCAAAGTGTACAGCGCCACTTTCCTTTTTCCTTTTCTGTCTCTTTTCCAAAAATCCCACAGGACAAAATATTTGTCCAAATGAATTGATTCCAATTTCTAAATTCCTAGAATATTGCAACCTATTTAATGGTGCAACTTTCATTCAAATCCAACCACCTTTTCTTTTCCGTAAATATTTAAATGTGATTTTTAGCATTTAAATAAGCCTTTGAAAATCCATATCTCCTATTTTGCTACTCCAGAACCAAAACCAAGACTTGTCCCCTTCCTAGCTTTCCTCCTAGTATTTTACAAAAATAAGTTGACATTTTTCTGAGCACTTTGATTTTTCTGTTTTTATTATTGTCTTATTTTCCCGTTGTTTTCTTGCGACGTTAGATCCCCGATTTGACGAGGTAGGCGAGGAAGAAGGAGGAGCAGGCCTCAAGACTTTGAAGATCAAGCCAACCAAGGCAAGCAGCCCTTTGACCATGACTATGATACCCCTTTATATGCATGTCATTTATAGCTCTTTATTATTGTTGCATCGGAATCATGGTGAGATGGTGAACCACGTGGGTTGGTTGCCTCCGTTATTCCCTCGTTGGTACTTGCACCGTGCATGGCCCTACCTTCTTATGAGGGTTATGCCGGTGGGAATAGATAGGATGCTAAGTAGTGCTACGCAAAAAGGGACGGGGATATGCATGGTGATGGAGGCAAAATATTTTCAAACGACTTTTGAAAACCCCATCGGGTGCCACTTATGCCCGAGGGAGATGATGAGATAGGTAACCACTTGATGACGAAGTGGTGTACTGAGGCAAGTGTTTGTTGTTTTCGAAAACGGATTAGATTTAAGATTTGATGACTGTCCCAACCTTACATGCGCGACCACTCTACCCTTATATGGGAAAGGGCATTGTTGAGTACCTAGACCGATACTAGCTTGGAGCCCGCATTACTAGTGACGGGGGAGAGTTGGTGCTCTCTCTCGGGACGGGGTCGTGCCAGGTAGGGTGGCCATGTCTGTCTTTACAGCACCGGGCACACCGTTGGTACCCCATGCTAGTGGTATGTGATGAATATGGGAGCGAGGCTCTGCAACTTTATGATGTGAAATGTTTGGCACGGGGGTTACTACCAATCGAGTGGACTCCATGTTAGTGTCGTCTAGGGAAAGGCGGTGATCGGGTGCTTACCCCGGGTACTTGAGGTACCGCGGGTCGTGGATGACACGGAAGTTCCCCGGATCTAGTGGGTAAAGTGTGCAACCTCTGCAGAGTGTAAAACTACTCGAATAGCCGTGTCCACGGTCAAGGACGGTTGGGCGGTGCTGCTTAAACTATGTCCAGGGTTTTCAACCAGTGTGTGTGATGATGGAAATGACTTGGGTCAAGTCAAGGACTTGACACGATTGAGATGGGTTGGTGCCCACTCTGTTTATGATAAATGGGTTGGTGCCCAGTCTATTTATGTTGATATCTGTGACCAGATCTCATGGTTACTTGAATTCTCTTGATGCATGCTTTATAGGATGTTGAACATGTCATAGCACTCAAAACAAGCTTTATGCAAAAACTTACCTATGTCATGCATTGTTATACCTTGAACCAAAACATGGGTTGCTTGCGAGTACATTCAAAGTACTCATTGGCTTGCCACTGGTTATTTAATTGACCAGGCATGGAAGAACCGGAGTTCGAAGAAGAGTTCTTTGGAGTCGATCATGCGAACTAGGGCGCTTCCCGGTCGAGAATGCTGTAGGGTTTAAGGCAGATGGCATGGGTTCTACTTATCGACGACGATTTCCGCTGCTTATGTTTCATTTGATGTTCAGCCCTTAAGGCTTTATCGATGTAAGACTTGACCATAATGGTCCCTATTTGTGTAAGACGGTATGTATGGATGTAAGACTCTTGTTATTCAGCTTCTGTGTGTTCAGTGAGCATTGATCTCTGGGATCACTGTACACGTGCATTCGGTGATCACAACTTGTGAGTCGGGGTCCCCACAAGGGGCTACTAAGGGAGTCCTGGATAAGGGGGTATCCGGACAGCCGGACTGTGTACAACGTCCGGACTATTGAAGCGTGAAGATACAAGACTCAAGACTTCGGCCCGTGTCCGGATGGGACTCTCCTTTGCTTGGAAGACAAGCTTGGCGATCCGGATATTGTGTTTCCTTCCTTGTAACTGACTCCATGTAAACCCTAGCCCTCTCCGATGTCTATATAAACCGGAGAGGTTGGTCCTTAGAAGGCCGATCAGAATTACAATCATACCATCATAGGCTAGCTCTTAGGGTTTAGCCTCTATGATCTCGTGGTAGATCTACTCTTGTACTACCCATATCTTCAATATTAATCAAGCAGGAAGTAGGGTTTTACCTTCATCGAGAGGGCCCAAACCTGGGTAAATATCTGTGTCCCTTGCTTCCTGTTACCATCAGCCTTGACGCACAGATCGGGACCCCCTACCCGAGATCCGCCAGTTTTGACACCGACACCTTCCTCTTCTTTTCACCCCATTAGGGGGGAACAGGTCTTCTCATCCTCCTCCTCGTCGTCTTCAGCGGAGGAGTGCGTCTCGACGTCTTCGGACGTCACGTCCGAAATACCCTTGCATCGGAGGCTACCTCTCGTCCCCTTGGCCGCCTTCTTGGCTTTCTTATCGGGCACCTTGTAAGGCGCCGGAAACAACATCTTTCTCAGAATTGGCATTTTTGGTTCTTCGGGTAGCGGATCCGGACACTCAATCTGCTCTGCTATCATTACCTAATCCTGAAAGATTGGCATGGAGGCTTAGGTTCCTCCCGCAGATATGCCGGTAAAGGGTATACCTTGCAAGCATAAAAGAACTTACCGGATTAGCCTGATGTTTTGCACTAAGCCCGCGATCTTCGATCGTGGGCGGTGGTACCTCGCCGGCCTTAAAAAGCACCTTCCAGATGCCTTCGTGTGTTGTATCGAAGAGCTCCAGCAGCATCTGGTGCTTGGCCGGGTCAAACTCCCACAAATTACAAGTCCGGCTCTGGCATGGAAGAATCCGGCGGAAGAACATAACCTGGACAATGTTGACAAGCTTGATTTTCTTGCTTATCATGTTCTGGACACATGTCTGGAGCCTAGGCACTTCTTCCGCTGAGCCCCAGGCTAAACCCTTCTCTTGCCAGGAGGTGAGTCGCATGGGGATTTCGGATCAGAATTCGGGGGTCGCCGCCCAGTTGGTGCCGCGCGGCTTGCTGATGTAGAACCACCCCGATTGCCACCCCTTTAAAGTCTCCACAAAGGAGCCTTCGGGCCAGGTAACATTGGGCATCTTGCCCACCATGGCGCCTCCGCACTCCACTTGTTGGCCACTAACCACCTTTGGCTTCACATTGAAGGTCTTTAGCCATAGGCCGAATTGTGGTGGGATGCGGAGGAAGGCCCCAGATACGATAATAAATTCTGAGATGTTGACGATGGAGTTGGGGGCCAAGTAATGGTAGTCCAGCCCGTAGTATGTAACGCCCCGAGACCGACGCTTCAAAAGACTTCCATATTTTCGTGATCAACCGTGTGTTTCATTTATGCTTGCTCTTTTGCTTGTGCATTGCATCATGTCACCTGCGGCCTGACCTAGCCGGCCCAAGAGGCCTGCCCGGTCTCCTCTTATCCACCCACTCGCTCGACCCCCTCTCCCTCGTTCCCCTGCTAGCGTCGCCTCTCGCACACACGCATCGCACACGAGAGGAGCACCTGCGCCCGATCCCCTCAAGCTCGCCACCGGGCCAGGACCTCCTCGCCTGCCTCCTCGTCTACCCGGCGCCTTTGCCTCGTCAGCTCCGTCGCCAGGGGAGGAGCCCCTCGACCCGTCCCTTTCGGCCCGACTCCGGCGAGCGCCGCCCCGTCGACTCTCCAGCCGCTCCTCTGCAGCTCCTCCTCCGCCTCGTCCTCACGTCCGGCCTCGTCCCAGACCCGTCGTTCGCCTCCTCCATCGACCGTCCTGGCCACCAGTGCTGTTGACGGCCGAAGCCCGGTCGAGTCGTAGCCCCTGCTGCCGGCGACCTCGACCTCCCCTGTGCCAAGCCCCGCCACCGGACTGCTACGCTCGTCCTCCTTTCCGAGCTGGCCCGGATCCGGCCATCTTCGACGCCTTGGGTTGCTGGTCATGGATGCCTCTGCTCCATCGCCGGACGACTGCTTCTCCGCGCGCCTCTGTTCGTCGTCGTTGTCACCACAAGCCCGGTGACCGCTTCCTGCCGCTGACCACCACCATCGCCTCCTTGCTGCTGCCCGAGCCCCAAGTCCGTCGGCCTGCATCCGCTTTGAACTGGCAGGAACGGGACCCCAGCAACCTCCCGCGAACCCGCCTGCCTCCTTGACCTCCAGGCCACCCCGTCGCGCCCTTCTCTTTGCTGAGGTAGCCACCGGCGCCCCAAGCGCCTGCCTCTGCCGTGGCCTTCCTCCTCCCGTGCCTGCAGCGACGCTGCCCTGCTATAGCTGCTCTTCCTGCGTGCTGCCTTCCTCGCTGAGCCCCGTGGTGTGGCCCTTCTCCGGCAACTAGCGCCCCTCCATGGACGACCACCACTACCCGTGCACACCTTTGGATTCGTCCAAGTCCGATGATGTTTTTATACAACTACACTGCGGAGACCAAGACCACCAAGTCCGCACGGGAGCCTGAACGACTACTTCCCCGACGATGCGAGTACAAGTACCCTCTTTGTGGTTTTCGCCAAATACCACGACGCCCGGAGCCCTCGGATCCATCAAGTCCAACAACGACTGTGTACAACTACCGGCGACGCCGAACATCTACGGAACATGAACGACTACTTCCTCTTCGATCTGTGTATCACTACTTCCACTACCGTCGCCACGTGAACAACTACTTCCCACGACGACCCGTCAACGACTACTTGCACTACGAGCTTGTTTCACCCGAAACGCACACTTCCAAAGGTATAACCGCCGAGACGATGACCCGTGGACGAATGCTTGTTGTATGAGATGCTCGTGTTTGCACCGTGTCCGAGTTGTCACTCGCTTCCATGCAACTAACCCGTGGGAACCCGGTAACTGGGATCACCCCACCATCCTTTGCATGTTCCGCACATCCGCACACTTGCTCTTTTGCATCGATATCTCAATGAGTTGTCGGATCATCGGAATGTTGTCGTGGCACCATTTCCGTTGTAGTTGCCGTGGCACCCCTTTCGTTCCGCCACGGTGATAAATGCTTCATAACATGCTCATGTCAACGTTTCATAAAATTGCATAAAACTTGCATATGTCATCCGCATCATGATAACAACAATTAAAATGTTTAAAATTGTGTTTGCATTAAATTGCTAAATGACATGAGGATTTACCGGAATTGTTGTTTGTTGTTTCCAGCCTCATTTAAACTTGCCTAGATAGGTTGTTTAATTATGCTTCACCTCTTGCCACGTTAACCAACATTTAACCTTGTCTTGCATCATACTTGGTTGTGCATCATGCCATGTTTATGCTTGGTTGTTTACCATGTTGTTTGCTTCTTTCCGGTTGTGCTTCTTCTCGATAGTTCCCGTTTCGTTGCGGTCGTGAGGATACGTTCGTCTACGTTTGGTTCGTCTTCGTGGCTTCATCATCTTCATGGATTCGTTCTTCTTCCTAGCGAGATTTCAGGCAAGATGACCGCTACCCTGGATCTCACTACTATCATTGCTATGCTAGTTGCTTCGTTCTATCGCTTTGCTGCGCTACCAATCTTTTGCCCTTCAAGCCTCCCATATTGCCATGTCAGCCTCTAACCTTTTCACCCTTCCTAGCAAACCGTTTTTTGGCTATGTTACCGCTTTGCTCAGCCCTCTTATAGCGTTGTTAGTTGCAGGTGAAGTTGAAGATTGCTCCATGGTGGATAGGGTTATGTTGGGATATCACAATATCTCTTATTTAATTAATGCATCTTTATACTTGGTAAAGGGTGGAAGGCCTTATGCCTGGTGTTTTATTCCAAACTTGCCGCCCTAGTTTCCGTCATACCGGTGTTATGTTCCCGGATTTTGCGTTCCTTACGCGGTTGGGTGATTTATGGGACCCCCTTGACAGTTCGCTTTGAATAAAACTCCTCCAGCAAGGCCCAACCTTGGTTTTACCATTTGGCTCACCTAGCCCTTTGCAGCGCCCCCTCAGGGAAACTTGAGGTCTGGTTTTAGTTGTACGGATTGCTCATCCGGTGCTGCCCTGAGAACGAGATATGTGCAGCTCCTATCGGGATTGTCGGCGCATCGGGCGGCTTTGCTGGTCGTGTTTTACCATTGTCGAAATGTCTTGTAAACCGGGATTTCGAGACTGATCGGGTCTTCCTGGGAGAAGGAATATCCTTCATTGATCGCGAGAGCTTATCATGGGCTAAGTTGGGACACCCCTGCAGGGTATAAACTTTCGAGAGCCATGCCGCGGTTATGTGGCAGATGGGAATTTGTTAATGTCCGGTTGTAGATAACTTAACACCAGATCCGAATTAAAACACATCAACCGTGTGTGTAGCCGTGATGGTCTCTTCTCGGCGGAGTCCGGGAAGTGAACACGGTTTTGGGTTATGTTTGACATAAGTAGGAGTTCAGGATCACTTCTTGATCATTGCTAGCTTCACGAACATTCCTTTGCTTCTCTTCTTGCTCTTATTTGCGTATGTTAGCCACCATATTATGCTTAGTCGCTGCTGCAACCTCACCACTTTACCCCTTCCTTTCCCATTAAGCTTTGCTAGTCTTGATGCCCATGGTAATGGGATTGCTGAGTCCTCGTGGTTCACAGATTACTACAAGAACAGTTGCAGGTACAGGTTATGCGATGTTCATGACGCGAGAGCGGTCTTTGCTTGTTTTGGAGTTCTTCTTCTGCTTCTTCTTCGATCAAGGTATAGGTTCCAGGTCGGCAGCTTGGGCTAGCAGGGTGGATATTGTTTGAGCTTCTGTTTGTGTTTCATCTGTAGCCGGATGTTGATCTGATGTATGTTGTATTGATGTACTCTTGTGGCATTTGTATGCCTTGTATGTATCCCCATCTATTATGTAATGTTGATGTAATGATATCCACCCTGCAAAAGCGTTTCAATATGCGGTTCTATCCTTCGTGGGACCTTCGAGTCTCTTTAGGATAGTATCGCATATTGGGCGTGACAAGTTGGTATCAGAGCCTCGACCGACCATAGGAGCCCCCTTGGTTGTTGGCCATTGTTGAGTCTAGAACAAAAATGTTTTGAGTCTTAGGATTTTATATATCAGAGAGTAGGATTCTTTTTACTCCTCAGCCCCCTTTGTCGCTCTGGTGAGGTCTCCTCATGTAGATGTTTTGTCTTTCCTCTCCTCATATTTCACTAAAAAAAATTTAGGTTCACACGGGTATCTTGGGATCGTTCCGACATTCTTATGATGAGAACATTGTTCTTGGTGCCTCCTGACATTTAGGGGTTGTGCAGTGTCCTAGGGAGTTGAGCTCCGAGGTGTTGTCGTCATAATTTTATCGTTGCAGTTCTGGAATACCTGAGTTTTGCCGACATCGAAAATCTCTTTTATGCAGTTGTTGGTGAGATAACCTCGATGCCACCCAGTACTGGGGAGTTCGAGAGTATTGCCATAGCTTGTATAACGGATGCTTTTCGAAGGTTGAGGTACATGATTTCCGGAGTTTTCTTGGTTATGTGTTGACGGATGGATACAGCTTGGATGTAGGTATTGTTAGTTTGGGTGAGATATATTGCTTCCTGTATCCCCAACACAGTTGCATAACCGAGAAAGTTTGGGAGTTTATAGGTGGGAATTCAAGTAGCTCCTAGAATATCTTTCCGACAGATGCATGATATGGGATTGGGTAAATCTCTATCATATGTATTTGTTCCGGCTTATTCTGCAAGCCAAATCCTTTGTTTTGTTTTATTTGTGGTATTCGGGTTGCTTCTAAGTCAAATGTGGAATCCATACCTTTCCTAAATGGTGTTCTCATATTTCTATGGGAGTGCTAATCCTTCTTGATCATTGAGGTTGTCATGTTAATTCTTTTTCAACCGACGTGCTTCTCTTCAAGTGGATCCGATCATTTCAACATTCGCAAGATCAATTCTAAGTTTTTTCAACGGTATCCATTCCATCTGCCCCAAGTTGCCTTTGTTTTTCCCGCCCTGCCACCCTTTTTCTTCAAGGACTCAGTTATTTTAAAGACCGGAGAAGAGTTCCTTTTAAATCCTTACCCGTTCTTCCAAAGATGCGTAGTTCAAGCTTGATGCCATCCTCTCATAATTGTTTTTGATTGTGAGAATTCTTTTCACCCATCTAGAGCATGTCATGAGTTGTTTCCATTTCTTTGCTCCGAAGGTCATCATGTCATAATTCTTGATTCTCGGCGTGTAGCTATCGTTCTGCAAATCTTACTAGTGAATCGTTCAAATATCCTCTAATCACTTCATGTTCTCTTCGTTCTCATGTATCTAAATCCCTTCAAGTATCTTCATTCGTTTTCAAATTCTTCCCGGTGAATTGTGCCTTTGCTACTTTCATTTTCAATTCTTATGGTGGTTCATTCAACATTTCACTTCCTTTGTTATCATATCAATTCATTCGTTGTTTCCAAATCCCACCGGTGGTTCCATCAATACCTCCTCAAGTTTACGCTATATCTCTCTTAATCCTTTCTACGGGAATAAGTAGTATGCCGAATCCATTGCTTGTCATCAATTTAATTTGATGAAGGATAAGCATACAATAAATCTTATTCTTATTTCCTCGATGTGATTCAATTCTTTTCTTTTTTGACTATGAACAGTAGGGTAAAACCCCACTGCAATTTTTATTAATAAATAAAAAGTAGCATAGAGAGAAAACTAAAACAAAAACAAAAATACAGCAAGCTATACAGTCAAGGGCTTGAGACGAGCCCTTGAATAAAGAAAAGGACTAGAGCTAAAACTATAAACTAGGAAAGAAAACAAAAGAATATAAAAGAAGAGAAAAGAAAATGAAAGAAGGTCTAGTTAAGTGGCTAATAAGGTAGTTAGCCAGATGTTGAACTCAGCAGCATATTTAGCCTTGATCCTGTGAGATAACAGCTTTAGTTCCTCAAAGTAGATGTGCTTCCAGCCCTGGAAAGATGGTTGTATGTTCTCAAAAATCTTGTTGTTTCTAGAAATCCAGATGGCCCAAGATCCCAGTATAATGATCTCCATGTAGAAAGGAACATTCAATTTTTCCTTGAGATCTTGGAAGGCCTCTAACACAGATAGATTTGGAGCTCTTTGTGGACAGATGAAGTTCCAACATCTTCTAGAGAATTGGCACCCCCAGAATAGATGATATAGAGTTTCTTCTTGTTGGCAATTCATCACAGCACATGTATAATCATCCAAGATCATAGTTTTTCTTCTTAGCAAGTTTCTTGTGTTAAGTCATCATGCAAGTAGCATCGGAAGAACATTTTGTGCTTAGGTTGACATGAGGACTTCCAAATCCAGGCAAAATGAGGTGGAACTTGTTTGACACCTATGATCACTGTGTATGCCTTTGAAGCAGAGAAAGTACTGTTGCCCCATATATAACTCCAAGTGTCAGACATATGCAAAAATTCTGATTGTCTTAGATCATGACAAACTTCTTCTAATATCAGAAACTGCTGGTATGCTTGATTAGACAGAGGCAGATGGAATAGATCTTCAAGATACTCAGTGTTCACCACTTGTTGAACTGTCATTGTAGCATCTTGCACAAAGGAATAAAGGTGTGGGTATTTGTGTTGTAAAACATCATTTCCCCACAAATCAGACCAAAAGAATGTTGTTCTACCATCCCCCAAGTTACATCTTGCCATGGCTTTATATTGATCTGTTAATTGAAGGATGGATCTCCACCAGAAAGACCCAACCAAATCATTCCCTGGTAACTTATTATCCTGGTAGTGCATTTCCCAAATGAGATTCACCCAAGGGATATCATGCCTGTTGTAAAATTTATGAAGATTTTTCATTAACAAAGCCTTGTTTTGAGCAAAAATGTCCATCACTCCCAAACCCCCTTGCACCTTTGGTCTACAAACAGTTGTCCAAGCAACAGAAGCAGGTCTTTGATCCTCCATGTCAGAACCTCTCCATAAACAGTGTCTCAAGTATTTTATTACTTGGAGCTTAATGGTTACTGGCACATCTAAACAAGCCATGAAGAAAATTGGCAAGGATGCCAATCTGATTTCACTGATAGCGATGCTGACACTTGTCATGAAGGTAGCCAGGCCAGCTAATCTTTTTGCAATTCTTTGGACCATTGGCATACATTGTTCCACAGTGGGCTTGGACAAGCCTAAAGGAAGTCCTAAATAAGTGAAAGGGAAGGCTCCTCTTTGGCAGTTTAGTGTATGGGTAAAGATATCCACCCTATCCTCACTGATATTAATAGGGACCATGATAGATTTCTGGTAATTAACTTTGAGACCTGTAGCTGTGGCAAAAGAGTTCAGAAGAGCTTTGAGACAAAATAATTCTCTGGCATCTGCTTTCATAACCAGCAATGTATCATCTGCATACTGCACCATTGGGAAATCAGGGCATGATTTAAGTTGAATAGGAGCAATGAGCAGTCCCATATCCCTTGCTCTATTAAGAATGGTTTGTAGTAGGTCAGCAGCCAACACAAATACTAGTGGAGAAAGAGGATCTCCTTGCCTGACACCTCTTCTACAATAGAATTTTTTGCCAGGAACCCCATTTAGTAAAACAACAGAAGTAGCAGAGTTAAATAAGATTTGAATCCATGATATCCATCTTTCTCCAAACCCTTTTGCTCTGAGGATGTCAATGATTGCTTGATGTTCAATTGTGTCAAAAGCCTTTTCAAAATCTAATTTCAGGACCAGCAATTCCTTTCTTGATTTGAAACATTGGTGCAGATATTCATAGGACCAACCAAGGCAGTCTTGAATGACCCTGTCTTTGAGGAACCCATACTGATTGATATGGATGAGCTGCAAAATTATCTTTTGTAGTCTATTGGCAAGAGTTTTGTAATAATTTTGAATACCCCATTCAATAGGGATATAGGTCTGAAGTCATTAGGACTCATAGGCACCTCTTTTTTTGGAATTAAAGTTATGTATGAAGTGTTGATGCTTTCCAAAGAGATGTTTCCAGCATGAAAAGCATGAATGAGGTTCTTGACATCTGGTCCTATAATATCCCAACAAGATTGAATGAACTCATTATTGAACCCATCTGGACCTGGAGATTTATCATGTGGCAAGTCCTTGACAATTTGAATGATCTCTTCATCAGTAAAATGTTTTTCTAGATCTTGCAACAGTTCATGATTGTTCTGTTGCCCCAACAGATTGGGCAGATCAAAATGCATTGTGTGCCCTTGTGATTGGCCAAGCCTTTTTTTGAAAGCCTCCCAAAGAATTCCAGCTTTTCCTGCATGATCAGAAATTTCCACATTGTCTTCAGTTCTGAGAATAGCAATTTTATTATGTCTGAAGTTGATTGAGGCTTTAGTGTGAAAAAACTTTGTGTTTTCATCCCCAAACTTGACCCCCTTGATCTTCCCTCTTTGCTTCCAATAAATCTTTTGATTGGTAAGAATGGTCATTAGGTGTTCTTTCAAAAGCTTTCTGCAATTCCATTCAAAAGTACTCAGGGTTCTGAATTCCTCAAATAGGTCCAGTAGGTATATACACTCATTGATATCTGCAATTTGCTTCCTGAGGCATGGCATATCCTTGATCCATAACTTGATGCTCCTTCTTAGGTTTTTCAGTTTTGCATTGATGACTTTTGCAGGCTCAGAATAGCCAACAGGTATATCCCAAGCATTTTTGACCAGGTCTTTGAAGGATGAATGTTTGAGCCAATAATTCTCAAACCTAAAAACTTTTGATTTTGGTATTGAAGTCCCCACTTTAACCACACAGGGAAGATGATCAGAAATAGGTCTGGCTAAGGGCAAAGCAGTTGTGTCAGGGAATGATGTCATCCATGCAGTAGATGTAAAAAACCAATCTAACTTTTCAAGCAGAGGATCTTCTTGCATATTACTCCAACTGTATTGCCTGCCTTTTAGAGGTAATTCCACTAGACCTAAGTTGCTGATGGCTTCATTAAAAAGCAGTGTTTGATTGATGTCCCCTCCAGGTTTATTTCTATCAGAGGGTGATCTTATGAAATTGAAATCCCCCATTAAAATCCAATCTTCATCTGGTGGCATTTGGATATTACTAAACCAGTTAAGGAATTCTACCTTAGCTGATTGTTCACATGGGCCATAGATGTTTGTGAGAATCCATGTATGTGCAGAGCTGTTGCATGTGAACTTAAAAGAGAGAGAAAATCTATTAGAAAACATTAGTTCTCCCTTGAACAGGCCCTCATTCCAGGCAATGAGAATTCGTCCAGAAGCTCCAATAGAAGGTAGGAATTCAAACTTATTAAATCTTCTAGGGCAAAACTTACTAATGTAAGGAAGATCAAAACTTTCTCTTTTTGTTTCTTGTAGACAGAGGATTCCAGCATCACTTTCCTCCATTTTCTGCTTAATAGCCAACCACTTATTTTCAGAATTGATACCCCTGATGTTCCAGTTGAGAATATTCCAAGACTTGTGATTATTCATGGAGGAAATTTGATGTTCTGTGTGCATTTCTCAAGGTCCATCCCTTAAGATAAGAAACATGTGTGGAATGCAAATGCCCCTGGAAACCCTTAAACCTGCCCTCACATACAACAGTTGGCTTCAGCACAAACCATATCATATATCCATTCAGCCAGTAGCAAATGTCATTCACACAGAGAAAGTGCATCATGCAGATCAAGCAGTAACATCTAGCCACAGTAATAGTTTTACAGCCCTTAAGAATTAAGTTCATACATAGCCAGAGAAGTAGGCAACATATAGCAAAAGTTGCTACTCTACTAGACTCCCAATTATCATAGTCTGATCTAATCATTTAGAACTATCCTTGAGGTTGCTTTCTTTGGCTCCAGGCACCTGGGCCAACTCCTCCTGCTCCACTTCTTTTTTCTTTGGTCTTTTAGCCAGCTTTTCTTGGAGATCCTCCTCAGCCACCTTGCAAAAGGCACTAGTGAGATTTTTGACAATCTTATTCTGAATGATAGGAGGAGCAGCATTACATGGTAAGCATTCCTTATTAACACAAGAATTTCTTTTGTATCCATTATTTTCTTCTCTAATTCTGTCACTCCTTACCTGGTTCTCCACTAGTGGCCCTTTTCCCCTTCTCTTTCTAGAGATAGCCTCTCCAGCAGGTAGAAGAGTGATATTGTTTGGAGAAATTCTCTTGAGGGGGCTGCTTGCCTCAGAGGATGAATGTGCTGCAGGACTGACACCATCATTTTCCTTATCCTGGCTTGCATGTTTGAATTGCTGACAAATAGGAGCCTCGGTGACAGAGCAAGTAGCAGGTATTATGAATCTCATAGTGTCCTCATCATTGCAGTTATCAGTCAAAATGTTCCATAAGGAAGATTTTAGCAGTTTTACTGTCCATTGAAATCTATCAGGATTTAGCAACAGGTTCATTATGAAATTGAACCAACTTACAGGAATCTCAGCTGTGAGAGCATTAGGAATCTCCTGTGATGATGGAGCAAAGTGATTGACCCACAGATCCAATCCTTCTTCAGAAATTAAGTGTTCTCCATCAATAACTGAGAAAGCATGGGATTGTACTAAATTGTAATAATCATTAGTAGTAGGTGAGTTGGCTTGTGGAACATTACCTTTGGAAGAACCAGGTAACATAGGGTTGACCTGTATAGGCTCTACCCCCCCTTCAGATTCCTGAACTTGCTCCATAGCAGATAGCAGAGTGGTTTTCTGAACTTCCTGACTGTTGACCTGATCCTGGGCATGCATCTCAGAAGCAGAATGTGGTATGGCTGGAATCTGTGCTTCATGTTGCCCATCAATAGCAGTTGCCAGAGCATGATGATCCACTGCAGGTTGAACTATAGCTACCTCCATATTCTCCACAGCTGGAACCAAAACTTCAGCCCCTGTTGCTGGTGGCAGAGGTGCAACCTGCTGAACGATTGGCTGCGGAATGACAGGTTGTTCCTCCATGTCAGGAGGATATGCTTGCAGAAGATTTTGCAGACCAACACCCAGGACAGGTGCAACTTCAGCAGTTGCAACCTGGTTTACTTCATCACTGCTATTGACACCTCCTAAAACATTGTGAGAGAAGACATTACGACAGAGGCTGTTGTTGTTATCTTTGCTTTGTTAGGGATTGCTTCATTGTCATCCACCAGAATCTCCTCGTGATTCACTTGCTGAGGCATCTGTGCAGGAGGTGGGAAGGCCCAATGCCCCTGTTCCTCCCAGTCATCCCAATCTTCCTCATTGTCCTGCTCATTGTTGATGGCAGCTTGATGAAACCCAAGAAAGTCATTTGCATTGAGTGGGACTGGATGTGGATCCACACCTGGAGGTGGCATAGGGTCCTCATCAGGTGGCCCCCCACCCAGCATTTCTTCCATGAGGACCTCAACTGAACTTGTCAAGGATTCTCCTTCAAACATCTCTCCTTCAGTCCATCTTAAGCTTTTTGGAATTTCCTGTAAATCAGTTACTCTTGCCTTAACCAGAACTTTTCCCTTTAGCGCATCTTCTTTTTCCCAACTGATGATCTTTGCGAATCTAGCGATTGCTGCAGCAATATCTTCAGTGTTGCAGTTATCAAATGGAATCCCCACAATCAGAAGCCAACAAACTCTATTGAAATTGACCCTTCTCCAATTCCGACCTTCATTGTGCCTAGTAAACAAGATCAGAACATCCCCAAAAGCATGCGGACTATCTCTAACTAGTCTGTCTCTGTCTCTCACATGCCTGAACTGCACGTAAGCTTCCCCAAACGAACAGGGCTGAATCTCTCGCACCCCAACCTGAGCCACAGGATCATGCTGAAGAAAGTCCTCAAGAACCTCTCTGACATTAGGAAACAGTACCTCATCTGGGAGCGGCTGAATGGTGGCGATAGCCCAGTCTTCATGGCGCCGAGCCCGGCGAGGCAGAACCACCCGCGTGACCCCTGTACGGCCTTCAATGTGCTGAATCTGGAAGCCATGGGGGATGAATGGCGTTGGGTCGATTGGGATGTTCGCCATTGGTGGTCTTTGCGCCTGCGGTGAACCTGTTGGCGATGCAGGAGAAATAGAGGTAGGTGGCGAGGAAGTCGACGGAGTGGCACAAAAGGAGAGAGCAGAGGAATGCGAGGAGTCCGGCACCTGCCTAGGTTGAAAATTAGGAAAAAATCCCGTGACTAGCTCTTTGAATGATGTCGCTTGCCGGATGTGGATAGCGGGCCCTTTCTGCGAAAACCAAGACTCCACTTCCCCTGAAGCCCAGGCCTCGTCAGGTGGGCTATTGAAGGGCTCAAATCTGATGAAAGGCCACAGCCCAGAAGATTTCATTGTGGTGCAGAATCTGGCAATGTGGCCGACATCCCCACACGCAAAACACGTCCGTGGGTCATTAATGCGCGCATGCACATTATGTACCTGCCCATGCAGCGATGATTCAGGCTCATTAGAATGCACTAAATTGGCATCAGTTAGGCGTGGCACGCTGGAATCACTCGCATCATGAATGCGGCCTGAGAGACGTTGGAAAACTGAACGTGGCCTTTGCTCCGTGAACCGCTCCGGTGATCGCGGAGACCACAGCTCTCCGTTCTGACCAACAGTGTCCATTCAGCATCTTCTTCCTTGTAAAACAATCTTTCTTCAAGCAACCACCTAGGCCCACCCTCACCCCAGAGATTGAAAACCATCTCAAAGTCCTTCTCGATCACTCTACCCCCATTGTAAATATGAAAACCAACTGATTTAGAAGCCCTTTGAAAACTTGAGCGATCTATCCTTAAGGTGACAAACTCTAAAGCCTTGCGTGTAGCCACCAAAAGAAGCAAGCAGGGTCACACTAACCGTATGAATATCCAACTTGAAGATCTTGCGAGCAAATGAGACTACCGAATGAACTCTTTTTGACGAAAGCCTGGTGAAAACACCACCGGGTGCCCAAACTTGGATCGAACACTTGCCTGAAATTCCTTGCCACGGTTGAAGTTGAGGTTGATCGGCGATATGGCCACCAACTTGTTAGGGTCTCCACAACTAGTGATGAAGGTTTATCAAGGAGAGCCAAGAGAGGAGGAGAGTATGGTGGACGCCGGCGCCAAGGTGGCCACCGGCGTGGTGAGTGGCCGCCGGGGCCGGAGTGGCCACCGGCGCAAGGTCCTTTCAATTCTTTTCTTCCGAAGATTGTTCATGATGAAGTAATTCTTGGTTCTAGTGTTTCATCTTTTTCTTTCCGGAGTTCCAAGTTCTCTTGGTTATATCATCGCGAAGCTCCATCTAAATCATTGCAAGGCTTCACCTTGTGTTTTCAACTTCTCTTTCTTTCTATCATCCTTTTATTACCGGAGTTCTTCATGGAGACTCTACATGGTGGTTCATCAAGGATTCTTTTCATTCTTCAATTGTTCATCAAGATTTCTCTCGAAGTTGTGACCCGTCAAGCTATACTCAAAATTAAACATGGTGCTCAACACATGTTTTGTTTTGGGGAGTTCAAGTATTCTTCATCTTGCATTCCGTAGTGCAATTCTTTCTACCTTATCTTTTGACGTGGTGTTATGTCACTCTTGACAATTTCCTTCATGTTTCATCGTTCATATGTTGTTAAGAATGAGGTATTTTAAATCCATCAATCTGTTTGTTGGAGTTATCTTGGGATATATTTCACCTAAAAGCCTTCCCTAAGGAATGTTGCTATTGTGGTGTTTATCAATGATCCAAGTTATCTCTCTATCATCTTGGTGGAAGTTTTTTTTCATCTTTTGGTGCTCTCAATCAAATCAATGGTTTCCATTAGTGGCCGGTTGTCACCTCAAGTGTTGAGATGTTTCCATAAGCCCACTACAAACTTATTCTTTTCGTTCCTGGTCTTCCAACAACTTTGTTCTAACCTTCTTGCAAGGGTGCTTTCCAAGCTCATTTGTGGCAGAAGTTGGCATTTTCTACTCCATTCTGCTATTCCAATGATTTATCTTCTATTCTTTCTTCCGGAGGCTTTGTGAGGTTGCTCTCATTGACCCATCATCTCGTTTTGTCAAGATCATGTTCTTTTACATGCTTATCCATTTCACCGGACTGTTGTGTCTATCATTCCTCTTTTAACCGGAGACTCATCCAAGTGCTTTCATTTTGCCAAGTTAAAATTCTATTACTTCCATTTCCAACCGGAGTGTTGTATCATCTCTTCAATATCTTTTCATCTTATCAAGTTTTCTTCTCTTTTCTACCGGAGTGCTGTCCAAATTCTGTCATTCTTGTTCCTTGGCTATCTCATTATACCAAGGTGGTCATATTCTTTTCGTTTGTGAAGCTCTTATTTCCATGTCTTTCAACCTACAAGGTTCTTGTAATGTTCCTTGTTACTCTTTTCTAACAGATTGTTTGCAATATCGTTCATCTCCGTTGTACTCTTTCTTTTAAATTGCTCAACCTCTCAAGGTTCGTGGCTTCACTCATTGGTCGAAGAAGCAACTTAGTTTTACCTCTTCTCTTCCTCTTCCATTTCTCTCCGGTGCCATCCTAGATCTCGGGACGAGATCCTCTTGTAGTGGTGGAGTGTTGTAACGCCCCGAGATCGATGCTTCAAAAGACTTCCATATTTTCGTGATCAACTGTGTGTTTCATTTATGCTTGCTCTTTTATTTGTGCATTGCATCAAGTCATCATGCAACCCCTTTTTAAAACTCACCTAAATAAATTGCATAGATCGTTGACCTATTTAAATCGAGGGAGTTCACATGGTGATTTCTCTTTAAAACATATTCTAAGTCTCCTACTATTCTTAGGGAGCTATAATAAATATTTCATTAATTTGGAATTCACCAAAATACACTTGCAATTTAATTCTCATGCCTTTCGCTTCATGTTTGTTCTCCAAACTTTCTCCATATTTCTTTCTCCATTTATCGAGGCTCCTCCTAAAGTCTCAACATTTTTGGACACTCCTAAATCCTAGACTCCATTCAAACCCCTTTGGCGCAAGTTAAATAATTTTGGATTTAACTTCGCCTATTTTGCTGGAACAATTTTTGTTGGGTTGGAAACATTCCATAAAGCCTTACAAAAATATCCCACCATTGTATTCTTCTCCATGGCCTCTTCTCTTGATTCTTTTTGGTCTCTCTCTATTTTTTTCTGTAAGGAGTATATAGAGAGGGGAGCAGTGCATGGCCGAAGCCTACTTAAGGCCCACCTGCGGCCTGACCTAGCCGGCCCAAGAGGCCTGCCCGATCTCCTCTTATCCACCCACTCGCTCGACCCCCTCTCCCTCGTTACCCTGCTAGCGCCGCCACTCACACACATGCATCGCACACGAGAGGAGCACCCGCGCCCGATCCCCTCAAGCTCGCCACCGGGCCAGGACCTCCTCGCCTGCCTCCTCGTCTACCCGGCGCCTTTGCCTCGTCAGCTCCGTCGCCAGGGGAGGAGCCACTCGACCCATCACTTTCGGCCCGACTCCGGCGAGCGCCGCCCCATCGACTCTCCAGCCGCTCCTCTGCAGCTCCTCCTCCGCCTCGTCCTCACGTCCGGCCTCGTCCCAGACCCGTCGTTCGCCTCCTCCATCGACCGTCCCGGCCACCAGTGCTGTTGACGGCTGAAGCCCGGCCGCGTCGTAGCCTCTACTGCCGGCGACCTCGACCTCCCCTGCACCAAGCCCCGCCACCGGACTGCTACGCTCGTCCTCCTTCCCGAGCTAGCCCAGATCCGGCCATCTTCAACGCCTTGGGTCGCTGGTCATGGACGCCTCTGCTCCATCGCCGGACGACTGCTTCTCCGCGCGCCTCTGTTCGTCGTCGTTGTCACCACAAGCCCGGTGACCGCTTCCTGCCGCTGACCACCACCATCCCCTCCTTGCTACTGCCCGAGCCCCAAGTCCGTCGGCCTGCCTCCGCTTTGAACTGGCAGGAACGGGACCCCATCAACCTCCCGTGAACCCGCCTGCCTCCTTGACCTCCAGGCCACCCCGTCGCACCCTTCTCTTTGCTGAGGCAGCCACCGGCGCCCCAAGCGCCTGCCTATGTCGTGGCCTTCCTCCTCCCGTGCCTGCAGGGACGCTGCCCTGCTACAGCTGCTCTTCCTGCGTGCTGCCTTCCTCGCTGAGCCCCGTGGCGTGGCCCTTCTCCGGCAACTAATGCCCCTCCATGGACGACCACCACTGCCCGTGCACGCCTCTGGATTCGTCCAAGTCCAATGATGTTTTTGTACAACTACACTGCGGAGACCAAGACCACCAAGTCCGAACGGGAGCCCGAACGACTACTTCCACGATGATGCGAGTACAAGTACCCTCTTCGTGGTTTTCGCCAAGTACCACGACGCCCGGAGCCCTCGGATCCATCAAGTCCAACAACGACTGTGTACAACTACCGGCGACGCCGAACATCTACGGAACATGAACGACTACTTCCTCTTCGATCTGTGTATCACTACTTCCACTACCGTCGCCACGTGAACAACTACTTCCCACGACGACCCGTCAACGACTACTTCCACTACGAACTCGTTTCACCCGAAACGCACACTTCCAAAGGTATAACCGCTGAGACGATGACCCGTGGACGAATGCTTGTTGTATGAGATGCTCGTGTTTGCACCGTGTCCGAGTTGTCACTCGCTTCCATGCCACTAACCCGTGGGAACCCGGTAACTGGGATCACCCCACCATCCTTCGCATGTTCCGCACATCCGCACACTTGCTCTTTTGCACCGGTATCTCAGTGAGTTGTCGGATCATCGGAATGTTGTCGTGGCACCATTTCCGTTGTACTTGCCGTGGCACCCCTTTCGTTCCGCCACGGTGATAAATGCTTCATAACATGCTGATGTCAACGTTTTCATAAAATTGCAAAAAACTTGCATATGTCATCCGCATCATGATAACAACAATTAAAATGTTTAAAATTGTGTTTGCATTAAATTGCTAAATGACATGAGGATTTACCGGAATTGTTGTTTGTTGTTTCCGGCCTCATTTAAACTTGCCTAGATAGGTTGTTTAATTATGCTTCACCTCTTGCCATACTTGGTTGTGCATCATGCCATGTTTATGCTTGGTTGTTTACCATGTTGTTTGCTTCTTTCCGGTTGTGATTCTTCTCGATAGTTCCCGTTTCGTTGCGGTCGTGAGGATTCGTTCGTCTACGTTTGGTTCGTCTTCGTGGCTTCATCATCTTCATGGATTCGTTCTTCTTCCTAGCGGGATTTCAGGCAAGATGACCGCTACCCTGGATCTCACTACTATCATTGCTATACTAGTTGCTTCGTTCTATCGCTTTGCTGCGCTACCTATCTTTTGCTCTTCAAGCCTCCCATATTGCCATGTCAACCTCTAACCTTTTCACCCTTCCTAGCAAACCGTTGTTTGGCTATGTTACTGCTTTGCTCAGCCCTCTTATAGTGTTGTTAGTTGCAGGTGAAGTTGAAGATTGCTCCATGGTGGATAGGGTTATGTTGGGATATCAAAATATCTCTTATTTAATTAATGCATCTATATACTTGGTAAAGGGTGGAAGGCTCGGCCTTATGCCTGGTGTTTTGTTCCACTCTTGCTGCCCTAGTTTCCGTCATACCGGTGTTATGTTCCCGGATTTTGCGTTCCTTACGCAGTTGGGTGATTTCTGGGACCCCCTTGACAGTTCGCTTTGAATAAAACTCCTCCAGCAAGACCCAACCTTGGTTTTACCATTTGCCTCACCTAGCCCTTTTTCCCTTGGGTTTCCGGAGCCCGAGGGTCATCGTTATTTTAGCCCCGGGCGGTGCTTCTCTAGGTGCTGGTCGAACTAGAAACCCTTTGGCGCCCCTCGAAACTTGAGGTCTGGTTTTAGTTATGCGGATTGCTCATCCGGTGTTGCCACGAGAACAAGATATGTGCAGCTCCTATCGGGATTGTCGGCGATCGGGCGGCTTTGCTGGTCTTGTTTTACCATTGTCGAAATGTCTTGTAAATCGGGATTTGAGACCGATCGGGTCTTCTGGGAGAAGGAATATCCTTCGTTGATCGCGAGAGCTTATCATGGGCTAAGTTGGGACACCCTGCAGGGTATAAACTTTCAAGAGCCGTGCCGCATGGTTATGTGGCAGATGGGAATTTGTTAATGTCGGTTGTAGATAACTTGACACCAGATCCGAATTAAAACACATCAACCGTGTGTGTAGCCGTGATGGTCTCTTCTCGGCGGAGTCTGGGAAGTGAACACGGTTTTGGGTTATGTTTGATGTAAGTAGGAGTTTAGGATCACTTCTTGATCATTGCTAGGTTCATGACAGTTCCTTTGCTTCTCTTCTCGCTCTTATTTGCGTATGTTAGCCACCATATTATGCTTAGTCGTTGCTGCAACCTCACAACTTTACCCCTTCCTTTCCCATTAAGCTTTGCTAGTCTTGATACCCATGGTAATGGGATTCTTTGAGTCCTCGTGGCTCTGATTACTACAACAACAGTTGCAGTGTACGAGGTTATCACGATGTTCATGGCGAAAGTGGTGTTTGCTTGTTTTGGAGTTCTTCTTACGCTTCTTCTTGATCAAGGGATACGTTCGGTCGGCAGCACTGGCTAGCGAGTGGATATTGTTTGAGCTTCGTTTGTGTTTCATCATGGCGGATGTTGATCTTATGTATGTTGTATTGATGTACTCTTGTGGCATTTGTATGCCTTGTATGTATCCCCATCTATTATGTAATGTTGATGTAATGATATCCACCCTGCAAAATCCTTTCAATATGCGGTTCTATCCTTGGTGGGACCTTCGAGTCTCTTTAGGATAGTATCGCATATTGGGCGTGACATAGTAGAACATCAGTCCGCGGACGAATGGGTGGAGGGGGAATCCCAGCGGGCCCACGAAGTGGGATAGAAACACCACCCTATCTTGGGCTCCAGGGTAGGGATGATCTGCCCATTGGCCGGAAGCCGATGAGCGATGTCTTCGGACAAGTACCCGGCCACCCGGAGCTTCTTGATGTCCTCCTTCTTGACGGAGGAGGCCATCCACTTGCCTCCAGCTCCGGATCCGGACATGATTGGAGTGCTTTCTGGGCGGAAGATATGGGTGCTTGGGCGCTGGAGCTCGAGAATGAATGAGCAGAGGAAGAAGAAGGCGTAGGTGAAAGAAATGAATCCTTATCCCTTTATAAAGGCAGTAAAAATCGTGCGCCTCCCCACTTGCCCAAAAGCTCGCTTATTTCCCAAGCACCGTGTGGATGGCACAGTTGGGTTACCCATACCCGCATTGATGAGAATCCCGTGATAAGGGGACACGATCTCTACTTTGACAAGACATGCCAATGAAACCGCGCCTCGAAATACGGAGGGGCAGGATAAAAAAGGTTCGAATAAAGACTGGGCCGTGGTGTGATGTCACGCTATGGGTTGTCAGCAGATTGGACTTGTGGGATATTATGCTCTCTACAGTGGTATGTGGAATTTGTTTCGCAGAGCCAGACACGATTCTTATGTTCAAGATCTACTTTGGAGTATCCAGAGAAGGAACCCACCTTGCAATGCTGAAGACAATCTGCATGCCGGACTCGTCATCATTGAAGCCTGGTTCAGGGGCTACTGAGGGAGTCCTGGACTAAGGGGTCCTCGGACAGCCGAACTATATGCAAATGCTGGACTGTTGGGCTATGAAGATACAAGATAGAAGACTTCGTCCTATGTCCGGATGGGACTCTCCTTTGCATGGAAGGCATGCTTGGCGATTTGGATGTGAAGATTCCTTTCTCTGTAACCAACTCTGTGTTACCCTAGCCCCCTCCGATGTCTATATAAACCGCAGGGTTAAGTCCGTAGGACAAGAACAATCATAATCATAAGCTAGCTTCTAGGGTTTAGCCTCTACAATCTCGTGGTAGATCAAATCTTGTAATACTCATATCATCAAGATCAATCAAGCAGGAAGTACGGTATTACCTCCATCAAGAGGGCCCGAACTTGGGTAAACATTGTGTCCCCTGCCTCCTGTAACCATTAGCCTTAGACGCACAGTTCGGGACCTCCTACCCGAGATCTGCCGGTTTTGACACCGACAGCAGCAGCATCAATATCCTCTATTATGATACTTTTCGGCGTGTGAATTTGAGTGACAATGATCTTAAGCAATCCTTCACAATTTTTCATGGGGTGGTGCCCAGTAAGTCGGCATATCCAGTTGGCAAGATAACCTTGGAGGTAGTTTTTGGTAATGGGTATGATTATAGGGCTGAAAATTGACTTTTGAAGTGGTCAAGGTCAAGAGCCCTTATCACGCCTTGTTTGGGCGGCCAGCTTATGCCAAATTTATGGCACGGCCTTTTTATGTTTATCTGCAGCTTAAGATGACGGGTTATAAGGGTACCATCATGGTGCATGGAAACAGAAAGATAGCTTTCGAGTGTTAGGAGGACGATGCTACCTATGATGAGTTAGCTTGTGCAATAGAGGAGCTGAATTTCTATAATGATAATGTTGATGCGGCAGATATGACCCCCTTGCAGAAGCCAACCACAAAGTAGGAACCGATGTTAAAGTTTAAGTCGGCAGATGATACTAAACCGATTGACTTCGTTCCTGGCGATTCGTCCAAGTAGTTCATCATCAGTGCCAGCATGGATAAGAAATAGGAAAGTGCGCTCATCGAGTTCATCTGTGAAAACCAGGACATCTTTGCATGGAAGCCTTCTAACATGCCAAGTGTACCGAGGGAACTTGCTAAGCACACTCTTAATATTGATCCGAAGTTTAATCCGGTTAAGCAATTCCTTTGTCGTTTTAATGAAGAAACGCATAAAGCCATTAGTGAAGAAGTGGCCCGGCTCTTGGCGGCTGGGTTTATTGTTGAAGTTTTTCATCCAGAATGGTCAGCTAACCTAGTGCTGGTGCTTAAGAATGGCACTTGGCATATGTGTGTAGATTACATAGACCTTAACAAGGCTTGTCCGGCTGATCCTTTTGCTCTCCCTCGTATTGATCTGATCATTCATGCTACGGTCGGTTGTGAGCGTTTGATTTTTCTGGACTCTTATTCTGGTTATCTTCAGATCAAGATGGCAGTTAAGGACCAGGAGAAGACATCCTTCATCACTTCCTTTGGAGCCTTCCGCCACTTGTCTGTGCCCTTTGGGCTCAACAGTGCTCAGGCGACTTATCAGCATTGTGTTCAGAATTGTCTCCACAGCCAGATTGGGTGCAATGTTCATGCTTATGTGGATTATGTGAAATCCAGAAAGGAGACCTTGATAGATGATCTGAAAGAGACCTTTGACAATATCCGGGTATACAAGATGATGCTTAACCTGGATAAATGTGTTTTTGGTGTGACAGCGGGCAAGCTCCTGGGTTTTCTGGTCTCTGAGAGAGGTATTGAAGCTAACCCGGAGAAGATCATGGCTATCACTTCCTTGTATAAGCCGGTGTGTGTTAATGATGTTCAATGTTTGGCGGGTCGTATTGCGGCCTTAAGCCATTTTATAAGCCGCCTGGGTGAAAAGTCTATTCCTCTTTACCAGATGATGAAGAGGATAGATCACTTTGTCTGGAGTGATGCTGCCAATGAGGCGTTTGAGACACTTAAGAAACAGTTGGCTGAGCCGTCGGTTATTGCAGCTCCTATCGATAAGGAGCCCTTGCTTTTATATGTGGCTGCTAACAGTAGAGCCATCAGTGTGGCAATTGTTGTGGAGAGGAAGGAGTCGGGCAAGGAATATCCGGTTCAAAGTCTGGTTTATTATGTCAGTGAGGTATTAATTGAGTCCAAGCAGAGATATCCACATTGGCAAAAGCTAGTCTATGGGGTATTCATGGCTAGTCGCAAGTTGAAGCATTATTTCTTTGGTCATCCCATCACTCTTGTCAGCTCTGCTTCTTTGAGGGATATTATTCAAAACAAAGAAGCTACAGGCCGAGTAGCAAAGTGGGCTATTGAACTTGGACCCCATGGTTTGAAATATGTGCCTTGAGCAGCCATGAAGTCTCAGGCACTTGTTGATTTCATCAATGACTGGACAGAGTTGCAGATGCCTGAGGATAAGCCAGATAATACATATTGGACTATTCATTTTGATGGATCCAGGCAATTGGAAGGCTCGGGGGCTGGAGTTATTTTGACTTCCCCACGAGGTGATAAGTTTTGTTATGTTTTGAGGCTGATGTTTCCTTGCACTAACAGTGCGGCTGAATATGAGGCTGTACTTCATGGTCTTCTGATGGCTAAGGAGATGAACCTAAGATGGGTCAGGTGTTTTGGCGATTCAGATCTAGTGGCTCGGCAAATTTCAGGAACTTGGGATTCCAAAGACCCACTCATGGTGGCTTATTGCCGGGTGGTTGATGATATTGCTGGTCATTTCAAGGGTTGTCGGGTGGAACAAATTGATCGTAGGAAAAATGGGGCGGCTGATGCTTTAAGCCGGCTGGGGTCCCAGCATAAACTGGTAGCACCTAATGTTTTTCTTGATGTTCTGAATAATCCTTCAGTTTTGCCTACAGAAGAGGATCTTGCTATCCCTGACCCGGAGGCACATTTGGTGCTTCATGCTATTCCTGATTGGACAGTTCCATATTTGTCTTACATGACCCGGGGTGAGCTACCTGATGATGCCATGGACCTAGGGTAGTGTCATAGGCCTGACCTATATGCCCTACCCAAGGTCACTACCCTAGAATCAAGGACATTCGAAGTATAACAAGAAATACCGACTAAAGTAACCAAGGAGTACCATCCACTCGACCAACTACCTCACTCGGATACCTCCAGTTCCATTCGACCAAGATGAAGTCACTTGACCATAGAAGAAACCACTCGGAGTACAGAAGACCTAGAGTCACACAGGATGGCAACGGTCAGGTGTTCACTCCGTAGTCTTAAAGGTCATTAATAGCTCTTTATAGCTGGCGTTACCAGTAACGCCCTGTCTTAATGTACATTGAACCCTATAAAGGGGGATGGCTAGGGTTCTGGCGCACTCTATATAAGCCACCCCCCTCCTCTGGCACAAGGGTTCGCACCCCCTGTAACACACACCCATATTCTAGTCGACCGCCTCAGGGCACCGAGACGTAGGGCTTTTACCTCCTCTGAGAGGGGTCCGAACTCGTAAACTCGTGTGTACAACCTCGCCGTAGCTAGGGCCTTGCCTCCTCATACGTAACCCCTACTCTTACTGTCAGACTTAGTACCACGATAGTTGGCGCCCACCATGGGGCAAAGCATCATGGAAACTTCCGGCGAGGTTGCATTTTTTCCGATCTTAATTAACATGGTTTCCGGTGGTGGTTTGGTCTTGGGCCGCGAGTTCCGACTCGGCGCACTCACTTTCTTCGCCGACGCCTCCGCCTGGCTTCAAGAAGCCCTCCTCGATGTCGAGGCTCTTCTGATCCGCAGGTCATCGCACTTCTGCACGAGTGCCTGCGGCGTTCTTCTACGACATCCATCGACTCTGTGTCGGTCGGCCCTCGCATTGTCTGCTCACTCTGCCGAACGCCACCACAAGCGATCCGGTCGGTCGTGGCTCAAGTGGTGGGTAAAGCATGCAGTGGCCCATCAGACGGCCACCCCTCAAGTCGCGGTGATCGAGCCCGATGAATTTCTCTATGGACCAGTCGACTGGCTCCGCGGATAATATTTCCGAGCGTGGGAGCAGGGACCCTGCGGCAGAAGTTCTCATGGTCGACTCTCATCGCAGCCCACCCGGGTTTCACCGCAACGGCAGCAACGGCGACGGTGACGGCCCGTCGTATGACCATGATGAGTACAAGCCCCAACTCTCAATTCACAGCAGAGGGAAGAGTTGCACCGCCGCAAGGTGGAGGCACTCCATACCCGCATCATGGGGGAGACTGCTGAGGCTCGGGCCTTGGAGGCTGCGCGCCTGGCCATGTTGGCCGAGCGAGCACATTTGGAGAACCTCCAACATTCTCTCGATGAACGCGCCCGTCGACTGGTCCCCGAATCCAGTCGATGACAATGACAATTGTTTCTGCCTGAACACCAGGTATACCGCACTTGATCCAGAATCTTACAGATGCTGCACGTATAGCAAAATCTATTCAGCCGTCCCGTTTAGAGGCTTGAAGAGGCTTGTAGCAGATCTGAGCGCTGCTTCGGGCAGGAGGAGAGCAATACTCCGCCGTTTCTCAGTTGCGCAACAGGATCCACAGCAGGTCAGTGAGGGCACGCACAGTTCAGTCAGCACACAGTCCTAGGTCACCTTTGTGACATGAAGATCGTGATCAACATCGAGATCGGCACCTAGGAAGATCCCATGGAGAATTTGATCGTGAGTATGCACGTGACAACCACCGTGGAGTGCCTTCGCCCCCTTCGAGGGGCAGGTCATACGCACCCCGGCGGTATGGCAATAGGCCCCCGCATGGTAATGACCACAGAGTTCCAGTCGACCCAAGAGAGCCTGGGTTCGACACAAGGCCAGTTCTTGTGCAAGGTTTGGTCGACAGGAATATAGCATACAGAGAATGGATGGATAGAGATCGACCCAGTGGAAGCAGAGTGCACGTTTCTGGCCCCGAGTGCTTCGGAAGAGCCATCCGAGCCGCTGAGATCCCTCACAACTTCAGGTTGCTGACGGGCGTAAGTATGTTCACCGAAGATTCGAAGCCCGACACTTGGTTGGAGGATTACCGACTGGCAGCACACATTGGTGGTGGTAACGATGAGGTGGCCATGAAACACCTCCCTTTGATGCTTGAGGGTTTTGCAAGAGCTTGGTTGAATCAGTTGGCCCCTGGGAGCATTTTCAATTGGGAAGAGTTAGCCCGAGTGTTTACGAAAACATTCGAGGGCACCTCCAAGCGACCTGCTGGTTTGGCAGAATTGCAGCATTGTGTTCAGAAACAGAACGGGACTTTGAGAGACTATATCTCGAGATGGACTACCCTTCATCACACAGTGGAGAATTTGTCAGAGCACCAAGAAGTTTCAGCCTTTAAAGAAGGTGTTCGCTACAAAGAGCTCAATCTGAAGTTCGGTCGGACCGGGGACATGTCTCTGACTCAAATGATGGAGATTGCCACTTGATACGCTAACGGCGAAAAAGAGGACCGACTCCGGAGTGGCAAGAAGAAATCAGTCGCCCAGGACACTAGAGGAGAAAACTCCAGTCGGAAGCAGAAACAAAAAGCTGAGGCTGTAGGTCCTGCTGAGGCAGCAGTTTTGAATCAAGGGAAGTTCAAGGGGAAGCCTAAAGGGCCTTGGACCACAAAAAAAGTGAAAGATCAAGCGGTAAATGATGTGCTTGATTTACTGTGTCATATACACACCAAAAAGGATGAAGAGGGAAATTTGATTCTTCCCAAGCATACTACTCGACAGTGTCGACTCCTGATTCCGAGTTTCCGAGAGGGCCAGCCCAGTGAAAAGGACAAAGAATCTGATAAGGAGGAGGACAAAGAGGAAGATGGCATTTACCCCAATGTCAATGCCACTTTGGTGATTTTTGTTGACCTCAAGAGTAAAAGTCGACTGAAAGTTATTAACAGAAAAGTGAACATGGTTGCTCCGATAACGATGACATATTTGAAGTGGTCAAAAACTACCATTACATTCAACTACTCTGACCACCCAGCACACGTTGGTACCCCTGGGGGCAAGCGTTGGTGGTCGACCCAGTCGTCGGGGGCACTCGACTGACCAAGGTTTTGATGGACGGTGGCAGTGGTTTGAATATACTGTACGCTGAGGCCCTCCGAGGGATGGGCATTCTGATGTCCAAGATCAGTGAGAGCAAAAAAATATTGAAAGTGCATTATGTCGACTAGAGGGGGGTGAACAGGTGATTTTTATGAATTCTTCACTGAGTAATTTCAGGGTGAGTAAATTCCTAAGCAAAGAACTACTTGCAGCAGAATAAGTACTCAGGTATAAGCATAATAGAGCAACAACATAGTCATTAGGATGAAATGAAAGATAAACAAAGAGTACAGAAAGAGTAAACACAGGATGAATACAAACTGACTGAAGAAATAGGATTGAGGAATTAGAGAAAGTCTTCAGTCAATGTTTTCAAATAGTAATGATCAGGTTCATCAACACATAAGTAAGGAAATTAAAGGGTTGAGGAAATAGAACCAGTTGGCTTGGTGAAGACAATGATTTGGTAGACCAGTTCCAACTGCTGTGACAGTTGTATGTCTGGTTGGAGCGTCTGAGTATTTAAACTCAAGGACACACAGTCCTGGACACACGGTCCTCACCGTATTCTCCTTGAGCTAAGATCACACAGACCTCGCCCAACAGTAGTGGTAAGTCTTCACAAGTGACTTCCAAACCTTCACAGACTTGGTCACTCGGCAATCCACAATTCCTCTTGGATGCTCAAACCATGACGCCTAACCGTCTGGAGGATACAGAGTCCTCAAAGGTAACAAGCGTCGGTTCCACACAGGAACAATCTCTTAAGTGATGCTCAATCACTTTGGGGTTTGTACGTTTGGGTTTGGGATTTGGGTTTCCTCACTTGATAATTTTCGCTCAAAGTCCTCAGAGGAATGGTATGCTCTCAATTGACAAGTGTTAGTTTCTCTCGGAGCAGCCAACCAGCTACTGGTTGTAGGGGCGGCTATCTATAGCCTAGGGAGTAGCCCGGCATGATAAGACATAAATGCCCTTCAATGATATGACCGTTAGGTGGTAGGATATTTTGGACAGTTTGCGCGTGGCATAGCAACGGTCGGATTTGAGGTTCGAATTCCTCAGGGCTATGAACTTCCTCACTGTGTAGGTAATTTGCACTGGCGAATTCCTAACTCCTCAGTCAGAACAAATTCCTCAGAGACCAGAAGATCTTCGTCTTTGTCACTGATGAAATTGACTGAACTGATATGAGATTTCCAATGGCTTCACTTGAAGGATAGGGTAGGTGTAGGATTTTGAGATGAGCATCACATGGAAATCAGTTTCCTTAGTATTACCACGACCCCCTTTAACAGTACGGTGTTTCCTATGACTCAAGAAATACAAAATGAAACAACAAAAACAAAAGTATTCACGCTTTAGATTCCTCGCATGAATATCCAAGTTTTCAAGGTCGCACCAATTTCTTCACTTTCAAAGTCTTCGGGATAACCAGAGTCTTCAGTCGAAGACAATCATTTTTACGGGGTCGACTTTCACTGTAAATATCAAACTCCTCATTGACTTATAGAGCCTGTGTACACTCATAAACATATTAGTCCCTTAACCTATAAGTCTTCAATACACTAAAATCACTAAGGGGCACTAGATGCACTTACAATCTCCCCCTTTTTGGTGATTGATGACAATATAGGTTAAGTTTTCAACAGGGATAAACATATGAATTTAGAGTACTCAATATTGAGGAATTTGATTGCAAGATATAGAAGAACTCCCCCTGAGGATGTGCATAGTGAGGAATATGCTTTTGAAGAAATGCACATTTGAAGTGTATTATCATGGAGATCTCCCCCTATATCTTGTAATTCATACACGCATTTAACATATTGAATGAAGAATTTGAAATGCATGATGAAATATGATGACTGATGTAATTCAGCATGCTTGCATAACATTAATGAGGAAATAGCATGCAGAAAACCATAGCAAAAGTATCAGGTCACCATCGGACTTAAGTTTACAACTCATTCAACAAACACTACAGAAGAGCGAGAGTTGCAACTTAAACAAAAAATGCCAATATATATACCCGCTTGAAGACTAACTCAAATTTCTCCCCCTTTGTCATCAAATGACCAAAAGGGACGAAAAATGAGGACTAACGCCCCTGAAGAATTTTATCATTAAGTCGAAGGAGGAGTGTCAGTGTTGTTGGGGTCGGTTGTTGGAGAAGGGCCTGCCGCAGTGTTGTCCAAGTCTTCATTTTCACCAGTCTCACGGGATTAGGAATATGAGCTGGGCACCAAAGGAGGAACTTCAACCTTCTTGAATTTCTTCGGAGGAATTAGACCAGCCGAAGTCCAACTTCAAACCCATCTGCTTGAGATCTTTATCAAAAACTTCATTGAGGTAGTAGTGGTTCTTCTTCACTGAATTATATGTGGCAGCCATGTTGTGAAGAATTGAACCAAACTGATGTTTGACCCATATGATTTCGATCCACCTTCTGATGAAGACTGAGGAGAAGCTCACGATTAGTCATCACCCTTGGAGCTGTACCCTGAGGACTTTGCTTTGAGGCATTGGCGGCAGAGTCAAGAGTAGCAGAGTCATCATTGGTGGAATATGAGGCAGCTTTGCGGAACTGTCCATCCAATGGGCGACTGCCCTAATCAATAATTGTAGTGGCCTTGCCCTTTTCTTCTGCTGAGGAAAATGCCCGCTTGAGGACTTCAATAGGGGGCAAGAACTGCCATGATTGAGTGTGTCATCTTTGTAGTTGAGTGAAGACTTTGATCTGAGGAATCTCATAATCCAAGGAGCATAAGGCTTCAACTCAAAGGGAGACATCGCGACATTTGCCAAAGTCCTCATGAAGAAGTCATGGTAGTTCACGGGAATACCGTGCATGATATTGAAAAGCATATTCTTCATGATGCCAACAACTTCGTCATCATTCGAGTCATGGCCTTTGATAGGACTCAGAGTCTTGGTCAGAATGCGGTATACTGTCCTTAGCACATTGTCGGTGTCAAAACCGGCGGATCTCGGGTAGGGGGTCCCGAACTGTGCGTCTAGGCGGATGGTAACAAGAGACGAGGGACACGATGTTTTTACCCAGGTTCGGGCCCTCTTGATGGAGGTAAAACCCTCGTCCTACTTGATTAATATTGATGATATGGGTATTACAAGAGTGGATCTACCACGAGATCAAGGAGGCTAAACCCTAGAAGCTAGCCTATGGTATGATTGTTGTAATGTATGTTGTCCTCACGGACTAAAGCCCTCCGGTTTTATATACACCGGAGGAGGCTAGGGTTACACAGAGTCGGTTACAATGGTAGGAGATCTACATATCCGTATTGCCAAGCTTGCCTTCCACGCCAAGGAAAGTCCCATCCGGACATGGGCCGGAGTCTACAATCTTGTATCTTCGTAGTCTTGGAGTCCGGCGGACAATGATAGTCCGGCTGTCCGGATACCCCCTAGTCCAGGACACCCTCAGTAGCCCCCGAACCAGGCTTCAATGACGATAAGTCCAGCGCGTTTATAGTCTTCGACATTGCAAGGCGGGTTCTCCCTTTAAATTCCATGTACCTGCCGAACAGTGTCCGGCTTCATCTTGAATACCGTGTTCCTCGGCTTCTATGCCAAATAATGGCCCTCTTCCACGCGTCGCACGAATGCGAAAAGCCAGGGTCTCTTTTGCATTTCACCCCCTAATTGTGCGAGTAAATACGCCTATAAAAGAGGCAAGAATCCAGATCAAACCACACCGTCTTCCTCCGTGAATACTCCATCAAGCGCCTTTGACCTAGAAATCCATTCCATCATGGATCGTCGACGCGCTCTTCTTTCACGCGCTCCCAGCCCACCGGGAATTGGAGGAGGTGCTCTATTTCGCACAACGAGCTAGTGAAGCTCAAGCGGGGAATTTCTCCTCCGGCCTTCATGGTCCCAGTCGGGCGGACTGGTTACTTATCAAGGTGGGAGGCGGCGGAGGACACTCAAGCCACAATAAGGGGGCGGGTATGCTTTGTCCCCTATCGATAAGGGGACTCGGTTTCAATACATCCGTTCCTCCATGGGCTCTGAAGTTCTACGGACTCCGGCTCCACCACCTCACACCCGCCTCTGTCACGCATATATCATGGGCTACGTAGCTCTTTGTGAGCTATTCACAGGCATCGAGCCCCATTTTGCGTTAATGGAAGAGGCTGTTTTGCCTCGTACCCGTTCTCACAGCGGGTCCATATATCAAGTGGGCGGTGCGAAATATGGCGTATCACGGGACGGATACCTATCGGTACTCCCAAGAAAGGTGTCCAAAGCGGCCCTCGGGTGGTTTTATATAGGAGGCGCTCGCTGCGGACCCAGTCCGGATCGGCCTCCGGAGTTTAGTCTGCTCCCTTGAAGAACGCCTCGGTGGCGCCATGAGCCCCGATTGGAGGAAGACAGGGCGTCCATTACTTGATGGGCTGGATAAGATTAATGGCTCATTCCGGCTTGACCATGATCGAGTCATGGCGACATGCATCAGCGAGGGTACAGCCTTTGCAATCTGAGGCCACCCATGTGGGATTTCAGCGGGAAGGCGATGCTACCGCACGGCCGTAAAGGGCGGATTCGACCGAGGATCTGGTGAACATCTGTCCAGCCTCTACAAGGGGAGAAGGAGGACTTCCTTGAGCGAACCCTTTGAATGGGTTTTCCATGATCAACCCTAGAGGATGGGTAAGTGAACACCTTGAAGGGCTGAACCCATGCTTTGAAGTTCGCTTCTTACATTATGTCTTGGTGCGGGATCTCGCCGGTTGTGGAGGACATGGTGAGTCCTGCCCGCAACCCGAGGATCCAGAAGGATCCCTGGATCCGGCCTCCGAAGAGGACCCGGACATCAAGGTGGAGCTGATCGACGGGGTGTTTCACCAGCTTAGCATAGTTAATGCCTTGGTTGCCATTACGGCGGACTACCCCGGACTAAGTCCGGCTTCCCAGGTGACCATGACCGAAGTCCGGACACCATTATTTCTTCTCTGCCCATTTCTAACCCTCGCGAACGACGGTATTTCATAGGAAGTGCCTTTACGGCAAGAAGCCGAGCCCGCGGCGGCTGGCCAACAGAGGCCAGTCCGGACCAGCGGGCGGAAAAGGAGCGCGGTGCAGGCGGAAACGTCGCCGCAAAGGTATAGCTCGTATTTGAATTTTCAGAGCAACGTCCTGAGGAAACGTCTGAGTGCTCATGATCTTTGTAGGAGAAAAAGCGCTCACCGGACTGCGAGTGCAGGAATTGCCGATCCGACCAACACCGGCCAGGCTCCAACGCCCGGCCTGGAGGGGGAGGCGAGTGCAAGACGCGAGCCGGATCCTTCCACAACGGAGGATACCAAGACGGTATCGCCACCAAGTCTGAGGTGGAGAGCGCCATGAACCATAGGCGCCGCTGGACAATATTTCGTGAAGCGTGCTTTTCCCCTGAGGCATTGGATGCCTTTAACGCAGGGGACGCGCATCTCCATGCCACTCAAAATGGTTTTACCAGAGCCACGGAGCAGTATGTGAAAGACACACGGGTAAAGGAATTTTAATGGTTGTATATACCAGTAGCCCCCGAGACTTAAAGCAGTTATGCTAACTGATTTGAGGATCATTTGGAAACGCAGGCTCTTACCGAGAAGACCGCCCAGCTGTCTCGGGAGTTGCAAGATTGCAAGGCCCAACTTGAGGCCGCACTTGCTGCCGCAGGAGGAGACGCAAAAACCCCTCCTGGTAACACATTTTTATTAATAAATATAAGCGCTGTGCGGCGTGCGCGTGAGTCTAATAATGACATTGCAGGTACCACCGGACAAGATCCGGACAGGCAAGCATTGCTGCGCTAGCTAAAGGCCGGCGAGAGTGTGCTGAATAGGGTTCAGCAGGAAAGGAACAAGCTCCAGGATGCCAACGCCAAGCTCGGAGAAGAGCTGAAAGGCGCTCGGGCCGAGCTGTCCGGCTCCATTAAGGAGAATCAGCCGTCGCGGCATTTATAGTAAGTGCTTGGCGAACTATTTTGAAAAGAAGAATTGGCGAGGAAGTATTTTGACATGATATGTCTTGTAGGTATACTCACGGGTCATCCTGCAAAGGAGATGCCCATATCAATGGGTGATCAACTTCGAACTGTTGCAGCTACTCGAGCGAGTTCGGTGAGGCAATGGCGGCGTCGTTCGGGCTTTATGGCGGCCCTCACCCTACCGAGGGCCTCGGGGAGCTTGTGGAGCTTCTGAGGAGTCGGCGGCGCTTCCATTTGTGGAAGATTTGACTTGCCGTCAAGGTGCCGAGGAGGCTTGGGCCATGGTGAAGGCAGCGGTACAAGAAGGCGGATCCCAACCACATGGCGAGTTGGACCGGTGGGGCCCGATGGGAAGGAGATCCTGTGAGTTTAGTATACAGCCAAGTAGAGTTGGCTGCCAAATTTTCCCAACGGGATGTAAACTAGACAGCACATTAGGCGGGATTGAGGAGGAATATAGTCGATAAATTTGACAATGTATGTTATCCTTTAAAGTGACATGTGAAATGCCTTCTAGCGGATTGTAGATCGTTTGTCTTTGCCGACCTTTTCGCCCGACCTCGGGACCCTAGAGTCCGAGTGTGTCCGAATACCTTTTGGTTAAGAAACAACCGTGGTATGCATGGAGACCCGGCGTAGGGGTCATTAGTGCTTTATCGGACAAGTGCCCAACTAGTTATGTTATGTTACATGGTTAGTAAGAAACATCTTCGGGGAGAATAGTTAGTTAAGGGTTCCTTTCCTGGGAGGCATGCCCTAAAGTGCATGTCCGGACTGCAAAGAAAGTAGTAAAACATCACGGGGCAAATAGATAAATAGGTAAAAGTCATGTTTTAAGTCACCGACCGAATATTCCCTTAAGAACGCTAGCTTCGGCTTCACCGGTCTGAGTTACACATCCGGTGACCAGCGGTAAAAATCGCAGAGGTGCCCTTTACCTCCTAGCCGAACAATCGGGAGCGTGAGGGTAAGCACAGGAGCCGAGCAACCCAACTTGGCCAAAACTTAAGTCATATCGATGCATATAATGGCGAGTAAAAGGTACATGTGGAAGCTTGACACATGTGCTGGGTATGAAACCCGTATAATTGAGCTTACGTAAAGAAGCCCCGGGAATAACGAGTGCGGATGGCACATCATGCGTATGCAAAGATGCGAAAATAGGCCCGTAAGGGCTTTTAAATAAAAAGGCATAAAAAAGAAGCGAAGACAACCGAAATGTAAAAGTTTGGGTGGGGAAGGGGCGAACTTTTAGTCGGCGCTAGGCATAGAATCGTCGGAGGCGGGCTGCGTTCCATGGGTTCGGCTCGAGTCGGTTGTCCGACGCATTTCCTAGACGGTATGCTCCGCCGGTCAAGACTTGATCGATAATGAAGGGACCCTCCCATTTGGGTTTGATCTTGTCCTTTTTCTTGTCCGACAGGCGTAGAACTAGTTCGCCAACGTTGTAAGTCTTGGCCCGTACTTCTCTGCTTTAATATCTTCGGGCCTGCTGCTGATAAAATGTGTAACGAGCCATCGCGACATCACGTTCTTCCTCCAGTGTGTCCAAGATGTCCTGCCGATCAAGCTCGGCCTCTCTTTCCTCATACATGCGCACTCGAGGTGAGTCATGAATAATGTCATAGGGCAAGACTGCCTCTGCGCCGTATACCATAAAAAATGGTGTGAATCCGGTAGTACGGTTAGGCGTTGTCCGCAGCCCCCAGAGTACGGAGTCGAGCTCCTCGACCCATTGTGTGTCGGATTTAGCAAGTGACCTCACTAATCTAGGTTTAATGCTGCTCATGATTAGACCATTTGCTCTTTCCACTTGACCGTTGGTTTGAGGGTGATAAACTGAAGCATAGTCGAGCTTGATGCCCATATTTTTGCACCATGACTTAACCTCGTCGGCTGTGAATTTCGTGCCGTTGTCGGTGATGATGCCGTGGGGGACTCCGTAACGGTGTACTACCCCTGATATAGTCTATCACTGGTCCGGACTCTGCCGTTTTGACCGGTTTGGCCTCTATCCTTTTGGTGAATTTATCCACCATGACCAATAGGTACCTTTGCTTGTGGGTTCCCCCTTTAAGGGGTCCAACCATGTCAAGCCCCGGACCATGACGCAAGGTAATGGGTATGGTTTTGAGGCGGTGGGTGGCATATGGCTCGATTAGCAAAGAGCGACAACCAACGCATCGCTGGACCAAGTCTGTCGTCTGCCGGGCCGTCGGCCAATAAAATTCTGTCTGGAATGCCTTTCCTACAAGGGCCGGGCTCTTTGCGTGGTGTCCGCCTAGTCGGCATGAATTTTAGCGGGAGGTTTCGCCCTTCTTCTTGGAGATACACCTTTGAAGGACTCGGTGGTACTTTTCTTATAAAGTTCTCCCTCATGGACCTTGTAGGCCTTCGATCGCGGACTATGCAGCGGGCCTCATTTTGGTCTTCGGGAAGTTCATGCCTAAGTAAGTAGGCTAGGAAAGGTTCTGTCCACGCGGCGATTACTACCATTATGTCGTGGGCGGATGGTGTTATGTCATCTGCCGATCACCGGTTGGTGCAGTTTTCTCCGGTTTGTCACTACCGGGCTCCTCTTCCCATAGTACGGATGGCTTGAAGAGCCGTTCCAGGAAGATATTAGGAGGGACGGCATCACGCTTCGCACCGATGCGTGCGATCGTCGGCCACCTGGTTATTATCTCGAGCTATGTGATGGAATTCGAGTCCTTCAAACCGGTGACATTTTAGGACAGCGTTGCGATATGCTGCCATTTTGGATCCTTGGCGTCAAAGTCTCCATTTATTTGGGATATTGCAAGGTTTGAATCGCGCACTTCTAGGCGTTGAATGCCCATAGGCGCCATCCGGAGACCATGTAATGAGGGCCTCGTATTGGCTGCATTGTTGGAGTCGTGTACATTATTTGAAGTACATCTTTGGTGTATCTCCGGTTGGGGACGTCGATCTGACGCCAGCCCAGTCAGCCAACATTTTGGAGCCGTCGAAATGCATAGTCCAATTGGAGTATCGCCGTACTCTTTAGGGAGTTAAACCATCCCGTCGGCGGACAAAGTCAGCGAACTTGTGACTTTATGGCTCGCCGAGGTTTGTAAGTTATGTCAAATGGTAAGAGCTCAATGGCCCATTTGCAATCCTGCCCGTTCGCGTCGCGGTTATTTATAATGTCATTGAGTGGTACTTGAGGCCATTGTTATCGAACACTCTTGAAAGTAGTGCGGAGCTTTCGGGGCGCCATGAACACCGCATATGCTATCTTCGATTGTGCGGGCAGCGTGATTTGCGGGGTTAACACGGTGGATACATAGTACACTAGTTTTGAAGAGAATTTATGCCCTTACATCACTCGTTCGACGGCGAGGACCGCGCTTACAACTTGATGCGTTGCTGCGATGTATAACAACATTGGTTCGCCCGAGTGGGCGCAGCCAGGACAGTTGTTGCCAATATGGCCTTTATTTCTTGAGTCGGCGGTGGCGGCATCCGTCCACTCAAAGTGTTGATGTCGCTTGAGGAGGCGATAGAGGGTAGCGCCTTTTCTCCTAAGCGGGAGATAAAGCGGCTTAAGGCTGCCACGCATCCTGTTAATTTTGTATTTGTTTGAGGTCTTTTGGAATATCCAAGCGTGTGAGCTCGGATTTTAGCTGGATTTGCTTCAATTCCTCTACGGATACAATGAAGCCCAGTGACTTTCCGGCTGATGCGCGAAAATGCATTTATCCGGATTCAGCTTGATGTCATATGCTCGAGGTTGTCGAATGTGAGCCTCAAATCGTCTACTAGAGTTTCGGCGTGTTTTGTTTTGCGACTCGTCGTCTACATATCTCTCATTGTTTTGCCGATCTGGGTGGCGGACATGTTTGAATCATGCGCTGATATGTTGCACCTGCGTTTTTGAGTCGAAGGGCATCGTGTTGAAGCAGAATGGTCCATATGGGGTGATAAATGCCGTTGCGGCAGTGCCTTCCGCCATCTTGATTTGATGATAGCGGTATCGTCTAGGAAGCACAGCGAATCGTGCCTGCTGTAGCATCGATAATTTGATCGATCTTGGGGAGAGGAAGGATCCTTTGGGCAAGCCTTATTGGTCTTTAAAATCGACGCAGGCGCGCGGATTTATCCTTCTTTGGTACCATCACCAGGTTTGCTAGCCAGTCCGGATGTTTGATATCTCTAATCAATCCGACTTCCAATAGTTTGGCTAGCTCTTCTCCCATTGCTTGTCTTTTGGGTTCGGAAAATCGTCGAAGAGCCTGTTTGAGTGGCTTAAATCCTTTTAGGATGTTTAGGCTGTGTTACGCCAACTGCGTGGGATTCCGGGCATGTCCGAAGGATGCCAGGCGAAGATATCCCAATTTTCCCGAAGGAATTCGCGTAGTGCGGCGTCTACCTCGGGGTTCAATTGTGCCCCGATGGAGGCCGTCTTTGTTGGGTCCGTTGGATGGACCTGGAATTTTATTATCTCATCTGCTGGTTTGAAGGAGGTGGACTTGGATCTTTTATCGAGTATCACATCGTCCCTGTTCACCGTAGAGCGCAGTGCGGTGAGTTCTTCTGCCGCTAAGGCTTCGGATAGTGTCTCGAGGGCTAGTGCGGTTGTCTTGTTTTCGGCGCGGAGTGCTATGTCCGGATCACTAGCGATAGTGATTATTCCGCTGGGCCCAGGCATTTTGAGCTTCATGTACCCGTAATGGGGGACTGCTTGAAAAATTGTGAATGCCTCTCGTCCTAATATGGCGTGATACCCGCTGCTGAGCAGGGCCACACAGGCGTGACTTCTTGGATCTGTAATTGTCCGGAGGCGAACACCACATCAAGTGTGATTTTTCGGTGCAGCGCTTCCGGCTAGGGATTATTCCTCTAAAGGTTGTCTTTGCTTCGCTCGTCTGGCTCAATCGATTTCCATTTTTAGCGAGTTTCCTCGTAAATGAGGTTTAGTCGCTGCCGCCATCCATGAGGACTTTTGTCGATCGAAAGCCGTCCACTATGGGACTAAGTACCGGTCAGGTGGTGCTCTGGTTGTTCGAATTTGGGCTCGTCGCTGGCATTGAAGGTAATAGCTGTGTCCTCCATGGATTTCTTGTTGCTACTTGGTAGACTTGGCGAGTTCGCGGATTATTCGTATTCGCATATTGTTTGATCTGAAGGTCTCGAAGCTATTGATACCGTCTTTGGTATTGTTGGAGTGGTTTCCGGGCTAGAAGCTCTTCGCCACTTTGGCCACTGCCGTAATATCAACATGCTCGAAAGCTATGTGTTGGGATGGCTCCCTCGTACTATGAAGCTTACGGGGTCCATTGAGCCATCCCTCGATCTGATTCCGTTTCCTTATTGGGTTTTTGTTTTTCGTTTTTGCATCGGGGCTGAGTGTAAGGTGCCCTTTTGCTGCAATTTGGGTTTGGGGCGGATTATCCCAAAATTGATTTTCGGTTTTCCGGAAGCTCTCCATCACACAGTACTTCCGTACTATGGATGCCAGATCGGTGAAGCGCGTAATTTTGCGACGATCAATGGCGTTTAGTAATCCCTTGTCCGTGCAGTTGTTGCAGAAGATTGATATTGCGTTTTCCTCTCGGCAGTCCTTTATCCTGTCCATAACCGGGAGAATCGGCCCGATAGTGATGTCTTGTTTCAGCGAGCTCTTGCCTTATTAGAGATAGATTGCATATGCTGGGCGGGTGGGTGGAATAAAATCCGGATCCCTACCCATCTTGGGCTCAAAGGCGAGGGTTTCCAAATTCGGAAGCTTGGTTTGCTGGACACTATCCAGCGAGTCCGGGGCGATGCATGATTTTAAGTTCAATGCTCGATCGAAGTCCGTTCCTCCGTGGGGATCCGGCATGGAGGGTTTGGGAATCCGGACATGAACTGTTTTCAACACAGGCAAAGAGTTGCCGTATTGCTCCTCTACCACTGCGATGTGGTGGGTGGCCTGGGGAGAGTTAATCTCTCTTAGATCGGTTTTAAGCCCAATCGGTGCGTAGTCGTGGCGACTCCCGAGGCGGCGATGCGATCAAGAGCTCGTTAATAGGCGAGAGCTCTATTGGGTCAACAGTTCGGCAGCTTTAGGGCTGGCGTGAAGATTGCCGACGACTTGCAAAGTCATTGTCGAGCGGCGGCGAACGGCGGTCATAAGAAAACCACCAAGCGGATAGTTTGGCGGCGGCTAAGGCCCTCGGCAAAAATACCGTCTTTGAAGGCGGGTGGAGGCATCCGCTCTATCGGTGGCGACACGGAGGAACTCTCAATGAAAGCACCAATGTCGATTGTCAAAACTGGCGGATCTCGGGTAGGGGTCCCGAGCTGTGCGTCTGGCGGATGGTAACAAGAGGCGAGGACACGATGTTTTTACCCAGGTTCGGGCCCTCTTGATGGAGGTAAAACCCTACGTCCTGCTTGATTAATATTGATGATATGGGTATTACAAGAGTGGATCTACCACGAGATCAAGGAGGCTAAACCCTAGAAGCTAGCCTATGGTATGATTGTTGTAATGCATGTTGTCCCTCGGACTAAAGCCCTCCGGTTTATATAGACACGGAGGAGGCTAGGGTTACAGTCGGTTACAATGGTAGGAGATCTACATATCCGTATTGCCAAGCTTGCCTTCCACGCCAAGGAAAGTCCCATTCGGACACGGGCCGGAGTCTTCAATCTTGTATCTTCGTAGTCTCGGAGTCCGGCGGACAATGATAGTCTGGCTGTCCGGACACCCCCTAGTCCAGGACTCCCTCACACATATTGCAATTCCTTCACCAGGAACTTTGTCCGTGAGGTGTGACCAGGCTTCAATGGCTTCATCTTAACTTGCATGAAATGTTCATACATTTCGGTTTGAGTAGATGAGGCGCTTTTATACGGGGAGGGTAGCGAGGCATGGCACGAAGCAATTCAGTTGACGGAGCCTTGTAGTGAGTATTTTCTGTCAACCAGTCCAACACCCATGAGTTCACATCTTCAGCATTGCCAGTGATGTGCAGCGTCACATAGAATTGAAGAATAGGTTCTTAATTCCAATCACAGATGTCTGTGCAGAAGTTAAGCAGTCCAGCATCATGAATAGCAGCAAGGATAGGTGTGAAGCAAGGCAGTTGTTCCATACCAACATGAGGAATATGCTCATGGTTGAAGACTTTTTCTTTGTTAAAGATCACTAAGGAATAGAAGTTGGCTTGGCTCGTAGTCCAGAAACGCTTCCTTCTCAATCAAGTAGAGTCATATGGACAATAGTCAGTGAAGAACACATGCTCATTGAAGAAAGCATCAACCTTGAATTTTGGAGTCTTGGAGAAGGGATTCTTTGGCTTTGGCTGAAGAGTGTCAGTCAGTTGAAGAATAACCTCTGGAATCTCAATCTCCGGAGCCGCATGCTAAGGAATATCAGCTTCTACTTCAGTAGCAGCCTCGGCCTCCATTTCTTCATCGGCTTTATCATCAGCACTAGTGGCGGAAATCCCTTCATGGATGGAAGGGATAGCATGAATTTCTCTAGAGCCCATCAGAATTTCAGTTGGTGCTGGGGACTGAGGAATTTGTTTGAGTGGTGTGAATAGAGGAGATTTGGGGTGCTGACTATCCCAAAAATCATTGTTCATCACTGGGGTGGTGTTCCCAATGTGCACATCCTCATCCTCTTCCATTTCTTCAACGCCGGCATCTTCAGGTCTGAACTGAGCCGTTGGCGATGATACCTGGTGAGTTGAAGTGATAGCATCCACTTCAATTTCTTCATCCTTCTGCTCTATGCAAGTAGTAGAGGGATCTTCTTCAGCAGATTCATCAGGAATCTAATCTTCACCATAAGGAACAAGTTCCTTTGATGGCATGCTTGAGAGAGGAGCAGCATCAATAGGATTCTCAATAGAGCTCGTCAAAATATACGCCTTCTTGGGTGCAGAAGATTCTGAGGAAATAGATGCTTTCCTTTTCTTCAGAGCGGCTCTCTCCGCAGCTTTTGTTTTCTTCACTTCTAGAGCAGAAGGAAGAATTGGGATTGGTGTTGGTGCAGGCGGAGCAGAGGGAATTGGATCATTTTCTTCAGGCTCAACTAATGTAGTTGCTTTGTCTTGTCTGATTACTTGAGCCTGACTTGTTTCTTGACTGTCTGACTTGTTCTTCAGGCGCAACACTAGTGGTTGCCCTGGCAGTTTCTTCAGTGGCTGGTATTTCTCCAGCCCTGGTGCTAGCAGTTTTCTCACCAGCCTGATTTTCATCAGTGGTGCTGGCATGTCCTTCAGTCGGCTGGGCAGAACCTTCAGCCGAGGGAATCTCAATGTGCGATGGATCAGCAACATTGGCGGCGAATTTCTTCGCCAGCTTGACGACCCTGACCTTGGCTCCCATCCATTCAGCCTTATAGGCATCAAATTCATCACTAAGCATTTTGGTGTCTGCTTGCATAGCAATGAGTTGCTTAGGTGATAACCTCAGAATGTTATGCTTCAGATAGTGCTGCTTGTTGTATTGGGCTTTCTTGGCAGCTCTGGCTTGATCAAATTTCCACTTTTCTTCCGTAATGAATGCCATCAACATGTGACTTTGTCCAGGTGTGAGGTTTAGCTTAGGCAGTGGAGTGTTTGGATCTTTGTGCCAGAGGTTAATGAAGTCCAAGATCCTCTTGGGATCTAATAGAAGAGGCACGACACTTCCTTTGGCTCTAGTAGCCCTTTACAGTCTATCTTGGACGTTATCAGCCAATTCATCATCATCAGCCTCATCATCATCAGTAGGCACTTGAAAAGCAACTTGTTTCTTGTGAGGACTTGGTCTAGTGCCTCGTCCTGTAGTGGCCTTAGTTTTCGGCAGAGTTGGGCTCTTTGAAGACATATGAGGAGCAGAAGAACTCGCTAAAGCTCCTGAGGAAATTGATATGCCAGTGGTCCTTTCGCACGTGGTGAGATGCACAGGTGTTGAGGACTTTGCCGGAGGAGCTGAGGGTTTTGGAGTCCGAGGAATTGGTGTAGCTGAGGAACTAGGGCAGCCTGAGGAATTTTCCTTGATGGCATAGAAGAGCTTGGCCGTAAGGGCATTGCTGAGGAACTTGGCCTTGAGGGCATTGTTGAGGAGGTTGGTTTTTGAGTAGGCTTCTTGGGCATAGCCTTCTTGCTTGTGGTGGCCTCAGCAGCGGCAGCGGCAGAATCTTCACTGAATTTCTTCACTGCTTCTTTGGCTTGCTTGGCCAACTTAGCTTGCCGCCTGGCCCATTCGTTAGCATAATCCTCACCACGTTTAAGGCTTGGTGGATCAGCTCATTGGCCAGGTGCCAATGGGGGTCTTGAGCATGGAGGGTGAAGAGCGAATTTCTTCATGTATTTAGGAGTGACATATCTGTACTCCCTCCATTCTCATGCCCATCTTCTTTCAATCCTCTGTATGCGCACTTTGCGCTCATCCTTGGTTTCTTTGCTGTGGGTTGCCTCATCAGGCGTGCAGTACCCTGAGCAAATATCTTCAGGTATCTCAAATGCAGTGTTGACTTCCAATTTCTTTCCTCCTTTCTGAGGCCTTTTACCATCTGCCATTTTCTTCAGCTGAGGAATTTGAACAATAGAGTTCTGTGAAGAAGTGTGCATCTTTTCTTCGAGGAATGCTGCAAATGAATTAAGTTGATGAGAACCTAGTGATTCAGCAGTTGACATGTGTACCTGTGAATAGAGTATAGGTGCAAAGAATTTGGAGAGGTCATATGGGTTCTCAGAAGTTTTTGCAAAACAGAACAAGTTTGAGGAAATTGACCATTTTTATCTTGAAGAATTTCACTAAGCGTTGTTTGCCTTAGGTTCCAGAGTTGTGCGGATTATGAGATTCACACAATTGAACAATCATGAAGAAAAACGTCACTTAGAGAAACAGATCAAAAGCAGAAGATTTGTGCTAGGTGTTTAGAGTGTGGAGGTGAAGAATAAACACCTTCTGAAGATTTGATGAAAATCATCAGTAGTAATAAAGGCAGTAAAAGTAACTTTTAATTACCCTTGACGAAGAACACGATGAACTGGAAGTGTAGATTGAGAAGTTCATATGCTCAGATCTTCCACGCCCTAACTTGGCGGCGGAAGACGTCTATGGCGGCGGCGGAGAGAAGATGTCCGTGGCGATGAGGTTGAGGCAGTGAAGCTCTTCCTCACCGGCGACGATGGAAGTAGCAGCGGCGCTAGGTTTTGAGAGCTCGAGCGAGGGAGTGAGGTCGAGCAGAGTAAAAAACAAAGTGAGGAGGGGAGGGGGTATTTATAGCTGAGGTGAAAAACTGCTCGTCCGAGGAAATTGGACGAACATGCCCGTGACCCTTCTCATTCGCGTGACATGTGTCACCCACGTACTGAGAGGTGGCGATCGTGTGAGATCGTGGGTGAATAGATAAGTATATCATGGGATGTGTAACGGTTTGAGCGGCAAAAGCCGAAAATTCAAATAAGAATATTTTAATGTGTCGTTCGCAATTTGTTCAGCTGACAAGGACACAGTGAAGAATTTGAACGAGTTTCAAATAGAACATACAAGAAGAATTTGTGAACAGACTGGGTTGAGTTTAGCATAGACGGAGATAAGGGTCCGATCACATTCACTTAGCAGAAGAATCAACTTGAAGAATTAGCAATAAGTGAATGTTGTAGAGGACATAAACTCAATTATATATATATATATATTGTCAATGAAGAACAACGACGGAAAGTGTCGTGGGAAACGAGCACCTATGGGGCAGGGCCCCTTTTCGGTCCGGCAGGGAGCGGAGGGCGCACGAAGAGCGGATCGAGGCGAAGCACGCGAGAGATTTTTACCCAGCTACGGAGCTCTCGGAGATAATACTCCTCTGCTGCTTTGTGGTTGTATTATGTTCTTGCTTGAGGCGTGAGAGTGTTGTAGTTTGAATGAGTGAACCCCTCTATGTTGCGCATGGGCCTCCTTTTATAGGCACAAGGGGTCACCGAGCAGTGTAGCATGAGCAAGGGTACAAATGTAAAAGGGTGGTTGGTACAACTGCTATCTGATGCACCCTACCTAACTCGACGGCAGGGGACAAGAGCATTTAATGCCCGTCCGCATCGCCCTAAGCAGTCGTAAAAGCGACCGTTAGGGCGCCACCGCTGCCACGATGGCCTTCGTCATCTCCACTTGCCACCTCGCACCGCTTGGCTGCCTGACTTCCGCCACGTGCGCTGGAATGTTCTCGAGGCGACACGTCGGCCAGGTGTGCTGGAGCGCATGGTAGCATGAGTGGTAACCGCCCTTGACAAGCGCCTTGCCGCCGTCGTTGTCTTATCGCACCGAAATCTTGTCGCTCGTCGGGTCTTGCCGGGGCCTTGGCGTTCAACAAGTTCTTTGAAGTTCCTTGGTTGGCCTTCCGGCAAGCTCCTCTTGCGGGGCCTTATCCTTCGGCAAGCTCCTCTTGTCCGAGTCTTGTCTTCTCAGTTAAAACACTTTGTTCTTGAATGGCATCAATAGGAACTACGAAGGATCTTGGCGGACTCCCGGCAAGCCTTGCCGCGGGACGCTGCAACTTCCCGTGCAAAAGTTCGGGATACTAAGGTACCCCTACTTTAGTACACCGACAGGAGCCCCCGGGCCTGGGCCACACATGGTGCCGAGCGCTGTTGGGCCGGGCCCAAAACAGGCACAGGCACTGCGCGGCTGGGTCCACACCAAATCTAACTCCGTATCCACCGCGCCCTCCCGTAACGGCACGCGTCAAACGCGGCGTCGTGGGAGAGATCGTGGGTGATTCTTTAATCGAAAAAGGCGTAACGTTCGACTCCTCCTCTTTATAAGCAGGGGAAACAGGGGTCGTTCCCCCAACTTTGCCACTTGCAGTTGCTTCCTCAGAAATCTCCGCCGCTCCCCTCCGCTTCTCAAAGCCGAAAGAGAGCAGCGCTCCGCCGCCCGTAGCCGCCGTCGCCGCCAACGCCCCCGCTCTCCCCCACCGCCTCCGCCATGGCTCCGAAGACCGGGAAGGGTGCGAAGTCGGCCGGCGTTCGGACAAGGCGCTCGCGCAAGGCGAGCACTTCCCGAGGCTCTCCATGAGCAGGCTGCGGGAGTGGTTCTATCTCTTCTAGTCGGCGGAGGCAGGCGCATCCGCGTCTGACGAGTACTCTCTGTGGGGACCCCGACTCATGAGTCGAGATCACGAATGCTGCGTGTCTGATGATCCCGAGATCAATGCTCACTTGAACACACGAAGCTGAATAACAGGAGTCTTACATCCATACATACCGTCTTACACAAATTGTGACCATTATGATCAAGTCTTACATCGATAAAGCCTTAAGGGCTGAACATCAAATGAAACACAAGCAGCGGAACTCTTTCTCGATAAGTAGAACCCATGCCATCTGCCTTAACCCTACAGGCATTCTGACTGGGAAACTTCCTAGTTCACATGTTCGTCTCCAAAGAACTCTTCTTCGAACTCCGGTTCTTCTAGGCCTGGTCAATTAAATAACCAGTGGCAAGCCAATGAGTACTTTGAATGTACTCGCAAGCAACCCATGTTTTGGTTCAAGATACAACAATGCATGATATAGGTAAATTTTGCAGCTAGTTTTGAGTGCAATGACATGTTCAACAACTTTGTAACGCATGCATCAAGAGAATTCAAGTAACCATGAGGACAGGTTACAGGTATCAACATAAATAGAGTGGGAACCAACCCATCTAACATAAATAGAGTGGGCACCAACCCATCTCAATCATGACAAGTCCCTTGACTTGACCCAAGTCATTTTTATCAACACACACTTGGTTTGTAAACAAGTGGACGTAGCCCAAGAGCGGTTACCCAACTGTCCTTGACCGTGGACACGGCTATTCGAATAGTTTTACACTCTGCAGAGGTTGCACATTGTACCCACAAGATCCGGGGAACTTCCGTGTCAGCCACGACCCACGGTACCTCAAGTACCCGGGGTAAGCACCCGATCACTACCTTTCCCTAGACGACACTAACATGGAGTCCACTCGATTGGCAGTGACCCCCGTGCCCAACATTTCACATAACATTTTCGTGGAGCCTTGCTCCCATGTTTATCACATACCACTAGCACGGGGTACCAACGGTGTGTCCGGTGCCCCATAAAAATGGTCATGGCCGCCCTACCTGGCACGACCCTGTCTCGAGAGAGCGCACCAACAACTCTCCCGTCACTAGTAATGCAGGCCCCAAGCTAGTATCGGTCTAGGTACTCAATAATGCCCTTTCCCATATAAGGGTAGAGTGGTTGCGCATGTAGGGTTGGAATAGCGATGCGCAACCGACCAATCCGTTTTCAAAACAACACACACTTTCCTCGGTACACCACTTCGTCATCAAGTGGTTACCCATCTCATCATCTCCCTCGGGCATAAGTGGCACCCGACGGGGTTTTCGAAAAGTCCTTTGGAAATACTTTGCCTCCTTCATCATGCACATACCCGTCCCTTTTTGCGTAGCATCTACTTTAGCATCCTATCTACTCCCACGGCATAACCCTCATAAGAAGGTAGGGCCATGCACAATGCAAGTATCAACGGGGAAGTAACCGAGGCAACCAACCCACGTGGTTCACCATCTCATCATGATTCCGATGCAACAATAATAAAGAGCTATATGGCATGCATAAAAAGAGTTTCATAGACATGGTCAAAGGGCTACTTGCCTTGGTTGGCTTGGTCTTCAAAGTCTTCAGGCCCTTCCTCTCCTTCTTCTCCAACTACTTCGTCAAACACGGGATCTAATCGTCGCAATAAAACAACGGATAAATGAGACAATAATAAAAACAGAAAAGTCAAAGTGCTCAGAAAAATGTCAACTTATTTTTGTAAAATACTAGGAGGAAAACTAGGAGGGGGAAAATTCTTGGTTTTGGATTTGGAGCTAGGGAAACAGAGTTGTGCATTTTCAAACAGAGGTGTTCTTGTCCAAATTTGAATTTAAATTTGAACAGAGCAGAAAGGTGTAATGGATGTGCACGAAAGTTATATCATTAAATAGGTGGGATTATTCTGAGATTTTAGGAGTTGGAATCATTCCATTTGGATAAGTATTTTTCCCTGTGGGATTTTTGGAAAGGAGACAGAAAAAGAAAAAGAAAAGTGGCGCTATGCCCTTTGGGCGAAGAAGGCCACGGCAAGCAGGCCCGGAGGGGAAACCAGCCCAGCGGGCCGCCACGTCGGCGTAAAGGCGGAGATCGCCCACCGACAGGCGAACGGTCTTGTGGCGATTTAAACTGACGGTGGATCCCACCACTGTCGAGGCGTGGTCGACGGGCTGGCCCCACGGCCGTCGTCGTCTACCTCCGTCCAGAGGCAACGACGAGCTCGCCGGTGGCGATACAGAGCATGGGGAGGTGCGCGGGTGGTACCGTTGGACTCGGGGAGGTGTCGCCGTTCGGGTGGTGGTGGAGACGGTCGCCGGAGCAGCCTGGTTCGCCGGCGACGAGGTCACGCGGTGGAAGTGCTTCGGCGTCGATGGATCCGGCCGTTCCCGGCTGCAAAACGAGTGGGGAAGAGAGGGGAAAAGGTCAGCGACGCCTTGCGGTTCCAGATCGAGAGAGATCAGGGGCGGAGGAGGCCTGTACAGCGCGAACGCCGACGAGCCGAGGCGGCTGAGCTCAAGCTCGCACTACTAGGAAAAGGCCTATAGATAGGATTGACTCTAATGGCGCACCGTGGGAGCAGTGCGCCACTACTATATACTAATGGCGCACCTGCCCCAGATACGCCATTAGAGTGGAAGACTCTAATGGCGCACCGTGGAGTGGGTGCGCCATTAGTATGAATTTTTTTCCATTTTCCCATACATACTAATGGCGCATGAGGCCTACAATGCGCCATTACTATATCTCTTCTAATGGCGCACCGTGGACAGTGCGCCTCTAATGCGATATTTTTTCCATTTTCCCATACATACTAATGGCGCATGAAACCTACAATGCGCCATTACTATATATCTTCTAATGGCGCACAAGTAGGCGATGCGCCATTACTCTAAATTTTGTTTTATTCTTTTTTTGCAAAACTTCTAATGGCGCACACTCTTGATCGCCATTAGTAACTCAGGGTTTCTAATGGCGCATGAGGACAGGGTGCGCCATTAGTAACCTAGGACCAACAAGATATTTTGGACAGCCCACACCTACCCACTCACTTTCCCACTTCATTCCATCCACCTCCTTCTCCAAGATTTCGCCATCTCCTCCTCCTCACCTCATTTCCACCATAGATTCAACAAAATTAAGTGGTGAAATTACCTATTTTGATAGGTAAGTAAGGAAAGCTATCTTCATGATATAGATCTACTTTTTTTCTCCCTAGCTCGCTCCAACAACGTGCACATGCACTTTTGTGGCCTAGCTAGATCTATGTATGTTTGTGGTGTTGCAAGTGTTTGTGGTGTTGCATATATGTTTGTGTTTGAAGGTACGGTATTTGAAATATCGATAGTTGCCAATATTTTGCGGAATGTTTTGATTCATTTCCGTTTGGCGAAATTTTGGCACTATGCATTCTTTTGGTCCTATTTTTAGGGAAGGTCATGCCAAATTTTTCTTGGTTCTAACATATCGTTTTGCTCTACCCATGACGACCATAGTCCGCATGATGGTGAAGGCATCGTGAATAGGTTTTGAGCTCCTTGAAGGCGAGATGCTTCAAAAGAATGAGGCGGAGATAAGATGTCCATGTCGAAGATGCAAGTTGAAGAGCCTTATTGCGGACCGGATTCGGGCAGGTGTGGGACCACCTGCTCTTGCGTGGTTTCATGGATGGCTATCGGTGGCAAGGTGATGAAGATGACTATCAAGTCGTCCATGGCGGGGCGGGCAAGAAATGAGAAAGGGCGACAAGACAAGTACCACCGTGGCGAGGGCGGGCGAGAAGGCGAAGAATCTCGGGACATGATCACGGCGGTGATCTTGTACACGTCATCATGTAGAAGATGTCGTACATGATGATGAGGAAGATCAAGGCGAAGGGCATGATCATGAAGATGAAGATGCGGAGCAGGCGGCGATGGAGGCTGGGTGCAGGACCCTCATATTCAAGAGCTGCTTCTCAAGCGGACGGATAACGCAAGAGCTGCCGCCGAGAGAAAGCCAAGATGGATCAACCGGAGATAGCAGCGGTTACTCCGTTGTATGAAGGATGCAGGCCGAGGATACCGCTGAAAGTAACGCTCATGGCTCGGAGATGAAGGTAAAACACAAAATGACCGGCGATGCTTCGACGAGAACATGTCATTACGCACGAACGTCTTCCCAAAGGGAACAAGTGCCCGACCAGTTCGAGGCGAAGAAAATCGTGTGTCCTCTGGATTTACCGCACGTGAAATACCATGTGTGCATGAACAATTGCATCATTTATCGGGACGAGCACGCGGAGTCTACCATATGTCCGGTGTCTTGGCGTCACTCGATACAAGAAGAGGAAAAGCTCCTCGAAAATCGGTGTGGTACTTTCCGATCACTCCTCGTCTGCAGCGGTATTTCGCGGACCCTAAGGTAGCAAAGCTCCTGCGTTGGCACGCGGATAGGGAGGAGAAGAAGCGAGAAGATGGCGCAAATGATCCGGAGATAGATAAAAAGACTAGATCTTTGAGTCACCCTAAGGATGCGAGCGGTGGCAAGCTTTGAACTTCAAGACCGAATTTGGGAAGGATCCAGGAACATCGTCTTTGGCGCGAGCACCGATGGAGTCAATCCGTTTGGCAGCGGAGAAGCACACATAGCACCTGGCTTGTGTTTGTGTGGATGTACAACCTTCCCCTGGTTGTGCATGAAGAGGAAGTACATTCACATGAGTATGCTAATTGAAGGGCGAAACAACGAGGAGCGACATCAATCTATATCTGGGGCTCTTTGAAGGAGGAGCTAGACACGCTATGGAAAACGCCAGCAATCGTGGGGCGCGCGAGAAAGAATATTTCCCTATGAGAGCCGCCTTTGCTCACGACGGTGCACGACTATCTCGATTACGGATATCTCGCGGGCAGGTAGTCCACGGATTTTACGGATCGTAAGGTGCATGGATGACACAACGTATCGCCAGCTAGATAGAGATCCGGGTCTTGAAAATCGTGTTCATGGGACATCGAAGGTGCCTTCGCGACGATGACCCGTGGAGAAACGCAAGGATCTGTTCGATGGTGAAACCGAACCCAAAACGCCCGATGTACGAGGGCGGCGAGAAATAGACAAGCTGTTGAAAAATTGGAAAGGCGCCCTTGCGGGAAAGATGCGAAAGGCGCGAGCAGCTGCTGAAGGTATGGAAAGCGAGGTCTGTTTTACGGGACTTGCCGTCTTGGAAGATCCACCGTGTACCTCACAGCCTTGATGTCATGCATATCACGAAGAGCGTGTGCGAGAGTCGCTTGGTACCCTGCTCAACATGCCGAGAGGACCAAAGATGGGCGAAAGCAAGGGCGGACTTGAAATCAATGGGCATCGTGCGGGAGCTTCACGCTAATGATGATGATGATGATGATGATGATGAGGCGGGACACAGACACGGAAAGTCGTCGCAAAGGCAAAAAGGCCAAGAAGACCGGAAATGACTACCTCCCGCGTGCTTCACTCTAAGTCGGGAGGAGATCGAGCAATTTTCACCTGCCTCCTAGGAGTAAAACTTCCTTCGATTCTGCTGGGAAGATAAGCGAGATACCTAGACCCAGTGAAGCGAAGTTCAGCGGGATGAAGTCTCACGGTATCACGTCTTGATGACGCAGATACTTCGGTTGCAATCCGTGGGATCATGGGCGCGCACGTCCGTGAAACGCTATTTGGCACATGCAACTTTTGGCGTCATCTCGGAAGTCGATTGGCGTGAGGCAACTCGAAGGCTACGAGGAAGAGATCGTGGTGATACTATGCGAGCTTGAGATGTACTTCCGCCCGCATTCTTGACGTTATGGTGCATCTGCTGGTCCATATAGTGGAGGATATCATCCAACTCGGGCGGCGTTCTGCACGGCATGATGCGTTCGAAAGGATGAATGGTGTCATCAAAGGATACGTTCGCAACATGTCACGTCGAGAGGAAGCATAGCGGGGCTTTCGATCGAAGAGTGCATCTCCCTCGCACGAATTATCTAGGCATCGAGAACCCGTTGGTCCGCCCGTCAGCAGCACCTCGGCAGGCTCGCTTGATGGGGTCACCATGAGGGTCGCCGCGAAATGCATGTAAACCGGTCGACTCGCCGACTTTGAAAGAGCAAACCTAGTCGCGCTACAACACATAGGCGTGGTCGATCCTTGGGTGGTAGAGCACAAAACCTTTATTAAGAAGGCGTACAATGACCGAGGCCAGCGGAGGACGGACGGAGATATACTCAAAGAGCACAACTCATGTTTCACGCGTTGGTTCAAGCGAAGCTTCGTCGTACCCTTTACATGAGGATTCTTCGCGGAAGAACAACTACTATTCGCCTTGTCACGAGGCGCGAGCACAACGATGACCTATGAGGCGTCACGATATCCATGACTACACATTCTACACGAGGACAAGGACATGAAGAGCGATGGTTATCGAACTCCAGGGTAACGATGGAATCCTACACGGTAACGACAAGGACAGATACTACGGAAGGATCGAGGAGATCGGGAGCTGAGCTCTGTTGGAGATAAGGTCGATGTTCCGTGTCGGATGGGCCAAAAACGTCATAAAAGAAGACCGGTATTTCACCACCATGGTTATACGAAGCCAAATCCAAGATCATGGGCATAAGCGTCACCGCGAAAAATGAGCCATGGGTGCGGCTTCCCAAGTGGACCAATGCTTCTTCATTACCGACCGCCAAAGCCCGGTCGTGTTGTCGTGAGGAGAGGCAAAAGGAAGATCATCGGAATGGATGGAGTAGCCAATGAGCAAGACTTGACAAAGCACGGCGACCGAAGATCGAACATGACGGCGACGATGAAGTAGCACACACCACAAGAAGAAGCAGGACCACCCTACCTAAAGGGCGTCCGTTCCACAGAAGAACTCCGTTTGCGAAAAAGAAGGGCAAGAAGATTGTGAACAGAGATAGCTAGCTAAGACCGATTGTATTTAAATCGTAGTCTTCATTTCTCGATTGTATTTCATGCATGGGCACTTTTTGATATCATGAATATTTTTAAATTTCATGGGCACTTTTTGAATTCATGAGGACACTTGATCTCGATTCCCCCTCCATCTCGATCTCGATCCCCCTCCATCTCTATCGCACCCGCACCCTCCCCCGCCCGCTCCACCCATCGCAACCCTCCCCCGCTCCACCCATCTTGATATCATGAATATTTTTTATATTTTTAAATATAAAAACAGCATTTAAAATGCATAAAAAATATTACTGTTATGATTTAAACAAGTTTGAACATATTTAAACACAAATAAATATAAAAACACCATTTAAAATGCATAAAAAATATTGGGGATCACAGGAATCGAACCCGGGACCTCCAGTGTGTGTGCTACGTCTTGACCGGTCGGGCTAGTCGTGGGTTCTGTTGTAGAAAGGGTTGGGCTCTAGATATCGCTCTGTGGTAGATTAAAACAACATTCTAATGGCGCACCGCGAGGTGGTGCGCCATTAGAACAATAGTACTATAGGCGACCGGCGTGTGGTGCGCCATTAAAGCTTCCTCACCTATTCCCCTCGCCTCTCTCTCTCCTCCCTCGCCAGATCCCCCCTCACAGCCTCTCGCGCCCGTCGCCCCCGCCGCCCGTCGCCGTCGCCCCCCGAGCCGAGCAGGAGAGGCAGCGACCGCCCCCCCCCTCCGCCCGCGCCCATCCTCGCCGTCCCCCTCCGCCCGCCCCAGCGCCCGCGCCTCGTCGTCCCCCCTCCGCCCGCGCGCGCCAGGCTCGTCCCCCCTCCGCCCCGCCCAGCATCCTCGCCGTCCCCCCTCTGCCCGCATGCGCCCGCGCCCTCGCCGTCCCAGGTGATTCCTCCCTTCTCCTCCACCCCCTCACCTGCAAACCCTAGGGCCATGGGTTTGTCGGTTGCCTTGAGATGGTAGCTGTTTATATGGCACGATTGATTCCTGTTTGTTCATGGTTATTACAATTGATTGATTGATTGATGGCTGTTTGTCGGTTAATATCTAACTTTGGTATTGCCAGTTCCTTATCATATGTAACAGACCTAGCAGTATTCTTTGATAATGCTTTTCTAAGTATTTAAGGTACAAACATGTTGATCTGGACAGACCACATTTGCTCTTTATTGTGTTGCTAAAGGACACCGATGGGTTGTATAGTGCGGTATATTTACATTCTTTACATTTTGTGATCTTGATGACTATAGTCCCAAAGTGTTTATTTACCCAAATTTTGCTTTCTTTGGAACTTTTGGTTTTAGATATTGGCTTTGATATTTTCATGCCTAATTACGAACTTGTTCACACATAACTAAAGCTGGTTGTTGTTTGATCTCGTAGCAAATATGACTTGTTTCTTACTCATACTTGACTGGCTTCATACATATGCTTGTCTGACTGTTGTGTAATACTGTATTAATTTCCATTTATTCGGGCAGGTCCTCTTGTGTAATACTGTATTACATATCAGAACTTAACAAATCTGTGAAAGACTTGTAAAGTTGCTGGGTTTTGTCTCCGACCATTGTGTCGTGATGAATTTGCAGTACCCGAGAGGCCCTTGAGTTTGCGGAATGTCGATTAACTTCCGTTCCGGCAAATTGGTACTCCATATGTCCTATTTTCAGCAAAGGTCATGCTGAAATTTTCCGTGAATTTTAGCATGACTTTGCTAAAAATAGGACATATGGGGTACTTGCGACTAATGCATGGGCAGGCTATCTTAGTACTTAGTTAAGTAGGATCAACTGCCCTGCCATTCTTGCTGCATTAAATCATAGGTGGCAATAGAACCAAGTGATTAGGCCCAACTTAGAATTATCCTTAGCATCGATAAACCCTAGATGATAAACCCAACATAGGTGGCAATAGAGCCAAGTGATTTGGCCCAACCCTAAATCATGAGACCATGATCTTGTTCCTTGACAATAACCATCTTTTGACCAAACTTTTTCCTATTTAGAGAGAAACATGGCCCACAACGATGAGGCCGGTGGTTGAGCGGCAAGCAATTCAGGAGATGTCCCAAGAGTTGGAGGAACAACAACCTCACCGCTATGATGACGCCGCGGAAGACACCGATCCTGATTACACAACCCCTAGTGGCGTCGGGGATGACACCACTGATGGTGCCGCCGAGGATGCCACCACTGATGATGGTGGCGCACACACAGATGGCAGCCAACCGAAGAAGCAAAGGAAGGACCGGCGCCCGAATGCGCTCCGCACCGTCAAGGAGGAATTCACTCAAGTGGACTCCGACGGGAATCCAACGGAGCCCAAACATATAGTCAAAGTGCAGCGGTTCAGCTCGGGTGCATTCTCCGAACACCGTCTCGATCAACACCGAGAACCTTAGGCATAAGGACCGAGGAATTTGCGCAGCCTCCTCTTCACGAAGCTGCCGAGCGATACAAGTTCCCGACGAATTTGAAAACACACGCCTCTCAGGGAATAGAGTGAACAATGCCGCCCTCACGAAGATGAGCACGGCCCTGTCTACTTGGAGAAGCACGGTGAAGAGAATGATTGATAAAGGTGATAGTTATGACAAGATCAAGGCGAAATATCATTTGATGGCGAAGATGAGTACAAGGAGTTAAAGATCAAGTGCGAGCCCGCAAGCTCGAATCTAGTCGATGGGGAAAGAAATGCGGGAGTTGAACTTAGGGAACACAAACTCAGTCCGGCGGTTATAGAGTGGCGGAGCCTATATGGGACAAGGAGGACGCGGGCGTGCCGAGCAAGGCCTACCGCCCGCCGAGAAATACAGCGGTGACAAGCGGACCAGGAACTATGTCGGGGCCGGTACAAGGAGGACCCGATAACAAAGGAGCTTACCACGGATCCGAAGACCGGGAGCTTGAGCTTGTTCGGTAAGGAATACACCCCGCGTAATTAGCTCCATATGGTTGCACTCTAATTAATCACCAATATTTCTAAATGGCTCATGTTCCTTTCGCGGGACAATGAAAGCGATGGCTGGGTCGTCTAAGAGCTCCCCTTCGACACCCCTTTAAATAGGGCGTTGAGCGTAATGAAAAGAAGGATAAGCTCGATAAGTCGGCGTCACTGGTCGTGTGGCGGCAAAGGCTTGTCCACAAAATGGGGTCATACTATACGCTGGTGTGCGGAAGGAGAAAAAGGCCAGCTCGGAAAGCCGACGCGCGAGGTTGAAGCACTCAAGGCACAAGTGGCGCGAATTCGGAGCTTGTCCAAGAGCAAGTGGAACAACAGCTGGAAACAAGCTCGAAGCCATGGTGCCTACGTTGATTCATGGGTCGACGGCGTGGATTGTGGGCGGCCAAAGGTCCTCCCGGTTCCCAGCTTCATGGCGACAACTTCGCCTGGGCGGCGGCGGCACCATTGGTGTCTCCGCGGCGGCGACATTGGTGTCTCCGGCGGCGGCGCCATTGGAGTCTCCGGTGGCGGCGCCATTGGTGTCTCCGGCGGAGGCGGTATTCGTGTCTCCGGCACCGCACGGTATTGGAGCTTAATGCACCGGGTGTCGCCGACCGGCACCTCGCCGAAGAAGCGCCCCCTCCGTCGATTACCGCCCGCCGTTGGCGGTGCCTCGACATTAGCCGAGCTTGACGGCATCACGGTAACTAAGCCTCTCGGCGATGACTTCATCTCCTTGCCTTTGGTGGGCATCCTCGACGCCCTACACATGTTTCGCAGGGCACCGCCGACGTTCCTTGCACTCTTACGCGCCGTGGGCGCCGAGTTGGTCGATGTCGCCAAGGGCAAAATCGTTCAACCGGCAACCCCATGTTCCACGGTAATCCGATGCCACCCACAATGTATAGGGTTGAAGTGGTCCGGTGCTGCCAGCTGCGACGAGTTGTTACCTCGATTCGACCCGGCGGGGCGACGAAGAAGATGAGATGACCCTCGGCACTGCATAAACTGGCCCCTACTATGGCGAAGAGCCGATTCGTTTGGGGCGGGGAGACCACCCCACGAGACAAGACCGCCCGATCGTGCGGCGCAAAGCCATGGCAAGAACACAAGAACGCTACGGACCTGCGGACATCCCTATGGCACAGGATCCGGACAGCCCTATGGCACAGGATCCGGACGGCGGCAACAACGACGACGGTACATTTACCAAAGTTGACAAGTACTTTGCGAACATGGACGCCGACGATTTCTGTGGGCCTCTTTCTCAAGAACCCAGCCAAGACCACGCGATCTAGCTGGTGCGGCGGAGAAATCAATTGCAACAAGCGCCGTCGGCGTTCAGTTCTCGAGACACGCCTCCAGCTCCGTCTTCACCGAGCCTCGAGATAGCTGAGGCGCAAAATATTATCAGCCCCAACACGCTGAAGAAGGCGGTGCGTGAGCGAACTCGGTCCCATTACGGAGATCAAGAAGAAGGGCGGAAGCGAAAAGACTAACAAGGGCGCCGGTGCGAGCCAGCCGGCACCGAGTTCGATCCGTGCTCGGGGCGGGCCACCTTCACCTAAGGATATCTCGAGGAGGTGCATGTGGCGGGTAGGGCGATGCTACCACCAAATATGCTGAATCTGCAACCGGTGCTATCGGAGTCTGCATGCGGTGTTCGATTTTGGAGAAGCGGCGTCTCGAGAGAAGGATGTGGCATACCGGTTTTCGTGGCCAAGGTGCGAGAGCAAGGGATTTGTGGATGGCGACATCGGGGTATGATCGTCCTGCGGTTTGATGACATCTTTGCTATGTATAACCTTCATCCGTTGCACTACACCTTCATTCGGCTGTTTTCGGCGAGCATGCGGATCACGGATCATTAGAGACAATACCGGACATCGCGATAGTCGACCCCTTCTACATGCGTGCCAAGCACTTGAGCAGCGCTGGGACCGCCAAGTTGCGACTTCACACCTCGAAGCGTCATTACGCAAGCGCAGATAAGGATAACTTCCTTGTGCCTTACTTTCCGAGTAAGTCATCCCTTAACCGCCCGTAACATATGATTTCTTAGATTTCGATCGTTTTTTTTTCTAACATTCCGTGTTACGTGCGGTGACACATTGCACACTCATCCTCTTAAGCCCGAAATATTCCATGGCCACGTATTTCGAACCGAACCGTAACTCCATGATAGACTACACAAATGTGAAGAAAGTTCTTGATGATGTTCTCCCGGCTCGCCAAATCTGGAGGCACCTTCACGGGACAGTTCGTAAGCACGGCAAGCACATCTTCTCACACAATATGAAGTTCTGCTGCGTCAAGCAGCCGCTTTGCGATCGAAGGATGCCTACTACGCCCTCCATCACATGCGAGGCGTCGTAAGGACCATCATCACCTACGCTAGATAATCTCAAAGATTGGGCGCGAGCTTGTCGGCAGTCCGGGACGCAGACCTCGGACAAGAATTCTTTCGCATCGATCGGAGTTTGCGGACATCATCCATCAAGATGTCCTTCATACGTCGGGCAGTTCTTCCTCGAAATCAACCGTCCAACGGTGAGATAGATGGAATGCTACAAATGCAGGGTGACAACGACCGCGATTTCATGACCATCGCGACAGACGGCGGCTTCATCCACGCTCTGTCCGATGAGTCGAGTCGAAAGTAGTGATGTGTAGTTCGAAACATTGATTGGCTCATGTTGTAATTAAACCTTTTAATGAATTCGTATGTCTCTTTGGTTTGGGACGGTTGTTCAACTTAGATGTAATCGATGCTATTTTATTAGTAGGACCATGAATCGTGCTATTAATGTCTTGCTTTTCTCTTCGATCCTTTTGTTGCATACTTACACATTGCTTATGTATTGTGCATTGTTTGGCTTGTGCATAGAGATGCCGTCGTATGTCGTGTACAAGGGTAAGGTTCCGAGTCTCGATGGTCGGGAGGAGTGTCGGAGACAGGTTCACCGTTCAGCGGTAATAGTTACAAAGGTACACCACTAGGGCGGAGGCGAATCTAGATCGCCCGCTATCTAGCAGAGAGAGGAGGGGGCGTTGGAGGAACGGATGAAGACCAGTTTGATCGCGATGATGCTCATCGTGATGACCACAACTCTCTTCTATGTGATGGTAGTTTAGATGATCGATATCGACTTGTAATGTGAAGGCAAACTCGATACTCGCGGTCTTGAGACTTGTAATGTTTTATCTTTGTCCGGTCTTTTGAATCCGGAGACTAATATGATGAATTGTATTAGGAGACAAATCTTCTATTGTATTTGATGAATTTGATGTTTTTGTGTGCTGCTGTCTATATTCTATGCAATAATATATTTTGTAATCTGTGCAAAAATCAGAAAAGCAAAAAAATAAAATAAAACCTAATATTCATACTAATGGCGCACCACAAAAGACACTAATGGCGCACTGTGATCATCACACTAATGGCGCATGTCTTGTAATGCGCCATTAGAATGCCATAGCACATTTGTACATATGGCCCCGGGAGGCATTCTAATGGCGATTTGGGAACTATACTAATGGCGATTACTGGCAGTGCGCCATTAGAACACCAGATACTAATGGCGCACCAGTGATGCGCCATTAGAATTTAATTCTAATGGCGTGATGCGGTGGCGCGCTGGCAAGGCGCCATTAGAAGGCAAAACCAGTGCGCCACTAGCATGCCTTTTCCTAGTAGTGTCGATCTCGAGCTCGGGCGGCTCTGGAGATGAATGGGGGGTGCGGGAGGTTGATCAGGAGTGTGGGGGAGCGACAGGGAGCAAAAGAGGGGCTCGGGGTCGCCTTATATAGGCTGGCCGAGGTCCACCGTAGGCGTGGCCTCTGGTGCCCATGGGATCGGCTCGGGTGGCCGTTGGAGAGGGAATGGAGGGCTCGGGGGTGTTCGTGGGAGTGATGTAGGGTGCGAGGAGAGAGAGAGGAGGAGGCGGAGCAGGCTGCACGCTGGGCCCTGAGGGTGGCGCGGGCATTGGCCGAGCGGGGCGGCGCTCTGGCGCGAGCTGCAGGAGAGATAGGAGGGCGCGGGAGCAAGTGGGCGGCCTGCTGGCGTGGAGCAGATGTCGATGGGGCATCGACTCACGTGCAGGGAAAGCTCGAGGTGGTCGGGAGACACGGCGTAAACGGTCGGGTGCCCTGCCAGGCGCTCTAGAGCGCGACTTTGGCCGGCATCCGTGGTTTTTCCGCGTCTGCGTGGGTCCACTTGTGTATGGAGGCTGCAGGGGGTGTGGGCAAAAGTGGAAGTAAGCCTTGGATGCTCTGGAAGGCTGAGGGGAGAGAAGGAGGCTGAGAGAGAGGGGAGAAGCTGCTGTCCAGAGAAGACAAATGGGGTTTCCCCCTCCCTCATTGAAAGTGCAACTAATCCCCGGGTGGTTTTGGTAATTAATAACAACATATATATCATTGAACTAATAGTTTCTTGAGAATCATTTCAGAAAGTTCAGTGATATGGGTATGGCAAGGACTGAAGAAGTGGACCCCTCAAAATGCTAAGGAAAGCATTGGCAAAAGCTCAAGACTCCATTTTTGGTTTAGTGATCCAAGATCACATTGAGTCCATAGGAAAGCCAATACTATTAAAAGGGATGAGGTTATGATGATGATCTGGTTGCTCAAAGTGCTTAGTGATACATCTCCTAAACTATCAAGAACTCTCACCGCCATATACACTCATAAGTAATCTCGGTCCCACCGATATTCCAAACTCACCACACCGAGATGAACCACCTCAGCCATAAAGCCAAACCCTAGAAATCTCGGATTTTCCGATTCGAACTCGGTCTCACGAAACTTGAGTTGCCAAGCTTCAGAACCTACATCATCAAATCGGTGTCACCGAGATGATGAAGTCGGTCCCACCGAGATTGGCAAGCTCTTGTCTTTGCACGAATCGGACTAACCGAGTTTGTATTTTCGGTCCCACGAAAATCCCAACGTTCACATGATTTGAACTTTCGGTCTCACCGAGTTGTCAACTTCGGTCCCACCGAGATTGGTCAAATGTGTGTAGCAGTTGGATTTTGTGTGGAGGCTATAAATACCCTCCACCCCTCTTCATTCGTGGAGAGAGCCATCGAAAGAACTACCACTCCTACCTTACATTTACGAGAAGAGAACTACCTACCCTTGTGTTGAGATCAAGTTGCTCCACTCCCACCATATGAAGCTTGATCTCTAGCCTTCCCAAGTTGCTTTCCACTCAATCCTTTCTTCCACCACAGCCAAATCGGTGAGGAGAGTTGAGTGTTGGGGAGATTATCATTTGAAGCACAAGAGCAAGGAGTTCATCATCATCAACACCATCTATTACCTTTTGGAGGTGGTGCCTCCTAGATTGGTTAGGTGTCGCTTGGGAGCCTCCGTCGAGATGTGGAGTTGAACCAAGAAGTTTGTAAGGGCAAGGAGATCGCCTACTTGTGAAGATCTACCCCGAGTAAGGCTAGCCCTCCGTGGGTGTAGGCCATGATGGCATAGACAAGGTTGCTTCTTCGTTGACCCTTCGTGGGTGGAGCCCTCCGTGGACTCTCGCAGCCGTTACCCTCCGTGGGTTGAAGTCTCCATCAACGTGGAAATGCGATAGCACCACCTATCGGAACCACGAGAAAAATCACCGTCTCCAAAATTGCGTTTGCTCTTCTCCACCTCTCTTTACTACATGTGCAATTTACTTTCCGCTGCCTATACTCTAGAATTGCATGTGTAGGGTGATGCTTGACTTGATCATTATCGTGAATCTGCCAAAAACTTGTCTTTGTCAAAAGGCATAACTTTTATATTGTCAAGTAGTCTAATCCCCCCCCTCTAGACATACTTTCGATCCTACAAGTGGTATCAGAGCTTTGGTCTCCATTGTATTGGTTTCCATTGCATTGGACTCCATAAGCTTGGTTTCACAACCTAGGAGAGTATGGCGTCTAGTGAGGGTAATTTTAAGAGAGGTCCTTACTTTGATGGTACAAATTTGGCTAGTTGGAAGCATAAAATGAAAATGCATATTCTTGGCCATAACCCAGCCGCATGGGGCATTATTTGTGTTGGTATGCAAGGTGAATTCTTGAGGAAGGAAAAGTTCGGATCGCGGCTTCTAGCGGATGAATTGCGGATGTTGCAAAACAATGCTCAAGCTTGTGACATTCTCTTCAATGCCTTGTGTCGAGGAGTTCAACAAAATCAGCCGTCTTGAGAATGCAAAAGAGATTTGGGATACTTTGGTTGAAATGCACGAAGGTACCGAGTCCGTGAAGGAATCAAAGCTAGATGTTCTTCAAGGTCAACTTGACAAGTTCAAGATGAAAGAAGGTGAAGAGTCGCTGAAATGTACTCTAGGCTTGCTCTCATCACCAATGAGATTGCCGGCTTAGGAAGCAAAGAAATGACCGACCGATTCATCATCAAGAAGATTCTCAGAGCTTTGGATGGAAAGTATGACACCGTGTGCACTTTGATCCAAATGATGCCAAACTACAAGAATCTCAAGCCAACCGAAGTCATTGGAAGAATTGTTGCTCATGAGATGACACTTAAGGATAAGGAAGAGCTTCACAACAAGTCAAGTGGTGCTTACAAAGCTACAAGTGATGCTCCCACAACCTCAAGTGACAAGCTAGTTTCCAATGAAGAGATAAGCCTAATGGTGAAGAACTTCAACAAATTCTACAAGAGTAGAAGCAAAGAGAGAAGCTCAAAGTCTAGATCATATGATGAAAAGAGATCTTCTAGTCGTGATCGAAGCTGCTACAATTGTGGAAGACCGGACACTACTCAAATGAGTGTTCGGCTCCCCACAAGAGAAGAGAAGAATCTCCAAGAAGAAGAAGCTCAAGAGATGAGTCACCTCGAAAGAGAGAAGGAGTAGAGATGATCGTTATGAGCGAAGACCCTCTCGGAGAAGCAAGGATTCAAGAGGAAAGACAAGTCATCAAGGAGCTACACAAGAAGAAAACATCAAGCTCATGTAGGTGAATGGGTCTCGGCTCCGACTCCGACAATCAATCCGAAGAAGCTATCACTCCAACTCCGACTACTGATCAAGATGAAGGTGTTGCGGTCTTGCTCTCGTATCCTCCAACTCCAACTCCTATGACTTATTTGATTCACCAAATGAGGGAATTGGAAGATGCTTCATGGCTAAAGGCCCCAAGGTATCACACCCCTGAATTCATTGACTTTGATAGTGATGAGGATGACTTGCTTGGTGAAGATGAGCTCTTACATGATAAATCCAATGAACCTAGTAACGATGAACATGCTAGTAGTCTTTATAGTCGAGAAGAGTCGAATGACAATGCTATGAAGGAGATTGAGCGTCTAACTAAAGAACTAAACACTCTTAAGTTAGCTCATGAAACAACTCAAGAAGATCATAGAGAGCTCCTAAGATCTCATGAGAAGCTACGCTTCGAGAAGCTCAATCTAGAGCAAGAACATGAGTTTCTAAAAGCAATCAATGACGATCTTCGAAAGAAGAGTTCTTCATATCTTGCCAAACGACTTCTCTTGTCTAATTTCTTGCCACCTATTAAAACTAAGCATGACAAGCATAAGAAAAATTCTTTCTCTAGTAGTAACAATAACCATGCTAAATCCAATATTGTTGCTTCTAGTAGTTCTCTTGATTCCACTAACAATGTTTCAAGCCAAGTTACACTTGAGCAAGAAAATAGTTTATTGAAAGGGATTATAGAAAGGTGTCTACAAGAGCCTTGCGGAAGCAAGAACTTTGAGGAAATTGTTCGCAAGCAAGGAAGGCACCGGAAGAATCAAGGAATTGGTTTTGAGCGAAAGTTCAACGCCGAGGGTGTTGAATGGGAAGAAGGTCAATATCCCACTCCAAAGTTTGTTTCTCAAAAGGAGAAGTATGATCCTACTTCTTCCAATGTGGAACAAGCACAAGATGACCTTCCACCACAAGACCACAAGCTAAAAGGCAAGGACAAGCTTCAAGAGGAGATTGATGCATTTGTTGAAGCACCTCAAGCCATGGTCAAGTGGGTTCCCAAGGAAACGTCAAGTTCTACTTCGTCAAGCTCAACTACAACCCCAAGGATTCCCATCAAGATGATGTGGATCCCGAAGAAGAAGAACTAGAGAGTTCTTGAGGGTGACTCCGCCAACATACTTCACTCACATTCATTTTGGCAAAAACTTGTGCAATCAACTTCCACATTGTGCACTAGTTCATGGAGTTACAAACCCTCTTGTTGGTAAGACAAGGGACAAGGTAATCATTGCTTTCATGGACATCATGTATTGTGAACTTCAATCTATGTCCATGGATATCCTTGTTTGTTCCTTGTGGGACTAACCCATGTAGGTATTGAAAGTGCCCGAATCCAAAGGATTGCTCCCAACTCTTGATGATCTTCATCAACATTGAGCATCCACATCTTCAACATCTACATGAAGTCTTCTACGACAACCCAAGGTTAGTTTGACCCTTTAAAAGGGGTTCTCACATCTAGGGGCAGCTTTGCTCTAAAGAATTGAGCTAAAGCATCTTCAAATGATGTGAACACATCAATGCTTTATGTAAAAGTGGTAACCCCACTTGTGCTTAAACGATGAGTATGACCTATGATCAAATGTTCTCATTTGGCTCCTAAGTCAATATACTCATATAAAGATGACCTAGTCATCGACAAATTGTGTGATAGTAGCTAGAGATTTGTTTGTGCATGTTTGACACATATTTCATTTGCTATCTTATTGTGTGAGCATGTTGGATGCATGATTTTATCCATTCAAGGACATCCATTTGTTGTTTTGGTCGTTTTGATTTTTCGACCAAATGGATGGACAAGAATGCCTAAGTACCTCCCCTAGCTATCTATGCTTTCTTGTCTCAAATTCTATTCATGCTTACATCACAAACTTTGAACAAGTCATTTTGGACCCTCCGAGTGAGGAGCACTTGAGCCACCGATCCGACAAGGGCTAACTTCCAAAACCTTCTAAATGATTTCGGTCGGACCAACTCACTCAAACTCGGTCGAACCGAAAACATTTAGATCGATCTAGGTTTTCACCTCGGTGAAACCGAGTTGTGAATTCGGCGTGATCAAGTATATAACTGCCTAGCAGTTATCCATCTCGGTGCCACCGAGTTTTACAACTCGGTCCCACCGACAGCAAAGGGGTATATATACTCCGAGGGCCGCGCGCGTTGATTTCTCCTTCATACGTTTCGCCCCCGCACCCCTTGCTGCCGTCGCCTTGGTCTCCGGATCGTCTCCGTTGTCGCCTGTGCACCCTCGCCACAGGTCTCCGTCACCGTCAACGGACATCTTCTCCGCGCCGTTGCCGCCGTAGAGAAACTCCACCAAGTTAGGGTGAGTTTTGATCCCACTCGTGCTCCCATGACCGATCCAATGCACGTTTGGTTTGCCTAGCATCTTGCCACGATTGAAATCTTCCTCTACACCAGATTAGTTCGTTTGGACTAGATTCGAGTAAAAGTTTTAGGGTTAGGTTTCTGCCGAACACATCTCAGTGAGACCGATTTTACATTTTCGGTATGACCAATTTGGCCTATGGCCATTGCACTGCACCTTTCGGTCCAACCAAGTTGTGCACATCGGTGTGACCGAAATGAGGATTTTGTGAAACCCTAGTGTTTTCGGCAGGACCGAAACCCACTTCGGTCCAACCGAAAGTGGTGTGAATGTTTCTGTTTGAACACTTCGGATTCACCGAATTTAAAACTCGGTCTGACCGAAATGTCTTCTGTGAAAACCTAATACTAGAATTTGAACTCATTTGTTTGCAAAAACTTCTGCAGTTTGTGATAACTCTTCTACTCTGCCTACACCTTATCTATTCACGGGTTGTCAGCCATGTCAGATGCCAGTGACAGTCAGAACATGTCAAAGTCACCTATAGCAGATATTCCAGAGGCAGGCACTAGTCCTGATCCCAGCAGCTCATCAGATGATGGTGAGAGGAGTACACCAAGTGGTTTACCTCCTGCAGCCACCAGAGCCAGGAAGAAGAGGAACTCAGATGAAGAAGACTCAGATTTTGTTGTTGAGGAAGAAGTCACCTCAAAGCCCAAGAGGAAGGTTGTTGCCAAAGAGCCTCAAGGTCAGCAAACTAAGAAGGGCACCAGAAAAGTCAAGCAGTCCACTGTTGCTAAGAAGCTAAATTTGGAAGAAGCTGCAAGCAAAGTGAAGAAAACTTCCAAGAGGAAGAGGTTAATGCATGATGATGCAGCAGAGGAAGATGAGGATGAGGAAGCACCCCAGCCTCCTCAGAAGCCTAAGCTCATGGGTGATACCATCAGGGCTGGAGCCACTTCAAAGCCCAAGCCATCTGCCGTCAAGGCAGCTCCAAGAAAGCCTCGCTGCCAAGCCCAAGAAAACAGTCAGAACATTCCAGCATCGAAAAGAACAAAGATGATGTGCCACCAGTGTGTCGGATGATGAAGGACCAGCTTTTCTTTGAAACTTCGTCCAAAACTGCCACTTCACAATGATGCTCATCCTCAAGCTGAGAACATGAAGGAAAGGAAAGAAGAGGTCTCAGGCTATGGAGACAATCTGACCCATATGCCGTGAGGAGAAGAACTGCTGTTGATCCCAGATTTCACACCAGAGAGCAGCAGGACTTCTATGAGACTGTCTTGATGGACAAGAAGCCCATTGTGGCAGACACAAGATATGTTGATTGGAAATACATTGACAGCAAAGAGCACAGAGATTTCTTTCCACATGTGCATGAAAGCTTCACTGCATGTGGTGTTGCAGACTTTGTAGGTCAGAAGTTGACAAATTGGAATGATGAGATGATTATGCAATTCTATGCCACAGCTCATTTCTATCTAGATGGAAAGATTACATGGATGACTGAAGGTCAAAGATTTTCTTCATCTGTTGAAGAATGGGCAGAACTTCTGAATGCTCCAGTGCCAAGAGAGGATGATGTTGATGTATATGGGATTCCAAAGAAGAACCATGAATCCATGAAGAACATGTACAAAGAGGTTCTAGCTAAGGATTTGGGAATCTGGAAGCTTGGCTCAGTGTACTATCTCCAGGCAGGTCTACCTACCACCAACACTATTCTGAGGCATACCTTGATGCCCAAGTCTGGAGATCATCGCATGATCAGAGGGTACTCTATCAACATGCTGCATATACTTGATGAGAAAGCACCTTTCAAGGTGATGGACTTAATAGTAGAAACCATTAAGAGAACTGCAGCTGACCAGAAAAGGTCGTGTGGATTTGCCCCGCACATTCAGATGCTTATCAATGCCAAGTTTGGCATGGGCACATTCTTGTTGGATAGAGAACACTTACCACTGCAGCCTGAGCATGAGGATAATGTTGTTGTGATGAATGAGGAGGATCCAACATCAGTTGAAGGTCAAGCAAAGATTGAAGCTGCCAAGAAAGCCAAAGCTGACAAGGAAGCAGCAGCAGCAGCAGCAGCTAAACCAAAGAGTGTTGGAGAGCAGATACTTGAAGCTACCCAAAGGATTGAACAACGCCTGGCCAGCATTGTACAGTCTCAGGAGAGCCTAGAGAGGATTGTTGAAGACAAGATCCACGCTCTGGATGTGAAGTCGATGAAGTGCAAAGTAATCAACAAGCTTGAGGCAGATATTGAGGAAGCAAAGAGGAGAAGGAAGAGCTTATGCGTGAGATGCAGGATGACCTAGTCCAGGATGCTTATCAACAGATCTGCTCCGGTTCCCACAGGACCCGATCATTTGCTATTCGATGGAGACACCGGGACTACACTTGGCACCTCCTACAGCTCCATCGGTTGCTCCAGCTCCAGCTCCAAAGGACCACTCCTCCAGCCAGACATCAGTGAAGTCTTCGCAGATGCTATCATATCAACTCCAACATCAACCCAGACAGAGCCGCCACAGAGTCCCAAAGTGGCGCTTAGCTCTATGCCTTTTGAACTTTTGGTAACTTGTTGCCAAAGGGAGAAATTGTATAGATCATAGGACTTCGAGAGAGAGAGTGCTGTTGTCGCTTTTGCCTCTTTCGTTCTTTTGCGGTTTCTTTGAGATACTTTTGGTTTTCGAAACATTCAGTGTGTTTGATACTACGTTTCACTTTACCTTAATGAGTGCTTGGTCGTACTATGCTTTAATGTGTGCTTAATGCTTATCATATGCTATTCCTATCTTGTATGACCATTTACTCATGTCTTGGTGATTGGGTGCATGCTATTCATTCTTATCATTTTGTGCGCTCCACCAAGATGTATGTGACATGGAAGAGTGACCCATGATCCTAATCGATTGTGCATTTGCATTCAAACGCAAATCTTAAATAATGCACAAATTTAGGGGGAGCTCTTGCTTATCACATACTTCTCAAAGCGACGATATTATTCATTGATTATATCCTTTGTCGAGCTTTGATCTATATGTTGTCATCAATTACCAAAAGGGGAGATTGAAAGTGCAACTAATCCCGGGTGGTTTTGGTAATTAATAACAACATATATATCATTGAACTAATAGTTTGTTGAGAATCATTTGAGAAAGTTCAATGATATGGGTATGGCAAGGATGAAGAAGTGGACCCTCAAAATGCTAAGGCAAGCATTGGCAAAAGCTCAAGACTCCATTTTGGTTTAGTGATCCAAGATCACATTGAGTCCATAGGAAAGCCAATACTATTAAAAGGGGATGAGGTTATGATGATGATCTGGTTGCTCAAAGTGCTTAGTGATACATCTCCTAAACTATCAGCAACTCTCACTGCCATATACACTCATAAGTAATCTCGGTCCCACCGATATTCCAAACTCAGTCACACCGAGATGAACCACCTCAGCCATAAAGCCAAACCCTAGAAATCTCGGATTTTCCGATTCTGAACTCGGTCTCACCGAAACTTGAGTTGCCAAGCTTCAGAACCTTCATCATCAAATCGGTGTCACCGAGATGATGAAGTCGGTCCCACCGAGATTGGCAAGCTCTTGTCTTTGCACGAATCGGACTAACCGAGTTTGTATTTTCGGTCCCACCGAAAATCCCAACGTTCACATGATTTGAACTTTCGGTCTCACCGAGTTGTCAACTTCGGTCCCACCGAGATTGGTAAAATGTGTGTAACAGTTGGATTTTGTGTGGAGGCTATAAATACCCTCCACCCCTCTTCATTCGTGGAGAGAGCCATCGAAAGAACTACCACTCCTACCTTACATTTACGAGAAGAGAACTACCAACCCTTGTGTTGAGATCAAGTTTCTCCACTCCCACCATATGAAGCTTGATCTCTAGCCTTCCCAAGTTGCTTTCCACTCAATCCTTTCTTCCACCACAGCCAAATCAGTGAGGATAGTTGAGTGTTGGGGAGATTATCATTTGATGCACAAGAGCAAGGAGTTCATCATCATCAACACCATCTATTACCTTTTGGAGGGTGGTGCCTCCTAGATTGGTTAGGTGTCGCTTGGGAGCCTCCGTCGAGATGTGGAGTTGAACCAAGAAGTTTGTAAGGGCAAGGAGATCGCCTACTTCGTGGGCGTAGGCCATGATGGCATAGACAAGGTTGCTTCTTCGTGGACCCTTCGTGGGTGGAGCCCTCCGTGGACTCTCGCAGCCGTTACCCTCCGTGGGTTGAAGTCTCCATCAACGTGGAAGTACGATAGCACCACCTATCGGAACCACGAGAAAAATCACCGCGTCTCCAAAATTGCGTTTGCTCTTCTCCACCTCTCTTTACTACATGTGCAATTTACTTTCCGCTGCCTATACTCTAGAATTGCATGTGTAGGGTGATGCTTGACTTGATCATTATCATGAATCTGCCAAAAACTTGTCTTTGTCAAAAGGCATAACTTTTATATTGTCAAGTAGTCTAATCACCCCCCCTCTAGACATACTTTCGATCCTACACTCATCATTGCTTCCTCGGGCAGAAAAGCATCCAAGTTGCAGAGGGGAACAAGGAGGGGTTGTGGTAAAAAGATGGGCTCAAGGAGATTAGTGCAAGAGGCTGGAATTGGTATTTCAACATTCTGCCAGAAGGTGTTTGATGGTGTTTTGGGCAAGTTAATGACTTCCACTGGCCATGAGACTCCACAGGGTGAGATGCCACATATAATTAGGGTCTTCCACCCATTTTGAGCTTATTTGGACAAAGTTGCCAATGCAACTTTTGCAAACCCTAAAAATTGGCAGGAATGGACTTGTGTAGATCTAGTTGAGTAGATCACTTCTCCTTGATGCACCACTTGGTGTGGTGGCCTTATTTAGTCATGTGATCAGGCTCACAAAATTTGGAGTCATGGAGAAAGAGTTGGTAGTACAAAGTAGTTCAAATTTGATTCTGGTCAGAGAGGGTTTTGAGGCACTTTGATCAAGATATCTTTTTCTCCAACCTGTGCCATTTGGTCTAGATGCATTATTAGACCATTCGAGCATGTGCACCAAGTTTGAGAACATTTGGACATGTTTGGCAATGTAAAGTTGCTCAAACTTCAAAATGGACAGAAATGGTTTTGAGGGGATTTCATGGGTTTATACTATCCTCCATGACATGATACTTGTCAAGATCATCAAGTATGTCATATGTGACATGATAGAATTTGCTTGGAATTTTTGGAGAATATTTCCTTTGTAAATATTTCATAAGCTTGAAATATCCAGAAAGGGTTTTTGAGGGATTTGACCAATATTTTGAACATGACCATGTGTTGAAACTCTTATATATGGAACATATATGTCCACTGAGTTTCCCTAATTTTTGTCAAATATTTTTAAAACAATAAAATAATTTTTCCCTATTAAAGACCATTTCTGGCCTTAAGAAAAAGCTTTTAAATAAAATAGTAAAATAACTTTTAAAATTATATTTTTGTGGTTTATGGGAGTCCTACATCTAATAGGATTCAAATATACCTTTTGAAATATTTTTCATAACCCAAATCAAGTACTTGCAGTGCAAACCTCAATTCAGGGGTTTTTGGAAAACTAAATTTAGAAAATACTTTTTGGCCAAATTATTTTTGTAAGAAAATTCTATATTGCACTATACACATGGCATGGTCATTGGGCAGAAATTTGGGGCAAGGAGATGAAGTACAGAGGTGGAGTAGTTGACTTTAAAGAGCACTTGAAAAGAAGCACAGAGAGAAAACCAACTCCAAATAAAAGCCAAATAATGCAAAAGTTTTGTTGGTCCAAATTTTCATGCTTTAATAATGCAAATGAAATGTTACAAAATGCAGGTGTGACAGACCTACCCCCTTACAAGAATCTCGTCCCCGAGATTCCTAAACAACTTTAAAGAGATACTGAAACTCGGATCTAAGGTAGTCTTCACGCTCCCGAGTTATACCTTGATGTGGTTGCTCCATTGGACCTTGAAGTACTTGATGGTGCGGCTTTGAGTGCGTCGCTCAGCCTCATCCAAAATGCAGATGGGCCTCTCACGGTAAGTCAAATCAGGCTGAAGGTCAATGGCTTGGTGATTGACGTCCTTGTAAAGATCAGGCTTGTCTGGAACTTGGAGACACTTCCGGAGTTGTGACACGTGGAACACTTTGTGCACATCGGAAAGTTTAGGTGGAAGTTCCAACTGGTAAGCCACTTCTCCTCGTCGTTCAGTGATCTTGAAGGGGCCGATGTATCTTGGTGCAAGCTTCCCCTTAACACGGAAATGCTGGGTTCCCTTGAGAGGTGTGACCCGGAGATAGACATGGTCTCCAACTCGGAAGTTTATGTCTCTACGACGTGAGTCAGCGTAGCTCTTCTGCCTTGACTTGGCGGTCTTCAAACGCTCTCTGACAAGCTGGACTTGCTCTTTTGCTTCACGAAGGATATCAGGCCCAAAGAAAAGTCCTTCTCCGGTTTCTGACCAATTGAGGGGTGTGCGGCATTTCCGTCCGTATAACACCTCAAATGGCGCCATCTGAGGGCTTGCCTGATAACTGTTGTTGTAAGAGAACTCGGCGAAAGGGAGGCAGTCTTCCCACTTAGCTCCATAAGCTAAGACACAGTGCTCGGAGCATGTCTTGAGTATCCGATTTACTGTTTCGCTCGACCTCCGGTGCTGTGGGTGAAAGCGATCTTTGAGGACAACTTGGTCCCCATGGCCTCTTGGAATTTCTTCCAAAACCTTGAGGTAAACTGGGTTCCTCGATCTGACACAATCTCCTTGGGAACACCATGAAGGCTCACGATTCGGTTGATGTAGAGACTGGCTTACTGGTTCCCCTTGTAAGTCGTCTTGACAGGAATGAAGTGGGCCACCTTGGTCAAATGGTCAACAATGACCCATATGGAGTCATGTCCCTTGCTTGACCTGGGTAAACCGGTGATGAAGTCCATCCCGACCTTGTCCCACTTCCATTCAGGCACCTTGAGGGGTTGCAACAATCCAGCGGGTCGCTGATGTTCAGCTTTGACTCTCTGGCATACGTCACACTTTGGAACATAGGTGGCGATGTCCCTTTTCATCCCGTGCCACCAAAATCTTTCCTTCAGGTCTTGGTACATCTTGGTGCCTCCAGGGTGGATGGAATACGGGGTGTCATGAGCTTCTTGCAAGATCAGATTCTTGAGCTCACCCTTGTTGGGCACGCAGATGCGATTCCCAAACCACACAACTCCTTGCTCATCCTCTGAGAATCCTGGGGCTTTGCCCGCCTTGATCTTCCTCTTGATTCCTTCAATACTCTCATGTCCCTTCTGAGCTTCCTTAATATCATCCATCAAAGTAGGCTTAACTTCGAGGTTGGCCAAGAATCCTGGTGCAACCAGTTCCAACCCGAAGCTTTCAAGTTCTTCATACAAGGCGGGTAGCTTGTCCTTAAGCATAGCATTCAAGGAACAAGCTTTCCTGCTTAATGCATCTGCTACCACATTAGCCTTCCCAGGGTGGTACTGAACACTGAGGTCATAATCTTTTATCAACTCTAGCCATCTTCTCTGCCTCATGTTCAATTCCCTTTGTGTGAAAATATACTTCAGACTCTTGTGATCCGTGTATATCTCACATCGCTTCCCTAAGAGGTAATGTCGCCATGTCTTGTGGCATGAACCATCGCTGCTAGCTCAAGGTCATGAGTAGCATAGTTCTCTTCATGAGGCCGTAGTTGCCTTGAAAGGTAAGCTACGACTCTGCTTTCTTGCATCGAACACCTCCCATCCGGTTCTTGGCGCATCACAATATATCACAAATTCCTTGTGTATATCTGGCGTGGCTGTAATCGGGCGGTGGTCGATCTCTTCTTCAGCTCTCGAAGCTCTCTTAGCGCTTGGCGTCCATTCGAACTTCTTGTCCTTCTTCAAGAGCTGAGTCATGGGTCGGGCAATCCTTGAGAATCCTCAGCGAACTTGCGGTAATATCCCATGAGTCCGAGGAAGCTTCGACTTCCTTCACATTGCTCGGGATTGCCATTCACCACGGCTTCAATCTTAGCGGGATCGACTGACAATCCTTCTTCAGTTAAAACATGGCCCAAGAATCCAACTTCACGCAGCCAGAATTCACACTTGTTGAACTTGGCATATAGTTGGTGCTCTCGAAGCTTGTCTAGGACCATCCTCAAGTGTTGCTCGTGCTCTTCTTCCGACTTCGAGAAGACAAGAATGTCATCAATGAAGACAACGACAAACTTGTCCAAATATTCCATGAAGACCTTATTCATGAGATACATGAAGTAAGTCGGGCATTGGTCAATCAAAGGACATGACCGTGCACTCATCTGAGCCATATCTGGTTACAAATGCCGTCTTGAATATCTTGGGGTCTAATTTTCAGTTAGTAGTACCCAGATCCGAGGTCGATCTTGCAGAACACCTTGGCCCCATTGAGTTGATCAAACAGATCTTCAATCTTGGGAAGTGGGTACTTGTTCTTGATTGTAACTTCACTGAGGGAGCGGTAGTCAATGCACAAGCGGATGGTACCGTCCTTCTTTGCCACAAACAGAATAGGTGATCCCCAAGGGGAGGCACTAGGGTGGATAAATCCCTTCCTCAACTGCTCTTCCAGCTGCTTCTTCAATTCTGCTAACTCTTCCGATCCCATTCTATAAGGCTTCTTATAGATGGGTCCCGCTCCGGGTATGAGCTCGATGATCAACTCAATGTCTCGGTCAGGAGGCATTCCCGGTAGCTCATCAGGAAAAACATCGGGGTATTCGCGTACTACCGGCACTTGCTCCAATCCAACTTCAATCAGACAGTTGACTTGGTTGGCTTGAGTAGGGGAGGAGTTGGAGGCAAATTTGACTTCGACTCCTTGGTCGTTGGTCACAGTGACAGTCCGGTTGGCGCAATCTATCAAGCCTTGGTGCTTGCTGAACCAATTCATTCCTAAGATCACATCCAAGCCTTGTGATCCTAAGATGATAAGGTCTGCTAGGAAGTCTACCCCGTTAATGATAATCCTGACTCCTTTACATCCTATCTTGGCTCTCATCTCTGCTCCGGGGGTTTGTACCACCATACGGTTATTTAGGGTTGTAGGGGTCATGCCACTTTTGAATGCAAACTTTTGGGTGACAAATGAATGCGTGGCTCCAGAATCAAACAAGACAGTTGCAAGTGCTGAATTGACAAGGAACGTACCCAGCACGACCTCCGGGTCTTCCTGGGCTTCTTCTGCTGTGACATGATTAACATGCCCCTTGCCGTTGTTGGGCAGGTTGCGGGGAGCTTGGTTCCTTGGCGGCATTCCACGGCCTTGTCCTGGGTTCTGCGCATTGGGGCGCGGGGCGTCGGGCTTCTTGTTGGGGCAATACTTGGAGTAGTGTCCTGGCTGTCCACACCCAAAGCAAGTGACTTGGTTGGGGATGATGCTCTTGCCAGCATTGTTATTGGGGTTGCTGTAAGCTGGCCTAGGGTTGGCATCTTCTTGAGGTGGATATTTGGTGCGGGTGCAGGAGCTCTTGGTTGCCGATAGGTTGGCTTGACCGAGCTGGCTGCCACAGACGAGGCTTCAGTTGCCGGAGCTACCCTTGCCGATCATCTTGCGCTTACGAGTGTCATCCAAAGCACGTCGCTTGTCCTCAAGCATGAGTGCCTTGTTCACCGGATCGAAAGGTCGAGCGGTCACACACAACAAGCTTAGTCTCGCAGAGTCTGGTTAAGGCCTTCCATGAAGCGCTCCTTTTGGCAGCAGATCGCACGACATCTTGAGGGCATACCTTGAGAGAACACGAACTTCGCATGTACTCCTTGTGATGCCGCTACCTTGCTTGAGGGCTCGGAACTCACGCTTCTTGATGGCCATGATTCCGAAGGAATGTGGGCCTTGCGGAATTCTGTCTTGAAGTTATCCCAAGTGATGTTTTGCTCAAGATGCATAGCCTTGAATCCATCCCACCAAGCTCTGGCGGTTCCCGAGAGCGATGGGCAGCATATGCCACCTTCTCACAGTCCTCAGTGCATCCGACTAGCGCCAACAGATCCTCAATGGTGCGTACCCAGTCGTCTGCATCCAGGGGTTCAGCAGTCTCGATGAAGGTGGGTGGTGCATGCTTCTTGAACTCCACCAACGTGGAACGTCCATGGCCGTGTCCCGCCGGCTGGCGATTGTCAGCTTGAGCAATCATCTGGAGGGCTGCAGTGTTGGCTTGGCGCTCCTCTCGGAAGGCTTGGAGAAGCTGAGCCATGTCCATGTTTGGAGGAGGTGGCGGTGGTGGAGTCTATCCTTGGGCTTGGTCCTGGCTTACTCCTGCCTCAGCAGAACCTCCGGCTTCTTGCGGCAGGGTAGAGGTACCAGTACGTATTACAACAGGCAACCTGTCGGAGCGGTCAAGGTCTCATGATTGGGAAAATAAAATGAGGGAAAGCAATATATATGGGACGCCTACTAAGGGGGTGGTGTGACACAAATTTAAGTTAAACAAGGGCCAGAAGGGCCAAACTCATGAATTAAAACCAAATGGGGGATGTCGCCGTTTACAAGTTCCCGAAGGGAAAGTACGACTTCATCAAAGCAAGTTGAAAGCAAACACAACACAACATGGTTTCATATGAACCATTACAAGGACTCGACTTCACATAAGGGGTACACGAGCTATCCTACCATAGGGTTACGGACTGGCCTATCCTAGTCCTGAACGGTGTCTAAGTGGTGGAATGCTCGGTCGGGTATTCTGGCTCCTTTGGGTCTTCCCCTTCATCTTCATCTGTCTTAGTCTCTTCGTCACTTGAGGGAGTGGGGGAGTGGAGGAGCTGAACACGGCGCTGCTTTGCCGGTGGTGTCATGAAGAGGTTGCGATACTCCTTCGCCGTCATACGGCGTGGCTGAGATGATCCCTTGGCATGCGCAACCTGTGGGGGTCGCCCGCCTCGATAGGCTACAACAGGCTGTCCAGGGGGTGCTCCATCCTTCTTGATCCTGTCCGCCTTCATCTGAGCTAGGCGGAGGAGTTCCTTGGTCTCGTGGAGTTCCTTCCGAAGCTCCATCAACTCCGAGGCCAGGTGTTGTGCCAGGCTGTCGGCACACAAGCTGAAGTAGGTCTGGAAGCGGAGAGAAAGTCCTTCGTCCAAGGGTGGGGCTTGTGCGCTCCTCTCGTCATCACCTTCCTTCCGATAAGGCAGGTAACGAGTGGCTGGCTCACTTGCCATCTCTGGCAGGAGATCCCGGAGGCGAGCCAGTGCCTTGAGGGTAGCAGTCTCCACGGCGAGGAGCAGTGTTGCCATCTGGGGTCCCTCAAAGAACCAGCTCGTCGGGGAGTCGTTCGCCCTCACGACTACCTCCACGTGATACTCCTTCTTGGTGCTGTTGATCCAGTGCTCGTGGTAGGAGAAGGTGCGGGCTCGAGTGAACTGGCACTTCCTGAGGCTATCCTCAAGAAGCACGGGAAATCCGGTGGTCAGGAAGTCCTCGGGTACGACGGCCATCTACAAAAGTGGAAGGGGAAGGGTTAATAGAGGGAATGTGACCTATGTTTGGGATACTATCATAAAACATAGGTATATGGGTAATCTTGTGGATAGTCTCACTCTAACTAGCATCCATGCTAACTAAGGCTTCCTACAGTCAACCTTGCTCTGATACCAGCTCTGTGGGGACCCTGACTCATGAGTCGAGATCACCGAATGCACGTGTACAGTGATCCCAGAGATCAATGATCACTGAACACACAGAAGCTGAATAACAAGAGTCTTACATCCATACATACCGTCTTACACAAATTGTGACCATTATGGTCAAGTCTTACATCGATAAAGCCTTAAGGGCTGAACATCAAATGAAACACAAGCAGCGGAACTCTTTGTCGATAAGTAGAACCCATGCCATCTGCCTTAACCCTACAGGCATTCTGACTGGGAAACGTCCTAGTTCGCATGTTCGCCTCCAAAGAACTCTTCTTCGAACTCCGGTTCTTCTAGGCCTGGTCAATTAAATAACCAGTGGCAAGCCAATGAGTAGTTTGAATGTACTCGCAAGCAACCCATGTTTTGGTTCAAGATACAACAATGCATGATATAGGTAAATTTTGCAGAAAGCTAGTTTTGAGTGCAATGACATGTTCAACAACTTTGTAACGCATGCATCAAGAGAATTCAAGTAACCATGAGGACAGGTTATAGGTATCAACATAAATAGAGTGGGCACCAACCCATCTAACATAAATAGAGTGGGCACCAACCCATCTCAATCATGCCAAGTCCCTTGACTTGACCCAAGTCATTTTTATCAACACACACACTTGGTTTGTAAACAAGTGGACGTAGCCCAAGAGCGGTTACCCAACTGTCCTTGACCGTGGACACGGCTATTCGGATAGTTTTACAATCTGCAGAGGTTGCACACTGTACCCAGAAGATCCGGGGAACTTCCGTGTCAGCCACGACCCGCGGTACCTCAAGTACCCGGGGTAAGCACCCGATCACTACCTTTCCCTAGACGACACTAACATGGAGTCCACTCGATTGGCAGTGACCCCCGTGCCCAACATTTCACATAAAATTTTCGTGGAGCCTTGCTCCCATGTTTATCACATACCACTAGCACGGGGTACCAACGGTGTGTCCGGTGCCCCATAAAAATGGTCATGGCCGCCCTACATGGCACGACCCCGTCCCGAGAGAGCGCACCAACAACTCTCCCGTCACTAGTAATGCAGGCCCCAAGCTAGTATTGGTCTAGGTACTCAATAATGCCCTTTCCCATATAAGGGTAGAGTGGTTGCGCATGTAGGGTTGGAATAACGGTCGCAACTTCGACCAATCCGTTCTGAAAACAACACACACTTTCCTCGGTACACCACTTCGTCATCAAGTGGTTACCCATCTCATCATCTCCCTCGGGCATAAGTGGCACCCGACGGGGTTTTTGAAAAGTCCTTTGGAAATACTTTGCCTCCTTCATCATGCACATACCCGTCCCTTTTTGCGTAGCATCTACTTTAGCATCCTATCTACTCCCACCGGCATAACCCTCATAAGAAGGTAGGGCCATGCACAATGCAAGTATCAACGGGGAAGTAACCGAGGCAACCAACCCACGTGGTTCACCATCTCATCATGATTCCGATGCAACAATAATAAAGAGCTATATGGCATGCATAAAAAGAGTTTCATAGACATGGTCAAAGGGCTGCTTGCCTTGGTTGGCTTGGTCTTCAAAGTCTTCAGGCCCTTCCTCTCCTTCTTCTCCAACTACTTCGTCAAACACGAGATCTAATCGTCGCAATAAAACAACGGATAAATGAGACAATAATAAAAACAGAAAAGTCAAAGTGCTCAGAAAAATGTCAACTTATTTTTGTAAAATACTAGGAGGAAAACTAGGAAGGGGAAAATTCTTTGTTTTGGATTTGGAGCTAGGGAAACAGAGTTGTGCATTTTCAAACAGAGGTGTTCTTGTCCAAATTTGAATTTAAATTTGAACAGAGCAGAAAGGTGTAATGGATGTGCACGAAAGTTATATCAACAAATAGGTGGGATTATTCTGAGATTTTAGGAGTTGGAATCATTCCATTTGGATAAGTATTTTTCCCTGTGGGATTTTTGGAAAGGAGACAGGAAAAGAAAAAGAAAAGTGGCGCTGTGCCACTTGGCCAAAGAGGCCACGGGCAGCAGGCCCAGACGGGAAACCAGCCCACGCGGGCCGCCACGTCGAAGGCGTAAAGGCGGAGTACGCCTTCAGCCGACGGGTGAACCGGTCTTGTGCTGGTTTAAACTCGACGGTGGATCCCACCCGTCGTATGCGAGGTCGACGGGCTGGCCCCACGGCCGTTGTCGTCTACCTCCGTCCAGAGGCAACGACGAGCTCGCCGGCGGTGATACAGAGCATGGGGAGGTGCGCGGGTGGTACCCTTGGACTCGGGGAGGTGTCACCGTTCGGGTGGTGGTGGAGACGGTCGCCGGAGCAGCCTGGTTCGCCAGCGACGAGGTCACGCGGCGGAAGTGCTTTGGCGTCGATGGATCCAGCCGTTCCCGGCTGCAAAACGAGTGGGGAAGAGAGGGGAAAAGGTCAGCGACGCCTTGCGGTTCCAGATCGAGAGAGATCAGGGGCGGAGGAGGCCTGTACCGCGCGAGCTCGATCTCGAGCTCAGGCGGCTCTGGAGATGAATGGGGGGTGCTGGAGGTTGATCAGCAGTGTGGGGGAGCGACAGGGAGTGAAAGAGGGGCTAGGGGTCGCCATATATAGGCTGGCCGAGGTCCACCGTAGGCGTGGCCTACGGGTGCCCGCGGGATCGGCTCGGGTGGCCGTTGGAGAGGGAATGGAGGGCTCGGGGGTGTTCGTGGGAGTGGTGTAGGGTTCCAGGGAGAGAGAGGAGGAGCGGAACGAGCTGCACGCGGGCCACAGGGGTGGCACGGGCATTGGCCGAGCGGGGTGGCGCTCTGGCGCGAGCTGCAGGGGAGAGAGGAGGGCGCGGGAGCAAGTGGGCGGCCTGCTGGCGTGGACCAGACGTCGAGGGGCATCGACTGGCGTGCGGGGAAAGCTCGAGGTGGTCGGGAGACGCGGCGTCAACAGCATCAATGGCGGCCTGCCAGGCGCTCCAGAGAGCGACTTTGGCCGGCATCCGCGGTTTTTCCGCGTCTGCGCGCGTCCACTTGTGTCTGGAGGCTGCAGGGGGTATGGGCAAAAGTGGAAGTGAGCCTTGGATGCTCTGGAAGGCTAAGGGGAGAGAATTAGGCTGAGAGAGAGGGGAGAAGCTGCTGTCCAGAGAAGACAAATGGGGTTTCCCCCTCCCTCATCATTGCTTCCTCGGGCAGAAAAGCATCCAAGTTGCAAAGGGGAACAAGGAGGGGTTGTGGTAAAAAGATGGGCTCAAGGAGATTAGTGCAAGAGGCTGGAATTGGCATTTCAACATTCTGCCAGAAGGTGTTTGATGGTGTTTTGGGCAAGTTAATGACTTCCACTGGCCTTGAAACTCCACAGGGTGAGATGCCACATATAATTAGGGTCTTCCACCCATTTTGAGCTTATTTGGACAAAGTTGCCAATGCAACTTTTGCAAAACCTAAAAATTGGCAGGAATGGACTTGTGTAGATCCAGTTGAGTAGATCACTTCTCCTTGATGCACCACTTGGTGTGGTGGCCTTATTTAGTCATGTGATCAGGATCACAAAATTTGGGGTCATGGAGAAAGAGTTGGTAGTACAAAGTAGTTCAAATTTGATTCTGGTCAGAGAGGGTTTTGAGGCAGTTTGATCAAGATATCTTTTTCTCCAACCTGTGCCATTTGGTCTAGATGCATTATTAGACCATTGGAGCATGTGCACCAAGTTTGAGAACATTTGGACATGTTTGGCAATGTAAAGTTGCTCAAACTTCAAAATGGACAGAAATGGTTTTGAGGGGATTTCATGGGGTTATACTATTCTCCATGACATGATACTTCTCAAGATCATCAAGTATGTCATATGTGACATGATAGAATTTTCTTGGATTTTTTGGAGAATATTTCCTTTGTAAATATTTCATAAGCTTGAAATATCCAGAAAGGGTTTTTGAGGGATTTGACCAATATTTTGAACATGACCATGTGTTGAAACTCTTATATATGGAAATTATATGTCCACTGAGTTTCCCTAATTTCTGTCAAATATTTTTAAAACAATAAAATAATTTTTCTCTATTAAAGACCATTTCTGGCCTTAAGAAAAAGCTTTTAAATAAAATAGTAAAATAACTTTTAATATTATATTTTTGTGGTTTATGGGAGTCCTACATATAATAGGATTCAAATATACCTTTTGAAATATTTTTCATAACCCAAATCAAGTACTTGCAGTGCAAACCTCAATTCAGGGGTTTTTGGAAAACTAAATTTAGAAAATACTTTTTGGCCAAATTTTTTTTGTAAGAAAATTCTATATTGCACTATACACATGGCATGGTCATTGGGGAGAAGTTTGGGGCAAGGAGATGAAGTACAGAGGTGGAGTAGTTGACTTTAAAGAGCACTTGAAAAGAAGCACAGAGAGAAAACCAACTCCAAATAAAAGCCAAATAATGCAAAAGTTTTTGTTGGTCCAAATTTTCATGCTTTAATAATGCAAATGAAATGTTACAAAATGCAGGGTGTGACATCTCCGCCGAAGCTTCTACCTCGAAACGGTGTCCAAAAGGATACACCTTCTTCCCATTGTTCTTCTATTGCGGGCTCTGCCCGCCCTTTTCCGATTTCTTTTGTGACATCATGAATACCTACGGGTTTCATCTCCTTGACTTCACCCCCAACGCCGTTCTGACCATGGCGGTTTTCTCACATCTCTGCGAGAACTTCATCGGAATCCACCCAAACGTTGCCCTTTTTCGCCACTACTTCATGCCCCGGGCCGAGAAAGGAGAGCCCTTAGCTGGCGGGATCGCCTGGATATCGAGAGTCGGCATGAAGGAGGTCTATCTGGAGGGGGAGCTCCGTAGCAAATGGGAGGAGTGGAGAGCGGAGTGGTGTTGGATTGTTGATGAGAACCCGCATCCCTTCACCAACTTGCGCCAAGCCCGAGTAGCGCGGGCGGCGATTGAGCGCCTGGCGGGACGATGCAGATTGAAGATCGCCACCACCCGGATCTTGCGGCTCAGGCTTGCCGGGCTCACTGTAGGGGCTGTTGGCGCGGACTTTCTTCGCCGCCGCATCGCCCCTCTGCAGGAGAGGGGGAGACCTGCCTGGTTGTTCGGGGGTCCGGCGGATATCATGAGGCTGCGCCCAGGCCTCAATTTTAACTTCACTGTTTTGGAGTTGGATGGGACGCTCAAGGAACTGTTCAAGCATGACCCCAACCATCCCGAGTGGTTCAGGTTGCTGCAGGGCGTCGTCCCATTGTGCAATAACTCCCAGCTCGATCGCATCCGCGCAATGATGCCGGATGGCGACTCGCATGGGATTATCCCTACTTTGCAGGAGCCCGCCGACGACGTCGTGCAGCAATTCTTCGACGACTTGGTGGAGGTGGCGGTCCGTGCCGACGAGCAGAGGCTCCTCACCCGCGACACCACTGATGACGAGATGCGGCGCATTGCCACCAGGGCAGAAGAGGCGGCGGCCACCGCTGCCGCGGGCGAGTTCGGGTTTACTTTGGAGGAGGCAGAGGCAGCCGAGGCGGCAAGCCTTGCCAACCGAGAGGAGCTTGTCGGGAAGGTCGTTGGCGAGGGAGATCCTGATGCCGAAGCGAGTGAGCCCGCCGGGGGCGCAAGTGGCCAGCCGTCTTCAAGCAACTTGCCGTAGGCGGAGCCCTCACTGCAGCCCCCAGCTCAACCAAGAAGGCGCCTCCGCAGGACCGGAGACACGGCAGGGCGGCAGACGGGCCAACAACCGCCGCGCCGCGGGACACGCTCCACCGCGCCAAGCACCGTTTCCACAGGAGCATCTCACGCTGCACCGGCAACTGGAGCGGGGTCTTCTCGGGCCGCCGCTTCTGATCCTACCGCAGCTCCCGCCAAGCGTCCAAGGGAGCCTACCCCTCCGCCTCGTCGCGCTGAAAGGGTACCAGACTTTGATCTCTCCGCGCTCAGCTCCGACGAGGAGGAAGAAGAGGAGGACGAGTAGGTCTTTTTCTTTTTGTTGTACTTATGGTTCTTCAATTCTTGTTGTTTCTTGTCTTGTATCTGATCTGCTTTCTTCTGAACCTTGTTCCTTTCCAGGACATTGGCCCAGAGAGCGGCGAAGAGGGCCAAGGTCCCCGTGGTTGTCATCGAGGACGATCCTGCTGTGACAACAGAGGATGCATCCGAGACCACCTGGTCGGACCCAGCAATATCTCCCCGAAGCAGCCCCCAGCGCAGCCCCCAGCGTAAGTACATAACTTTACTTCCCGCTGTCGTGCGCGCATGGGTGTTCTTTCCTTGATGATATCTTGATTGTTGGTTTGCTTGTGTAAGAGCAGAACAGGCCCATCAGGAACAACCAGAAGCCGCTCCTGAGGTGCTATCTGCTTCAACTACGCCACCAAGGGACGATTCCCCGGCGAGGGAGCGCTCTCCGGCAAGGGGGAGGTCCCCGGCAAGGGGCAGTTCTCCGGCAAGGGACGGGACCAGCGATCCCCCGGTGGTGGAGCCCATGATTACAGAGCCCAGCACAGGTAATCCTTCTTGTCAGAAAACTTCCCTTGGTTCTTCTTCTTCTGATCTTATTTTCTGGATATTTGCTTGACTTTTTCTACCTCTTCCTGTCTTCAGATCCTCCCTCCTCGGAGCTGATGGACACCGATGCCACCGGCGAGGAGAACGTGCGCGGCAATACTGACGATGCCGCTGCTACTGAAGAAGACGCCGGCGCTGATGATCCCGCTGATGAAGAGGCCGCCAGGGCTGCTGGCGCAGGAGCTGGCGAGGGGTCCGGCGATCGTACTGATGACCCGGGGGCCGCAGGAGCGCAAGGCGCTATGCTGACCGCCGATCCCTCTGCCGCTGACGCAGCGCCAGGCTCCGAAGAGCCCCAGCCCGGCGTCTACTTGAAGGCCGGCGAAGGTGTTTTCATCAAGCTCCCCTGGGCGTCAAGCTCCAGGGTGCCGGTCGAGGGAGAAGCCTTTGACGGGGAAGTGCTCGCCTCCGCTGGAGGACAAGATGGTCGACGCGCCAAGCAGCAGCAGCGGCGAGTCTGAGGAGGAGCAGTTGCTCCAGAAGTTGGTGTCACTCTACCGCGCCCGTCAAGCGAAACTGGAGTCCCGGGAAGCGCTTGTCGCGCAGGCGGGAGTAGACATAGAGAAGCATGCGGAGGAGCTCCAGAGCCGCAACCAAGAGGCCCTCCGGTCCATTGCAGAGGAGAGGGCGCAGCTTGCCGAGGCACGGAAGGCCTTTCTCCTCAGGAAGGCCTAAGCCGAAGAGCAGCAACGGCTCGCCGCCGAGGAGATGTCCGTGCGAGAAGGCGAGCTGACGCAGAAGAAGGTTAACTTGGATAGCCATGACGAGGAGCTTGCCGCGCGTGAGAAGACACTTGGCGGAGCCCACAAGGAAGCGAAGGATGCTGCTGCAGCTGCCGAGGCTGCCAAGAAAGAGCTGGAGGTGAGGGTGATGGAGCTAGAGGCCACCCTCAAGGCAAAGAATGAAGAGCTTGCCGCGCTCCAGCGCAAGCGCGAGAAGGACGCCCATGCCCATGGTGAGCTGCAGGATCGTCTCTCTGAGAAGGGCAGGGAGCTGAACGCCGCCAAGGACGCCAATGCCAATCTCGAGCTGAAGCTGGCTACGCTTACTGAGACGCTGGACGGCGCCAAGAAACGGGAGGAGGACTTGAAGCAGGAGCTCAAGGCCAATGACGCGCTGCTGACGAGGGCCGCCGAGACCCAGAACACCTTCAGGGATACCGTGGAGCTCTGGACGGAGGGCCTCGTCAACATCGCCGCAGTTATTGATGAGGAGCTGACGCAGCTGGAACTGGAGGGCTTCGGGTACTCCTCCGACGAAAACCTCCAGCCCAGCGCCAAGCTCACTCTGTTTTTCAAACGCGTGGCGACGGCTCTCCAGCAACTCCGGGAAAGGATCCCAAGGCAGCTGGCTGACGAGTCGCGCGCAATCTGCGCCAGAGTCCTAGAGAAGGTGTTGGTGAAGGAGCTCTTCCGCAATCCGGGCCTCAACCTCACCAACGTCCTCAAGAAGCTGCCGGCGGGTGCTGATCTTGAAGAGCTCAGGGCCCTTGTCGCACCCATTGTGGACAAGGTGAATGAAGTCAGGAGGGTCGATGGTGATCGCGTAGACTAGGCCGCCTTTTTCCTCCTTTTCTTGCCGTTGCTGATCATGTTGCGAGAACCATTTATTAGAGCTGCGACAAGTTCTTTTTGTAATATAACTTTATCTTGGGCAGTATTTGCTATGTTATTTCCTTTACTTGATTCCTTCCTTTGTATGTTTTTACCCTACGCTTTTAGGGAACTTGCCTGCGCAGGCACCCTTGCCGCGAGCGCTGAGTGCGGAACATCAGCAGCCTACTGTCGTGGGAAACGAGCACCTATGGGGCAGGGCCCCTTTCGGTCCGGCAAGGGAGTGGAGGGCGCACGAAGAGCGGATTGAGGCGGAGCACGCGAGGGATTTTTACCCAGCTTCGGAGCTCTCCGGAGAGATAATACTCCTACTGCTGCTTTGTGATGGTATTCTGTTCTTGCTTGAGAGCGTGAGAGTGGTGTAGTTTCGAATGAGTCGAACCCCTTCCACGTTGCGCATGGGCCTCCTTTTATATGCTAAAGGGGTCACCGACAGGTGGCAACGCAGGCAAGGGCACAAATGTAAAAAGGGTGGTTGGTACAACTGCCATCTACAGTGCACCCTACCTAACTCTGACGGCAGGGGACGAGAGCATTTAATGCCCGTCCGCATCGCCTAAACAGTGCAGAAAAGCGACCGTTAGGGGTGCCACCGCTTGCCACGATGGCCTTCTCGTCATCTCCACTTGCCACCTCGCACCGCTTGGCTGCACAGCTTCCCGCCACGTGCGTCTGGAATGGTCTCAGGGCGACACGTCGACAAAGCGTTGGAGCGTGGGCACTGATCGAGTAGTTTCACCATGCAAGCGCCTTTGCCATGTCGTTGTCTTGTCGCACCCGCAAGCTTGTCGCTCGTCGGGTCTTGCCGGGATGCACGGTGCGTCGCGGCAAGTTCTTTGTCTTGCCACGGTCGTTGTCTTGTCGCACCCGCAAGCTTGTCGCTCGTCGGGTCTTGCCGGGACGCGCGGCGCGTCATGGCAAGTTCTTTGTAATGCCTTGGTTGGCCTTCCCGGCAAGCTCCTCTTGCCGGGGCCTCTTCCTTCCCGGCAAGCTCCTCTTGCCGAGTCTTGTCTTCTCAGTTAAAACACTTTGTTCTTGAATGGCATCAATAGGAACTACGGAGGATCTTGGCGGACACCCGGCAAGCCTTGCCGCGGGACGCTGCGACTGCCCGTGCACAAGTTCGGGATACTAAGGTACCTCTACTTTAGTACACGGACACCTGCTGGCGGTGCTCCTTCCGGCAAGAAACCTTGTCGCAACTAGTCGCAGCACACTTAAGTTGTTGAGCGGACTCGAAACAAAGTAAGGGCGCAACTAGCCACGAGTTGGTTCCTTCGCGCACAGGTTTTCCATACAAAGCACGGTCGTTCAAGGAAGATAACTTAAGAAATTTTAAAACTGATTGTGCTCAAACTTTGGCAACTTAGCTTTTATGTCGTCTCCGTCCCGGCAAGGCTATACTTCTTTGAACGACGCCTGGTCCACACCATTATCTTCTCCTCCCCCTCCGTGAACTTGTGGGCGAAGGAACCTTCTTTTTGAGAAAAAGAAAGAATAGAAAATAAAGATATGGAGCCTTAAGGCTCGTTATTGCTTACCGGGGGCAAGTGCTGCACAAAGTGTCAGATAATATATGCAAAAAAGAAAAAGGCATGAAACTTGACAAGATGTGCGAAGCACATGAGCTTTATTTATGCACAGGATCTTCGCCCGGCTTTGTACAAAGGGTTACATGCAACAGCGGAAAAGCTTGTACAAACGGTGGTTGCCGGAACAGGTTCTGGCAACCGCGCCTTATGGGTAAAACTTACGAAGATGCTCAATGTTCCAGGAGTTGCTCACCGGAAAGCCATCTTCGGTCTCAAGGCGGACAGCGCCAGGCCTAGTGACTCGTTTCACCCGATAAGGGCCTTCCCACTTCGGTGTCAACTTGTTGGAATTCTTGGCGGATTGAACGCGCTGAAGAACAAGGTCGCCTTCCTCGAGACTTCTGGCATTGACTTTGCGGCTATGGTAGCGGTGCAAAGCTTGCTGATATCGAGCAGCTCGTACAGCAGCCTGAAGACGATCTTCCTCAAGGAGCAGCGCGTCATCTTGTCGCAGCTGCTCTTGCTCAAGCTCATCATAAGCGAGCACTCGAGGCGATCCGTATACGAGTTCCGTGGGGAGAACTGCCTCTGCTCCATAGACTAGAGCAAAAGGTGTCTGGCCAGTGGCTCGATTTGGCGCCGCCCGATCGACCAAAGAACCACCGTAGCTCCTCGATCCAATTCCTTCCGCGACTTGTGCAGCCTCGTCGAAAGTTCGGTCTCGAGTTCGCGCAGCACTTCAGCGTTGCCCTCTCCGCTTGACCGTTGCTTCTCGGGTGAGCAACAGAAGCAAAACATACCTTGGCGCCAAGATCTTGGACGTACTGCATGAAGGTGCGGCTCGTGAATTGCATGCCATTGTCGGTGATGATCCTGTTAGGGACTCCGAAACGGCAAACAATTGACCTCAAGAACTTGACTACTGACTGTGTTGTCACCTTCCTCACTGCTTCCACTTCCGGCCACTTTGTGAACTTGTCGATTGCAACGTACAAGTACTCAAAGCCCCCAACAGTTCGGGGAAAGGGGCCGAGGATGTCGAGCCCCCAGACCGAAAATGGCCAGGATAAAGGGATCGTCTGGAGAGTTTGAGCTGGTTGATGTATCTGCTTGGAGTGGAACTGGCACGCTTCACACTTGGTTACTTGTGCAGTTGCATCCTGGAGGGCTGTTGGCCAAAAGAAACCTTGTCGGAAAGCCTTGCCGGCGAGTGCTCTTGCACCAATGTGGTGACCACATATGCCTCCATGTATCTCCGCCTACAGCTTCTGTCCATCTTCCCGGGGAATGCACTTCAATTTCACTCCATTGAATCTCCTTCTGTACAGTATGTCGTCGACAAACTGGTACATATTTGATTGCCGGGCTACTCTCTCCGCTTCTTCTTGCTCTTCGGGAAGTTCTTCTGCTTGAAGGAAACGGACAATCATTGTTCCCATGCCGAGCCTCGCGGCTCAACAACAAGGACTAAAGGCATAACGCTGCCAAGGAACATCCGCTTCAAAGCAAGAACCTACGATTCAGCCGAGTTGATGTTCCCGGCAAGCTTGCCGAGCAAAACTTGTCGGGAGTGTGCGCTTCAACGAACAAACCTTAGGGCTTATCGGAGCAGCATGCTCCTCAAGACTCTTGGTGTTGATCTTGGGGACCTTCTTGGCGGCGGCTTCAGGGAGCTCAGCCGGAAAGTAGTCACCAGAAACCAACTTTCTCTTTTTGCTCTGTCCAGTTCCTGTCGGTGTACTAAAGTAGGGGTACCTTAGTATCCCGAACTTGTGCACGGGCAGTCGCAGCGGCAAAGCTTGCCGGGTGTCCACCAAGATCCTCCGTAGTTCCTATTGATGCCATTCAAGAAAAAGTGTTTTAACTGAGAAGACAAGACTCCGGCAAGAGGAGCTTGCCGGGAAGGATAAGGCCCCGGCAAGAGGAGCTTGCCGGGAAGGCCAACCAAGGCACTTCAAAGAACTTGTCGCGATGCGCGCAAGCGTCCTAAGCAAGACCCGACGAGCGACAAGCGGTGCGACAAGATAACGATCATGCAAGGCGCTTGTCATGGGCGGTTACCCACTGCTACCACGCTCCAAAGACACCCGCCGACATGTCGCCTCGAGACCATTCCAGCGACGTGGCGGGAAGCCGTCAGAGCAAGCGGTGCGAGGTGGCAAGTGGAGATGACGAGAAGGCCATCATGGCAGCGGTGGCGCCCTAACGGCCGCTTCAAGACTTGTTTAGGCGATGCGGACGGCATTAAATGCTCTTGTCCCCTGCCGCCGAGTTAGGTAGGGTGCATCAGAGATAGCAGTTGTACCAACCACCCTTTTACATTTGTACCCTTGCTCGCTGCCACTGCCGGTGACCCCTTGTGCCTATAAAAGGAGGCCCATGCCCAACGAGAGGAGGTTCGACTCATTCGAAACTACAACACTCTCACGCCTCAAGCAAGAACATAATACAACCACAAAGCAGCTGAGGAGTATTATCTCCGAGAGCTCCGGTTGGGTCAAAATCCCTCGCGTGCTTCGCCGATCCGCTTTTCAGGCGCTTCTTCGCTCCCGCCGGACCGACAAGGGCCCTGCCCCATAGGTGTTCGCTTCCCACGACATCTTTGGCGTGCCATGTAGGGGGCGTCGAGGTTGTGTGAACCCGATCCGGCGTTCACGCGAGCCAGTTCATCATCATCTTCATCGACATGCCACCAAAGAAGAAGGCTTCGGAGGTGGCTGCTCCGGCCGCGTCGATCCCACCGCCACCGGAGCAAACGGGCGGTGGGGTAGACGCCGGCGGAGGAGCGGGCGCCGACGAGGGGGCTCACGTCGTTACCAGATCCAAGGACAAGGCCCCGCAAACTTTGGCGTCCGTACACACACCGCGCCCATATCAGGAGGCGCGGGATCGACCGAGTCATGGTGCTCGCGGCACCGTACTCGCATTAGAACAAGGCCAAGCTGGTGGATCTCGGGGCGTTCAAGACCAGCATGCACGCCAAAGATGCCGCACGAAGCGGCATACCGCCGACGGGTATCGCCTTCCAACCCAGTTGGAAGTCCGAGCATATCCCGCCTCGCACCGCTCACCGCCGCCACCATTACTCCGTAGAAGCGCTGGCTCGAGCTCAATCGCTTCGACTACCCTCCAACGACGACAAGATCGACGCATTGAGGGCCACCATACTGAGCCTCATTGGCTTCGCTTAACGGCGACACTCCCCCGCAACCGAAAGCATATCGAAGCCGCGGCAAGACGCCTGTGATGCGAGCCGATGGCGATAAGACCGTGGAGGTGCAACCACCATGCACTCCTGCCTCAAGGCTAAGATCGCCGACTCGCCGGATCAACCACTTACACCGACTCCACGGCGCCATCAGATCCACGAGCTCGCCGCGATCAACGCCAAGTTCTTCAAGAATGACAACACGAAGACGCCGCACCAGACGAGTGTCGGAGAGAAGCGGCGTCAATCGACAGCGCTACCGGGCCCATTGCTGACATGCATGCGCTTGGGGAACCAGGCGACTTGCCGTACGCAGTAGGTTGCCCTGCGTTTACTCGTGAGCTGCGGCAAGTCCAGTGGCCCAGCACAAAGAACTTCAAGCCAGATGTACCGGAGAAGTATGATGGCAGGTTGCATCCGTTAGATTTCCTCAGCATCTACACCATTGCGGTGCAAGTTGCCGGGGGCGCGACGAGAAGATCCTTGCCAACTACTTCCCACTAGTGCTCAAGCCCAATGTCAGATCCTGGCTCATGCACTTGCCGGACAACTCCATTTCCTCATGGGCGGATCTGTGCCATTAGTTTGTCGGCGCCTTCACAGCGCCCACAAGCCTCATGGCAGGAGAGCGATCTGCATTTGTTCGCCTGTATGAAGGAGAGCCTCGCAGCAAGTACATACAAAGATTCAGCTAAGTGCAGCGCAACATCCCAGATGTCCACCCCGCCATGTCATCAAGGCTCCATCGTAACATGTAACCGCAGGATGCGGGAGGAGATGGCGATGTGCAAGATAAGACACGTCAGTGAGCTCTACGCCCTGGCTGACAAGTGTGCATGTGCTGAAGAGGGGAGGAAATTCCCTGGAGAGAACATAGGAGCGGGAGGGTCTGACAGTGAGGATGCCGCCCCGGCAAAGAAAAACCGGCGGCGGAACAACAGAAGAAGGAAAGGCAAAGATGTGGCAGCTGTCGAGCAGTCCGGCAACGGAGGTGGCGCCAAGGAAGCAGAACCCGTGGCGGCCGCCGACAAGCAGGGCAGCTCCGACAAGCAGTACTGCAAGATTCACCGTACCAAGGGCCATGATCTCCAAAGTTGCAAAAAGGTTGAGCAGCTCGTTGAGCTGCAAAAGGCTGAGTACGAGCGACGCGATAAGGAAAAAGCCAGGAAGGTACTGGCGGGTCCGGCAAGAAGCGCCCCGGCCAGGGAGGACGCCGCGGCAAGGCCAAGCAGCGGCAAGGGGAAAGGCCTCCCTGCGGCCGCGACAAGGATGAAGATGAGGACATGGATGATGATGAGGCCGACGAGCAGGAGTTTCAGAAAGCAACAGAGGTTTTGTGCGTTGACGGTGGTGCTTCTCTGCATACCTCGCACCGCTAGATCAAACAAAGGTGCGAAGTTAATGCAGCAGTAACCATCGCTGAGTCACGCAAGCCCTCGAATGGTCTGAAGACGCTTATCATCTTTGACATTGAGGACCACCCCGATCGCATTATCGCGGTCGGTGCTTGCCGATGTTGGTTTCACCAACTATCCGCAACCTCAAAGTCACAAAGATGCTAGTTGACGGCAGGGCGGCTAGAACCTCGATCTCCTCGCCGTACTCAAGAAGCTCCAGATCCTCGACAATGAGCTCGAAGAGACTGGTACTTTCCAAGGAATCAATCCGGGAAGGAGCAAGCCGAAGGGGAAGATCACATTGCCAGCGACATTTGGCAGCGAGCTGAACTTTAGAACAGAGAAAGTTACTTTTGACGTTGCTGATTTCCCATTGCCTTACAATGGGATACTCGGCCGTCCAGCGCTCGCCAAGTTCATGGCAGATCTCATTACGCATACAACGTGCTCAAGATGCTCGGTCCGATAAGTGTCATCTCTGCCTCGGCGACAAGAAGGATGCCCTTATCTGTACTAATAAGATCTACCGAAGCAAAGAGCCGCATTTAACGCAAACCACTTGCCGCTGAAGCTCCCGGGGAAGAAGACGACCAAGTCCGGCAAGAGCTCGATGCCCACTCCGCAAGCGCACCTCTTTGAGTGTTTGCGCTACCGCCGACGACGCACCATCAAGCTCCACCGGCAAGTGTAAGAAGGCGAAGGCAGCTCCACCGAGACCAAAAAGTGGTCATTAAGGAGGACGGCACCGGTGGTACCTTCACCATCGCGCCACGCTTGATCCTAAATAGGAAAGTGCGCCGCTTGTTTTCTCGGGCGTATCGTTGATGTGTTTGCATGGCAACCATCCGACATCCCCGTGTTCCTGTGAAAGTAATTGAGCACCACCTTGTCGCTCGTCCTCACGCCGCCCTTCAAGCAGTAAAGTCGTAAAACAAGCAAAGGAGCGCCAAGAATTTATTGCGTAAGAGATCAAGAAGTTGGAAGCAAAGAAGTTCGGTCGAGGAGTGCTCCATCCAACGTGGCTGGCCAATCTCGTAGTCGCGCAAGGCTAATGTAAAATGGAGGCTTTGTATAGACTTCACCGATGTTAATAAAGCTTGTCCTAAGGATCCATTTCCTTGCCATGCATCGACCAGATCGTCAATCCACGGCGCAGATGTGATTTGCTTTCATTTCTTGATGCATATTCGGATATCATCGATCTTCATGGCGTAAGAGGATGAGGAGAAAACCGCATTCATTACTCCATGTGGCACGATCGCTTTGTACGGATGCCTTTCGACTAAAGAATGCTGGTTCAACATTTGGAAGGGTAGTTCACGGCTTTTGAGCCACAAATTGTACGTAAATGTAGAGGCTTACATGGATGACATAGTGGTCAAGAGCAAAGACAGAGCAACTCTAATTCAAGATTTGGACGAGACCTTTGCAAATCTGCACAAGATCAATCTCAAGCTTAACCCCGAGAAGTGTGTGTTTGGAGTCCCTTCCGCAAGCTTCTCGGTTCTTTGTGTGTCGGGATTGAAGCTAATCCCGACAAGATCAAGGCCATTGAGCGATCAAGCACCAAGCGGCCAAGGATGTGCTAAGGCTTGCTTGGCTGCGTGAGCTGCCTCAAAGAGGTTCATCTCTAAGTTCTGGAGGCCTCCTACCATTTTTCAAAATATTGAAAAAGGCAGGTCCAAAGGAAATGGACTCTAGAAGCGAAGGCTGCGCCGCAGACTTGAAGAGATACCTGTCCTCCACTCAATACTTGTTGCACCTAAACCACAAGAGAAGTTGTTGCTATATCTAGCGCAACCAATCAAGTGGTTAGTGCTGCGTTAGTAGCGGAAAGGGAGGCAGATGATGAGCCAGCCGCCACGGCAAGTACATCCAATGACTGCTGGGGACTTCCCGACAAGCTCGTCCCGACAAGGATAGATCTGCAGCCACAAGAAGAGAAGCAGTAAGAAAATGGTGCAGCGCCTAGTATACTTTGTCGGCCCTTCGCAGGGGCTAGATCAAGGTACTGTGTGCGAAATTGCTTTTCGCCTTCTCATGGCCTCGAGAAAGCTGCGCCATTACTTTCAAGCACATGAAATTACAGCTTGTCACCGCTCGCTGAAGAGGATACCGCGTAATCCGTACAAACAGCAGATTGTCGAGTGGGCACCGGAATTGTCAAGCTTTATCCAGAGCCGAGCATTGGCGGAATTCATAGCGTAATGGACGCCAACACCGATGAAGAAACTCCGAGACGAGCATCCCGCCAAGGAAGCAAGCAAAGAATGGATCATGTACTTTGATGGTGCCTTCGCTGCAAGGCGCCGTGTGGGCATGTTACTTGTTGCACCCATCGGAGAGCACCTCAAGCACGCCGCCCGATGCACTTTCCCAAGGAGCAAGCGACAAAAATACTGCAGAGTATGAAGGTTTGCTTGCCGGACTTAGGATCGCGCAGCACCTTGGGATCAAGAAGCTTATTGTCGTGGGTGACTCGCAGCTTGTCGTCCGCCAAGTGAACAAAGATTATCGTAGTCCGCTGATGGAAGCTTACATTGATGAAGTGAGAAAGTTGGAAGAGCATTTTGATGGCTTCATGATGGAACATGTTCCAAGAGCCCAGAACGATGTTGCCGATGGCTCGCCAAAATGCGCCTGCATTAAAGTTACTGTGGGAACCAGGGATCTTTGTGCTCAAGCCGACTCAACCATCTCGTGATACCATCAACTGGACAGAGCAAAAAGAGAAAGTTGGTTTCTGGTGATTACTTTCCGGCTGAGCTCCCCGAAGCCGCCACCAAGAAGCTCCCCAAGATAACCACCAAGAGTGCTGAGGAGCAGTCTGCTCCGACAATCCCTAAGGTTTGTTCCGTTGAAGAAGACACTCGGAAAAGTTTTGTTTCGCAGCTTGCCGGGAACATCAAGCTCCGCTGAATCGCAGTGTTCTGCCGTAGAAGCAGATGTTCCACAAAGAGCGCTTATGCCTTTAGTCCTTGTTGTTGAGCCGCAGCTCCGCATGGGCACAAAGACATTGTCCATTTCCTTCAAACAGAGAACTTCCCAAGAGCAAGAAGAAGCGGAGAGAGTAGCCCGACAATCAAGTATGTACCAGTTTGTCGATTTACATACTGTGATGTATGAGATTCAACGGAGGAAATGGAAGTGCATTCCCTGAAGATGGATAGACGCTGCTATGAGATACATGGAGGCATATGTGGTCACCACATTGGCGCAAGAGCACTCGCCGCAAGGCTTCCTAGCAAGGTTTTTTGGAAAACAGCCTCCAGATGCAATCGCACAAGTAACCAAGTGTGAAGCGTGCAGGCCCACTCCAAGCAGATACATCAACCAGCTCAAGCTCTAGACGATCCCTTTATCTCCGCCATTTTTGGTCTGGGGTTCGACATCTCGCCCCTTTCCCCGAAGTTGTCGGGGCTTTGAGTACTTGTACGCTGTAATCGACAAGTTCACAAAGTGGCCGGAAGTGGAAGCAAGTGAGGAAGGTGACAACACAATCAGATCAAGTTCTTCGTGTCAATTGTTTGCTGCTTCGAGTCCCTAACAGGATCATCACCGCTAATGGCACGCAATTCACGAGCCGCACCTTCATGCAAGACGCCCAAGATCTTGGCGCCAAGGTCTATTTCGCTTCGTTGCTCACCCGAGAAGCAACGGTCAAGCGGAGAGGGCAACGCTGGAAGTGCTGCGGGCTCAAGACCGAACTTTCGGCTGTGCTGCACAAGTGCGGAAGGAATTGGATCGAGGAGCTACCAAAGGGTTCTTTGGTCGATCAGACGACGCCAAATCGAGCCATCGCCGCACACCTTTTGCTCTAGTCTATGGAGCAGAGGCAGTTCTCCCCACGGACTCAGATACGGATCGCCTCGAGTGCTCGCTATGATGAGTTTGAGCAAGAGCAGCTGCGACAAGATGACGCCGCCGCTTCTTGAGGAAGATCGCCTTCAGCTATCAGACGAAGCTGCTCGATATCGCAAGCTTTGCACCGCTACCATAGCCGCAAAGTCAATGCCAGAAGTCTCGAGGAAGGTGACCTTGTTCTTCGGCGCGTCCATTCCGCCAAGAATTCCAACAAGTTGACGCCAAGTGGGAAGGCCCTTATCGGGTGAAACGAGTCACTAGGCTCCGCGCGTCCGTTCCTTTGAGACCAAGATGGCTTTCCGTGAGCAACTCCTCGAACATTCAGCATCTTCGTAAGTTTTACCCATAGGCGCGGTTGTTCAACCTGTTCCGCAACCACCTTTGTACAAACTTTGCCATGTTGCATGTAACCCTTTGTACAAAGCCAAGCGAAGATCCTGCATAATAAAGCTCATGTGCTTCCAGACATCTTCTCAAGTTTCATGCCTTTTTCTTTTTTGCATATATTATCCGACACTTTGTGCAAAAGACTTGCCCCCTAGCAATAACGAGCCTTAAGGCTCCATATCTTTATTTTCTATTCTTTCTTTTTTCAAAAAGAAGGTTCCTTCGCCCACAAGTTCATCGGAGGGGAGGAGAAGCTAATGGTGTGGACCAGCGCCGCTCAAAGAAGTATAGCCTTGCCGGACGCAGATTTACGTAAAAGCTAAGTTGCCAAAGTTTGAGCACAATCAGTTTAAAATTTCTAAGTTATCTTCCTTGAACGACCGTGCTTTGTACTAAAAACCTCGGCGCTGGAGGAACCAACTCGGCTAGTTGCGCTTTACTTTGTTTCGAGTCCGCCAACAACTTAAGTGTGTCATGCGACTAGTTGCTATGCTAAGGTTTCTTGTCGAAGCAAGATCGCCAAGCAGGCCGATGATTCCAAGACTCAGCGCAAGGCAAGGGTGCTCATACCGCAAGTTCCCTAAAAGCGTAGGGTAAAACATACAAAGGAAGGAATCAAGTAACGGAAATAACATAGCAAATACTGCCCAACATAAAGTTATATTACAAAAAGATCTTGTCGCAGCTCTAATAAATGGTTCTCGCAACATGATCAGCAGCGGCAAGGAAAGGAGGAAAAAGGCGGCCTAGTCTACGCGATCACAGTCGACCCTCCTGACTTCATTCACCTTGTCCACAATGGGTGCGATAAGGGCCCGAGCTCTTCAAGATCAGCACCCGCCGCAGCTTCTTGAGGACGCCAGGAGGTTGAGGCCCTGATTGCGGAAGAGCACCTTCACCAACACCTTCTAGGACTCGGGCGCAGATTGTGCACGACTCTGTCAGCCAGCTGCCTTGGGATCCTTTCCGGAGTTGCCGGAGAGCCGCCGCCACGCCTTGAAGAACAAAGTGAGCTTGGCGCCTGGCTGGAGGTTTTCGGCCTGGAGGAGTACCAAGCCCTCTAGTTCCAATGGCCAGCTCCTCGTCAATAACTCAAGGGCGATGTTGACGAGGCCCTCCGTCCAGAGCTCCACGGTATCCCCTGGTTGTTCCTGGTCTCGGCGGCCCCGGGGCAGCGCCTCATTGGCCTTGAGCCCCGCTCAAGTCCTCCTCCCTTCTTGGCGCCGCCCAACTGCCTCAAGAGCTGCATCCAGCTTCAGCCTCGAGATCGGCATTGGCGCCCTGGCGGCGCTCAGCTCTCTGTTCTTCTCAGGAGACGACCTCTGCAGCTCACCATGGGCAGGGCGCCCTTCTCAAGGCCAGGCTGGAGCGCTGCAAGCTCTTCATTCTTTGCCTTGAGGGTGGCCTCTAGCTCGCCACCCTCACCTCCAGCCTCCTTCTGGCAGCCTCACACTGCCGCAGATCCTTCGCTTCCTTGAGGGCTCCGCCAAGTGTCTCCTCGCTGCAAGCTCCTCCTCATGGCTATCCAAGTTAACCTTCTCTCGTCACACTTTTCTCAAGACGGACAATCTCCTCATGGTGAGCCGTTGCTGCTCTTGCTTCGCCTTCTCGAGGAGAAAGGCCTTCCGCCGGCAAGCTGCGCCTCCGCAATGGACCGAGGGCCCTTGGTTGCGGGCTCGAGCTCCTCCAAGATGCTTCTATGTGTATTCCGCCGCGCGACAAGCGCTTTCCGACTCCGCTCATTGACGGGCGCGGTAGAGTGACACCAACTCGAGCAGTCTGCCTCCTCGACGCCCGCCGCCATTGCTATGCCACAACCACTGCCACCCAAGCCGGAGGCGAGCACTTCCGTCAAAAGCTTTTCCTCGACCGGCGCCGAGCTTGACGCCTGTGGGAGCTTGATGAAAACACCTTCGCCGCCTTCAAGTAGCGCTGGCTGGGCTTTTGGGCCGGGCAAGGCCACGGCAGAGGGATTTATGCTCAGAGCACCTGCGCGCCTCGCGCCCCGGGTTGTCAAGACGATCGCGGACCTCGCCAGCCTCCTCGCGCCAAGAGCCCTCGCAGCTTCTTCATCGGCAGATTATCAACGCTGGCCTTTCTTTCAAGAGCAGCTGCATCGCCAAGATAAGTCACAAGACGCTTTCCTCGCCGTGGCATCGGTCCCCATCGGCCCGAGGAGGGAGGATCTCAAGACAGAAGAGGTAGAAAAGTCAAGCAAATATCCAAAAAGAAGATCAAGAAGAAGAACCAAGGGAAGTTTTTCGACAAGAAGGATTACCTGTGCTGGCTCAGAATCATGGGCTCCACCACCGGGGATCGCTGGTCCCGCCCCTTGCCGGAGAACTCGCCTTGCCGGGACCTCCCTTGTCGGAGAGCGCCCTCGCGGGGAATCGCCCCTTGGCGGCGTAGTTGAAGCAGATAGCACCTCAGAGCGGCTTTTGGTTGTTCTCGGCGGGCCTGTTCTCGCTTCCTACACAAGCAAACCAAAAATCAAGATATCATCAAGGAAAGAACACCCATGCCGCATCGGCGCCGGGAAGTAAAGTTATGGACTTACGCTGGGGGCTGCGCTGGGGGCTGCTTCGGGGAGAGATTGCTGGGTCCGACAAGGTGGTCTCGGATGCATCCTCTGTTGTCATAGCAGGATCGTCCTCGATGACAACCACGGGGACCTTGGCCCTCTTCGCCGCTCTCGGCCGTAGTCCCGGAAAGGAACAAGGTTCAAGAAAGCGATCGAGATACAAGACAAGAAACAGCAAGAATTGAAGAACCATAAGTACAACAAAAAGAAAAGACTTACTCGTCCTCCTCTTCTTCCTCCTCGTCGGAGCTGAGCGCGGAGAGATCAAAATCTGGTACCCTTTCAGCGCAACGAGGCAGAGGAGTAGGCTCCCTTGGACGCTTGGCGGAAGCTGCGGCAGGGTCGGAAGTGGCGGCCCGAGAAGACCCCGCTCCAGTTGCCGGTGCGGCGTGAGATGCTCCCGTGGCAACGGTGCTTGGCGCGGTGAAGTGTGTCTCCGCACGCTGGGCGGCTGCTGACCCGCCTCGCCGCCTCGCTATGTTCCGAACCCGCGGAGGCGCCTTCTTGGTTGAGCTGGGGCTGCACCGAGGGCTCCGTCTCGCGGCAAGTTGCTTGAAGACGGCTGGCCACTTGCACTTCCCGGCTGGCTCGCCGCTTGGCTTGGCTCTCCTCGAACCGACCTCCCGACAAGCTCCTCTCGGTGGGCAAGGCTTGCGCCCGGCTGCCTCTCGCCTCCAAAGTAAACCCGAACTGCCCCATGGGCGGCGGCCACCGCCGCTTCTCGCCTCGGTGGCACACGCCGATCTCGCCATCGGTGGTGTCGCGGGTGAGGAGCCTCGTCGTCAGCGCCGGACCGCCACCTCCACCATGTCACAAAGAATTGCTGCACGACGCCGCCGGGCGGCTCTCGCCAAGTTGGGATAATCCCATGCGAAGTCGCACACCGCATCATTGTGCGGATGCGGTCGAGCTGGGAGTTGTTGCACAACGGACGACGCTCCCGCAGCTCTGAACCACTCGGGATGGTTGGGGTCGTGGTTGAACAGTTCCTTGAGCGCCCCGCCCAACTCCAAAATAGTGAAGTTAAAATTGAGGCTCGGGCGCAGCCTCATGATATTCGCCGACCCGAACAACCAGCGGGTCTCCCCTCTCCTGCAGAGGGGCGATGTGGCAGCGAAGAAAATCCGCGCCAACAGACCCTACAGTGAGCCCGGCAAGCCTGAGCCGCAAGATCCGGGTGGTGGCGATCTTCAATCTAGCATCATCCGCTGCCAGGGCGCTCCAATCGCCGCCGCGCACTACTCGGGCTTGGTGTAAGTTGGTGAATGGATGCGGGTTCTCTTCAACAATCCAACACCATTCCGCTCTCCACTCCTCCCATTTGCTACGGAGCTCCCCCTCCAGATAGACCTCCTTCATGCCAACTCTCGAGATCCAGGCGATCCCGCCAGCTAAGGGCTCTCCTTTCTCGGCCCAGGGCATGAAGTAGTGGCGAAAAAGGGCAACGTTTGGGTGGATTCCGACGAAGTTCTCGCAGAGATGTGCGAAAACCGCCATGGTCAGAACGGCATTGGGGGTGAAGTCAAGGAGATGAAACCCGTAGGTATTCATGATGTCACAAAAGAAATTGGAAAAGGGCGGGCAGAGCCTGCAATAGAAGAACAATGGGAAGAAGGAGTATCCTTTTGGACACCGTTTCGAGGTAGAAGCTTCGGCGGAGAGTACCTGCGTACGCGGATGCGCCCGCGTCTCCATCGACCAGAAGAGATAGAACCCTCCTCCCGGCTCCTTCATGAGAGCTCGGGGAAAAGTGCCGCCTTGCGCAGCGCTCAAGCCGCAGCGCCGGCCGACTTCGCACCCTTCCCGGTCTTTGGAGCCATGGCGGAGGTGGTGGGGGAGAGCAGGGGCATTGGCGGCGACGGCGGCGACGGGCGGCGGAGCGCTGCTCTCTTTCGGCTTTGAGAAGCAGAGGGGAGCGGCGGAGATTTCTGAGGAAGCAACCGTGATGTGGCGAAGGTGGGGAACGGCCCTGCTCTCGCTTATAAAGAGGAGGAGGCGAACATTACGCCTTTTTTGATTAAAGAATCACCCACGATCTCTCCCACGACGCCGCGTTTGACGCGTGCCGTTACGGGAGGGCGCGGTGGATACGGAGTAAGATTTGGTGTGGACCCAGGCCGCATGTGCCTGCGTTCTGCTTTTGGGCCTGGCCCAATAGCGCCGGCACCGTAGGTGGCCCAGTTCGGGGCTCCTATCGGTACTAAAGTAGGGGTACCTTAGTATCCCGAACTTGTGCACGGGCAACAGAGCGCTCCGCTGGCAAAGCTTGCCGGGTGTCCGCCAAGATCCACCGTAGTTCCTATTGATGCCATTCAAGAACAAAGTGTTTTAACTGAGAAGTCAAGACTCCGGCAAGAGGAGATTGCCGGGAAGGATAAGGCCCCGGCAAGAGGAGCTTGCCGGGAAGGCCAACCAAGGCACTTCAAAGAACTTGTTGCGACGCCGCCAAGGTCTCCTAAGAAGACCCGACGAGCGATAAGCCTTCGGTGCGATAAGACAACGACGCTGCAAGGCGCTTTGCCGGGCGGCTACCACTCATACCACGCTTCCAAAGACACCTGCTGACGTGTCGCCTCGAGACCATTCCAACAGATGTGACGGGAAGCCGTGCAGCCAAGCGGTGCGAGGTGGCAAGTGGAGATGACAAGAAGGCCATCGTGGCAAGCGGTGGCGCTCCTAACGGTCGCTTTTCTGCACTTTTTAGGCGACGCGGATGGGCATTAAATGCTCTTGTCCCCCCGCCCGAAAGTTAGGTAGGGTGCATCAGAGATAGCAGTTGTACCAACCACCCTTTTTACATTCGCATTCTTTGCCTGCGCTGCCACGTGTCGGTGACCCCTTGTGCCTATAAAAGGAGGCCCATGTGCAACGAGAGGAGGTTCACTCATTCAAACTACAACACTCTCACGCCTCAAGCAAGAACATAATACAACCACAAAGCAGCAGTAGGGAGTATTATCTCCCGGAGAGCCCGGCTGGGTAAAATCCTCTCGCTTCTTCGCCTTGATCCGCTTTGTAGCCCTCCGCCTCCTCGCCGATCAAAAGGGGCCCTGCCCCATAGGTGTTCGCTTCCATGAAATCTTTACCCACGCTTTTAGGGAACTTGCCGGGCGCAGGCACCCTTGCCGCGAAGCGCTGAGTGCGGAACATCGCCAGCTCGGCCGGGCGTGCCGCCCGCAAGAAACATTGTCGCAACTAGTCGCAGCACACTTAAGTTGTCGAGCGGACTCAAAACAAAGTAAGGGCTAACTAGCCACGAGTTGGTTCCTCCGCGCATGTGTTTTCCATACAAAGCACGGTCGTTCAAGGAAGATAACTTAAGAAATTTTAAAACTGATTGTGCTCAAACTTTGCCAACTTAGCTTTTCTGTTGTTCAAGGTCCCCGAAGGCTATACTTCAATGAACGACGCCTGGTCCACACCATTATCTTCTCCTCCCACCCCGTGAACTTGTGGGATGAAGGAACCTTCTTTTGAGAAAAAGAAAGAATGGAAAATAAAGATATGGAGCCTTAAGGCTCGTATTGCCATCAGCAAGTGCGCGCACAAAGTGTCGATAATATATGCAAAAAAGAAAAAGGCATGAAACTTGACAAGATGTGTGAAGCACATGAGCTTTATTTATGCACGGATCTTCGCCTGCTTTGTACAAAGGGTTACATGCAACAGCCGCAAGGCTTGTGTAAAAGGTGGTTGCGGAACAGGTTCTCGCAACCGCTTCTTTATGGGTAAACTTACGAAGATGCTCAATGTTCCAGGAGTTGCTCACCGAAAGCCATCTTCGGTCTCAAGGCGACAGCGCCAGCCTAGTGACTCGCTTTCACCCGATAAGGGCCTTCCCACTTCAAGGCCAACTTGTTGGAATTCTTGGCGGATTGAACGCGCCAAGAACAAGGTCGCTTTCCTCGAGACTTCTCGCATTGACTTTGCGGCTATGGTAGCGGCGCAAAGCTTGTCGATATCGAGCAGCTCAGATAAAGAGCCCTCAAGACGATCTTCCTCAAGGAGCAACGATCATCTTGTCGCAGCTGCTCTTGCTCAAGCTCATCATAAGCAGCACTCGAGGCGATCCATATACGAAGTTCCGTGGGGAGAACTGCCTCGCTTCCATAGACTAGAGCAAGGTGTCCGCCGCTGGCTCGATTTGGTGTCGCCCCGATCGACCAAAGAACCACCGTAGCTCCTCGATCCAATTCTTCCGCGACTTGTGCAGCCCGTCGAAAGCTCGGATTGAGCCCGCAGCGACTTCAGTTGCTTTCTCTCCGCTTGACCGCTGCTTTCGGTGAGCAATGGTTTAAGCAGACCTTGGCGCCAAGATCTTGGACGATCGCATGAAGGTGCGGGTTTGAATTGTGTGCCATTGTCGGTGATGATCCTGTTAGGGACCAAATCCGTGAACTTGTGGGCGAGGAACCTTCTTTTGAGAAAAAGAAAGAATAGAAAATAAAGATATGGAGCCTTAAGGCTCGTATTGCCACCGGGGCAAGTGTCGCACAAAGTGTCGGATAATATATGCAAAAAAGAAAAAGGCATGAATTTGACAAGATGTACACATGAGCTTTATTTATGCATGTGATCTTCGGCCCGCTTTTGTACAAAGGGTTACATGCAACAGCGAAAAGCTTGTATAAACAAAGGGTTGGGCTCGGAATGTGTTCTGCAACCGCTACTTTATGGGTAAACTTACGAAGATGCTCAATGTTCCGTGAGTTGCTCACCGAAAGCCATCTTCGTCTCTCATATGACAGCGCAGTGCCTAGTGACTCGCTTCACCCGATAAGGGCCTTCCCACTGTGTCAACTTGTTGGAATTCCTTGGATTGAACGCTGCTAAGAACAAGGTCGCCTCGAGACTTCCGGCATTGACTTTGCGGGTTATGGTAGAAGTGCAAAGCTTGTCGACATCGAGCAGCTCGATGCAAAGCCTGAAGACGATCTTTTCTCAAGGAGCAAAGGTCATCTTGTCGCAGCTGCTCTGCTCGCTTCATCATAAGCGAGCACTCGAGGCGATCCAGATACGAAGTTCCGTGGGGAGAACTGCTCGCTTCCATAGACTAGAGCAAGGTGTCCGCCAAGGCTCGATTTAAGCCGCCCGACGACCAAAGAACCACCGTAGCTCCTCGATCCAATTCCTTCCGCGACTTGTGCAGCCTGTCAAAGTTCTGGTCTCGAGTCGCCGCAGACTTCAGCTGGTTGCTCTCTCCGCTGACCGCTGCTTCGGGTGAGCAACATAAACATACCTTGGCGCCAAGATTGGACGACGCATGAAGGTGCGGCTCAGGAATTGCATGCCATTGTCGGTGATGATCCCGTTAGGGACTCAAACGCAAACAATTGACCTCAAGAACTTGACTAACGATCGTGGTGTGTCACCTTCCTCATCGCTTCCACTTCCGCCACTTTGTGAACTTGTCGATTGCAACGCATAAGTACTCAAAGCCCCCAATTCGGGGAAAGGGGCCGAGGATGTCGAGCCCCAGACCAAAATGGCCGTGATAAAGGGATCGTCTGGAGAGTTTGAGTCGGTTGATGTATCTGCTTGAGTGGAACTGCACGCTCACACTTGGTTACTTGTGCAATTGCATCCTCGAGGGCTGTCGCCAAAAAGAACCTTTGTCGGAAGCTTTGCATGCGAGTGCTCTGCACCAATGTGGTGACCACATATGCCTCCATGTATCTCCGCCGCCAGCTTCGGCCCATCTTCCCGGGAATGCACTTCAATTTCACTCCATTGAATCTCCTTCTGCATGCGATGTCGCCGACAACCGGTACATATTTGATTGCTGCCACTCTCTCCGCTTCTTCTTGCTCTTCGAAGTTCTTCCGTTTGAAGGAAACGACAATCTGTTGTTCATGCCGGAGCCTCGCTGCTCAACAACAAGGACTAAAGGCATAACGCTGCTGCGGAACATCTCGCTTACTAAGCAAGAACTCACGATTCAGCCGAGTTGATGTTCCCGCAAGCTTGCCGAGCAAAACTTGTCGGGAGGTCTGCTTCAACGAACAAACCTAGGGCTTATCGGAGCAGACCGCTTCCTCAAAGACTCTGGTGTTGATCTTGGGGACCTTCTTACGGCGGCTTCAGGAGCTCAAATTGGAAAGTAGTCACCGTAAACCAACTTTCTTTTTGCTCTGGCCCAGTTCCTGCCGGTGTACTAAAGTAGGGTACTTTAGTATCCCGAACTTGTGCACGGGCAGTCGCAGCGGCAAAGCTTGCCGTGTCCACCAAGATCCTCCGAGTTCCTATTGATGCCATTCAAGAAAAGTGTTTTAACCGAGAAGATAAGACCGCAAGAGGAGCTTGCCGAAGGATAAGGCCCGCAAGAGGAGCTTGCCGAAGGCCAACCAAGGCACTTCAAAGAACTTGTCATGATGCGCCGTCCTAGAAGACCCGACGAGCGGCTGCGGTGCGACAGATAACGATCATGCAAGGCGCTTGTCTGGGCGGTTACCCACTCGCTACCACGCCTCCAAAGACACCCGCCGACATGTCGCCTCGAGACCATTCCAGCGCACGGGCGGAAGCCGGCAGGCAAGCGGGCGAGGTGGGGCGGAGATGACGAGAAGGCCATCATGGCAGCGTGGCGCCCTAATCGGCTTCAAGACTGCTTAGGCGATGCGGACGGCATTAAATGCTCTTGTCCCCTGCCGTCGAGTTAGGTAGGGTGCATCAGAGATAGCAGTTGCCAACCAATTCTTTACATTTGTACCCTTGCTCGCTAAGCACTGCCAGTGACCCCTTGTGCCTATAAAAGGAGGCCCATGCCCAACGAGAGGAGGTTCTGACTATTCGAAACTACAACACTCTCACGCCTCAAGCAAGAACATAATACAACCACAAAGCAGCTGTAGGAGACATTCTCCGGAGAGCTCCGGTTGGGTCAAATCCCGCGTTTCAGCCGATCCGCTTTTTCAGGCGCTTCTTCGCTTCCCCGCCGGACCGGCTAAGGCCCCGCCTCCATAGGTGTTCGCTTTCACGACATCTTTGGCGTATGTAGGGGGCGCTGAGGTTGTGTGAACTCGATCCGCCGCTCACGCGAGCCAGTTCATCATCATCTTCATCGACATGCCACCAAAGAAGAAGGCTTCGAGGTGGTTGTTTCGCTTGCCGATCCCACCGCCACCGGAGCAAACGGGCGCGGGTAGACGCCAAGGGAGGAGCGGGCGCCGACGAGGGGCTCACGCCGTTACCAGATCCAAGGACAAGGCCCCGCAAACTTTGGCGTCTGTACACCGCCGCCCATATCAGAGGCTGATCGACCGAGTCATGGTGCTCATGCACCGATCGTGATTAGAACAAGGCTAAGCCGTGGATCGGGCGTTCAAGACCAAGATGCACGCCAAGATGCCGCAGACGAAAGGCGCATAGCCGCTTGACGGGTATCGCCTTCCAACCCAGTTGGAAGTCCGAGCATATCCCGCCTCGCACCGCTCACCGCCGCCACCATTCTCCGTATAGCTATGGCTCGAGCTCAATCGCTTCGACTACCTCCAACGACGACAAGATCGACGCATTGAGGGCCACCTATAGAGCTCATTGCTTCGCTTAACGGCGACATCTCCGCAACCGAAAGCATATCGAAGCCGCGCAAGACGCCCAGATGTAGCCGATGGCGAGAAGACCGTGGAGGTGCAACCACCATGCACTCCTGCCTCAAGGCTAAGATCGCCGACTCGCCGGATCAACCACGACACCGACTCCACGGCGCCATCGATCCACGAGCTCGCCGCGATCAACGCCAAGTTCTTCAAGAATGACAACACGAAGACGCCGCACCAGACGAGTGTCGGAGAGAAGCGCCGCGTCAACCGACCAGCGCTACCGCCCATTGCTGACATGGCGCGCTTTGGGGAACCAGCGACGGCCAGACGCAGAGGTTTCGCCGCTACTCGTGAGTGCTGCAAGTCCAGGGCCCAGACAAAGAACTTGCCGACAAAACCGGAGAAGTATGATGGCAGGTTGCATCCGTTAGATTTCCTCAAGATCTACACCATTGCGGTGCAAGTTGTCGGGCGCGACGAGAAGATCCTGCCAACTACTTCCCACTAGTGCTCAAGCCCAATGTCGATCCTCGCTCATGCACTTGCCGACAACTCCATTTCTCGGCGGATTCGTGCTATTATTTGTCGGCGCTTTCACAGCGCCCACAAGCCTCATGGCCGAGAGCGATCTGATTTGTTCGCCTGTATGAAGGAGAGCCTCAGTACATACAAAGATTCAGCAGTGCGCGCAACATCCCAGATGTCCACCCCGCCTGTCATCAAGGCTCCATCAGAACATGTAACCGCAGGATGCGGAGGAGATGGCGATGCAAGATAAGACACGCTGCGAGCTTCTACTTCGGCCGATAAGTGCATGTGTCAAGAGGGAGGAAATTCTCGAGAGAACATAGGAGCGGAGGGTCTCGACACAGGATGCTTACCGAAAGAAAAACCGCGAAGTAACAATGTAAGAAGGAAAGGCAAAGATGTGGCAGCTGTCGAAAGAAGTCCGCAACGGAGGTGGCGCCATGGAAGCAGAACTCCGTGGCGCCGCCGACAAGGTGGCAGCTCCGATAAGCAAGATCGCAAGATTCACCGTACTAAGGGCCATGATCTCCAAAGTTGCAAGGTTGAGCAGCTCGCTGAGCTGCAAAAGGCTGAGTACGAGCGACGCGATATGAAAAAGCCGTGAAGGTACTGGCGGGTCCGCAAGAAGCGCCTGCCGTGGAGGACGCCATGCGCGCTAAGCAGCGGCAAGGGAAAGGGCCTCTCGCGCGATAAGGATGAAGATGAGGACATGGATGATGATGAGGCCGATGAGCAGGAGTTTCAGAAAGCAATGAGGTTTTGTGCGTTGACGTGGTGTTTCTTCAGCATACCTCGCACCGCTTAGATCAAACAAAGGTGCGAAGTTAATGCGCAGTAATCCATCGCTGAGCTCACGAAGCCCCGAATGGTCTGAAGACGCTTATCATCTTTGACATTGAGGACCACCTGATCGTGACATCGGTCGGGTGCTTGCCGATGTTGGTTTCACCAACTATCCGCAACCTCAAAGTCACAAAGATGCTAGTTGACGGCAGGCGCCAGAACCGATCTCCCTCGCCGTACTCAGCTCAGATCCTCGACAACAGCTCAAGAGACCGGTACTTTCCATGAATCAATCCGGAAGGAGTGTCAAGGGGAAGATCACATTGCCACGACATTTGGCAAATGAAGCTGAACTTTAGAATGAGAAAGTTACTTTTGACGTTGTTGATTTCCATTGCCTTACAATGGGATACTCGGCCGCCCATACGCCGCTAAGTTCATGGCAAGATCTCATTACGGATACAACGTGTTCAAGATGCTCGTCCGACAGGTCATCTTCGCCCCGGCGACAAGAAGGATGCCCTTATTCCACTAATAAGATCTACCGAAGCAGTACCGCAGCCGAACGCAAACCACTTGCCGCTGAAGCTCCTGTGGGAAGAAGACGCATCAAGTCCGCAGAGCTCGATGCTCACTCCGCAAGCGCATCTTTGGAGGTTTGCCATCAAGCCGACGCACGCACCATCAAGCTCCACCGGCAAGTGTAAGAAAGGCAGCTCACCGAGACCGTAAAAGTGGTCGAAGGAGGACGGCATCGGTGGTACTCTTCACCATCGCTGCCACGCTTGATCCAATAGGAAAGTGCGCCGCTGTTTTCTCATGGGCGTATCGTTGATGTGTTTGCATGGCAACCATCCGACATCCCCGTGTTCCTGTGAAAGTAATTGAGCACCACCTTGTCGCTCGTCTCACGCCGCCCTTCAAGCGTAAAGTCGAAACAAGCAAAGGAGCGCCAAGAATTTATTGCGTAAGAGATCAAGAAGTTGGAAGCAGAAGTTCGTCAGAGGAGTGCTCCATCCAACGTGGTCGCCAATCTCGTAGTCGCGTAAGGCTAACAGAAATGGAGGCTTTGTATAGACTTCACCGATGTTAATAAAGCTTGTCCTAAGGATCCATTTCTTGCCATGCATCGACCAGATCGTCAATCCACGGCAGATGTGATTTGCTTTCATTTCTTGATGCATATTCAGATATCATCGATCTTCATGGCGTAAGAGGATGAGGAGGAAACCGCATTCATTACTCCATGTGGCACGACGCTTTGTACGGATGCCTTTCGACTAAAGAATGCTGGTTCAACATTTGAAGGGTAGTTCACGGCTTTTGAGCCACAAATAGCACGTAAATGTAGAGGCTTACATGGATGACATAGTGGTCAAGAGCAAAGACAGAGCAACTCTAATTCAAGATTTGACGAGACCTTTGCAATCAAGACAAGATCAATCTCAAGCTTAACCCCGAGAAGTGTGTTTGGAGTCCCTTCCGCAAGCTTCTCGGTTCTTTTTGTGTCAGATTGAAGCTAATCCCACAAGATCAAGGCCATTGAGCATCGGGCACCGGAGCTGCCAAGGATGTGGGCTATTGTTGCCGCGTAGAGCTGCCTCAAAGAGGTTCATCTCTAAGTTCTGGCTGAGCGCTCCTACCATTTTTCAAAATATTGAAAAAGGCAGTCCAAAGGAAATGACTCTAGAAGCTGGAGCGTACCGCAGACTTTGAAGAGATACCTGTCCTCCACTCAATACTTTGTTGCACCTAAACCACAAGAGAAGTTGCGCTATATCTAGCGCAACCAATCAAGTGGTTAGTGCCATGCTTAGTAGCGGAAAGGGAGGCGATGATGAGCCAGCCGCCACGGCAAGTACATCCAGCGACAAGCAGGGACTTCCGACAAGCTCGTCCCGACAAGGATAGATCTGGCAGCACAAGAAGAGAAGGTAAGAAAATGGTGCAGCCAGTATACTTTGTCGCCTCCTTCGCAGGGGGGCTAGATCAAGGTACTGCGTGTGTAAATTGCTTTTCGCCTTCTCATGGCTCGAGAAAGCCGCGCCATTACTTTCAAGCACATGAAATTACAGTTGTCACCGCCTCGCTGAAGAGGATACCTAATCCGTACAAAGTGCAGGATTGTCGAGTGGGCACCGGAATTGTCAAGCTTTATCCAGAGCTTCAGCATCGGGCGGAATTCATAGCGTAATGGACGCCAACACCGGCGAAGAAACTCCGAGACGAGCATCCCTGCCAAGGAAGCAAGCAAAGAATGGATCATGTACTTTGATGGTGCCTCGCCGCAAGGCGCCGTGTGGGGCATGTTACTTGTTGCACCCAATCGAGAGCACCTCAAGCACGTCGCCCGTATGCACTTTCCCAAGGAGCAAGCGACAAAAATACTGCAGAGTATGAAGGTTTGCTTGCCGGACTTAGGATCGCGCAGCACCTTGGGATCAAGAAGCTTATTGTCGGGTGACTCGCACTTGTCGTCCGCCAAGTGAACAAAGATTATCGAGTCCGCTGATGGAAGCTTACATTGATGAAGTGAGACGCCCAAAAGCTCCCGCCATCGCGTCTTCTTTCGCCACGGCGTGAAGCCACCACCGTGGAGTGCCACCGCATTCCTCATGCAGCACGGCCACCCGCCCGCGTCTCTGGAGAAGGCTGGAGGCGGCGTGGGCAGATGAGCTGGAGTGCGGGCACGTAGCATAGCTCTCCCGGCAAGCACCTTGCCGGGCCTTGATCTTGCGGACCCGGGCTTGCCGGGCTCTGTGACTTGCCGCTCCTCGGGTCCTCGCCGGAAGCAGGCGCCGAGGCGTGTCTTCGCCACATGATCTTCTAGTCCTCCCGATGAGCTCCTCTCGCCGGGATCTGCAGGAGTAATGTAGCCTTGAGCACTGGAATGGCCTTCCCGCAAGCTCCTCTTGCCGGGTCTTGAGCTTCTATCTTATATACTTTGTTCTTGAGCGGCTTGGTGCGGAGCGGAGATGGTCTCCGCAAGCATTTGATGGATCTAGCTGCGAGGGGAGTGGGGCTGCCTGCACAAGTTGGGGTCTACCGAGGTACCCCTACCTTAGTACACCGACACTCTTCTCGCAATAAATTCTTGGCGCTCCTTTGCTTGTTTTCGACTTTCGCTTGACGGGCGCGTGAGGACAGGCGGCAGGTGGTGCTCAATTACTTTCACGGGAACACCGGGATGTCGGATGGTTTCCATGCAAACACATCAACATTCGCCCGAGAGAAAGCAATGAGCGCTTTCCTATTTAGGATCAAGCGTGCAATCGATGGTGAAAGTACCACGGTGCCGTCCTCCTTGGCGACCACTTTCTTGGTCTCTGGCGGAGCTGCCTTCGCCTTCTTACACTTGCCGATGGAGCTCGATGGTGCGTCCTCGACGGTAGCGCAGCACTCAAGAGGTGCGCTTGCGGAGTGGGCATCGAGCTCTTGCTGGACTTGGTCTTCTTCTTCCCCGGAGCTTGCCGACAAGTGGTTTGCGTTCGCTGCGGCTCTTGCTTCGGTAGATCTTATCGGCACAGATAAGGGCATCTTTCTTGTCGCCAGGGACAGAGATGACACTTATTGGACCTGGGATCTTGAGCACGTTGTAGGCATAATGGGATGCTGCCATGAACTTGGCAAGTGCTGGACGACCGAGTATCCCATTGTAAGGCAATGGGAAATCAGCAACGTCAAAAGTAACTTTCTCTGTCCTGAAGTTCAGCTCATTGCCAAATATCGCAGCAATGTGATCTTCCCCTTCGGCTTGCTCCTTCTCGGATTGATTCCTTGGAAAGTACCAGTCTCTTCGAGCTCGCTGTCGGGGATCTGGAGCTTCTTGAGTACCGCTGAGGAGATCAGGTTCAAGCCGGCCCCCCCGTCAACTAGCATCTTTGTGACTTTGAGGTTGCGGATAGTTGGTGAAACCAACATCGGCAAGCACCTGACCACAGTAATGCGATCAGGGTGGTCCTCAATGTCAAAGATGATAGGCGTGCTGGACCATTTCAGGGGCTTGCGTGACTCAACTGATTGTTCTGCTGCATTAACTTCTCGCACCCACCGTTTGAGCTGGCGGTGCGAGTTATGCAGAGAAGCACCACCGTCAACGCACAGAACCTCTGTTGCTTTCTGAAACTCCTTCTCGTCGGCCTCGTCATCATCCATGTCCTCATCTTCATCCTCATCTTCATCCTTGTCGTGGCCACGGGGAGGCCTGTCTCCTTGCCGCTGCTTGGCCTTGCCGCGGCGTCCTCCCAGGCCGGGACGCTTCTTGCCGGATCCGCCCGTACCTTCCTGGGCTTTTTCCTTGTCGCGTCGCTCGTACTCAGCCTTTTGCAGCTCAACGAGCTGCTCGACCTTCTTGCAACTTTGGAGATCATGGCCCTTGGTACGGTGAATCTTGCAGTACTGCTTATCGGAGCTGCCCTGCTTGTCGGCGGCCGCCACGGGTTCTGCTTCCTTGGCGCCACCTCCGTTGCCGGACCGCTCGGCAACCGCCACATCTTTGCCTTTCCTTCTTCATTGTTACGCGCTGGTTTTTCTTTGCCGGGCGGCATCCTCCTTGTCGAGACCCTCCGCTCTGTGTTCTCTCCGGGAGTTTCCTCCCCTCAAAGACGCGTGCACACTTGTCGGCCGTATGAGCTCATCAGCGTCTCTTATCTTGCACATCGCCATCTCCTCCCGCATCCTGCGGTTATGCACGTTCTGATGGAACATGCTGATGACCGCGGCGGGGTGGACATCTGGGATGTTGCGCTGCACTTGGCTGAATCTTTGTATGTACTTGCAGAGAGGCTCTCCTTCCTTCTGGGCGAGCAAATGCAGATCACTCTCCTGGCCATGAGGCTTGTGGCCGCCTGTGAAGGCGCCGACAAACTGATGGCACAGATCCGCCCATGAGGAAATGGAGTTGTCCGGCAAGTGCATGAGCCAGGATCTGACATTGGGCTTGAGCACTAGTGGGAAGTAGTTGGCAAGGATCTTCTCATCGCGCCCCCCGGCAGCTTGCACCGCAATGGTGTAGATACTGAGGAACTCCGACGGATGCAACCTGCCATCATACTTCTCCGGTACATCTGGCTTGAAGTTCTTTGTGTTGGGCCACTGGACTTGCCGCAGCTCACGAGTAAACGCAGGACAACCTACCGCGTACGGCAAGTCGCCTGGTTCCCCTGGCGCATCATGTCAACAGCGGGCCCAGCGCACTGGTCTGATTGACGCCGCGCTTCTCTCCGACGCTCGATGCGGGTGCGAGCGTCTTCGTGTTGTCGTTCTTGAAGAACTTGGCGTTGATCGTGACGAACTTGTGGATCTGATGACGCCGTTAAGTCGGTGTCGTGGTTGATCCGGCGAGTCGGCGATCTTGGCCTTCGGGGCGGGGAGTGCACGGTGGTTGCACCTCCACCGGTCTTGTCGCCATCAGCTCGCGTCTGGGCGTCTTGCAACGGCTTCGATATGCTTGGTTGCTGGGGAGTGTCACCGTTGGCGAAGCCGATGAGGCTCTGTATGGTGGCCCTCCAATCGTCGATCTTGTTCGCCGTTGGAGGGTAGTCCAGGAGCAGTTGAGCTCGAGCCAACGCTTCTTCTGGAGTCTTTGGTGGCGGCGGTGAACGGTGCGAGGAGCGGGATATGCTCGGACTTCCAACTAGGTTGGAAGGAGCAGTACCCCGTCCAGGCGACCGTACTTCGCTCGTGCTGGCATGCTGGCGTGCATGCTGGTCTTGAACACCCCGAGATCCACCAGCTTGGCCTTTTTCTAATGCGAGTACGGTGCCGCGAGCACCATGACGCTGTCGATCCCGCGCCTCCTGAGATGGGCGTAGTGCGTGTACGGACGCCGAAGTTTGCGGGGCCTTGTCCTTGGATCTGGTAGCAACGTGAGCTCCCTCGTCGGCGCCCGCTCCTTCGCCGGCGTCTACCCCACCGCCCGTTTGCTCCGGTGGCGGTGGGATCGACGCGGCCGGAGCAGCCACCTCCGAAGCCTTCTTCTTCGGTGGCATGTCGATGAAGATGATGATGAACTGGCTCGCGTGAACGCCGGATCGGGTTCACACAACCTCGACGCCCCCTACCTGGCGCGCCAAAGATGTCGTGGGAAACGAGCACCTATGGGGCAGGGCCCCTTTCGTCCGGCAGGGAGCGGAGGGCGCACGAAGAGCGGATCGAGGCGAAGCACGCGAGAGATTTTTACCCAGCTTCGGAGCTCTCCGGAGAGATAATACTCCTACTGCTGCTTTGTGGTTGTATTATGTTCTTGCTTGAGAGCGTGAGAGTGTTGTAGTTTCGAATGAGTCGAACCCCCTCTACGTTGCGCATGGGCCTCCTTTATAGGCACAAGGGGTCACCGACAGGTGGCAACGCAGGCAAGGGTACGAATGTAAAAAGGGTGGTTGATACAACTGCTATCTACAGTGCACCCTACCTAACTCTGACGACAGGGGACAAGAGCATTTAATGCCCGTCCGCGTCACCTAAATAGTGCAGAAAAGCGGCCGTTAGGAGCGCCACCGCTTGCCATGATGGCCTTCTCGTCATCTCCACTTGCCACCTCGCGATCGCTGGTTGCTGACTTCCCGCCACGTGCTTTGGAATGGTCTCGTGGTGACACGCCGACGGGTGTGCCGGAGCGCAAGCACAGTGGTGGCCGCGCGCTGCAAGCGCCTTTGCCATGATCGTTGTCTTGTCGCACCCAAAGCTTGTCGCTCGTCGGGTCTTCTTGACGCGGCGCGTCGCGGCAAGTTCTTTGAAGTGCCTTGGTTCGCCTTCCCGGCAAGCTCCTCTTGCCGGGGCCTTATCCTTCCCGACAAGCTCCTCTTGCCGGAGTCTTGTCTTCTCAGTTAAAACACTTTGTTCTTGAATGGCATCAATAGGAACTACGGAGGATCTTGGCGGACACCCGGCAAGCCTTGCCGCGGGACGCTGCAACTGCCCATGCACAAGTTCGGGATACTAAGGTACCCCTACTTTAGTACACCGACAGAAAGAGTGAAGACAGTGCAAAGTTGAAGAATTTGAAAAACTAAGGAATTTCAAAAAATGAAGAAAAACTCAAATTGAAGATTTTCAACTTTGGTTGGTGGCGTAACGCACCGTATAAGAAAGCTGTTTTCAGACACCACGTACAATTGTCGTAGGGTTCTGAGAATCAATTTATTCATTAAATTTCTTCACACTTAGAGGGTTAGTCTTCATTGGTTGAAGAAAAACGTTACTTCGTGTGTTGCACATCTAAGTCATCAAGTCAGCATAAGTGTTAGGATGTGTGTCATGTTCAAAGAACATTCAAATATTCTAGGATATTTAGCTCACACCACCACTTGCTAAATCTCTTCTCATCCAAGGGCTTTGTGAAGATATCGGCCAGCTGGTCTTCAGTATTTGCATGGTCGATGGAGATGTCGCCCTTCAACACATGGTCACGAAGAAAATGATGATGAATCTTGATGTGCTTTGTCTTCGAGTGCTGAACTAGGTTGTGAGCAATCTTGATAGCACTCTCATTGTCATAGTAGAGTGGCACATTCTTCACATTGATGCCATAGTCCTTGAGTGTTTGCTTCATCCATAGTAATTGAGCACAGCAAGATCCAACAGCAATGTACTCAGCTTCTACAGTGGAGAGTGATACGCAATTCTGCTTCTTCGAGGACCAACATACCAAGGATCGTCTGAGGAAATGACATGTGCTTGACTTTGACTTGCGGTCCATACAATCACCAGGATAGTCAGAGTTTGAATATCCAATGAGATCAAATGAAGAGCCCTTGGGATACCATAATCCAAGTGTTGGTGTGTGAGCTAGATATCAAAGAATATGCTTCACAGCCTTATGGTGTGATTCCTTTGGTGTAGCTTGAAATCGGGCACACATGCAAACACTAAGCATAATATTCGGCCTAGATACACATAGGTACGATAAAGAGCCAATCATGGAGCGGTATACCTTTTGATCGAAGTCTTTACGATTTTCATCAGTGCATAGATGCCATTAGTGGGCATAGGGGTTTTGACGCCTTTGCAATCTTGCATGCCGAATTTCCTCAACACGTCCTTGAGGTATTTCTTCTGAGATATGAATATGCCATTGTATTGTTGACGAATTTGAAGGCCTAATAAGAATTTCAATTGTCCCATCATAGACATTTTATATTCTTCACTCATCATATAGGCAAATTCATCACTATAATGTTGGTTAGTACAGCCAAAGATAATATCATCAACATATATTTGGCACACGAATAATTCATCATCATATGTTTTGGTGAAAAGAGTTGGGTCAAGTGAACCGGGTTTGAAGCCTTTCTTCATGAGGATCTCCTTCAGTGTGTCGTACCACGCCCGAGGTGCCTGCTTAAGGCCATAGAGGGCCTTGTTGAGTTTGTAGACGTGATTTGGAAATTTTAAATCCTCAAAACCTGGTCGTTGAGCAACATATACTTCTTCCTTAAGCTTACCATTGAGGAATGCACTTTTCACATCCATTTGATTTAAGATGATATTATGATGGTTAGCGTAAGCAAGCAATATGTGAATAGCCTCAAGTCTAGCAACAGGTGCAAAAGTTTCATCGAAATCAATTCCGTCAACCTGTGTGTAGCCTTGAGCTACAAGACGAGCCTTATTCCTCACCACAAGGCCATTTTCATCTTGTTTGTTGCGGTAGATCCATTTGGTACCGATGATGTTGTGCTTGCATGGGTCTGGTCGCTTGACAAGCTACCACACATTGTTGAGCTCGAATTGACGCAATTCATCTTGCATGGCTTGAATCCAGTCAGACTCCATGAATGCTTCATCAACTTTAGTGGGCTCTACGATAGAGACAAAAGCAACATGCCCACAAAAGTTAGATAAATGTGAAGCTTTTGAGCGCGTGAGAGGACCTGGTGCATTGATGTCATCGATGATCTTCTCGATCTGCACTTCATTTGCTATGCAAGAATGTGCTGGTTGACAACTTTGCTTAGGCCCAACATTTTCTTCAGGACCAGTTTCTTCAGCAGCACGAGCCGGATTTTCTTCACGATCCAGAATGACTTCTTCAGCAGATTCTTCGGTAGGGATGATGTCCTTAGTAGCTTTGAACTTGATGGATTCCTTAAGTGACAATTCATCTAGCACAGGAGGTAGGTGCTTCTTTGCGAGCCATTAGTTTCATCGAACCACACATCTACAGTTTCCACAATCTTGTGATGATTGATGTTGAAGACTCTATAGGTGTGCGAGTCCTTTCCGTAACCAAGCATAAAACCCTCATGTGCTTTCGGTGCAAATTTAGAGTGATGGTGAGGATCTCTAATCCAGCATTTAGCACCGAAGACTTTGAAATAACTTACATTTGGCTTCTTGTCAGTGAGGAGTTCATATGAGGACTTTTTGAAGAATTTGTGAAGATATACCCTGTTGATGATGTGGCATGGAGTATCAATTGCTTCAGGCCAGAAGCGCTGAGGTGTCTTGTATTCATCAAACATGGTGCAAGACATCTCAACAAGAGTTTTGTTCTTGCGCTCCACAACGCCATTCTGCTGAGGAGTATAAGGAGCAGATAATTCGTGAGTAATACCAAGCATGTCAAGATATTCATCGAGGCCAGTGTTCTTGAACTCGGTTCCATTATCACTCCTGATATGCTTGATCTTCACACCGAAGTTAGTGGAAGCCCTTGAGGAAAATCATCTGAAGACTTCCTGCACTTCATTTTTGTAAGTGATGATATGCACCCATGTGTAACGAGAATAGTCATCAACTATGACAAAGCCATATAATGATGCAGAACTAGAGAACGTGGCATAATGAGTAGGGCCAAAGAGATCCGTATGAAGCAATTCAAAGGGATGAGAAGTGGTCATGATAGTCTTCGAGGGATGCTTGGCTGTGGTGATCTTTCCAGCCTCACAAGCCCCACAAAGATAATCATTGAGGAATTTGACACCCTCGATGCCAATGACATGCTTCTTCTTCACGAGTTTATGCAAGTTCCTCATCCCAGCATGACCAAGTCGTCGATGCCATAGCCAGCATTCTGAAGCTTTTACATGTAGACATGTGGCAGGCTGTGGTCCTGCAGAGAAATCAACAATATACAAGCCTCCTTTCCTAAAGCCTTCGAATACTTTGGAATTGTCTGATTCCATTAGCACAAGGCAACGATATTTGCCAAAGATAACAACCATATCAAGATCACAAAGCATTGAGACAGACACGAGGTTGAATCCTAAGGGCTTGACAAGCATGACTTTGTCCATGTGTCTATCCTTTGAGATTGCAACCGTACCTAGACCCAATACCTTGCTTTTGCCTTTGTCGGCATGGGTGATATGCTTCAGATGAGATGGTGACAAATCACTGTCCATGAACAAGTTCCTGTCACTAGTCATGTGATTTGTACATCCACTGTCGAGGACCCACTCAGTAGCTTTAGGTTGTTCATCCTGTAGATGAATTAGTGCAACTTACGAACCCATATAATTCATCAGTGAAAAATATGATATCAATTTCATCAACAGTAACACATATAGTAGTATGAGGACGTGAGGAATGAATGATTCGTTTCTTCATTATTAGCTTGCACCCTTTCAAGCAGATTCAGGTCTCCAGCAAATTCTTCAGACGATCAAGTTCGTCTGGAGACCTGACCCTGCATAAGAGATTAGTTATTTTTCTTTGCCACCCACATCTGGAGGGGTCACAAAGAGTTCATCATTCTGCGAGCTCCATAAGAAAAATATGGCAGAGAAGCTAGTGCACTTCATTTCACAGAAGAGTGGTTAGGATAAGCATATGAATAAGCAGAGAAATTCTTCGAGGAGTTATGAACATGATGGTTTGAAGAATAATGCACATATTCATAGCCCTTAGACTTTCCCTGCGAAACAGAAGTGTTAGCATGATGATGTTTATCTGAGGATTTTGATCCATGTGAGGAATTTGATCCATATGAAGAATTTGGTCCATATGAGGACTTGGATCCATATGAAGATTTTGATCTTGGGTTCCTATTCTTCACTCGTGGTGTCATGATGACATTCAACTGAAGATTTTCAGGGCACCTATTAGGAACCCAGATTTTTTTCATAGGGGGACCATTCCTGCAGTTAGTTCCAACATATCGAGCAAATACTTCACCATTCTAATTCTTGAACAGTTTATAGTTGGAGTCAAATGACTCATCAGAGGAATATGAAGAATCAGAGGTGAAGCCAGATAAAGTGCATGGATCTACAGGAGGTCCTTTCGCAGCAACCCATGAGGTTTTGGGTACTGCTCAGATTTCCATTAGGTCCCATCAGCATTGAGTTTCCTCTCAAAGGCAATACCCTCTTTCCTAGGGTTCTTGTTCAAGATTGCTTTTTGAGCACATCACATAGAGTCTGATGCCCTTTGTGGCTTTTGTAAATGTCTGTCACATTCCTTCAGCCCTGCATTATCGTCAGTGATACATGTGATATCCTCAGATGAGGAATTTGTGACCACAGAGACAGTTGAAGAATTTGCAGCAATAGAAGCATTTGAACATTCAGGTGATGAATTCGCGGATTCACGCTCAATGCATTTCAGACATGGTGGAATAAATTCTTCCTGGGCGGACCTGATCTGTTGAGCAAGCAATGAATTGTTTTCCTTCTGAAGATCTTCATAACTTGCTTTTAACTTCCCAAGATCTTGCTTTCTCTGAAGAAATTCATAGGAAAGCTTCTCATGATCAGTTAAGAGAGAGTTATGATGATTTTGAAGGTTGTCAAACTTAGACTGAAGTTTTTGCAAACTATCAGTCAAAGCCTTAGTTCGATCCAATTCCTCACCCAACATATCATTGCTTTCATCTAGCATGTTTTGAACTTTTTCAAGAGCTCTTTGTTGTTTAGTGGCAAGGGAAGCAAGTTTGACATAGCTGGGTCCAAATTCATCACCCGATTCGTCATCACTGGATGCGGAGAGGTAGCATTCAGTTACCTTGGCACCCTTTGCCATAAGGAATGGTGTAGTGGATGATGATTCAGGTGCGAAAGTCATCTCCTTGAGTGATTCCTTGAAATCCTCAAACCAAGGATCATGACGAGTATGATGACCTTCATATACTTCATAGAGTCGGTCCCAGATAAGCTTCGCATGGTTGAGATGCATGATGTTCTTGAACTGATTTTGGGACAAACAGGAGCAGATGACATCCTTTGCCATGAGGTTGAGTAGAGTGTACTTGCAAATATCATCAGCCTCCGCCATCTTGCAGAGATCGGTGAGACCAATCTCATTGGCGGTCCACAGTTTGCTATTCATCACCATGAGTCGCTTCTTCATCATGGCCTTCCCCTTGGGATAATCATGTCCGTCAAAGATGGGGAATGTCACTTTCTTCATTCCTGCAGTCGACATAACTAAAACTCCAGGCAGTTAAACCAAAATCACATAGAACAAGGGAGTGCCTTGCTCTGATACCAATTGAAAGTGCGTAACATCAACTAGAGGGGGGTGAATAGGCAATTTTTATGAATTCTTCACTGAGGAATTTCAGGGTGAGGAAATTCCTAAGCGAAGAACTACTTGCAGCAGAATAAGTACTCAGGTATAAGCATAACAGAGAAACAACATAGTCATTGAGGGAGTCCTGGACTAGGGGGTGTCCGCACAGCCGGACTATCATCGTCCGCCAGACTCCAAGACTACGAAGATACAAGATTGAAGACTCCGTCCCGTGTCCGGATGGGACTTTCCTTGGCGCGGAAGGAAAGCTTGGCGATACGGATATGTAGATCTCCTACCATTCTAACCGACTCTGTGTAACCCTAGCCCTCTCCGGTGTCTATATAAACCGGAGGGCTTTAGTCCGTAGGACATAACCTCCATTACAACAATCATACCATAGGCTACCTTCTAGGGTTTAGCCTCCTTGACCTCGTGGTAGATCCACTCTTGTACTAACCATATCATCAATATTAATCAAGCAGGACGTAGGGTTTTACCTCCATCGAGAGGGCCCGAACCTGGGTAAAACATCATGTCCCTCGTCTCCTGTTACCATCCGCCTAGACGCACAGTTCGGAACCCCCTACCCGAGATCCGCCAGTTTTGACACCGACATTGGTGCTTTCATTGAGAGTTCCTCTGTGTCGTCACTGATAGGCTCGATGGCTTCTTCAATCAACAACAACGCTGTCCAGGGTGAGACTTTTCTCCCGGACAGATCTTCAGATTCGGGCGGCTTCAGACCGCGGGCTAATTCGCTGGCCATCTGGAGCAGATCGAAGCTACGCCCTGGCCGTCAGTCGTTCGAAGCCTAAACTTCACGGCTAACATCCGCGGGACTTGATCTTGGCGGGCTCGAGCCACGTACCGAGTGTGCCGCCTTTGTCACGATGGGCATGATCCAGCTCTGCCGCCGGACAGTGCCTTGGTGGCCGCACATGAATCCGCTCCGGCCCTCAGTCCGGAGCCGATCGCCCAGATCAAGGATCGGTGGCTGGACACCGCCTCGGGGGCTCCAACTCCCGCGGCGATGGAGCCGAACACTGACCTTGTCCCCTATAAAGCTCGTGACTCCGAGGTGTCGGACTCCCTGCCGGACTCCGAACCTCCTGCGCCCCTACCAATCGAATCCGACTGGGCGCCGATCGTGGAGTTCACCGCCGCGGACATCTTCCAACACTCGCCCTTTGGCGACATCCTAAACTCGCTATCCGGAGAGACCTGGCCGGACTATGGCTAGGACGGTTGGGATGTGGACGACGAAGAAATTCAAGGCCCACCCACCACCCACTTTGTAGCCACTGTCGACGATCTAACAGACATGCTAGACTATGACTACGAAGACATCGACGGTATGGACGATGATGCCGGAGACGATCAAGAACCAGCGCCTACAGGGCACTGGAAGACCACCCCAACACATGATGTATACATGGTGGATACCCCAAAAGGAAGCGATAACAAGGACCAACGGGGCGCGGCAAAGGATAATCCCGCTGATAAACAACCAAAACGGCGACGCAAACGCCGCCCTAAGTCCCGCCTCGACAAGAACAGCGCTCCCAATGACCCAGCAATGGAGCAGGGCAAACCAGTGGACGACGAGCATGCGACCAAGCAACCGTCCGAACTGGACGAATCGGATAATCAATCCATGCCCGGCGAAACCAACAGTCCAGACGACCTCACGCCGGACACACCGCCGGAGAGTAAAAGCCTTCGGAAAAGACTCGTCTCCACTACAAGAAGTTTGAAGAAGGAAAAACGGAAGCTCAAAACAGCGGAAGACATACTCAGAATGAGGTGGAGCAAAGTGCTCAAAACCGCAGACAAATACAGCAATAGCCATCAATCAAAGAGCTACCCGAAGCGCAAGCTGCTGCCAGAATTTGACGAGGAGGCCATAGAGCCCTCACAGTCAAAAAACAAAGAGGCCGCCTGGCCGGATAGACGTCCAGATGATAGGCCAAAATTTAAAAGCGGCGCCGCACACAAGCCGACTCATGACCCTGGAAAAACAGATGGCCCAGCCAGGTCCATTTACGGGCCAAAGAAGAGGGCCCCAGGAAGCAACACAAGACGCCAAGTGTCCGAAGACAGCGGTACATCCAAATCTGGGCGCCAAGACACCCACTATGTTTCACCAATGAGGTGCTGGATCATGAATTCCCAGCAGGGTTTAAACCCATAAACATAGAGGCTTACGACGGAACAACAGACCCTAGAGTCTGGATAGAGGATTATATACTACACATACACATGGCTAGAGGAGATGATCTCCACGCCATAAAATATTTACCCCTCAAACTCAAAGGGCCAGCCCGTCATTGGCTCAAAAGCCTCCCAGAAAACACTGTTGGAAGTTGGGAAGAGCTTGAGGACGCGTTTACAGGAAATTTTCACGGGACTTATGTCTGCCCTCCGGATGCAGGTGATCTAAGTCATATAACTCAACAGCCCGGAGATTCAGCGTGCAAATTCTGGAACAGGTTCCTTACTAAAAAGAACCAAATAGTCGACTATCCAGACGCCCAAGCCTTAGCAGCTTTTAAACACAACGTCCGAGATGAATGGCTCGCCAGGCACCTCGGCTAAGAGAAGCCGAGGACAATGTCCACGCTAACAAGCCTCATGGCCCGCTTTTGCGCGGGGGAAGATAGCTGGCTGGCAAGATGCAGCACTAGCGACCCAAGTACATCCGAGATCAAAGATGGAAACGGAAAATCACGGCGCAGAAAAGATCAGCGCCGGAATAAAGAGAAAAGCCCAAAGAACACGGCGGTCAACGCCAGATTCAAAAGCTCGCGGCCAAACAACAAAACACTGCCTCTTAAGGATAACAGTGATGAGCTATCCAACTTAAACAAAATTTTGGGTCGGATATGTCGAATCCACAGTACCCCCAGAAGGCCTGCAAACCACACCCACCGAGATTGTTGGGTTTTCAAATAGTCCGGCCGATTAAATGCCGAACACAAGGGGCTCGACGCATCAAGTGAGGATGATGATAAACCCCACCAGCAGAGCACCGGAAAACAAAAGACTTTCCCACAAGAAGTCAAAGCAGTAAACTCACTTCATGTGATAATACAGAAAAATGCGGCACCCGCTAAGACGGGTCTCGCACGGTCCACCCCAGCGGAACCTCGAGATTGGATGTCAAAACCAATAACTTTTGACCACCTGGATTATTCCAGAAGTGTCCGAAATGCAGGATGGACTGCTCTGATATTGGATCCTATAATCGATGGACTACAATTTACACAAGTCCTGATGGACGGAGGCAGCGATCTAAACCTGCTATATCCAAACACAATCCGCAAGTTGGGGATAGACCGTACTAAAATTCGACATAGTCGTACTTCCTTTAAAGGAGTGACGCCAGGCCCTTACGCCAAGTGCACAGGCTTCTTATTACTAGAACTTGTGTTCGGGTCACCGAACAACTTCCGACGCGAAAAACTAATCTTTCATGTCGCCCCGTTCAAAACTAATCTTTCACTCGGGGGCTTAGCTGCGACCCTGTACTTGCCTAAGTTAGAGAACCATTCTGAGTGGAGAGCAATCCTCCCACTCGGGGGCTTAGCTGCGACCCCGTACTCGCCTAAGTTAAAAAAACAACTCCGAGTGAAGAGCAACCCTCTCACTTCGGGGTCTTAGTTGCGACACCGTACTCGCCTAAGTTTAAAAACCACTCCGAGTGATGAGCAACCCTCTCACTCGGGGGCTTAGCTGCGACCCCGTACTTGCCTAAGTCACAAAGATCCTCTGAGCTGCGTCACAAGTACAACATCCGCTCCATCATGATCCGCAAGGACGACGAGGTGCCAATCAAGCACGTGATCGGAGCTGCGTCACAAGTACAACGTCTGCTCCATCCTGATCCGCAAGGACGACAAGGTGCCAATCGAGCATGTCGTCAGAGCTGCGTCACAAGTACAATGTATATTCTGAGTGAGAAGTCAAGCTTCACTCAGAGTTAACAGGTCTAAAAGTGGTAAAGAGAAAGCGACCATATTCAAGGAAAAACCAAGTTCAGATAAACCCAGCAAAGTTTAGAACCACGGTAGAAGTACTCAGGCATCAGGTCTGAAAGAGTTTAGCGGTTACAAAATAACTTGGCATTCTGAGGCAAATAAAGGTGAGGCATTAAGTTTGTTCACTCGACGGGAGGAGGGCTTGCTGGCTCGACGAAGCTGTCAAGGTCGATGCCGTCTGCAATACGAGGGGCAACATCGATGAAGGTCTCCATGAAGGACTGTAATTGGAGCTTCTTGGTGTTGGCAACCTTGACAGCCGCCAGCTTGTCTTCTTTAACCTCCTTACAATGGACTCGGACCAGGGATAGAGCCACATCAGCGACACAGCGAATAGACAACTTCTTCCACTCTTGCACTCGACCATGGATTTCCTTGAGCCGAGTCATCAAAGACTCGAGATCATTTTGGAACTCCACTCGGGGCCAGAGCTCTGTGTCAATCCGCGACACCGCCAATTTCAGACAAGCAAAATAATCCATAGCACTGGCAAGACGAGGCTCCAGTCGCCGCACGTTCATCGCAACTTCATCCTTGATAGGAGAGTTTCTGGGGTCTAAGTCCGTCTCAGTCCGTCCAGTCTCTGCCTTGAAGTCTTGACAGAATTCTGCTACACCCGAAAAAATGGTGAGTTGGTAGTTAAATGATGAGTTGACAGCTGCAAATCAGTCGGACAAGAGAAAATACCTTCAAGCTTGAGGAGCATCTTCTCGGCGAGTCTTCCCAGATAAGCCACCAGTTCACCCCTCTTTCGAGTGAGATCTCCAACCTTGTGAGACAGGTCCTCCTTGTCCTTCTTTAGTTGCACGACTTCTTTGTTGGCTTCATTAACAGCAGTCTTCAACTGGGCGTTTTCCTCTTCCAACTTGCTGACTGAAGCCAGCTTCTTGTCAGCAAGTAATGTTTTCTCTCGCGCCTCCCTCTGTGCCACGGCAAGGTCAAGGTCCTTCTGCTCTAGAGCCTGTTTCATTTTGACTAAAGAACTAACATTCTTCAGACAAGCTTGGAGTTGACGGTTGTCACTATGCACATCTGTCGAGTGGATTCACTCGGTTCAAAAGACTAAAAGGGAAAAAGTATAAGGTGGACAGTCGATGAGTTATGACCTCCCATAGCAGCAGCATCATCCTTGGCCTACTGAAGATTCTTCTTGGCCAGCTCTAGATCGAGGTTTAGACTAATCTGCTTCTTCTACAACTCAGCAAATTGGGCCCCGAGCTCACAAGATTTCTGCAGTCAACAAATAACACACGTCAGTCGACATAAACAAGAGTCAATCACAACAAAACTGCAATACAAAGTGTTCTAAGACTACTGCTGAATCAAACATTCCACAATAGTCTCGGGGACTACACCCAGTGGGTGCACTTGGCGTTCCCCCGCTGGTCCAATTTACCACTTGGCATTGTCTGCCCAGCACGAGTATAAAGAAGAGATTCTCAGACCCTAGCCGACTGCCCGCAGTCGATCGCGGTCTCGGGAACTACACCCAGTGGGTGCACTCTGCATGCCCCCAATAGTCTGGATCCCACTCGGCTCAATCTGTTCCGCCGAGTGAAAGAATTGTAAAGAGACATTTTATAAAGACCCCCACCGAATCAAACATTCAACGAAGGTCTCGGGGACTACACCCAGTGGGTGCACTCTGCGTGCCCCCACTAGTTCAGAGATACACTTGACTCGACCTGGTCGACTCAAGTGGAAGAACTATTCAGTTAAAGTTAAAACACCTAGTGGGTGAATGGATATAAAGTGTAGACTCATGATAGATGCACATAAAAGGTTCCAAAACGCTCATCCACAAACACCTTACAGATAATAAAGTAGCAGTTTTTGTTTACTCGGAAATCAACTCACCTTGACATTGATCTGCAAAGCAGAGCGGGCATCGTAGGCAACCTTGCTAGCCTCATGCACCATCGTCATTTGGTCCAGCATAAAACCTGCTTGGAGTATAGCTTCCTTAGCAGCACCCACCGGGTCTTCTAGAATATGATGGGTAACAAAGAGAGGAGTTGGTGGAAGAGCGGGAGCAGCCAGAGGATCTGAGGCATGGAGTTGCACGGACGGAGCAGGGACATGAGCAATCAATGCTGAAGGATGGTCAGTCAACACAGGATTGGCAAAAGAAACAGAGGCCCAAATCGGATCTCTAGATTGCTGGATCATTTTTTCCAGCACTGATATCGACTGAGGCACCTGGCTGGCAGGCGCTCCCCTGCTCGAAGTCCTTCCCCTCCTTCCCCTATTCTTATGGGGCACTTCTTCGTCGTCGTCTGGAAGTTCAATGATATCTTGTGGGGCTACACAAAATTCGACCACAAGAGCTCAGTCGACCGACAAAGTAAGCTCAAGATTGTAGAATCTTACCCTCTTTGGAAGTGGCCGCCTCTTCAATTTTTTCACCATCTTGAGCCTTGTCAATGTCCATGGCGGTCCAAGAAGTTGCAGCACTAAAAGATTCAGAACTCACTCGGTCAAGCAGAGGAACGAGTCGACGGTAACGTGCAGAAAGACAAAACACTTACGCAGATGCGACGGGAACGTCCATCTAGATCCTGGGCAAGGTATTTCGAGGCTTTGAAGGGGCAACCTTGGGCTGCTTGGCGACCTTTTTAGACAGCTTCGGAGACGAAGTCTAAATATGTTTCTGCACTTGTGTGCTTGGAGGAGCTGCCTTGGTACGCCCACCTGTAGGATCGTGAGACTGCTTGGATCGGTGTTCTGTGCAAGGTGGCGAGTCGACCTCTTCATAATCATCCGTGTCATCACTCTCTTCCTCATCATCGTTGTCGAGGGATTGCCAGTCGGCACTCTTGTCCGCGCTCTCCGCTCCCTCCTGGACTTGCTCCCCGTTCGGCATCGAGTACATCTCAATATAAATCTACAAGGCAAGAAGTTAAAGAAACATCAGTCAGATTCAAAGATGGTTGCAAATCAGAATGAAAAGACACTCGGTAACAAGGATCAGACCTTGTCCGGCTCACTTTCGGCGTCGAATGGGACAACTCTGGTTGACCCCCTGGGATTGTCTTTGTTTCCAGTAATGCCCTTCAGCCACTAGGCCACCGTCTCTTCGGCGACCTCCTCTGGGTGGACCCGAGTGGTGTCATTGGTGCTCGAATACATCCACATTGGGTGATCACGAGATTGGAGTGGCTGGATGCGTTGACTGAGAAACACTTCGAATAAATCCACGCCAGTCACGCCCTCAGGAACCAATTGGACTACCCGCTCGACTAGCATGGACACCTCTACTTTCTCTGCTGCAGACACGATCAATGAAGAAGGTTGCTGGACTCGATCCAAGGTGAAGAGGGGAAGATCGGTCGACTGTCCGGGAATCGGAATATCTCGGCAGTAGAACCAGGTCGACTACCATCCCCTAACCGACTCAGGAAGTGTCAGGGGAAAAAGTACTCCTAACCCTCATTTGAATCCCTAAACCCCTGCATATTTGAATCACGTGCATCCTCTCGTCAGTCGGATTCGCCTTCTTCATGGATTGGGAACGGCAAGTAAAGATGTGTTTGAATAGACCCCAATGCGATCTACAACCCAAGAAGTTTTCGCACACACAAACATATGCGGCAAGGTATGTGATAGTGTTGGGAGAGAAATGGTGAAGTTGGGCACCGAAAAAGTTCAGGAAACCCCAGAAGAAGGGATGCAGAGACAGAGAGAAACCACGGTCGACATGAGTTGCGAGGAGGACCCACTCACCCTCCTGTGGCTGAGGCTCGATCTCGTTCCCCGGTAGCCTCCAAGACCCGTCAGCAATCAAGCCCGCGGCAGCCAGATGGTCCAGATCTTATTTCCGGAGCGTGGACCGAATCTAGTCCCCCTGGATCCAGCCAGGTGGCAATCCAGACCTCGACGACGACCCCCAACTCATCTTCTTGCCCTTCGTCATCGCCTTCTTCGCGCGCTCCAGGGCTGCAGTCTTGTCCTTAACCATTGTGACGGACTACCCACATGCAGGGCAGAAACATCGAGAGTGGAGGAGGGCGCAGTGGGGAAGTAGAGGAAGAAGAAGGGGAATAGGGCGCACTGTGCAAACGCATCGGCATTGACGCCTTTCATGAGCCTGCTTCCGAGTGGCTGATGCGTGGGCACGAGCAATCCAGTTAAATCCTGCAATAGTCGCGCGCCCGATACGTGGAGAAAAAGGTGGTGCAACAATCAAGGCACCCCTGTCTATTGATACATCTCAAACGTATCTATAATTTTTGACTGTTCCATGCTATTATATTACCCGTTTTGGATGTTTATGGGCTTTACTTTACACTTTTATATTATTTTTGGGACTAACCTATTAACCGGAGGCCCAGCCCAAATTGTTGTTTTCTTGCCTATTTTAGTGTTTCCAAGAAAAGGAATATCAAACGGAGTCCAAATAGAATGAAACCTTCGGGAGAGTTAGTTTTGGAACGGAAGCAATCCAGGAGACTTGGAGTATACGTCAGGGAAGCTTCGAGGTGGCCATGAGGCAGGGAGGCGCGCCTACCCCCTGGGCGCACCCCCCACCCCCGTGGGCCCCTCGTGGCGCCCTTGACCGAGTTCTTTCACCTATATATATCCATATACCCTAAAAACTTCGAGGAGCACAATAGATCGGGAGTTCCACCGCCGCAAGCCTCTGTAGCCACCAAAAACCAATCGAGACCCTGTTTCGGCACCCTGCCGGAGGGGGATCCTTCAGCCATGGCCATCTTCATCATCCCGGCGGTCTCCGTGACGAGGAGGGAGTAGATCACCCTCGGGGCTGAGGGTATGCACCAGTAGCTATGTGTTTGATCTCTCTCTCTCTCTCTCTCTCTCTCTCTCTCGAGTTCTTGAGGTGATACGATCTTGATGTATTGCGAGCTTTGCTATTATAGTTGGATCTTATGATGTTTCTCCCCCTCTACTCTCTTGTGATGAATTGAGTTTTCCCCTTGAAGTTGTTTTGTCGGATTGAGTCTTTAAGGATTTGGGAACACTTGATGTATGTCTTGCCGTGCTTATCTGTGGTGACAATGGGATATTCATGTGATCTACTTTATGTATGTTTTGGTGATCAACTTGCGGGTTCATTGAACTTATGCATAGGGGTTGGCACACCTTTTCGTCTTGACTCTCCGGTAGAAAATTTGGGGCACTCTTTGAAGTTCTTTGTGTTGGTTGAGTAGATGAATCTGAGATTGTGTGATACATATCGTATAATCATGCCCGCGTATACTTGAGGTGACATTGGAGTATCTAGGTGACATTAGGGCTTTGGTTGATTTGTGTCTTAAGGTGTTATTCTAGTACGAACTCTATGATAGATCGAATGGAAAGAATAGCTTCATGTTATTTTACTACGGACTCTTGAATAGATCAATCAGAAAGGATAACTTTGATGTGGTTTCATACCCTACAATAATCTCTTCTTTTGTTCTCCGCTATTAGTGACTTTGGAGTGACTCTTTGTTGCATGTTGAGGGATAGTTATATGATCCAAGTATGTTATTATTGTCAAGAGAACTTGCACTAGTGAAAGTATGAACCCTAGGCCTTGTTTCCTAGCATTGCGATATCGTTTACGCTCACTTTTATCATTAGTTACCTTGCTGTTTTTATAATTTCAGATTACAATTACTCATATCTACCATCCATATTGCAGTTGTATCACCATCTCTTCGCCGAACTAGTGCACCTATACAATTTACCATTGTATTGGGTGTGTTGGGGACACAAGAGACTCTTTGTTATTTGGTTGCAGGGTTGCTTGAGAGAGACCATCTTCATCCTACGCCTCCCACGGATTGATAAACCTTAGGTCATCCACTTGCGGGAAATTTGCTACTGTCCTACAAACCTCTGCACTTGGAGGCCTAACAACGTCTACAAGGAGAAGGTTGCGTAGTAGACATCAAGCTCTTTTCTGGCGCTGTTGCCGGGGAGGTGAGTGCTTGAAGGTATATCTTTATATCTTGCTATTGAATCTTTTAGTTTCCTGTTTTATCACTAGTTTAGTCTATAAAATAAAACTACAAACAAATGGAATTGAGTTTGCCTCATATGCTTCATCTTTTTAATATCTTTCGTGAGAATGATGGAAAGGAAAATTGTGCTCAAGTGCTAGAAGAAGAAGTCTATAAAATGTCTGGCACTAAATCTTTGTATGATGAGCATGATTGCAATGTTGTTAGTATGAATTCCTTGAATATCCATGATGCTAATGATATGCAAAGCCACAAGCTTGGGGAAGCTATGTTTGATGAAGATGATATTTTTTGTTCCCCAAGTTTTGATGAGAAAATATATTATGATGATAGCATGCCTCCTATTTATGATGATTATTGTGATGACTTGTATTCTATTAAGAATAATGATAAGCATGAAACTTTTCATCATTATTTTAGTTTTCAATTGGATTATGCTTCACATGATAGTTATTTTGTTGAGTTTTCCCCCACTACTATTGTTGAGATTAAATTTGCTTATGTCGAGAGTAGTAAAACTATTAATAATAATGATGACCATGAAACTTGTCATCATTATTTTAGTTTTCAATTGGATTATGCTTCACATGATAGTTATTTTGTTGAGTTTTCCCCCACTACTATTGATGAGAATAAATTTGCTTATGTCGAGAGTAGTAAAATTCTTATGCAAGTAGATCATGAAAATAATGCTTTATGTGATGGTTATATTGTTGAATTCATTCATGATGCTACTGAAAATTATTATGAGGGAGGAACATATGCTTGTAGGAATTTCAATAATATCAAGTTTCCTCTCCATGTGCTTAAAGTTTTGAAGTGATGCTTGTTTTTGCCTTCCTATGCTAGTTGATTATTGTTCCCATAAGTTATTTGCTCACAAAATCCCTATGCATAGGGAGTGGGTTCAACTTAAATGTGCTAGTCATATGCTTCATGATGCTCCCATTATGTTTCAATTCTTATCTTTTATGTGAGCATCATTGTCATCATCATGCCTAGCTAGAAAGACATTAAAGAAAAGCGCTTGTTGGGAGACAACCCAATATTTACCCTTACTGTTTTTGTGTGTCCACATGATTTGCTATTGTAGTAATCATGTTTTATAGCTGTTGTTTCAAGAAAGTGCCAAGTAAGACCTTTAGGATAGCTTACGGTGATAGTTGTGTTGATCCTGCTGAAAATCAGAAACTTTTGCACCCAGTAAATTAGTTTTGATAATTCACATAAATGTTCTTTTGATATGGTAGAATTTGTGGAGTTACAGAAGTATTCGAGAGTTACAGATTACTACAGACAGTTCTGTTTTTGACAAATTCTGTTTTCTATTTGTAGTATCGCAGGGTATGAACCATATAGAAGTTGGAATGCAGTAGATATTACACCAATATGAATTTAGAATGAGTTCACAACAGTACCTAAGTGGTGATTTATTTTCTTATACTAACGGAGCTTACGAGTTTTCTGCTAAGTTTTGTGTTGTGAAGCTTTCAAGTTTTGGGTAAAGATTCAATGGACTATGGAATAAGGAGTGGCAAGAGCCTAAGCTTGGGGATGCCCAAGGCAACCCAAGGTAATATTCTAGGACAACCAAGAGCCTAAGCTTGGGGATGCCCCGGATAGCATCCCCTCTTTCGTCTTCATTCATCGGTAACTTTACTGGGAGCTATATTTTTATTCACCACAAGATATGTGTTTTGCATGGAGTGTCATTTTATTTTCTTTTGTTTTGCTTGCAATTTGAATAAAATACCAAGATCTGAAATTCTTAAATGTTAGAGAGTCTTCACATAGTTGCATAATTATTCAACTACTCATTGATCATCACTTATATTTTTCGGAGTAGTTTGTCGTTTGCTTTAGTGCTTCACTTATATCTTTTAGAGCACGGCGGTGGTTTTATTTTGTAGAAATTATTGATCTCTCATGCTTCACTTATATTATTTTGAGAGTCTTTTAGAAAAGCATGGTATTTGCGATGGTTATAAAATTGGTCCTACAATGATGGGCATCTAAGTTGGATATAATAAAAACTATCATAGGAAGTGATTTGGATGCTATGATCAATTTGATGCTTGATAATTGTTTTGAGATATAGAGGTGGTGATATTAGAATCATGCTAGTTGGGTAATTTTGAATTTAAGGAATACTTGTGTTGAAGTTGGCAAGTCCCGTAGCATGCACGTATGGTAAAAGTTGTGTAACAAATTTACTGCATGGGGTGCTCTTTTGATTGCCTTCCTTATTTGTGGAGGTCGGGGCGCGCGATGGTTAAATCCTACCAACCTCCCCCCTAGGAGCATGCATAGTAGTACTTTGCTTCGAGGGCTAATAAACTTTCACAATAAGTATATGAGTTATTTATGACTAATGTGAGTCCATGGATTATATGCACCCTTACCCTTCCATCATTGCTAGCCTCTTCGGTACCGTGCATTGCCCTTTCTCACCTTGAGAGTTGGTGCAAACTTCGCCGGTGCATCCAAAACCTGTGATACAATACTCTCTATCAAACATAAACCTCCTTATATCTTCCTCAAAACTGCCACCATACCTACCTATTATGGCATTTCCATAGCCATTCCGAGATATATTTCCATGCAACTTTCCACCGTTCCGTTCATCATGACACATTTCATCATTGTCATATTGCTTTTGCATGATCATGTAGTTGACATCGTATTTGTGGCAAAGCCACCTTCATAATTTTTCATACATGTCACTCTTGAATCATTACATATCCCGGTACACCGTCGGAGGCATTCATATAGAGTCATATTTTGTTCTAGTATCGAGTTGTAATTCATGAGTTGTAAATAAATAGAAGTGTGATGATCATCATTATTAGAGCATTGTCCCCTATAAAAAAAGAAAGGCCAAGGAGAAAGGCCAAATAAAAAATGGAAGGCCCAAAAAAAGAAAAGAAAAAAGGGGGACAATGTTACTATCTTTTTCCACACTTGTGCTTCAAAGTAGCACCATGTTCTTCATATAGAGAGTCTCATATGCTGTCACTTTCATATACTAGTGGGAATTTTCATTATAGAACTTGGCTTGTATATTCCAACGATGGGCTTCCTCAAAATGCCCTAGGTCTTCGTGAGCAAGCAAGTTGGATGCACACCACTTAGTTTGTTTTGTTGTGCTTTCATACATTTATAGCTCTGGTGCATCCCTTGCATGGCAATCACTACTCCTCATGTTGACATCGATTGATGGGCATCTCCATAGCTCCTTGATTAGCTTCGTCAACATGAGACTTTCTCCTTTTTTGTCTTCTCCACACAACCTCCATCATCATATTCTATTCCACCCATAGTGCTATATCCATGGCTCACGCTCATGTATTGCGTGAGAATTGAAAAAAGCTAAAGCGCGTTAAAAAGTAAGAACCAATTGCTTGACTGAAACCGGGGTTGTGCATGATGGGAGTATTTTGTGTGATGAAAATTAAGCATAGCCTAACTATATGATTTTGTAGGGATGAACTTTCTTTAGCCATGTTATTTTGAGAAGACATAATTGCTTTGTTACTATGTTTGAAGTATTATTATCTCTTATGTCAATATGAACTTTTATTTTGAATCATTTGGATCTGAACATTCATGCCACAATAAAGAAAATTACGTTGAGAAATATGCTAGGTAGCATTCCACATCAAAAATTCTGTTTTTATCATTTACCTACTCGAGGACGAGCAGGAATTAAGCTTGGGGATGCTTGATACGTCTCCAACGTATCTATAATTTTTTATTGTTCCATGCTATTATATTACCCGTTTTGGATGTTTATGGGCTTGACTTTACACTTTTATATTATTTTTGGGACTAACCTATTAATCGGAGGCCCAGCCCAAATTGTTGTTTTCTTGCCTATTATAGTGCTTCAAAGAAAAGGAATATCAAACGGAGTCCAAACGGAATGAAACCTTCGGGAGAGTTATTTTTGGAATGGAAGCAATCCAGGAGACTTGGAGTAGACGTAAGGGAAGCTTCGAGGTGGCCAAGAGGCAAGGAGGCGCGCCCCACCCCCTAGGCGCACCCCCACCCTCGTGGGACCATCGTGGCTCCCCTGACCGACTTCTTTCACCTATATATATATCCATATTCCCTAAAAACATCCAGGAGCACAATAGATCGGGAGTTCCGCTGCCGCAAGCCCCTGTAGCCACCAAAAACCAATCAGGACCCTATTCCGGCACCCTACTGGAGGGGGGATCCCTCCCCAGTGGCCATGTTCATCATCCCGGCGCTCTCCATGACGAGGAGGGAGTAGTTCACCCTCGGGGCTGAGGGTATGTACTAGTAGCTATGTGTTTGATCTCTCTCTCTCTCTCTCGTGTTCTTGAGGTGATACGATCTTGATGTATCGCGATCATTGCTATTATAGTTGGATCTTATGATGTTTCCCCCCCACCCCTCTACTCTCTTGTGATGGATTGAGTTTTCCCCTTGAAGTTGTCTTGTCGGATTGAGTCTTTAAGGATTTGAGAACACTTGATGTATGTCTTGTCGTGCTTATCTGTGGTGACAATGGGATATTCACATGATCTACTTGATGGATGTTTTGGTGATCAACTTGCGGGTTCATTGAACTTATGCATAGGCGTTGGCACACGTTTTCGTCTTGACTCTCCGGTAGAAACTTTGGGGCACTCTTTGAAGTTCTTTCTGTTGGTTGAATAGATGAATCTGAGATTGTGTGACGCATATCGTATAATCATGCCCACGGATACTTGAGGTGAAATTGGAGTATCTAGGTGACATTTGGGTTTTGGTTGATTTGTGTCTTAAGGTGTTATTATAGTATGAACTCTATGATAAATCGAACAGAAAGAATAGCTTCGTGTTATTTTACTATGGACTCTTGAATAGATCAATCAGAAAGGATAACTTTGAGGTGGTTTCGTACCCTACAATAATCTCTTCGTTTGTTCTCGCTATTTGTGAATTTGGAGTGACTCTTTGTTGCATGTTGAGGGATAGTTATATGATCCAAGTATGTTATTATTGTCGAGTGAACTTGCACTAGTGAAAGTATGAACCCCAGGCCTTGTTTCCTAGTATTGCAATATCGTTTACGCTCACTTTTATCATTTGTTACCTTGCTGGTTTTACAATTTCAGATTACAATTACTCATATCTACCATCCATATTGCACTTGTATCACCATCTCTCGCCGAACTAGTGCACCTATACAATTTACCATTGTATTGGGTGTGTTGGGGACACAAGAGACTATTTGTTATTTGGTTGCAGGGTTGCTTGAGTGAGACCATCTTCATCCTACGCCTCCCACGGATTGATAAACCTTAGGTCATCCACTTGAGGGAAATTTGCTACTGTCCTACAAACCTCTGAACTTGGAGGCCCAACAATGTCTACAAGGAGAAGGTTGCATAGTAGACATCATCTATCCACCCCGTTTACTATGGTGCGCACCATCATGCGCGCTTCCCCAAAGTTTTAAATCCCATGAGATCCGAGAACCGCAGACTAACCAATCGCGCCGAAGATTTTGTAACATATAAACACTCGAAGACTGCCAGTACTAGTTCACTCGACGACCTTTGAATCGATCAAGGTGACTAGAATACAGTTGAAGTTTCAGCTTGATTCCCGAACTCAGTAAGAATGCCTACGAAGCATAAAAGTCAGGACATGATCAACTTGAACTCTCTTTTCACTCGGACCTCAATCCACTCGGGGGGCTAATGATGATGCCATGGACCTAGGATAGGGTCATAGGCCTGACCTATACGCTGTACCCAAGGTCACTACCCTAGAATCAAGGACATTCAAAGTATAACAAGAAATATCGACTGAAGTAACCATGGAGTGCGATCTACTCGACCAACTACCTCACTCGGATACCTCCAGCTCCATTCGACCAAGATGAAGTCACTCGACCATACAAGAAACCACTCGGAGTACAGAAGATCTAGAGTCACTCAGGATGGCAACGGTTAGGCGTTCACTTTGTAGTCTTATAGGTCATTGATAGCTCTTTATAGCTCGCGTTACAAGTAACGCCATGCCTTAGTGTACACTGAACTCTGTAACAGGGGACAGCTGGGATCTTGGCGCACTCTATATAAGACACCCCCCCTCCTCTGGCACAAGGGTTCGCACCCCCTGTAACACACACTTATATTCCAGTCGACTGCCTCAGGGCACCAAGATGTAGGGCTTTTACCTCCTCCAAGAGGGGCCTGAACTCGTAAACTCGTGTGTACAGCCTCGCCGTAGCTAGGGCCTTGCCTCCTCATACGTACCCCCTACTATTACTGTCAGACTTAGTACAACGACCCTACCTGATGATGAAACTTTGGCTAGGCAAATAACCTGGAGGTCTAAGTCAATGACCATTGTCAATGGCGAGTTACACCGATGTAGTGGTACAGCTGTGTTTCAGCAATGTATTTCTCCTTAGGAGGGCCGTGAGATTCTAAGGGAGATCCATGAAGGAGATTTCGGCCATCATGCCAGCTCTAAGTCTCTCATTGCTGAGGCCTTTCGTCACGGGTTTTATTGGTTAACTGCTCACGCTGATGCGGAGGATCTGGTTAGCAAGTGTGATGGCTGTCAGAAATTTTCCAAATGAGCTCATGTGCCGGCTCAAGAATTGAGGATGATTCCAATTACTTGGCCGTTTGCATTCTGGGGGCTGGATGTGTTGGAACTTTTAAAAGATCCAAGGACAAGAAGACCCACCTTTTGGTGGCAGTTGACAAGTTCACAAAGTGGGTTGAGGCAGAGCCAGTCAGCAAATGTGAGGCGGTAACGGCGGTTCAATTCAATAAAAAGGTGATTTCCCGCTTTGGTTATCCTCATACAATCATAACTGATAATGGCACTAACCTGTCTAAGGGTGCTATGAAAGAATTCTATCAACAACAGCATATTAGTCTTGATGTGTCATCAGTGGCTCACCCCCGGTCCAATGGTCAAGCTGAAAGGGGCAATCAAGAAATCTTGAGAGGTATAAAACCCAGGCTTATGGTCCCTTCACAGAGGATGTCGGGTTGTTGGGTTGAGGAGTTACCCTCTCTGCTTTGGATTATCAATACTATCCCCAACAGATCCATGGGTTATACGCCTTTCTTCATGGTTTATGGAGTAGAGGCTGTTCTCCCTAGTGACATCCGTCATGACTCGCCCCGTGTGACGGCTTATGTTGAAGCTGATAATGAAAAGGCACGTCAAGATGCTCTTGACTTGTTGGATGAAGAGCGCGACTTTCCAGCGGCTCATTCGGCAAAATACCAACAAGATCTGCACCGTCATCATAGCCGCCAGGTTAAGACCCGGACCTTTCAAGAAGGTTACTTGGTGCTGCAACTCATCCAGGATCAGACATATATGCACAAACTATCCCCACCTTCGGAAGGACCCTTTGTGGTCAGCAAAAACTTGAACAATGGATCATACTACCTCATTGATGTTCGAGACCACAAGGACTCACGCAGATCAGAGGAGGAGACCTGCCGAACTTGGAACATTGCTCATCTTCGGCCTTATTACACGTGAGCCATTGGCTCCTGTGTTGTACATATTTTTCATTCATGTATATATTATGATCCTGTATAATAAAGCCGGCATCCCTGATAATTCAAGGCCTCTGTCGTTTCATTTCTGAGTACTTGAGTCTTTATTGTCAATTCATAAGATCACTTGGGGGCTTCCCGCTCATTGAGCATAGCTTTGACTACCCTATTGATCCGACTTATATACCTTGTTGCAAATTCTTGGGGCTTATTTCCCAAGTTAAAGGTTACCAAAGAGAGCTTGCAATGCACAGTTCAAACATAAGTATCCTGCCTTAAAGGCTCAATTTATGTCACTTGGGGGCTCCCTGTTCAATGAGCATAGCTTTTGTTAACCCTGTTTGATTGGCTGGTATGCCAGGTGTAAATCACCAAAAATTTGGTTTATCCTGCCTTGTTAGTATGCCACTCCGCCCAGGTAATCCTGGAATGACCCGTCGTACTCATGGTAGTCAATCTTACAAAGACCCTGAACTTGTCTAAAGTTAAAATGGTGGTTAGTCATGTGAGTCCCGACTTACAGGTTTGATTGAAAGATTAATTCAGTGGTTGTGCAGCCCATGAACATCACTTGATTTTGAGGCTTGGTAGCCTATGAAAGCCTTGTTTTTCTGTTTTGTTCTTTTCTGAACAGCCTTTTGAATTTATGTCTTTGTTCCGTATTGATATATCATTTAAAAACAATTCAGGACATGTAGCCTTGATCTTTATGACTCATGTTTGAGCATAGTTATGGGTTTTTGCTAACCCACCCTGGTTTTGGACGTTAAGTCGCCCGTATATTTGAGCATATTTAAAGGTTCTGCTAACCCAGCCTGGCTTTGCACTTTAAGTCGCCAGTATGCTTTGATTGTGCAATTGAAATTATCCTCACTGCATATGGTGGTGTAAGCCGGCAGTATGAACTACGTTCACAGGTATGGTTTGCCAGTTATGTGAAAATGCGAGGCTTAATAACCCGCCCTGGTTATGGACTTTAAGTCACCAGAATATACTATTTTGAATATTATGACCCACCCGGGTGTAAGCTGTCAGGGCACATATTGTTCACTTGTGTGCAGGTCACACAACAATACTTGTTATAACCCGTTTGATGGATAAATGTGATGAAGTACAACCTATGGGTCTTTAAGCATCAGAACGGCGGTCAACATATCCAAACGACAAAACATGCACGATGGCATGGAAGATCATTGTTTTTAACTAGCCGATTACAAGGCTATCATCAGGCCCGAGTGGTTCAAAGTTTTTTCAACAAAATATGGCGCCATGCTTAGAGAGTCGCCCTTCAGATCAATTGTGCTCATGCTGAGTGGATGATTCTGGGTTAGCCTGTGCAGTTGATGCCCGTTAATGCTTGGAATTTGGCTTCGTCATCTATGAGTTCAAACGGGTCAACTTTAGGGGCAAAGGTACGCTTACATGCTCGTGGGGTTAGATCAACAGCTTCATAAGTCAGAGCTTTTACTCTTGAGTTTTCTTCCGTATAAGCCACCTGATATCGACAAACGTTAGTCTCTTCGGCGAGTTTGCTGACTAATGGACGCACCTCCCTCACGCATACAGCAAAGTCCTCTGTGGTAAAGAGAGACCCGTCCTCCTTATAGCTCGGGCAGCCAGTGGCCAGCTCTGCTCTCTACGCGTTTGCCCGGCTCAAGGCAGTAATGCCGTTGGCCGATACGTCCATTTTGCATCATGCTTTTATATTGATATTTATTGCATTATGGGCTGTTATTACACGTTATGTCACAATACTTATGGATATTCTCTCTTATTTTACAAGGTTTACACAAAGAGGGAGAATGCCGGCAGCTGGGATTCTGGGCTGGAAAAGGAGCAAATATTGGAGACCTATTCTGCACAGCTCCAAAAGTCCTGAAACTCCAAGAAAGTCATTTTTGGAATTAATGATTATTATTGATCGGAAGAAATACCAGAGGGGGCCCACACCCTGGCCACGAGGTGGGGGGCACCCGCTCTTATAGGGCGTGCCACCCTGCCTCGTGGGCCCCCTGGTGGCCCTCCGGTGCCCATCTTCTGCTATATGAAGTCTTTTACCCTGGAAAAAATCATAAGCAATCTTACGGGAGAAACTCCGCGGCCACGAGGCGGAACATTGGCAGAAATCTAGGGCTCCAGCGGAGCTGTTCTGCCGAGGAAACTTCCCTCCGGGAGGGGGAAATCATCACCATCGTTATCACCAACGATCCTCTCGTCGGGAGGGGGTAAATCTCCATCAACATCTTCACCAGCACCATCTCCTCTCAAACCCTGGTTCATCTCTTGTATCCAATCTTTGTACCAAAACCTCAGATTGGTACCTATGGGTTGCTAGTAGTGTTGATTACTCCTTGTAGTTGATGCTAGTTGCACTAAAAAAAGAGACACATCCATGACATTTTGGGCCGAACGAAAAATTTTCTGTCATACATATGACACTTCTATGACGATAATTGTGACAAAACCCGGTATCATCATAGATGTGGTGGGCTCCTACTTCTATGGCAAAAAATCATGACAGAAAAATGGGCTTTTCTTCCTGGGCGGGCAAGAGACGCAGCTGCATGACATTCTTTGGGCCGTCCATGATTGAAAAAACCGTGGTAGAAGTGAGGGCGAGGAAAATTCAGGGAGTTCCCGGTTACGGTGGGTGGTCGGGGGCCGAGCGATGCGTGTTTCTCTCGTACATGTATGGGCGTGTGTGCGAGGCGTTGGCTCTAATTGAACCCAAGCGAGGCGTTGGGCTCTAACTGAACCCGGGCGATTGCACTGCAGGCTATGTGGTACTGAACCCGAGTGATCGATCGATGGCTATTAACTGAACCCGATCGAGCAATTCCTTCGCTACTGCTGCTAACTGAAGCCGATCGATGCTGCCTCTCTGGATGAACACTGAGCATTGCGGGGGGGGGGGGGGTTGGATGAACAGTGAGCGGTGGGGGTAGATGAACAGGACCCCGTGGCATTGCCTCGATCGAGTCGGTTGGGGATGGACGAACAGGACCCTGTGGCGTTGCCTCGATCGAGCTGGTTGGGGATTGAGGAACAGGACCCCGTGGAGGGCTGGACGAACAGGAAGACCCCGTTGAGGGCTGGATGAATAGTAGATGGTGGAGGGGTGGTTGAACAGTAGCCGGTGGAGTAGCGCGCGCTGGAGGCTGGATGAACAGGAGCCTGTGGAGGCTGGAGGAGGTCGACGGTAGCCCGTGGAGGCTGCAGGAGGTCGATGGTGGAGATGAACAGTATCTCGTGGAGTTCCGTTTTGCGGTACGCCACACCCCTCCCGACCAACAGGACCCCCATTTTGACCGTAGGAGGTCTGTTTCCTCCGTTTTGCGGAACGCCAGACCGCTCCCGATGAACAAGATCCCATTTCAAACGTGGCCTGTCAAACACAAGGCCGTATCCTCCATTCTGCGGTACACCAGGCCTCGTTTCCATCGCCTGTTCTGTCCAAGCCCTCCCGATGAACACGACGACGCATTTCGTTCCGACCCAGCCGGTTGGATCCCCATGAACACGACGACGACGTTGTTTCTCCGTTCTGACCTAGCCATGTACACGAGCCCAGGCCGTACGTATGCACGAGTAGACATTCGAGACCCCGCCCATATGTAAACATGCGTGGCCATATTTTCTTTCTTGCACACTGGCCGCTGTACGTACGTGTACATGCTACGTGAGAGCCTCTACTATGACACGTGCACCTCTACATCCACCAGTATGTAGGTACACATTCGCGACCAGAATGACAACGCTACGTACGCTTCGTCCAGGTGGGTCTCGATTGTCAGGCACTTCCTTGCATGCAAAGATGTAGCTGGTGGGTCCCAGAAGTCAGGGGCGAATCATTTTTTTTTGCCTGGACGCACTTCCTTGCGTGTGAAGGTGTAGCTGGTGGGTCCCAGCAGTCAGGAGGAAACGTTTTTTTCGCGAAATACAGTGGCCCGTCTGGTGGGTCCCTGCTGTCAGGTGGAGGTATCATTATTTTCTGCGTAATAAGGAGGCACTTCCTTACTGCGGCCATGGACCCAGCTATCAGCCTCTCCACGTACAGTCCACGTCCGATGGAAGTCATTCCTTGACCACGTTAACCATGCTGCACCGAGAGCACCAGGGCGGTGGATGACGGCGAGGCTAGGAAGGGGACGACGTGGAGCCGGGGAAGACGCGGCAGTGGATGCCCACGCGGAGAGGAGTATGAGGGTTCACTCATTCGGCTGCGGTGTGAGGCTATCATCACCGTAGAATAACAGGGGGTGTGGGTGAGTAGAGGGATGGCCTGGCCAGCGGTGAGAGTAGTAGGGGGCGGTGAGGCCTCCGCGGCATCACAGCCGGCCACGGGCAGTAGGAGCATGCGGCACGACCGGTGCTGCTTTGGGAGGCTGGAGTAAGAAGACCAGAGGTTGAAGAAGCACTACGGCCGTTGGATGGACATCCTACGGTCACTGGAGCTAGAATCGTTCATATTGACTAAGTTGACAAAGCCCTCCGTCCCCATCAACTTAGTAGGCCCACAAGTAAGCCTCCCACGAAGGTCGGTCCCAGCTAGCAGGGGGAGTATTCATTTTTTTGTGCGTAATAAGGAGGCACTTCCGGTGGGTCCGAGCTGACAGCGGGGGGAACATCTTTTTCACGAAATACGGTGGCCCGTCCGGTGGGTCCCTTCAGTCAGGGGGGAAACGTGTTTTTCGCGAAATAAGGTGGCCCATCCGATGGGTCCCTCCTGTCAGGTGGAGGAATAATTATTTTGCGCGTAATAAGGACGAACATCCTTATGGCCGCCTGGACCCAGCTGTCAGCCTCTCCACGTACAGTACTCTTCCGATGGAAGTTGGTCGTTGACCACATTGACCACGTCGCGCCGAGAGCACCAGGGCGGTGGACGACGGCGAGGCCTAGGAAGGGGATGACGCGGTGCCGGGGAAGACGCAGCAGTGGAAGCCCACGCAGAGAGGAGTACGTGGGTTGTCTGGTTCGGCTGCGGTGTGACGCTGCCATCGCTGCAGAATAACAGGGGGTGTGGGTGAGTAGAGGGATGGCCTAGCCAGTAGTGGGAGTAGTACGGTGCGGTAAGGCCTCCGCGGCATCACAGCCGGCCACGGGAGGCAGGAGCACGCGGCACGATTGGCGCTGCTTTGGGCGGCTGGAGCAAGAAAACCAGAGGTTGAAGAAGCACTACGGCCGTTGGATGGACATCATACGATCACTGCAGTTAGAATCATTTATATTGACTAAGTTGACAAAGCCCTTGGTACGCGTCAACTTAGTAGGCCCACAGCTCGGATTTGGCAGAGAACATATAGCCCATTTGCGATCTGTAAGAATGTACAGCCCATTTTTTAATTCTAATGGAATTTACTATAGCCCATTTACAGTTTGTTAAAAGTACAGTCCAACTTCTAGCTAGGACAACGATTAATAATTTCAAGCAACCGCTCAAAACAGAATTCAAAAAAATTCCCACATTTTGATGGGATCCGAAATATTTTTATTCGAAATTTCTAGTGAGGTTAAATATAATTTCAAAATAAAGTTGTATTACATTAAAATCCAACGAAATATTGCGCGCACAAGTAACGAAATTAAAATTTTCAAATTCCAAAACTAATATATTTTTCAAACTAATTACGCGTTTGGTGCATAGATACTGCCCAATTATTATAATTACATCCCATTTATTATTTCTTAAAGTCCATTTTCTTATTAAACCTAATGCATACCTCCTAGGAAAGTTTGTAGCCCAGCGGGGCGGAGAATAACAAGTTGACCCGGATATTGTGTACAACTGTCGGCCCAGTTGCATTGCTGATGTTGAAAAAAAGGCCTGTATAGTACAGTACAACCTAACATGGCTACTTAGCCCACATTCACCGACGCCGGAAAGGCCCAAACAAGGTTTCTGTACAACTTTTTGAAGTCACTGAGCTCAATTAATAACTTAAGAAAAAAGTTAGATTACAGTGGAACCTAATTAAAAGCTATCACGAGCAAATAAATATTTCAACGGGTCCCACTTGCGCGTGTGTGCGTGTGTGTGTGTGTGTGTGTGTGTGAGAGAGAGAGAGAGATAGAGAGAGACCCATCGGTCGATGCTCGTAAATACATCTTTCAGCCATATAAATTGATGATGCTCAGTAAAAACTTATATAGTTGACACAATCATATAGAACATCATTGTCGGAGTAATGGGCCATGGGTAGGCTGACCCAGGACCCAAGATCTTTCAAGACATCGGGGCAGGCCGTGCCCTCGGCGAAGTCCCAAGAAGGCGACCTTCGAGAAGGCCGAGTCCCAGTGGTGACCTTCGAGAAGGCCGAGCCCAGTTGGCGACCGAGAAGGCGAGTCCTAGCTGGCGACCTTCGAGAAGGCGAGTCAGTGGCGACCTTGAAGAAGGCCGAGTCCCAGTGGCGACCTTCAAGAAGCAAGAGCCCTCGATGGCGACCACAGAGCAGAGCCAACTCGAACTGCGACCTCTCAAAGGGCCGGTGTGAGAGTCGGCCCGCGACCTTCACGAAGACCGATCGCAGGTACAACCCGTCGTGGCTGTCCCCTCGGATCCACGGGAAGAGGGCATGGCTACAGTGAGCCGCGTCACCAAGAGATCTCCGGTGAGGCGCGACACTGTTGCCATGCCTCCCTTGACCTCAGCCACGCAGTGCACGAGCCTTTGTGCACGACGGCGGCAAGTGCGGCCCGAGAGAAGGCGGCGGAGAGTCAAGGCGACCTGCGAGTCGGCCTCCCAGTCGGCCGCCTCCCAGCCGAGGCCCCACAAGCCATAAACCAGATTGGACGGGAGTGGCGGCGGTGATCACTGACAGACGGCGGCCTTTGTTTCCACGACCCCATGACCAAGCTGCGTCATCAAAACCTTGCACGATGTTACGCACATCATGAGACCCGCCCATCGGCGGGCCCTGGCCGGCAGGAAGGGCGGCCGCAGAGAGGCCCGACGCGCTGGGGCCACGCCCATTCAGATTACCATTGTACCCCGGGTAGGCCTATATAAACCCCGGGGCACCCATGCAAAGGTTAAATACGATAGGTTTTAGACACATAGCGAAGGGAAAGAGCTAGCCTTGCTCCTCCTGCCTCCACACAGCTCGAGGAGCACCGTTGTACTATCACCCCATAGTGATCATGCGGAGACCCCATGAGCAGCGATGAGGGTGTTATCTCCTCGAGAGCCCGAAGCTGGGTAAGATTAGCGGCGTGCATGTCTTCGCCTCATCCGTTTCGAGCACCGCGACGTTCTACTCGCCCCCACCATGATAAGCCACCCGTTGGCATATGTCGCATCAACCCCGACATTTGGCGCCCACCGTGGGGCGAGGTGCACCGTCGTCTGGAGATCATTGCGGGCGGGAACCCTATTCCTCCTGGCGAAGTGCAGCCAGCCCGGCTCGCCAGATGGAGTCTGCATCGGCAGCCTTGCTGGCGGCCCAAGCCGCCAAGCGCGCGCAGCGGCCTCGCCGAACTCATCGGCGAATGCGCCTATCCGACGAGCCAGCGCCGAAAGCGCGGGCGTGGTGGCCCCGAGAACCTCTCGCGGGCCTCCTCGACCAACTTCAAGTCGCGGCGAGCCCGCCGAGACTTGGAGTCCATAAACTCCTCCGACCCAATGTTGGTCGACTCCGGCGCCGATCGCTGAATACCTTCCCCACCAACGTGGTGGTTTCTGACGAGCCGCTTACATGCGAGGAGAGCGGCGGAAGCGCCGTCGCGGAGGTGCTCGTCGCCGGCCCGGGCGAGCACTCGGTGAAAACGCCGAGACCCGCTTCTGCGGCCTGCGGAGACCTGTCGCGCCCCTCCAGGAGGACGCGGACGCGAAGATCTTTGGAAGCGCCGCCTTCAGCTCATTGAAGGCGCCAAGAAGCGGCAAGCATGAGGCGCTTGTCGAAGCGTATCAGCGAGATGGACCGCTGGCCAGGCGGCTCGCCGGCTCGACCGGGCGAGCCGTCTCGGCGTGGTCGAGAGCAGCGCCGCCATCGCCGATCTGTCGGGCGAAACGCCCGTGTACGCCACTCTGCGGAGAACATCCGCCGCCCAAGCAGCGCATCAAGAGCTGAGGAACCTCGGCGGTGAAAAGCGCCGTGTGATGGCGGAGCGAAGTCTAGCAGCTCCTCGGCGCGTTGCTGCGCAAAACGCAGCGGCGGCAGCGCCGCCGCAGCAACGAAGAATGACGACTTACCCCTCGCCGAGATCAAAGCGCGACCTCCGGACGCCGACCTGGCGGAGTCCATGAGGCGAGAAGGAGCGGCTGTGAGCCTGCCGGACTCGCATCTCCATCGGCGTGACCAAGATGGCCGCCCAGAGCGGTGGAGCGGCGAGATGATTATCTGCCTCCCCGCCCGAGAAAACGGCGAGTCTCCCGCCGCTGTCGAGCATCCGACTCTCGGAGATCGCCTTGTCGCCGCGCCGGAGTCGGAGAAAACGATGCCCGCCACCGGATCGACCGACTCCACGAATCCTGGCGTTAGAAGAAGAAGACGGTGGGTCCGCCTTGTTTGGGCCCCGCACGAGACGAAGCCCTTCCCCAAGGGTTCCACGCTCCCTCGCGATACACCCAAGTACACCGGCTCCGTGAAGCGGAAGATTGGTGATAGACTACTCCACGGCCGTCGGCGACGCTTAGCGGCAACAAGCGAAGTCGCCGTCAAGTATGTTCCCCTCATGCTCGAGGCACGGCCGGACATGGCTGAACAACTGAAGCCCGCAGCATCAACAGCTGGGTCGACTTCATGAAGCCTTCATTCGCAACTTCACCGGACGCGTACAAGCGACCTCCCAAGCCGCGCCGGCTCTCCCCAGCGTGCAAGGCCCCGAGGAATCGACGCGACTATCTCACGCGGCTGGGCGAAGCTCGAAACCTCTGCGAGGGCGCACGAGTGCAGGCCATTGAGTACTTCACGGCCGGGTGCCGAGGGCACCCTCCTCAAGCACAAGCTCCTCTGCGACGAGCGAAACCATCGATCGAACTTGCTAGTCATAGTCTGACAAGTCCGCCACGGCCGACTCCTCTATGAAGGCGGAGGTCCAAGTCAGCGCGCTGGCAAAGTGACTCCCAGAGCACCCGAGCGCCGGTTGGAGATGCCGGCCGGCGGCAGCAATGTAACGACAACAAGCGCCAAGGCCCCCACCGACTTCCAACAATCGGCGGGTCGCAGAAGAGAAGATCAGCAGCGAGAGGGCAGCCTCGGCCAAGCGGCGTAGAAGGCGGCAAGTCAATTGGTTGCGGCTTTCTCTTATGAGCAGACTCTGGATGGTCCTTGCAAGTTTCACGGCGCCGGGCCGTCGAACCACACCACGAAAGTGCCAGCGGCTCGTCCGGGATCGCCAAGGAGGCGGCCTCCGTCGCCTCCGCCGCCCTCCGCGGCCGGCGGTTCGGCCCGGTCGGCGCGGTTCAAGACGAGTTCCCGTAAGAGCACGGAGCATCACGTAGTGTTCACCGATCTGGCAGATGATCGGCGCAGCAGCGCCAACAGCAGAAGAAGTCAGCGATGGCGCAGAAGCCCCGAGTTCATGCATTGGTCAGAAGCCTATCGGTGAGTCGGGCAGATCACCCGAGAGGTGATGCGAGTCGGGCTCTTCACGCCTTGGTTCTCGGAGCAACCTTGGCCATCGACAAGCGGGCCGCCCGTTTCTCGGGTCACGATAGAGCGGAGGCAGCAGCATAAACATCTGTACAAGGATACCATGGGCTTCGGAATCGGCGGAGGCAGCTGCAGAGCAGCCGCACGCGTGTTCCATGGAATCGTGCCGGCCTCTCCTGTTCGCCGATTGGCAAGATCACGATAGGCGTCCTCTTCGGAGACAAAGATCACTTCCGCCGAGAGCCGATCTGGTTCGAGGTGGTGGATTTGGAAACCCGTACCACTGCTGCTAGGTTGGCCTGCCTGGCCAAATTCATGGCGGTTCCCCACTACACCTACCTCAAGATGAAGATGCCGACCTCAAGGGATCGACCGTTGCGGCGACTATAAGAAGTCGTCGCTTGCGCTGCCGAGAGCAATCGGCTGGCGAGTCTCCGGTGATCGCGTCGAGCGGCGGCTCCTAGATCGCGTCGTGGCGATGGCTGGGAAGCAGCCGAGATGTTGCCCGACCTCAAGGAGTCGGGCGGAAGGATCATTCAAGCGGCTAAAGAAACCAAGAAGATACCCTTGGACCCGGAGCACCCAGAGTCACGCTGTCATGGGCAGCGCCTTGACATTAAATAGGAAGGCGAGCTCGTTGATTTCCTCCGTGAGAATCGGGACATCTTCGCATGGTCCCCCAAGGACATGCAGTGTACCGACGGAATTCGCCGAGCACAAGCTACATGTCGGGACAGATGTGAAGCCGGTCGAGCAGCCCTTGCGCCGCTGTCGAAGAAGAAGAGAAGAGTCGTGGGAGAAGAGATAGCCCGGCCCCGGCGGCGGATTCATCATGGAGGTGTTTTTTCGGAATGGTTGGCCAACCTGTCTTTGGTGCTTCAAGAAGAACAAGCAGTGGCGGATGTGCATCGACTAAACCAGCCTCAACAAAGCCTGCCCGAAGGACCCGTTTGCGCTGCCAAGGATTGATCAGGTGATAGACTCCACAGCCGGATGCGAGCTGTTGAGCTTCTTGGATGCATACTCAGGATATCACCAGATCAAGCTGAATCCAGCGGACCGGCTGAAGACCGCATTCATCACGCCGTTCGAGCTATACGCTACCGACGATGACGTTAAAGCGAGGAATGCTGGCGCCACCTTTCAGCGTTGCATGCAGAAATGCCTCCTCAAGCAACTCGGCAGGAATGCCCATGTTTATGTGGATGATGTGGTGGTAAAGACGGAGAAGCGTGGGACGCTGCTAGAGGATCTTAAAGAGACCTTTGAGAATCTGCGCCGATTCGGATCAAGCTCAACCGGAGAAATGCGTGTTCGGGTCCCAGCCGCCAACTCCTTGGTTTTTGGTCTCCAGCGGAATAGAGTGCAACCCGTGAAGATCGAGGCCATAGAGAGGATGGAGGTACCCAGTGATTGTTGGATGTGCAAAAGTTCACCGCTGCTTGGCTTCAATAAGCCGATTCATCATCGGTGGCGAGAAAGCTCGCCATTGTATCAACTGATGAAGAAGACCACTTTTTCGAGTGGAACCACAAAGGCGATGAGGCATTTCTCAAGCCCGAAGAAGATCTTGGCGACTTCCCTGTGTTGGCGGCCGACTCCCAAAGAGCCCATGCTCCTGTACATCGCCGCCACCAACCGGGTAGTCAAGACAGATTATAGTAGTCGGCGCAAGGAGGAAGGCAATATGCTCCGGTCGAGAGACCAGTATATTACTGGCGAGGTAATCTTGTCGACCTCAAGCAGAACTACCCTCACTACGGAAGATGTGCTTCTGGCGTGCATTTTGCCGCCAAGAAGTCAAGCCCTACTTTCAAGAGCATCCAATCTTTGTGGTTTGCACCGCCCCACTCGCCGAGATCATCGGAAGTCGAGATGCTTCGGCCGAGTGGCCAAGTGGGCTATCGATCTAGCTCTACACAATCTACTACCAACCTCAAGACCGCCATCAAGTCGCAGCGCTGGCCGACTTCCTCGTCGTCGGGCGAAACTTCGAGACTTGCCGCTGCGCCCAACTCTACTCATTGGCGATTGCATTTCGACGGCTCCAAGATGCGCCCGGCCGAGCCGGGCGGCGTGCCCTCACCTCCCCCAAGGGCGACAAGCTCAAATACGTGCTGCAAATCCACTTCGCCGCCTCCAACAACGTCGCCGAATATGAAGCACTCGTCCACGGGCTCCGGCTTGCCAAGGAACTCGGCATTCGCCGGATCCTGTGCTATGGAGACTCCGATTTGGTGGTTCAGCAGTCATCCGGCGACTGGGACGCCAAGGACGCAAACATGGCAAGCTACCGCTTCTTGGTGCAGCAGCTCAGCGGATATTTTCAAGGATGCGAATTCCTCCACGTACCAAGAAACGACAACGATCAAGCGACGATGGCGCGTAGTAGGCTCCACTCGCCAGCGATACCTTCTGGCGTCGCCTTCAGCGCCTCCTCAAGCCGCCTATCAAGCCCTCACCGAATCCGACTCCATTTTCGTGTCGCTCCCCGAGATAGTCGGATCCGACTCCAAGACCCCAGCAAGCGACCTCAAGAAAGCCTGGCCGGCCGGGATCGCGCATGGCTTCGGGATCTGCAAGGCCGGCTGGGACTACGCCAATGCCCGAACTCACGCCACCGCCCGTAGATTCCTCAATTCAGCAAGCGGCAGAGAGGTCCAACCCGCCGCCTCCCAGCCCAGCCACCCTTGTCCAAGTCACTGTGGCAATCAAGAGATAAGCAGCACCTTCATGGGCACAGCCCATCCTCAAGTTCCTAGTCAACAAGGAGTTGCTGCCAGATGAGACTGGCTCGGCAAGTACAACGCCGAGCGGCAGCCTACACCATAGTCAACAGAGAATTAGTCGGGCCTTGCAGCGCCATTGGTGTCCACCAACAGCCTGAGAAGAATGAGCAAGGCCAGCGATCCTCAAAGACATCCATCGTATGAGTGTGGTCACCATGCGGCCTCGAGGGCTCATGGCCAAAGCCTTCAAGACGGTTTCTTTTGGCCGATCGCCTGGAAGAAGCTAAAGAACTAGTCAAGAAGTGCAAGGTGCCAAGTGTTCGCTCCAAGCCCCTTCACCGAGCCACACAAGACAATACCCATCGCCTAGCCCTTCGGTTTGGGGCTTGGACATGGTGGGACCTTTCAAGACGCCCGAGGCGGCTCGACTCATTTACTCGTCGCGATGGACAAGTTCACCAAGTGGGTAGAAGCAAAGCCCATCAAGAAATTAAATGGGCCCACAGCGGTGACCTTTATTGCCGACATCACGGTGCGGTACGACATTCCGCATAGCATCATCACGAATAACGGCACCAATTTGGCCAAAAGCGCTTTGGCTCGTTTACTGCCGTACGCAGGGCATCCGATGGACCTAGCGTCCGTTGCCCATCCAGATCAAGCGGCCAGGTGGAACGAGCCAACGGCCTCATCTCTGTCCGGCATCAAGCCTCGATTGGTCGAACCACTCGGCGCTCGGCCGGTTGTTGGGTGGAAGAGCTGCTGCTGCCGTCCTCGAGTCTCGCGCACGACCCGAACAGATCAACTGCTTCACGCCGTTCTTCCTCGCTCTGGTGCCGAAGCCATCATCCCGACGGATATATAATTTGACTCTTCGCGAGTCTCTATTGCACGATCAAGAGGAGGTCAAGAAGCACGCTAAGGCGGCGTCGACTGCTGGAAGAGGGCGGCTGTTGGCACTCAGCCGGTCCAAAGCATCTACCGGTAGTCTGCGGGCGATACTACAACCGCAAGGTCAAGCCAAGATCATTCAAGAGGCGACCTTGTGCTCCGGCTGATTCGAGAGAACAGCGGCCAGCACAAGTTGTCGGGCGCCTTTGGAAAGAATCCTTCATCATCGCAAGGTGCTAGGAGCAGCGCCTACTACTTGATCGGCCTTTCGAAGCCTCGAGCACGCAAGAGAGACGACTCGGCAAAGAAACAGGCGCCCGTGGGCAAATCTTCTTCAAGATTTCTGATTGATGAAGTATGTATCACGCTACCCCTTTTGTATTAAGTACTAAGACCTTAGGCCCCCGAGACGAGGCTCGGGGTACCTTTTGATTATCTGTATGATATGGATCCCGCTTCGAAATGTTTCCTCCTTTTTATTATCTTTATCGACACGGGTCCGACTAGTCGGCGAGGACTCGCCCAATGCTATGAAATGCTCACGAGGTCGGACAAGTAATGTGTTGCGCTCAAAAGCCGTCTCCTCACGAAAGCCGTAGCTTCATGAAGCGTTGTCGATAGCAGGGGAGATGGAAAGAGACGAAGCGCGCACATGAAAAACTAAGGACTTAAGAGCTACGCAAGCCCAAGCCCGCTTCTCCCCTCTTGAGCCGACTCACGGGCGGTCGGCTCAAATGATCTCAACCTTTATTAGGGCGACCGACTTTGAGAGTTGGCGGCCGATTTCCATTGCCAAACTTGCTCACGGCACTCTAAATGACTAAGTACTTACCTCCTAAAGTAGTGGCTTGACCTAGCGGCGATCCATGAGCTGGCTGCCCGATCGACAAGGCTGACACCGAAGGAAGGCGGCAAAAGAAAAAAGTCTAAAGAGCCAAAGCAAAGAAAGGCGGAAATTTGATAAATATATACACAAGGCCCTTGGCGAATACACCCCATGGTGGAATTGTTTGAAGCCCGACAAGTTTTCAAAAGTAAAAGAAGCAGTAAAGTGATGCACTCTAGGGGACCTCCGAGCCGGAGGGGCCGAGGCGGGCCAGCGTCCGGCGTCAGAGGCGGTCGGTTGGCGGTCTCGGCTGGTCGCCTTGACAGTCGCTGTCCTTCGAGGCTCGTTCTTTGGGCCTTGATCAGAGTGAGGCTGGCCGCCAGCCGTGCTCTGGCGCCTCCTCCTCCTTGCCTCAGTCTTCCGGCTCGCCCTCCCCTCGGTCTTGGAGCCGATTACCTCTGCAGAGTCTTCCTCGTACAGGTGCATCCCGAACCACTCGGCGGAACCTCCTCGCCCGTCGGCCAGTCCGCTCGGGCACAAAGACACTTGGTGTCCGTGTGTACTCGGCGATGGCTGCCTTGCGCTCGGCGAGGGCGCCTTCCGGCCCCAGCTCGGCTGGGCCTCGGCCGGAGCAGCGGCAGGCGGTCGGAGTCCAGCCTGTGGTACCACCCCTTGGCGAACTCCAGAGCCGGCGTGCTCGGCGCGGGCGAGGAGCCCTTCAAGCCAGGCGACCAGCGGCGACCTCCGGCTAGTCGGCCGTCCGTGGCGGTGTGCGAGCCGGCACCTCCGGCCATAAAGCGTAATGACTTACGGCGGCGGCGTTGAAAGCGGCGCAGCAAGCGGTGGCAGAAGCGGCGAGCCCGATGCTCCAAGATCTGCTCGTCAGCGGTTGAAGCGTTGGCGGCGATCACTTCACCCTCGCGCCCTCCGCTCCTCGATCCGCCTCGTTAGCGGAGGGGCGGCCTGCGAGTGGCGGGGAAGAAGTCGCCAAAGACAAGAAAAAGAGACGGTCAGAAAAACAGAAGAGCAGGTTCGACCGAGTCGAAAGACCAAGAAAGAGAAGCGAGAGTTACCATCGATGATGTCCTCGAGCGCGTGATAGCCGGAGGTCAAGATCGCCTCACGGTCGGTCGAGCGGCCCGCTCCATCGCGAACTTCGGCGGAAGGGCCTCCTCCCGCGACTTGGCGTCCTCCTGCGCCTTCCGAAGCAGGTCCTTCTGCTCGGCCAGCTGCGTCGCCAGAAGGTCGCGCTCTTGGACGAGCTTGTCGCACTCCTCCTCCTTAGCGCGACGGGCGGCATGGGCCTCATCCAGCTGCCCTTGAAGGGCGGCAATGGCGTCTAAAGCCCAAAGAAAGATAAAGCATCGTCAACAAAGAAGGTCGCCGGGAAGATCCGGCCCGACTGCTCAGCAGTCGGCCCGAATCTCGGGGACTACAGCCCATGGTAGCAGGCCGCCCCTTGAGAAGAAAGAAGGAAGGTCGCCCGAAGAGATCCGGCCCGATGCTCGCGATCGGCCAGAATCTCGAGGGACTACGACCAGGTGGTCGCCCAGCCTTATGAAGGAAGAATCCGCTCACCTCGACTCTCCGCCGGATCGTGATCCGCTTCCTCAGCTCCTCAACGTTGCGGTTGAAAGCAGTAGCAGCGGAGGTTGTGATACTCTGCAAAGGCGGCAAAGCAGAGTCAGCCGGAGCTCGCTAGAAGAGTTCGAGCCGCTGCTCGGCAGACCGACTCGAACTCGGGGACTACACCCAGTGGAGTGCGCCTCGCGTACGAAAAAACAAGAGAGCGAAAAAGGAAAAACAAAGCGTGCAGGCGGAGGCCGCATGGCGAATCGTCTGGTGTAGAGTTGGAGGCCGCCTTCCTTGCGCAACTTGGTGAAGCGTCCGTAAGCGCTGGTTCAGCCGGGCGTTGCCGCCAAGCGCACCCGGCGGTGGGCGCTGACGCTGGAAACCTCGGCGTCCGAGTTCGCCATCTTTGGCGGCGTTAGCCTCTCGAGCCCGTGGCGCGGAGCTCGTCCTCTCGACCCGCGGCGTGTCGGCACGGCGACTGGAGAAAGCATTGCAGCGTCGGCGTCGTCCGCAGCGGCGGATCTGCGGGTCGCGGCTGCTTGCCGTGCGGCCTCGGAGACGCAGGCGGCGGAGGTGGCGAGGCGGCGCGGGTGTCGAGCCAGCGTCGCCACCTTCCTCTGCGAAGGGTTGGCGGTGCCGACCTCCCGATCCCGCCCGTTAATTCGGCGGTGGCGGCGGCGGCGGCGGAGAGGGCGAAGCATCGTCGCGCGGCGGCGAACGGCCGCCTCGGCATCCCGTTTTGCAGCGGCGCGGCACGGCCTCATCCGGATGCGCTGGCGTTGGCGGCGCCTTGTCAAACTGCGCCTTCTCGGCCGCCGGCCTCCTCCTCCTTAGCGCTTCTCTGTGCGTTCAGCGCCGTCGCCTCTCGGAGGTCGGCGGCGGATCAACCCGCCGCGTGTTGGAAGAGCGTCGCCCCGACCCCCCCACGGAGACGCGGCGACTCTCTCAAGAGAGAGGGGCGCCGGAGAAGAAAAAGGAAAGTCAGAACAATTCAAGCAAAGTAACAAAGAGTAAGGGACTTCTGAAGAAGCAGCGGTGGCCTCTTCACTTCCTTCCGGAGCGGTTGGCTTCGCGGCCGCCTCTTCCGCTTAGTCGCGTGGCGGTCCCCGGGGCTTCTTCGACTGCTGCTTGAGGCGCCTTTCGGCCCGGCGTGGCGCCTCTTGCGCGCGGCCTGGGTGGAAGGACCGGCTCTCGGTTGGCTGATGGGGCGACTTCAGCGTCGGCGTCGCCCTCGGGCGGTCGAAGGTCGCCCCAGACGATGCGAGGCGCCGTCTTCTTCCTCTCCGCCGCCTTGGCGCCGGCCTCCGCGCCGCGGCCCCCCCGTCGGGGTCGTCGATGTCGCTAAACTTCAGCGATCGAGGAGCGTACTCACGCGGCTCTCTCGGTAGCCGCGTGGCGCCGTGAGGGGATTCTGCTCAAGAATACCAACAAGATCAGAGCTCGAAGTCGGATACAAGCGAGATCGGAACACAAACGGAAAAAACTTACTACTGGCGGAGGGTTGTCGCGCGAGTACGGCTCCTTGCCGAACTGCCACTCGTCGGTGAATTTGCAGTGGGCGATGAGGTTCACCATGTTCGCCACTTCTCCGCTCGGCATGTCTTTGGTGCACAGCCGGCTTGGGTCGTGCCGGCCGCTCATCTGACAGATGAGGTGAGGCCGGCCTTGGAGCGGAAGGATCCGTAGCGCACGAAAGCGGCGGGAGGTCGAAGGCGGCAAACCCCTCCGGCTGCGTCATGACTCGGTCGCGCCACGCGCCCGACTCGGAGGGCGAAGCGTGTTCGTCCGATGGGACCAGCTAAGCGGCGGCCGCCGGTCGGCTCGGAGTCAAAGGCGGCAGGTTGACCCGATCGCGCGCCCGGTGCAGCGTTTTCATGTAAATCGTCTTCTGCCACATCTTCACCGACTTCACCGGTAGGATGGGCGGAAAGGGGTTGTCGGCCGTCGTCGCCGTGTCACGATGTAGGTACCGCCTGCTTGCGGCGTGCGGCCAGCCTCTGCCAAGCGAAGAAGAACTCTCCCCACAGCTCGAGGGTGGGAGAAGCGCCCGATGTAGCCCTCGCCAGGGTGGCGAAAGGCGAGAGGAGCACCACCGTGTTGGGGGTGAGTGGTGCGGCTGCAAGTTGTACAGCTCGAGGCGGCGGAGAACCCGCTCATGGGGAGCCCCATCCAGCGCATGAGGTCTGGCGGAAGATGACCCGCTCGCCCGCCCTCGGCGCGGGCAGTTCTCCCGCCCGGCGCTTGGGCGGGCCTGCACCAAATCTGCGCTCGGGGAGGCGGCGGGTCGGCGAAGGAACTCAATGTCCTCCGCATCCATGTGCGAGCCGTCCCACTCACGGAGCGGAGGCGAAGCGGCGGAGGAAGAACTCATCGTCGGCGAGGTGAAGAAAGCGACGGGCGAGGCGAAGGAAGAAGAAGGGCAAAAGCGGGGGAGGGAGTGCGGCGTCTTTGTGCCGCCGCTCCCCCTCGGCCTATTTATAGCCCGTGGGCTGAGAAGCCGAGGCGGCGTGAGGATTGCTTCGCCCGACCCCGGCGGCCCACGATTAAACCCCCGCGAAGTTCTTGCCCGCGGTAACCACGTGGGGATGCCAACGCCCTCGACGCGTGGCGGATCCGCTTCGGAGGCGGCGCGGTAATGGCGAGCCACTGGCGGCCCGTCCGTCCTGCAGCGTGGGCTGGCAGGCTACTCGCCTCCGCGTGGCGTCCGCAGCGATAGGACCGTCTCATAATGGCAGGAAGCGTAACCCGATCGCCGCCGGTTTCCGCCCACGACTTGCGGCGCGGCCCCTCCGAGCAGGCCGACGACTTGGCGGCGAAGCCGCAGCAGCGAATCTCGAGTCGGCACCGCGAAAACTAAGCCGCGAAGCCTGGCGGCGCCGCCGGGCCGCCCGGCCGGGGACTCTTGTCGAATAATGGGCCATGGGTAGGTGACCCGGGACCCAAGATCTTTCAAGACATCGGGGCGGCCGTGCCCTCGGCCGAGTCCTAGCAAAGGCGACCTTGAGAAGGCCGAGTCCCAGTGGCGACCTTCGAGAAGGCCGAGCCCCAGTGGCGACCTTCGAGAAGGCCGAGTCCTAGTGGCGACCTTGAGAAGGCGAGTCGGTGGCGACCGAAGAAGGCCGAGTTCAGTGGCGACCTTCAAGAAGCAGAGCCTTTGATGGCGACCACAGAGCGAGCCGACTCGAACTGCGACCTCTCAAAGGGCCGCGTGAGAGTCGGCCCGCGACCTTTCCACGAAGACCGATCGGGTACAGCCCCATCGTGGCTGTCCCCTCGGATCCAGGGAAGAGGGCATAGCTCTGATGAGCCGCATCACCGGAGATCTCCGGTGGTAGCGGCGCACCGTGCCATGCCTCCTGACCTCAGCCACAGTGCACGAGGCCTCTGTGCCCACGACGGCAGCGCAAGTCGGCCCGAAGATCGCTGGGCCCCGTCGATGAGATAGAAGAAGACGGCGGAGAGTCGAAGGCGGCCTGCGAAGTCGGCCTCCCAGTCGGCTGCCTCCCAGCCGGGGCCCCACAAGCCATAAACCAGATTGGGCGGGAAGTGGCGGCGGTGATCACCTGCTGAGCCGGCGGCACTGCTTCCACGACCCCATGACCAAGCTGCGTCATCAAGCGCTGCACAGTGTTACGCCTGCTTGTCTGAGACCCGCCCATCGGCAGGCCCCAGAAGCCGGCGGGAAGGATGGCTGCAAGAGAGACTGACGCCTGGGGGCCATGCCCAGTCAGATTACCATTGTACCCCCGGGGGGTAGGCCTATATAAACCCCCCGGGGCACTCATGCAAAGGGTTCGGCCCTGATAGGTTTTAGACACATAGCGCGAAGGGAAAGAGCTAGCCTTGCTCCTCCCTGCCTCCACACAGCTCGAGGAGCACCGTTGTACTATCACCCCATAGTGATCATGCGGAGACCCCGCAGAGCAGCAGTAGGGGTGTTATCTCCTCGGAGAGCCCCGAAGCTGGGTAAGATTCGCCGGCGTGCATGTCTTCGCCTCATCCCGCTTCCAGGCACCGGCGACGTTCTACTCGCCCCCACCATGATAAGCCACCCGTTGGCATATGTCGCATCCAACCCCCGACAATCATAGCACACTGAACTTGCATACAAAAATTTCACGTGGGCGGCACAATCAGGATGGAAGTAGTGGATCGCTACAGGTAGGGCTATGTTGAAACCAGCGAAGTTGTACATAGCAGTTCATTGTCTTTATCAATGACGGGGAAATATCTTGAATGTTGTGCAAAGAAAACAGACAGACAACACAATAAGTTCTGCTAGCACATTAAGTTGATGTATAACCCTTTCTAAAAAAAGTTCAGGTACAAAATTAGAACAGGTCACAATCAAATGTAGTGGCATATTAGTGCTTCACACCCATAGCTCGGATTTAACTAGTACCTGAAAAGATTCAGTTGTTACCTCAAATTAGAGCACATCCAGGAAGCTAGCCCTGCCTCTTTTCCCAAAGAAGTAGTGGCCTCCGCCGCATGATGGAGTAGGCCCTGTGCCATCCATCGTTCCGAGAAACACGGGGAAAGTCTGATGTTGACTCCTGTAATGGACGTCGTCAACGGACCCTGGCACCAGCAGCGGCGGCAGGACTTCGATTGATGGATTGACCACTTCTTCGACATGCATGAACACTCGATACAGGTACATCCCTAACGTGGTCCGCAGTGGCCTTGGTGGTGAAGAATAGTACAACCCCGATTCCTGCACTGGTATCTCAACACCAATCACCTTCAGTATGGTGGATGGCTTCTTCATCCATGCCATAACCGTCAGAGCCCAGCTGTCTGGAGGAACAAACATACTTATGAGCTCACCTCCAAGGTCGTTGATAAGCTCGTTCATGGACTCACTGTTCCAAGCACATCGAGGCATGCCGTGGAAGGTAAGCTTTGTTAAAAACTCAAGCTCAGAGGGCACCGAGCCCCATCCTGGGTGCCACCGATCAAAGCTCACTAGCGCGCCATCATAGAACAAACGCCGGGAAGATTCGAACACACGACTGCAGTTGAAAGTTGTCCGGAACCTGACGAAGAAATTAGCCGGTGGTGGACAGACTTCGACGAGCAAGTCACTTATTTGGATGTCGTGCGCAATGCCAAGAGCTTTGACAAGGTCGTCCGGCGAGACGGGAGGCCGGTCACCGTTGATGGTTACCGTCAGCACTTTTCCGGCAAACTGGTCATCAAGCGCAGCCATGCGACTGTTGAGCGACAGCATGTAGCGACCGAAGGTAGGACGGACCTCAGCATCTCTGTCTCGGAGATCCACTTTGACCAGTGACATGATAGTGCGCTTGAGTACTGGGAGTAGAAGGGGGCTTTGGGGGAACTAGAGTAGGAATCGAGATTCCAGAAGTGGGGGAGGGGCGGGATACTGGGGATGAAAAGGTAGCATGAATTTCGAGCACGCGCCAATATGCTCTCGGCGCTCAAGCGCACGAAAACACCGGTGGCGCCCACATGTCGTCCTAAGAGTCCTTATTCTTTCTTTTTAGGAGTGACCGGCCTTTTTTCAGTATATTTTGAGGGCCCGGCCTGAGAGTCATAATTGACCTGTTTGGCATTGCGTTACTACTCGGCCCATATTCAACGACACCTCACTGGCCCAAACAAATGTACATCATCGAAAAGACACTGAGCTCAAATTATATAACTTGAAAAAAGGAGATATACTCCGAACACTTGAGAATGGTGATGCCCTCATTTAGCCCACCAGTAGTTCGAAACAATAAACAGTTCGAAACAACGATATATACAACATTCAAACACTGACTAGTGACAACTACTAGCATAAACAGCAAGACATGATAGTTCATTAGAAGTCTAGCTACACCACCAAAACGTACCCATCTGCAGCGCTCAGACTCTCATGATCTAGACGAGAATGACATTCTAAAAAGAAGCAACTATTACATAGTAAGAGTTACATAGACGAGGATGACCAAATGACAAGGAATATGCATAACAAAAGAAAGAACTAGCAATCCAGAACCAGTAGCAAAGACAACAAAGTCATTCGAAGAGATGATCCAACACCATCATAATTTGCAGCCTCGCTTCAGCGACTAGTGATCCGGAGACACCAGTAGTCCACCCTTTCGATGCAACATCCCAATTACCTATCAACCTGAAGGCTTGAACCACATCACTGCTTGTCGCAATTGAGACATCCAAGGATCAAAGATAATCTGGATGCCTTTGTCATTCTCACCTTCTTCTGGCTGCAGGCTGTATCGTTGACAATCAGGGGAGTTTGCTCCCGAACTCCTAGGGCTCACCGTGTAGACACAGTTTTCCATAGCGAACAGAGCCTCTCTGCCATCAAGTTCCTTGCCAACGGCGATCTCCTGGTTAATCGGATAATTGAGTCCGAGAAACAGAGAGTGTGAACCAAGGCTATTTACCCGCCTCCAACTAAAAAATCCTAAAAGCCCCAACAAGCTGGTATCCTACTCATAGACGTAACAGCCACTGTCTGGATACTCACGTATTACACGGTGCTTGTATACAGTGGGGTTTTTGCAATATAACTTTTCTGACTCATGTGTCCGAATGATCATCAGTCTTTTGCTGTCGTTTAATTGAGCGAGGAATCAGTTGTGCTTCCCTGTTTTTGGCAAAGGTGGTGTGATTACAAAGGGCAGTAACTATAGGGACAATGCATCATATAAAAAAGGACAGGCATTGTTAATGTAAGATCAGCATTGTTCAGAGTATGAGTAGGATAATGCAAGAAACAACGTTGATATTTCCCTATTGGAACTGGGAGGAAAATAAAGGGAAATGTATACAGGTTTCAAAAATATAGAAGTGCCATGCATGGTTATACTCATGTTATCTCGCAATCGATTCTTCACAGGAAACTACCATGTCATGCATGTTATGTAATCATGTTGTGTCCTCACGAATAAATTCTTGAAGGTAACTAACAGACCATGCATTGTTATATACTCATGTTCTGTGGGCAAAATATTTGTGAGGATATTATTCTAGCCATTGATTGCTGAAGGGTGAATATAGGTATGTACACATGGTAAGCATTGCAGGATTTCACTACTTCCAAATATAGAGTTCTCCATATGCACATTTACTTCCCTAATGTATGGTTAGATGAAACCAACAGTGTGGTGCATGTTTCTACATCATGAAAATGAGGAAACTAACATGGCCATTGATACACACTCATATTTAGTAGTAGTGTATAGATTACTGTAAAATAAGGATAATATCAATATATTCCTAACCGTTTGATTATTCAGGGTACAAATTGGCTATAATGACATGGTCACAATCGCATGAATTAACTCATTCCAAATATTGCTGATTTATAGCGTCTCTAATACATTGCCATAGTTCTACTCAAATTCTGCTCAAACAGGGATATGCCAATCATCACAAAAAGTTCAAACAGTGTCATGGCGTCATCATTAACATGAGACGGAAACAACTTACACCCGTCGTCCCAGCAATACGTGGTGCCATCTGCTTTGTCGATCGCGCAGATGATGCCATTGTGTTCAATAGCATCACCGAAGTGTGTATCAGCTTTGACAATGATCCACTGCGAGCTGATTTGTCTCCAGCTAAAGAAGGCACCGGCGTAAAGATAGGCGAGTCCGCGGTTGAACCAGGCAATTAGCTTGAAGTCTGCGTAATTCGCATGTCATGTGGGCACTTGGCAGATTACAATCTTCTGCAAAACAAGGTCCGTCCAACTGACGTGGTAATCTAGATGAGTTGGACCGAGATGGTAATACTCTATATAATCCAACGGAGGAAGGATAATCTCATGGGAGGTCTGGAAGTTCACGAGCACCAACTTTTTACCGTCTTCTCTGAAGGCAGCCATCTAGTGGGAGTTCATGCCGACCCAGTACATACCTGCCAAGAAGTTTCGGCCGATGGTGATCGGATCAAAGTCGAGCGAAATGATGTACGGCGACCCACTACGTACCTACAAAGAAGTTTCTCTCCTGGAGATCTGATTGAAGTCTAGGGGCATCATGTACGCCTCCGTATCATGGTGAGCCAATCTCGAAAGACCAGATAGCAGCAAGCAGGGTGTCTTGAAAAGCTAAGGCCTCGCTTCGACGATGGCCATGTGCATGTCCCTCGAGCATGCAGCCAGCCATAGGGCGCTCAGCATATCCATACACGAACAACAGAGGTCGAGGATGTCACTGGGGAGATTGCTCCAATCGCGGCTCATATGGATGCTGTGCGGTTCGCGTTCGGCCATGGTGGAGTTTGGAAGGTGGGGGGTTTTGGGGGCTTGATTTACGGGGGAGAAGGGTATCGGTGCTGGAGCAGCTAGCGAGGGAATAGTGGTACTGGGGAAGGCAAGTGAGGCGATGGTACACGGGGGCACAGTGAGATGGAGACGGAGACGGAGAAGGAGATGGAGATGGAGTGGTGCTATGGGAGGGGAGAGGGAGATGAGGCGAGGCGCCAATGTGCTGTATAGCAGCGGTGATAGACTACACTGTGCCCCGGGTGAGGCTGACTTTGGTAACCCGAACACGCCGCCTGGACTAGTGTGAGGTGCAGGGTGTTGTCACTTCACTGTGAGGACCGGATGAATAATATTTTGACCATCAAGTGTACCATAGTTATACTACTACTACTAGTAGTAGGAAAATGAGTACTCCGGTATTGTATAGCGGAAATAGGTCTCCCGTGCTAGCATGCCTGTTCACTTCATCGTTTAGGTATCATCCATATTGCAAGCATAACCAAATTCTCGTGCATACCCAATCAACGCCCTGCCGCGATGCATGCAGTGGTCGTTCTGGTGCATCAAGGACGGCATGTAGATCGTTCCACACTTGAGAAGAGGAAAAATGGAAAGGTAGAACACGGCAGCAGAGGAAGAGAATGCTGGCTAACGAGGCTGGGAGGGGATCGAGCAGGAAGTTAATGCTCCACACCTAAAGGTTTTGGGAAAACCTGATTTCTATAAGGTGACTTATACTCACCTAAATGGAGAGTATTCCTTAACCAGAGAATGTTATGTATCCCACTCACGCGCCAATATCCATCTGAACCAGCTACGACACATTTTTTATCTATTTGCATAGGTCCCTGAGGGAGTCCTGGACTAGGGGGTGTCCGGACAGCCGGACTATCATCGTCCGCCGGACTCCAAAACTACGAAGATACAAGATTGAAGACTCCGTCCTGTGTCCGGACGGGACTTTCCTTGGCGTGGAAGGCAAGCTTGGCGATACGGATATGTAGATCTCCTACCATTGTAACCGACTCTGTGTAACCCTAGCCCTCTCCGGTGTCTATATAAACCGGAGGGCTTTAGTCCGTAGGACAACATACATTACAACAATCATACCATAGGCTAGCTTCTAGGGTTTATCCTCCTTGATCTCGTGGTAGATCCACTCTTGTACTACCCATATCATCAATATTAATCAAGCAGGACATAGGGTTTTACCTCCATCGAGAGGGCCCAAACCTGGGTAAAAACATCGTGTCCCTCGTCTCCTGTTACCATCCGCCTAGACGCACGTTCGGGACCCCCTACCGAGATCCGCGGTTTGACCCGACATTGGTGCTTTCATTGAGAGTTCCTTTGTGTCGTCACCGATAAAGCTTGATGGCATCTTCAACCAACAACGCTTCCCGGTGAGACTTTTCTCCCGGACAGATCTTCGTATTGGCGGCCGCCTTGCGGGCTAATTTGCTTGGCCATATGGAGCGGATCGAAGCTCGCCCCGCCGTCGAGTCGATTCGAAGCCTAAACTTCACGGCCGATGTTCGCGGAGACTTGATCTTGACGGACTCGAGCCACAACCAAGCAGCGCCAAGACCTTTGGACGATGGGCATGATCTAGCTCTGCCGCCGAATAGTGCCTTGGTGTCCGCACATGAATCCGCTTCAGCCATCAGTCCGGAGCCGATCGCCCAGATCGAGGATCGGTGGATGGACGCCACCTCAGGGGCTTCAACTTCCACGGCGATGGAGCCGAACATTAATCCTATCCCCCGCGAAACTCGTGATTCCGAGGTGCCGGACTCCGAACCTCCCGCACCCCTTCCAATCGATTCGGATTGGGCGCCGGTTATGGAATTCACCGCCGTGGACATCTTCCAACACTCGCCCTTTGGCGACATGCTAAATTCGCTAAAGTATCTCTCGTTATCAGGAGAGTCCTGGCGTACTATGGCGAGGATGGTTGGGAACAGACGACGAAGAAATTCAGATCCACCCACCACCCACTTTGTAGCCACCGTCGGCGATCTAACCGACATGCTAGACTCGACTCCGACGACATCAACGCTATGGACGACGATGCCGGAGATTTAACAGAACCAGCGCCACAGGCCTTTGGAAGACCACCTCGTCATAAGACATATATATGGTGGACACCCCAAAAGAGGGGGACGGCGAAGAAGCTGCGGAGGCGGACTCTTTAAAGAAGCAGCCCAAATGCCAGCGTCAGCGGCGCCGCTCTAAATCCCGCCACAGCAAGAATGGAGATTCCGGCACAGGAGATAATAATACCCCATAGAGTGCCGAAGACAATCCCCTCCAGCACGACTCAGCGCCGGAGGATGCAGAAGCAAGCCCTCATGAGAGGGCGGCAGACGAAGAGGTTGAGGATCATAACTATATGCCTCCCTCCGAAGACGAAGCAAGCCTCAACAATGGCCGAATTAAATGCGCACTGAGGATCCCGTCGAACAAGAGCGTTTCAAGCGCGGGCTTATCGCCACACAAACAGCCTAAAGAAAAAGTAGCAACAACTTCAAGCTGATCGGGACTCTTGGCGATCGATGGACCGAGGTCCTCGCGTCAAAAGTATAAACTCGAACGCCCTCCAAAAGTTACCTAAGACGCAAGCTGCTCCCCAATTAGAGGAGGAAGCATCCATACCTCAATCACCGGCAAGACGATATGGCTGACCGACCACCCGTGGTCGTGAAGAAGGCATCAGCCCCCAGCCAAGGCGTACCCGACATCGCTCCAAAAGTCACGAGGCCAAGAGGGAACGCGCGGACTTGCGAGACATATTGGAGGACAAAGCAAAACAGTCCATATCCATTTACGGATCACGTGGCGCGCCCCGACCCACGCGAATACCGTCGCACGGATACAATAACCCGGCCGGGCGAACACAGACAGACGGCGCTCTCGAGCTGCGTTCGATATTGCTCAATCTGAGGCGCCGCACACCGCTATGCTTCATCGACGAAGTAATGGATCATCAAATCCCGAAGGTTTAAACCCGTAAACATCGAATCCCTCGATGGCACATGAGACCCAGCGGTTTGGATCGAAGATTATCTTCTGCACATACACATGGCCCGGCGACGGCATCTCCATGCCATCAAGTATCTCCCTCAAGCAAAGGACCAGCTCGGCATTGGCTAAATAGCTTGCCCTTGAGTCAATTGGGTCTTTGGGAAGACACGAAGCCGCATTCCTCGACAACTTCCAGGGCACATACGTGCGACCACCAGACGCCGATGACCTAAGCCACATTATTCAGCAGCCAGACGAATCGGCCAGACAATTTTGGACACGATTCTTGACAAAGAAAAACCAAATCGTCGACTGTCCGGATGCAGAGGCAATTGCAGCCTTCAAACATAACATCCGGGACGAATGGCTAGCCCAGCACCTGGGGCAGGAAAAGCCGAAATCCATGGCAGCCCTCACATCACTAATGACCCGCTTTTGCACGGGAGAGGACAGCTGGCTAGCTCGCAGCAACAACCTCCATAAAAATTCTGGCAGTCCGGATACTAAGGACAACAACGGCAGGTCACGTCGAAACAAAAACAAGCGCCGCATTAACAGCGATGATAAGGAGGATACGGCGGTCAACGCCGGATTCCGAGGCTCCAAACCTGGTCAGCGGAAGAAGCCATTCAAAAGAACCACTCCGAGTCCGTCCAATTTGGACCGAATACTCGACAGCTTATGCCAGATACATGGCACCTCTGAAAAGCCAACTAATCACACCAATAGAGATTGCTGGGTGTTCAAGCAGGCCGGCAAGTTAATTGCCGAAAACAACGACAAGGGGCTAAACAGCGACGACGAGGAAGAGACCCGACCGCCGAACAATAGAGGACAGATGGGTTTTCCCCCACAAGTGCGGACGGTGAACATGATTTACGCGACCCATATACCCAAGAGGGAGAGAAAGCGCGCACTAAGGGGCGTCTATGCGATGGAGCGATCGCCCAAGTTCAATCCATGGTCCTCTTGTCCGATCACTTTCGATCGAAGAGACCATCCGACCAGCATACGCCATGGCGGATTCGCCGCATTGGTTTTAGACCCAATCGTTGATGGATTTCACCTCACGAGAGTCCTGATGGACGGCGGTAGTAGCCTGAACCTGCTTTATTAGGATACAGTGCGCAAAATTTGCATAGACCCCTCAAGGATTAAACCTACAAAGACAACCTTTAAAGGTGTCATACCGAGTGGAGGCCAACCGTGCGAGGCTCGATCCACACTGAAGTGGTCTTGGATCCTGGATAATTTCGGGCGAAGAATTAATCTTGACATAGTCCCATTCGTCAGCGGCTATCACGCTCTGCTTTCGGACGAACCGCGTTTGCAAAATTCAACGCGGTGCCGCATTATGCATACCTAAAATCAGGATGCCAGGCCCTCGTGGAGTCATCACGGTCAATGGAAATACGGAACGCTCCCTCCGAACGGAGGAGCATACATCGGCTCTTGCGGCAGAAGTACAGAGCAGCCTCTTAAGGCAATTCTCGAGTCCGGTCGTTAAACGGCCGGATACAGCAAAACGCGCCCGAAGCAATACCAACCAAGACCACCTGGCGCGATCAGAGCACGCGTAGCAATGCGGCCCCAACCCTCGCCCGCGCATGATCGCAAGAATAACACTCCGCGTACATCATTACGCTTTGGAGATACCATGGGCACAGGGGAAGGGGCACGACCGCAATGGACCCAGAGTGCGGTTCGACCACACCAGGGGCTCGCAAGTGTGCCCCCTTTTCTTTATTTTTTATTTTCCTACTTTTATGTACATAGGACTCCGTTATCCAGAAGCCCTGTCCGGCGGCGAACCTGCCGAACTCATGATGCAACAGTCAGGGACTAAAGAAGGCTGCGACGAACACTCAGGTGGTCTCAATTACGAGCATTCAATTAAATTATATGCACGAAGTCCGCAGCTCACCCCTGGAGGGGGACATGTTTACTTAGTCCAAATCCCTTGCTTACCACACTATTTGTATCAGTCCGCTCTCTTAGCAGACTTTCTTTCATACAAAATGCAGCACCTTTCGTTTGCAATTGCATTACATTTTATATATATATATGCTCATTATATGACATCTTGCGCCCGTATATTTTGGTGCGGCCCTAATCGCCAGGGCTTATATTTCCCCACTCTATGGTGTGATAAGTCCGAACACTTTCATAAGTGCGGCACCCGAACTTATAGCATTATATGAATCGGCTCGAATCATGTCTTGGGTCAATAGTTGGGTTTGCCCGGCTCCCACGTTTTGGTGCCTTACGTTCCGTTCTGCCGGCTAAGGTAGCTTGGGAGAACCACTGCGATTGCGCCCGGTTGAGCAGGCGGCGCCTCGATGGAGAAAGCTAAAACCGACCGGCATGATAAGGCGAGAGACTCGTCGCTGTTCGAGAGGTTTTTCGGTCATAAAGACTCACGCCGCTTGAAGCGAAGTTCGGACAATGTCCGATGAAGGCGTGGATGGCGCCGGATTCATCTTCGAATACCGGGGCCGCTGAAATTTAAAATTATAGAATTCTATGGCTAAGTGAGAGTGTTCAAGCATCATAAGTCCGGTTGCCTTGTTCGTTGTGTTGAGCGCCTCCCACAATGGACCCAAAAATGGGAACAAGAGTGCTCAAGTTTATCCCGAACACCCCAGCACTGGTGGCTTGGGGGCTGAAGCCAACGACTTGCCATCTCTCAGATTTTATAAGCGGCCGCCTGAAGGTAATATTTTAAATTAAACAAAGCGTTATGCTTAAGCGCACATGAACTGCCGAGGATAATACATAACGAGTTTACTCAAAGATTACATTTCGGGGGCACTCATCCGCAATATCGCGGGCTCCCTTCAGGACAGTTTTATAATACATCTCGGGCGTGTGATACTCCTTGCCCGGTGGCGGTGGATCCGTGAGAAGCTTCTCCGCATCCAGCCTGCCCCAATGCACCTTTGTGCGGGCAAGGGCCCGACGAGCACCTTCAATATAGGCGGAGCGCTTGATGACCTCCACCCATGGGCACGCATCCACCAGCCGCCGCACGAGGCCAAAGTAGCTCCCAGGCATGACCTGTTCAAGCCACAGCCGGACTATAAGGCCCTTCATGGCCTCCTCAGCTACTTTGTGGAGTTCGACTAGCTGCTTCAGCTGGTCGCTTGGGGGCACCGGATGGCCGGCCTTAGCGTACTGAGACCAGAAGACCTTCTCTGTCGAGCTCCCCTCCTCGCCACGACAGAATGTGGCGGCATCGAGGCGACTACTGGCAGATCTGCGAATGCCCCTGGAGAGCTCGAATGCGGTAAGCTGTCGGGTAGTTTACATTAACATATACGCTTTGCATGAAAAATGCCTTACCCGCCGCTATCTTCTTTATATCCTCAACCTCTGAAGGGCCTTATGGGCCTCGGCCTTGGCGGACTTGGCACTTTGAGAGCCGAGGCAAGCTCGGACTCTCGAGTCTTGGAGTCACGCCCAAACTCTCATGCTTCTCCATGAGAGCTTGGAGCTCTTGCCGCATTCACGCCACCCGTGCCTCCTGTTCTCTCGCTCTTCCCGCTCGCGGCAGCGCTGCGTTCGGCGCGGACACAGCCTCCGCCAGGGCTGCCACCTCGTTCGTGGCCCTGCAATACCCATATTATCCTTGTTAATTTTATTGCAACCAAAATCCTTTTACGTAAGGTAACCATTCAAAGTGGTGTTACTCACCTTCTTTGTCCTCGAGCTGCTTCTTCGCATGGCGAGCTCTCGCTCGGACCGCTCGAGATCTGCTTTAGCACATCGACCTCCACCGTTAATCGCGGCGAGAGGCAATAGCGCAGCCTGCAAACCCATATTGACATATTTTTAGCAACCTGGCGTATCTTGTTAGATCCTCGGTCAGGCTTTTCTTTCCGAACACGAGCCGGGCATCGAGAGCTCTGTCTATGCGGTATTACATTACATAATTTTAACTTCTTACCTCAAAGCTGTTAAAAGGCTGCTGCGAGCTTTGGTCGGCCCACTTTTGGCGGTGAACCTTTTGAATCACTGCACTCTTGATAGTGCGGTGTTCTTCCTCGATGGGCGCCTTTAACGCCTCCAACAAGTTATCCAGCGCCTCCGGTTGGGCCGGAGGCCCGGCGTCCCAGTCTTGCCCTTCTTTTGAAGGGCCGCTTGCGGACTCTGGAACCCTGCGGGTCCCGATGTAGAGTCGGCGCAAAGTCCGGAGGAGCTGCTGCGGCGCCTCGGGCCTCCTCTTGATGGGTCCCTCTCTGGGATCCCACCTCGGCGTCCTCGTCGGCGCATGGGGTAGAGGCAGTCGGAAGTGAATTCACTTCCGACGAGGCCAACGACCCGCTCGATGAGTCGGGGAGATCGTCATCGGCCGGACTACGGGCAGAATGCGGCGTTAGAAGGACACTACGTGACATAAAAGATATTGCATATAAAGGATCCGGATACTTACGATCTTGCCGGACGCCTAGCCCTTGGAGGCCACTCATCCTCGCCAACGCTGGTGTTGGCGAAATTGTCCGGGGGGATAGTTCTCCCCCTCTTGGACCCTTCGGCCTCCCCTATTGGGGAAGCCTTCATCTTCTTCTCTGCCCCTCCGGGAGAGAGTACTCCTCCTCCTCCTCGTCTTCGGGGGAGGAGTCCACGTCGTCATCAGACGCCTGATTGCGAGAACTCTTTCGAGTCCCTGCGGCCACCTTCTTGGCCTTCTTCTCCGGCACCACGTGCGGTGCGGAACCAACAGCCCCTGCTAAGCAGGCGTCCTTGGGTCTTCGGCATGGGAGCCGGGCTGATGAGCTGCCTGGCCTTCTCCATCCATTCCTGTCAAAGGAAAGGAAAGGATGAAACCCTCCTATAATCAATTCGATTACTACAAAGTGTCCCGTAATGGGGTTGAATCACTTACCTCGTCAGTTGGATGCTGCGAGCTGAATCCGCGATCTTCCGTCACGGATCACGGGGCTTGGCGCCCTTAAACAGCACCCTCGAGCGCCTTATGTCGTGTCGAAGAGCCCGCTCAGCGCTGGTCTTTGTTCAGATTGAACTCCACAGATTGAATGCCCGTTCTTGGCATGGGAGAATCCGGCGGATGAGCATGACTTGGACCACGTCGGCGAGCTGAGCTTATTGCTCACGGCCACGGATGCGAGCTTAGAGTCCGAGTCACCTCCTTCGGATCGCCCCAGCAAGCCCTTCTCTTTCCGGGGAGGTGAGCGTGTGGGGCGCCGAATCTGAACTTCGGGCGCCGCCCATGTGGGCTTGCGGGGCTCGGTGATGTAGAACCACCCGATTGCCACCCCTTGGCGGAGTCCACAAAGGCCCGCCGAGCCAAAGGGCGTTGGGTAGTTTACCCAACATGGCGCCTCTGCATTCGCTTGCGTGCCCTTCACAACCTTGACAGCGTTGAAGGTCTTGAGCCCTGAGGCGAAGTGGGGCGGATCAAGAGGAAGGCCTCACACACGAGATGAACGCCGAGATGTTAAGGATGAAGTTGGCGCCGGATCGTGGAAATCGAGCCATAATAGAACATGATCCCGGACGAATGGATGGGCGGAAAGCCCGATCCAGCGGAGGAAGTGGGGAAGGAAGGCGACCCTCGTGAGGCCGGGGTAGGGATGAGCTGCCCCTCGTCGGGCAGCCGATGCGCGATATCGCCGGAGAGGTATCCGGCGCTGCGCAGCTTGGTGATGTGCTCCTCCTTAACGGTGGAGGCCAACCACTTGCCTCCCCCTCCAGACATATTCGGAGAAGGTCGAGGCAAGATGCACGAACTTGGGCGTTGGAGCTTGAGTTCGCGGAGATGGATAAGCAAAGGAGGAAGAAGGCGTAGGTGAGAAGGTGAATCCTTATCCCTTATATATAGGCGGGACGAAAACTATCGTCCCCACCGGCTGGTAAAACTCGCTTATCTCCCAATCGCCACCATCAATGGCGCGGTTGGGTTACCCGTCCGTATTGATGAGAATCCGGAATAAGGGAACACGATCCGCTTTGACAAGGCGTGCCAAGAAACCGCTTCGCTAAGCGTCTTGAGGTGGTACAGTAAAAAACGATTCAAGTAAAAAGCCTGGTAGCGGTGTGATGTCACGCCGCATATCGTCGGCAGATTGAGCTGGTGTACATTTTATTCTCTCGACGGTGGAATGTGGAATATATTTTGCAGAGCCGGACACTATCCTGGTGTTCATGATCTTCTCTGGATTATTCAAGGGAGGAACCCGCCTTGCAATGCTTGAACATTATGCGCGCCCGGACTAATCGTCATTGAAGCCTGGTTCAGGGGCTCTTGAGGAGTCTGGACTAGGGGTGCGGACAGCCGGACTATCATCGTCCGCGGACTCCAAGACTACGAAGATACAAGATTGAAGACTCCGTCCTGTGTCCGGATGGGACTTTCCTTGGCGTGGAAGGCAAGCTTGGCAATACGGATATGTAGATCTCCTACCATTGTAACCGACTCTGTGTAACCCTAACCCTCTCCGGTGTCTATATAAACCGGAGGGCTTTAGTCCGTAGGACAACATACATTACAACAATCATACCATAGGCTAGCTTCTAGGGTTTAGCCTCCTTGATCTCGTGGTAGATCCACTCTTGTACTACACATATCATCAATATTTATCAAGCGGGGCGTAGGGTTTTACCTCCATCGAGAGGGCGAACACTGGGTAAAACATCGTGTCCCTCGTTTCTGTTACCATCCGCCTAGACGCCTTGATTCGGGACCCCCTACCGAGATCCGCGGTTTTGACACCGGCAGTCCCACCTATCGGGAAGGATGAGCGCGATACACGAACAGGTATGACTCATCAGTCTACCCGCATAGCCTTTTCGTTTAGTCTACCTAGCCGTCTAATCAACTGCCTGCACGCCACCAAGATGTACCAAGACCTGAAGGAAAGATTTTGGTGGCACGGGATGAAAAGGGAGATCGCCACCTATGTTGCAAAGTGTGACGTATGCCAGAGAGTCAAAGCTGAACATCAGCGACCCGCTGGATTGTTGCAACCCCTCAAGGTGCCTGAATGGAAGTGGGACAAGGTCGGGATGGACTTCATCACCGGTTTACCCAGGTCAAGCAAGGGACATGACTCCATATGGGTCATTGTTGACCATTTGACCAAGGTGGCCCACTTCATTCTGTCAAGGCGACCTACAAGGGAACCAGTTAGCCGTCTCTACATCAACCGAATCGTGAGCCTTCATGGTGTTGCCAAGGAGATTGTGTCAGATCGAGGAACCCAGTTTACCTCAAGGTTTTGGAAGAAATTCCAAGAGGCCATGGGGACCAAGTTGTCCTTCAGCACTGCTTTCCACCCACAGACCGTAGGTCAGACAGAACGAGTAAATCAGATACTCGAAGACATGCTCCGAGCATGTGTCATAGCTTATGGAGCTAAGTGGGAAGACTGCCTCCCTTTTGCCGAGTTCTCTTACAACAACAGTTATCGAGCAAGCCTTGAGATGGCGCCATTTGAGGTGTTATCTGGGACGGAAATGCCGCACCCCTCAATTGGTCAGAAACCGGAGAAGGACTTGTCTTTCGGCCTGATATCCTTCGTGAAGCAGAAGAGCAAGTCCAGCTTGTCAGAGAGCGTTTGAAGACCGCCAAGTCAAGGCAGAAGAGCTACATTGACTCACGTCGTAGAGACATAAACTTCCGAGTTGGAGGCCATGTCTATCTCCGGGTCACCCCTCTCAAAGGAACCCAGCGCTTCCATGTCAAAGGAAAGCTCGCCCCAAGATACATCGGCCCTTCAAGATCAGCGAGCAGCGAGGAGAAGTGGCTTACCAGTTGGAACTTCCACGAACTTTCCGATGTGCACTGCGTGTTCCACGTGTCACAACTCGGAAGTGTCTCCAAGTTCGAGACAAGCTGATCTTTACAAGGGCGTCAATCACCAAGCCATTGACCTTCACTGATTTGAATTACCGTGAGAGGCCCATCTGCATTCGGATGAGGTTTGAGCGGCCTTTTCAAGCCGCACCATCAAGTACTTCAAGGTCCAATGGAGCAACCACATTGAAGCGAAGCAACTTGGGGCGTGAAGACTACCTTGGATCCGAGTTTCGTATCTCTTTAAAGCCTAGTTTAGGAATCTCGGGGGACGAGGTTCTTGTAAGGGGTAGGTCTGTCACACCGCATTTTGTAACATTTCATTTGCATTATTAAAGCATGAAAATTTGGACCAACAAAAACTTTTGCATTATTTGGCTTTTATTTGGAGTTGGTTTTCTCTCTGTGCTTCTTTTCAAGTGCTCTTTATAGTCAACTAATCCACCTCTGTACTTCATCTCCTTGCCCCAAACTTCTGCCCAATGACCATGCCATGTGTATAGTGCAATATAGAATTTGTCCAAAAAGTATTTTCTAAATTTAGTTTTCCAAAAACCCCTGAATTGAGGTTTGCACTGCAAGTACTTGATTTGGGTTATGAAAAATATTTCAAAAGGTATATTTGAATCCTATTAGGTGTAGGACTCCCATAAACCACAAAAATATAATTTTAGAAGTTGTTCTACTATTTTATTTAAAAGCTTTTTCTTAAGGCCAGAAATGGTCTTTAATAGGGAAAGAATTATTTTATTGTTTTAAAAATATTTGACAAAAATTAGGGAAACTCAGTGGACATATATTTTCCATATATAAGAGTTTCAACACATGGTCATGTTCAAAATATTGGTCAAATCCTCAAAAACCATTTACGGATATTTCAAACTTTTGAAATATTTACAAAGAAATATTCTCCAAAATTCCAAGAAAATTCTATCATCTCACATATGACATACTTGATGATCTTGACAAGTCTCATGTCATGGAGAATAGTATAACCCCATGAAATCCCCTCAAAACCATTTCTGTCCATTTTGAAGTTTGAGCAACTTTACATTGCCAAACATGACCAAATGTTCTCAAACTTGGTGCACATGCTCCAATGGACTAATAATGCATGTAGACCAAATGACACAGGTTGGAGAAGAAGATATCTTGGTCAAAGTGCCTCAAAACCCTCTCTAAACAGAATCAAATTTAATCTACTTTGTACTACCAACTTTTTCTCCATGGCCCCAACTTTTGTGAGCCTGATCACATGACCAAATAAGGCCACCACGCCAAGTGGTGCATCAAGGGGAAGTGATCTACTCAATTGGATCTACACAAATCCATTCCTGCCAATTTTTAGGGTTTGCAAAAGTTGCATTGGCAACTTTGTCCAAATAATCTCAAAATGGGTGGAAGGCCCTAATTATATGTGGCATCTCACCCTGTGGAGTCTCATGGCCAGTGGAAGTCATTAGCTTGCCCAAAACATCATCAAACACCTTCTAGCAGAATTTTGGAATGCAAATTCCAGCCCCTTCCACTAATCTCGTTGAGCCCATCTTTTTACCACAACCCCTCCTAGTTCCCCTCTGCAACTTGGATGCTTTTTGCCCGACGAAGCAATGATGAGGGAGGGGTAAAACCCCATTTGTCTTCTTTGGACAGCAGCTTCTCCCCTCTCTCTCAGCCTCCTTCTCTCCCCTCGGCTCTCCAGAGCATCCAAGGCCCGTTTCAGCTTTTGCCCACACCCCTTGCAGCCTCCAGACACTAGTGGACGCGCGCGGACATGGAAAAACCGCGGATGCCGGCCAAAGTCGCGCTCTGGAGCGCCCGGCAGGACACCGAGTGTTGATGCCGTGCCTCCCGACCACCTCGAGCTTCCCCCGCGCGCCAGTCGATGCCCCTCGAGGTCCGCTCCATGCCAGCAGGCCGCCCACTTGCTCCCGCGCCCTCCTCTCTCTCCTGCAGCTCGCGCCAGAACGCCGCCCCGCACGGCCAATGCTCGCGCCACTCCTGTGGCCCGCGTGCAGCTCGCCCCGCTCCTTCTCTCTCTCCCTGGCACCCTACACCACTCCCACGAACACCCCCGAGCCCTCCATTCCCTCTCTAACGGCCACCCGAGCCGATCCCGCGGGCACCCGTAGGCCACGCCTACGGTGGACCTCGGCCAGCCCATATAAGGCGACCCCGAGCCCCTCTTTCACTCCCTGTCACTTCCCCACGCAACTAATCCACCTCCCGTACCACCCATTCATCTCCAGAGCCGCCCGAGCTCGAGATCGAGCTCGAGCTTCGCCGCCTCGGCTCGTCGGCGTTCGCGCGGTACAGGCCTCCTCCGCCCCCGTTTCCTCTCGATCTGGAACCGCGCGGCCACGCCGACCTTTTCCCCTCTGTTTCCCACTCTTTTTGCAGCCGGGAGCGGCCGGATTCATCGGCGCTCAAGCACCTCCGCCGCGTGACCTCGTCGCCCGCGAACCAGGCTACTCGCGACCGTCTCCACCACCACCGACAGCGACTCCGCCCGAGTCCAACGGTACCACCGCGCACCTTCCGTGCTCTGTATCGCCGCCGGCGAGCTTCGTCGTGCCTTTGGCGGAGGTGAGCGGCGGCGGCCGTGGGGCCAGCCCGTCGACCTCACGCCACGGCGGGTGGGATCCACCGTCGAGGTTTAAAATCTTGCAGCGCAGCCTCCGGTTCGCCCGTCGGTTGAAGGCGTATTTCGCCTTACGCCTTTGGCGTGGCGGCCAGCGTCAGGCTGGTTTCCCCTCTGGGCTGCTGCTGTGGCCTCTCGGCCCGATGTACAGCGCCACTTTTCTTTTTCTTTTTTCATCTCCTTTCCAAAAATTCCACAGGGCAAAATATTTGTCCAAATGAAATATTTCCAACTCCTAAAATCTCAGAATAATCCCACCTATTTATTGATGTAACTTTCATGCACATCCATTACACCTTTGTGCTCTGTTCAAATTCAAATTCAAATTTGAACAATAAAACCTCTTTTTGAAAATCCACAACTCTGTTTCCCTAGCTCCAAATTCAAAACCAAGAATTTTCCCCTTCCTAGTTTTCCTCCTAGTATTTTACAAAAATAAGTTGACATTTTTCTAAGCACTTTGACTTTTCTGTTTTTATTATTGTCTTATTTTCCCGCTATTTTCTTGCAACGTTAGATCCCGTATTTGACGAGGTAGCTGAAGAAGGAGGAGAAGGGCCTGAAGACTTTGAAGACCAAGCCAACCAAGGCAAGCAGCCCTTTGACCATGTCTATGAAACCCTTTTTATGCATGACATATAACTCTTTATTATTGTTGCATCGGAATCATGATGAGATGGTAGACCACGTTGGTCGGTTGCCTTTGTTACTTCCTCATTGATACTTGCATTGTGCATGACCCTACCTTCTTATGAGGGTTATGCCGGTGGGAGTAGATAGGATGCTAAAGTAGGGCTACGCAAAAAGGGACGGGGATATGCATGGTGATGGGGACAAAGTGATTTCAAAAGTCTTTTCGAAAACCCCGTCGGGTGCCACTTATGCCCGAGGGAGATGATGAGATGGGTAACCACTTGATGACGAAGTGGTGTACCGAGGCAAGTGTGTGTGTTCTTTTCAAAAACGGATTGGTCGAAGTTGCGACCGTTATTCCAACCTTACATGCCCAACCACTCTACCCTTATATGGGAAAGGGCATTATTGGTTACCTAGACCGATACTAGCTTGGAGCCCGCATTACTAGTGACGGGAGAGTTATTGGTGCGCTCTCTCGGGACGGGGTCGTGCCAGGTAGGGCAGCCATGACTGTTTTCACAGGGCACTGGACACACCGTTGGTACCCCGTGCCAGTGGTATGTGATAAGTATGGGAGCGAGGCTCCAAGAAAGTGTTATGTGAAAAGTTGGGCACGGGGTTCTTGCCAATCAGTGGACTCCATGTTAGTGTCGTCTAGGAAAGGTAGTGATCGGTGCTTACCCCGGTACTTAAGGTATCGCGGGTCGTGGATGACACGGAAGTTCCCCGGATCTTGTGGGTAAAGTGTGCAACCTCTGCAGAGTGTAAAACTATTCGAATAGCCGTGTCCATGGTCAAGGACAATTGGGTAACCACTCTTGGGCTACGTCCATTTGTTTACAAACCAAGTGTGAGTATTGATAAAATGACTCGGGTCAAGTCAAGGGACTTGACATGAATGAGATGGGTTGGTGCCCACTCTATTATGATAGCTGGGTTGGTGCCCACTCTATTTATGTTGATATCTGTAACCAGTCCTCATGGTTACTTGAATTCTCTTGATGCATGCTTACAAGATGTTGAACATGTCATTGCACTCAAAATTAGCTTTCAGCAAAATTTACCTATGTCATGCATTGTTGTAACTTGAACCAAAACATGGGTTGCTTGCGAGTACATTCAAAGTACTCATTGGCTTGCCTTTGGTTATTTAATTGACCAGCACTGGAAGAACGGAGTTCGATGAAGAGTTCTTTGGAGATGAACATGCGAACTAGGGCGTTTCCGGTCGAGAATGCCTGTAGGGTTAAGGCGATGGCATGGGTTCTACTTATCGACGAAGATTTCCGCCGCTTGTGTTTCATTTGATGTTCAGCCCTTAAGGCTTTATCAATGTAAGACTTGACCATAATGGTCATAATTTGTGTAAGACGGTATGTATGGATGTAAGACTCTTATTATTCAGCTTTTGTGTGTTCAGTGAGCATTGATCTCTGGGATCACTGTACACGTGCATTCGGTGATCTCGACTTATGAGTCGGGGTCCCCACAGAGCTTGTATCAGAGCCATCCTGACTGTAGGAAGCCTTAGTTAGCATGGACGTTCCATGTTGGTGGAGTTCAAGAAGCATGCACCACCCACCTTCATCGAGACTGCTGAACCCCTGGATGCAGACGACTGGGTACGCACCATTGAGGATCTGTTGGCGCTAGTCGGAGGCACTGAGGACCGTGAGAAGGTGGCATATGCTGCCCACAGTCTCGAGGAACTGCCAGAGCTTGGTGGGATGGATTCAAGGCTATGCATGCTGTGCAAAACATCACATGGGATAACTTCAAGACAGAATTCCGCAAGGCCCACATTCCTTCTGGAATCACGGACATCAAGAAGCGTGAGTTCCGAGCCCTGAAGCAAGGTAGCGGCACTGTCAAGGAGTACATGCAGAAGTTCAGTGTTCTCTCAAGGTATGCCCCGAGGATGTCAAGACCGATCTGCCAAAAGGGCGCTTCATGGAAGGCCTTAACGGACTCTGCGATGCTACGCTTGTTGTGTGTGACTGCCCGACCTTTCTGATCTGGTGAACAAGGCACTCATGCTTGAGGACAAGCGGCGTGCTTTGGATGACACTCGTAAGCGCAAGATGATCGGCAAGGTAGCTCCGACAACGAAGCCTCGTCCGTGGCAGCCAGCACTGGTCAAGCCAACCTATCAGCAACCAAGAGCTCCTGCACCCCGTACCAACTATCCACCTCAGCAGTATGCCAACCCCAGGCCAGCTTACAGCAACCCCAATAACAATGCTGGCAAGAGCATCATCCCCAACCAAGTCACTTGCTTTGGGTGTGGACAACCAGGACACTACTCCAAGTATTGCCCCAACAAGAAGCCCGACGCCCCGCGCCCCAATCCGCAGAACCTAGGACAAGGCCGTGGAATGCCGCCAAGGAACCAAGCTCCCCGTAACCTGCCCAACAACGGCAGAGGTCGTGTGAATCATGTCACTGCAGAAGAAGCCGAGAAGACCGAGCGTCGTCTTTGGTGCGTTCATGTCAATTCAGCACCCATAACTGTTTTGTTTGATTCTCGAGCCACGCATTCATTTGTCACCCAAAGTTTTGCATTAAAAGTGGCATGACCCTACACCTGAATAACCCTATGGTGGTACAAACCCCGGAGCAGAGATGAGAGCCAAGATAGGATGTAAAGGAGTCGGGATTGTCATTAATGAGGTAGACTTCCTAGCAGACCTTATCATCTTAAGATCACAAGGCTTGGATGTGATCTTAGGAATGGATTGGCTCAGCAAGCACCAAGGCTTGATAGATTGCGCCAACCGGACTGTCACTGTGACCAACGACCAAGGAGTCAAAGTTAAATTTGCCTCCAACTCCTCCCCTACTCAAGCCAACCAAGTCAACTGTCTGACTGAAGTTGGATTGGAGCAAGTGCCGGTAGTATGCGAATACCCCGATGTTTTTCCTGATGAGCTACCGGGAATGCCTCCTGACCGAGACATTGAGTTCATCATCGAGCTCATACCCAGAGCGGTACCCATCTATAAGAAGCCTTATAGAATGTGATCGGAAGAGTTAGCAGAATTGAAGAAGCAGCTGGAAGAATAGTTGAGGAAGGGATTTATTCGCCCTAGCGCCTCCCCTTGGGGATCACCTGTTCTGTTTGTGGCAAAGAAGGACGGTACCATCCGCTTGTGCATAGACTACTGCTCCCTCAATGAAGTTACAATCAAGAACAAGTACCCACTTCCCAAGATTAAAGATCTGTTTGATCAACTCAATGGGGCCAAGGTGTTCTCCAAGATCGACCTCAGATCTGGGTACTACCAACTGAAAATCTGACCCCAAGATATTCCGAAGACGGCATTTGTAACCAGATATGGCCTGTATGAGTGCACGGTCATGTCCTTTGGATTGACCAATGCCCCGGCTTACTTCATGTATCTCATGAATAAGGTCTTCATGGAATATTTTGACAAGTTTGTCGTTGTCTTCATTGATGACATTCTTGTCTTCTCGAAGTCGGAAGAAGAGCACGAGCAACACTTGAGGATGGTCCTAGACAAGCTTCGAGAGCACCAACTGTATGCCAAGTTCAGCAAGTGTGAATTCTGGCTGCGTGAAGTTCGATTCTTGGGCCATGTTTTAACTGAAGAAGGATTGTCAGTCGATCCCGCTAAGATTGAAGCCGTGACTGAATGGCAATCCCTGAGCAATGTGAAGGAAGTCAGAAGCTTCCTCGGACTCGCGGGATATTACCGCATGTTAGTTGAAGGATTCTCAAGCATTGTCCGACCCATGACTCAGCTCTTGAAGAAGGACAAGAAGTTCGAATGGACGCCAAAGTGCGAAGAGAGCTTCCAGGAGCTGAAGAAGAGACTGACCACCGCCCGCTTACAGCCCGCGAGATATACACAAGGAATTTGTGATATATTGTGATGCGTCAAGAACCGGACTTGGAGGTGTTCTGATGCAAGAAGGTAGAGTCGTAGCTTACCTTTCAAGGCAACTACGGCCTCATGAAGAGAACTATCCTACTCATGACCTTGAGCTAGCAGCAGTGGTTCATGCCCTGAAGACATGGCGACATTACCTCTTAGGGAAGCGATGTGAGATATACACGGATCACAAGAGTCTGAAGTATATTTTCACTCAAAGGGAATTGAACATGAGGCAGAGAAGATGGCTAGAGTTGATAAAAGATTATGACCTTAGTGTTCAGTACCACCCTGGGAAGGCTAATGTTGTAGCAGATGCATTAAGCAGGAAAGCTTGTTCCTTGAATGCTATGCTTAAGGACAAGCTACCCGCCTTGTATGAAGAACTTGAAAGCTTCGGGTTGGAACTGGTTGCACCAGGATTCTTGGCCAACCTTGAAGTTAAGCCTACTTTGATGGATGATATTAAGGAAGCTCAGAAGGGACATGAGAGTATTGAAGGAATCAAGAGGAAGATTGTCGGTGTACTAAGGTAGGGGTACCTCAGTACCCCAACTTGTGCTGCAGGCGATTCTGACTCCAGCAGTTGGATCTGCCATGCGCTTGCGGAGACCATTCTGCTCCATATCAAGCCATTCGAGAACAAAGTGTACAAGACAGAAGGTCAAGACCCGGCAAGAGGAGCTTGCCGGGAAGGCAAATCGAGCTCAAGACTACATCACCCATGCAAGGCCTGGCGAGAGGAGCTCGCCGGAGAGGCGAAGACTACATCGAGAAGACACGCCTCGGCGCTTCTGGCGTCCGGCGAGGGCCCGGAGCGACAAGTTACAAGCCCGACAAACTCCCGGGCCCGGCAAGATCGAGACCCCGGCAAGGTACTTGCCGGGAGAGCTGCGCTGCGTGCCCGCACTCCAGCTCATCTGCCCACGCGTTGCCTTCAGCTCTCTCTAGAGACGCGTGGCGGATGGCTGTGCCGCATAAAGGGTGCGGTGGCACTCCACGGTGGGGATCCATCGCCGTGGCAGACGGAGACGCAGGCGGGAGCTTTTGGCGGCGGCGACGGGCATTAAATGCCCTTGTCCCCTCTGTCAAAAGTAGGTAGAATCCTTTGTTCAAGCCTTTGTGGCTGACTTGTTCCGACTTGTTCCAACTACCACCTCTTTTACATTTTACCCCTCTCTCCTCGTTGACACTGTCGGTGACCCTTGCCCTATAAAAGGAGGCCCATGCACAGCGTAGAGGGGGTTCGACTCATTGGCAACTCCCACGCTCGGTGTAGCTGCTACTGTAGCTCTCCAAGCTCCCGAGCACAATACAACACAAAGCAGCAGTAGGGTTTTACGCGACCATCGCGGCCCGAAGCTGGGTAAAAATCCGCCCGCGTGCATCGCCTCGATCTGCTCTCTGTGCCTCCTCCGCCCTCGTACCGAACACACGAAGGGGCTCCCCGGCCCCATAGGTGCCGCGCGGCGGGCGCCTCCCCTCACGCGTCCGCCCCCGACATCTTTGGCGCGCCCGGTAAAGGCGTCGAGGTTGTCGCGGACCTGATCGGCGTTCAGCAAGCGCGTTCTTCATCAACCTCTTCGGTTTCGTCAAGCCTTCGCCGACAACTGCGCCATGGCCCGAAGCGAGGGCTTCGAGGGTCGCGAACCGTCTGCGTCTCACCCGCCGCCACCGAACCAGCGGTGGGCGGAGGAAACGCCAGCGAAGGGTGGACACCGGCGAGGCACTCGCGGCGCCACCGAATCGAGGGCGATGGCGGATGACCGCGCCTCGGCATCCGTGGATCCACGTCCATCTCAGCGCACGACGACCCAGCAGCGCCATACCACGGGAGGTGGTATCCGCCTGCTGGAGCAAGAACATGCCGGAGGCTCGCGGGATGTTCCGGACCCCGCCCGAACACGGCAAAGCGAAAGCGCCGGGCAGACCCGCTCCTTCTAACACTGTTTAGAGTCCGCGCGTCCGCGCCTCGCACTACTCGCTCCCGCTCCCCTCCACTCCGGCCGAAGCGCTCATAAGAGCGCAAATGCTCCTCGACTTCCCTCCAGCCGCGGACAAGGCCGAAGACCGGAGGGCTACCATCCGGAGCCTGGTCGCCTTCGCCAACAACGACTCTCCACGGCAGCCGGTGGCCTCGCGGCGCGCAAGCCGAGAAGCGGCGGCGGCGGCGACTAGACCGCCGGGGTGCACCCCGTGCACTCCCCGCGAAGCGAAAACGCCGCCCCCGGAACAACGCCGCAGACGGCTCCACGGCATCGTCGGATCCGCGAGCTTCGTCGAGATCAACGCCAGTCCTCGGCGATCGGCGACATAAGAGGCCTTCGGACCACGATCGGCCGCCGAGAGACTTCGGCGACAATCGACCAGAGCTGGAAGCACCGTCGACCAGCAGCGCCGGGCGAGCCAGCGACCTGCCCGACTGTGGCGAGCTGCCCTGCGTTCACCCGTGAGCTGCGGCGCGTCGGTGGCCCAGCATGAAGAATTTCAAGCCCGGCGTGCGGAGAAGTACGACGGCAAGACGCACCTCGAATTCCTCGGCGTCTACACCATCGCCGTGCAAGCTGCCGGGCGCGGCGAAGATTCTCGGCGAACTACTTCTGCTGGTGCTTAGGCGAGCGTTCGTTCTTGGCTTATGCACTTGCCGGAAGGCTCTATCTCTTCTTGGCGGACCTTTGCCATCGGTTTGTTGGCGCCTTCTGGCGGCCACAAACCTCACGCCAGAGAGCGACCTCCACATTTTGGCCCGAGAGGAAGGAGAATCCCACGTAAGTATATCCAACGCTTCACCGTGTGCGGCACAACATCCTCGATGTCCACCTGCGCGGTTATCGGTAGCGTTCCACGAGCGTCGCGTAACGCCGCATGCGTGAAGAGATGGCGATGACCAAGATTCGGGATGTCGTGAGCTCTATGCTCTGGCTGATAAATGCGCGACGAGCGAAGGCGGAGGAGGCTCCCGGGAGGATCTTTGGCGCGGAGGAAGCGACTCGGCGATGGCGCCCGGCAAGAAAAAGCGCGCGGCGGAACAATCAGAAAAAGAACAAGGAAGAGGTGCTTGCCGTCGAAAAGTCCGGCAAGGAGGCTCCCGCCAAGCAGGCACAGGCTGGCGACTCCGGCAAGGAACCTGCCCCTGTGGCGGCGGCCGACAAGCGAGACGGCCCCGGCAAGCAATACTGCAAGATCCACCGCACCAAGGGCCACGATCTCTACAACTGCAAGCGCGTCGACTATCTCGTCGAGCAGCAAAAAGCAGAGTACGAGAGGCGCGACAAGGAGAGGGCCCAAGGCGGCGGAGGAGAAACGAGCAAGAAACGGCCGTTCAATGGCCAAGGAGGACGCTTCGGCAAGGCCAAGCGGCGACAAGGTGATCGACCTCCCCGGAGCCGCGACAAGGATGAAGACGACGACGAAGACATGGAGGATGAGGATGACAGTGAGCAGGAGTTCCAGAAGGCCACGGAGGTCCTGTGCGTCGACGGCGGCGCCTCTCTGCACACCTCCCACCGCCAGCTAAAACAGTGGGTGCGTGAGGTGAACGCAGCAGAACCGCCCATGGAGTCGCGCAGGCTCCTCAAATGGTCCGGCACGCCCGTCATTTTTGATCTTGAGGATCACCACGGCCGCACCACAGCGGTCGGGTGCTTGCCGATGCTGGTCTCACCCACCATCCGCAACCTCAAGGTCACCAAAATGTTGGTTGGGCGGGGCGGCCTGAACTTGATCTCTCTGCTGTGATCGAGAAGCTCCAAATCCCGGATGGCGAGCTCGAAGAGGCGGTTCTTTCAAGGAATCAACCCGGGCGGAGCAAGCCCAAGGAAAGATCACTCTGCGGTGACCTTTGGCGGGAGCTCAATTTCAGGGTCGAGCGCATCACTTTCGGCGTCGCCGATATTCCGTTGCCATACAACGGAATACTCGGCCGTCTGCCCTCGCCAAGTTCATGGCAGCTTCCCATTATGCTTACAATGTACTCAAGATGCGGGGCGATAAGCGTCATCACCGTCACGGCGACAAGAAAGATGCGCTTATCTGCACCGACAAGATCTACCGGGATGCGGCAGCAGCGGCCGACAAGAATACACTCGCCGCTGAAGCTCCCAAGGGGAAGAAGGTGAAGACCAAGTCCGGCAAGTGCTCCGGGGCCCACTCCGGCAACCGCACCTCTTCGGAGTGTTGCGCTGCTGTCGAGGACGTCCCGTCGAGCTCCGCCGGCAAGAGTAAAAAGGGGATGGCCGCTCCGCCGGCAACCAAGAAGGTGTCCGCCAAGGAGGACGGCACTGGTGGTACCTTCACCATCGGTGCCACGGCAACGACAAATAGGAAAGCGCGCTCGTTGCTTTCCTGTGGGCGAATGTCGATGTGTTTGCATGGCAGCCATCCGACATCCCCGGTGTTCCCAGGAAGGTAATTGAGCACAAGCTTGCCGTTTGCCCTCATGCGCGGCCCGTCAAGCAAAAAGTGAGGAAGCAACCCATGGAGCGCCAAGAATTCATCAGCGAAGAAATCAAGAAGCTAGAGGCAGCAGGCCTAGTTAGAGGTGTGATCCATCCGACGTGGTTAGCAAACCCGATGCCGTGGGCGCAAGGCCAACGGGAAATGGAGACTGTGCATAGACTTCACCGATGTAAATAAAGCATGTCCCAAGGATCCATTCCCCTTGCCGCGCATCGACCAGATTGTTGACTCCACTGCCGGATGTGAGCTACTCTGCTTTCTTGATGCATACTCAGGCTATCACCAGATCTTTATGGCCAAAGAGGATGAAGAGAAGACTGCATTTATCACTCCATGTGGCACTTATTGTTTCATACGCATGCCATTTGGGCTGAAGAATGCAGGATCAACATTTGCAAGGGTAGTGACTGCTTTTGAGCCACAGATCCACAGAAATGTAGAGGCTTACATGGATGATATTGTGGTGAAAAGCAAGAGCAAGGATACACTGATTCAAGATTTGGAAGAGACATTTCAGAACCTGCGCAAGATACAATTTTTAAGTTGAACCCGAGAAGTCGTCTTTGGAGTTCCTTCCGGCAAGCTTCTCGGGTTCTTCGTGTCGCAAAGGGGGATTGAAGCCAACCCCGACAAGATTAAAGCCATCGAGCAGATCGAAGCCCCAAAGCGAGTCAAGGATGTCAGAAGGCTCGCAGGTTGTGTGGCTGCCCTCAGTAGGTTCATTTCAAAGTCTGTAGAGCGCGCCCTACCTTTCTTCAAAATCTTGAAGAAGGCAGGCCCCATGAAGTGGACTCCGGAAGCGGAGGCAGCGCTGCAAGATTTGAAACGATACCTGTCCTCCACCCCAATACTTGTCGCACCTAGACCACAGGAGAAGTTGCTGCTGTACCTAGCGGCAACCAACCAAGTGGTTAGTGCTGCGCTAGTAGCGGAGAGGGAGCCCGACGAGGAGGCTGCACCACCGGCAAGCGAGTCCAGCGACAAGCAGGGGACTGCTCCGACAAGCTCTGGCCCCGACAAGAACAACTCTGCGCAGGGACAGGATGAGGTGCGGAAGAAGATGGCGCAGCGCCCAGTGTATTTTGTAAGCTCCCTTCTCCAGGGGGATAGATCAAGATACTCTGGTGTGCAAAGCTACTCTTGACCTCCTCATGGCCTCGAGAAAGCTGCGCCATTACTTCGAGCACTGCGAGATAACAAGTGGTCACTCGCTTCCCGGCTGAAGAGGATATTGCACAACCCAAGCAACAGGCAGGATTGTCGAGTGGAGCCTTTGGAGCTGTCGAGCTTTGGACTCAAGTTTGAAAGTACTTCAACCATACAGAGCCGGGCTTTGGCAGAATTCATAGCAGAATGGACCCCAACACCTGATGAAGAAGTCCAAGAAACAAGTGCACCCGTACAAAAAGCAACAAGAGAATGGGTAATGTACTTTGATGGTGCCTTCTCGCTGCAGGCGCGGTGCGGCGTGGTACTCATCGCGCCCACGGAGAGCACCTCAAGTATGTTATCCAAATGAACTTCCGAGAGACAAGCGACAAACAACACTTTGCTGAATCTGAAGGTTTGCTCGCCGGCCTCGTGGATTGCGGCCGAACTTGGGATCGAGGAAGTTAGTTGTCTTGGGGAGATTCTCGGTTGGTGGTCCGCAAGTTAATAAGAGCTATCGAGCCCTTTGATGGAAGCTTATGTAGATGAAGTGAGGAAGCTTGAGGCGCTTTGAAGGTTTGCAGATGGAGCATGTCGAGAGCTCGAAGCGAAATCGCAGATGGCCTTTCAAAGTGTGCCGATGAAGTTACTGTGGAACCGTGGACCTTCTTGCTCAAACTGACTCAACCATCAGTCACGCCATCAATTGGGCAATCCAAGAAGAGAAAGTTGGTCTCCGGTGACTACTTGCCGGCGAGTCTCCCTGAGGCCGCCGCCAAAGTCCCCAAGATCAACAGCCAGAACGCTGAGGAACAGTATGCTCCTGCAGATCCTCGGATCTGTGCAGTTGAAGCAAGTGTTCCCGACAAGCCTTGCCCCGGCAAGCTTGCCGGGGGACCTTCTGCTCCGGCAAAGCCAGAGACCCTTGCCGTAGAAGCTGAGGTTCCCGCAGCGGCCCTCATGCCCTTAATCCTTGCCGTTGAGCCCCGAGCTCCGGCATGGGCGCAGCAGATCGTCCGTTTCTTGCAAACTGGAGAACTTCCCGACGACCCAGAAGAAATAGAAAGGGTAACCAGACAGTCAAGTATGTACCGGTTAAGTGGACAACGAGCTGTCTGAAGAAGGCTCAATGGCGTCGGTGAAGTGCATCTCCGGGGAAGATGGGCGAAGCTGTTGGCGAGATACGGAGGCATCTGCGGCCACCACATTGGCGCAAGGGCACTTGCGGAAAGCTTTCGGCAAGGGTTCTTTTGGCAAGAAGCCCTCAAGATGCAACTGCACTAGTAACCAAGTGTGAAGCGTGCGATTCCATGCAAAGCAGATCCATCGGCCAGCTCAAGCTCTCCAAACAATCCCTTTATCCTGGCCCTTCTCGTGCAGGGGCTCGATATCCTCGGCCCTTCCCGTCTTGTCGGGGCTTTGAGTACTTATGCGTAGCAATCGACAAGTTCACAAAGTGGCGAAGTGGAGCAGTGAGGAAGGTGACAAGACGATCGCGGTCAAGTTCTTGGTCGATTGTGTGCCGTTTGGGATCCCTAACAGGATCATCACCGACAACGGTACACAATTCACTAATCGCACCTTCATGCGAGACGTCCAAGACCTTGGCGCCAAGGTCTGTTTTCGCTTCATTGCTCATCAAGGAGCAGCGGTCAAGCGAAAGGGCCAATCTGAAATCTTCGCGCGGACTCAAGGCGAGAACTTTCGACGGGCTGCGCGCAAGTGCGGAAGAAATTGGATAGAGGAGCTGCCGGCGGCTCTTTGGTCAATCGAGCGACACCAAATCGAGCCACGGACAGACACCCTTTGCTCTAGTCTATGGAGCAAGCAGTTCTCCCCACGGAACTTCGTATCACGGATCTCCTCGAGTGCTCGCTTATGATGAGCTCGAGCAAGAGCAATGCGGCAAGGCGACACATTGCTCCTTGAGGAGGGCGTCTCGGGCTCTTTGACGAGCTGCTCGATACCAGCAAGCCTTGCGCCGCTACCATAGCCGCAAGGTCAAAGCCGAGTCTCGAGGAAGGCGACCTTGTTCTTGGCGTGTTCATCCGCCAAGAATTCCAACAAGTTGGCGCTTGAAGTGGGAAGGCCCTTATCGGGTGAGACAAGTCACGAGGCCAGGCTGTCGCCTCGAGACGAAGAAGGCTCGCCGATGAGTAACTCTGGAACATAGAGCATCTTCGCAAGTTTTACCCATAAGGCGCGGTTGCGTGATCGCTCCGCAACCACCTTTTGTACAAAAGCTTTGCCGCCGTTGCATGTAACCCTTTGTACAAAGCGAGTATGAGACCCGTGCAGCAATAAAGTTTCCGTGTTTTGCGCTATTTGCCTTTTCCCATGCTCTTCTTTGCTATTTGCATGAGTTATTTGGCATCTTTAAATGCGACCGCATATCCGGCAAGCAATAGCGCGCCGAAAGGCCATATCTTTCTCCTCCTTCTTTTCCTTGTCTCTTAAGCAAAAGCGTTCCTCGTGCACAAGTTTGCCGGGGGGGAAGGAAAATGGAGGATGAACCAAGTGTTGTTCAAGAAAGAGAAGCTTGCCGGAGAACAGCTCAAAGTTTTAAATTTTTAAGTCACCTTCCTTGAACAACCACACTCCGTATGGAAAACTTGTGCTCGGAGGAACCTACCCGTGGATAGCCGCTCCCTTATCTTGTTTTCGAGCACGCTCAACGATCGATTTAAGTGAGCTGCGACAAAGTGTTGCGCCCTTGCTTCGTTTTCGAGCCCGCTCAGCAAGATAGGTGCGTTGCAGCAAGCCACGGCAAGGTTGCTTGCCGGTAAGACCTTGGCCAGCTGGCTGCTTCGAGTTCGACACTCAGCACTCGCGGCAAGGGCTCCTTGCCGGCAAAACTCCTAGAAGCATAAAGTTGAAGCATGCGAAGTTGAGGATCAAAACAAGGGAAATAACACTGCATCTGCTGATCAAAATAAAGGTAATATCTTACAAGGAATAACATGTCGCGATAACTAATGAGTTCATAACACCCTATGCAGCAGCTAAAGAGATAAGGATAAAGGAGGCCTAGTCTCTGCGGTGCGCCCTCCTTCTGGAGATCTTGTTCACTTTGGCGATGATGTGGGCGACCTGCTCCTTGAGCCTCCATGTTTGCGTCGGCCGGCAAGCTGCGAAGAACGTTAGCGAGGTTTATGCGGGATTGCGGTATACGATCTTCGTCCAAGACACGCTCGAGGTTCCCGCGCTTTGGCCGTGAGTCTCCTCGGCAAGTTGCTCGGGATCTTATTCCGCAGATTTGCAAGGGCGTGCGATCCCGAAGAAAAGGCTGAGTTTGGCGCTGTGGCGAGATTTGGGTCCGGGAGTAGATGAGGTGCTCCGGCCAGCCACAAGCAGCTCTGGTCGATGGCGAGACGCAGAAGATACCAAGTCCTCGGTCCATATCTCGGCGATCGGCGGAAGTCCTCGGCTGCTTTGTTGGCGGCAGCCACCAAGGATCGCTCTCGCGGAGTTCCTCCTTCACTTGGTTTCCGATCCCGAACAGCGTCGGCGAGTCCCTCGGTCAGTAAACTTGCAGCTCAAGGTCCACGACGGAATCCTTGGCGGCCTTCAACTCGTCACCTTGCTTGGAAAGACGCTACCGAGTTCCGAGCTGGTGAGGGCATCCTTCTCGCGCTCCGTGATGGCGCGGCGATCTTCTCCGCGATTCGCCTCAAGAACTCCTCCATCGCGACCTTGGCGGCAAGCTCCTCTGGCGGTCTCCGCGGCAACCGCGGCGTCTTTCGCCTCCTTCAGTTCCCCGCCAAGGGCCCGTTCCCGAGCGGCAAGGTCTTCCTCGTGAGCGTCGAGGTTGACCTTCCGTTGGATGAGTTCTCCCTCTCGCCGGGACAGCTCTACCCCGGCGAGCCGTTGCTGCTCTTCGGCCTCGGCCTTCTCCAGCAACCATTCTTCGTACTCTCCGGCGAGTCGCTCGCGCTTCTCCGCCACCTCGCGGAGAGCAGCCTGATTGGCGGCGCTGAGCTCCGCCGCGCGCTTCTCCGTCTCCTCGGCGGCCTTGGCAGCGAGGGCCTCCCGGGAAGCGAGCTTCGCCTGTCTGGCCCGGTAAAGGGCCAGGAGCTGGTGAAGCAGCTTCTCCTCGTCAGGCCCGCCGCTTCCGCCGGGCCCCTCGACGACCTTCAAACCCGCGGAGGCGAGGATCTCCCCATCGAAGGCCTCGCCCTCCGCGGGAGCTCGCGACGAGGAACCCCACGGCATCTGGATAAAGACGCCGTTGGGAGCTTCAAGTAATGGCCGGACCGCTCTTCTCCGGCGGAGGATCGGTGATCTGGCGCAGCACTCGACGTTCCCGCAGCCTCCGGGCCAGTGGTGCGGTCGCCGTCCCCCTCTCCGGCCGCTGCGTCTGCAGCCGGAGCGGTCTCTGGCACATGTGGCTCGGCGGCTCCCGCCGCGTCCTCGACGACAGAGGCGTCGTTGCCGCCACCCTGCACGTCCTCCTCCTCCTCAATGACGACTTCCGTCTCCATCTGCTCGGGGGGAGGAGGAGGATCTAGAAGAAGAAGAAAAAGCAAAAAAGTTCAAGCAAATATCCAAAAAAGCGGCGCCAAGAAGGCAAAGTTGCGAAATTTACCTTGGCGGGCGTCTTGGTGGCGGGCTCTCTTGCCGGGAACTATCCCTTGGCGGAGTGGCCGCCCTCGCCCAACTGCTTCGCCCTTGGCGGGTACTCGCCCTGGCGGAGTACCCGCCCTTAGCGGGACGTTCTCCTTGCCGGGAGTCCAACCTTGGCGGGAATGGAGGGACTGCCCGGCTCCTCAAGGTGACCTCCGGATGCTCCTGCCGCTGCGGCTCCATCTCTGCACAAGTTAAGGCGAACACGTCAAGATATTAGCACAAGACCAAAACCTTCAAACACGACCGGCGGCGAAAGTCTGAGAACCCAGACTTCTGGCTGGGGGGCTGCGGCTGAAGGCTGGTCCTCGGGACAGCGCTTCGGGTCCGCAAGCTTGGATCCAGCCGTCCCGGTCTCCTCGCGAGGCGAGTCGTCCGCGACCTCGACCACGGAACCTTGGCTTTCTTCGCGCCCGCTCGGTCAAGGTCCTGAAGTCAACACAAAGAACAAGATTAGCCTCAACGATAATCAAGGCGAAATTTAAGAAGATGAAGATCTCGGGTACTTACTCCTGTTCCTCCTCGTCGTCCTCGCTCAAGGCGGAGAAATCATACTCCACAGGTCGCGTCGTGCGAGGAGCAGGCGGAGGCCCTCTCGGGCGCTTAGCGGTCCTCGGGGCTGGGGGCTGCAGACCCAGCCTGTGGCCGGGACCCGAGAAGCCAGGCGGAGCCGCCGCTCGCCCGAGAAGACCCTGTCCGCTCGGCGCCCGGCCTGCGAGGCGCCTTTGCTGTGGCTCTTGCTGGTTGCTTCCGCCGTGGCTGGTGCGCTGTCGCCCCGGGCGGCCCGGCTCCCAGGAAGCTTCGCTGCCCGGCGAGCCAGTAGTTGCCGGGGCCTGAGTGCTCGCTTCGTCGCCGCCTTATGGAGGCGCTCGGCGAGAACGCTTGGGGCTCGCCCGGGCGGGAGGTCTCCGACGACGAGGAGAGGTCGTCGGCGTAAGGTCCGTAGACCGCCCGGCGTCCTCGGTGGCATGGCATCCTCCTCCCCCTCCTCGCCGGCTGGCTCGCCGGACCCAGCGCCCTGCGCTGCGACCCCTTTTCCTCTGGCGTCTCCGCTCCCTCCGGCACCTCCGCTCCTTGCGGCGCCTCTGCTCCCTCCGGCAGCGCCACCTCTCGCCGCGGCCTCGGCTACGATTCCGGGGATCCCGGAGTGTCTCAGAGAGGGAACCCCGGCAAGCGCATCGGGAGGAAGTCGCAGCAGTCCACAGATCTCCGCCGCCTCCGCTTGGTAGGACTCCTCTGCAGCCTCAGCCTCCTCGGGCGTACAGCCGAACTTTCCTGCCGCTGCGGCTGCGGCGGCCTCTTCGGCCCGAGAAGCTATGTACGCAAGCTCCTGGTCCGTGGTGTCCCATGTCAGCCCCCGGGTCTCGTCTTTGTTCTTCGCCACCTCTTCAAGGCTGTCGAAGAAGTTGAGGACGTCTATTGGCTCGGGCGGAATCCATGTACGCTCCACGCCGTCTGAGTCGCCACGAGGAATCAAGCGAGGCGATCGAGAGCTGTGCTGTTGCAGAGGGGCACCACTCCCCGGGAAGGTCTGAACCACTCTGGATGGTCCGGGTCGTACTTGAAGAGTTCCCGGACCATCCCCCTCAGCTCCAGCGTCGTGAAGTTGAAGTTCAGCCGGACGCAGCCTCATTATATCCCCGCGCGCCCGTACTCCCAGCCGGCCTTTTCTGTCTTGGAGAGGGCAATCGGCGGCGGAGGAAGTCTGCGCCTACCTCGCAGCGGTTAGATTTGCTGCTCAAGACGATGAATCCGGACGAGGCGGCGTCGAGCTTGATATCATCGAGTCCAGCCTCGCTCCAGTCTCTGCCGCAAGACGATGGGCGTTGTCTGGCGCTGGTGAAGGGCTGCGGCTCGTCTTCAACGACCCAGCACCGGTCGGCACGCCCTCTCCCACTTGCCGCGGAGCTCCCGGCAATCTGACTCCTTCAAGTTGAGCGAAAACCCAAGAAATCCCTCCCGAGAGGGGGGCGCCTCTGCTCTAGGAGTAAAAAGTGCTGAAGCAGAGCTACGTTTGGGTATATCCTTATGAAGTTTTCGCACATGTGTGCGAAACCGCCATTAATGAGGACGGCATTGGGGTGAAATCAAGAAGGTGGAAGCCGATGTGTGCATAATGTCGCAGAAGAAATCAGAAAAAGGGGGACAAAGACCGCAGTGGAAGAAGGCTGCGAAGAAATAGTACCCGCCAGGATAGTTGTCCATGGTGGCGGCCGGATGGGCCCTGGTCCGGGGATGCGCCGTGGTCTTCTTCGCCCAGAACAGGAAATATTTGCCCCAGAGTTCCTGCACGCCGAGCCGCGGCGGGAAGACGACGTTCTGCTTCCGCATCTGGGCAAGCTTTGCCGCTTGCTCGGATTTCTCCCTCTTGGTCTTCTCCGCCTTCCCTTCCCTTTCCGGTTTTCGGGCCATGGCGAGGCGGCGAGGAAAGGAGGACGAAAGAGTCGTGGCGCCCAGACGCAAGAGGCGGCGGAGGAGATGCGGAGGCGAGCGCAAAGAGGATTTCTGGAGGAGGAGGAAGAAGCAATGAAAGCGAAGGAGGGAACCACGCTGCTTCCTCTGTTTTATGGGGAAGTGGGGGCGTTCCGCTCTTCCCATTAAACGTGGCACGTCCCATCCCACGACGCCAAGAATCGGCGCTTTGTTGCACGGGAGGTGGCGAGGCGGAAGTGGAGTCGACACGCCAGCGGGCCTCGTGTGCCGATGACTGTTTTGGGCCTGGCCCAACAGCGCTTCGGCAGACCGTGTGTGGCCCAGGCCGGGGGCTCTGTCGGTGTACTAAGGTAGGGGTACCTCGGTACCCCAACTTGTGCACAGGCGATTGCAGACTCCAGCGGTTGGATCTGCCATGCGCTTGCCGGAGACCATTCCTGCTCCATATCAAGCCATTCGAGAACAAAGTGTACAAGACAGAAGGTCAAGACCCCGGCAAGAGGAGCTTGCCGGGAAGGCCGTCCCAGGCTCAAGACTACATCACCCATGCAAGGCCCTGGCGAGAGGAGCTCGCCGGAGAGGCCAGAAGACTACATCAGAGAAGACACGCCTCGACGCTATCTGGCGTCGGCGAGGGCCAGGAGCGACAAGTTACAAGCCCGACAAACTCCCGGGCCCGGCAAGATCGAGACCCCGGCAAGGTACTTGCCGGGAGAGCTGCGCTGCGTGCCCGCACTCCAGCTCATCTGCCCACGCGTCGCCTTCAGCTCTCTCTAGAGACGCGTGGCGGATGGCTGTGCCGCATAAAGGGTGCGGTGGCACTCCACGGTGGGGATCCATCGCCGTGGCAGACGGAGACGCACGGGCGGGAGCTTTTGGGGCGACGGCGACGGGCATTAAATGCCCTTGTCCCCCTCTGTCAAAAGTAGGTAGAATCCTTTGTTCAAATCTTTGAGCTGCCTTTGTTCCCGCCTTTGTTCCAACTACCACCTCTTTTACATTTTACCCCTCTCTCCCTCGTTGACACTGTCGGTGACCCTTGCCCTATAAAAGGAGGCCCATGCACAGCGTGGGGGTTCGACTCATTGGCAACTCCCACTCGGTGTAGCTGCTCTTGTAGCTCTCAAGCTCCCGAGCACAATACAACACAAAGCAGCAGAGGGTTTCTGCGACCATCGCGTCCCGGCTGGGTAAAATCCGCCCGCGTGCATCGCCTCGATCTGCTCTCTGTGCCTCCTCCTCCCTCGTACCGAACACACGAAGGGGCTCCCCGGCCCCATAGGTGCCGCGTGGCGGGCGCCTCCCCTCAGCGCGTCCGCCGTCCCGACAAAGATCAAGGCGGGCAAAGCCCCAGGATTCTCAGAGGATGAGCAAGGAGTTGTGTGGTTTGGGAATCGCATCTGCGTGCCCAACAAGGGTGAGCTCAAGAATCTGATCTTGCAAGAAGCCAATGACACCCCGTATTCCATCCACCCTGGAGGCACCAAGATGTACCAAGACCTGAAGGAAAGATTTTGGTGGCACGGGATGAAAAGGGAGATCGCCACCTATGTTGCAAAGTGTGACGTATGCCAGAGAGTCAAAGCTGAACATCACCGACCCGCTGGATTGTTGCAACCCCTCAAGGTGCCTGAATGGAAGTGGGACAAGGTCGGGATGGACTTCATCACCGGTTTACCCAGGTCAAGCAAGGGACATGACTCCATATGGGTCATTGTTGACCATTTGACCAAGGTGGCCCACTTCATTCCTGTCAAGACGACCTACAAGGGGAACCAGTTAGCCAGTCTCTACATCAACCAAATCGTGAGCCTTCATGGTGTTCCCAAGGAGATTGTGTCAGATCGAGGAACCCAGTTTACCTCAAGGTTTTGGAAGAAATTCCAAGAGGCCATGGGGACCAAGTTGTCCTTCAGCACTGCTTTCCACCCACAGACCGTAGGTCAGACAGAACAAGTAAATCATATACTCGAAGACATGCTCCGAGCATGTGTATTAGCTTATGGAGCTAAGTGGGAAGACTGCCTCCCTTTCGCCGAGTTCTCTTACAACAACAGTTATCAGGCAAGCCTTCAGATGGCGCCATTTGAGGTGTTATACGGACGGAAATGCCGCACACCCCTCAATTGGTCAGAAACCGGAGAAGGACTTGTCTTTGGGCCTGATATCCTTCGTGAAGCAGAAGAGCAAGTCCAGCTTGTCAGAGAGCGTTTGAAGACCGCCAAGTCAAGGCAGAAGAGCTACGCTGACTCACGTCGTAGAGACATAAACTTCCGAATTGGAGACCATGTCTATCTCCGGGTCACCCCTCTCAAAGGAACCCAGCACTTCCATGTCAAAGGAAAGCTCGCCCCAAGATACATCGGCCCCTTCAAGATCACTGAACGACGAGGAGAAGTGGCTTACCAGTTGGAACTTCCACCTAAACTTTCCGATGTGCACAACGTGTTCCACGTGTCACAACTCCGGAAGTGTCTCCAAGTTCCAGACAAGCCTGATCTTTACAAGGACGTCAATCACCAAGCCATTGACCTTCAACCTGATTTGACTTACCGTGAGAGGCCCATCTGCATTCTGGATGAGGCTGAGCGACGCACTCGAAGCCGCACCATCAAGTACTTCAAGGTCCAATGGAGCAACCACATTGAAGCGAAGCAACTTGGGGCGTGAAGACTACCTTAGATCCGAGTTTCCGTATCTCTTTAAAGCCTAGTTTAGGAATCTCGGGGACGAGATTCTTGTAAGGGGGGTAGGTCTGTCACAGCCTGCATTTTGTAACATTTCATCTGCATTATTAAACAATGAAAATTTGGACCAATAAAAACTTTTGCATTATTTGGCTTTTATTTGGAGTTGGTTTTCTCTCTGTGCTTCTTTTCAAGTGCTCTTTAAAGTCAACTACTCCACCTCTGTACTTCATCTCCTTGCCCCAAACTTCTGCCCAATGACCATGCCATGTGTATAGTGCAATATAGAATTTTCTAACAAAAATAATTTGCCCAAAAAGTATTTTCTAAATTTAGTTTTCCAAAAACCCCTGAATTGAGGTTTGCACTGCAAGTACTTGATTTGGGTTATGAAAAATATTTCAAAAGGTATATTTGAATCCTATTAGGTGTAGGACTCCCATAAACCACAAAAATATAATTTTAAAAGTTGTTCTACTATTTTATTTAAAAGCTTTTTCTTAAGGCCAGAAATGGTCTTTAATAGGGAAAAAATATTTTATTGTTTTAAAAATATTTGACAAAATTTAGGGAAACTCAGTGGACATATATTTTCCATATATAAGAGTTTCAACACATGGTCATGTTCAAAATATTGGTCAAATCCTCAAAAACCCTTTGGATATTTCAAACTTTTGAAATATTTACAAAGGAAATATTCTCCAAAATTCCAAGAAAATTCTATCATCTCACATATGACATACTTGATGATCTTGACAAGTCTCATGTCATGGAGAATAGTATAACCCCATGAAATCCCCTCAAAACCATTTCTGTCCATTTTGAAGTTTGAGCAACTTTACATTGCCAAACATGACCAAATGTTCTCAAACATGGTGCACATGCTCCAATGGTATAATAATGCATGTAGACCAAATGGGACAGGTTGGAGAAGAAGATATCTTGGTCAAAGTGCCTCAAAACCCTCTCTGAACAGAATCAAATTTGAACTACTTTGTACTACCAACTTTTTCTCCATGACCCCAACTTTTGTGAGCCTGATCACATGACTACATAAGGCCACCACACCAAGTGGTGCATCATGGGGAAGTGATCTACTCAACTGGATCTACACAAATCCATTCCTGCCAATTTTTAGGGTTTGCAAAAGTTGCATTGGCAACTTTGTCCAAATAAGCTCAAAATGGGTGGAAGGCCCTAATTATATGCGGCATCTCACCCTGTGGAGTCTCATGGCCAGTGGAAGTCATTAGCTTGCCCAAAACATCATCAAACACCTTCTGGCAAAATTTTGGAATGCAAATTCCAGCCCCTTCCACTAATCTCCTTGAGTCCATCTTTTTACTACAACCCCTCCTAGTTCCCCTCTGCAACTTGGATGCTTTTTGTCCGAGGAAGCAATGATGAGGGAGGGGGAAAACCCCATTTGTCTTCTCTGGACAGCAGCTTCTCCCCTCTCTCTCAGCCTCCTTCTCTCCCCTCGGCTCTCCAGAGCATCCAAGGCCCGTTTCAGCTTTTGCCCACACCCCCTGCAGCCTCCAGACACTAGTGGACGCGCGCGGACGCGGAAAAACCGCGGATGCCGGCCAAAGTCGCGCTCTGGAGCGCCCGGCAGGACACCGACCGTTGACGCCGCGCCTCCCGACCACCTCGAGCTTCCCCCGCGCGCAAGTTATGCCCCTCGATGTCCGCTCCACGCCAGCAGGCCGCCCACTTGCTCCCCCGCCCTCCTCTCTCTCCTGCAGCTCGTGCCACAACGCCGCCCCGCTCGGCCAATGCTCGCGCCACTCGTGTGGCCCGCGTGCAGCTCGCCTTGCTCCTTCTCTCTCTCCCTGGCACCCTACACCACTCCCACGAACACCCCCGAGCCCTTCATTCCCTCTCTAACGGCCACCCGAGCCGATCCGCGGGCACCCGTAGGCCACTCCTACGGTGGACCTCGGCCAGCCCATGTAAGGCGACCCCGAGCCCCTCTTTCACTCCCTGTTGCTTCCCCATGCTGCTAATCCACCTCCCGTACCACCCATTCATCTCCAGAGCCGCCCGAGCTCGAGATCGAGCTCGAGCTCCGCAGCCTCGGCTCGTCGGTGTTCACGCGTTACAGGCCTCCTCCGCCCCGTTTCTCTCGTCTGGACCGCGCCAGCCCGACCTTTTCCCCTCTCTTTCCCACTCTTTTTGCAGCCGGGAACGGCCGGATTCATCGACGCCCGAAGCACCTCCGCCGCGTGACCTCGTCGCCGGCGAACCAGGCTGCTCCGGCGACCGTCTCCACCACCACCCGAACGGTGACTCCGCCTCGAGTCCAGCGGTACCACCCACGCACCTTCCGTGCTCAGTATCACCGCCGGCGAGCTCGTCGTTGCCTCGGCGGAGGTGAGCGGCGGCGGCCGTGGGGCCAGCCCGTCGACCTCCGCCACGGCGGTGGGATCCACCGTCGAGGTTTAAACGCAGCAGCACCGGTTCGCCGTCGGTGAAGGCATATTCGCCTACGCCTTTGGCGTGGCGGCCAGCGTGAGGCTGGTTTCCCCTCTGGGCCTGCTGCCGTGGCCTCTCGGCCCGAGGGCACAGCGCCACTTTTCTTTTTCTTTTCATCTCCTTTCCAAAAATTCCACAGGCAAAATATTTGTCCAAATGAAATATTTCCAACTCCTAAAGTCTCAGAATAATCCCACCTATTTATTGATGTAACTTTCATGCACATCCATTACACCTTTGTGCTCTGTTCAAATTCAAACTCAAATTTGAACAATAAAACCTCTGTTTGAAAATCCACAACTCTGTTTCCCTAGCTCCAAATTCAAAACCAAGAATTTTCCCCTTCCTAGTTTTCCTCCTAGTATTTTACAAAAATAAGTTGACATTTTTCTGAGCACTTTGACTTTTCTGTTTTTATTATTGTCTTATTTTCCCGCTATTTTCTTGCAACGTTAGATCCCGTATTTGACGAGGTAGCTGAAGAAGAAGGAGGAGAAGGGCCTGAAGACTTTGAAGACCAAGCCAACCAAGGCAAGCAACCCTTTGACCATGTCTATGAAACCCTTTTTATGCATGACATATAGCTCTTTATTATTGTTGCATCGGAATCATGATGAGATGGTAGACCATGTTGGTCGGTTGCCTCTGTTACTTCCTCATTGATACTTGCATTGTGCATGACCCTACCTTCTTATGAGGGTTATGCGGTGGGAGTAGATAGGATGCTAAAGTAGGGCTACATAAAAGGGACGGGATATGCATGGTGATGGGGACAAAGTGATTTCAAAAGTCTTTTCGAAAACCCGTCGGTGCCGCTTATGCCCGAGGGAGATGATGAGATGGGTAACCACTTGATGGCGAAGTGGTGTACCGAGGCAAGTGTGTGTTGTTTTCAAAAGCGGATTGGTGAAGTTGCGACCGTTATTCCAACCTTACATGCAACCACTCTACCCTTATATGGGAAAGGGCATTATTGATTACCTAGACCGATACTATCTTGGAGCCCGCATTACTAGTGACGGGAGAGTTGTTGGTGCACTCTCTCGGGACGGGGTCGTGCCAGGTAGGGTGGCCATGACTGTTTTCTCAGGGCACCGGACACACCCTTGGTACCCCATGCCAGTGGTATGTGATAAGTATGGGAGCGAGGCTCCAAGAAAGTGTTATGTGAAAAGTTGGGCACGGGGGTTACTGCCAATCGAGTGGAGTCCATGTTAGTGTCGTCTAGGGAAAGGTAGTGATCGGGTGCTTACCCCGGGTACTTAAGGTATCGCGGGTCATGGATGACACGGAAGTTCCCCGGATCTTGTGGGTAAAGTGTGCAACCTCTGCAGAGTGTAAAACTATTCGAATAGCCGTGTCCACTGTCAAGGACAGTTGGGTAACCGCTCTTGGGCTACGTCCATTTATTTACAAACCAAGTGTGAGTATTGATAAAACGACTCGGGTCAAGTCAAGGGACTTGACATGAATGAGATGGGTTGGTGCCCACTCTATTATGAAAGCTGGGTTGGTGCCCACTCTATTTATGTTGATATCTGTAACCAGTCCTCATGGTTACTTGAGTTCTCTTGATGCATGCTTACAAGATGTTGAACATGTCATTGCACTCAAAATTAGCTTTCGGCAAAATTTACCTATGTCATGCATTGTTGTAACTTGAACCAAAACATGGGTTCCTTGCGAGTTCCTTCAAAGTACTCATTAGCTTGCCACTGGTTATTTAATTGACCAGGCCTGGAAGAACCGGAGTTCGAAGAAGAGTTCTTTGGAGATGAACATGCGAACTAGGACGTTTCCCAGTCAGAATGCCTGTAGGGTTAAGGCAGATGGCATGGGTTCTACTTATCGACGAAGATTTCCGCTACTTGTGTTTCATTTGATGTTCAGCCCTTAAGGCTTTATCAATGTAAGACTTGACCATAATGGTCATAATTTGTGTAAGACGGTATGTATGGATGTAAGACTCTTGTTATTCAGCTTCTGTGTGTTTAGTGAGCATTGATCTCTGGGATCACTATACACGTGCATTCGGTGATCTCGACTTATGAGTCGGGGTCCCCACAACTAGCCATCTAATCATAATTCTCCAAACCATAGCCCTCCGTTCCAGCGGTTCCAAATGGCGAAAGAGATCGAGAAGTAGGTTTTTAGCGTCCAACATGTCCTCGTCGAAGGCTCGATGAGCATAGTTGCCACCGTCACCGTCCACCCAAGGGTTGTTAGGCAGTGGATCAACAATGTATCCAACTCCCTCGAAAAGGTAGAGCCGAGGGTCATGTGTCTCGACGCAGAGTACACTGAGCGTGCCCCTGGGAAGATCCAACGCGCCACCGTCCTTCAGTTGTGCCTCGAAGATGATGTTTTGGTGTATCACATCATACACTCGCCCTCCATACCAGGTGAGCTTCACGATTTCTTGTCTTGGGAGGACGTATACTTCTGTTGGGCAGCCATCGAAGGGGACAAACAGAAGATGGAGCCGCACAACCTTGATTTGAAAAGCATCGCTGACCTACAAACCAGAATCAAAATTCCTATAGAAGATTGTGATAAACAGACACCGTCCTTATTCGACGTAGCAAATTTTGTGCTCAGTACAAATCTTAAGAAGGGTGACGAGACGGTGGCATTAAGGTCGTCCGGATGGGAGATATATCCCTTGACGTACGAGCGGATAAAATATGATGCCCTCGATGCCCGTGTGAGTTTCGAGATAGCTGCAAGGTCCAAAGAGCTTGTTGCGAAGCCGTTTCCCATAGAAAATGAGAAGAAGAAGAAGAAGAAGAAGAAGAAGAAGAAGAAGAAGAAGAAGAAGAAGAAGAAGAAGAAGAAGAAAAGGCTGCACCAGCAGGAGGGCATTATGGACGGATGAACTATTTCCTCTCTTGTAAAAAAAATTATTTCCTCTCGGTGTATATTGATATAGATGGACTATTTCATTGGTGTGCATGTCTTTGGAATAGAGTAGTAGCGTGGGTCCACTTGACTATAAGGAACTATTTATCCGCATATATAGCTTTCTCTGCTACTCCTTCCAGTGATCGGTATGCAGTGCATGTTTCCGTAGACATGACAGCTTGTCCATGGAAGTTCAACTATGGAGACCATCACGTTTCATCTTGCGATTCCCACGATGCCTCTCTAACCCACGGCACCACGTCCCCCGACGTGCGCCTCACCCCTCTCGGCCACACCGCCCCTCTACCTTTGTGTGCATGACATGTGGGCCACCTAAAATGCGGCGAGCATCAAGTTTCTACCACAACCACATGTGATTCCCACGATGCCGCTCGAACCCATGACACCACACGTACCCCGACCTGCGGCTCACCCCTCTTGGCCCCACTGCCCCTCTGCCTTCGGGAGCATTACATGTGGACCAGTCACCTATCGGGTCCACATGTTATTGACTCAAAGGTAGGTGTAGTCAGGCACTGAAGCTCAGTCCCGACGGCCCTGAGAGGGAAATGTAACTCCTACGCTAGGGCTTGTGGTGCTACCGCTGCACGAACTCGTGCCAAACTCGAAATTTGTTTCTTTACTACACATGCATACAACAATTTAATGGACATTGTAATCTCAACATGTGATGGGGAGCTCTAAATTTGAATTTGAAACTTATAAAACCAAAAGATTCAAAACAAATAAACTGGGAGAGAGGAAGTATATCGTAGGATGTGTCCCATACATAATAAGTCCCCTGGTTTGTCACTGCTAAGATGCGGTTAGAAAGGAGCACAGCGTCTTCGTACTCGTACGGCAACAAATCGGCCGCAGACAGCATGGTCCACCTTTGACCGCCTTGTGCAAGGTTCATGTTATCTTATTCAATCTCACCGTGGTTCCATCGTACCAATTCATGCGGTGGCCCGTTGCATGGTTGATCCCAATGTTGGACACAGGTTCTACAGGAACGGTGTCACCATTGTAAATGTTGTTGCATTTACTATGTGATCAAACTCATCTTACCAGCTCATCGGAGGAAATCCAAGTGCCCCTCAACATCGGCATCTCAAGGGCAGTCAACTTGCAACTACGGCCATGCCGCGCGGGAGAGCCCCCCAAGGAAACATCCTCGTGTGTTCCATGGAACATCAAGATGCATTTGTATGAGTAGTTTATCTTGTGAGAGAAAAGGATGAATGGGGGAAGGCCTCTAGAGATAGAGATGGACACTACTACTACCAATGTGTTGGCCTGTGCGTTGCAATGGATCCAAATTAGTAGAATAATACTTGTTCACGTGCTTGAAATATAAACACTCTAGTTTTGATATACATGTGTCAGCAGACATGACAGCTTGTCTATAGAAGTTGAACCACGGCGACCATCACGTTTCTTGTTTCTACCACTGCCACACACACATGCGATTCCCACGACGCTGCTCCGACCCACGGCACAACGTCCCCCGACATGGACATGGATCCTCTAACATGGCTATCACTGCCTTGCCCTGCCTTTCCTTCACTGACAGGTGGGACCCACGCTTGTGGGTCCCACATGTTAGTGATAGGGGTAGGATTGTTCGCGTTAGGGGATCCTCATCCGCCCGACGTGCCTCTCATCCCTCTCAGCCCCACCGCTCCTCTACCTTTGTGTGCATGACATGCGGTCCAGCTGAACTGCAGCGACCATCAACTTTCTACCACAGACACACCCAATTGGACACGGTTTGCCTGCTCCGCTGCTGTGCTCCGATCCGTACTCCCGCACCATCGAATTTTTATCCAGCGGCTGTGACACATTTCGTCCCGGGCATCAATCCTCGGTGGAGTATACATACTACAGGTAGTACCCGCCAGTGTGGCCATCTCGCCAGAACGCCCGACGCCCGGCTGTGGCACCTCGCCATGGCCACGCCAACATCGGTCGGTTCATCTCAAACAAGTGAGTCGCGAACCACGCCACCACCATGAGAATGACATGTGCGCCAGCCGCATTTAAGGTCCGCATGTCATTGACTCATAGGCCGGGCACTAAGCCACTAAAGTTCGGTCCCGTGGACCCCGAGAGGGAAATGTAACTCCTGCGGCAGGCCTTGTGGTGCTCCCGCAGTACGAGCTCGTGCCAAAACTGGAATTTATTTCTTACTACTGCCAACTAGTACTAGTAAGGTACACGGGCATTGCACGCATGAGATTCTAGTGGTTTGTGCATTATGCTTCAACATGTGGATTTTTCTAGATTCTACATGTGGCAAAATCTGGTGGAATATAGATCATATCCAACGGCAAGTATTGCTCGGGTTTTCCATCTTTGTACTGTCGGATTGGCTTCATCCAATGACCAACTTTCAAAGTTATTCACACACTATATTGTGGTATAGATATAGATATATGGATGTTTGGTTCGCAGCCTAAGGTTGCCATGCCTAAGCTTAGGCGTGCCACAATATCTTAGGCATGTATTTGGTTCATTGTCACACTTGTGGCTTGCCATACCTTTCTAGTTACATTGTCCACATGTCATAGACTCAACTTCTTGCCAAATCTTGCCACACTTGTGGTGGCCATTTTGTTAGCCACACTTTTTATGGCAGCTGCACTTTGCCTAAGCTTAGTTGTGGCAAAGTTAGTCATGAACCAAACAGACCCTTGTTAGCCACACTTTGGCTTGCCTAAGGGAATCTTCCCACACAATTATTTTGTGTCTATGACATGTGGGGCTCACTGCTCCTAAAAAAAATCTTTACCTTAGGTGTGGCTGGAACCAAACACCTACCTAACTTGGTCAAAATTTCCTAAGGTTAGTTGTGGCAAAGTGTGGCAAGGTGTGGCTAGGATCCAAACAGCCACTGATATTGCCAAAGATTGCCACACGTAAGGTTAGGCAAGTTTGATTAACTTAGGTGAGTGTTTGGTTCAAGCCACACCTTAAGCAAGCCACACTAAGGCCCCACATGACATACACACAAAAAATGTGGCAAGATTCCCTTAGGCTTGCCAACTTGTGGCTCTCATTTTGAAGAACTGATAACTTTGCCTACACTTAGTTGCGGCAAAGTTAGTCATGAATTAAGTTCAACCATGGAGTCTTCTAGATTATACATGTGGCAGAATTTGGTGGATGATATCCAACGGCCAGTAGTGCTCAGATTTGCCATCTTTGTACCGTCGGATTGGCTTCATCCAACGACCAACTTTCAAAGTTTTTCACACACTATATAGGGGGTATAGATATAGATGTGCCGGTCCGTTGCAATGGATCCACAGTATATCTATTTAGTGGAGTGCACTCTAAACACATTATCTATTTATTTTTCTCTAACCTTTCGTAGCCATGCAACCAAGCCACATAAGCTTCATGGGTGCCCCCCACATCATATTATTCATACTATGTTGATTGAAAAAAAGATAAATCACCCAAAACAAGATCTTCCCGTTTTTTGTTCCTACGATGTTGTGCCGTACACGTACCTACTAGTTGTATAGTGGTAGTACTAGTATTAGGAGTACAAACTTGGTACTAAGTAGGAGTAGTACTACTAGTACGGAATGCTCCTACTTTATCAACGAGCCCCATCTGGCACCAAATTTCTTGGCTGCTATGCTACAGCTAGATCTTCCCCTCATTTCTGTTTTCCAACCCGGCGGTGGGCGGGGTGCGGTTTGCCAATAGTCGGTTTGCTCAACGGTGGTCCAACATGAAAGTGAAAATGCTAGGCAACATGCCTTCCCTAAGCTATGTGTCGTGTCGGACGGGCCGTGGAGTACTCCCGATTCCCGGGCGTGTGGGGGTGCGACACGAATGCGGCAGGGGCCTTCTCCTTTTACTAGCAATGTGCCCGTGCATTGCGACAGATCCAAAGTAGTAGAATAGTAGTATTTGTTCACAAACTTGAAAGAAATCACTCTTGTTTTGATATACTCCTAATATATTACTCCCTCCGTACCTAAATATTTGTCTTTTTAGAGATTTCAAATGGCGTATCACATACAGATTATATAGACATATTCTAGTGTTTCTATCAAGATGCCCGCGCGTTGCACGAAGTTGATGGAAAAGGTAAGCACAACTTATAAATTGACGGATAGAGTACTAGTCACAGTGATGCATATAATTAAGTAAAGGGATCGCACATGTCGGTATTGACTGGAACGAGAATGCACCAGCACAATAAGAATTAAGGCCACGATGATGCGATCGCAGTGGTGGTTACAGAAGGCAAGAAGAAAGATGGATCCTTGAACGATGGATCCATTTACGTACGACCTCCTCCTCCTCAACTTAGTGCGTCGGGCCACCGATCGGAGGCTAAGGAGCGGCGGCTTTTGTGGCGAGGTCGAGGTGCTTCTCAGCAAATGCATCCAAGGCTTCCAGCGGATTGAGGAAGGCCAACGTCATAGCGTCCTCACTGGCCTTGTAGATACCTACGTACACGATTTGCTCATACACGTGGATGTGTAGGTCGACGAATTCTTGTAGGGCGAGGAGCCTCGCGGCGAGCGCGACCTCCGGGTGGACATTCTTCATGGCGTTGGTGGGCAGTCGCAGGGCCACCAGTGCTTGAAAGATGTTCCGGCCATGGAGGCCGATTAGGGTGGCAGGCAATGAGGAGCCCGGGCGCGTGGGCTGGAGGAGTATGGCGATGTCGTCCGTGAGCTTCTTGAGGACAGTGAACTTGTTGCTGGTGGCAACGATCATCAGGTCCAACTGAGAGTCGTAGTTGGCGTCGACGGCGGCCATCCACCAGCCGGTCTCCAACACCGCCTGGAGACGATCCTCGGCGCTGTGCCGCAGGCCAGCATCGTGGACCATCTGGCACAGCAGCTGGCCGCTCATGCGCATCGCTGCCATGGGTCTGGAGTGAGCTCTTTTGCACTTAGTGTAGGTGCTTAGGCAAATGTTTAGGTGCATACGATGTGGTAGATGCATTGGAATGGAGGGGCGCCTTTATACGAAGGCAATGAGGGCAAACTGCATTGCATTCACATTGTGCAGCCTCTTTTCCCGGACCTCCTCCCATTACTTCCCGCATGCATTAATTGAAGGAGGATGCATTGGCCGTTCAACATTTCGGGAACCGCTACTCCCTCCTAAATGCGCATTAAAGCCGTATCGGGAGCTGTGCATGCATTGTCAAATTGAATACTCCCTCCGTCAAGGTGAGTATTAAGTCATCTTACGAAAACCAAATAGTAAACACATAGGCGTGGTGCATTAACTCTCACGCTGTTTCTTATTTTTTGACATAAATAGAGGAATCAACCAATAAGAGATGTGGGGCTTGTATGCTTTTAATGACTTGAGACTATCAAACATGACATGCAGTGGTCAGTTCGTTGCACGCAATGATATTAATAAGAGCAAGTACAATAGAGCTAAGTTAGCGGGCTTTAAGGAATAAACTAGTATATTCCTGCTTAGTTGGAGGAAAGAGAAGAGGAGAGAGAAGGTAAGCGGGCTCTTCGTGAAGAGCCAGCTCTAGCACGTGCTCCTAGGCACTTTGTGAGAATGAAAGGTGGGCCATATAATAAAAAAGTAATACACTCTATTGATCTACTATTGTACATGTTGACTACAAGATAGGTTGTAGATGACATGGCACTGACTTATAGCCAGCAGCTAGCTATACTAACCATGCTCTAAGGGAGTAGATGAGATATAATTTGGTCTCGTTCACTTTGAAAACAAGAACAAACACAACCAACGTCAGCACACACGCATCTTATAGCATCACATCCAATGGCTATAAAAGATGAATGAGACCAAATTATATCTCATCTAGCAAAACTGTATACTTAGTATCATATATTAGTATCATCTAGTACTTTATTTATTGCCATGTACACTACAAAAAAAATACACTTCCGTGATGATACGTGTTTGTCACAGTAGGTCGCGTTTTTTGTTATGCATGTACATCCATGACGATTTTATGATAGAATCAAGATAGTCATACCTGTGCTATCGTAGAAGTGTTCAATGACATTACCAAAATTATCATCACGGAAGTGTCAACTTCCATGACAATAAATCGCGCGTCATAGAAGTGCTTTCGTCAAGGGTGACCGACACGTGGCATCCACCGTAACGGAACACCGTTAAGCTATCGGGTCGGGTTTTGGATCCGATAACCCGTTAACAGCCCCGACCAATGGAGATTTTCCACGTGTAAAATCATCATTGGATGGAGGAAACACGTGTCGGCTCATCGTTGGGACAGATGTCATCCACTCATTGGACGGAAGGCGCCTATGATACATCGACAAGTGGCACGGCCCAACAGAGGCCCATTCTTGTGAAAAGGCCGGCCCATTTGACTTGGTCAAAAGGTGGCGGGCCAGCCCATCGAAAGCCTATTAATGGCATGTTCGCATATAGCCCATTTACAGCCCGCTGACCCAAGGCCCATTACGCCCTATCTGAATTAGGCCCAGTAGCGTCATTAGGGCCATCCAATATGATTCTAGACCGTTTTCACTTCTAGCGCATGTATGGCCCATGACGTCTTTCGGCCCATATGAGGCCCTATGTAACTCTTGGCCTATTAACGGCCTGTGGTGAAACTGGCCCGTAATGAACGGTGTATCACTTTACACCCATTAACGGCCCGTGGTGAAACTGGCCCGTAATGAATAGTGTGTCATTTTATACCCATTAACGGCCCGTTATTCCGTTGGGCCGTTTCTAGACCATGTTATCTTTCGGCCTTCTCAGAGCCCATTAATTCGTGGGCTCATTTCCAGCATTCATTTACTTACGGCCCGTTACTATCATTTTCTCCGTGTGGGCCAAATTCAGCCCGTGGTTACAGTCGGCCCGTTTGTGGTCCGTTAATACGTTGGGCCGTTTTCATAGCGTCATCAAATACGGCCTATAAACGATGGCCCATTATGGTCGTCCCATGAAGGGGCGATTCCAACTCTAGCCCGTTTACGGCCATAATGCGGTCTATTTGGCCCATGTTTAGCCAATCAATTAGACGGCCCGTATAAGGCCCATTAGTGATACGGCCCGCAGAAGGCCCATTGTTTCTACGGCCTGTAGGAGGCCCAATGTTTCTACGGCCCGTAGAAGGCCCTTGTTTTCTGACGATGGGAGGCCCAAGTCACACTACATAAATATTAGCCCATGGTTATTGTGGCCTAGTTTTAAAAAATAGGTTATTGCAGCCACTAGCAAACCGCGGAAAAAGAACTGCAATGACTACAAGCAAACAAATAAACAAGACAACAAGGAAATAAATAAGCAAGAACTAACGCTAGGCTATCACGGCTATTACACATATTACATCCACTGGGCATCAAAGTTCGCCACCAGTGCAAATAAAGGGAACAAAGCAGCATATCATATACACTGGTTGTCAAAGTTGGCGACCAGCACAAATAAACACCGCAGCAAAACAAATCAAGAACTGAACCCACTTCAGAAGATCTCAAGAAACAATATCCTGGGTACTGTCGGATTTCGGGTTCCGGCAGACCCTTGAGGTTCGAACACTGGGGTGCGCGCGGAGATTTCGCCCTCTACCTACTTGCTCCTCGCTGAATCGCTAGGATCTAAACTACGAAAGAAACAACACAAGAGACACATGGTTTATACTGGTTCAAGCCACCATTGTGGTGTAATACCCTACTCCAGTGTGTGGTGTGGTGGATTGCCTCTTGGGCTGATGATGAACCATACAAGGAAGAACAGCCTCCCGTGGGTCTGTTCTTGGCTGGTGCGATGAACTGCTAGGAGGAGTTCAGTCGCTCTCTCTCTCTCTCTATTCTAGATGTATGCCAGATACTCGATCCCCACTACCCTGGGGGTGGCTAGTCCTATTTATAGGCAAAGGCCCTGGGCCTCTCCCCAAATATTAAGCGGGAAGGGCGCCAACAATTGGCCATTTTGAAGGGGAACAGCGGGTACACTTATCCTGACTAAAGTTGGTCCTCGCCTGTCAAAGGCTCTGGTGGTGACGCCTGCTTGGGCTCCACAATGACTTCCTCCCTGCCGTTGGGCTGGTCTTGGTCTTGTTGCACCAAAATGGATGCCTTTGCTTGATGCTCTCGCCTGCGCTTGCTCCCTTTGCACCAAAGAGGAAAGGAGGACACTACGCGGGCTGGCGCCCGACTGGCGCCCTTGGTCGTCATGGCTTGCATCATGGGCACCTCGTGAGGTACCCCGTCTTGAACTCTCCGCCTCCTCGTGAGCCAGCCTGACGAGGCCGTGCCTGAGGAAGCCTTGTCGTCCGCCCATGAGGCTTGCCCCCTCGCGAGGTCTTGATCTTGTGTTGATGAAGATGGGCCACGCTGGGCCCCTTTGAGCCACGCCCCGCAGCGCGAGCGAGCAAGTCTGGGGACCCTCGTTCCCCGACAGAGCGCCCCTGCCCGGGCCGCGCCCGGACTTGGCCGAGGAGAGAGGCGAAAGGGTAAGTGCGAAGTGTCGCGGGTCCTAACAGCTTGTGGCCTTGGGCGCCGCGTGGCGGTTGATTTGACGTGGGCGGCACTATTCCCCCACACCTCCTTATTTTATGCCATGCTAGGCGGACTTGTAGCCGCACACAGCCGCTCCCCTTTCCGCTGCTCGAGCGCTCTCTGTCCTTTCTCCTCTCGAACTCTGGTTTCCGCATCCAATCCAATCTTGAACCTTCCCCCCTTTTGTCATCATGGATCCGCCGAAGAAGGGAAGAGGGAAGAAGCCCATGCTGCCGCCTCGCTCACCGTCGTTGGCGGCCCCCACCATCGATCGGTGGATCATAATCAATCGAGAGGGCTTGAGCAAGGTCAGCTCGGCTCTGACCACCATCTTCAACGAATGCAGGAGGACGACGGCCTGGCCCACATCCCGCTTCTCCATCGGCTGGGATTGCCATCGAGGTCCGTGCCGTCGGCCGACGCCTGTGGGCGGGACTGGTTCCCCCCTTTTCTGATTTCTTCAACGCCGTGCTCTCCCATTATCAGATCCACATGATGCATCTGGGTCCTGAATCCATCACTCTTCTTGCGGTTTTCGCCTTCTTTTGTGAGGCAATGATGGGCATCCTTCCTTCAGTTGCCTTGCTGCGCCATTTCTTCTCTCTGCGCCTTGTCGACCCCACCCAATGTTCGGGGTGCGTGAGCTTCGTAGCTGCGCCTGAGATGGCGGCTTCAGGAATTGACTTCAGTCTTCCTCCGCCCATGCCTGGGTTTCGCGAGCGGTGGCTGTGTGTGGACGTAGGGGTGCCCAGCCCCCTTCTGACGGAGCCATCTTCGCCTGCTGTCCCCAACTCAGGCTGGGGCCAGGAGACGCTCACGAGCCCCCGGCTTGCCTTTGTGTGGCGTCGCTTCGCGTTCTTGAGGGAGCTCGGCGTGATGGCGCCCAAGCTGGTGAAGGAGTTCCTGCTACACCGTGTTGCCCCTCTCCAAATCCATTCTCATCGGATGTGGGCCTTCAGCGGGCGTGGGGATCGTATGAGGCTCCAGGAAGAGGACCTGATGCCCGAAGCACTGAGGAAGGTGCTCTTGGTCTTGACTGGGGATCCTTCCCCCGGTGGCATCCGGCAAGGGGGGCCTTGCTGTACCTCTGTTCGAATAGAAGCAACTTTGTGAGTGAGAGGCCCATCTTTGACGAATGGGGCCCGCGCCCTGCGGGCCTCCAGGGGCCTCGCGAGAACCCAGTGGTGGTGGTCGCCCTTGCAGTCGGCAAAGGCGACTCTTCCTCAAGTGGCGGAGCAGGGAGGCATGAGCCTCCGGAGGCTAAGGTGCCCCGCCAAGTGCGCAGACTGGCGGCGCCATGAGGAGCAGCCTCGAGGCCCATGCGCCGTGGCTGAAGGCGGCGAGTAGTCATCAAGAGCGTTTACTGTTGAGGCCCCGAGGCCCCATCTGCTCTTCTTGGTGCGGCGACCGGCGGCGCGCATCAGGTAGATGCCCCCGACGCAGGTCGTCTTGGTGCTTCCTCCTCATCGCAAGCTGACCCCTGCGCTCAACTCTTGGGTCGCTTCCGCATGGACTTTGAGGCCCTTCGGAAGGGGAGAGAGGCCCTAGGCAACGATTACCCTTGTCACCTGCTGAAGCGTAGGAAGTACTTCGCCATTGACGAGTAAGCCTTCTCCCTTCCCAGCTCCAGATTCTTCTGTCGCCTTTCCTGATCCTTGCTCCGCAGGGTCCTCCCTTCCGAGCTCACAGAGATGATTGAGGATCCATCCCCCTCGCCTCCGCCCTCTCCACCATCTTCGATCGCTCCGAGCAGTAGAGCCCTTGTGGTGAGGCCGGTTGGAGAGACGAATCATCCCGAGGTGCAACGCGGCCCTGCGCGCCTCGCGATCTTCCTTCGCGAGCCTTCTCGTGGCATAGCCAGCCTGTCATGGGCTTCTCTTCTGGTCGTAGACCGTGATTGGCTGGGGCACTCCCTGCGCTCTTCACTCGGGGATGGACTGGCTCTAGGCCGGGCTTCTGGCGAGGCGTGCCCGGTCGCCTCAAGGGTGCCAGCCCCCAGCCCCCTGCCCGAAGGGGGAGTGCTTATCCGCGCCCCCCGGCGCTCGCTTGGGCGGATGATGGTGTGGAAGATGTACTCGAGAGCGCCCGGGAGCGTCGCGCTCTTCGCCAAGGGTTTGTTCGGAGGGTGGCTGACGCGGTGAGCCTGCTTGGTGAAGAGCTCGCTGATGAGGACTCACGCCTCGAGGCCGAGGGCCTGCGCCTGGTCATAGAGAGGCGGGAGCTGGAGACGGCTGTCACCCTCGCGCGCCGTCAGCACGATCTTGACGATGAGGAGGCCAAGGCATCGCTGGCGGCCGCTCGGGAGGTACGTTCCCGGGCCGTCGAGGAAGCCCAGGAAGCTGACCGGCGGCGAGAGGCGACGGAGGAGCGGGCACGGGAACTCCTGGCCCGGTGCCACTCACTGGAGGAGCAGGTGGCACTGCGCGAGGCGGCCCTCGCGTCGATGAAGGTGGCTTTGGGCGTCCCAGCGGAGCTCCAGAAGCGTGAGGAGGTGCTGACGCTGGAAGCCGCCAAACGCGCGCGCGAGTACGAACGCCTGGAGAAAAGGGAGCGTTTGGTCACACGGGCGGAGGATGATGTCGCTGCACGGGAAACCCGTGTCTCGGAGGAGGTCGGACGTCGGTTGGCGACGGCGCGCCTGAACCTCTAGCGCGAGTTCGAGGAGAGGCTAGAGTTGATCCGTACCGAGGCTGAAGGTAGGACCACCGCCCTGAGGACCAAGCTGGAGGAAGCGACGCGGCGGGTCAATGCCTTGCGGGCCGCACTTGAGGTGGCGCAAGGGGAGTCAACTACTTCCCATGCCGAGGCGCTTCTTCTTTGACAACGGGTGAACGAGGCTGAGGCCGTCGCGCGCCAGAATGCGGACGAGATACGTCAGTGGAGGCTCCTGGAACATGAGCACGCCCCCATGCTCACCACGCTTCGGGAGAGAGCCAACACGTCCTTGGGTAACATCTGCGAGGCGGCCGTTGGTGAGCCGCACGCCGTTAACTACGCCGGCAACCTTCAGTTCTTCACCGACATCATGACGCAGCTGGAGGCGCGGTCGGTCGAAACCAAGCGGTTGGTGGAGGAGAGGAGCGCTACCGCTTAGGCGTGTTTTTTCCGCGTCTTGACCATCTCCGAACATGGATCCTCACGCCGACCGGCGCTATCGCCATCGCCCTGTCCCCGCCCGGGGCGACTGGCATACCGGAGTGGAAGATAACGTGGGCGCCTCGTCGTGGCCTTCGCTTCAGATAACGATGACGCGATCATGGCCGCCTACGAGGGCGGCGCGGTGAACAGTCCTGACGCTGCTGACGACAACACATGGAGCAATGGTGAGGCCAGCGACGCCAGCGACAGTTCGGGCGGTGCTCCTGAGGACGCATTGGGGGATTTATCCGACTGACCGCGCACTGCTCCTGTCTCCTTACCCTGCATGAATAGAACTCAGGCTTTTGACCTGATTGTTGTAAGAGCATTTTGGGAGGGGGTGCCGCTCATGTAAAACTTATGTTCAACGCACTAGTGAATGCTACATCACCCATATGCCCGTGCCAAGTAGTTGGCTAGGTGACGAGCCAGCCGGCTAGTTTACCATTGTCCCGTGCGGGTCCTGAGATGAATTGTGGGAGGCTGTGGTGCCCCGAATGCCTCCTGATCGACCCCGTAGGATCTGCAGCGAAAAACCTCCTGAGAGGATATGACGGCGGCAGTCTGGGCTGCACGCAAGCTAGGCCAGACCCGGCTCGCGAGGGGCTCACGAGGGGAGGAAGCTGAGGCGAGGTTGTAATCAAGCAGAGATTGCTCGAATGAGACTAAGCACCCTTCCCAAACACACGCAAATCTCAAATTCGAGTCCAACTTAAATCCAAAGTGGGGAAAGCAACAACCAAGGAAAAAGCAATGAAAGCGAGAAAAGGTCGCGTCAGACACCTAGTCTAGTCTTGGGCGTCTTCTCACCAGCTGGAGCTAAGTGCTGCCACTTGGGCATGGGAGGGAGCCCAGGGGCTCGAGGCCGCACCCCGAGACTGTAGGCGTGTACAGCCCCACTCATTATTACGTGAGAGTGTCACAGGGCGGTGACCTTCACAGGCACTGGGCCTTCTTCACAGGTACCGGCCTTGCTTCATATCGCCAGACGAGGGCCCCGCCTTGCGCCACACTCTAGTGCCATCGACGACGACCGGAAACCAGGACGCCGCCGATGGGGTAGAGCGGTCGCTAGCGGTTCCCCCGACGACCACGGGTCCTCCGCCAGGGACAGGCCCTGAGGCACCTCCCCAACGGAGGGCCTACCTCCTGGGAACGCCTTGCTCCAAACGCCGCGGTGGTGATGTCGGATCCCGGCCCCTCTCCTGCAGCCCCCGACGCCCTCCTCCTGAGGGTAGGAGACTGCAGGAGCGGGGCAGCTGCTCGCTGTGGTGACCTGCACCTCCTGCGACCCATGATTAGCGTATGTCTTCTCCTGAGGAATTAATGGTACACAATAATCGTCGCTTCCAGCGTGGCCGGTGGGGCCGTCCTGGGGCTCCTGGAAGAGCTCAGCTTCTGGCGCCTCGTCCCCCCAGCTTGGGCTGAGGAGCGAGCCTTGTTCGCCCTCACGAGGGTGCCCTTGGTCCATCATGTGGGGCACGTACTCTTCTGGGGCCGTCATCTCGAAGGCCGTGCCATAGTGCTCCGCGTGCCATGCAGCTCTGCTTGATGTGCCAACCTGGGGGTGGTAGCGCGGTGGCCCACTGGGGCCGTGGGTCGCGACGAGTCCTTCTTATTGGGGGGAGCGGTCGGTCTTGCCGCCTTGCCGGTCTTGGCAACTTCACTTTGGTGTTGGAGTAGCCTTGGAGACCGCGGGTGCGCGTGGGGCCCCCGCGCGGGCCGCCCTGGGCCTGAGATGGGAGCTGCGTGCAGAAGGGGTGATCCCCCGAGGCGGCGAAGCCCAGGAGCTCTGCCACCCGCTCTAGCAGCACGTCGCGGCCGCCTTCCATTAGTCTGCACTGCAGCAGTTCTCGGGCCACCGTGAGCGCGGCCCTCGAGTTTGCCTGCTCCCGGCGGGTGTACGGCGTCGTGGCCGCAGCGAGGTTGGAGTCCCTTGCTGCCGACCGCGTCTGCCGCGGTGTAAGAGCTGTCGGGGCCTGTCCGCGCCGCCCACGGCACGCAGCGCCTGCGGACCGCGAGCTGCCTGGGCGAGGTTGCGGGCGAAGCGGCTCTGTGGCTGGCAGGCAAAGCTGCAAAGGATCGGGGTTGCCGCCTGGTCGCGCGGACATGGTGATGACGATCGCGACGGGACGAAGTGGCGAAGGTGGATCGGCGCACCTACTGGCGCGCCAAATGTCGGTTCGGGTTCGGCGAGACCCTTGAGGTTCAACTCTTTGGGGTCCGCATGAGATTTTGCCCTCTACCTACTTGCTCCTCGCCGAATCGCTAGGATCTAAACTATGAAAGAAACAACACAAGAGACACAGAGTTTATACTGGTTCAGGCCACCATTGTGGTGTAATACCCTACTCTAGTGTGTGGTGTGGTGGATTGCCTCTTGGGCTGATGATGAAGCATACAAGGAAGAACAGCCTCGCGAGGGTCTGTTCTTGGCTGGTGCTATGAACTGCTAGGAGTTCAGTCGCTCTCTCTCTCTCTCTCTATTCTAGATATATGCCAGATACTCGATCCCCACTACCCTGGGGGTGGCTAGTCCTATTTATAGGCAAAGGCCCTGGGCCTCTCCCAAAATATTGAGCGAGAAGGGCGCCAACAATTGGACATTTTGAAGGGAAACAACGGGTACACTTATCCTGACTAAAGTTGGTCCTCGCCTGTCAAAGGCTTTGGTGGTGACGCCTGCTTGGGCTCCACGATGACTTCCTCCCTGCTGTTGGGCTGGTCTTGGTCTTGTTGCACCAAAATGGATGCCTTTGCTTGATGCTCTTGCCTGCGCTTGCTCCCTTTGCACCAAAGAGGAAAGGAGGACACTGCGCGGGCTGGTGCCCGACTGGCGCCCTTGGTCGTCATGGCTTGCGTCATGGGCACCTCGCGAGGTACCCCGTCTTGAACTCTCCGCCTCCTCATGAGCCAGCCTGACGAGGCCGTGCTCGAGTAGTTCCTTGTCGTCCGCCCATGAATCTTGGCCTCGCGAGGGTCTTGAGCTTGTGTTGATGAAGATGGGCCGCACTGGGCCCCCTTTGAGCCACGCCGCAGGCCGCAGGCAGGCAAGTCTAGGGACCCTCGTTCCCAGAACGCCAACAGGTACCCATAATGCTGGCAAGATGCCTAGCAAGCTTATTAACTTGCTCTTGTTTGGCGCTTAAATCCTCCAGTGCTTGCTGTTGCACCAGAAAATATGCAGCTGAATTCTGCAGGGACTTCCTCAATCCTTCAGCTTTCTGTCGCAGCACATGTAATTGATGACTTTCAACTTGAAGTTAAGACTCAAGAAGACGAACAGATTCAGGCAGCGAGTTCGAAGAGCTTGAGCCAGCAGTAGTGGCCAGTAACTCGAACACTACATCAAGACGGGACTTTTGGGTTCCCTCACTGTCGTCAAGATAGTTTTTATCAGCTTTCTTGGAGACCAACAGGGATGCCTCACTATCTTGAACCTTATTTGCATTACTTCCTTTACCATTAGATAATGCGGTACTGTTCTCCAATATTTTGTCCGCATTCTAAAAGAGAAACAAGCAGACACATCACATGTTTACCATGTTGTATATGAAACTCATTTTGGTAAATGAGTTCAGTAGTAAAGTGGACAGGATAACAGCATGAAATAAACATATATCTATGTACCATGGTCACTTTATGGTCTATATCATTCTAGTTTTTTTGCCAAAGCAAGATAGAGACACAATTGAAATAATATTTGTTCAAGACAAAGCAGAATAGATAGAATATAAGTGTGGGTAATTATAGAGCAACAACAACACTCGTAATGTGCATGACATGAGAACATAACTGTTTATTCAATTGAAACTGAAATCAACAGAGAGTAGGTTATAACAACAAACCAGTTAAAGAAATAGGTTTAAAATATACTTGTTGCGCCATTGGAGTTTCAATTCCATCCTTCAAATTTGAAAATAGTTGGTATGAGTAAATACAGTAATGCAAGAGCAAAGGAGTATGAACCATAGCTACGGAACCTGACCTGAGAACAAATCTTCTCCTCCTTTAAGCGTTGAGTTGGGATTCGGAGTGGTGGTCCTCGTGCTTTGGGCACTACAGTTCCCTTACTAACTGCTCGTGTTTGGATGCTCTATGGTGGAGACGGTGTTGTGTCAACTGGAACTGGGTTACCATCTGTCGGGGTTGGGGTTAGAAGGGGTGTAGCTGGTTCTCTGTCCAACTGGGTAGGGTTACAATCTGCGAGAGTCTGGATTATGTGTGGTGGATCTGGTCCTTGGGCAAGTACAACCGTGGTTTTATCTGCATCAACTGGTAGCACTATCTTTTCTGAAGACCGTGTTGTTACTCCCTTAGATACTGCCATCACGCTCTCCAATTCAAATGGCTGATAAACTAGAGAAGTAATTGAAAGTATAGACATTGTATGATAGAGAGGTGCAATGGATAGTGGGGAATAAAAGAGGGCACGAATTCATATTTATGTTGTTTAACCAAACAGGATAGCATGACACAATTTCACATATATGATGGCTAACTAAACAGGATAGCATGGCACAATTTCACATTATGATGGCTAACTAAAAAACATGGAAAGACATAGTTCAATATATGAGACTATGAAAACAGGATGACATGACATAACTATATAATGTGTTTATTAAATAGGTTGGCATGCCATAATTCACATACATTCACGGATAGAATGCCATAATTCAAAATATGATGACTGTAAACACTAAACAGGATGAGATGATATAACTATATGATGTCCTTATTAAATGGGTTGCCATGCCATAATTCAGATAGAAGAGGTGTATGTACTATGTAAACATGATGGCATGATATAACTCAAATATATGATTTATATAGTAAGCAAGTAAGCAGATGGCAATCTATATATGATGTAAAAACTAAGCAATGCAAGACAACATGCATGACATGGTTAATATAACCCTGCCAAGTTTGAGCATAGACCTCGGGGAAATAGGATGGTCATCGTCTCAATCCTCCTCTGAGGAGCTCTCTGTAACCAGCAAGATGTCTGCTTCAACAGGTAGCATTATCTGCTCTGAATACCTTGTTTTCACCCCAGATACATCCATCACTGCTTCAAATGGCTGATGCACAGGAAGAGTAGTTGAATATACAAATGTTGTCGACAAATGGAATACGTAATACAAAAAAGATAGCATGATATAATTCACATGCATGATGATTGGCTAAACAACATGGCATTGCATAATTCACATATATAATGCCTTTGCAACAAGATAGCATTGTATAATTCACATATATAATGCCTTGCAACAAGATGGCAATGCATAATTCACATATATGGTAATTAGACACCTTTGAGCAGTGACATTCACACAAAGCATGTCTAAACTAATCAAATGACATAGCAATGCGAGACACCATACACACGATATGAGCACCATAACCCTGCCAAGTTAGAGCATACACCTCGGGGGGGAATAGTACTGGTCATCTATCTATGAATCCTCCTCTGAGGAGCTATCCGTAACCAATGAGATATGCGCTTCGTCAGATAGCATGGTCTGCTTTGAAGACCTTGTTTTCACTCCAGAATTTGCCATCACCGTGTCAAATGGTTGATGCACACGAAGAGCAGTTGAATGTACTAACATTGTTGACAAATGTAATATGTAACAAAAAAAAGGATGGCCTGATATAAATTACATATAAGATGACTGGCTAAGCAGGATGGCATTGCAAAATTCACATATATGATGCCAGGCTAAACAAGATGGCGTTGCATAATTCACATAAACGATGAATAAACTAAACATATGGCATTCGCACAAAGGATGTCTAAACTAAGCAGATGACATATTTGATGTATAAAGTAAGCAATGCAAGACACCATATGCATGATATAACCAACATCAGCATGCCAAGTTAGAGCGAAGACCTCATGGGCTAAATAGGAGTTGTCTTCTCGTTCTGAATCCCCCTCAGAACAGATATCTTCCTCTCGATTACAATCCGAAATGCGTGGAGGGGGGCTTCCTTTGCGCCTACCATGGAGCGATGTCTGCATGAAGTTTTATTGCCACGCAAGGCTCGTCTCTTTTGCTCTACATGTTCAGTTCCATTGTTTACAATAACTGTCATGCATAGGAATAATACATAGTGAGATTATGTAAGGAGTGCATGCAGAAATCCAGAGTGATGGTAGAAACCTGTGGATAGACCCAAAACCAATAATAGCAGGCAGATAATGGCTTCAGTTAAAAATACAAATAATGGCTTCTTTACTGTTTGTTTCCCACCCAACATGAAACTCATAGTAGACACCGGAGATTAACCAGATTGTAGATAGATACTATTGATAGCGGCCCCGATATGTACCCCACAACCATTTAAAAACTCAAGTTTGACCATTAGTTTGGAGCTGACTCAGAGTCTAATCGGTGAACAGGATGATAATGTAGCATGTAATATTAAGCAATGCATAACGTAAGAAGCCACGAAAGAGTGCGACCTCTCTTGCGGACCCATGTAGTCCTCGAGGTCATCTGCTCGGTTGATGATGGTAATGCAGTTTTCATGGCTGCGGTGGCGGGAAGAAGATCTCGAGGCGGCGAAGAGGCAGTCTGGAGGCCGGATCCTCTTGTCTTTGGACCCTTTGGTCGTTGGAGCGGTGAGTGGGGTGGATGATGGCCTTGAAGAGAGCGGGACAAACCACGCAAGGTTTTCTTTGACAACTATCTGTAAGAGAAGTAATTCTATAAGGGCTCGTTTGAATTGGAGGATTCCAACAGTGCAGGGATAGAAAATATACATGAATAGGATAGGAATGCACGTGCAAAATACAGAATTCAAAAACAAGGGATTCCTGCCAATCTGGGTGTTTGATTCACAACAATTGGAAGATCACAGGATGCAAAGAAGCATGGTGAGATTAAGTCAAACCACAAGAAAATGTACGGTTATAATGCTATTATGCTACTATCTCTTAGTCTTGTGCTTCATGAATAAGAATTTGAAAAGGAGGATAAGTGAAAATTAAAATTCTGTCATTTTTTCTTCCAAGGAGACACTAAAGGTACAAATCCGTGTGCTCAGTGGACAATATATATAACATGTAGAGTAAAAAAAGAGATGCAACAAGTGTACAACCTCTTTGGCAAAGCCATGTTGATCTTAGCGTGATTGGGTTGGCCAGTGAGGATGCTCCGGCTGACTTTGCTGTCGGAGGAGGGGAAGAAGATCTTAGGCGTCTGGAGATGGAGCCCGAGGTACTACTCCGCTGTGATGGAGGGTTTCGTCGTTGGAGCACCTCCGGTGAGTTGTACGACACCGAGGCTGAAGCAGGACAAGAGAGACAACGAACAACATTAACCTGAGTAGAATTCTAATAGCATCTCCAATACATGACGTAAAATACATAACCACAAAGTGCTACATGTAAAATACATCAGCCGCTCATCTCTCGAACTTAACTATCGGCCCGAACTTAGCGTCAAACTGAACTTAAGCGTCGAAACTGAATTTTGTTGTTTAAACCGAACGCACTAGCAAGGTGAGGCTACACGTCGGTCGATCGATTTTTTCATCGCTGGTCGGTCGATTTTGCAGCCGTTGGATCTGAAATCAAGGGCTCGTGGTTCATCTTCAACCTCCACACCTCGAGCTGCCAGTCACCACCGCCAAACAGCAGCCCCGCTTGCCCATGACGGTGGTGCACTCGTCCCGCCCGCCCAAAACACTCCCCACCACCGATGCCGCTGGTCTGCCATCCTCTAGGCCCCCGTGCCAAGCTTTTCTCCGTGATCCCCACGCCACCGCCCAAGAACGCCCGCCACCACCGGCGACCACCGCCCCATCCTCGAACCCTAAGACACATAGTGGGTACCTCTCCGTGAGCCCCACCTCCCTGCGGCTGGTTCTTCCTTCACCCCTCCCCTCCCCACCCCCTCCCCCCCCCGAAAATCGATCGACCCAAAAGTCGATTCATCGATCAAGTGTAGCTAAATCGGAGCAGCATCGCAAGCAAGAGCAAGAGCGAGAGTAGCAACGCGAGCAAGAGCAATAGCAAGAGCAGGCCAGGCAGGGGCCCGAGAGCAAGAGCTAAAGCAGCAGCAGCTCCTACTGATGTGGACGTCGCCGCCGAGGGAGCGATGCCGGGGAGGAAGTGGCCGGCGACGCCGCCGTGGATGGAGTTGCGCCGTATCGGCTCGGGACCGAGCGCCGGTAGCACCGTGAGATCGAATCAAGAAGAAAATGTGGCGATTAGTGTACAACCTCTTTGGTGGCACCGATTAGGCCGCAACTCCATCCGAGGAAACGGTGATGATGATGCTCTACCGGTGGTGCAGGTGAAGACGGCGGTGTGGGAATGGAGGTGGCGCGAAAGACGAGGGGAACATCGGGGCAGCTCCTTGGAGGTGGAGGACGGGGTGGCTGAACCGGCGGGACAATGAGATCGACGACGGATCCTCATCCGGTACGGTGGATGAGGGACGTCGAGGTGTTGCTGTGGACAACGTAGTCAGGGAAGAGGCTCCCGCTGGGTGGCGGACGGAGCAGGGTGTGGGGTTTGGGTTTTCGCGGCCTTGCTGTATGAATGGGTGGGCGGATGGGATGGCAGTTGGGAACCATGGCTTAGAGACGCGCTTGTCCAAAATGTGGGGTATGTTACGAAAGTACCCCCCACCAATTTGAGGTAGTTCTTTTGGTTTAGGGGTACCACGGGCATTTTTCATGTTGTGATTTCACAGGAGGTGGGAGTTTTCGCGCTCGTTGTAATTTCGGAATAGCAAGGCACGGGTTGAGATGGAGGGAGTTGTCGGAGCACAACGAGACAAAGATATATCTTAAATATTTCGGGCTAACTAGGCGCGGGTTGAAATTTCCGGAAGAGCCTAACGTGTACTGTGCCAAATCAATGCGCACTACAAATGTCATTTAGAACTTTGAATTCATGTTATGTTCAATTGAAATATTTCGCTACGTGTATAATGGATGCAACCTACTACTCAAATGAACGTTTTAGTGCATTCCAAATGTATATACTACCGCTTCAATATGAACTAAATTTGAATTCGTTTCTCTATTTGAATAAGATCTACAGTAATGATTGTTGTGAAGTCAAAGCATTTGAATTCGTTTCTCTGTTTTAATAAGATCTACAATCATCATGATTGTCAAGTTAAACCATCGTTTGTGTATTATCTTCACAGCACACCACATGATTAGTCTCGAGTTACATATGAACTATGTGTACTATATGAACTCAAACTAGATTTTTTGAATCCACTTTATTTTGATTTCGAATCACATTACATTTCTAGCTCGAGCTAGATCTTCATAATCTAAACCATGTCTCATATGTATAATGTGTTTATCACATTATGTATGGTGCCCCGCCCCCTACACCTACAAGTATTTAGATGTGAGTTGAAAACACCACACATTACCACAAATTCAAATAAAATGTGAGAATGGTCGATATAAGTATTGTTTAGATTGCTCGATATTTAGTTGTAAGCTGCAAACGCCACACATTATCACAAATTCAAATAAAATGTGAGATTGTTTGATGTATAGTATGGTTTAGATTGTTCGGAATTTAGTTGTGAGTTGCAAACGCCATGCATTATCACATTATGGTATAACATGTGCACAGCACGTGTATCACCGCTATATTCATGCATGCAATGTTTAAAACACTATGATCTCCTATTCAAATATGTGAATCCGCTTTCATATCAAATTATGATCTTTGTTAGTCTCTTACACCCACACAATCCTCTAACCTTTGTAGCTACCACTAACTTTCTCTCGTGCATGCACACGCCCTCCTCGCCCTCCCCTCCCTCGGCATTCCATCCACCGGGCACATTCATTTTTTTTTCTTTAGGTCGTTCTCCCAGAGTCTCCACAACTCCTTTCCGACACACACCGATCGGTAAACCTCTCCAGCGATGCTTGCCTACAACATACACACACACCTTCAATCTCCTCCTTTATGTGTCCTTGCCTCGTGTCTCTCATACGGTCAGACAAACGTGTAAACTCTCGCCTCTCTTTTCATCGATCTCACAACCACACACTCCTCCCCCTATCTAGCTAGTAGTTGGGCCTCTCGCACCACCTCCTAGCTCCATTCTCTTTGTCTATCCATCTCGTTGGGCCTTATTTGCCTTTAACAAATGGACGTACACCGACCGATCTCTCGCTATACATATAGCTAGATAGGTCCTTATAACTCGTTTTTACCCACACGTCGATCGATCTACCTCATTACTTGTGTCTCTCCCTTCCTCCGACAAACAACAATTGATCTACCGATCTAGTTAGGTTTGCTTACCAAACACATGGTTCCCCTTCATCATCCATGGATGCGTCCAGCAGATCTATCATGCAGTACACACAAAACACATCCCCACTCTTATTGATAACATTGCAGTTCCACCCTCAGTTTGTCTAGTAGGCCTCTCCCAACATCTCCGAGAAGCAACTCCATCACCCATCCAGCACTCTACCCCTCTCCCTCCCTCTCCCTCCTTCTCTCTCCTCTCTCTCTCTCTGTCCCATCATATTTCCCGACCTTTAGTTATGTATGGATGTCGACCGATCTCCCTCAAGACATAGCTGGGTCTCTCCTTCTCAACACATATACGAGTCGTTCTACCTCTATAGTTAGGCCTATGCCTACCCCTCCCCCCACCCCTTCCCCCCACACACACTGATACATCGAGCGCTCTAGTCATGTCTCCCTGCCACACACAAACTTGACATGCGCCCTCTAACGTTCTGGTAGGCCAGTCGCCCTATATCTTTGACTTGCACACACACACAATTTCGATGGCTCTCTTCATCGATCTCGCACCCACCCACTTGATCCTCTCTTCAAATCTATCGATAGCTATGACCCATCCCTCTCTTCTCGTGGATTGCCCGACCCTCTATGTATGATATGGATAGGCCTCCATTTCACACACATTGCATGCAAAATTTTGCTTGAGATGTCATCGACACATATTCCCACAAATAATTCATGAAATCAACCCACGTAGCTGGGGGATGTGCACTCCAAAACAAAAAACACTCACGGACGCGGTTTGTATCTCTCACACACACCCACGTAGCTGGGGGATGTGCACGAAGAGAAGAGGTGCATGCACGGTGCACGTACTCCCGTCTCTTTCCCAACCACACCCGTGCAGGTACACGGTGGAGCTCATTTCTGTACGAAAAAGGCAGCCCACGTGGTAATTTGGCACATGTACTGGTAGTCCACTTGGTGGAGGGAGGATCGTCTACCACGGGTGAACAAACAAATTGCGACTTGACGCGTTATGTTAAATTAAAAAAAGAGGCAAACCATGTGGGGCCTACCTTAGAGGCAAGGCTCAATGCACTGGAGTACTTTTGATGTGTCCCGTCAACTCGCAGAATGAGGAGAAGCTTGCTTAGTACGCCATCTCCCCAGCGCACGGGCGCGGTGGCTCGCAGCATGAGGTGAAGCTTGCTCCGCCTTACGCTCGCTCCCTCGCCCATGCGCGCGGTGGCTCACAGGACAAGGAGAAAAATTTACTACTCCCTCCATTTACTCCTCGTCCCTACTACCTTGGTTATAGAGATTATATCATATTGTTTGGAATATATATGTCCTTTAGTAGATTTCAATATGAACTACTAGTACATACTCCAAACACTGATGTATATAGACGTATTTTAGTGTAGATTCACTCATTTTGCTCCGTATGTAGCATTCTCCCTCGCCCCTCGACCCCCGCCCACGTGGTGGATGTGCAGCAATTCATTCGGTCTCATATAGCTAGAATGGTATATACTGCACTACCATTATTGCTCGACTTCCCGAAGAGGCGAAGAGCCAATCGCAAGGTTAATATTTTGGAGATGCCAAGCGCAAGGTTATAGGAGAACGAGTAGTAGGTGTCGCGTCATTTATAAATAAAGGTTTTTTTCAGTGGCACGTGCGCAATATGATAGGTTCATATGGAGAGAAAAGGAAACCGCTCCACTATATACATACTCAGGACGGGCCAGCCTACATGGCTGCTTCTTCAAGGTTGCTCTCTTCACACTCTCTCACACAAAGCATTTGTGGCCACATCTCTAACATCCCGCGGATCACGTCCGCTTGGGGAAGGGTGGATGCTTAGTGTAGATGCGGTGGCCATCGCCGATGGCGAAAACCTTCGTCGGCACGCCCCGATCGAGGGTCCCGCCGTTCTCTCTCACAAAGCCGGTGAGGATGCCTTCGTCCCTTGCTCATTGGCGCGGCGTGGGCGATTGCCGCCTCCCGCCTCCCTTCTCAAGGTTGAGCTACGTCCCTTAGGTACAACTCCCTTTACAGCCGGCTTGCACCACTGCTCCAGCTGCCCACATCACTCCTTGTGGATATTTCTCTACTTCTTTGCCTCGCACATACCTGATACCTCTACTGGCTTCTACGTACTGTATTTGTGATGAGTTTATGTCTTATCAACTAGTCCTAGTAATCTTATTCTAATCACGCTTCTTCAATTTCTTTGCCACAGGGATGCTCATCTCGATTTTCGTGAAACTGCACAAAATGATCCGATGGTCAAAAGGTTGCAAATTGAAGCCTGGTCAGGGTTCACAGTTCAAGGGCTAGGTACTGCATGGATAGTTTTTTTCTTTAGCTGCCTCTGTTCCAAAATAAGTGTCAACTTTAGTAGTAGTACAACTTTGTACTAAAGTTTGCACAAAGTTGAGACACTTATTTTGGAACGGAGGGAGTACATATTTGCTATGATCTGTCAATCATTGAGATGCAATAGCATGCACGTTAGTCTCCTTTGCATTTGATGAAATGTTGCAACGGGCAACCTTGAACGCAAGATACATGTAACAAAAGCTGGAAGCTTCATAGCATTGTACAAATTTATCTCGCTGATAAATTACAGTACGTACTATACTAGTACTTCCTCCGTTCCTAAATATAAGTCTTTGTAGAGATTTCACCATGAACCACATGCGTATGTATATAGATGCATTTTAAGTGTAGATTCATTCATTTTGTTCCGTATGTAGTTCACCTAGTGGAATCTCTACAAAGACTTATCTACTAGTAATAGCTAGCCCCCACTACTAGGAATTCTCTATCCTCTCCTTGAGCCACATCATCAAAATTGATGTAGCCGTTAGATGAAGTAAATCAGTCCATAATAGCCGTCTGATCTAGACGTTGAGAGGCTCCGCACTAAGCCACATGCAAGCATGCAGAAATACCGTGGCACATGCATGTGAGTGGGTTTTAAATCACATCAACATGTCTTCATGCAAGCATGCACCGGTAGCATGCATGTAAGTGAGCTTTTAAGTAACATTAACATGTCAAAAAGAAAAATATAATCCCATTATGCAGTAGGAGTTGGCTGATCTTTGTTCCTTACATGGGATGATCTAAATGATGATGGGAGTTTATTTAGTTTGGCTACCACATTTGTCATGCGGTTATAGAGTTTTTTTAGTTTTATGAAATCGATAATTTTGCGCAGAGAGATATGCCACTGTTCCGCGGCAATGCGGGGACTCATCTAGTAATATTTAGGAACGGAGGGATTACTATGTAAAGAGTTAGGTGTCGCACGGTGAGAGTGTGAGGTGGGCCATGTAATCACTGAGCCTGCGTGTTTTCACTGCTCTTGCACTCCTCCGCTGTAAGAATGGAAATTGTAATCTAGTAGTAGTAGTACCTCCTTTACGCTTGGCGTGGGACATCCAGCAGTCCTACCACCTCAGTAATAAAGACCAATGAGCCGTCAAATCACATAGACCCAGTAGTAAGTTGGACGGACAAAGCTACCATCACTCTTGCGCCAGTGAGAGGCGCGTCCGCTCTGCCCGGGCATGAATGCGGCACCGATTCTTTGGAGCAGCACTGACCGTTCAGGCGGGAAGTCTTGTGAGCGATGGAGGGGCTTTGGGTGGGCAGGCTGGTCGAGAGCGGGCGTGGCAGCTGTCCGCATGTCCCTACGGGACACGCCCGGAAACGAGAGGATGCACCGACTCTCGTGGCTAAAATCGTACACTACACACCATCTCTCTGTAGGAGTAGGTCGATCTGTCGCACTCTCTAACACACACATGTTGTTAAACACACACACGCACTACGCACGCACCTTGGTCCGTTGCACCTTCTAACGTGACTTATTACACCTAGACGGAGGAGTAGTAAGTATCACGAGATCGGTGGCACACTTGACTTAAGTCGAATACAAGTGCCCAAAATTTGTGTCCATGTTATAATAAGGATTCACTTAAAATAGTGCGTGAGAAACAGAGGATCAGTTGGGCGGTGTTCCCGGCGATGGCGAGATGTTTGAGGTAAGATACACCGCTGGCGCTTTTAATTTTTCTTATTAATTTGTTTGTTTCACCCTCTGACTGGTGGGACCCAACGTATTACATGGGGAGAGGTAAAGTGACTAAGGCTGCATTATTTCTGCACCACTGTGGATAGTCTTACCACCAAAGCCACAGGACACGATTATAATTGAAATCCCAATCACTCCCACACACACACAAAAAAAAAACATGGCATGCTTGTCACACGAATACAGGAATGTATAAAAGGTTATTTTCCTCTCGTTGAACATAACGGGAGGGTTGTGTAGCTGGTTAGCCTGTTCGCTCATCAAACTTGAGGTCTCGGGTTCGATAACTACACTTGAGCATAATTTGTGCCAGGAGGTTTCTTTGACTGGTCAAAATGTTTTCTAGTGTTTGCACGCTTCACACTCTCTCTCCAGTAATATGTACACGTTGGAGCCTCAGCGCTTATAGTCGCTCTCTTCACACTCTCTCGCCCTCTCCCGCTGGAGCCTCAGCGCTTGTAGTTGCTCTCTTCACACTCTCTCGCCCTCTCCAGATCTAATGGAGAAGTTGGGAATCAAGCAGAAGCAGCTCGTCCCCAGTCGGACTATATTCCATGGCATAGTCCCTGGCCTTTCCTGCTCACCAATCGGAAAGACCCAGATTGATGTCCTCTTCGGAGACAAGAATCACTTCCGTCGAGAGCCCGTTTGGTTTGAAGTGGTGGACCTTGAGAGCCCCTACCATGCACTGCTTGGTCGGCCTGCTCTGGCCAAGTTCATGGCAGTCCCCCACTACGCCTACCTCAAGATGAAGATGCCGAGTACCAAGGGGATCCTGATAGTAGTCAGAGACTACAAGAAGTCGGTCGCTTGCGCCGCAGATAGTAGCCGGCTGGACGAGTCCCTCGTGATTGCAGCCGAGAAGCGGATCCTTGACCGGGTGGTGGCATTGGCAGGCAAGAAGCCGAAAATGTCACCCATCCCCCAGGATTCGGAGGTTGAGGGTTTGTTCAAGCCGGCCAAGGAAACAAAGAAAATACCCTTCGACCCGGAGCACCCGGAGAGGCACGCTATCGTAGGCACAGGCCTTGACAGCAAATAGGAAAGCGAGCTCGTCAATTTCCTCCATGAGAATCGGGACATCTTCGCATGGTCTTCCAAAGACATGCCGGGTGTTCCGATGGATTTCGCCGAGCACAAACTACATGTCCGACCTGACGTCAAGCCGGTCAGGCAGCCCTTGCGCCGCCTGTCGGAAGAGAAGAGAAGAGTTGTCAGAGAAGAGATAGCCCGGCTTCTAGCAGCGGGATTCATCATGGAAGTATTCTTTCCAGAGTGGCTGGCCAACCCAGTCCTAGTGTTGAAGTAGAACAAGCAGTGGCACATGTGCATTGACTACACCAGCCTCAACAAAGCCTGCCCCAAAGATCCCTTTGCTCTGCCAAGGATTGATCAAGTAATAGACTCCACAGTCGGATGTGAGCTGTTGAGTTTCTTGGATGCATACTCAGGTTATCACCAGATAAAGCTGAACCCGGCCGACAGGCTGAAGACCGCCTTCATCATGCCGTTTGGAGCCTTCTGCTACCTGACCATGACGTTCGGCTTGAGAAACGCCGGCGCCACATTTCAGCGTTGCATGCAGAAGTGCCTCCTCAAGCAACTCGGTAGAAATGCCCATGTGTATGTGGATGATGTGGTGGTGAAGACGGAGAAGCATGGCACGCTGCTGGAGGACCTCAAGGAGACCTTTGAGAACCTGCGCCGATTCCAGATCAAGCTCAACCCGGAGAAATGTGTCTTTGGAGTACCAGCCGGCCAGCTTCTCAGTTTCCTGGTCTCAGAGCGCGGTATAGAGTGCAATCCCGTGAAGATCAAGGCAATTGAGATGATGAAAGTGCCCACCCGACTGCTGGACGTGCAGAAATTCACCGGCTGCCTGGCGTCAGTCAGCCATTTCATCAGTCGGCTGGGCGAGAAGGCTCTTCCCCTATACCAACTCATGAAGAAGACCACTTTTTTTGAGTGGAACGACAAGGCAGACGAAGCATTTCTCCAACTCAAGAAGATGTTGGCAACCACGCCTATCATGGCGGCTCCGACTGAGAAGGAGCCAATGCTCCTCTACATTGCAGCCACCAGTCGGGTTGTCAGCATAGTCATGGTAGTAGAGCGCAAGGAGAAGGACAAAGCATTGCCGGTCCAGAGACCGGTGTATTACTTGAGCGAAGTATTGTCCGCCTCCAAGCAAAACTACCCCCATTACCAGAAGATGTGTTATGGCGTGCACTTTGCCGCCAAGAAGCTGAAGCATTGCTTTCAAGAGCACCCAATAACCGTCGTCTACACAGCCCCGCTTGCTGAGATCATTGGAAGCTGGGATGCGTCGGGCTGAGTGGCCAAGTGGGCTATTGATCTGGCCCCTTATACCATCTACTACCAGCCTCGCACCGCCATCAAATCACAAGTGTTGGCCGACTTCCTCATTGATTGGGCTGAGACCCAATATTTGCCGCCTGCACCAGACTCCACTCATTGGCGAATGCATTTTGATGGTTCAAAAATGTGCACTGGTCTGGGAGCCGGCGTCGTCCTCACCTCTCCCAAGGGCGACAAGCTCAAATACGTGTTGCAAGTCCACTTTGCCGCCTCCAACAATGGAGCAGAATATGAGGCACTCATACACGGGCTCCGGCTTGCCAAGGAACTCGGCATTCGCCGGATCCTGTGTTATGGTGACCCCGACTTCGTGGTCCAGCAGTCGTCAGGTGACTGGGACGCCAAGGATGCAAACATGGCAAGCTACCGCTTCCTCGTACAGCAACTCAGCGGATACTTCGATGGGTGCGAGTTCCTTCATGTGCCAAGAAATGATAACGAGCAAGCAGATGCCTTGGCATGAATTGGCTCCACCCGACAAGCAATACCAGCCGGCGTCGCCCTACGCCGCCTTCTCAAGCCGTCTGTCAAGCCGTCTCCTAATTCAGACTCCATCTTTGTGCCCCCCCCCCCCCGCGAAGCAGTCGGATCCGACTCGACGATCCCAGAGCCCGGCATAGGGATTTCGATAGGCGGCGGTCTGGGATCTGGCAGCGCCCGCCGGGGACTTCAGAACCCGGCCCGGGGACTTCAGCGATCGGCCGGGGACTTGATGGTCGGCCGGGGACTTCGTCAAGACAAAGAAGCGGAAGCAGCTACCAACCCGCCGCCTCCCGGCCCAACCGCCCTCATACAGGTTGCAGTGGTCACAGTCGAAGAAATTGTGGCGCCCTCATGGGCCCAGCTGATCCTCAAGTTCTTGGTGAATAGAGAGTTGCCGACCGATGAGATCTTAGCCCGTGCAGAGGTGAGCAGCAGCTTACACCATAGTCAACAAAGAGCTGGTGCAACGAAGCGTCACAAGGGTTCATCAGCGGTGTGTGGAGTCGGACTAAGGCCAAGCAATACTCAGAGATATCCACCAGGGCGAGTGCGGCCACCACGCGGCCTCAAGATCACTTGTGGCCAAGGCTTTCCGCCATGGGTTCTTCTGGCCGATTGCCCTGGAAGAGGCCAAAGAGCTAGTTCAGAAGTGTCAAGGGTGCCAGAGGTTCTGCTCCAAGCCACACCTGCCGGCTTCCACACTCAAGACCATTCCCATAGCCTGGCCCTTTGCTGTATGGGGACTGGATATGGTGGGACCATTCAAGATGGCCCGCGGGGGCATGATTCACTTGCTTGTTGCTGTGGACAAGTTTACCAAGTGGATAGAGGCAAAACCAATCAAGAATCTGAATGGGCCGACTGCCGTGACCTTCATCACCGACATCACCACGCGTTACGGCATCCCACACAGCATCATCACCGACAACGGCACCAACTTCGCCAAAGGAGCCTTGGCTCGTTTCTGTGCAACACAAGGCATCCGCCTGGACTTAGCATCCGTTGCCCACCCGCAGTCAAATGGCCAAGTGGAGCGTGCAAACGGCCTTATTTTGTCCGGCCTCAAGCCCCAACTGGTCGAGCCTCTAGAGCGTTCGGCCGGCTGCTGGCTCGATGAGCTGCCGGCCGTCCTTTGGAGCCTGCGCACAACTCCGAACAAGTCAACGGGCTTCACGCCCTTCTTCCTCGTCTAAGGTGGCGAAGCCATCATGCTGACGAATATTGAGTTCGACTCCCCAAGAGTCACCATGAACACCGAGGCGGACGCCAAGGAGGCGCGAGAAGACGGTGTCGACTTGCTGGAGGAAGGCGACTGTTGGCACTCAGCCGGTCGGCCATCTACCAGCAGAGTCTTCGCCGATACTACAACCGCAAGGTGAAGCCAAGATCCTTCCTGGAGGGAGACCTTGTGCTCCGGCTGATCCAGCAAACAGCCGGATAGCACAAGCTCTCGGCACCTTGGGAAGGCCCTTTCATCATCAGTAAGGTATTGGGCAACGATGCCTACTATCTGATCGATGCCCAGAAGCCCAGAGCTCGCAAGAGAGATGATTCGGGCAAAGAGACGGAGAGGCCATGGAACGCAAACCTCCTCCGAAGGTTTTACAGTTGAAAGCAGTATGTATCACACTACCTTTTGTACTATGTAGAAAGACTCCGGGTCCCCCGAGAAGAGCTCGGGGACTGCCCTCTTTTATCTATATGATAAGTATCATGCCTATGAGAATGTATAGTCTATTTTTTCCGCCTGGCACCGGGTTCGACCAGTCGGCCCGGAGCCTCGCCGCCTTCTACAATATGCCGCCTCCTGCAGCCGGACAAGTAGTGTGCCGGCACCAAAAACTTCCTTTGTCAGAAGCCATAGCTTGCAGAGCGACTGCATGGTGGACAAAGGTTGCAAAGAAGTGCCCCACACGAAAGAATGACTAAGGAAGAAAACACATATAGTAGAAGGCGGCATCGCACCTAGCCGTCTGGCTGTTTGGCAGCCAGACGGCCGGCCTCCGCTTCTATTACCAAAAAACTCCGAATGGCTAAGTCCTAGCCCCCCTCACAAACGGCTAGAGGGCTAAAATCAGCCACGGTCCGCAGAGCGGCCGCCCGGCTGGTGAAAGAAAAGCCAAGGGTTGGCGGCAAAGGAAAAAACCAAGGAGAAAAGGGGGGAAAAGGCTGGAGGTCGGCACAGCAAGCATAAGCAATGATAAATATTTACATGGATAAAGGCCTCTGGCCAGCATTCAAACAGAGTTTTGATATACACCCCGTGGGTGGAGTTGCGCGAATTTAACAAAATTTTCAGAGCAGCAAGCAGAAGCAGATAAAACTCTAAGGAGCAGCAGAAGACTCCGGCTAGGCGGCGCCGGTTGGCGCAACAGAAGACTCCGGCTGGGCGGTGCCGGCTGGCGTAGCAAAAGGATCCGGCTGGACGGTGCCGGATGGCATGGCCAAGGACTCTGGCTGGACGTTGGTGTCAGCTGCACCACCTAGCGCAGCAGGCGGCTCCGTCTGAGCAGAGGGATCGCCAGCAGCAGGCGGGGCGGCGGAGGACTGGAGGACGGAGTCGGTGGCATCCGTCGGAGGAACGGGTGGTTGGTCGGTCCCCGCCTGGATGCCTCCAGTAGCGGGCGGCACCTCGGTGCGTGGCTCGTTGCTTGAGGCCCAGTCAGGTTGGGGCTGACCGTCCGCCCCGACCTCCGGCATGTCAATGTCGCTCTCCTCGTCTTCCTCCTCCTCCTCTCCGTCCTCCTCCCCGTCTTCCCCTTCGTCGCTGGAGTAGATGACTTCAGCTGAATGTTGGCTATCCTCTAGGTTTAACCCCAGCCACTGGTGCGGAGCTTCGTCGCCTTCCTCGACCACCTCCGGGACAAAGACGGTGGTGTCGGTGAAGTCAGCGATCATCGCCGCCCTGCTGACGAGCTAAGCTTCCACCGCCGCCAGCTCCTCCTGCGCCTCCAGTCGGAACGTGGCCAAATGGGCTAGATCTAGCCCAGGGTACCACGCCTTGACGAATTCCAAGGCCCGACGCGCCCCTGCCCGAGCTGCTGAGCCTTTCCAGGCTTCTAGGCGGCCGGCCGCCACCTCCAGCCAGTCGGCAGTCCGACTTGGGGTGCGTGGAGCCAGCAAGCCTGGCCAGAGGGCGGAGACCGCCTGGGCTCCGATGCGCTGGAGGCGGCGCAGCAAGCGGTGAGCAGGCCAAAGCCAGGCCTGAATGCTGAGGCCATGTTCGCCAAGAAGTCCGGGGGGCATCAGTAGCGATCTGTGCACCCTCTGGCCTTCGCTCCTCGCGCTGGGCCTCGATCATCTGGGTCGCGGCTACAGAATGGCCGGGGAAGAAGTCTGTCCGGGCAGAAGAAGAAAAAGGCCAAGGCTATAAGCAAGGGCTGACAGCTCAAAACAAGAAACTAAGAGAATAAGGCTTACCATCGACCAAATCTTTGATGTTGCTGAAGTAGGCCGTCACCTGGGCCTCCTTGTCGGCCCAGGCGGAGCGCTCGATCTCAAACTCGCCAAGGAGGCCGGTCTCCGTCGTCTCCACCTTTAGCTGGGCCGCCTTGAGGGTTTCCGCCTGCTCGGCAAGTTGGGCGACCAGGCGGTCCCGCTCCTCCGCCAGCTTGCTGCACTCTGCCTCTTTGCCATGCAGGGCAGTTTTGGCTTCGCCCAGCTGCTGCTGCAGGGTGGCATTGGCCTCTGAAGAAAGAAATAGAAGAAGAAGGCATCGGTCAAGCGGACAAGACAAAGGAAAGAGACAACCAAGGAGATTTGGCCCGACTGCTCAGCAGTCGGCCCGAACCTCAGGGACTACTGCCCGCGGGCGCGCCTTTGCGCCCCTGCGGAAAAGAAGTAGTTGATGAAGGAAAGAGACAACTAAGGAGATTCGTCCCGACTGCTCAGCACTCGGCCCGAACCTCGGGGACTATAGCCCGCGGGTGCGCCAGCGCGCCCCCGCGAAGAAAGAAGATAGAAACTTACGTCGGCTCTCGGCCAGATGGGCCGTCTGCGTCTCCAGCTCCGAACCTTGGAGTTGTAGGCGGTCACGCGGAGATTGTGATAATCCTGCAGAGGTGACATCAGATGAAATCAGCAGTCTACAATTGCAAGATAAAGTTCAGACCCGCTTGCTCAGCAGCCGGCCCGGGACTTGGGGACTACACCCAGTGGGTGCACTTGTGCGCTCCCACGAGAGAAGCAAGAGGATTATCCGGAGAAGAAACCTAAAGACAACTTACCCGGATGGCGGTGCGCGACTCCAAGTAGGCCTCATTGCAGCGCTTGAGCACCTCCGCCTCTGCCCGGAGCTTGGCTTGGACGTCAAGAGACGCCTGGTTCAGGGTGCCAGTCCCGCCCCCGTGTATCCAACCCACGGGCGCGGCGCTGGTCACCTCGGTATTAGGGGCTGACGAACTCGTGGCGCCGACCCTTGCGGCCGTGGTGCAGAGGCCGCCTTCTCCAGAAGGCGGTGCGTGGGGATGCGGACCGCAGGAACCAGGACTGTTACCACCGTATCTTCGACCGGTGGCACTGGCGGCGCCACTGGCTGCTCGTCCCACGGCTCGCTGGCTGGCGGAGGCGGAGGGTGCGGGGGCGGCGGCACGAAGACGTCCGGCATGGCTATGTCGCCGCTCCCCTGCTCCCGGATCGGGTAGTCACCGCCGGTTCCTCCGGCCGTTGCCTCGAAATCAGGCAGAGGCGGCGCAGTGTTCAGGGGCACCACGAGTAGAGGCTCTTGGCGGCGTACGGCCTCCGCGAGCCGCTCCTTCTCTGCGGCCTGGGCTTCCGCCTGTGCCAGCACCCTCTCGGCAGACGCGGCGGACATGGCCGCTTGCTCCCTGGCCAGGCAGTCGGCTTCTTCCTCCCGCGCCTCCCGCACATTCCGCTCTATCGCCTCCCGGAGGTCGGCGGCCGGGTCGATCCGCCGACTGGTTTAGGAGGTCGCTGCCGACCTGAGGACCGAGGCGGCGCCCGACTTCTCGAGGGTTAGCGGGGCCCTGAAACGAGAAGACAAGTTGGAAGGCTCTCACGCTAGATTGGAGAAAAGACAAGGAGAAGGGAAGGATACTTATGCCGACACCATAACAGGCACCTTCGACTGCCTCTGATATTGGGCCACCTTGGACGCGGTTTCCTTCCGCCTGGTCGCCGCGGCCGGGTTCTTGGGCTTCTTGAAGGCTGTCGAGCAGGTCGCGCCTGTTTCGCTTGCGCTTACGCCGCCTTAGGCGGCAGTCCAAGAGGGTCGGCCTTTGGTGGTGGCGGAGCTTTGGGCAGGGCGCGGTTCGTCTTCATCTTCGTCGTCGTCAGGCCACGCCCCCACGCCGCCGCCTGCCTCGGAGCCGCCTGCTCCACCACTGCCATCTGCCTTGCCGCTGCCGCCTGTCGTGTTGTCGGCCAGGGCGGCCGCCCCCAAGTCGGGGTCATCCAAGTCGCTCTCCGCCCTCTTCGGCTGGAGGTCATCACCCGGCCCCAGGAGGGCGGCCGTAGCCTCGGACATGTAAATCTGCAATCAAGAAGGAGTTGCATCATGAAGAGAGACGAGGCCGAAGGAAACAGTTCAAAGAAACAAAATGAAGAAACTTACAGCGGGAGGCGGGTTGTGGCGAGAGTATGGCCGCTTCCCGTACCGCCACTCCTTCTTCGACACTTTGAGGTCGGAGATCTTGTTCACCATCCGTGAAACCTCAGCGGGCGGCATCCCTTTCATGCACAGCCGGCACGGATCGCGGTGTCCTCCCATCCGGAAGATCGGATGAGGGCGGCTCTGGAGCGGGAGGACCCGGCGCTCGACGAAGGCGATGAGGATGTCAGAGGTCACGAGGCCCTTCGACTCCTGGAGCACTCGGAGTCGGCCGATGGCAGCCGCCGCGTCCACTGACACCGGCTTTGGTTTGTACTTCCAGGAAGTGCGAGCCCCGGTGGGGGGGCCTCGTAGGCCGGCAGGTTGAGGAAGTCGGCAGCCGACTCCACGTTCTCGACGTAGAAGTAGGACTGCTGCCACATCTTCACCGACTACGCCAGCTTGATGACGGGGAAGGCGTTCCGCTTTGCCAGCCGGCGCACGGCGACGAAGCCCCCGCACTTGGCCGCCGTCTCCTTGGCGGAGGTGCCGAGCTTCCCATAAAAGAATGCTCCCCACAGCTCGATTGTGGGGAGGATGCCGAGGTAGCCCTCGCACGCCGTGACAAAGGTGGAGAGCAGAGTCACGGCGTTGGGCGTGAGGTGGTGAGGTTGAAGATTGTAGAAGTTGAGGAAAGAGCGGAAGAAGTCACTCGCCGGAAGGCTGAAGCCGCAGAGGAAATGCAAGCGGAAGACGACCCGCTCGCCTTCCTGCAGCACTGGCGAGATCTCCGTCTCCGGTGGCACCCGCGCCTTGACAAAGGCCGCGCTGGGTATCCGGCGCATGTCGCGGAGGAAGGAAATGTGATCCTCGATCACGGTTGATCCATCCCAGTTGCCCATGGCTCCGGCTGGCGGTGCGGAGAGGAGAAACACGTCGGCGGTGGGCAACAGCGGCGGCGCTACGGCAGCAGCAGCAGCGGAGGATGAGAAGAAGAAGAAGAGTGGGAGGGGGCACGAGAGCTTTGCCGCACCTCTCCCCCTCCCTACTTATAGCCCCCAGGCTATGAAGCCGAGGGGGCGGGACGTGGGTCGTGGTGATTAACTGCGCCCACGTCCCCACGGCCCCCGTCTCCCGCGTGCATTTACCACGTCGTAAATGATCATGGGGAATGGCAACCGTCCCCTTCGGCACAGTGGATCCGCCCGGTTGTCGAGGCACGGTAGTGGCGGGCCCGGCCCAGAGTCACGTCCCGTCCAAAACGTGGGGTGGCAGGCTGGCTAGGCTGACGTGCGCCGCGTGGCGCGTCCATGGCGGGCGGCGGCCCGGGAAGCTTAGCAGGCACGCCACCTACCTCCCGCCTTGAAGTTCAAAAACCAACAGTACAAGCTCCGCCTGGAAGAAGCCGGCCTCAGCAGTCGGCCAGCCGCACGGCGGGCCGGCACCTTCCCGGAGCCCGGTGAGGGGGAAGCCGCTGAGGCTTCTTAGCCCCTCGACCGCGGTGCCTCATCGGCTTCGGGGACTACTGTCGGAGTAATGGGCAACGGGTAGGCTCACCCGAGTCCCTGGATTTATCAAGACTTTGGGCCAGCTCCGCCTAGCCGGACCCCAAGCTGAAGCTCCGCCCTTTGGGGCCGGCTGGCTCAGCGCCTGGCTGCCAGAGGGCGGCCGACCAAAGTCTATGACGTTCCGAGTGACCGGCTCCTGGCGGCCGCCCTCTAGAGAGGGCGGCAACGGGCAGGTGGCCACCTCACGACCATGGTGCGGCCGAGCCCCCATCGAGAGCACAAGTCAAAGCATGGCTACAGTGAAGCACGTCGCGTCCCACGCTCGAGACGGGCATGGCTACAGTGCTCCGTACAGACGGAGATCTCCGCACGACGGAGCACTGTGTCGTATCTACCCTGACGTCGCTCCAGGAAGGCGGAGCCTTGTTCCCGATGACGGCCTATCGGTATGGCCTGCCAGAGGCGGGCCCTATTGGGCAGTGACCCAAGGAAGACGGCGGAAGCTCGACCAAGCGGATCCAAGAGGGGCCGGCCTCCAGCAGGCGGCCGTCCCTTGTCCCGGCGAAACACGCCATTGGCGATAAGACCAGTGTGTGGCGGTGGCCTCCCACCGGCGGCGGGGATCAGAGCCACGCTAAGATGACCAAGCCCCCGTCACCAACGACACGGCTACAGTAAGCAGCCACCAACCAGTCGGTGGGGCCCACCAGGCGATGGGCCCTAGTGGTCGGCGGAAAGGCAGGAGGCTGGAGACACTGACAGCCGGGCCCAGCACCCGGACGAATTACCATTGTACCCCTAGGGGGTAGGCCTATATAAACCCCCCAGGCCACCCATGCAAAGGGTTCCCACTCCATTAGAACTAGCCCCTCCCGTAGAGCAGGAAGAGAGCTAGCCATGCCTCCTTCTGCCTCTAGCATACAACTCAAGGAGCACCATTGTATCACTTCTGCCCTAGTGATCATGCGGAGACCCCGCAGAGCAGGACTAGGGGTGTTATCTCCTAGGAGAGCCCCAAACCTGGGTAAAGTATGTCGGCGTTCGTGTCTATGCCTTATCCCGCTTCCAGGCACCGGCGACGTTCTACTCGCTCCCACCATGATAAGCCATCCATTGGCATATGTCGCACCCAACCCCCGACATTTTGAGAACCAAGGTATCAATCCAGTAGGAGGCTCCTCAAAAGTCCCACGCACCTACACAAACAAACAAAGAACTCACAACCAACGCAATAAAGGGTTGTCAATCCCTTCACGACCACTTGCGAAAGTGAGAGCTAATAGAGATAGTATAATAAGATAAATATATTTTTGGTATTTTATAATATAGATGCAAAAAGTAAAGATGCAAATAAAAGTAGATTGGAAGCAAATATGATAAGAGATAGACCCGGGGGCCATAGGTTTCACTAGTGGCTTCTCTCAAGATAGCATAAGTATTACGGTGGGTGAACAAATTACTGTCGAGCAATTGACAGAAAAGCGAATAATTATGAGATTATCTAGGCATGATCATGTATATAGGCATCACGTCCATAACAAGTAGACCGACTCCTGCCTGCATCTACTACTATTACTCCACACATCGACCGACTCCTGCCCACATGTAGAGTATTAAGTTCATAAGAACAGAGTAATGCCTTAAGCAAGATGACATGATGTAGAGGAATAAACTCATGCAATATGATATAAACCCCATCTTTTTATCCTCGATGGCAACAATACAATACGTGCCTTGCAACCCTTTCGATCCTTTGGTAAGGACACATAAGATTTAAACCAAAGCTAAGCACTTCTCTCATGGCAAGAAAGATCAATCTAGTAGGCCAAACCAAGCGATAATTCGAAGAGACTTGCAAAGATAACTCAATCATACATAAAAAGAATTGAGAGGAGATTCAAATATTTCTCATAGATAAACTTGATCATAAACCCAAAATTCATCGGATCTCGACAAACACACCGCAAAAAGAGTTTATATCGAGTACATCTCCACAAGAGAGGGGAGAACATTGTATTGAGATCCAAAAAGAGAGAAGAAGCCATCTAGCTAATAACTATGGACCCGAAGGTCTGTGGTAAACTACTCACAACTCATAGGAGGGGCAAGGATGTAACTCCCCGGATCCGATGCGCCAGGTGTCCGCCAGTTATTCGCCATAGTTGTCATGTCATTTGCTTGCGTGTTGCACTTTGCCATGTCATCATCTGCATTTCATATCATGTCATCATGTGCATTTCATTTTGCATACATGTTCGTCTCATGCATCTGAGCATTTTCCCCGTTGTCCGTTTTGCAATCCGGCACTCCTATGTCCCCCGGCGTCCCCCTTTTGTCTTCTGTTGTGAGCGGGTGTTAAACTTTCTCGGAATGGCGAGGTTTGCCATGACCTTGGTATAGCACCGTGAACCGCTTTGTCAAGTTTCGTGCCATTTGGAGGTCGTTTGATACTCCAACGGTTAACCGGGTAACCGTAAAAGCCTTCTTTTGTTGCAGCCCAACACCCCTTCCAAAGTGGCCCAAAGCCCAGCAAACTCCTCTCCATGCTCTCGGTCGTTCGATCACGATCGCGTGGCCGAAAACCGCACTTCATTTGGACTCCCCTAGCTCCCTCTACCTATAAATATGCCCTCCCCCTCCAAATTCGCGGTCTAATCCCACTGAAACCCTAGATCCATCCCTTCCGTGCCGCCGGACATGTCCACCCGGCGACCGGACGTGTCCGCCCCGCTCCCCGGCCAATAGCACACTGCCACGTGTCCCTCCGCCGCTCGCCGCCGCCGCCGGCCCGCGGAGCCCATCCGGGCCCGCAGAGCCCGCTCCGCGCCCGCCGCTGCCCGGCTGCGCCGCCCGCGCGCCTCGCCTCGCCTGGCGCCGCCGGCCGCCGCCTCGGCGCGCCCTCCACCGCAGAGCTGCCGCCCGGTCGCGCCCCTCCCTCCGCCGCCCGGCGCCCAGCCGCCGTCGCCACAGAAGCTCTGGCGCCCAGCTCCTCGCGGCGCCGCCCTCGGCGCGAAACCCCGTCGCCAAGCGCCGCGCTCTGCCGCCGCCGCCTCCCGGCCTCCCAGCGCTACCGCGAGCGCCTCCGCCACCGCCCTCGGCCTCCCGTCGCGCTTCGGCCGGCCCCGCTCCGCCGAGCCGCGCCGCCTGTCACCGACCTCCCCGTCGCCGGAGACCCCCCTCGCCGGAGCTCGCGGAGTTCGCCGGAGCTCTCGCCGGCCGGATCCTGTGGATCGGGACGAGATCCACCGGTCCTTCCAACCAAACGCCCGGATCTCTCCGTCCCGGGTCCTCCTCGTCCCGTTTTCGGAGGGTAAAAATCTGCTAAGTCCCCAGTTTCAGTAATTTTCATGCCATGTTCATGCCATCACATCTCTGCATCCGTAGCTCCGTTTCGTGCGTATAATATGTCAAATTGTTCGCCTCGACGAGTACTTCATTTTGTTCCATTGCATCATTTTCATTTGAGCTCATCTTGATGCCCGAAATTCTGTTGGAAAAGTGCATGTTGATGTTAATCTACTGAAACTGTTATAACTTGCTCATTTAACATTTTTGCCATGGTTGATGTGTGCATCCTATGAGGTTGATGTCTACATGAATGTTGATCTATGCCATGCCATCTTTCCAGGGGTGTATGCCATGTATTTTTGTGAGTTGTGTGCTGAGTGTATCAAGCTTGCTAAGTAGGGTAGTTGTTGTTGCTGTTTTCCTGACAGATTCTGTTATATTTTGTTGCTATGTTAACAAGCTTCTACAAATCATTCTATGCATAATCTGGAGATGCTCTATAAACATGTTTTGATCTACATGTCTTGCTCTATCCATTCATGCCCTTGCTTGCAATTATAACCTGCTGGAACATGTTCATATCTTGCTCTAAAGTTGCTTGATAATGTTGCTGTCAGCCTGTTAACATTAAGTTCACTTGTTCCCATGTGTTTTCCTAGTGATCCATGCACCCTATGAACTTGCTCTTGCCATGCTTAGATTCATAAACATGCCTTATTACTGTTGGTTGCCTTGCCATGCCATGTATTGCTCTGTGGTGAGTGGTTCAAGCTCACGAACATGCCTACTTATTGTTGTTCATGCCATGTTTGAATCTGTAATATAACTTGCTATGTTTACATGGGTGCCATCATATTTTCTATGCCTTTTTGGCTCATGGTCAGTAAGGGACTTTTGATCTATGCAATTAGTAGATTCATGCCATGCCTTTGTTTGCCATGATAAGTTCCTGTAACATGTTGTTTGCTTGCTCTAAACATTGCAACTTGATGTTATTTCCTGATAAGTCTGAAACTGTTATTATTTGCAATATCTCCTTTTCTTTTTGAGCATGTTCTAGTTGTTTCTGGAGATAGCTCAGTGTTCATGTTTTGTTATGCTTTACCTGTACTTCATGCCCATGCCTTTTGTTAATATGTTGGGGTGCTGTAGCATATTGTTTTGATGCTTGTAAGATGCCTAGTTGCTGTTATGGACAGATTGTGGTTATGACTTGTATGGTGTGTGTGTGTTGCACCGTTGCTCCGTTTTGAGTGTGCTCTATATGAAACTTGCTTGTTTTTGCATATAGCATCATATTATCATGTTGCATCCTTGTTTTGGTGTGTTTTCTTGATGTTTGTATGCATTTTGCATCAATGCCATGTCTAACTTGTTTTGCTCATATCTTCTAAGCCGTAGCTCCGAATTAAATGAACTTTATATGTAACTTGACTAGAATTTCGTGTAGATCTTCTTGGTGCATCTTAACTTGCTGTTTAACAACTTTAACATAAGGTTTCTTCAGTTCTGGACCAATTTTGAAATTTGCATATGAGGACTTACCGGAATTGTTATATGTTGTTCCCGGCCTCATTTAAACTTGCCTTGATGTGTTGTGCTTGTTGGCATCATCTCTTGCCATGAGTAGCTTCATGTAGCCTTGTCATGCATCATGCTTGTTGTGCATCATGCCTTGTTCATGTGTGGTGTGTTTACCTATGTTGTGTGCTTATTCTTGTTAGTTCCTGTTTCATTGCGATCGTGAGAATTCGTTCGTCTACGGTTGGTTCGGCTTCATCCGTTCGACTTCTTCATGGACTCGTTCTTCTTCCTTGCGGGATTTCAGGCAAGATGACCGCTACCCTGGATCTCACTACTATCATTGCTATGCTAGTTGCTTCGCTCTATCGCTATGATGCGCTACCTATTACCTGTTTATCAAGCCATCCCATATTGCCATGAACCTCTAACCTTTGACACCTTTCCTATGCAAACCATTGCTTGGCTATGTTACCGCTTTTGCTCAGCCCCTCTTATAGCGTTGCTAGTTGCAGGTGAAGTTGAAGATTTCTCCATGGTGGATAGGGTTATGTTGGGATATCACAATATATCTTATATTATTAACGCATCTATATACTTGGTAAAGTGTGGAAGGCTCGGCCTTATGCCTGGTGTTTTGTTCCACTCTTGCCGCCCTAGTTTCCGTCATACCGGTGTTATGTTCCCGGATTTTGCATTCCTAACGCGGTCGGGTGATTTATGGGACCCCGACGACGGTTAAGCTTTGAATAAAACTTGTCCAGCAAGGCCCAACCTTGGTTTTACCATTTGCCTCACCACCACCTACTTTTTCCTTGGGAGTAATTAACCCAAGGGTCATCTTTATTTTAGCCCCCGGGCGGTGCTTGTCTAAGTGTTGGTCCGAACGAAGCAGATGCGGGGCCCCCTCGGGCAACTCGAGGTCTGGTTTTACTCGTGGTGACCTATCCGGTGTTGCCACGAGAGCGAGATATGTGTAGCTCCTATCGGGATTGTCGGCGCATCGGGCGGCTTTGCTGGTCTTGTTTTACCATTGTCGAAATGTCTTGATGTACCGGGATTCCGAGACTGATCGGGTCTTCCTGGGAGAAGGTCTATTCCTTCGTTGATCGCGAGAGCTTGTCATGGGCTAAGTTGGGACACCCCTGCAGGGTTTAAACTTTCGAGAGCCGTGCCCGCGGTTATGTGGCAGATGGGAATTTGTTAATGTCCTGTTGTAGATAACTTGACACTTGATCCAAATTAAAACGCATCAACCGCGTGTGTAGCCGTGATGGTCTCTTTTCGGTGGAGTCCGGGAAGTGAACACGGTTTCTGTGTTATGTTTGACGTAAGTAGGTGTTCAGGATCACCTCTTGATCATTGCTAGCTTCACGACCGTTCCGCTTGTTTCTCTTCTCGCTCTCTTCTGCGTATGATAGCCACCATACTTGCTTAGCCGCTGCTGCAACCTCACCACTTTACCCCTTCCTTTCCCATTAAGCTTTGCTAGTCTTGATACCCATGGTAATGGGATTGCTGAGTCCTCGTGGCTCACAGATACTTCCAAAACCAGTTTGCGGTGCCTATGTTACGGCGGTGGCGCAACCAAGCTCAAGGAGGAGATCGATGAAGATCTTGCCCTTTGTATTGTTTCGTTCTAGTTGATCAGTAGTGGAGCCCAGTTGGGGTCGATCGGGGACCTTTGTCGCATTTGGGGTTCTTCTTTTATTTTGGTTCCGTAGTCGGATCTTGATTGTATCTGGATGATGTAATGCTTTATTCATGTAATTGTGTGAAGTGGCGATTGTAAGCCAACTATGTACCTTTTTCCCTTATGTATTACATGGGTTGTGTGAAGATTACCTCACTTGCGACATTGCTTTCTATGCGGTTATGCCTCTAAGTCGTGCTTCGACACGTGGGAGATATAGCCGCATCGAGGGCGTTACAAGTTGGTAATCAGAGCCTTCCCCGACCTTAGGAGCCCCACTGCTTGATCGTTTTTAGCGGCCGAGTTGTGTCTAGAAAAATGTTTTGAGTCATTTAGGATTATATATATCGGAGAGTTAGGAATTCTTTTTAGTCCCCAGTCTCTTCATCGCTCTGGTAAGGCATCCTGACGTAGAGTTTTGACTCTTCTCTTCTCAAATTTCACTAAAAAAAATTTACGATCACGTGGCTATCTTGGAATCATTCCGATGGTTTTATGATGAGAACATTGACTTGGTGCCTCCTGTAAGGGGTTTAGTGGAAGTGTCCCGGGGAGTTGAGCTCTGAGGTGTTGTCGTCATAATTTTATCGTTGCAGTTTTGGAATACCTGAGTTAGTACGCCGACATCGAAAATCTCTTTTATGCAGTTGTTGGTGAGATAACCCCGATAACCCAGTACTGAGGTGAGTATGGGAGTATTGCCATGACTCGTATAATGGATGCTTTTCGAAGGTTGAGGTAGATGATTTTCGAAGGTTTCTTGGTTATGTGTTGAAGGATGGATACAGCTGGATGTAGGGATTGTTAGTTTGGTTGAGATATATTGCTTCCCCTGTATCCCCAACACCAGATTGCATAACCAGAAAGTTTCGGAAGTTTATAGGTGGGAATTCAAGTAGCTCCTAGAATATCTTTCCGACAGATGCATGATATGGGATTGGGTAAATCTCTATCATATGTATTTGTTCCAGCTTATTCTGCAAGCCAAATCCTTTGTTTTGTGTTATATGTGGTATTCGAGTTGCTTCGATGTCAAATGTTGAATCCATACCTTCCCTAATGGTGTTCTCATACTCCGATGTGAATACCAATCCTTCTCGACAATCGAGATTGTCATGTCAATCCTTTTCAACTGGCGTGTTTCTCTTCAAGTGGATCCTATCACTTCAACATCAGCAAGACCAATTATCATTTCTTCTCAACGGTGTTTGTTTCATCCGTCCCAAGTTGCCTTTGTTTTCCCGCCCTCCCACCCTTTTTCTTCAAGGACACAGATTTCTTAATCAAGTATCCATTTATTCATGTGAAGTCTCTTCATTCTTTTCAATCAATGTTCTTATCCGGTGATTTCCCATGAAGATGCTCAACAGCTTCAAGTTCATCATCCTTCATTGTTGTTTCTTCTCCGGTGGATCCTATTCAAGCTTTCGATATTCATCATATTCCTTTCCTTGTTTCAAATGCTTTCTCATACCGATGCACCTCTTAATCATTCACTTCCTTTTCATTTGTTCTGGGGTGCTGAAGATATCTCACAAGACTTGTGTTTCCATTCTCAATCCCTTCAAGATATTTCGAGGTTGTTATCTCATTCAAGCCATTTAATTCAACCGGTGCAATCTCTATTTAAAATCATTTCAACGGTGTTCCTTTTCAGTGGGCCCTAACCCACAGGTCTTTTCCCAGGATCTTACCTGACACTTATAATTATTCCGGAGCGATTCTCAAATTCATTTCCAAGTTGGACGTAAGAATGAATTTTCATCAGTCACATGCCGTCTCCAAGATCTTTCAAATTATTTTTCATTGTTGGCTCAACAACCTTGTTTTTTTCATTCTCCCGGAGTATCTCATACAATTCATGGTGGTTCTCATCTTCATTCTCAACATGTGAAGACCGAAGAAAGGTTTCTCTTAAATCTTGTCCGTTCTCTTCAAGATTCATGGTTCTAGCTTCATGCCATCCTCATAATTGTTTTTGGTTGTGACAATTCTTTTCTTACCATCCGGAGCATTTCAGGAGTTGTTTCCATTTCTTTCCTCCGAAGGCCATCATGTCATAATTCTTCATTCTCAGCGTGTAGCTATCATTCGCCAAATCTTATCGGTGCATCATTCAAATATCCTCTAATCAGTTCATGATCTCTTCGTTCTCTGGTATCTAAATCCCCTCAAGTATCTTCATTCATTTTCCAATTCTTCCCGGTGAATTGTGCATTTGCTACTTTCATTTTCAATTCTTACGGTGGTTCGTTCAAGAGTTCTCGTCCTTCGTTATTATATAGATTCATTCGTTCTTCCCAAATCCTACCGGCGGATCGTTGAAGACCTTCCCAAGTTGAGCAATATCTCTCTTCAATCCTTTTTCAACGAGAATAAGTAGTATGCCTAATCCGTTGCTTGTCATCAATCTAAATTGGTGAAGGATACGCATAACATAATTCTTGTTCTTGTTTCATCCAAGTGATTAATTCCTTCTTTCGGAGTTTGTTCATGATGAATAAATTCTTGGCTTCTTGTTGTTCATCTTTCTTCCGGAGTTCTAAGTTTTCCGCATTATCTCGTCGCGAAGATCCATCTAAATTATTGCAAGGCTTCACCTTCTGTTTTCAACTTCTCTTTCTTTTTATCATCCTTTTATTACCGGAGTTCTTCATGGAGGCTCTACATGGTGGTTCATCCAGGATTCTCTTCATTCTTCAATTGTTCTTCAAGATTTGTCTTGAAGTTGTGATCCGTCAAGCTATACTCTAAAATAAACATGGTGCTCAACACATGTTTTATTTTTGAGGCATTCAAGCATTCTTCATCTTGCATTCTAAAGTGCAATTCTCCTACCTTATCTTTTGAGATGGTGTTATGTCACTCTTGACAATTTCCTTTATGTTTCATGATTCACATGTTGTCAAGAATGAGGTATTTTAAATCCGTCAATCTTTTCGTTGGAGTTATCTTGGTATAGATTTCACCTAAAGCTTTCCCTAAGGAATGTTGTATTGTGGTGCTTATCAATGATCCAAGTTTTCTCCTATCCTCTCGGCGAAAGCAGTTTTGCATCTCTTCGTTGATCTCAAGCAATCAATTGTTCCGTTAGTGGTTGGTTGTCACCTCATCATTTTGAGATGTTTGCCATAAGCCCACAACAACCTTGTGCTTTTCGTTGTTGATTTTCCAACAACTCCGTTCAATTCTTATTTGCAAGGATGCTTTCCAAGCTCATTTGTGGCATAAGTTGGCATTTTCTGCTCCATTCTTTTATTCCAATGGTATATCTTCTATTCTTTCGTTACGGAGGCATTGTGATGTTGCTCTCTTCACTCATCATCTCGAATTGTGAAGATCATGTTCTTTTTCTTGCTTAACCATTTAACCGGAGTGTTGGGTCATCTCTTCAAGTTCTTTTCATCTTATCAAGTTTTCTTCTCTTTCCTATCGGAGTGCTGTCCAGATTCTATCATTCTTGTTCCTTGGCTATCTCATTATACCGAGGTGATCATATTCTTTTCGTTCGTGAAGCTCTTATTTCCATGTCTTTCAACCTTCAAATTCTCGTAATACTCCTTGTTCCTCTTTTCTACCGGATTGTTTGCAATCTCGTTCATCTCAGTTGTACTCTTTCTTTTGTATTGCTCAACCTCTCAAGGTTCATGGTTTCACTCATTTGTCGAAGAAGCAACTTAGTTTTACCTCTCCTCTTCCTCTTCCTTTCCCCTCCGGTGCCATCCTAGATCTCGGGACGAGATCCTCTCGTAGTGGTGGAGTGTTGTAACGCCCGGATCCGTCGCCAGTGTCCTTGATTATTCGCCGTCGTTGCCATGTCATTTGCTTGCGTGTTGCACTTTGCCATGTCATCGTCTGCATTTCATATCATCTCATCATCTGCATTTCATTTTGCATACATGTTCGTCTCATGCATCCGAGCATTTTCCCCGTTGTCCGTTTTGCAATCCGGCACTCCTATGTCCCCCGGCGTCCCCCTTTTGTCTTCTGTTGTGAGCGGGTGTTAAACTTTCTCGGAATGTCCGAGGTTTGCCAAGCGGCCTTGGTATAGCACCGGTAGACCGCCTGTCAAGTTTTGTGCCATTTGGAGGTCGTTTGATACTCCAACGGTTAACCGGGTAACCGTAAAAGCCTTCTTTTGTTGCAGCCCAACACCCCTTCCAAAGTGGCCCAAAGCCCAGCAAACTCCTCTCCATGCTCTCGGTCGTTCGATCACGATCGCGTGGCCGAAAACCGCACTTCATTTGGACTCCCCTAGCTCCCTCTACCTATAAATATGCCCTCCCCATCCAAATTCGCGGTCTAATCCCCCCGAAACCCTAGATCCATTCCTTCCGCGCCGCCGGACATGTCCGCCCGGCGACCGGACATGTCCGCCCTGCTCCCCGGCCAATCGCACGCGGCCACGTGTCCCTCCGCCGCTGACGCGCGCCGCCTGCCATGGAGCCCATCGAGGCCAGCAGGGGGCTCGCGCTCCGCCGCCCGCCGGCTGCGCCGCCGCCTGTCGCCGGCGCCCGCCGCTGCTCGCCTCACCGGCGCTGCCCGGGCCGCCGCCGCCGTCGCGCCTCTCCCTCCGCCGGGCGCTTAACCGCCGTCGCCCGGAGCTGCAGCGCCAAGCTCCTCGCTCGCGCCGCCCTCCGGCGCCGAAACCCCGTCACGGCGGCGCGCCGCGCCTCTGCCGCCGCCGCCTCCGGCCTCCCGAGCCTCCGCCACCGCCCTCGGCCTCCATCGTGCTCGGCCGGCCCCCGTTCCGCCGACCGCGCTGTCCGCCACCGGCTTCCCCGTCGCCGGAGACCCCCCTCGCCGGAGCTCGCGGAGTTCGCCCGAGGTCTCGCCGACCGGATCCGGTGGATCAGGACGAGATCCACCGGTCCCTCCAACCAAACGCCTGGATCTCTCCGTCCCGGGTCCTCCTCGTCCCGTTTTCGGAGGGTAAAAATCTGCTAAGTCCCCAGTTTCAGTAATTTTCATGCCATGTTTATGCCATCACATCACTGCATCCGTAGCTCCGTTTCGTGCGTATAATACGTCAAATTGTTCGTCTCGACGAGTACTTCATTTCATTCCATTGCATCATTTTCATTTGAGCTCATCTTGATGCCCGAAATGCTGTTGGAAAAGTGCATGTTGATGTTAATCTCTTTGGCTGTTATAACTTGCTCATTTATCATTTTTGCCATGGTTGATGTGTGCATCCTATGAGGTTGATGTCTACATGAATGTTGATCTATGCCATGCCATCTTTCCAGGGGTGTATGCCATGTATTTTTGTGAGTTGTGTGCTGAGTGTATCAAGCTTGCTAAGTAGGGTAGTTGTTGTTGTTGTTTTCCTGACAGATTCTTTTATATTTTGTTGCTATGTTAACAAGCTTCTACAAATCATTCTATGCATAATTTGGAGATGCTCTATAAACATATTTTGATCTACATGTCTTGTTCTATCCATTCATGCCCTTGGTTGCAATTATAGCCTGCTGGAACATGTTCATATCTTGCTCTAAAGTTGCTTGATAATGTTGATGTCAGCCTGTTAACATTAAGTTCACTTGTTCCCATGTGTTTTCCTAGTGATCCATGCACCCTATGAACTTGCTCTTGCCATGCTTAGCTTCATAAACATGCCTTCTTACTGTTGGTTGCCTTGCCATGCCATGTATTGCTCTGTGGTGAGTGGTTCAAGCTCACGAACATGCCTACTTATTGTTGTTCCTGCCATGTTTGAATCTGTAATATAACTTGCTATGTTTACATGGGTGCCATCATATTTTCTATGCCTTTTTGGCTCATGGCCAGTAAGGGACTTTTGATCCATGCAATTAGTAGATTCATGCCATGCCTTTGTTTGCCATGATAAGTTCCTGTAACATGTTGTTTGCTTGCTCTAAACATTACAACTTGATGTTATTTCCTGATAAGTCTGAAACTGTTATTATTTGCAATATCTCCATGTCTTTTTGAGCATGTTCTAGTTGTTTCTGGAGATAGCTCAGTGTTCATGTTTTGTTATGCTTTACCTGTACTTCATGCACATGCCTTTTGTTAATATGTTGGGGTGCTGTAGCATATTGTTTTGATGCTTGTAAGATGCCTAGTTGCTATTATGGACAGATTGTGGTTATGACTTGTATGGTGTGTGTGTGTGTTGCACCGTTGCTCCGTTTTGGGTGTGCTCTATATGAAACTTACTTGTTTTTGCATATAGCTTCATATTATCATGTTGCATCCTTGTTTTGGTGTGTTTGCTTGATGTTTGTATGCATTTTGCATCAATGCCATGTCTAACTTGTTTTGCTCATATCTTCTAAGCCGTAGCTCCGAATTAAATGAACTTTATATGTAACTTGACTAGAATTTCGTGTAGATCTTCTTGGTGTATCTTAACTTGCTGTTTAACAACTTTAACATAAGGTTTGTTCAGTTCTGGACCAATTTCGAAATTTGCATATGAGGACTTACCGGAATTGTTATATGTTGTTCCCGGCCTCATTTAAACTTGCCTTGATGTGTTGTTCTTGTTTGCATCATCTCTTGCCATGAGTAGCTTCATGTAGCCTTGTCATGCATCATGCTTGTTGTGCATCATGGCTTGTTCATGTGTGGTGTGTTTACCTATGTTGTGTGCTTCTTCTTGTTAGTTCCGGTTTGGTTGCGATCGTGAGAATTCGTTCGTCTACGGTTGGTTCGGCTTCATCCGTTCGACTTCTTCATGGACTCGTTCTTCTTCCTTGCGGGATTTCAGGCAACATGACCGCTACCCTGGATCTCACTACTATCATTGCTATGCTAGTTGCTTCGCTCTATCGCTATGTTGCGCTACCTATTACCTGTTTATCAAGCCATCTCATATTGCCATGAACCTCTAACCTTTGACACCTTTCCTATGCAAACCATTGCTTGGCTATGTTACCGCTTTTGCTCAGCCCCTCTTATAGCGTTGCTAGTTGCAGGTGAAGTTGAAGATTTCTCCATGGTGGACAGGGTTATGTTGGGATATCACAATATCTCTTATATTATTAACGCATCTATATACTTGTTAAAGGGTGGAAGGCTCGGCCTTATGCCTGGTGTTTTGTTCCACTCTTGCCGCCCTAGTTTCCGTCATACCGGTGTTATGTTCCCGGATTTTGCGTTCCTGACGCGGTCGGGTGATTTATGGACCCCCCTAACAGTTCGCTTTGAATAAAACTTGTCCAGCAAGGCCCAACCTTGCTTTTACCATTTGCCTCACCACCACCTACTTTTCCTTGGGAGTAATTAACCCAAGGGTCATCTTTATTTTAGCCCCCGGGCCGTGCTTGTCTAAGTGCTGGTCCGAACCGGCAGATCTGCGGGGCCCCTCGGGCAACTCGAGTCTGGTTTTACTCGTAGGGTGACCTATCGGTGTTGCCACGAGAACGAGATATGTGCAGCTCATATCGGGATTGTCGGCGCATCGGGCGGCTTTGCTGGTCTTGTTTTACCATTGTCGAAATGTCTTGATGTATCGGGATTCCGAGACTGATCGGGTCTTCCTGGGAGAAGGTCTATTCCTTCGTTGATCGCGAGAGCTTGTCATGGGCTAAGTTGGGACACCCCTGCAGGGTTTAAACTTTCGAGAGCCGTGCCCGCGGTTATGTGGCAGATGGGAATTTGTTAATGTCCTGTTGTAGATAACTTGACACTTGATCCAAATTAAAACGCATCAACCGCGTGTGTAGCCGTGATGGTCTCTTTTCGGCGGAGTCCGGGAAGTGAACATGGTTTCTGTGTTATGGTTGACGTAAGTAGGTGTTCAGGATCACCTCTCGATCATTGCTAGCTTCAAGACCATTCCGCTTGTTTCTCTTCTCGCTCTCTTCTGCGTATGATAGCCACCATACTTGCTTAGCCGCTGCTGCAACCTCACCACTTTACCCCTTCCTTTCCCATTAAGCTTTGCTAGTCTTGATACCCATGGTAATGGGATTGCTGAGTCCTCGTGGCTCACAGATACTTCCAAAACCAGTTTGCGGTGCCTATGTTACCGAAAGCGGTGGCGCAACCAAGCTCAAGGAGGAGCTCGATGAAGATCTTGCCCTTTGTATTGTTTCGTTCTAGTTGATCGAGAGTGGAGCCCGGTTGGGGTCGATCGGGGACCTTTGTCGCATTTGGGGTTCTTCTTTTATTTTGGTTCCGTAGTCGGACCTTGATTGTATCTGGATGATGTAATGCTTTATTCATGTAATTGTGTGAAGTGGCGATTGTAAGCCAACTATGTACCTTTTTCCCTTATGTATTACATGGGTTGTGTGAAGATTACCTCACTTGCGACATTGCTTTCTATGCGGTTATGCCTCTAAGTCGTGCTTCGACACGTGGGAGATATAGCCGCATCGAGGGCGTTACAAAGGATGTTGATGTATAAGCCCTCCATGGTCGATTCCCCCTCCGGCGGAGTGCCGGCGAAGGCTCCAAGATGGGATCTCGTGGATACAGAAGGTTAAGGCGGTGGAAATTGTGTTTAGTTAGCTCCCTGGATGTTTTCGAGGTACCTAGGCTTATATAGGAGGAAGAAGTACGTCGGTGGCCACCCGAGGGGCCCACAAGACAGGGGGAACGCCCTATAGGGGGGCGCGCCCTCCTGTCTCGTGGCCGCCTCGGCTGCTTCTTGACTTGCACTCCAAGTCCTCTGGATCACGTTCGTTCCAAAAATCACGCTCCTGAAGGTTTCATTCTGTTTGGACTCCGTTTGATATTCCTTTTCTTCGAAATACTGAAATAGGCAAAAAAATAGCAATACGGGCTGGGCCTCCGGTTAGTAGGTTAGTCCCAAAAATGATATAAATGTGTAAAATAAAGAACATAAACATCCAAAAGGGGTAATATAATAGCATGGAACAATCAAAAATTATAGATACGTTGGAGACGTATCAGCGCCATTGTGGGCAGGATGCCCAATGTTACCTGGCTTGACGGCTCCTTCGCGGAGACCGTGAAAGGGTGGCAATCGGGGTGGTTCTACATCACCAAGCCACGCGACGCCAACTGTGTGGCGGCCCCCGAATTCCGATCCGGAATTCCCATGTCCTAGGAAAAGAAGGGTGCGGCACTGGGCGAACTGCATGAGGTGACCGGACTCGTAAGCGCATCAAGAATATGATGGACAAGAAAATCAAGCTTGTCAACGTGGTCCAGGTCATGCTCGTCCACCGAATTCTTCCGTGCCAAAGACGGGAATTTAATCTGTGGGAGTTCGTCCCGGCCGAACACCAGACACTTCAAGAGCTCTACGGCACGACACACAAGGACGCAAGGAAGGTGCTGTTCAAGGCCTCCAAAATACCTCCTCCTACATTCGAGGACCGCGGACTTCACGCCACGCGGCTCCCCCGCCCGGTGAGTTTTCTGACCATCATCAGGTGTAGCTTTCTTAGCATACTCATGGGGGGATTTTAAGTCATTGTGTGTATTTAATCAAGAGTATGTGGTGATGGCGGAGCGGATTGACTATCCGGCTCCACAGCCAGAAGGTCCAGCAATCGCTCTCCTGACGGAGATGCTAGTCCCGGCGCCCTACAAGGCGGCGGAAAAGAAGGCCGAAAAGAAGGCGCCAGGGACCAGGAAGGGTCTCCGGTGTAAGGTCGTACCGGATGCCTCGTCTGAAGATGATGAGGCACACTCCTCCCACGAAGGGGAGGAAGAAAAGGAAAGGGTTGTCCCATCTGGGGAGGCCGAAGGGCCTAAGAGGGCGGCCCAGGGGACCAGGAAGGGTCCCCGGTGCAAGACCGTCATAGGCTCGTCGTCCGAGGACGACGAGGAAGATTCCTCCCGCGGAGGCGGGGGGAAACACGAGGAAATTCTGCCTCCCCGCACTGAGGAGGAGAAGAAAAGGAAAGCCACTCCGGAGGGGGAGGCTAGGATGCCCAAGAAGGGAAAGGCGTCCCTTCCGGATTACTCTACCACGGCCGCCTACAGTGAGGAGGAGTGGCTGCCCAGGGGGAAGCCCCTAGTAAAATCGTAATTATCCGTACTCTGTTGTACTTTAGTGCGACTTCATTTCATAGTTTCTTATAATGCCGAACACGTATATGTATTCCGACCAGGGTCCATCCCGAGGTATCCTCTTCGGATGGGTCTTTGAGCGATTCGACGATGAATTCGCTCCCGATGGCCACTTCCCCTCGGCCTGCGGACGACATGGAGGTGTTGTCCCAAAGGCTCCCAGAGCAGGGGGAGGCGACTCTGGAGACGCCCCAAGGCGAAATTCCAGACGCCGGGCACTCGGGGCGTAAGATCCCCGCAGATTGTGCCGACGAGAGCCGCAGCAAGTTGGGCTCCCGGCCGGACACTGTACCGGAACCTCTGAAGGTTCCGGATTCGGGCAGGCAGCCCCTCGCTAAGGAGGTCGAGCTGACCGTGTCGATGACTTCCGTTACGCCAGAGGCATCGGATAGTCTACTGGAAGTGCTTCGTGGTGCTTCCATGGATGAAGAGCACCGTACTCTTATGAGTGCGGTGATTCAGAAAGTTTGGCCCACCAAAAGTGGGTTGACCGAAGCCTGTACCAACCTCCTGACAGGCTTCGAGGTAAGTAATTAAAAGGGTGGGTAATTATCACCCAATAGACAGTAGCCCCTGATACTCTGTTTGGTGTTCGGAAAGAAAAGCCAAATGGAGGGTCATCTCTAAACCGCAGGAGTCTAACAGTACGTGTCTATGTGAATAAGCAGGCGGGTGCTGCTTGCCGTTGTTGCCCGTACAGCAGAGGTTGCCGGACTCAAACGGGACCTGGAGTAGGCCAAAGGGGAGCTCAGCCTCTCGAAGAGGCAGATCGAAGAGAACAAAGGTGAGTGATACCCTGTTCACATATCACATAGAGTAAGAAAATTTGGTGATGTTAACAAAAAAAGCGTCATGATTTTGTAATAGGAGCCACGACCGAAGTGGAGGCCCTGAAGAAAGTGTTGTCCAAGGCTGAAAACAAGGCGGCCATGGAGCACATTGAGCGTGAAAAGCAAGATGCTAGGGTGGGCGAGGTACAGCAAGAGCTCCAGGAGCTCGGCAAGAAGTTTGAGTCCTTGGAGCGTGACTTCAAGACGAAGGAGTCTGAGCTTGCAAAGGCCCTTTTGAGCACAAAATACGCCAAGGCCGAAGCCCATAAAGCCCAGCCGGAAATCCAGGCGGCCAAGAAGATAGCGGCGGGTAAGGCATTCATTATGCAAAGCAAGCATGTGGAGGAGACATTTCTTTTACTTACCCAAATTCGGAGCTCTCTGGGGGCATTCGCAGATCTGCCACGCAGCATATCGGATGCCGCGAAGTTCTATCGTGCCGAAGAGGGGAGCTCAACGGAGAAGCTATTCTGGTCCCAGTATGCTGGAGCCGAACACCTAGTGCCTCTGAGTGACCAACTGAAGCAATTGGTTGAACTCCACAGGGCGGCCGAAGTGGCCATGAAGGATTTCATAGTCTGGATGTGGCCTGGTGAGCCCCTGCCTGCCAGCTACTTCGGCCTTATAAAGCGGATGGTAAATGCCTGCCCGCGGCTTGAAGTAATCAAGCAATCCGTTTGCATTGAGGGTGCCTGTCGAGCCTTTGCCCGTGCGAAGGTGCATTGGGGCAAGCTGGATGTGGAGAAGCTGGTGAAGGATGGACCGCCGAAGGGCAAGGTGCATTGCTATCCCGAAAAATATTATGATAGCTTTATGAAAGACGCTCGCCTCGTGGCCGACGAATGTACCAAGGAAACCATTTTTGAGTGAATGTACTCCTGTCGTTTTTGTAATATAAAAACGAAGTTGTTTGCACTATATAGTGCTTTGTTGATTTAAAATATTACCTTCTGTGCGGATATTTATAAAATTCTAAAAGTAGGCCAGTCGTCGGCTTCCGCCCCCACGTATTTAGTACTGGGGTGTTCGTGGAAAACCCAAAACACTCTTTTATCCAAATTTTTGGTCCGTGAAGGAGGTGTTTGGCGCAGTGAACAAGGCAATCGGACTATGCGGCTTTATAACTCTCACTTAGCCATAGAAGTCTATAATTTTAAATTGCGGTGAAGCCCTAGAATTCGAAAGTCAATTGGGCGCTATCTACGCCTAAATCGGACGAGGCCGATTCCTCGCGAAAAGCGTAAAAAACCTTTAAGGATTTTAAGACCTCTCGAACAGCGACCAGCTCTCGCCGCATCATGACAGTCAGTTTTCGGCTTTCTCTACTGAGGTGCTCGTCCGGAAGAACTGGGACACAATCGCAGTAGTTCTCCCTGTGCTACCTTAGCTGGTAGAACGGGATGTAAGGTACCAAAATAAGGGAGCCAGGCAAACCCAACTATTGACCCAAGACATGATTCGGAGCTGATGCATATAGTGCTATAAGTTCGGGGTGCCGCACTGTTGAAAGTGTTCGGACTTATCTTGTTGTATTATGGGGCGCCATAAGAAGCCCCTGGCAAATTGAACGTACCAAGATGTACAGATTCAATATTAAATTAGCATTTATAGGAAAAATATGAAGATAGGAATAATAAGCTGACGCTATATACTGTTTCCCATTGTAAGAAAATATGTCCGGGCGTATGTGTACAATTGATGCGTTAAGCAGAATGAAAATAGGACTATTTGACATGTCCTATCCAAGGGTGGGCCGCATATAGGTATATAGAACAGGTATAACGATCATTAACAGATACCACCTGAGTATTCCCTTTGTGCGCAAAGCCTTTTGCCTCCTTGGTTTTCCCTCCTGTGAGGAATTCGGTTATCCGACTCTCTGAAGAGGCTGCCCGAAAGTAGGGTCCTGAAAGATAAAGGGGGTTACTAAAGTATGTTGCAGCTGAACCGCACTGTTGACCGCATCACTATTGCGCCTCCTCCTATGCCCATGGTATTTTGAGTGCATAATTGTGTACGCACGGCACGAATGCTGCCTGAATGGGGCTGTGGCAGAGGCCGAACTGCTAGTCGCGCTCTTGACGTGCCTGGCGATCCTATTGTAGGGTACTCCGGACTCGCTTGACGGTGTTTGGGCTTGTTATCGCCGGATTGGTGGTTTGCCGGAGAAGGCTGCTTTGTACTTCTGCCGCGAGGGCTGCAGTATGCTCTTCTATACGGAGAGAGCATTCCGTGTTTCCATTGACTGTTATAACCCCGCGAGGTCCTGGCATCTTGAGCTTGAGGTATGCGTAGTGTGGTACCGCATTGAATCGAGAAAATGCGGCTCGTCCAAGCAGTGCATGATAGACACTGCGGAAAGGGACAATATCAAAGATTAACTCCTCGCTTCGGAAGTTATCCGGAGATCCGAAGACCACTTCTGATGTTATGGAGCCCGTGCAGCGGGCCTCTACTCCTGGAATTACACCTTTGAAGGTGGTTTTGGTGGGCTTGATCCTTGAAGGGTCGATGCCCATTTTGCGCACTGTGTCCGGATAAAGTAGGTTCAGGCTGCTGCCGCCGTCCGTAAGGACTCGCGTGAGGTGGAATTCGTCGATGATTGGGTCTAGGACCAATGCGACTGAACCACCATGACGGATGCTGGTAGGTTGATCCCTACGATCAATGGTGATCGGATAGGCTGGCCATGAGTTGAACTTTGGGGCGACTGGCTCCATCACATAGACGTCCCGCAGTGCTCGCTTTCGTTCCCATTTGGGAATGTGGGTGGCGTAGATCATGTTGACCGTTTTCACCTGGGGAGGAAATTTCTTCTGTCCCCCCCGTGTTCGGACGCCGGGGCTCCTCGTCATCGTCGCTGTGCAGTCCCTTGTCCTTGTTCTCGGCATTTATTTTACCAGCCTGTTTGAACACCCAGCAGTCTCTGTTAGTGTGGTTTGCTGGCTTATCCGGGGTGCCGTGACTTTGGCACGAGCGATCTAGTATGCGGTCCAGACTGGACGGTCCCTGATAGATTCTTTTGAACGGCTATTTCCGCTAACCAGATTTTGAGCCACTGAATCCAGCGTTGACTGTCGTGTCTTCAGTGTTGTTGCCATTGTTCCAACGCTTATGTCTGTTGCGCCGTGGCTTGCCGTTATTGTCGCGGACATCTGAAGTGCCAGAGTTTATTGGCACGGTGCTACTCCGAGCCAACCAGCTATCCTTGCCTGCACAAAAGCGGGTCATGAGTGTCGTGAGGGCCGCCATGGATTTTGGTTTTTCCTGGCCGAGGTGTCGGGCGAGCCACTCGTCGCGGATATTATGCTTAAAGGCTGCCAGGGCTTCGGCGTCCGGACAGTCAACAATTTGGTTCTTTTTAGTTAGGAACCGAGTCCAGAATTTTCTAGCTGACTCTCCGAGCTGTTGGGTAATGTGGCTCAAGTCATCGGCATCCGGTGGTCGCACGTACGTGCCCTGGAAGTTGTCGAGGAACGCGTCCTCCAGGTTTTCCCAACTGCCAATGGAATTTGCCGGTAGGCTATTTAGCCAGTGTCGGTCCGGTCCTTTGAGCTTAAGGGGAAGATACTTGATGGCGTGTAGATCGTCACCGCGGGCCATGTGAATGTGGAGAAGGAAATCTTCGATCCATACTGCGGGGTCTGTTGTGCCATCGTATGATTCAATGTTTACGGGTTTAAACCCTTCTGGGAATTCATGATCCATCACTTCGTCAGTGAAGCAGAGGGGGTGTGCGGCGCCTCTATGCCGGGCTATGTGGCTACGCAGTTCGAATGAGTCTGGTTGGCAGTGTTCGGCCCGGCCGGACTTGTTGATAGTGTATCCGGCGTGAGGATCATCGTCATGTGTTGGGGCGCACCCCCGCGATCCGTAGATTGATCTTGGCTGTCCTGCATTGTTTGCCAGTATATCTTGCAGGTCCTGCCTATTGCCCCGGGCTGTAGTGTATTGGCGTAGGGGTGCGGGCTGGTATTTGGGTTGATACACCATTTTATCCCGGCCACGAGGTGGCCGGTCAGCCGTGTGGCGCTCGAGTCCATATTCCTCGGCTGCCAGGACTTCAGTCCATCTGTCCGTGAGCAAGTCTTGATCAGCTTGGAGCTACTGCTGCTTCTTTTTTAGGATCCTCGCATTGGCCATAAGCTGCCGCTTGAAGCACTCCTACTCTACGGGGTCCTCAGGCACGCCGAACTCGTCGTCGACGAGGCTAATCTCGTCTTCGGAGGGGGCATGTAGTTGTCCTCCTCTAGGTATCCATGTGTCGCCTGTTCGTCTGGGCTGACCTGCCTGTCTTCCTGTTCGGCCTGCTCAAAGGCAGGCTGATCGGGGTTGTGTTAATCTTCGGCACCATCCGGATTGTTTTCGTCTCCTATGCCGGTATTGCTGTGGCGGGGCTTGGAGCGGCACCGATGACGCCCATGCTTTGCTTTCTTCCTTGAGGGGTTATCCTCCATTGCCTCATCGCCATTGGTTTCTTTCGGAGTGTCCATATATATATATATATATATATATATATATATATATATATATATATATATATATATATATATATATCATATGAGGAGGTGGCTGTCCAGCGCCCCGTGGGTGGTGGTTCCTGTTCATCTCCTGCATCATCGTCCACACCGTCGATGTCTTCAGAGTCGCAGTCAAGCACATCGGTCAAATCGTCGACCGTGGCAATGAAGTGGGTGGTGGGTGGGCAACGAATTCCCTCATCGCCTGCTTCCCACTCGAGCCGGACATAGTTCGGCCAAGAGTCTCCTATCAAAGAGAGAGACTTTAATGAGTTCAGCATGTCGCCAAAGGGCGAGTGCTGGAAGATATCCGCACCGGTGAACTCCATTATCGGAGCCCAGCCAGAATCAGCGGGCTCGGGGGCGCGCGGTATGGGGCCCACAATTGGACACGAGTCCAGGGGTCCAAAGACACAGGCTTCCTTAGGGGTGAAGTCTGTGTTTGGCTCTACCGCCAATGAGTGTGCGGCCTCCAGGGCGGGGTCCATCCACCCATCCTCTGACGATGCAATCTGCCCCGGATTTAGGTCCGGGGCTCCTGCAGGTGCGATACCCCGAGTATTGTCCGACAGCAGGTCTAAACCGTGCTCATCGTGACTGTTCGGCGCTCCTGGCGTAGGCCCGAATCCGTCGAAGATCAAATCTCTGCGGATATCGGTCGTGTAGTTCAAGTTTCCAAACCTGACCTGATGGCCAGGGGCATAGCTATCGATCTGCTCCAGATGGCTGCGAATTGCCCGTGATCTTGAAGCCGCCCGAACACAAAGATCTGTCCGGGGAGAAAAATCTCACCCTGGACCACATTGTTGTTGATGATTGAAGGAGCCATCGAGCCTTGTAGTGACGACACAGAGGAACTCTCAATTACAGCACCAATGTCGGTGTCAAAACCGACAGATCCCGGGTAGGGGGTCCCGATCTGTGCGTCTATGGCTAATGGTAACAGGAGGCAAGGGACACGACGTATTACCCAGGTTCGGGCCCTCTCGATGGAGGTAAAACCCTACTTCTTGCTTGATTGATCTTGATGATATGAGTATTACAAGAGTTGATCTACCACGAGATCATAGAGGCTAAACCCTAGAAGCTAGCCTATGATGATTATGATTCCTCCTATACGGACCAAACCCTCCGGTTTATATAGACACCAGAGGGGGATAGGGTTTACACCGAGTCGGTTACAAAGAAGGAGATCTAATATCCGGATCGCCAAGCTTGTCTTCCACGCAAAGGAGAGTCCCATTCGGACACGGAACGAAGTCTTGAGTCTTGTATCTATATGGTCCATTACTCCGGCCTAAGTATATAGTCCGGCTGTCCGGATACCCCCTAGTCCAGGACTCCCTCAATGACCTTTGCTAATTTTCTTGACCTAGGAGTGCCCCATTCTCAACCGAAACAGAAATTAATAAACATTTCAAGAGAAAGGGGTCATTTCAGAAGGTCACAAGTAGCAGCAGCATCACAAGTTGACAAAATCGCAAGTAGCAGCAACATCGCAAGTAGTACAGCAGCGGCATCATCACAAGTATTACAGCAGCAGCAGTGAATACAGTTTTTATATGAAGTTTCTGAAATTTATGGAAGTTTTTGAATTTTATATGAAAGTTTTGAAATTATATGAAAGTTTATGAAAGGAGAGAAAGGAGAGGAAGTACCCTAGCAATTTATGAAAGTGTCCAGTACACTAAACTCCAACTCCAGTACCAGAGGAAATGGGCAGTAAATGGGTAGCAGTACACCACCTACAACAGATGCAACAAATTACTCCTAGAATATCTTTAGTTAATTCAGTAAATTACTCCTAGAATATATATCTTCAGCTAATTCAGTAAATTAATCCAAAAATATATATCTTCAGTTAATTCAGTAAATTACTCTAGTTAAGTTAAATTACTCCAACTCCTATTTGCAAGATCACAAGTACAACAAGCAGTACTCTACTTCTATTTGCAACATCACCAGCTGCTATGGGTACAAGAACAAGCAGTACTAACCAGCCGCTCCTTGGAGTGCAGATGCAGCTCCAGCTCCTTGACGTGTAGATGCAGCTCTAGCTCCCTGGAACCAACAAACATAATTGTTCAACCAAGATTTCCAGGCGAGCCAAGAATTACAAAGAGACAAGAGCCAAGAATTACAAAGACACAAGAGCCAAGAATTGTGGAGGAGTAATCACGCTTCACCTAAATAGCAAATGTTGCTAGTTGCTGTTTGATTTGAGAAAACAACAACAATGATTTGAGCAAGTAGCAAATGCCTAATGTTGCTACTTGCTCACCTATCACTACTCTCAAAATCAATCTTTGCAACATACAACCACAATCTCAACATGGAGTATGAGGAAATAAACGTATGAATAGTGTAAACATATGACCACAATTTGATGAGCAAACAGTGAGCAAGTAATCAAGAAAGTAAACAATGAACCTTGGATCTGCAAGTAAACAGATCAAGCAAGCATTCATCTCACTTAAGCAAGCAAGTAAACAGTGAGGAAATCAACCGAGGCACGACCAGCGGTTGCCGCGCAGTACAGTACATAATTACATTGGATTATACATAAAGAAACTACACGTTGTAGCTATCTAGCAGGAATTCAATACATGTCAAGATTGTAAATCTAGACGTAAAAACAATTATTTATGTGCTGCCCACTAGAATAGGATCAAGAATCCAACAACAATTGCCCCTAGCTGCAACTAGATCGAAAAATCGTACAAAAGCACTAATTCCATCGGAGGCAAAAGTACACATGCTAGTACACAAGATGCTAGAATCAAGAATTGACGGGGAAGGAGGGAGATAGCTTACGGCTGACGCCTGTGGACTGTGGCGGCGCTGATGGCAAGGAGTGAGATCTCGTCGACCTTGGGGTGGAAGACGGCGAGCTGTGGCCAGAAGCCGAGGTTGAGGCGTCGGAGCTGGTTCGGGGCGGGTGAGGAGCCGAGTCTGAACCCACGCTGGATCCGCATGTGGCTGCCCAGCTCGTACAGCGCTAGTGTCTCCCCGCGGCCGGCGATTGATGTGCAGAGGTGGTTGTCCGGGACGGGGCGACGGCGGCGAGGCTTTCTAGGCTCTGGGGGAGAGGAGAGGGCGGAGAGGGCGAGGGGAAGCGCGAGGGGCAAGTGGGAAGGGGGGCCCGAGGAGGCAGGGCGGCGGCGGTGGAGCGAGCGCGGGCGGACGGCGGCGTGCTCCCACGGGGGTCGTCGGGTTAGGTGTGGGGCGAGGTGGATCTGGCGAGGGAGGGAGAGAGGCCAGAGGGAGAGGGGAGCAAGTGAAGTGGGGGAGGGTTAGAAATGGCACACCTTTTAGGGGTGCGCCATAAACATACGTATACCAATGGCGCACCTTCTAGGGGTGCGCCATAAGCACCGTGAGAGCAATGGTGCACCTTCCCCTGATGCGGCATTACTAACTTTTTTTTGGATTTTTAGTTGCATGTAATATTTTTTTAGAAAATGACCGTAAATTTTAAAATGTTACGATATAAGTAGTTATTACTAATTTTCAAATACTTGCGTTGCAAAACATTTGTGAATTGGTAAAACAATTATGAATATTAAAAAATATCATCAAATTTTAAAAAATATTCATGAATTCAAAAAGTGCCCATGAAATTTAAAAATATTTATGAGTTCAAAGAATATTAACAAATTCAATACTTTTTATGAGTTAGAAAAATGTTTGCATTTTCAAAAAATGTTTGCAAATTTAAGCAGGAAAAGGAACACTGAAAAATAAAATACCAGAATAAACATAAATAAAAATTGGTATATCAATGGCGCACCTCCTAGGGGTGCGCCATAAATACCTTGATAGCAATGGCGCACCTATGGCGCACCTTCTCCTGGTGCGCCATTACTAACTTTTTTTTATTTTATCAGAATAAACATAAATAAAAACAATTAAAATACCATAAGAAAACATTAATCCCCACTTTTTTGAATAAAAGAGGTTACTAGATAGAGCACTAGAACAGAAGAAATGCCATTTTCATATGTCGAAACACAATCGAGAAATGAAGACTACAATTTAAACCATTGTGCAAAGATTTAGAATTAGATCGATGACATGGTTGAAATGTTAGCTCTCTTTTCACACACAATTGAGCTTGCCACTGACACACACACACACACGCGGCTGACACGTCATGATTCGATCTTAGCTATCTTTTCACAATCTTCTTGCCCTTCTTTTTTGTGAATGGAGTTCTTCTCTTGAACTGACGTCCTTTAGGTAGGGTGGTCCTGCTTCTTCTTGTGGTGTATGGTACTTCATCGTCGTTGTCATGTTCCATCTTTGGGTCGCCGTACTTGTCGATGTCTTGCTCATTGGCGACTCCATCCATTCCGATGAACTTCCTTTTGCCTCTCCTCACAACAACATGACTGGGCTTTGACGGGTCGGTAATGAAGAAGCATTGGTCCACTTGGGAAGCCAGTACCCTTCTGACACGGAACATCGGGACCTTCTCTCCAGCGTAGCTCAGCTCACAGATCTCCTTGATCCTTCTGTAGTATCTTTCCTTGTCGTTACCAGTGTAGGATTCTATCGTTACCCCAGAGTTCTGATAATCATCGCTCTTCATGTCCTTTTCCTCGGTGTAGAATGTGTAGCCATTGATATCGTACGCCTCATAGGTCATCAGGTTGTGCTCGGTGCCCTATGACAATGCGAATATGAGTTTTTCTTCCGCATAAGAATCCTCATGTAAAGGGTACGGCAGATGCTTCTCCTTGAACAACGCGTGAAACATGAGTTCTGCTCTTTGATTATATCTCCGTATGTCCTCTGTTGGCCTCGGTCATTGTACGTATTCTCAATAAAGGTTTTGTGCTCTACCACCCAAGGATCGACCACGTCTATGTGTTGTAGCGCGACTAGGTTTGCTCTTTCAAAGTCGGTGAGTCGACCCTTGAAGTCGACATGCATTTCGCGGCGACCCTCGCGGTGACCCCGTCCAGCGAGCCTGCCGAGGTGCCTGTTGACGGGCAGACCAACGGGGTTCTCGATACCTAGATAATTCGTGCAGTAGGAGATGCACTCTTTGGTCAGAAAGCCCTTGGCTATGCTTCCCTCTAGACGTGACATGTTGCGAACTTATCCTTTGATGACACCATTCATCCGTTCGAACGGCATCATGCTGTGCAGGAACGTCGGCCCGAGTTGGATGATATCCTCCACGATATGGACTAGCAGATGCACCATAACATCGAAGAATGCGGGCGAGAAGTGCATCTCAAGCTCGCATAGTATCACCACGATCTCTTCCAGTAGCCTTCTGAGTTTCCTCACGCCAACCAACTTCTGAGAGATGACGTCGAAAAAGTTGCATAGGCCAAATAGTGTTTCACGGACGTGCGCGTCCATGATCCCGCAGATTGCAACTGGAAGTATCTGCATCATCAGCACGTGACAGTCGTGAGACTTCATCCCGCTGAACTTCTGCTTCGCTGAGTCTAGGTATCTGCTTATCTTCCCCGTGTAACCGTAAGGAAGTTTTACTCCTACGAGGCAGGTGACAAACTGCTCGATCTCCTCCTGACTTAGAGTGAAGCACGCGGGAGGGCAGTCATTTCCAATCTTCTTGGCCTTTTTACCTTTGCGATGACTTTCCGTGTCCTTCGCCTCATCATCATCATCATCATCATCATCATCATTAGCATGAAGCTCCTCCCTGATGCCCATTGATTTCAAGTCTGCCCTTGCTTTCGGCCCATCTTTGGTCCTCTCTGGCATGTTGAGCAGGGTACCAAGCAGACTCTCGCACACTTTCTTCGTGATATGCATGACATCAAGGCTGTGAGGCACACGGAGGATCTTCCAGTACGGCAAGTCCCAGAAAACAAACCTCATTTTCCATACCTTTAGCTGCGGCTCTAGCGCCTTTCTCTTCTTTCCTGGCTCTGGCACCTTTCGCTTCTTTCCCCACGGTGGGCACTCTTTCCAATTTTTCAACAGCTCTTCTATTTCATCGCCGCTCCTCGTACGCGGGCGTCTTCGGGGTTCGGTTTCACCATCGAACAGATCCTTGCATTTTCTCCATGAGTCATCATCGCGAAGCCACCTTCGATGTCCCATGAACACGGTTTTCGAAGACCCGAGATCTCTATCTAGCTGGGATGCGTTGTGTCATCCATGCACCTGACGCATCCATAAAATCCGTGGGCCACCTGCCCCGCGACATATCCATAACCGAGATAGTCGTGCACCGTCGTGAGCAGTGCGGCTCTCATAGGGAAATATTCTTTCTCTGTGGCGTCCCACGTATTGGTTGGCGTTTTCCACAATGTGTCTAGCTCCTCTTTCAGCTGCCCCAAATACAGATTGATGTCGTTCCCTGGTTGTTTCGGCCCTTCAATTAGCATACTCATGTGAATGTACTTCCTCTTCATGCTCAACTAGGGGGGAAGGTTGTACATCCACACAAACACAGGCCAGGTGCTATGTGTGCTTCTCTACCTGCCAAACGGATTGACTCCATCGGTGCTCGCGCCCAGCATGATGTTCCTTGGATCGTCCCCAAATTCTGGGTGTTCAAAGTTCTTGCGTTATCTCTAGCTAATCCAGCTTGGCTTTCTCCCGGGCGGCAGCTCTTGCATTATCCGTCTGCTTGAGAAGCGGCTTTTGAATATGAGGGTCCTGCACCCAGCCCATCGATGGTCCATCGTCGTCTTCTCCGGCATCTTCATCTTCATGATCATGCCCTTCGTTTTGATATTCCTCATCATCATGTCTGGCATCTTCTACATGATGACTGTGTACTGCATCTACTTCGTGATCATGTCCTGGAGATTCTTCGTCTTCTCGCCCGCCCTCATCGCGGTTGTCTTCCTGCCCTTCCTCATTTCTTGCCCGGCCCCCATGGACGACTTCATAATCATCTTCATCACCTTGCCACCGATAGCCATCCATGAAACCATGCAAGAGCAGGTGGTCCCGCACCTGTATGGAATCCAGGTCCATAAGGCTCTTCAGCTTGCATCTTTGACACGGACATCTTATCTCCTTCTCGTTCTTTTGAAGCATCTCGGCCTTCATGGAGCTCAAAAATCTATTCATGATGCCTTCGGTCATGCGGACCATGGTTGCCTGCGGGGTAGAGAAAAACGATATTTTAGAACCAAAAAAAATTGGCATGACTTTGCCTAAAAATAGGACCAAAAAGAATGCATAGTGCCAAATTCTCGCTGAAACGGAAATGAATCAACATTCCGGCAAAATATTGGCAACTATCGCATTTCAAATACCGGTACCTGCAAACACAAACATATGCAACACCACAAACATATGCAACACCACAAACTTACGTAGATCTAGGCCATAAAAAGTGTGTACGTTGTTGGAGGGAGAAAAAAGTAGATCTAGAACATAAAGAAAGCTTTCCCCTTACTTACCTATCAAAAAAAAGGAAATTTAACCACTTAATTTGGGTGAATCTATGGTGCAAATGAGGTGAGGAGGAGGAGGCAGCCGAGACCAAGCTTGGTAGAGGTGGAGAGAATGAAGTGGGGAAGTGAGTGTGGTAGGTGGCTGTCCAAAATATCTACCTGCTCCCAGGTTACCAATCGTGCACCACCTGAGAATGCGCCATTAGTAACCAGGGTTACTAATGGCGCACCTGGTGTGTGGTGCGCCATTACTAGTTTTGAAAAAATAAATAAAAAACATGTTAGTAGTGGCAAACCAGGGGATAGTGCGCCATTACTAGTTTTAGTAATGGCGCACTATCCCCTGGTGCGCCACTACTAACATGTTTTTTATTATTATTTTCAAAACTAGTAATGGCGCACCACACACCAGGTGTGCCATTAGTAGTGTGGCCAATAATGGCGTACCTGTATCTGGTGCGCCTTTTAAGTTCATATTAGCTATAGCCGTTTTCGTAGTAGTGCAAGATGCTAAAAGAAGTTATTTTTCCGAGGCTTGGAGTCCCTAGATACTTAATGACTGATGGTGGTTCACATTTTATTCATGGTGCTTTTCGTAAAATGCTTGCTAACTATGATGTTAATCATAGAGTTGCATCTCCAAATCACCCACAGTCTAGTGGTCAAGTAGATCTGAGTAATAGAGAGCTCAAATTAATTTTGCAAAAGACTGTTAGTAGATCTAGAAAGAATTGGTCGAAGAAACTTGATGATGCATTATGGGCTTATAGAACTGCATATAAGAACCCTATGGGGATGTCGCCATATAAAATGGTTAGTGGAAAAGCATTTCACTTACCTCTAGAACTTGAACATAAGGCATATTGGGCTATTAAAGAGCTCAATTATGATTTCAAACTTGCTGGTGAGAAGAGGCTATTTGACATTAGCTCACTTGATGAATGGAGAAGCCAAGCCTATGAGAATGCCAAGTTGTTTAAAGAAAAAGATAAAAGATGGCATGACAAAAGGATACAAAAGTGTGAGTTTAACGTAGGTGATTATGTGTTGTTTTTCAACCCTCGTTTAAGATTCTTTGCAGGAAAACTTCTCTCTAAATGGGAAGGCCCTTTTGTTATCGAGGAGGTCTACCGTTCCGGTGCCATAAAAATCAACAACTTCGAAGGCACAAGTTCGAGGGTGGTGAACAGTCAAAGAATCAAACATTATATCTCTGGTAATCCTATAAATGTTGAAACTAATATTATTGACACCGTAACCCGGAGGAATACATAAGGGACACTTTCCAGAACATTTCAGACTCCGAAAAGGAATAGGTATGTGGTACGGTAAGTAAACCGACTCCAAAACGATTCTAATAGCAATTTTTCTCCGTTTTGGAATATTTAAGAAAATAGGAAAATAAGAATTAGTCCGGGAAGGACACGAGGCGTCCACGAGGGTGGAGGGCGCCCCTACCCTACTGGGCGCGCCACCCTACCTCATGTGCACCTCGTGTGCTCTCCAGACTCCGTTTTCTTGCACGATACTTCTTTTGCTCGGTAAAAATTCATTATATAATCTCCCGAAGGTTTTGACCACTGTATCACGCAAATATCTTCTGTCTTTGTTTCGAGCTGTTTCTGCCGCAGATTTGAGCAATATGTCATCCCAGGATTCGGAGGGAGAAAGCTATGTGGCTGATTACCTTGCAGACCCTAAGGTCTACGGTGACTTGGATCATTGTGGCTGGACCACTGAGGAAGAAGAATACTATGAGCCTAAGGGAAAGGAGGAGACAAGCTCGGACGAAGATGAAGTCCCGTTACCTCAACCTGGGGATATGCATGTGGAGTTTAAAAAGTCAAGCCTCCCTGATAGGGCAAAGAAACACAAGATCGAGTTTATCCCTTTTTGTCTCTTGCAGGAAAACAAACAGGAACTATGCAAAAGGATATTAAGCCTTGAGCAGGAGATCGATGATCTAAGGGAGAAAAATTCCATTCTCAAGCGTAAATTAAGGAAGAAACCTACATCATCAACAATTTCCAACACCACCACTTCTGAAGGAGACATAATCACATGGGTATGGGCACTCCCCTTGGCAACTGCCAAGCTTGGGGGAGGTGCCCCGGTATCGTATCACCATCACACTCCTATCTTTACCCTTTTTCTTAGTTCGATCCTTTCGGTAATATCTTGATCTAGTAGAATAAAGTTTTAGTATGAATTAGTTTTGAATTTTGCTTTGTGATCCCTCTATGTAATCGAGTCCATGAGCTATACATAATAAAGATTAGTGTTGAGTCAAGGGCTTTGTTGTTGCTATGATCTTAAGTGCATAAAAGAGATAAAAAAGAAATAAAAGAGCTCATATTGATCTTATGGATAGTAAGGACTTCACATATAGAGAGTATGAGGCTTAAAAGTTGTTGAGGGTTGGCAAACCTAGTTTTGGTCATCGTTGCAATTAATAGGAAGTAATAAATAAAGAGAGGTTCTCACATATAAATATACTATCTTGGACATCTTTTATGATTGTAAGCACTCATTAAAGTATGACATGCTAAAGAGTTGATGTTTGACAAGGAAGACAACGTAATGGGTTATGTTTCCTCACATCTCAGTTAAAGTATATTGTCATGGATTGTCCAACATGTTGAGCTTGCCTTTCCCCCTCATGCTAGCCAAATTCCTTGCACCAACTAGATATACTACTTGTGCTTCCAAATATCCTTAAACCCAGTTTTGCCATGAGAGTCCACCATATCTACCTATGGATTGAGTAAGATCATTCAAGTAAGTTGTCATGTTGCATGCAATAAAATTGCTCTCTAAATATGTATGACTTATTAGTGCGGAGAAAATAAGCTTTATACGATCGTGTGATATGGAAGTAATAAAAGCGACAGACTGCATAATAAAGGTTCATATCACAAGTGGCAATATAAAGTGGTGTTCTTTTGCATTAAGATTTTGTGCATCCACCCAAAAAGCACATGACAACCTCTGCTTCCCTCTGCGAAGGGCCTATCTTTTACTGTATGTCTTTTACTTTATGCAAGAGTCAAGGTGATCTTCACCTTTCCCTTTTTCATTTTATCCTTTGGCAAGTACCTCGTGTTGGGAAGATCCTGATATATATATCCAATTGGATGTAAGTTAGCATGAATTATTATTGTTGACATTACCCTTGAGGTAAGACGTTGGGAGGCAACACTATAAGCCCCTATCTTTCTTTGTGTCCAATTAAAACTTCATAACCATAAGTATTGTGTGAGTGTTAGCAATTGTGGAAGACTAAATGATAGTTGAGTATGTGGACTTGCCAAAAAGCTCTATTGTTGACTCTTTCCTATGTTATGATAAAATTGCAATTGCTTCAATGACTGAGATTATAGTTTGTTAGTTCTCAATGAAGTTTCTAAATCATACTTGACATTGTGAATAGATTGTTACTTGAGCATAAGAAATCATATGACAATATATATATATATATGTTGTTGTTATAAGAATGATCATGATGCCCTCATGTCCGTATTTTATTTTTATCGACACCTCTATCTCTAAACATGTGGGTATATTTTTCGATATCGGCTTCCACTTGAGGACAAGCGAGGTCTAAACTTGGGGGAGTTAATACGTCCATTTTGCATCATGCTTTTATATTGATATTTATTGCATTATGGGATGTTATTACACGTTATGTCACAATACTTATTACTATTCTCTCTTATTTTACAAGGTTTACATAAAGATGGAGAATGCCGGCAGCTGGGATTCTGGGCTGGAAAAGGACCAAATATTGGAGACCTATTCTGCACAGCTACAAAAGTCCTGAAACTCCATGAAAGTCATTTTGGAATTAATGATAATTATTGAGCGGAAGAAGTACCAGAGGGGGGCCACACCCTGGCCACAAGGGTGAGCGGCGCGCCCACCCTTACAGGGCGCGCCCCCCTACCTCGTGGGCCCCCTGGTGGCCCTCTGGTGCCCATCTTCTGCTATATGAAGTCTTTTACCCTGGAAAAAATCATAAGCAAGCTTACGGGACGAAACTCCGCCGCCATGAGGCGGAACCTAGGTGGAACCAATCTAGAGCTCCGGCGGAGCTGTTCTGCCGGGGAAACTTCCCTTCGGGAGGGGGAAATCATCACCATCGTCATCACCAACGATCCTTTCATCGGGAGGGGGTCAATCTCCATCAACATCTTTACCAGCACCATCTCCTCTCAAACCCTACTTCATCTTTTGTATCCAATCTTTGTACCAAAACCTCAGATTGGTACCTGTGGGTTGCTAGTAGTGTTGATTACTCCTTGTAGTTGATGCTAGTTGGTTTATTTGGTGGAAGATCATATGTTCAGATCCTTAATGCATATTAATACCTCTCTGATTATGAACATGAATATGCTTTGTGAGTAGTTACGTTTGTTCCTGAGGACATGGGTGAAGTCTTGCTATTAGTAGTCATGTGAATTTGGTATTCGTTCGATATTTTGATGAGACGTATGGTGTCCCTCCTCTAGTGGTGTTATGTGAACGTCGACTACATGATACTTCACCATTATTTGGGCCTAGATGATGGGTTGCTAGAGTGAAGCTTAAACCCTAGTTTATGCGTTGCTTCATAAGGGGCTGATTTGGATCCATATGTTTCATGCTATGGTTAGGTTTACCTTAATACTTCTTTTGTAGTTGCGGATGCTTGTAATAGGGGTTAATCATAAGTGGGATGCTTGCCCAAGAAAGGATAGCACCCAAGCACCGGTCCACCCACATATCAAATTATCAAAGTAACGAACATGAATCATATGAGCGTGATAAAAAGAAGCTTGACGATAATTCCCATGTGTCCTCGGGAGTGCTTTTCTCATTATAAGAACTTGTCCAAGCTTGTCCTTTGCTACAAAAAGGATTGGGCCACCTTGCTGCACCTTATTTACTTTTATTGCTTGTACTCGTTACAAATTATCTTATCACAAAACTATCTGTTACCTACAATTTCAGTGCTTGCAGGGAATACCTTACTGAAAACCGCTTGTCATTTCCTTCTGCTCCTCATTGGGTTCGACACTCTTACTTATTGAAAGGACTACGATAGATCCCCTATACTTGTGGGTCATCACCGGCTCTGGAGGATGACCGCTTAATTTCTGCAATCCATTGTGGCAAGACAAACAATTGGTTCAGTACATCTTTGAGAAGTGAGGATGGCTCTTTTCTATGAGTAATCGTAGCTATCATGCACTGGTTGCCTGAATATAACTGCTCCACTAAGGTATAAGCCGCCTTCAGCTTCACAAGCATATCTTGCCCAAGATTGGCGCTTCTGGGACCTGTAGAGTAAAGAAGGTGCAGTTAAGTCGCCAGGCGAGTTCAAAATTGTGTGCTGGAATTGATTGAGATACTTAAAATTGCTTACCAAAGATGGCAGTGGTCATCTGTGAAATATGACGCTTTAAGTCAGACAGTTTTGCGGTGACCTCTTTTAAAGAAGCTTCAGCAGACTTCGCTCTTTGCACTAAGGCGGCTTTTTCTTCGTCCCAGGCGTTTCTCTCTGCAGGAAACCCGGTTTTCAGTTTCTATGATTCATCCAGGTTAACTTTGAATTTGGCTTCAGCCTTCCAGGTCTCGGATTCTTGATGTTTAAGCCTCTTCTTCAAATCAGCCAGCTGAGATTCAACTTCAGTGGAGGCTTTCTGTACAGGCAAGGTTAAAGCAATCATAAGCAGACATGTTAATACACACAAGTCCCAAGCCCTTTGCAAGCAATAGCACTTGGCACTTGGGGGCTAATTTGCGCGGAAGTTCTTCTTTGTTTATGCATTTTATGAACCGGTTCAGCTTTGTCAAGCTAAGCCGGCCCATGAGGGCTAGGCTCTGGAATTCTTTCACATAATGAGAATGAACCGGTTCAGCTTTGTCAAGCTAAGTTGGCCCATGAGAGCTAGGACCTGGAAGTTTTCAGTTCTATTAATGAGAATGAACCGACTAGGCTTTGTCAAGATAAGTCGGTTCATGGGGGCTACGGCTTGAAGCTCTTTAGTTTCTATTAATTGAAGTCTTCACCATACTCTGTTAAATCTTTCCTATGCCTAAGACTTTGGGGCTGGAGGAATATATTGAGAAAGAAAGAAGAAGTTTGTACCTCATACTTTTGGTGCATCTATTTGACGATGCCCATCTCAAGTTCGCGGCCAGCATGAACTTGGCTAAGATAGCCAGAGAGGAGTTCATTGATGCCCAGCTGAGAAGAATTGGACAGGTCAAATTTGATTTTCCGCCTTTCAACAAGTTCTTCCTTGGCAGTGTGCTTGGCCAAGACCATGGGATTCCTCAGCTCTGTATAACTGGTGCCAGTGATATGAACATCTTCAACCTCTTCAGTGGGCATGGCAGGGCTCGGCGGTTTAGCTCCTGATGAGTCAATGATCATAGGGTCCACAAGGGTCTTCTACATTTCTGGTGATGTCTCGTCAACTATGTTTTCAGCATTTTAAATTGAAGCTTCAAACTCTGGCGGTTGTTTCTCCGGCTCATGTGTCTTGGGATCTTCAATCGGTTTGATTGTCCTGGCTTTCTTGCTTGGTTTAGCTTTACCACTGAAGAAATAGAAAGGTCAGTATGAGTACTTACAAAGTTAAAACAATGAAGGCTAAAATTATTACCCAGGGGCAGTCTTGAAAGCTAGCAGCTGAGTTCCGTTTGAGTCGCCAGAAGAGGAATTTGAGGTTCCCTGGTAGTTTGAGTCAGAAGGATTAAGTGGAGGGCGAATAAGACCTGCCTTGGGGTAAAAAGAGTTTGAATTTGGAGGTACCACTTTCCGGCGCTTGCGAACTGGTGTGTTGGGTAAGCCGGAGGATAACTCTCTGCCCCCATTGTTCTGGGTCTGGTGCCGGGTCTCATGCTGTTGTTGCTTCAAAAGAAAGTTTGGATCCAAGTAAGCTAAAGGGTGTGAAAATCTTACTTTCCGGGTCACACGTCGAATTTTCTGTCTTGGCAAAGGCTCTGAGTCGGAGGGAATGATAGTTACCTCGTCATCATCCGCCTGGCTAGACTTCGTATCATCCTAAGAGAGGTCAGCGTCAATAAGATGCATAAAAAATGAGCCAAGGGAGTCACGTTCTACCTCTGACTCGTCATCCAGATCAAAGATCTTTGAGACGTCAGTTTTCTCCTTATTCTTTTTGGAGGCCTTGCTTTTGGCCCTGGGCTTCTTAGCCGCCTTCTCCTTTTCCTGATACTTCTTCTTCCAGAAGGCAGAGTCGGCTGCCCAAATCAAAGTGAAAATAAGAGATATGCAGTTTGTATAAACGGAAAAGTAAAGTGTGCATTGATCACTTACAGGTGGAGGCAGGTTAAGAACGCAGAAAGGGTTTAACCCCGTTTTGCTGCAGCTCTCTAAGGATTCTCCAAGCAGACTTTTTGTCATAACATTGATGCCCTTGTTCTCCAAATGCACTAAGCTATGGCGTAATGGATCCTTGGTGTCACCGGTATATGTGCACATTAAGTCAAGCCGGCGGCTCAGGGGCATAATACACCACGCGACTGATACGTCCATTTTGCATCATGTTTTTCTACTGTTATTTATGTTATTTTATTGTATAATAATGCTTTTTGGAGTAATTCTAATGCCTTCTCTCATAATATGCAAGGTATACACAAAGGGGGAGAATTCTGGCAGCTAAAAATCTGGACTTGAAAAAGCTATGTCAAGCTACCTATTCTGCACAACTCCAAATGAGCTGAAACTCCACGAGGATTTTTTATGGAATATTTAATAAATATTAGAGCAAATAAGTACTAGAGGGGGGCACCAGGTTGGCACGACCCACCTGGGTGTGCCAGGAGGCCCAAGCGCGCCCTGTTGGGTGCTGCCCTCCTCGGCCCACCTCTGGTGCCCATATTCTGGTATATAAGTCATTTTGACCTAAAATAACTGAGGGGGGACTTTCAGGACGAAGCGCCGCCGTCTCGAGTCAGAATTTGGGCAGGAGCACTTTTGCCCTCCGGCGGAGCGATTCCGCCGGGGAACTTCCCTCTCGGAGGGGGAAATCAACGTCATCATCATCACCAACAACTCTCCCATCTTGGGGAGGACTATCTTCAACAGCACCAACTCCTCTCAAACCCTAGTTCATCTCTTGTGTTCAATCTTTGTACCAGAACTATAGACTGGTGCTTGTGGGTGACTAGTAGTGTTGATTACAGCTTGTAGTTGATCACTATATGGTTTATTTGGTGGAAGCTTATATGTTCAGATCCATTATGCTATTTAATACCCCTCTGATCTTGAGCATTATTATCATTTGTGAGTAGTTGATTTCGTTCTTGAGGTCAAGGGAGAAATCGCGTCGCAAGTAATCATGTGAACTTGATATGTGTTCGATATTTTAATGATATGTACGTTGTCATTCTCTTAGTGGTGTCATGTGAACGTCCACTACATGACAGTTCACCATATTTGGGCCTAAGGGAATGCATTGTGGAGTAGTTATTAGATGACGGGTTGCGAGGGTGACATAAGCTTAAACCCCAATTTATGTGCTATTTCGTAAGGGAGTGATTGGATCCAAAAGTTTAATGCAATGGTTAGAATTTATTCTCAATACTTTTCCGTAGTTGTGGATGCTTGCGAGAGGGTTAATCATAAGTAGGAGGTTTGTTCAAGTAATAACAACACCTAAGCACCGGTCCACCCACATATCAAATTATCAAAGTAGCGAACACGAATTAAGCCAACATGATGAAAGTGACTAGATGAAATTCCCGTGTACCCTCAAGAACACTTTGCTTATCATAAGAGACCGTTTTGGCCTTTCCTTTGCCTCAAAAGGATTGGGCTACCTTGCTGCACTTTTTTTACGACTATCGTTACTTGCTCGTTACAAATTATCTTGCTATCAAACTACTCCGCTACTTACAATTTTAGCACTTGCAAACATTACCTTGCTGAAAACCACTTGTCATTTCCTTCTGCTCCTCGTTGGGTTTGACACTCTTACTTATCGAAAAGGCTACAATTGACCCCATATACTTGTGGGTCATCAAGGCTATTTTCTGGCACCATTGCCGGGGAGTGAAGCGCTCTTGGTAAGGAAACATTATTACTACATGCTGAAATTTATTGTCACATGCTACTATGGAAAACAATCCTTTGAGGGGTTTTTTCGGGGTATCTTCACCTCAACCGGAACCACAATGAGTTGCCCCTCATCCTACTGCACCTACTGAAAATATTGAATATGAAATTCCTTCGGGTATGGTGGAACAACTGCTAGCTAATCCTTATGCGGGAGATGGAACCGAACATCCTGATATGCACTTGATATATGTGGATGAAATTTGTGGATTGTTTCAGCTTGCAGGTTTACCCAGAGATGAAGCTAAGAAGAAGGTTTTCCCTTTATATTTGAAGGGAAAAACATTGATATGGTATAGGCTATGCAATGATATTGGATCTTGGAACTGGAATCGGTTGAAATTGGAATTTCATCAAAAAAAAATATCCTATGCATCTAGTTCATCGTGATCAGAATTATATATATAATCCTTGGCCTTGTGAAGGAGAAAGTATCGCTCTAGCTTGGGGGAGGCTTAAGTCAATTTTATATTCATGCCCCAATCATGAGCTCTCAAGAGAAATTATTAATCAGAATTTTTATGCTTGGCTTGCTCGTAATGATCAATCCATGCTCGATACTTCTTGTACTGGTTCTTTTATGAAGAAGAATATTGAATTCCGGTGGGATCTTTTTACAAAGAATTTAATGCAACTCTGAAGATAGGGAACTCAATGAAGGTAAAGAGTCAGGTATTGAACCTAACTTTGATTGTGTTAAATCTTTTATGAATACCGATGCTTTTCAAAAGTTTAGCACTAAATATGGACTTGACTCTGAGATAGTAGCTTCCTTTTGTGAATCTTTTGCTACTCATGTTGATCTCCCTAAGGAGAAGTGGTTTCAATATCATCCACCTATTAAAGAAGAAGTTAAAGAACCGGTAAAAGCTAAAGAAGAAACTATCATTTACAATGTTGATCTAGTTGTTCCCACTACTTATATTGAAAAAACAACTTTCTCTATTAGGATGAAGGAACATGCTAAAGCTTCAACTGTGGTTAACAAAAGTTATGTTAGAACACCCAAGCCAGCTGAACAAATTGGAGTTGAACCTAGTGTTGCTATGATTAAAGATCTCTTAGTTGATAATATTGATGGGCACGTTATTCACTTCTGTGATGAAGCTTCTAGAATTTCCAAACCTGATAAAAAGGATAAACATAGACCAGTTGTTGGCATGCCTGTTGTCTCAGTTAAGATAGGAGATCATTGTTATCATGGGTTTATGTGACCTAGGTGCTAGTGTGAGTGCTATTCCTTTTTCCTTATATGAAGAAATTAAGAATGAAATAGCACATGCTGAAATAGAAGACATAGATATCACTATTAAACTTGCCAATAGAGATACTATATCACCAACTGGGATTCTTAGAGATGTTGAAGTCTTGTGTGGGAAAATAAAATACCCTACTGATTTTCTTGTTCTTGGCTCCCCACAAGATGACTTTTGTCCCATTATCTTTGGTAGACCTTTCTTGAACACTGTCAATGCCAAAATAGATTGTAAGAAAAAAATTGTTGGTGTTAGCTTTGGTGATGAATCTCATGAATTTAATTTTTTCAAGTTTAGTAGACAACCTCATAAGAAAGATTTTCTTAGTAAGGATGAAATTATTGGTCTTGCTTCTGTTGTTGTACCTCCTACTGATCCTTTGGAACAATATTTGCTAGACCATGAAAATGATTTGCATATGCGTGAAAGAAATGAAATAGATAGAATCATTTTCGAACAACAACCTCTGCTTAAACACAATTTGCCTATTGAAACTCTAGGAGGTCCTCCTCCACCTAAAGGTGATCCTGTGTTTGAATTAAAACAATTGCCATACACTTTGAAATATGCTTAACTTGATGAGAAAAAGATATATCCTTTTATTATTGGTGCTAACCTTTTAGAACATGAAGAAGAAAGATTATTGAAAGTTCTAAGGAAGCACAGAGCTTCTATTTGATATACTCTTGATGATCTTAAGGGCATTAGTCCCACTCTATGTCAGCACAAGATTAATATGGAACCTGATGCTAGACCCGTTGTTGATCACCAACGTCAGTTAAATCCGAAGATGAAAGAAGTGGTAAGATCGGAAATATTGAAACTTTAGGAAGCAGGTATAATCTATCCTATAGCTGATAGTAGATGGGTATGTCCTGTTTATTGTGTCCCTAAGAAGGGAGGTATTACTGTTGTTCCTAATGATAAGATTGAGCTTATTCCACAAAGAATTATCACAGGCTATAGGATGGTAAGTGATTATAGAAAATTAAACAAAGCAACTAGAAAAGATCATTACCCTCTGCCTTTTATTGATCAAATATTAGAAAGATAATCTAAGCACACACATTTTTGCTTTCTTGATGGATATTCTGGTTTTTCACAAATACATGTTTCACAACCTGATCAAGAAAAGACCACTTTTACTTGTCCTTTTGGAACTTATGCTTACAGACATATTCCTTTTGGTTTATGTAATGCACCTGCTACCTTTCAAAGATGTATGACTGCTATGTTCTTTGATTTTTGTGAAAGGATTGTTAAGGTTTTCATGGATGACTTTTCCGTTTATGGGAAGTCTTTTGATGATTGTTTAAGCAATCTTGATCGAGTTTTGCAGAGATGTGAACAAATAAATCTTGTCTTGAATTAGGAGAAGTGCCACTTTATGGTTAACAAAGTATTGTTTTGGGCCATAAAATTTCTGAAAGAGGCATTGAAGTGGACCAGGCCAAGGTTGATGCAATTGATAAAATGCCATGTCTTAAAGATATCAAAGGTATTCGTAGTTTCCTTGGTCATGCTGGTTTCTATAGGAGGTTTTTCAAAGACTTTCCAAAATTTTCTAGGCCTCTTACGAATCTTTTGCAAAAGGATATTCCCTTTGTGTTTGATGATGATAGCTTAGAAGCCTTTGAAACACTAAAGAAAGCCTTAATTACTGCACCTATTGTTCAACCACCTGATTGGAACTTGCCTTTTGAGATTATGTGTGATGCTAGTAATTATGTTGTTGGTGCTGTTCTAGGACAAAGAGTTGATAAAAAACTGAATGTTATTCATTATGCTAGTAAAACTCCAGACAGTGCTCAACGAAAGTATGCTACTACTGAAAAAGAATTCTTAGCAGTGGTGTTTGCTTGTTATAAATTCAGATCTTACATTGTTGATTCTAAAGTAATTGTTCACACCGATCATGATGCTTGATACATCTCCAATGTATCTATAATTTTTTATTGTTCCATGCTATTATATTACCCCTTTTGGATGTTTATGGGCTTTATTTTACACATTTATATCATTTTTTGGACTAACCTACTAACCGGAGGCCCAGTCCGTATTGCTGTTTTTTTGCCTATTTCAATATTTTGAAGAAAAGGAATATCAAACGGAGTCCAAACAGAATGAAACCTTTGGGAGCGTGATTTTTTGAACGAACGTGATCCAGAGGACTTGGAGTGCAAGTCAAGAAGCAGCCAAAGCTTCCACGAGATAGGAGGGCGCCCCCCCATAGGGCGCGCCCCCTATCTTGTGGGCCCCTCGGGCGTCCACCGACGTACTTCTTCCTCTTGTATAAGCCTATGTACCCCGAAAACATCTAGGGAGCCAACGAAACACAATTTCCACTACCGTAACCTTCTGTATCCGCGAGATCTCATCTTGGAGCCTTCGCCGGCACTCTGTCGGAGGGGGAATCGACCACGGAGGGCTTCTACATTGTAACGCCCTCGATGCGGCTATAGCTCCCACGTGTCGAAGCACGACTTAGAGGCATAACCGCATTGAAAGCAATGTCGCAAGTGAGGTAATCTTCGCACAATCCATGTAATACATAAGGGAAAAGGTACATAGTTGGCTTACAGTCGCCACTTCACACAAATACATGAATAAAGCATTACATCATCCAGATACAATCAAGGTCCGACTACGGAACCAAAATAAAAGAAGAACCCCACATGCGACTCAAATCCCCGATCGCCCCAACTGGGCTCCACTACTAATCGTCTGGAAAGGAAACATAGTAACGACCAAGTGCCTCATCGTATTCCCACTTCAGCTCAGTTCGCCATCTGCCGCTTGGCATCACCGGTACCTGCATCTGTTTTGGTAGAATCTGTGAGCCACAGGGACTCAGCAATCTCACACCCGCGAGATCAAGACTATTTAAGCTTAAGGGAAGGCTGGTGTCAAAAGGAGGAGCTGCTGCAAGCGACTAGCATGTATGGTGGCTACATCGCACAAGAGAGCGAGAAGAGAAGCAAGGCGCGGTCGTGAAGCTATTAGCGATCAAGAAGTGATCCTGACTACTTACGGCAAGCATAACTCCAACACCGTGTTCACTTCCCGGACTCCGCCGAGAAGAGACCATCACGGTTACATACACGGTTGATGTATTTTAAATAAGGTCAACTTCGGGTTTTCTACAACCGGACATTAACAAATTCCCATCTGCCTCATAACCGCGGGCACGGCTTTCGAAAGATAATACCCTGCAGGGGTGTCCCAACTTAGCCCATCACAAGCTCTCACGGTCATCGAAGGAATAAACCTTCACCCAAGACACACCGATCAGACTCGGTATCCCGGTACATCAAGACATTTCGACAATGGTAAAACTAAACCAGCAAAGCCTCCCGAATGTGCCGACAAATCCCGATAGGAGCTGCACATATCTCGTTCTCAGGGCACATCGGATGAGCAGTCCGTACAACTAAAACCAGACCTCAAGTTTCCTTGAGGGGGCGCCTAAAGCGCTCTAGTTTGGACCAACACTCGAAGGAGCACCGCCCGGGGGCTAAAATAAAGATGACCCTCGGGCTCGCGAAACCCAAGGAAAAGGGTATAGGTGGCAAATGGTAAAACCAAGGTTGGGCCTTGCTGGAGGAGTTTTATTCAAAGCGAACTGTCTAGGGGTCCCATAAATCACCCGACCGCGTAAGGAACGCAAAATCAAGGAACATAACACGGTATGACGGAAACTAGGGTGGCAAGTGGAACAAAACACCGGCCTAAGGCCGAGCCTTCCACCCTTTACCAAGTATATAGATGCATTAATTAAAACAATAGATATTGTGATATCCCAAAATAACCATGTTCCAACAAGGAACAAACTTCATCTTCACTGCAACTAACAACGCTATAAGAGGGCTGAGCAAAGCGGTAACATAGCCAAACAACGGTTTGCTAGGACATGGATGGTTAGAGGTTGACATGGCAATATGGGTGGCAAGATATAGCATGTGGTAGGTATCGCAGCATAGGCATAGCAAAAGAGCGAGCATCTAGCAAGCAAAGATAGAAGTGATATCGAAGGTATGGTCATCTTGCTCGTAAGGTTCTCGAGTTGTCGAAGGCTTGATCCTCGAGGCGTTCTCAACAGGCTCCTCGTTCACGTACTCGTCTCCCGGCTCTACCCAAAGCAAGAACACAAGCAACGGAACCACAATCAAACAAGGAACATATGCACAAGCAATATGATGCAATACATGACATGCTATGCGAGATGTGACATGCTATGCATATGTATGCTCCGGAAGGAAAATGATGAACCGGGCATCAACTTGGCAAACCAAGTATGCCGCTGGAAAGATGAGATGATTTCGGTTGAAACCGATATAAAGATCACCGGAATCGGATGCACGGTTTGCAAATGACAAGCAAAACAAGAATGACGCAAATCTGCGTTTAACAGCCCGATGCTACTTAGCACGCAACACGAAACTATGCTACAGCACCCCAACATAAAAACAAAGCATATGGCAACGAACTCCAGGAGATGCTTAACAATAGAGGAACACTGAGCTACGGCTAAATCACATCATAACATGTTCAAACAAGCATGGTGAAAGTGCTCAAAATATCAGGTTCACAGACTTAGTGAAAATACTAACATGGCAGGAATTAACATCAGGAAGGCATGTTTAGAGCAAGCAAACAACATGCTACAGGAACTTATAATAGCAAAGCAAGGCATGACATGATTCTACTCAAAGCATATTTCAATAGTCCCTTACTGACCATAAGCCAAAAAGGACCTTAAGAAATGATGGCACCCATGTAAACATTGCAAGTTTTATTACAGATTTCAGACTTAGTGAAATATCAGGACATGGCAAAAACAGATTCAACATGGCATGTTCGTGAGCTCGATGCACTCACTACAGAGCACCTCATGATAAACTAAGCATACACCCGTCAAGAAGACATGGCATAGGAGCTATACATGGCAAGAACAACATCATAGCATACACGGATCAACTACAACGACCTCGTGAAAATTGAATCTAATGCAAACAGTCTGCCAGGAAACATTTTCAAGCAAAAGTAGAGCACAAAAATGACATGCTAGACTACTCCAAAAATACCAACAAAGGCATGGATGGATAGAGCACAACCATATGTTCAAAACACCCTTACTGATCATGCTCAAAAAAAGCATAGATCTCTCTGAAACAACCTAAACATATGGCATAAAATTAACAGCAGGACAAGACTTAGTGAAATCACTAAGTTCCTGAAATCAGTAACAACATCATCCCTACTTTGCATGCTTGTTCTAGTCAACACATAGCTCACAAAAATACATGGAAAATACCCCTGGAAAGATGGCATGGCAATGTTCAACTCACATGTAGGACTCAAATTCATAGGGTGCACACATAATTCATGGCAAAAATGACAAAAGAGCACGAACTGATAAGATTCTGAAACTAACGATCTGAAGCTATCTTCCAACAGCATTTCGGGCATCAAGATGAGCTCAAATGCAAATGATGCAATGGAATGAAATGATGCACTCTTCGAGACGAACATTTTGACATATTATACGCCCAAAACGGAGCCAGGGTTGCGGAGATGTGATGCGTTGAAAATGCAAGGAAATGATCACAGATTAGGGACTTAGTAAAATAACGAGGGGGAGAGGGAAAGTCAACCGGGATTGGATCCAGATCGGATCGGGCCGAGCAGGAGGTTGCCGGCGGAGGAGCTCAGGGACGGCCGGAGGCGAGGCCGGGCGTCGCGGAGGAGGCCGGGAGGGCGCTGGCGGCCATTGGCCATGGCGCAAGGATGGAGACATGGGCGGCGGGTGGCAGCGGCGGTGGGCTGGCGGCGGTGTGTGTGTGTGTGGAGCGGCGATGTGCGTGTGTGAGCGGCGCGGCGGCGGCGGCGGCGCATGGCGAGGCGCTGTGCGTGTGTGGCGGCGGCAATGTGGCTGGCGGCGTGGCCTTGCTCGGGCGCGGGCGCGGAGGGTTGGCTGGCCCCCTGGAACTGCTGCGCGCGCGGGCGGCGGGTGGTGGTATGGGCTGCCCACGTGGCGGTCCCCGATTATGCATGGCGCGCTTGGCGGACGACGTCCGGCGCCGTCCGGACGTGTCCGTGTGGGAGGAGCGGAGCTAGGGTTAGATCCGATTCGGGGAGGGTCTTTAAATAGGCATAGAGGGAGCTAGGAGAGTCCAAATGGGGTGTAGTTTACCACACGATCGTGATCGAACGACCGAGGGCATGGAGGGAGTTAGATGGGTTATTGGGCTGTTTTGGAGGGTTGTTGGGCTGCAACTCAAAAGAGGCCTTTTGCGAGGTGCGGTTAACCGTTGAGTACCAAACGAACTCCAAATGACCGAAACTTGACAGTGGTCTACGGTGCTATACCAGGGCCACTTGGCAAGGCTCGGACCATTCCGAGAATGTTCAACACCCGCACACGGAAAAAGAACAAGAGGGGACGCCGGGGAACATAGGAGTGCGGATTGCAAAAGCAGACAACGGGAATATGCTCGGAATCATGAGGCGAACACGTATGCAAATGAGATGCACATGATGACATGATATGAGATGCATGACATGAACAAAATGCAAAATGGAAACAAAACCCAACCACGGAGGGAATATCATAGCACATATCCGAAAATGGCAAGAGTTGGAGTTACAAATATGGAAAGATACATCCGGGTGTTACAACACTCCACCACTACAAGAGGATCTCGCCCGAGATCTAGGACTGAAAGAACTCCGGATATTCGAACGGAGGTGATCCTCGCGCCCTGGTGGCTTCTCGGTCGAATGGTGTGACCACTTCACTTTTAGGAATTTGATTGACTTGTTACGAGTCTTGCGCTCGGTTTCTTCAAGAATAGCAACGGGGTGCTCATGATAAGAAAGATCTTCTTGGAGGTCAATTTCTTCAAAGTTGATAGTGCGCTCAGGAATCTTGAAGCAATTGCGGAGCTGTGACACGTGAAACACATCGTGCACGTTTGCAAAGTTGGGTGGAAGCTCAAGTTGATAGGCGAGATCGCCTCTTTTGCCAATGATCTTGAAGGGACCCACGTATCTAGGGGCAAGCTTCCCTTTGATACCGAAGCGACGAGTACCTTTCATTGGAGAGACGCGGAGGTAGACATGGTCTCCGATTTCAAAAGCCACATCACAGTGCTTGTCATCATAATAGCCCTTCTGGCGCGATTGCACGGCTTTAAGATTCTCACGAATGACTTTGCACATCTCTTCGGCTTCTGTGATCAAGTCGTTGCCAAGAAGTTGGCGTTCACCTATCTCGGACCAATTGAGAGGAGTACGGCACTTTCTGCCATATAGAATTTCGAATGGGGCCTTGCCCGAACTCGCTTGGAAGCTGTTGTTGTAAGAGAACTCGGCATATGGGAGGCACTCTTCCCACTTCATGCCAAAAGAAATGACACAAGCCCTGAGCATATCTTCAAGGATTTGAATGACTCGCTCGACTTGGCCACTAGTTTGAGGATGAAAAGCTGTGCTGAAACGAATGTTGGTGCCCATGGCCTTCAAAAGAATCCCGAACTTAGAAGTGAAGATGCTTCCACGGTGCGAAGAGATCAATTGCGGAATACCGTGCAAAGAGACAATTCGAGGTGTATAGCTCGCCGGTGAGCTGCTGTGATAGATTCTTTGACAGAAGAAAATGAGCCACTTTAGTAAGCTTGTCAATGACAACAAAGATAGCATCATTTCCACGCTTGGACTTAGGAAATCCAGTCACGAAGTCCATCTCGATATGATCAAACTTCCATTCTGGAATAGCAAGAGGTTGGAGGAGACCAGCTGGTCTTTGGTGTTCTGCTTTCACCCTTCTGCAGACATCACATTCATTCACGAATTGAGCAATTTCTCGCTTCATTCGAGTCCACCAATACGACCGCTTGAGGTCATGGTACATCTTCGTACTTCCAGGATGAATGGATAGGAGGGAATTGTGTGCCTCATTCATGATGACTTTTCTCAGATCGCCTTTAGGAACCACAATACGATCCTCGAAGAAAAGAGTGTCTTTGTCATCCAAGCGATAGCACTTGTATTTGGAAATGCCCTTTTCAATACCACGTTTCACCTTCTTCACCATGGTATCCAGAAGTTGAGCCTCACGAATTTGATCTTCCAAAGTAGGAGAGACTATGAGGTTGGCAAGAAATCCTTGAGGAACAACTTGAAGATTCAGCTTATGGAAAGCTTCACAAAGATCCGGTTGGAAGGGCTTGAGAATTAGACTGTTGCAATAAGCCTTTCGCTCAAAGCATCTGCAATCACATTCGCCTTGCCGAGTATATTCAATACTTGGATTGTACTCTTGAATCATTTCGACCCATCGAGTTTGCTCGAGGTTGAGGTTTGGTTGAGTGAAGATATACTTGAGGCTCTTGTGATCGGTGAATATGTCCACTTTCCTTCCCAACAAGAGATGTCTCCATGTTATCAATGCATGGACAACGCCGCCAACTCAAGATCGTGAGTGGGGTAGTTCTTTTCGTTGGGCTTCAACCGACGAGAGGTATAGGCCACAACCTTCTTCTCTTGCATTAACACAGACCGAGACCTTGCAAGGAAGCATCACGAAAACTTGAATGGCTTGGATTCATCGGGAGGAGTCAAGACAGAGCTGTGACTAGCTTCTCTTTGAGGGTATTGAAAGCGACATCACACTCAAAGGCGTCGGACATACTTGACATGCTTCGGAGGAGGTTGGAAAGAGGCTTTGCAATCTTGGAGAAATTCTCAACGAATCTTCGACAATAGCTTGCAAGACCGAGAAAATCATGGAGTGCTTGACATTCGAGGAGGTTCCCAATTCACAATTGAAGACACCTTCTCGGGATTAACAGCGATGCCCTTGGCTGAGATGATATGACCAAGATAAAGAACTTCATCAAGCCGAACTCACATTTGGAAAACTTCAGATAGAATTGATGCTCTCTCGAGCTTGTCGAGCACCAATCGCAAATGTTTGGCATGATCACGCTTGTTCTTGGAGAAGACCAAAATATCATCGAGATACACCAAGACGAAATCATTTGTGTAGGGGTTGAAGATAAAGTTCATCATGCGAGAGAAAGTTGGAGGAGCATTGACAAGGCGAAAGACATGACGGTATATTCATAAGAACCAAAGCTTGTTCGAATCTTGTCTTGGGAATATCTTGTTCACGAATGCGAATCGATGATAACCCATACGGAGGTCAAGCTTGGAGAATACTTTAGCACCTTTTAGTTGCTCGAATAGCTCATTGATGTTGGGAAGTGGATACTTGTTCTTGATTGTCTTCTTATTCAATGGACGGTAATCAACACAAAGTCGGTCCGTGCCATCCTTCTTCGGACAAAAGAACTCCACATCCCCATGGAGATGAACTCGGTCCGATCAAACCAGACGCTCTTGTTCATCGAGCTGCTTCTTCAATTCTTTCAGCTCCTTGGGTCCAAGCTTGTAAGGACGTTTGCAAACGGGTTCGATGCGGGCTCAAGATCAATAACGAATTCGGTGGCCGATGAGGAGGCATACCGGAAGCTCTTACGAAAGACATCTTGGTACTCACAAACAACTGGAATTTGAGAGATAGCATTCAACTCGCCCTTCTCATTGAGAGAAAACAACCGAATGGTTTCATCACGAGCGGCATAGATGATAACATCCTCAGAAGGGTGTGTCAATTGAATTTCCCTGGCAGCACAATCAAGTGAGCCTTGTCTTTGAAAGCCATCCATCCCAAGAATTAGATCAATATCAGAGTTACCAAGAACAATTGGTTTAGCCAGAAATCTATAGTCACCCATCTTGATAGAAACCTCCGGGACAAAATTATTAGCTGTCATTTGCTTACCCGGGACACAAGCGATAAAGAACTAGGCAATGCTTGAAAACCCAACTCATTCTTAGATGCAAAAGGTCTTGAGATGAAAGAAAGTGAAGCACCAAGATCAAATAAGACTTTTGCAGGAATATCATTAACGGAGAGATTACCCATTATCACATCGAAGAATCATCTCGCTTGCTGCATTCATCATGTTCACCTTTGCAGACTTGGGATTATGCTTGACCACTTTGCATTGCTTGAAGACCTCACGGGGGAGGAGGAGGAAGGCGCCTTTGGTTATGGCATTTGTTCGCATAGTGACCTTCTGCTGGCACTTGTTGCAGTCACCTCGAGAGCGGACGGTGATAAGGAGCATTTGACCTTGGAGCTTGAGGTGAGACTTGTTCAGTAGCTTGGGTTGGGTGGGTGGGAAGATCCACGACCACCGAGTTCTTCTGGCGATAAGGGTGACGGAACGGAGGAGGAGGAAGGTAGAACTTTTGCTGCTTTGTCGCCACTTGAGAGGAAGACGAAGACTGAATCTGCATCCCCGATTCTCTTCTTTGAAGCCTCACACTTGAGCTGAGCACCTTCTAGCTTGAGTGCCATATTATAGAATTGATCAAACCGAGTAGGCTCATAAAGAACAAGAGATAACTGCAGATCCTCTCGAAGGCCACCTCGAAGCGATAGATCATACTTTTCTCATCAGGAACGTCTTGTTTAGCGAATCGAGCAAGTTTCTGAAACTGTATGTTGTATTCGTACACAGACATATTTCCTTGCTTGAGATTGCGAAACTCCTCACGCTTGCTCTCAACAACACTGGAAGGAATGTGGTGAGCTTTAAAGTCCCGACAGAAATCAGTCCAAGTAATCACTCGACCACCTCTAGAATCCTTGTATTTTTGGAACCAATCACTGCTCGATCCTTGAGCTGAAAAGACGCGAACTTGACGTAGTCCTCGGTCGACATTGCTGCATTCAAAATGCTTGTTGATATCCACGAGCCAATCGTCGGCGTCGTGGCCTCGACACGATGGCGAAAGACTTTGGCTGGTTGGCAAGGAACTGGTTGAGTGTAGGAAAGCGTGGTGATGAAAGAACTGCCCTTGACCTTGATTCCCTTGGTTGCCTTGGCCTTGGTTACGCTCTTGCATCAGCTGAATCAACAACTGAGCGTTGGCGTTAGTGGTTGCCATCAAAGTTTGCCATGCCTCCGGAGGCGGAGGTGGCGGTGGAGGGTTCGCCTGACTCCCATCACTGCGTTCTGGATTCTGACGCGTTGGTGGAGCCATCCTGAAGAGGGTGACATCCGTTAGCATCTTGACTGGCAGATAGACAAGTTGAATCAACGGATAGAAATTGCAACATATAGTCTTCACAATAAACATTCGAACAGGGATGAACGAATGAATTCCAAAGTAAACATCATGTCCATAAAGTGAGAAGCCACTTGATAAGAGATTGATGAATGAAAATAAAAAACAAGGTATGAATGGAACAAATAAGTGGTAAGGATTACCCAATCACAAACCAAATATCTGCGGAAGAAAAGCTAGAGCTACTTGAATCCCACCTATAAACTCCCGAAACTTTCCGGTTATGCAATCAGGTGTTGGGGATACAGGGGAGAAATATATATCTCACCCAAGCTAACAATCCCTACATCCAGCTGTATCCATCCTTCAACACATAACCAAGAAACCTTCGGAAATTGTGTACCTCAACCTTCGAAAAGCATCCGTTATACGAGTCATGGCAATACTCCGTACTCACCACAAGATTGGGTTAGCGGGTTATCTCACCAACTGATCGCATAAAAGAGATTTTCGATGTCGGCGTCTAAACTCGGTATTCGAATCGCAACGATAAAATTATGGCGACAACACCTCGGAGCTCAACTCCCGGGACACCGCCACAACCCCTAAATGTCGAGGCAACCAAGACAATGTTGTCATCATAAAACCATCGAACGATTCTAAGATACCAGCGTGATCCTAAAAAAAATTTAGTGAAATTTGAGAAGAGAAGAGTCAAAACTCTCGTCGGGATACCTCACCGGAAGGTCGAAGGACCGGGAGTAAAAAGAATTCCTAAACTCTCCGATATATATAATCTGAATGACTCAAAACATTTTTCTAGACACAACTCGCCACTAAAAGCGATCAGCGGTGGGGGCTCCTAAGGTCGGGATGGCTCGATTACCAACATAGCGCCCTCGATGCGGCTATAGCTCCCACGTGTCGAAGCACGACTTAGAGGCATAACCGCATTGAAAGCAATGTCGCAAGTGAGGTAATCTTCGCACAATCCATGTAATACATAAGGGAAAAGGTACATAGTTGGCTTACAGTCGCCACTTCACACAAATACATGAATAAAGCATTACATCATCCAGATACAATCAAGGTCCGACTACGGAACCAAAATAAAAGAAGAACCCCACATGCGACTCAAATCCCCGATCGCCCCAACTGGGCTCCACTACTAATCGTCTGGAAAGGAAACATAGTAACGACCAAGTGCCTCATCGTATTCCCACTTCAGCTCAGTTGCGCCATCTGCGCTGGCATCACCGGTACCTGCATCTGTTTTGGTAGAATCTGTGAGCCACAGGGACTCAGCAATCTCACACCCGCGAGATCAAGACTATTTAAGCAAGGGAAGGCTGGTGTCAAAAGGAGGAGCTGCTGCAAGTTTACTAGCATGTATGGTGGCTACATCGCACAAGAGAGCGAGAAGAGAAGCAAAGCGCGGTCGTGAAGCTATTAGCGATCAAGAAGTGATCGACTACTTATGGCAAGCATAACTCCAACACGTGTTCACTTCCGGACTCCGAGAAGAGACCATCACGGTTACATACACGGTTGATGTATTTTAAATAAGGTCAACCGGGTTTTCTACAACGGACATTAACAAATTCCCATCTACCTCATAAACGCAGCACGGCTTTGAAAGATAATACCTGCAGGGTGTCCCAACTTAGCCCATCACAAGCTCTCACGGTCATCGAAGGAATAAACCTTCACCCAAGACACACCGATCGACTCGGTATCCGGTACATCAAGACATTTCGACAATGGTAAAACTAAACCAGCAAAGCCTCCCGAATGTGCCGACAAATCCCGATAGGAGCTGCACATATCTCGTTCTCGGGGCACATCGGATGAGCAGTCCGTACAACTAAAACCAGACCTCAAGTTTCCTTGAGGGGCGCTATAAGCGCTCTAGTTTGGACCAACACTCGAAGGAGCACCGCCGGGGGCTAAAATAAAGATGACCCTCGGCTCGCGAAAACCCAAGGGAAAAGGGTATAGGTGGCAAATGGTAAAACCAAGGTTGGGCCTTCTTTGGAGGAGTTTTATTCAAAGCGAACTGTCTAGGGGGTCCCATAAATCACCCGACCGCGTAAGGAACGCAAAATCAAGGAACATAACACGGTATGACGGAAACTAGGGTGGCAAGAGTGGAACAAAACACCGGCCTAAGGCCGAGCCTTCCACCCTTTACCAAGTATATAGATGCATTAATTAAAACAATAGATATTGTGATATCCCAAAATAACCATGTTCCAACAAGGAACAAACTTCATCTTCACCGCAACTAACAACGCTATAAGAGAAATTTGAGCAAAGCGGTAACATAGCCAAACAACGGTTTGCTAGGACATGGATGGTTAGAGGTTGACATGGCAATATGGGTGGCAAGATATAGCATGTGGTAGGTATCGCAGCATAGGCATAGCAAAAGAGCGAGCATCTAGCAAGCAAAGATAGAAGTGATATCGAAGGTATGGTCATCTTGCCTGTAAGGTTCTCGAGTTGTCGAAGGCTTGATCCTCGAGGCGTTCTCAATAGGCTCCTCGTTCACGTACTCGTCTCCCGGCTCTACCCAAAGCAAGAACACAAGCAACGGAACCACAATCAAACAAGGAACATATGCACAAGCAATATGATGCAATACATGACATGCTATGCGAGATGTGACATGCTATGCATATGTATGCTCCGGAAGGAAAATGATGAACCGGGCATCAACTTGGCAAACCAAGTATGCCGCTGGAAAGATGAGATGATTTCGGTTGAAACCGATATAAAGATCACCGGAATCGGATGCACGGTTTGCAAATGACAAGCAAAACAAGAAAGACGCAAATCTGCGTTTAACAGCCCGATGCTACTTAGCACGCAACACGAAACTATGCTACAGCACCCCAACATAAAAACAAAGCATATGGCAACGAACTCCAGGAGATGCTTAACAATAGAGGAACACTGAGCTACGGCTAAATCACATCATAACATGTTCAAACAAGCATGGTGAAAGTGCTCAAAATATCAGGTTCACAGACTTAGTGAAAATACTAACATGGCAGGAATTAACATCAGGAAGGCATGTTTAGAGCAAGCAAACAACATGCTACAGGAACTTATAATAGCAACGCAAGGCACGACATGATTCTACTCAAAGCATATTTCAATAGTCCCTTACTGACCATAAGCCAAAAAGGACCTTAAGAAATGATGGCACCCATGTAAACATTGCAAGTTTTATTACAGATTTCAGACTTAGTGAAATATCAGGACATGGCAAAAACAGATTCAACATGGCATGTTCGTGAGCTCGATGCACTCACTACAGAGCACCTCATGATAAACTAAGCATACACCCATCAAGAAGACATGGCATAGGAGCTATACATGGCAAGAACAACATAGCATACACGGATCAACTACAACGACCTCGTGAAAATTGAATCTAATGCAAACAGTCTGCCAGGAAACATTTTCAAGCAAAAGTAGAGCACGAAAATGACATGCTAGACTACTCCACAAATACCAACAAAGGCATGGATGGATAGAGCACAACCATATGTTCAAAACACCCTTACTGATCATGCTCAAAAAGGGCATAGATCTCTCTGAAACAACCTAAACATATGGCATAAAATTAACAGCAGGACAAGACTTAGTGAAATCACTAAGTTCCTGAAATCAGTAACAACATCATCCCTACTTTGCATTCTTGTTCTAGTCAACACATAGCTCACAAAAATACATGGAAAATACCCCTGGAAATATGGCATGGCAATGTTCAACTCACATGTAGGACTCAAATTCATAGGGTGCACACATAATTCATGGCAAAAATGACAAAAGAGCTCGAACTGATAAGATTCTGAAACTAACGATCTGAAGCTATCTTCCAACAGCATTTCGGGCATCAAGATGAGCTCAAATGCAAATTATGCAATGGAATGAAATGATGTACTCTTCGAGACGAACATTTTGACATATTATACGCCCAAAACGGAGCCAGGGTTGCGGAGATGTGATGCGTTGAAAATGCAAGGAAATGATCACAGATTAGGGACTTAGTAAAATAACGAGGGGGAGAGGGAAAGTCAACCGGGATTGGATCCAGATCGGATCGGGCCGAGCAGGAGGTTGCCGGCCGGAGGAGCTCGGGACGGCCGGAGGCGAGGCCGGCGTCACGGAGGAGGCCCGGAGAGCGCCGGGCGCGATGGCCATTGGCTGGCGGCATGGAGGCGCATGCACATGGCAGCAATGGCGGCATATGGTGGGGCGGTGTGTATGTGTGTGTGTGTGAGTGGCGGCGAGCGCAGCGCATGGGCGAGGCGTGTGTGTGTGAGCGGCAAGCAAGGCGCAGCCTTGGTGGCGGGAGGCGCGGCTCGGCGCTGGGCGCGGGGGAGGGGGCATGGGCCCCTGGGCTGGCTCGGCGGGCGGCGGTGGTGGCGCTGGCTGCCCACGTCATGATCCCCGACATGGCGGTGGTGTGTGGACGCGTCCGCGCCGTCCGGACGTGTCCGCCTGAGGGGAGGAGAGGAGCTAGGGTTAGATCCGATTCGGGGAGGGTCTTTAAATAGGCATAGAGGAGCTAGGAGAGTCCAAATGGGGTGTAGTTTTCGCACACGATCATGATCGAACGACCGAGGGCATGGAGGGAGTTAGATGGGTTATTGGGCTGTTTTGGAGGGTTGTTGGGCTGCAACTCAAAAGAGGCCTTTGCGAGGTGCGGTTAACCGTTGGAGTACCAAACGAACTCCAAATGACCCGAAACTTGACAGTGGTCTACGGTGCTATACCAGGGCCACTTGGCAAGGCTCGGACCATTCCGAGAATGTTCAACACCCGCACGGAAAAAGAACAAGAGGGGACGCCGGGAACATAGGAGTGCCGGATTGCAAAAGCAGACAACGGGAATATGCTCGGAATCATGAGGCGAACACGTATGCAAATGAGATGCACATGATGACATGATATGAGATGCATGACATGAACAAAATGCAAAATGAAAACAAAACCCAACCACGGAGGGAATATCATAGCACATATCCGAAAATGGCAAGAGTTGGAGTTACAAATATGGAAAGATACATCCGGGGTGTTACATACATCAACATCCTTGCCCCTCCGATGAGTTGTGAGTAGTTTACCACAGACCTACGGGTCCATAGTTATTAGCTAGATGGCTTCTTCTCTCTTTTTGGATCTCAATACAATGTTCTCCCCCTCTCTTGTGGAGATCTATTCGATGTAAAATCTTTTTGCGGTGTGTTTGTCAAGATCCGATGAATTGTGGGTTTATGATCAAGTTTATCTATGAATAATATTTGAATCTTCTTTGAATTCTTTTATGTATGATTGAGTTATCTTTGCAAGTCTCTTCGAATTATCAGTTTGGTTTGGCCTACTAGATTGATCTTTCTTGCCATGGGAGAAGTGCTTAGCTTTGGGTTCAATCTTGCGGTGTCCTTACCCAAAGGATGTAAAGGGTTGCAAGGCACGTATTGTATTGTTGCCATCGAGGATAACACGATGGGGTTTATATCATATTGCTTGAGTTTATCCCTCTACATCATGTCATCTTGCTTAATGCGTTACTCTGTTATTATGAACTTAATACTCTAGATGCAGGAAGGAGTCGATCAATGTGTCGAGTAATAGTAGTAGATGCAGGCAGGAGTCGGTCTACTTGTTGCGGACATGATGCCTATATACATGATCATGCCTAGATAATCTCATAATTATTCGCTTTTCTATCAATTGCTCGACAAGAATTTGTTCACCCACCGTAATACTTATGCTATCTTGAGAGAAGCCTCTAGTGAAACCTATGGCCCCGGGTCTATCTCTTATCATATTTGCTTCCAATCTACTTTTATTTGCATCTTTACTTTTTGCATCTATATTATAAAATACCAAAATATATTTATCTTATCATACTATCTTTATTAGATCTCACTTTCGCAAGTGGCCGTGAAGGGATTGACAACCCCTTTATTGCGTTGGTTGCGAGTTCTTTGTTTGTTTGTGTAGGTGCGTGGGACTTTTCAGGAGCTTTCTACTGGATTGATACCTTGGTTCTCAAAAACTGAGGGAAATACTTACGCTACTATTGCTGCATCACCCTTTCCTCTTCAAGGAAAACCAACGCAAGCTCAAGATGTAGCACTGCTATAAAATATCTTCTGGAAAAAATGATGCTAAACCTAGACTCAATACATGGGTTCTACTGCTACAAGAATTTGACTTGCATATCACTGATAGGAAAGGAGCTGATAACCTATCTAGGCTTGAAAATATTCTTGGTGACCCACAACCTATTAATGATAGCTTTTCTGAAGAACAACTAGTTGCAATAAATATTCCTAATAGCACACCTTGGTATGCTGGGTATGCTAATTATATTGTTGCTAAATACATACCACCTAGTTTCACATACCAACAAAACAAAAAAATCTTCTATGATTTAAGACATTACTTTTGGGATGACCCACATCTTTATAAAGGAGTAGATGGTATTATTAGACATTGTGTACCTGAGCATGAACAGGAACAAATCCTACGGAAATGACACTCTGAAGCTTATGGAGGACATCACGCGGGAGACAGAACTGCTCATAAGGTATTGCAATCTGGTTCTTATTGGCCTACTCTCTTCAAGGATGCTCGTAAGTTTGTCTCATCTTGTGATGAATGCCAAATAATAGGTAATATCGGTAAGCGTCGGGAAATGCCTATGAATTATTCACTTGCTGTCGAACCATTTGATGTTTGGGGATTTGATTTCATGGGACCTTTTCCTTCCTCTAATGGATATACACATATTTTGGTTGCTGTTGATTATGTTACTAAGTGGGTAGAAGCTATTCCAACCAGTAGTTTTGATCACAACACCTCTATTAAAATGCTTAAGGAAGTTACTTTCCCAAGGTTTGGAGTCCCAAGATATTTAATCATTGATGGTGGTTCACACTTTATCCATGGTGCTTTCCGTAAAATGCTTGCTAAGTATGATGTTAACCATAGAATTGCATCACCTTATGATCCTCAGTCTAGTGGTGAAGTTGAACTTAGGAATAGAGAAATAAAACTAATATTACAAAATACTGTCAATAGATCCCGGAAGAATTGGTCTAAGAAATTAGATGATGCACTTTGGGATTATAGAATAGCTTATAAAAATCTCATGGGTATGTCTCCATATAAAATGGTTTACGGAAAACCTTGTCATTTGCCTCTTCAGTTAGAACACAAAGCATATTGGGCAATTAAAGAACTCAATTATGATTTCAAAGTTGCTGGTGAGAAGAGGCTATTTGATATTAGCTCATTAGATGAATGGAGAACCCAGGCTTATGAAAATGCAAAGTTATTCAAAGAAAACGTAAAAAGATGGCATGACAAAAGAATCCAAAAGCATGAGTTCAAAGTTGGAGAATATGTTCTTTTGTACAACTCTTGTTTCAGATTCTTGGCAGGAAAACTCCTCTCCAAATGGGAAGGACCCTATGTCATTGAGGAGGTCTATCGATCCAGAGCTATCAAAATAAATAATGACGAAGGTACTAACCCGAAGGTTGTCAATGGGGCAACAAATAAAACACTATATCTCAGGTACGCCCATTAATGTTGAAAGCAATATCATCCAAACTTTAACACTAGAAGAACACATAAAAGAAACCTTCTGGAACACCCCAGAATCATGAAAAAAGGGAGGTACGTGATATGGTAAATAAACGGACTCTGGGAAATCCACAAAAATATTTTTTGTCAGTTTTGGAATATTTAAAAAATTAGGAAAATAAGAAACTTCGAGGAAAGTGACCCTGGTGGGCACGATACACCAGGGCGCAGGCGCGCTCCGGTGAGTTGTTCCCACCTCGGGTACTTTTTGGACTCCGTTTTTCTTTCGTTCTGCTTGCTCTCCAAGATAAAAAATCTTTATATACCTCCCGAACTTGTTGACCTCCGTATCGCGGAGAAATCTCCTATTTTCTTTTCTTGTTGTTTTCTGTCAGATCTGTTGAGCCAGACACCATGTCTTCTTCTCACTCTGATCATATGGAAGAGGATGCTTGGTTGATGAAGATCAAGCTCAAGAGAAAAGACCTCGTTGGAGCAACTAAGGAGGACAAGAGCAAGGAGGCCACTCGAGATCAAGTGCCGATGGACGAGCAAGCCTTGCCTGCCGATGAGGAAGAGGAAGATATCCTTAAACCCTACTATGCTTATCTTACCCCCACTGAGATCGCAGCCTTCAGGATCATTGAAATGGTTCGTATACAAAATAAGTATCTCACTCATGAAAATATTCTGCATCTGGAGCACATCGCCTCCCTTCAGAGCGTCATCCGAAGATTGGAGAGTCTCTTGATCCTTAAGGACCGGATCGCTTCTACTTCATCACCACCACCTCCTTCTTCACCACCAAAATAAAACTGAGTATCGGGTATGGGCACTCCCCTTGGCTTTCGCCAAGATTGGGGGAGGTGCCCCGGTATCATATCATCTCCACTATCTTTTTCCTTTACTTTCTTAGTTCGATCCATGGTTATCTTTTGCTTTTAGATGAATAGAAGTTTAGTTCAATCCTTTCTTTTTGAGAGTTTGCTTAGTGATCAATCTTTGTAATCGTGTGCGAGATATATAATAAAGTTTAGTTTGAGTTTTGCCTTCTTTATCTCTTGTTTCAATAAAGAGAAAGAAATAAATGAAAAACATCATATGCTAACCTTATGGTAAGTGATGACATTAGACAAGGAAAAGTGTAGGTAGTGAATTTTATTGTAGACTGACAAACATAGCATTGGTCAATGATGCAACTCATGAAAGAATTAATAAGGGAAGAGAAGATTCACATGCAAATACACTATCCTGGAAATCTTTTTTGATTGTGAGCACCCATTAAAATATTATATGCCAAAATTGTTGACGTTGGACAAGGAAGACAACTTAATGATTTATGTTTGTTCATATTCACATACAAGTTATATTGTCATAGATCCTTCAACATGTGGTGCTTGCCCCTATCTTTGCTAGACAAAAACTTCGCGCTAAGTAGAGATACTACTTGTGCATCCAAACCCTTAAACCCCAAATCTTGTTTGAGAGTCCACCATACCTACCTATGGATTGAGTAAGATCCTTCAACCATCGGTGCAAAAAGGGCAATAAAAATTGCTTCTAAAAGTGTGAGATCATTTGGTGTAAGGGAAAATTGAGCGTTGTATGAACTTGTGATGGTGAAGAATAAAAGCGACAGACTGCATAATAAAGGTTGCCATCACAAGGGGTAATATAATGTGACATTCTCTTGCACTAAGGGGTTGAGCATACAAACAAAAAGCACATGGCAACCTTTGCTTCCCTCTGCGAAGGGTCTATCTTTTACTTTTATATATTTAGTTTCATGCAAGAGTCAAAGTTTTTCTCTCTATTCCTTTTATTTTTCTCCTTTGGCAAGAATCATGTGGTGAGGAAAGATCTAGGCACATATATCCAGTTGAATATGGGTGGCATGAGTTATTATTGTTGACATCACCCTTGAGGTGAATGTGTTGGGAGGCGAAATTATAAGCCCCTATCTTTCTATGTGTCTGGTTGAAACGTTTTGCTCATGTGTATGTGGTGAGTGTTAGCAATCATAGAAGACTAAATGATGGTTGAGTATGTGGACTTGCCTAAAGGCTCCGATACGCGACCCTTCCTCAAAACATGATGAATTGTAGTTGCAAAATTGACTGAGCACATAGTTTGTTGGTTTCCAATAAAGTTTATGCTTTATACTTTGATGATGTGATGAATTTTCACTTGTTCATGGGAAGTATATGATAAAAGTTCTATGATCAAAGTTTTATTTTAAAGTTTATTGTTCTTATAATAAGTTACATGATGCCGCTATGTCCGTATTTTTGTTTTTATCGACACCTCTCTCTCTAAGCATGTGGACATGTTTTTCGATTTCGGTTTTCGCTTGAGGACAAGCGAGGTCTAAGCTTGGGGGAGTTGATACGTCCATTTTGCATCATGTTTTTCTACTATTATTTATGTTGTTTTATTGTATAATAATGCATTTTGGAGTAATTCTAATGCCTTTTCTCTCATAATATGCAAGGTATACACAAAGGGGAGAATTCTGGCAACTGGAAATCTGGACCTAAAAAATCTACGTCAAGCTACCTATCCTGCACAACTCCAAATGAGCTGAAACTTTACAAGGATTTTTATGGAATATTTAATAAATATTTGAGCAAATAAGTACCATAGGGGGGCCACCAGGTGGGCACAACCCATCTGGGCGTGCCAGGAGGCCCAGGCGCGCCCTGTTGGGTGCTGCCCTCCTCGGCCCACCTTTGGTGCCCATCTTCTGGTATATAAGTCATTTTGACCTAAAATAACTGAGGGGGGGACTTTCAGGACGAAGTGCCTCCGCCTCGAGGCGGAACTTGGGCAGGAGCACTTTTGCCCTCCGGCGGAGCGATTCCGCCGGGGAACTTCCCTCTCGGAGGGGGAAATCAACGTCATCATCATCACCAACAACTCTCCCATCTTGGGGAGGACTATCTTCATCAACATCTTCAATAGCACCAACTCCTCTCAAACCCTAGGTCATCTCTTGTGTTCAATCTTTGTACCGGAACTATAGACTGGTGCTTGTGGGTGACTAGTAGTGTTGATTACAGCTTGTAGTTGATCACTATATGGTTTATTTGGTGGAAGATTATATGGTAAGATCCATTATTCTATTTAATACCCCTCTGATATTGAGCATGATTATCATTTATGAGTAGTTACTTTCGTTCTTGAGGTCACAGGAGAAATCATGTTGCAGGTAATCATGTGAACTTGTATGTGTTCGATATTTTGATGATATGTATGTTGTCATTCTCTTAGTGGTGTCAGGTGAACGTCGACTAAATGACACTTCACCATATTTGGTCCTAAGGGAATGCATTTTGGAGTAGTTATTAGATGATGGGTTGTGAGAGTAACAGAAGCTTAAACCCCAGTTTATGTGCTATTCCGTAAGGGACCGATTAGATCCAAAAGTTTAATGTTATGGGTAGAATTTATTCTTAATACTTTTCTCGTAGTTGCGGATGCTTGCGAGAGGGTTAATCATAAGTAGGAGGTTTGTTCAAGTAAGAACAGCACCTAAGCACCGGTCCACCCACATATCAAATTGTCAAAGTAGCGAACACGAATTAAGCCAACATGATGAAAGTGACTAGATGAAATTACTGTGTACCCTCAAGAACACTTTGCTTATCATAAGAGGCCATTTTGGCCTATCCTTTGCCTCAAAGGATTGGGCTACCCTGCTGTACTTTTGTTACTACTATTGTTACTTGCTCGTTTCAAATTATCTTGCTATCAAACTACTCCGCTACTTACAACTTTAGCACTTGCAAACATTACGTTGCTGAAAACCACTTGTCATTTCCTTCTGCTCCTCGTTGGGTTCAACACTCTTACTTATTGAAAAGGCTACAATTGACCCCATATACTTGTGGGTCATCAGCGACCTAGCAACGGACTAGGTCGATGCCGGTCAACCCATTGGCTAGCAAAGCCCTTACTTTGGAAAAAGTGGCTCTATACTTGGCCCTGCAGCGGTCATGAGCCAGTCTGGAAGGGGATGTCTTGGGTTAAGCCGGTCCTCGTGGAAACCTGACAGAGGGTTCTCATCAGATGGAGAAGTGTCTTGGCAATAAAACCAAGTTTGGTTCTAGTCCTTGGGATGACTAGGAAGTGTGGCTGTAGGAAAAACTGCATCTCTTCGACGTTTGATGGAGATTCTGCCAAGTTCTAGGTTGGGTCCATCTGTGAACTCGTTCTGGCGGTTCAAATAGAAATACTCTCGGAAGAGTTCAACGTTGGGTTCTTCTTGAAGGTATACTTTGCAAAAAACATGGGAGTTGAAGATATTAGACACGGAATTGGGTCCGATGTCCTGAGGATGGAGCTGAAAGAAATGTAGTACATCACGGAAGAACTTTGACCCAGGCAGGGAGAAGCCCCGGTTTATATGATCAGCAAATATTATGACCTCATTATCCTTGGGTTGAGGTCTGAGTTCACCCGGCTCTGGAACCCGCCAGTGGATGGTCTCTTTGGCAGCCGTGATGCTAGTCTCAACATACTCCGTAAGCATTTGCTCCGTCACAACGGAGGGAACCCAGTTGCAGGTAGTGACAGTCTTAGTCATATTTGGCCTAAAAAGAAAATAACAACGAATGATAAACCGCCCAATTATGATGATGGATTGTTATGGAGAGTTAAAAGCATTGTAAGCCGGCGAGGTGTGGCCGGATCTTGGTAACGTTGATGAGTGTTGGCGGTTTAAAAGGATTCGGATTTAAGCCGACGCGTATCTGGCGGGTTACGGATTGATACATAAACCGCCATGGAGGGCTAATGGTATCCGACGGGCCTATGAGTAAAATTTTGCTAAGTGCTGAACAAACAAGTTTTACAGATCAGTTCTATTACTTTGGATCTACATCAGTTCAAAAAAGGAAAATTTAAACCTAAAGTTGCAGTTGTAGAAGAACTCATGTGCTCGGATGGAATCTTATACATAGAAGGTGTTTCTTACGATTGGCAAGGGATGCTAAACTACTACCGCGCGACCTCAATATCATATTCAGATCAAACTACACGATCTAGAAGAGGAAGATGAGGAACAATGAAGAACACCGATGAACGGAGAAAACCCTAATGCAGATATGTCACACAGGGAGATGAGTACATACTGATGCTGCTGGACAGCAGAGGTGCGCCGCAGTTCTCTGGTCCGGTCAGTTCGATGCAGCGGCCGGAGTTGAGCCGGTTGGTGAAGGTCGATGAAGGCGGAGCTCGAGCTTGCTGAGGCACCACAAGGAGGAAGACAAATACGAAGGGGCAACGGTAAAAAGTGAAAGGAAAGACCCACTGCCCCTATTTATAAGGAAGTGGATAGATAGCATGCGTTGGAATCAAGGAGGCCAAAAAATGATTATGTGGCAATGTGGACGCCTCGATTTTTGGGAGGTCCATTAAGATAAAAGACCTTTTAAGATATCCCGAGCTTTGTGCGAAGTTAATGTGCAATGACGTCATGGCGGGTTAACACAATTCTAAAATGTGATGTCATGGCAAGGAATTGATAAGAAAAGATTCTTCTAAGTCAAGTGATGAAGATCAATTTGAATAAGTTCAAATCAACCAGGGGCCTAATGTTGGGGTATAACTATTGGGTATGACCCGCCCAGGAGGGGTCGGGTCATGACGCTAGTAACTTAAAGATGAAGAGGCATGTTAAGGTCCAAAAGAGTTGAAGATGGCGGTTCATGAAGCAAGCCCGTTGGAGGCCCAAGAACCAGAGGCGGCTAGAGGCTCAGAGGGATGAGCCGGCATATGTTTAACTTTTATTGTAAGGCAAGTTTAGTTAGAAACCGAGTCGGTCACGCTTGTGTGAGTCGGTCGGGACTCTGTAAGCCACCGGGTATCCACCTGTATATAAAGGGGTGACCGACGGCGGGTTAACTCAAGAAACAATTGATCGAGGACTAGGTCAAGCGTATGCGCTCCCTGGTAATCGAAACACAAGCAATACAACCGAAAGCAGGAGTAGGCTTTTACCTTGTTGAGAGGGGCCAAAGGTAAAACTCTCTATGTCCTTTGTCCCGTTCAACCCCTTTAAGCTAACCTAGCTGCGATGGCTCCACACCTAATTCCTTTTGCTAGGGCATCTGCCGTGTTAAATCCACGACATCCGGTGATCCAATCCTACCTAAGAAAGCGGTAGAGGCCATGTACGACGATCTAAGGAGACTTCATGACGATGTGCTGTAGAGAGAGAAAAGCCTGATCGCCTCGGAAAATCCAGGATACCCACTCTACGTGGCTAACATGCCATGGCAAAGGTTGTACGTTGACACATTCCCTGCGGAGAAGTTCTTCGGTCGATTCAATTACATCTTCAACATGTTTCACTTGACAAAGCTGGATTTTACGTTTGTCCGCCCTTTTGCCTTATACGTGAACTACATCATCGGGATTGAGCAGATACCTCATATCTATGTCGCTGACCCGTACTTCATGCACGAGGCCTTCTTGGCAGTCTGCCAAGACCACCGTGAATACGCGAGGGACTACATCATCGATTTCATGGTCGCCAATAAGGACAAGGAGACGATTCTTGTGCCTTATCATCCCATGTAAGTCATCCGCGCGGATATCCTTCCTTCGATTTCAATCATTCATTTGCACGGTGGAGGCTAATTTGAGGTGTACTTATTTTGCGCAGCGGCGGGCGCGCCGTCCTCATCATCCTTTACCCCCGATTCTCCCACACTCTTTACTTGGACTCATCGAAGAACATGACCAAAAAGGATTGTACCCATATCAAGTCTGTTCTCGACGGTGCTATCTTTATGTACGGCGTACGGGGTGGAGAGATCAAGACTAAGAAGACAAAGAACCGCAGGTCCGCGTTCGGCATAAGACCGACTTCTGCTGCATCCAGCAACCGAGTGGTACTCTTAGTGATGGATTCTATGTCCTTCACCACATGCTGGAGTACAGATGGGATCAGCAGAACATTCGCAAGTCACCTACATCCGGCGATGCCCATATTCTGCAATGGGCAAAGAACTTAGGAGATATCAAGGATCATCGACTTCGAGCTGAGTTCTATCACATCCAGCGTGAACTTGCCCAAATCATTATGAAGGAGGTCGTCAAAAAAACAGGGATGTTCTACAAAGAAGGGCAAATGTCGCGGGAAGATGTCCGAACACGCCTATCGGCTCAGCATCTTGACATGAAGCCTTTCACTAAGCTCGGGGGACTATCTCCCTGACTTGGATGGATGGCACGACATGTTGGAGTGATTGACGATATATGACAATGTGTCCGTTTAGTCCATACTTTCTCTATGATGAAACTTTGAGTTATACACGATGAAACTTTATTTGTGATGTAATTAAACCGTCCTCCTCAACTAGCGAAGATCACTCTAGTTAGGGCATTTTGGATACAATGAACTTTGTTATTTATGCTTGTGATATGTTGCTTCTATTTTTGCCAAGTCTGTCTCTTTTTGTTGCTCAACTATATATATTGCATATCCTCGACTCATATGCAAGTGCATAGATCATCGATGGCGAAGAAGTGCTACGCCAGGAGTATACGATGAGTGGTCGGAGTGTCATGCCATGGTGTATCGATTTCCGAGCGATAGCCACTAGTTAGTTTAGGTTCACGCTAGTGCGAGAGAGGGATACGAACCGACGCCTCAAGAAGTACTACATTATGTATGATGAGACATGTCATGTAACTTGTATAGCTATATCGTGATTACGATGTGACGACATGATTTGTGTTGGATGATATGATGAGACTATTATGTGTATGACATGATGAGCATATTGCATGTTTATGATATGATTATAATACTATATAAAACCTATACAAAAACATCGCAAATACGCAGCAAAAAATATATATGAGAAAATATAGTAGTAGCGCTCTTTACCCCTGGACAGGAAAAAGCTACTGCTAAAGCATTTAGTAGTAGCGCTGGTTGGGAACGCATTGCCGCTAAGTAGGTATAGCAGTAGCACATGTTAAACAATGCTACTGCTAAACGTTAGCTGTAACACCGTATCAGTAGCGCGGTACCCTGCGCTACTGATAGCTCTTAGACCCGCGCTACTGCTAGGCATTTCCCTGGTAGTGGAATGTCACTAAACACCATTATTGTTAGTTCAAAATCTGTTTACTATATCATAATAACCAAAATACCCGTGGACCAACATGTTAGCTCTTCCTCTATCTCACTATGATAAAGCTTAGGTCTCACTCGATTCCCAACCGCGCTCTTATTTTTCTCTAAAGTTATTTGTTTGCTTACTCCTGACAAGTGAGGCCCACACTTATCATTGTGAGACAGAGAGAGCTGACATGTAGGTCCAGAGATATTTTGGTCATACAACATGGTCAATGGGTTTGACCTGCTCCCCTAAAAAAACGGGTCTGACCTTCCAGTGTCAGTGTCTAATTGGATTTTGAGTAAACATCTAATGAAGTGATGGCATTTCTTAGCTACATAATGGCACTTTTGAGCAAACGTCTTGATATTTTTTGACTAGTTACTACTAAATGTGCACATGCAATGCACGTGTAATCTTAATCTGGCTTCAAGATATACCTAAGTCTTAATCTGCGTGCGTTGGTAATGACGCTTAATAACTGTTGAATGTGTGCACACAAGGCTGCTTTTGGTTTAGTTTTACGAAGCCTGATTTGGGTTAAGTTTTTAGTGCATACAGGCTGCTTTTCTGTTGAGTGAAACATGAATCAATCTTCTCCAGAAGAAATGAAGAAAGCGGAGATGAAAGACCTCTGGCCCGGCGGCTACGTGTTTGACATCGGCGTGTCCCCTGATGGCGGCGCTGACGACCTAGGTCCAATGGATAGGTACGGGCAGGTGGTCCAGGCAGTGTCCATGATGGTCCAACGACCCGATGCCAACGGACGGCCATGCGGCGTCCCTGGCAGGTCCGGTCGGCCAGGCGGTCCAGGCAGCGTCCCCGACAGCCGGCGTCCTTGAAGTTGCGATGTTGTCGCTACAGCCAAGGCCACACAAAGGCGATGGGTAGAGGCGGCACAGAGATGTGAGAGGCGGTGTCCTTGAAGGTGATGCGGGTTGAGACGATGGGGGCGGCGTGCGTCGCTGAAGCGAGATGATGGGGCGGCGCTGGGGCGGTTCGCTGAGGCAGTTTCCTTTCATGTAAAAGGGTACTAAGGAAGGGGATCACACAATGGTTCCCTGTGTCAGTTTCCTTTCATGTGAAAGGGTACGTAAGGAAGGGGATCGCACGACGCTTTGTTGTGGAAGTTTCCTCTCGTGTGAAAGGGTATGTAAGGAAGGTGATCGGGGAGAGAAAGGATTAATTAGCACTAAACGCGTTTAGTACTAAACGTGTTTAGTTGCTCACCACTAGGACAATAAGGACTGCCAATGGATGATCGAGATCGGTTGGATCTGCCCCAGTGGGTCTTTTTATATTGGTATAGATATAGATATAGATATAAATATATATAAACAAAACTGACTAGCAGAACAGCATAAATAATACGAAAAAACTAACGCCCACACGTGTGGCATCTTGCACATCGCCCACACGACTTCATTGTCACTCATTTTGCCACGTATGAATAGATGACATCAGCAGGAATCTTTTGGGTTTTTGGCTTAAAATATTTTATCTCCTAATTAAGAAATCAAATTAAAATCTGTTTTCACCATTAAATCTGTCTCGACAAGATCTTCAAAACTAGTTCAACGATTTTTTTGCCCAAAAATTGCCATGATGTTTACACTGTATTTCCCATAGTGCTTAAACTAAAGTTGCCATGTGGCAATTTAGTTTGTAGAGCATGACAATTTTAGTTTTTTGATGATGGCAATTCCAGTACTTTGATCATGAAAATTACTTTTTGTATGAACCATGGCAATTTTAAGTGCATGTATCATGACAATTTGAGTTTATGGTTCATGGCAAGTCTAGTTTCTTAATTCAATATTTTATAATATGTCAAAATTACTTTTAACTAGAGAAGAAAATAACTGAAACATATCATGGCAACTTCAGTGTAAACATCGTGCCAATTCATGTGCGCTAGACATGACAACTTTTAACCAAAAACAAAAATTCGTCGAAATATATTGGTATGAGATCTAGTTCGAAGATCTCGTCGCGAGAGATTTAATGGTGAAAACGGATCTTCAATCGGATTTTTCATTTAAGAGATAAAACATTTTAAAAACTAAAAATCCAAAAAGATTCCCACTTGCATGCATGTGGTGACGTGACGCAGTCTGTGTGTTATAGGGCGTGTGAGTGGGTTAGGCTTCCACTACACGTGTAGGCGTTAGCGTTGACTGAAGCGCGCAGCCACTAAGGCCCTGTTTGGATTACTGTTTCACTTTTGATACACTTATAAAAAATACTACACACCTGCGCCCGTCGTTTCAATTCGGGCTGGAATTTGTACAGCGGCCAGTAGCTTACTGGTGTAAGTTATACCCCTCCGTATCTTTACCTAATAATGAAGCAAATTGGGTTTCTTTCGCTCATCATGGCATTTTTTTTAAAAATCCCTCTATTTCAGAGAATTCAACCCGCAGTCCCGTTTTAAGTTAAAACGAAGCGTTATTTTCGTATTTTACACAAAAGTCCCTGTCTTTTTTTGAAATCAACCCGCCGTCCGGATTTAAGTCACACCCGAACCGTTATTTTATGTTTTTCGAACCCCCCCCGATGTTTTAGGTAATTCATCCGCGGATCATATTTAAGTCAAACAAATGCTTTTTAAAATCATCCATATCTTTTAAACCGTAACTCCGATTTAAACATGTTATATATGAAATTTGATTAGAAAAATATATAGAATATGGATATGAGATTATTTTACCTGTTAAGTATTTTTAAATATTATTTTGGAATATATTTTCAAACCAAATGATTTTCTAAATTATATGTATCTTTTAAACCGTAACTTCGATTTTAACATATTATATATGAAATTTTATTAGAAAAATGTGTGGAATCTAAATATGATGTTAATTTTACCTGTTAAATATTTTTAAAATATTGTTATGGAAGCAAACTTATAATTTATAGCGCAAGATTCGTTTTTTCATACCGGCGGCGATCCGGATTACAAATAAATACCCCACTATAACCATATATGGAAAAGAAAACATCGATAACTACACGTGCATGCCTCTGAAAATGTCGCAAGGAAAAACAACAGATTTCTCATCGCGCGCGCGCGCGAGAGAGAGAGAGAGAGAGAGAGAGAGAGAGAGAGATGAGAGACAGAGAGGAAGAGGGAGGAGAAAGACGCCTTAGGATTAACCATATTCAACACACGCTTTTTGTTGTTTTGTGTGAACACCGAGGCCATCGTCGGCGAGGGTGAGTAGGAGGATAAGCGGCAACACAAATATGATGCCTCGCAAAAATAAAAGAGATGAACCTATTGTGGTCTTGAGTGATGGTTGTTGAGTTAAGAGTGTGTGTTATGTTTTCTCTCCCGTTGCAACGCACGGGCTCTTTTGCTAGTTGAAATACAACACGGCCTGAGTGGTGACGCGTGCGATCCTGGGCACCCGTCAGCACCTCACTTGGCACCTCCGTCCCTCTCCTTGTGCACTGTTCGATTCCGTCCCACAAAAGTCTCTCGCCTCCCTCAATCCCCTTCGCCCCGCGTCGCCGAAACCCCCGCCTCCTCATCCTCCTCACGCCTCCAAGCCAAGCCAAGGCCGTCGGTCTTCGCCGCCTCCTCCGACGGCCCCCTCCTCTGCCCGTTCCTCACGCCCTTGAAGCGCCGGCCTGATGCGATTCCGTCCCTCGCTGTAATCAAGCCCTAGCCCGCTTCGATTATCGGCTCTCCGTGGGCAATCGAGAATTCCGCCGGCTATTCCTTCTCCAATAACCTACCCAAGGTATCCCGAGCTAATGCTACTCCTACTACCCGTCTGTTTCCACCAAAAATAATTCGGGGGTTGAGCTCAATCATCGGATTGGACGACATTTCTCCACTGATACGATCGATCCTCTCTCGCACGGCCTGATTTGCCTCCGTTGGTAGGTATCGTTTCCAGGAGCCCTGTCCCCAGAGTAGCCAAGAGGCCGGCGTCGGGGGCCGATTTGCTGCTACTTTTGAGGAGTTGGTACCCTGTCGGTGGCCCGTCGGCTGCAGGGTCTTGGTTCGTGGAGTTCTTTCAGGGCTTTTCTTGGGGGGTCATGGGAGCTTTCTGCTCGTGTTTGCAAGCCGATTACTCCGACCACCATGGCAACCAGACTTCTGGTGCGTTTAGGAACTGCATGTGCCTCAGGTGTTTTACCCAGCAGCTGATCAACGCTGTAAGTCTCGTCCCCGTTGCTTGGTGTGATAAAGATTAGTTTGTATGGCTGACTTCTAATTTTGGTCCTAGAAGATCACAATCTTTTAACGTCCAAGTACACATCCTTCTGTTTTCTGTTAAGCACAATCCGATGTGCAGAAGTAATTAAGCATCTGTATTGGATATCATTATACTGATTTCGATGGTAACAATGTGCTCTTCTGTCGGATTACATGGAGTCTCGGGCAAGATTTATCTCATTGTACGAGCACAAGAAAGAACAAATCAACAAGTATCTAGTTCACTACTGTCGCCTTGTTTATACACAACCTTTAGTTCTCTAGTAACTAGCCTTTTGCGGTGAACACCTGGTGTGAATGATAGCTGATAGAAACCAAAAACATGACACAACAATTGCAAATTGTTTCTTGTTCCACTCACCTGCTGAATTTTCTGTCTGTTGTAATAAGTTAATTACTTTAACATGAATTGAGATTATACAGGTACGAAACCATTACATTTGTATCTCCTTTTTTCAGTACACTGTTTTATTCCGAGTTGGAACGGTCCACTCTGTTTCTCAAGCTATAGAAGCCACCCCGCTTGATTCATCTGAAAGTTCATTCGATACATATCGTTCACCTCCAAGACCACTGCCATATGATGATCCTAGATTCTCCCCTCCTCTGCGCGACTGGTTTGCATCAAGGCATGATCCTTCAAGCCATTCACCAGAGGAATCAGAACCACTCAGACCAAATTATGATGAGGAAATGGAAACGATGAGTTCAGTCGACAAGCCAAGTAAAACAAACTATGACACAAAAATGAAAAGAAGCAGCTCTGCTTATGGAGATAAGTTGTCCCGAAAGGAATCTGGAAATTATTTCACCTACTTCTCTCCATCTACTGAAGATGAAGATGTCTGCCCAACATGTCTTGAAGGTAATGCTCACTAACTTTCAGTATGTTAGTCCAGGAAGATGTTGAGTGAGTTTTGTACAGCGCATTTGTTTCATAGAGTTAGCAAGACTTGAAGTAGAGCAGTCTAGAAACAATAAGCATTAGTTATGTTATATTGCATGACCGAATATGATTCATCTTTTTGAACTTCTGTGGCACTAATTTAATTTCTTGGGTAACCCAATCATTCTATACATATTCCGTTGTTTTAGAACACCGTGGATGTTAAATAAAATTTTCAAATGTGTCATAAATTTATGTTTATGCTGGTTAATTGAAATAAACTCCCAAATCAGATAACCTGATAGACCATTACCTATCTAAATTGCAGATTATACTTCGGAGAATCCTAGGATAGTAATGCAGTGCTCACATCACTTCCACCTTGGCTGTATCTATGAGTGGATGGAAAGAAGTGAGGCATGCCCTGTTTGTGGAAAGGTAACTTGGTTTTAGCTCTTTGTCCCAATGATCTATCATTACTATTTCCATATGCTGTTACACTTTGTTCTACTATGAGGTCAGTAGTCCATATCTACTTTGGAACAGTGTTGACATTACAGGACATGCCTTTGCATTTTACTTATTTTAGGTGTTGTATTTCCGTGTTTTAATTGGGGAGGACTCTAATTACTTTATACAATGATTGTGATGGAGCATCTGGTTATTCGTTGAAGTTTGTTCAACAGGGTGTAACTTGATTTCTTAGTACCATTGTGGTGGGGTGTTGCACTTTATCCTTCTACGAGATTCAGTAGTCCAAGTTTACTTTGGAACGGGTGTGGGCATTGCAGGAAGTGTGTATTACTTCCTTTAGGTGATGTATTATGTGTTTAAATAGGGCCAACTTTTAATTGCATTATGCACCATTTCTACTAGTTTGTTACTTTACTTTATTTTCCCTAAATTCATGATATGAAACTACAGTTACATGATTAACCTACTATATTCATGTAGTGTTCAGATCACCATTCACCGCAAACATGTAGTTAAGGTTGAAAGGACATTAGGCTTAAACTGTCCTGATTGCAGGTTCCACACGTGGAACCTGAAAGCAGCTGTATCGCCACAACACTAATTTTAGGAAGTGCCATATCATAAATATGGGTAAAGCTTTGAGCTTATTCCTCGCTCATATTAGATAGGTTGTTAATAGTTCTCATGCATCGGAATACCCAAAAATATGGCGGCTAATAGTCTGGGATTTCTCAGTTTGTTAACCTCCTCATAACCCAAGGCATGGTGCGTGTGTGGCAGCTTACTGCGGGCCTGGTTTATACTTGCATAATTATACAGGGACTATTAAGCCTCTTCGGCTAGGATGATCGGTATTTTTCCTGGGAAGGGAAATTTAACATCTACATGGACAGATACAGAAAGCAAGGAGTGTTGTTTGGGGCTGAATAATTTCTACCTAATTCTGATGTTAAGTCTTGAAAATTTTAGAACTAACATTCGACAATTGCATTTGTTGTTCAGCAAGCTGGTTTTGCTGATTGATTTGATGCAGTCAAAAACTCTGATAGATGTATATTGCTGTCATCGCAATCTATTTCACTGTATGTTTTCCTTGTATCGACTCTTAACTGATTTCTTCTCCATCGTGATCCTGTGCAGAAAATGGAGTTCAACGAGACGACTTAGACCTCAGACTGGAGTAAGTTTAACATCTCATATGGGAACCTGAAAATATAGGTACCTAGTCCTGCAAATACTCTGTAAATACACCTTTGTAAGTATTGAATCAGCAGGGTGCTATATTTAGTATACTGGAATTCTGGATATGTTGGAACGGTGCATATAAACATTTGTTTCTTTTATTTTTCTTCCAAATGGCCGGCAGGGGAAACTTGTTCCCCTTGGTTTGTGCCGCAGCGCTGTTGCGAATGTTTTGATTCTCAAGTGATAGTCACTGGGAGGCTGTAAGTTGATGATATTTGTTAATATAATAATCATATGAATCCCATGGTTCTCTGGAAATCTCTTGTTTCTTGCTATAGTGTTAGCTCCATGTCTGCTAATCGTGCCGGAGATAACCGTCCAGGAGATTATTTCAGACCTATGTCACATCTTTACAACACTCTAAACCTCCTACGGGCATGGACCCTCAAATCGCATCTGTTCGGACCATGCTCGCGTCCGACAACCTTCGCCACCCAAAGCCCTCTCCTTCGCCCGCACACTTTCGTGTATGAAGCGGTCAGCGCAACATTCATGCAGGCCCAGAGCGGATGCGATCTCTTATTGCAGTTGGCATTGAAGCAGCGTGCCGGTGCATAGTCATGCCGGCCCAAAGTGGATGCGACCTCTTTGGATCCGGCATTGACGCGGCGTGCCAGTTGATAGCACTGCCCACGCTGCTTTTCGGTGCACGTGTCGTCTCTCCATGTTCATTAAACATGTGTGATTGGTGAGGAACCTACTCCGCCCCTGCATATGACCGTCACCCGTTCGTTCGTCTGTCAACCACCATTAACCACTCAATCGCATGTCATGTTATTTGCCTGCTATTTAAAAGCCAGGTCCGACAATAGCCGCATCTAAGCTCCTCCATTCCCTATCTCCTCTCGTCACCGTACCCGCCATGGCCTCGAGCTCCAAAGCCTTGTGGGAGAGCCCGTCGACCGAACATAGGAGATTACCGGTATTGCCATCAGTTAGTAGTTCGGCAGATGGAGGAGCTTTGTGGGAGAGCCCGTCGACCGAACATAAGGAGATTACCGGTGTTGCCATCAGTTAGTAGTTCGGCAGATGGACGAGCTCTCCAAAGGTGAGCGGCGCGAACGAGCCAATGAAAGAGGCAGCCGTCGACGAGTCGGTGCCACCGTGCTCGCTGGCATCTTCCGGCATCACCATGGGCGAGGCGTGAGCTCACTACACAGACATGGTGTCGGAAGAGCGGCAGGCTGTGTTCCGACATGCGGCCGCGTTCTGACATGCACAGGCCGACTAGACGTACAACCTCCGCCTCCTCGACGAGCACAGGCCCCCGGACGAGCAACTTACCGCTGGTATGGGCATCATGGCACATGCGGACATGGACGAGCAAGAGGTGCTGCTCCTATCCTACCGCGTCATCTGTGACATCCGCCACGAGCGACGGCGGAACCGCCTCCTGCAGGCGGAGAAAGAAGCCGCCTTCACAGAGATCGATGAGGCGGTAGATGAGTTTTACTAGGGCACCGAAGACGTCGCCCGCGCCCCGACGTCATGACGACAATGTCGGCACGTGCGCGGGCACCGCGGCAGCGAGGAAGAGTAGAGCATGGGAAGGCGCCGGTGCTTGGGTCCCACGAAGGCCACCACTCCACTCCTCCTGGCAGGCAAGCGGTTAATCGACCACCGATGATGAGCCTGCCTAGCTGAGCTTCAACGGGCTTTAGGCCGACAGGGATGCAGTGCTGACCACTTCGGGCGAAAATGTGCAAGGGCGAAGGAGAGGGCTTTGGATGGGCCAGGGTTGTTGGACACGTGTTTGACAGCGGTACGGACACTCTCGAATCTCTTCTCCATCATCTTCTCTTTCCATCAACTCAACAAAACTACCTATTTAAAACCTTACAACCGATGTCAATCATCTTATTATACTTGGTCTTATAGAAGGCAAATGGTAAAGTACATGAAATTTGGCAAGCTCCCACCACACACCAGTGAGAAGTAAACACCACAACGTCTCGAACGCGCCCAATATAACTCCAACACAAATGGGTTTGCCCTAAACTAACCAACAAAGCCGCGTCTCAACCAACACCGGACCACCTCCAAAGAGCAACGACTCCAAGGATCTCTCCTTGCCAATGCTGAGTAAATAGGCAAATTTTTGATTAATCTAATCCATGAAATGATCATGAACATGGTATTGACAGAATTAACGATAACGACATACTAATTACGATATAGATAAGCACATACTATGCGAACAGTAGACAGATCTACACATAATGCTAGTACGTTTAACACAGAAATAAGAAGGGGAGGGATAAACGAGTTATTCCCTCCAGTAGGCCAGTGTAGGATCGAAGAAGGTGAGAGTGTCTAGAGGGGGGGGGGGGTGATTAGACTACTCGACAAGATAAAAATTCCGTCTTTTATCAAGGACAGATTTTGGCAGATTTTGCATAACACACAAGTCAAGTAGCACACTACACATGCAATTCTAGAGTATGGGCAGCGGAAAGTAAATTGCACAAGTAGTAAAGAGAAGTGGAGAAGAGCAAACGCAATTTGGAGACGCGGAGATTTTTCTCGTGGTTCCGATAGGTGGTGCTATCGTACTTCCACGTTGATGGAGACTTCAACCCACGGAGGGTAACGGCTGCGAGAGTCCACGGAGGGCTCCACCCACGAAGGGTCCACGAAGAAGCAACCTTGTCTATTCCATCATGGCCTACGCCCACGGAGGGCTAGCCTTACTCGGGATAGATCTTCACGAAGTAGGCGATCTCCTTGCCCTTACAAACTTCTTGGTTCAACTCCACATCTCGACGGAGGCTCCCAAGTGACACCTAACCAATCTAGGAGGCACCACCCTCCAAAAGGTAATAGATGGTGTTGATGATGATGAACTCCTTGCTCTTGTGCTTCAAATGATAATCTCCCCAACACTCAACTCTCCTCACTGATTTGGCTGTGGTGGAAGAAAGGATTGAGTGGAAAGCAACTTGGGAAGGCTAGAGATCAAGCTTCATATGGTGAGAGTGGAGCAACTTGATCTCAACACAAGGGTAGGTAGTTCTCTTCTCATAAATGTAAGGTAGGAGTGGTAGTTCTTTCTGATGGCTCTCTCTACGAATGAAGAGGGGGTGGAGGGGTATTTATAGCCTCCACACAAAATCCAACCGTTACACACATTTGACCAATCTCGGTGGGGCCGAAGTTGACAACTCGGTGAGACCGAAAGTTCAAATAATGTGAACGTTGGGATTTTCGGTGGGACCGAAAATACAATCTCGGTTTGTCCGATTCGTGCAAAGACAGGAGCTTGCCAATCTCGGTGGGACCGACTTCATCATCTCGGTGACACCGATTTGATGATGAAGATTCTGAAGCTTGGCAACTCAAGTTTCGGTGAGACCGAGTTCGAATCGGAAAATCCGAGATTTCTAGGGTTTGGCTTTATGGCTGAGGTGGTTCATCTCGGTGTGGTGAGTTTGGAATATCGGTGGGACCGAGATTACTTATGAGTGTATATGGCGGTGAGAGTTCTTGATAGTTTAGGAGATGTATCACTATGCACTTTGAGCAACCAGATCATCATCATAACCTCATCCCTTTTAATAGTATTGGCTTTTCTATGGACTCAATGTGATCTTGGATCACTAAACCAAAAATGGAGTCTTGAGCTTTTGCCAATGCTTGCCTTAGCATTTTGAGGGTCCACCTCTTGATCCTTTTGCCATGCCAATGTGATTGAATTTCTGAAACATACTTGATAAAAGCATTAGTCCAACCACAAAGTATGTTGTCATTAATTACCAAAACCACCCAGGAGCAAATGTGCTTTCAGTCTCCCCTTTTGGTAATTGATGGCAACACACAAAACAAGACATCAAAGCTTCTTGAAAGAAAGCAGAATTATCACGAAAGCTTTGACAAACATGTAGTACAGGCTCCCCTACAAGTGTGCAAGATTTTCATAAATTATGGTTTTGGACTACCACAAGCACACAAGAGAAAAGCAAGATGTGCTACATGCAGCTTGGCTATATGCATCGAGAGCAGATGAAAAGAAGTGAGTGATAATGCATATGTGCATGGTGATTTCTTGCAAACAGGTATTCACAAGCAAGTCACCATCATGCACATTCTGCAAAGTGCATATACTTACCTTGAGGTTCCTTGGCATTGTACCTGAAGAGATAAACTTGGGAAAACAAGGTTAGATAACACAAGAGTATTTCTTCAACCAACTGCAAGAACATCAAGAGTACCAAGCCAGGGATGACATGTATAAAGAGTGTCTCATATTGAGCACAAGCTTGAATCAGCAGACATGTCTCCGAAGCTAAAAGATTTTCAATGAACTCTAAGAGATTTTGCTTTCCATAAGATATCAATTGTGAAGGTTCCTCTCCCTTTGAGTTGTCTCAGATCAAGGGGTTTGATGGAAAGAGCAAAATTAAAAGAATGATGCCAAATGTAATATCCAATGTGGAAAACGACAAAGCTTTGATGTGATTCTCTCCCCCTTAAGGTAAGATTGCTCTTCTTCTCCCCCTAAATCTTCTCTTCTCCCCCTAAGTCTTCTCCCCCTTTGACATCAAGTGCCGAGAAGGACAGCAAACTAGGAAGGTCAGGGAAGATGGAAAGAAAGAAGTGGGATCCTTAAGAATCACAACAGGGCAATAAAATCAGTGGAGCTGCAGAAGATGATATCCTGGAAGAAAAATCGGTGACACGAATTAAGATGGATCGGTGGGTCCGAAAGTCGAGGACTTAGGGCAGATCCTTTTCGGTCGAGACCGAAATATTTAAATCGGTGGCCGAGTTTAATTCAAGGAAATCTGAAATAATTCAGCTCACTTTGCAAGGAATGTTTCAAAGGATTTGCAATGAATTTGTGAATGATTTTCAAGGAATTGATCAGAGCCAAAAGGATATTCACAAAGACAGAAGAATAGAAATGAAAAAGATTCCTAGATGAAGTTTTTTTTTGAGAAAACTCAATGAGAGAACATAAGAGAAAATAGAAAGACTCCAAAACATATGTACTTCATCTAGATAGGGGTCGGCGACAAGGTCACCTATGTTTGAGTATTTTGACTTAGGAGTCAAATGAGAACATTTGATCATAGGTCATACTCATCGTTTAAGCTCAAAATGGGGTTGCCATTTCTTGATTAAGCATTTGATGTGATCACATCTTATGAAGCTGCTTGTACTCATAACTTTGAGCAAAGCTCCTTAAAGATGTGAAGAACATACCTTGGGCTTGTTGTTGCTTTGCTCATGTAGGTGAACTTGATGTAGGTGCTCATTGAATGTGTAGTTAGAGCGCCATTTCCACTTGTGTAGTTCATCTTCCTACATGGGTTAGGCAAGCAAGGAAATACTCAAGGATATCCAAGATGACAAGAGTGAAATACTAGATGTATAAGGTGTCAAAAAGGATATGTGGAATTTTGTTCCTTGAACTCAACATCCCAAAGGGCTAGATACTTGGTTAATGACAAGATCACTCATGATTTGAGTGTGTGGTAATCTTGTGGAATGTAGATCATCCAAGTACACGCAAGGAGTTAGATGCAATACAAGGGGCAAATGTGTCCAAGACATATGATCATCATCATAAGAGAAATATCAAGGATTAGTCAAGTAGGTTCATGCCTTGCATGCATCAATGGAGTTCTCACTCCAAGTTTGAAGCATCAATGATGTTCAACTCACTCCTTAAGCGATAAAACACCTTCTCATCAAGAGGTTTTGTAAATATATCAGCGAGTTGTTTGTCAGTTCGAACATGCTTAAGATTGATGTCACCCTTGGCAATGTGATCACGAATGAAATGGTGACGAACTTCAATATGTTTAGATTCGAGAGTGTTGCAGGATTGTGTCCAATCTTAATCGCACTCTCATTGTCACAAAGCAAGGAACATGTCTCACATGTATCCCATAATCCTTAAGCATTTGTGTCATCCATAGCAATTGAGCACAACATGAACCAACAACTATATATTCTGCTTCGGCAGTGGATAATGATACCGAATTTTGTTTCTTGGAGGACCAAGATACAAGGGATCGACCAAGAAATTGACACGTACCCGAAGTTGACTTTCTATCAACCCTGTCACCGGCATAGTCCGAGTCGGAATAGCCAACAAGGTCGAAAGAGGCCCTCTTAGGATACCAAATGCCAAAGTTTGGTGTGTGTATCAAATATCTCACAATCCTTTTAACAGCTTTAAGATGACATTCTTTAGGGGCTGCTTGATATCGAGCACACATGCATACACTCAACATTATGTCAGGACGAGAAGCACAGAGATATAGTAGAGAACCAATCATAGATCGGTAAACCTTTTGATCAACGGGTTCTCCATCTTTTGTCAAGTCATTATGTCCACTTGTAGGCATGGGGTTCTCATACCTTTGCTTTCTTGCATGTTGAACTTCTTGAAGAGATCCTTGGTGTACTTTGTTTGTGAGACAAAGGTACCCTCCTTAGATTGCTTGATTTGCAACCCAAGAAAGAATTTGAGTTCACTCATCATGGACATCTCATACTTCTCCGACATGAGCTTTCCAAACTTCTCGCTAAAATGAGGGTTAGTTGAACCAAAGATAATATCATCAACATATATTTGGCACACAAATAGTTCACCATCAACCCTTTTCGTGAATAGCGTTGAGTCTATTTTCCAATCTCAAATCCTTTTCAAGAAGAAAGCTAGTCAAGCATTTGTACCAAGCTCTAGGAGCTTGTTTAAGACCATAAAGAGCTTTGTGCAACTTGTAAACATGATTAGGCTTTTAGGATTCACAAATCCGGAGGTTGTTTCACAAATACTTCCTCCTTTATTTCACCATTTAGGAAAGCACTTTTGATATCCATTTGATAGAGAGTAATGTCATGGTGATTGGCATAAGCAAGAAGAATGCGAATGGACTCAAGTCTAGCAACGGGGGCATAGGTCTCACCATAGTCCATACCTTCGACTTGTGTGTAACCTTGAGCTCTGAGGCGAGCCTTGTTGCGGATGACTTGTCCATCTTCATCTTGCTTGTTCCGAAACACCCATTTGGTTCCAATGACGTTTTGATCATCCTTGGGCTTCTCTACCAAAGTCCATACATTGTTCCTCTCGAAGTTGTGTAGCTCTTCGTGCATAGCGTTCACCCAATCCGGGTCTTCAAGTGCTTCTTCTACCTTCATAGGTTCAATACTAGAGATAAATGAGTAATGCTCACAAAAGTTAGCTAAGCGAGTTTTAGAGCGAGTAATTCTCCCGGAGTCGATGTCGTTCATCATTTGTTCCACGGGATGATTTTCTTGACTCTTGCTCGGACTCGGGATAGCTTTTGTTGAGGTTGTGGCTGAGCTTCCTCATCATCTTCATCTTCCTCTTCTTCTTCATTGTTGTTGGTGTTGTCTTGAGGCGATGGAGAAGGAGGTTGTGGTGGATCTTCTTGTTGCACTTCCTCATCTTGGTGAGTTCCACTTGTGGAGGCCTCCATGTTGCCTTGAGGTTCATCTTGCCGTGAGGTAGGGGCTCCACATATGTAGATGAGGTACTCTCCTTCACTTCCATGGGACGGATCTTTCCAATAGATAAATCTTGGATGGCTTCCGATGGGTCCTTGTCTCCTACATCAATAGGCATTTGCTCTACTTGCGAGCCATTAGATTCATCAAACTTCACATCTACCGTCTCTTCAACCTTTGGGTGAAATTATTGTGACACGGTAGGTGTGGGAGTTTGACCCATAACCAAGGAAAAAGCCTTCATGAGTTTTAGGAGCAAATTTAGACCGACGATGCTTATCAAGGATATAGCATTTGAAGCAAAGACACGAAAGTATCCCACTTGGGGTTTGTTACGGTGAGGAGCTCGTATGAAGTCTTGCCGAGGAGCTTATGAAGATAAAGCTGTTGATAGCATGACAAGCTGTCTCGACGGCTTCTCCCCAAAATGCTTCGTGTCTTGTATTCATCAAGCATCGTTCTCGCCATCTCTATGAGCGTTCGGTTCTTCCTCTCAACAACTCCATTTTGTTGAGGAGTGTACGTAAGTCGAGAACTCATGTAGAATCCCTTCCTCATCGAGAAAAGAGTCTACATTGGCGTTCTTGAACTCCGTTCCATTGTCACTCCGAACTTTCTTGATCTTCACCTCAAATTGATTTTGGGCCTTTATGGCAAAGGTTTTGAAGATTCTCTGAAACTGTGATTTGTCATCAAGGAAAAATACCCACGTAAATCTGGAATAATCATCAACTATAACTAGACCAAAGGAGTTACCACCAAGGCTTTTGTAAGCATTGGGACCAAGAGATCCATATGAAGAAGCTCAAGCGGTCTCCTTGTGGTCATGATGTTCTTCACGGATAACTTCCACCTACTTGTTTTCTGCCGACAAGCACTACAAAGTCTATCTTTGTCAAAGAGAACATCTTTAACACCAAGAATATGATCACCTTTGATTAGCTTGTCTAGATTACGCATACCAACATGTCCAAGCCTTCTATGCCATAACCAACCTTTAGCGGATTTAGCAATGAAGCAAGTTCTAGGTTGGGCTTTCTTAGTGAAATCAACAATATATAGATCACCTCTACGGATACCGGTAAATGCCATGTTATGATTGTCACGACGAAAGACTTGGCAATCTACTTCGGTGAATAGCACATTGAATCCAAAGTCACTAATCTAGACACGGAAAGTAAATTGTATCCAAGTGATTCTACAAGCATGACATTTTGAATAGAGCTATCATGAGATATGGCCACCTTACCAAGGCCAAGTACCTTACCTTTGGAGTTGTCTCCAAAAGTCACATACTTGCGTGGACCATCGTTCTTTGCAAGCTCTCGAAACATGTCTTCGTCTCCGGTCATGTGATCGGTGCATCCACTATCAAGAATCCACTCTTTTCCACCGGATATGTAGTCTCTCAGATTTGCCATAAGATTGAGACTCTTCATGATCTTGTCTAGCTCGGTGTCCGAATCGGAGTAATCATCATCATGCTCATGCTCATCATCATATTGACCCATAGATTGTTCATCATCACACCTAGGTTAATTTGACAACTACTTGCATTAGTTTTGTCAATGTGACAGTAATCATCGGAATGCAATACAAGAGCATTTCTAATTAGAACATTGATAAGACCGGGATCACCCTTCTTTTCATAAGATCACGAAGCTCAAAGAAGCATTTATCAAAGTTGGGATCATTGAAGCATCATATCAAATTCAATAGTCTTGTATAGAATTTCATCAAGACCTCTCAAAGAGTAGTCCGGATAAAGTTCTTCCAAGAACTTCCACATAGCATAGGCGCACTCAAAGTTTGTAACGAGCTTAAGCAAGTTATCGGGTAACCCTCTAATGATAAGATTTACAGTCCTAAGGTTCTGAAGCAAATCAAGCTCTTCATCCATGGTGGGGTGCAAGGGGTCAAATGGAGGCACATAGGGGTTTTCAACATATTTGCGCAAGTTGTATGTCTTAAAGATAATAAGCATTTCAATCCTCCATGAGTTATAGGACACTCCATTAAGAATAGGCACTCTATGGCTAACACTCCCAAGCGTGAACCGTCCATCTTCCTCCAATGGTGTGTAAACCAAAGCAATGGAGACCAAAGCTCGATACCAATTGTAGGATCGAAGAAGGTGAGAGTGTCTAGAGGGGGTGATTAGACTACTCGACAAGATAAAATTCGTCTTTTATCAAGGACAGATTTTGGCAGATTTTGCATAACACACAAGTCAAGTAGCACACTACACATGCAATTCTAGAGTATGGGCAGCGGAAAGTAAATTGCACAAGTAGTAAAGAGAAGTGGAGAAGAGCAAACGCAATTTGGAGACGCGGAGATTTTTCTCGTGGTTCCGATAGGTGGTGCTATCGTACTTCCACGTTGATGGAGACTTCAACCCACGGAGGGTAGCAACTGCGAGAGTCCATGGAGGCTCCACCCACGAAGGGTCCACGAAGAAGCAACCTTGTCTATTCCATCATGGCCTCACGCCCACGGAGGGCTAGCCTTACTCGGGGTAGATCTTCACGAAGTAGGCGATCTCCTTGCCCTTACAAACTTCTTGGTTCAACTCCACATCTTGACGGAGGCTCCCAAGCGACACCTAACCAATCTAGGAGGCACCACCCTCCAAAAGGTAATAGATGGTGTTGATGATGATGAACTCCTTGCTCTTGTGCTTCAAATGATAATCTCCCCAACACTCAACTCTCCTCACCGATTTGGCTGTGGTGGAAGAAAGGATTGAGTGGAAAGCAACTTGGGAAGGCTAGAGATCAAGCTTCATATGGTGGGAGTGTAGCAACTTGATCTCAACACAAGGGTAGGTAGTTCTCTTCTCGAAATGTAAGGTAGGAGTGGTAGTTCTTTCGATGGCTCTCTCTACGAATGAAGAGGGGTGGAGGGTATTTATAGCCTCCACACAAAATCCAACCGTTACACACATTTGACCAATCTCGGTGGGACCGAAGTTGACAACTCGGTGAGACCGAAAGTTCAAATAATGTGAACGTTGGGATTTTCGGTGGGACCGAAAATACAATCTCGGTTTGTCCGATTCGTGCAAAGACAGGAGCTTGCCAATCTCGGTGGGACCGACTTCATCATCTCGGTGACACCGATTTGATGTGAAGGATTCTGAAGCTTGGCAACTCAAGTTTCGGTGAGACCGAGTTCGAATCGGAAAATCCGAGATTTCTAGGGTTTGGCTTTATGGCTGAGGTGGTTCATCTCGGTGTGGTGAGTTGGGAATATCGGTGGGACCGAGATTACTTATGAGTGTATATGGCGGTGAGAGTTGCCGATAGTTTAGGAGATGTATCACTAAGCACTTTGAGCAACGGATCATCATCATAACCTCATCCCTTTTAATAGTATTGGCTTTCCTATGGACTCAATGTGATCTTGGATCACTAAACCAAAAATGGAGTCTTGAGCTTTTGCCAATGCTTGCCTTAGCATTTTGAGGGTCCACCTCTTGATCCTTTTGCCATGCCAATGTGATTGAATTTCCTGAAACATACTTGATAAAAGCATTAGTCCAACCACAAAGTATGTTGTCATTAATTACCAAAACCACCCAGGGAGCAAATGTGCTTTCAGCCAGGTAGAAGCCGCTGCGGTAGCAGTAGCAGTAGCGGCGTCCTTGGCGGCCTTCTTGTCGGCTTGAAGTTTCTCGGCAGCAGCAATCTCGGCGTCGTTGGACGTGATGACAGTGAATACGGCGCGAACGATGTAGAGGAAGCAGACAAACGGTGGCGAGCAGTCGCGTAGGAGACGCTCCGCAAAACCTAATCGCCCCTCTCCAAAGATCTGGAGAGGCGGGGTTTCGGAGACCTGCTCTCCCATTGATCGTGTATGTGGTGGGCACGTTGGGATCAAATGACGGCGACAGCAACAATGGAACGATAGTGGGCGTGGAGGCAGAGATGTGATCTATTTTACGTGGTGGCTAGGGTTAGCCGACGCCTCACATATATAGGCGCATCCGGGTGGAGAGACGTGGGTTGGACCCACGTCCGAGTCGGCAACAACCCATGATCTAATGTCTCAGATAGTGGTCCACCTGTCAAAGACTCTCCGTTCCTGATCGACAAAAATAAGCACACAGGTGTGAGCTTGGCTCGTATCATCCCCGCAACACACGACCCGTCATGACAATTGGCATGGCGAGGCGGGCGGCGAAGGAGGAGCGCGGGAGAACCACTTCTTTTCTAAAGATCCAATAGCATGTGGAAGAGAATCCCTTCTAAGGAGGTCCAGCTCCTCTCCAATTAGCGGTATAAGACTAAACTTCCCACCACATCCATTGCCGTTTAACCCACACAGGCCCTTAGAGATTTTCTGACTTTTAGATGGGCCCTAGACCCACCCTAATATTTCAACAATCCCCCACCAGATCTCAAGGGCCCATACTGTTCATTGTTCCAAACACTGTTTTGATATACCAATATTTCAGTGGAGACCTATTAATAAGGTTGAGCTCCACCTAGAGCTCGTAACTACACTCGTTCCCAACTGAATAATGGACTGTACCTTGAATTGTCAGTTTGACGTAAAGAAGTTTCACCACATGTCTTACTAGTCTAGATTGTCGCTGGCTGACCCCTCGAGTGGAGCATATTAGTCACACTCCTGGCATATTCATGAGCTTGCTAGAGATCACCCCCATTTCTCATAGATTGTGACCACACTACAAAAGAAAAGACACATCCGTGACTTTTTGGGCCGAACGAATTTTTTTTCTGTCATACATATGACACTTCTATGACGATAATTGTGACAAAATCCGGTACCATCATAGATGTGGTGGGCTCATACTTCTATGACAAAAAATGATGACAGAAAATGGGCTTTTCGTCCTGGGCGGGCTGGAGAAGCAGCTGCATGACATTCTTTGGGCCGTCCATGACGGAAAAACCGTGGTAGAAGCGAGGGGGAGGAAAATTTTAGGGAGTTGCCGGTTACGGTGGGAGGTCGGGGGCCGAGCGATGCGCGTTTCTCTCGTACACGTACGCGCGTGTGTGCGAGGCGTTGGCTCTAACTGAACCCGAAGCGAGGCATTGGGCTCTAATGAACCCGGCGACAGCCTTTGCAGTTACGCGTTCATCGAACCCGAGCGATCGATCGATGGCTGTTAATCGAACCCGATTGAGCGATTCGCCGCTCTCGCTGCTAATTGAAGCCGATCGATCTTGCCCTGGGATGAGCAGGTGGCGTTGCGGCGGGGGGTTGGATGAGCGATGGCGGTGGCGTTGCCTCTGGATGAACAGGACCCGTGGTGTGGTGGAGGGCTGGATGAGCGATGAAGCGGTGGAGGGGTGCCCGTGGAGGGGTGGTTGAACAGGACCCCGTGGTGTGGAGGGCTGGATGAAGAGTAGACGGTGGAGGGGTGGTTGAACAGTAGCCGGTGGAGTAGCGCGCGGTGGAGGCTGGATGAACAGGAGCCCGTGGAGGCTGGAGGAGGTCGACGGTAGCCCGTGGAGGCTGGAGGAGGTCGACGGTGGAGATGAACAGCATCCCGTGGAGTCCCGTTTTGCGGTACGCCATACCCCTCCCAATGAACAGGACCCCCGATTCGACCGTAGGAGGTCCGTTTCGTCCGTTTTGCGGTACGCCACAACGCCCCCGATCAATAGGACCCCTGTTTCGACCGTAGGAGGTCTATTTCGTCCGTTTTGCGGTACGCCACACCCCCCCGATCAACAGGACCCCGTTTCAACCGTAGGAGGTCCGTTTCCTCCGTTCTGCGGTACGCCAGGCCTCGTTTCCATCGCCTATTCCGTCCAAGCCGGTTGGCTCGCACGCGTTCCGTTGCCTCCCGATGAACACGATGCATTCCGTTGCCTCCCGATGAACACGACGCATTCCGTTGCCTCCCCATAAACACGACGCATTCCGTTGCCTTCCCATGAACACGATGCATTCTGTTGCCTCCCCATGAACATGACGACGACGCTGTTTCTCCGTTCCGACCCAGCCATCTACGTATGCGTGAGTAGGCGTTCGAGACCCTGCCCGTATGTACGCACGTGTACATGCTACGTGCACGCCTCTACTACGACACGTGCGCGCCTCTACATCCACCAGTATATATGTACATACACGTTCGCGACCAGAATGACAACACTACGTACGCTTCGACCAGATGGGTCCCGACTGTCAGGCACTTCCTTGCCTGCGAAGATGTAGCTGGTGGGTCCCAGCAGTCAGGGGGGCGAATCGTTTTTTTTGCCCGGACGCACTTCCTTGCATGCGAAGATGTAGCTGGTGGGTCCCAGCAGTCAGGGGAAACGTTTTTCGCGAAATACGGTGGCACGTCCGGTGGGTCCCCACTATCAGGTGGAGGAATAATTATTTTCCGCGTAATAAGGAGGCACTTCCTTGCTGCGGCTGTGGACCCAGCTGTTAGCCTCTCCACGTACAGTCCACGTCCGATGGAAGTCGTTCCTTGACCACGTTGACCACACCGCGCCGAGAGCACCAGGGCGGTGGACGACGGCAAGGCCTAGGAAGGGGACAACGTGGAGCTGGGAAAAGACGCGATGGAAGCCCAGCGGAGAGGAGTACGAGGTTCCTTGGTTGGCTGCGGTGTGAGGCTGCCGTCGCCGCAGGGCCTTGCCAGCGGTGGGAATAGTAGGGGGCGGTGAGGCCTCCGCGGCAACACATCCGGCCACGGGAGGCAGGAGCATGCGGCACGACTGCCGTTGCTTTGGGCGGCTGGAGCAAGAAGATCAGAGGTTGAAGAAGCACTACGGCCGTTGGATGGACATCGTACGGTCACTTGAGCTAGAATCGTTTATATGGACTAAGTTGACAAAGCCCTCCGTCCCCGTCAACTTAGTAGGCCCACAAGTCAACCTGCCACTATACTGGGTCCCGGCTAACAGGGGGAGTATTCATTTTTTTGTGCGTAATAAGGAGACACTTCCTTGCGTGCGAAGATATAGCTGGTGGGTCCGAGCTGTCAGCGGCGGTAATGTTTTTTTCGCGAAATCTGAGAGGCCCTTTATTTGAGTCCACGATGTCAGGTGGAGGAATCATTATTTTGCGCGTAATAAGGAGGCATTTCCTTGTGTGCGGCCGTGGACCCAGTTGTCGGCCTCTCCACGTACAGTCCACTTCACATGCATGTCGGTTGTTGACCACGTTGACCAGGCCGCGCCAAGAGCACAAGGATGGTGGATGACGGCGAGGCCGAGGAAGGGAACGACACGGAGGCAGGAAAGACTCGGCAGTTGTTTCCCACGCGGAGAGGAGTACGACTGTATGAGGGTTTACTGGTTCGTCTACCGTCGCCGGAGAATAACAGCAGGTGTGGGTGAGTAGAGGGATGGCTAGGCCAGCGATGGGAGTACGGTGGGGTGGTGAGGCATGCGCGGCAGCAGAGTCGACCGCGGGGAGGAGGGAGCAGGCAGTCCCGCCGGTGCTTGTTTGAGCGGCTGGAGCAGGAAGAGCAGAGATTGAAGAAGCACGACGGCCATTTGATGGCCATCCAACAACCACTGCTTGTGCGTCAACCTTTTTTTAGGAAAGCCTCAAATCTGTGGAAAACAACATACATCCCATCTGCCATTATTTCTAATAATTTACAACCCATTTGCTAATTCTTAAAGCTTTTTTGGAGCCCACATTCTTTTTGTTAGCATTACAGCCCATATTGTGGCCACGGTTAAAAAATTATACGAAATTTTGCATATTTCGGTGCGGTCCGAACTGTTTTTAATCCCGAAATTTCGACTCACATTCAAACTGATTTTAAAAATAAATGTATATCAATATAAAATCCAACTGATTCTCCACGCATAAAAATTAATGTAATTAAAAATCTCGAAATAAAAAAAAGATTTTTGAAACTACTTGCCGGTTTGATGTGTTTTAAAAATGTACATCCCATTTCTCATTACTGATGGGCCATTTTCTCGGCCAGCAGAATGAAAGCTCTCCTCGTCTTGAAAGATTTGCAGCCCAACAGGCCTGACAAAGCAACTTACTTGGCAAATCACAAAAAAACTGGGATGTGGCCGTGGACCCTGTTGTCAGCCTCTCCACGTACAGTACTCTTCTGATGGAATGCCGTTGACCACATTGACCACGCGGCGCTGAGAGCACCAAGGCGGTGGATGACGGCGAGGCCTAGGAAGGGGACGACGCGGAGCCGGGGAAGACGCGGTAGTGGATGCCCACATGGAGAGGAGTACGAGGGTTCACTGGTTCGGCTGCGGTGCGAGGTTGCCGTCGCCGCAGGGCCTGGCTAGCGGTGGGAGTAGTAGGGGGCAATGAGGCCTCAATGGCAGCACAGCTGGCCACTGGAGGCAGGAGCAGGCGGTCTCCCCGGCGCTGGTTCGGGCGGCTGGTGCAAGAAGAGCAGCGATTGAAGAAGCAGCAGGACCGTTCGATTCAAATCCAACGGTTACTGCTGCTAGAATCGTTTGTGGACTAAGTTGACAAGCCCTGCATACGCGTCAACTTAGTAGGCCTGATGTGTTAGCCTCCCAACCGGTGCGCCCCAGATGTCAGTGGGAGGAATCAGTTTTTCGTGTAATAAGGAGGCAGTTGATTGCTGTTGGGGAACGTAGTAATTTCAAAAATTTTCCTACGCACACGCAAGATCATGGTGATGAACAGCAGCGAGAGGGGAGAGTGTTGTCCACGTACCCTCGTAGACCAAGCGAAGCGATCACAGCGTAGAGGAAGTAGTCGACGTTCTCCTCGCGATCCGACCGATCCCGGCGCCGTTACTCCGGCGCCCGAGTTCTTGACACACGTACAGCTCGATGGCGTCCCTCGTACTCCGATCCAGCCGAGTGTCGAGGAGAGTTTTGTCGAAGACGACGGCGTGGTGGACGATCTTGATGTTTCACGGCGCAGGGTTTCGCCTAAGCTTGCGACGGTATGACCGAGGTGGAATATGGTGGAGGGGGCACCGCACACGGCTAAGGAACGATCCGTAGATCAAACTTGTGTGTCCTAGGGTGCCCCCTGCCCCGTATATAAAGGAGGGAGGGGGAGGTGCGGCCGGCCTAGAGGCGGCTGGAGGAGTCCTACTCCCACAGGAGTAGGACTCCCCCTTCCTAGTTGGAATAGGATTGGGGAGGGAAGAGGAAAGGGGCGCCGCCCCCTCCTTGTCCTATTCGGACTGGGGGGGGGAGGCGGCGCCCCCTGGCTGGCCCTCCTCTTCTCCCTCGAGGCCCACTAAGGCCCATTTACCTCCCGGGGTTCAGTAACCTCCGGTACTCGATAAATTCCTGTTTTCACCGGAACCATTCGAACTCCAATATAGGCTTCCAATATATCAATCTTTATGTCTCGACCATTTCGAGACTCCTCGTCATGTCCGTGATCACATCCGGGACTCCGAACTTCTCCGGTACATCAAAATACATAAACTCATAATAACTGTCATCGAAACCTTAAGCGTGCGGACCCTACGGTTCAAGAACAATGTAGACATGACCGAGACATGTCTCCGGTCAGATCTTTATCGGTCAGACTGCATAACAACATACGTTGTTCCCTTTGTCATCGGTATGTTACTTGCCCGAGATTCGATCGTAGGTATCCAATACCTAGTTCAATCTCGTTGCCGGCAAGTCTCTTTACTCGTTCCGTAATACATCATCTCACAACTAACTCATTAGTTGTAGTGCTTGCAAGGCTTCAGTGATGTGTATTACCGAGAGGGCCAGAGATACCTCTCCGACAATCGGAGTGACAAAACCTAATCTCAAATACGCCAACCCAACATACGCCTTTGGAGACACTGTAGTACTCCTTTATAATCACCCGATTACGTTGTGACGTTTGGTAGCACCAAAGTGTTCCTCCAAACGGAGTTGCATAATCTCATAGTTACAGGAACATGTATATGTCATGGATAAAAGCAGTAGCAACATACTAAGCGATCGTGTGCTAAGCTAATGGAATGGGTCATGTCAATCAGATCATTCTACTAATGATGTGACCTCGTTAATCAAATAACAACTCTTTGTTCATGGTGGGAAACATAACCATCTTTGATTAACAAGCTAGTCTAGTAGAGGCATACTAGTGACATATTGTTTTGTCTATGCATTCACACATGTATCATGTTTCCGGTTAATACAATTATAGCATGAATGATAAACATTTATCATGAAATAAGGAAATAAATAATAACTTTATTATTGCCTCTAAGGCATATTTCCTTGATCTCCCACTTGCACTAGAGTCAATAATCTAGATTACATAGTAATGATTCTAACACCCATGGAGTCTTGGTGCTGATCATGTTTTGCTCGTGGAAGAGGCTTAGTCAACGGTGCGCAACATTCAGATCCGTATGTATCTTGCAAATCTCTATGTCTCCCACGGACTAAGTCCCGGATGGAATTGAAGCGTCTCTTGATGTGCTTGGTCCTCTTGTGAAATCTGGATTCCTTCGCTAAGGCAATTGCTCGAGATTGTCACGAGAAGATTTTCATTGGACCCGATGCACTAGGTATGACACCTAGATCGGATATGAACTCCTTCATCCAGACTCCTTCATTAGCTGCTTCGAAGCTGCTATGTACTCCGCTTCACATGTAGACCCCGCCACGACGCTTTGTTTAGAACTGCACCAACCGACAGCTCCTCCGTTTAGTGTAAATACGTATCCGGTCTGCGATTTAGAATCGTCGGATCGGTGTCAAAGCTTGCATCAACGTAACCGTTCACGATGAGCTCTTTGTCACCTCCATATACGAGAAACATATCCTTAGTCCTTTTCGGTACCGGGATGTTCTTGACCGCTGTCCGATGATCCACTCTGGATTACTTTGGTACCTCCTGCTAAACTTATAGCAAGGCACACATCGGTCCAGTACACAGCATTGCATACATGATAGAGCCTATGGTGAAGCATAGGAACATCTTTCATTTTCTCTCTATCTTCTGCGGTGGTCGGGCATTGAGTCTTACTCAACTTCACACCTTGTAACACGTGCAAGAACCCTTTCTTTGCTTGATCCATTTTGAACTTCTTCAAAATTTTGTCAAGGTATGTGCTTTGTGAAAGTCCAATCAAGCGTCTTGATCTATCTCTATAGATCTTAATGCCCAATATGTAAGCAGCTTCACCGAGGTCTTTCATTGAAAACTCTTATTCAAGTATCCCTTTATGCTATCCAGAATTCTATATCATTTCCGATTAGCAATATGTCATCTACATATAATATCGAAATGCTACTGAGCTCCCACTCACTTTCTTGTAAATCTGAGCTTCTCCAAAAGTGCATGACAAACCCAAATGCTTTGATTATACTATCAAAGCGTTTATTCCAACTCCGAGATGCTTGCACCAGTCCATAAATGGATCGCTGGAGCTTGCACACTTTGTTAGCTCCTTTGGATCGATAAAAGCCTTCGGTTGCATCATATACAACTCTTCTTCCGTAAATCCATTCAGAATGCAGTCTTTACATCCATTTGCCAAATTTCATAATCATAAAATCGGCAATTGCTAACATGATTCGGACGGACTTAAGCATCGCCACTGGTGAGAAGGTCTCATCGTAGTCAATTCCTTGAACTTGTCGAAAACCCTTTGCGACAAGTCGAGCTTTGTAGACGATAACATTACCGTCGCGTCGGTCTTCTTCTTGAAGATCCACTTGTTTTCTATTGCTTGCCGACCCTCGGGCAAGTCAACCAAAGTCCATACTTTGTTTTCATACATGGATCCCATCTCGATTTCATGGCCTCAAGCCATTTTGCGGAATCTGGGCTCACCATCGCTTCTTCATAGTTCGTAGGTTCATCATGATCTAGTAGCATGATTTCCGAATAGGATTACCGTACCACTCAGTGCGGATCTTACTCTGGTTGATCTACGAGGTTCTGTAGTAACTTGATCTGAAGTTTCATGATCAACATCATCAACTTCCTCACTACTTGGTGTAGGCGTCTCAGAAACCGATTTCTGCGATGAACTACTTTCAAGTAAGGGAGAAGGTACTATTACCTCATCAAGTTCCACTTTCCTCCCACTCACTTCTTTCGAGAGAAACTCCTTCTCTAGAAAGGATCCATTTTTAGCAACAAATGTCTTGCCTTCGGATCTGTGATAGAAGGTGTACCCAACTGTTTCCTTTGGGTATCCTATGAAGACACATTTCTCGATTTGGGTTCGAGCTTATCAGGTTGAAGCTTTTCACATAAGCATCGCATCCCCAAACTTTTAGAAACGACAACTTTGGTTTCTTGCCAAACCACAGTTCATAAGGTGTCGTCTCAACGGATTTCGACGGTGTTCTATTCAGTGTGAATGCGGCCGTCTCTAGAGCATAACCCCAAAAGCGATAGCGGTAAATCTGTAAGAGACATCATAGATCGCACCATATCTAGTAAAGTGCGATTCGACGTTCGGACACACCATTACTGTTGTGGTGTTCCGGTGGCGTGAGTTGCTAAACTATTCGCATTGTTTCAAATGTAGACCAAACTCGTAACTCAAATATTCACCTCCACGATCGGATCGTAGAAATTTAATTTTCTTGTTACGATGATTTTCAACTTCACTCTGAAATTCTTTGAACTTTTCAAATGTTTCAGACTTATGTTTCATTAAGTAGATATACCCATATCTCGCTTAAGTCATCTGTGAAGGTGAGAAAATAACGATATCCGCCACGAGCCTCAACATTCATTGGACCACATACATACGTATGTATGATTTCCAACAAATCTGTTGCTCTCTCCATAGTACCGAGAACGGGTTCTAGTCATCTTGCCCATGAGGCACGGTTCATAAGTGCCAAGTGATTCATAATCAAGTGACTCCAAAAGTCCATCAAGATGGAGTTTCTTCATGCGCTTTATAATCGATATGACCTAAACGGCAAGTGCCACAAATAAGTTGCACTATCATTATCAACTCTGCATCTTTTGGTTTCAACATTATGAATATGTGTATCACTACTATCGAGATTCATCAAAATAGACCACTCCTCAAGGGTGCATGACCATAAAAGATATTACTCATATAAATAGAACAACCATTATTCTCGATTTAAATGAATAACCGTCTCGCATCAAACAAGATCCAGATATAATGTTCATGCTCAACGAGGCACCAAATAACAATTATTTAGGTCTAAAACTAATCCCGAAGGTAGATGTAGAGGTAGCGTGCCGACCGCGATCACATCGACTTTGGAACCATTTCCCACGCGCATCGTCACCTCGTCCTTTGCGCTGCTCGCAATCCGTAGTCCTGCTTTGAGTTGCAAATATTAGCAATGTAACCGATATCAAATACCAGTGCTCTGCGAGCTCTAGTAAGGTACACATCAATAACATGTATATCACATATACCTTTGTTCACCTTGCCATCCTTCTTATCCGCCAAATACTTGGGGCAGTTCCGCTTCGATGACGACTACGCTTGCGATAGAAGCACTCGATTTCAGGCTTAGGTCCAGACTTGGGTTTCTTCTCCGAGTAGCAACTTGCTTGCTGTTCTTCTTGAAGTTCCCTTCTTCTTCCCTTTGCCTTTCTTCTTGAAACTAGTGGTCTTATTGACCATCAACACTTGATGCTCCTTCTTGATTTCTACCTCCGCAGCCTTTAGCATTGCGAAGAGCTCGGTATAGTCTTTACTAACCCTTGCATATTATAGTTCATCACGAAGCCTTTGTAGCTTGGTGGCGGTGATTGAAGAATTACATCAATGACACAATCATCCGGAAGATTAACTCCCAATTGTGTCAAGTGATTGTAGTACCCGGACATTACGAGTATGTGCTCACTAATGTAACTATTCTCCTCCATCTTGCAGCTATAGAACTTATTGGAGACTTCATATCTCTCAATCCGGGCATTCATTTGAATATCAACTTCAACTCTGGAACATCTCATATGCTCCATGACGTTCAAAACGTTGTTGAAGTCCGGTTCTAAGCCGTAAAGCATGGCACATTGAACTATAGAGTAGTCATCAGCTTTGCTCGCCAGACGTTCTTAACGCCGTCGGTTGCATCAAGAAGCAGTTCGCACCCAGCGGTGCATCCAGCGTAACTCTTACGTGCAGCAATGAGGATAATCCTCGAGTTACGGACCCAGTCCGTGTAATTGCTACCATCATCTTTCAACTTTGCTTTCTCAAGGAACGCATTAAAATTCAACGGAACAACAGCGCGAGCCATCTATCTACAATCAAACATAAACAAGCAAGATACTATCAGGTACTAAGTTCATGATAAATTTAAGTTCAATTAATCATATTACTTAAGAACTCCCACTTAGAAAAACATCTCTCTAGTCATCTAAGTGATCACGTGATCCAAATCAACTAAACCATAACCGATCATCACGTGAAATGGAGTAGTTTTCAATGGTGAACATCTTATGTTGATCATATCTACTATATGATTCACGCCGACCTTTCGGTCTCCGTGTTCCGAGGCCATATCTCGCATATGCTAGGCTCGTCAAGTATAACCCGAGTATTCTGCGTGTGCAAAACTGGCTTGCACCCGTTGTAGATGGACGAGAGCTTATCACACCCGATCATCACGTGGTGTCAGCACGACGAACTTTGGCAGCGGTGCATACTCGGGAGAACACTTCTTGATAATTTAGTGAGAGATCATCTTATAATGCTACCGTCAATCAAAGCAAGATAAGATGCATAATAGGATAAACATCACATGCAAATCAATATAAGTGATATGATATGGTCATCATCATCTTGTGCTTCATGATCTCCATCTTGCGGCACCACCATGATCACCATCGTCACCCGCGCGACACCTTGATCTTCATCGTAGCATCGTTGTCGTCTCGCCAATCTTATGCTTCTCGACTATCTCTACCGCTTAGTGATAAAGTAAAGCATTACAGAAGCGATTGCATTGCATACAATAAGCGACAACCATATGGCTCCAGCCGATTGCCGATAACCGGTTACAAAACATGATCATCTCATACAATAAAATATAGCATCACGTCTTGACAATATCACATCACAACATGCCTGCAAAAACAAGTTAGGCGTCCTCTACTTTGTTGTTGCAAATTTTACGTGGCTGCTACGGGCTTAAGCAAGAATCAGTCTCACCCACGCATCAAAACCACAACGATACTTCGTCAAATAGACTCGTTTAACCTTCTCAAGGACCGGCGTAGCCACACTCAGTTCAACTAAAGTGAGAGAGACAGACACCCACCGGTCACCTTTAAGCAACGAGTGCTCGTGGCGGTGAAACCAGTCTCGCAGAAGCGTCACGCGTAATATCGGTCGGGGCGCTTCATCTCACAATACCGCTGAACCAAAGTATGACATGCTGGTAGGTAGTATGACTTGTATCGCCCACAACTCACTTGTGTTCTACTCGTGCAAAACATCAAACCATAAAAACCTAGGCTCGATACCCTTTGTTGGGGAGCGTAGTAATTTCAAAAATTTCCCACGCACACGCAAGATCATGGTGATGAACAACAACGAGAGGGGAGAGTGTTGTCCACGTACCCTCGTGAGACCGGCGGAAGCGATCACGGCGTAGAGGAAGTAGTCGACGTTCTCCTCGCGATCCGACCGATCCCGCGCCGTTACTCGGCGCCCGAGTTCTTGACACACGTACAGCTCGATGGCGTCCCTCATACTCCGATCCAGCCGAGTGTCGAGGAGAGTTCGTCACAAGACGACGTGGTGGCGATCTTGATGTTTCACCGCGAGGCTTCGCCTAAGCTTTGCGACGGTATGACCGAGGTGGAATATGGTGGAGGGGGCACCGACACGGCTAAGGAACGATCCGTAGATCAAACTTGTGTGTCCTAGGGTGCCCCCTGCCCCGTATATAAAGGAGGGAGGGGGAGGTGCGGCCGGCCTAGAGGGGGCGGGAGGAGTCCTACTCCCACCGAGTAGGACTCCCCTTCCTAGTTGGAATAGGATTGGGGGGGGGGAAGAGGAAAGGGCGCCCCCTCCTTGTCCTATTCGGACTGGGGGGGGGGCTTGGCCACCCCTGGCCGCCCTCCTCTTCTCCTCGAGGCCCACTAAGGCCCATTTACCTCCCGGGGTTCAGTAACCTCCGGTACTCAAGATAAATTCCTGTTTTCACCGGAACCATTCGAACTCCAAATATAGGCTTCCAATATATCAATCTTTATGTCTCGACCATTTCGAGACTCCTCGTCATGTCCGTGATCACATCCGGGACTCGAACTTCTCGGTACATCAAAATACATAAACTCATAATAGCATCGCCATCGAAACCTTAAGCGTGCGGACCCTACGGTTCGAGAACAATGTAGACATGACCGAGACATGTCTCGGTCAATAACCAACAGCAGGACCTGGATGCCCATATTGGTTCCTACACATTCTCTGAAGATCTTTATCGGTCAGACCGCATAACAACATCGTTGTTCCCTTTGTCATCGGTATGTTACTTGCCCGAGATTCGATCGTCGGTATCCAATACCTAGTTCAATCTCGTTGCGGCAAGTCTCTTTACTCGTTCCGTAATACATCATCTCACAACTAACTCATTAGTTGTAGTGCTTGCAAGGCTTGATGATGTGTATTACCGAGAGGGCCCAGAGATACCTCTCCGACAATCGGAGTGACAAAACCTAATCTCGAAATCGCCAACCCAACATCCGCCTTTGGAGACACTGTAGTACTCCTTTATAATCACCCGATTCGTTGTGACGTTTGGTAGCACCAAAGTGTTCCTCCGTAAGCGGAGTTGCATAATCTCATAGTTACAGGAACATGTATATGTCATGGATAAAAGCAAGTAGCAACATACTAAGCGATCGTGTGCTAAGCTAATGGAATGGGTCATGTCAATCGATCATTCTACTAATGATGTGACCTCGTTAATCAAATAACAACTCTTTGTTCATGGTAGGAAACATAACCATCTTTGATTAACAAGCTAGTCTAGTAGAGGCATACTAGTGACATATTGTTTTGTCTATGCATTCACACATGTATCATGTTTCCGGTTAATACAATTATAGCATGAATGATAAACATTTATCATGAAATAAGGAAATAAATAATAACTTTATTATTGCCTCTAGGGCATATTTCCTTCAATTGCGTGCGGCCAGGCCAGTGGAGGGAGTAGGGTGGGCACAGGAAGCTCTTGCTGCATCACAAATGGGCCACAAGAGGAGGGAGCGAGCAGTCCCTTGGTGCTAGTTTAGGTAATTTGGAGCAGAAGATCGAGATTGAAGAAGCACGTCGGCCCTTGGATGGACATCCAACAGTCACTACTGCTAGAATCGTGTGTTCACCGACAAAGCCTTGCGTAAACAAGTCAGCCTCAAAATCTGTGGCGTGTACAACCCATTTGCTATTATTTTTATAATTTTTACTCATTTTCTAATTCTAAGCCTTGCGTAAAGGGATCTGCCAGATTCTTAGCCGTCTAGGTATAATCCAACGCTATTATTTCGGAGTTTCTTAATTTTATGACAACTTTTAATCTCATTCTTATGTGTTTGTTGGACTTCATGTTGTCCTTCGAACTCTTTACAATAGAGGCGAGGGTCCCGATCTTTCGATGATATGATAACTGCCGATTTGATAGAGTTGAATTTGACGACCCAACTACAAACGTGCACGATGTTGCGCCTTAGAAATCGCTAAACCAATCTTTTGAGGTTACTGATGATGCTAGAAGCACGACCAGCCTGACCACAAAGGTCTATTCCTGCATGCAATCAAAGAACAAGCAAGAATATGATAAAGCAATCTGAAATGATTCGAATGATATGCCGTTGGAAAGATATCAACGAGACACAACTTTTTCATGTAGAACACTCTCTCCGATTCCTTACGGTTTAGGAGTAATTTTGATTTTAACGAAACATGGACACTCTATTTTTCGTGACACCAAAATCGTCGTATGTGCTGCATCAGACAGGAAACCGCACTGCATCGGACAAAAAACCGCACTGCATCAGATAGTCAGGTGAACTTCATGATTTCTTGTCTTTTTATAAAAAATTTAAGTTTTCTTTTGTCTTTTTTCTAACAAGTGGACCGCAAGGACTGAGCGAGTGAACTACATCTGATGAGAAGCGAACTTCTTCGAGATGTTTTGGCTTCTGTTGAATTTTTTTAGTCTCGTCTGGACTACATTGTCAATGTTAGTGAGCTGCATGAAAGGGGCAAATGGGCTGTATTAAAATTTACATTGCATCAAAAGACTGTTACCTCCCACCAACATTTCTTTGAATATTTTTTAAAGAACAAGTGAACCGCACAAAAATACAAAGTAATGCACGTCCGAGCCAACCAAACTGCATGCACTCTTTCTTTTTTGGGCCACTGTCTATGGCCGCTGATGATGCTCATGGGCACAATATACAACTGGTCTCAACAGTAGCAGTATTGAACCTCCCAAAACATAGAAATAAGTATACAAAATGCACAAGGAAACTCTCAGCACCACCGTGCCTGGGAATTGCAAGCCGACATCAGCCAGATTGCAACGCTGTGCACTCCAATGAATACCCAAGTGAACTTCAGCAATCAATAGAATTGCATTCTTGGTCTAAGTTCATTTTTTTTCTTTTTGCGATGTTTTTCAATCTGCTGCAAACCATCAGAAGTGAACTTCAAAAAATATTTCCAACGAGTAGACATGGGTCGAGGTGCTGTTCCTAGGAGGCAGAATAGAACTGTACGTCGCACGGAGGACGAGCTGCACGCCAGCGACTACCAACAGCAGGGCGAGCACAAGGCCTGACCAAGGGTCCGGGGCGCACTGCACGCCAGATCCGCGAGCACTGCACGCCAGCAGGGCAAGCACTGCACCACTCAAACGGCTCGCTGGGAACTGCAAAATCGAAAATCAGCAAAAAGAGAGAGCAAAAAAGCTTTTAAATTTGGACACGAAGGACCCCGCAAGTTGTCCTTGGCCGGACCACAAAGGAAGCAAGAGCGCACACACTCGACGGGGAACCACATACACAAAAACACGAAGCTGCTCACACATACAGAGCGTGCTCGCACTGACCTGCACGCACACACCGGCGACCTACTGCAGCAGCGAGTCAACCGAACTGCATGAAGGCGGCAACCGAGCTACAAAGGGGCACAATAACTCCATGAGACCTTTTGCGAGCTACTTCCCACACACCATAAACTTTACACATGCACGGGCCGCACTGCATGGACGCGCTGGTGGACTGCAAGGAGGGGATAGGGGAGCTCACTCGTGTGGCCGAGCTACACGGCGATGGCCGCTGGACTGCAGAGGATGCCATCGTACTGGACGTTCTCACGTCCATATTGCAGGCACCCGCCATCGTACTGCACATGCTCACTGGCCGCACTGCAGGCACCCGCTGCACATGCTCACCGGATGGCAGAGTGGTGGCGCGGCTGCTGCCTAGAGGGGAAACCAGAGGGGTGGGGACGGCTGGATTTTGGCGCATGGGGACAAACTGCAGGGGTCGTGCCCGACAGACTGCACAAGAGGTGAGGGGCAGCAGCCAGACCATTCTGTGTGCCTCCTCGCCCGCAAGCCACCAGAGCAGGAGCTCCCAACCGCCGGAACACCGGCGACAGATGGATCTGGCAACAGGTTTGGCGGATCGATGCCTTAGACGGATCCTCGCGCCGGTCAAGGGGAGGTCTGTCGCTGGGGGTCGAGGGGGGAAGGGAGGGCGCACCAACACGGCGAGGAACAACACAAATCCCGTGTCACTGGGGAGTGGAAACAGGGGGGTCGCTAGGGGAGAGCTAGCAGCCACCAGCATTAGATCCAGGGGAGATAAGGTGAGGTGGTAGGGCGGCAGGGCGGCATCGGTACCGGCGCAAATCTGGGCCGGTGAGGGGTAGTGGGACGGGGTGGGGCATGGTGGTGGCCGCGGCAGGGCACTGCGGGATGGTGGGGCGCCGCGGGAGTGGCAGGTGGTGGCGCGCCGGAGGCGTGGAGGTGGTGGGGCGTCGGAGGTGGGTGGTGGTGGGGCGTCGGGGGGTGGGTGGTGGTGGTGGGGAAGACTGGTGTCGGGGAGAAGGTGGGGAGTGGGATGCGCGTGGGTGGGGTGGGTTATTTGTTTTTGTCTGTTCAGGCGGGCGTTCGGGTGTTAGCAGAATAACATATTTTGTTATCAGAATAAGACTCTTAAGGGTGTTATCATAATTGACCGGGCGTTCGGGTGTTAGCAGAATAACATATTTTGTTATCAGAATAAGACTCTTAAGGGTGTTATCATAATTGACACACACAGACGGTCTATTCTGCTAATATTAGCAGAATAACTATTCTGCACACCACTTCCGCACTGCACGCTGAACGCAAGTGCACGTCATTCTTTGAACCAGGTGTGCTGCAGTACTCACATGAGTGAACTTCTCGTCAGAAAAAACTGCACGCGTTGTTTTTTCGGTACTGTTTTCGCTCTAATTTTTTAAACATTTATCGGAATGAGGCATGTAATATACCGTTGAAAAGCTATGGATTAGGCGCAACTTCAACATGTTGAACACTTTTTGAGATTCCTCACGGTTTAAGAGCAGTTTTGAAAATCGTGCGACCCATGACGAGTGGCAGCGGGCGTTTTTTCACGATTTCTTCTAAACTACTCGTCGGAATGAAGCAAATGATACAACGTTGGAAAGATATCGTCGAGGCGCATCTTTTTCATATTTATCATTTTCTCTAATTCGTTACAGTTTAAGAGCAGTTTCAAATTTACTAAATCGCGGAATTCTGTTTTTCAAAAAAATTCAAATTTTCGGTACTGTTTTCGCTCCAGTTTTTGAACCGTTTGTTGAAATGAGGCGTATGATACGCCGTTGGAAATCTACGAATGAGGTGCAACTTTTATATGTTGAAATGTTTTTAAGATTTCTTACAATTTTTAGTTAATTTTGAAAATGGTATGGCTGACCGTTAGTGGCAGTGGCTGTTTTTTGCGAACTTTTCACAAACCGCTGATTGTAATGGTTCAGATCATACGCCATTAGAAAGATATCGACGAGGCGTAACTTTTTCATGTAGAACACTCGCTCTAATTCCTTACGGTTTAAGAGCAGTTTTAAAATTACCGAAAAACGGACACTCTGTTTTTCGCGAGACCAAAATCGTCGTTTGTAATGCGTCGCACAGAAGAATGCACTACTTCAAATTGAAAATCGCACTGCAACAGACAGTCAAGTGAACTTCATGATTTATTTTTGTCGAACGTAAACTTTCTCGCCCAAGTTTTTGTTGTCTTTTTTTCAACTTTTTTTTTGAACGAAAGTGGGCCGCAACACTCCCGAAAGTGAACCGCAACACTACCAAAAGTGAACCTCATGAGTTTTTGTTGTCTTTCTTTTGTACTTATTAATTTTTTACGCGCGTTGACCAAGCGAGTGGACCTCAGGGATTGAGCGAGTGAACTACATCTAATATAGAAGTTAGCTTCTTTTGAGATGTTTTTGCTTTGTGTTTACCAAGTGGACAACAAAGGAGTTCTATAGCGAATGTTAGTGAACCGTATGAGTTTACCAAGCGAGCTGCAGTAGGTTTCTACAAGTTTCTTCATTTTGTTACAAAAACGCCCCTGCAGTTTTACAAATCACCCACATAAAAACAAATATATCGAAGCAAATGGCAAACCGAATGCAAAGGCGCTGACCGGTGAACCACACTCCATGGCCCGGCAAACCGCACGACACAGCCTGGCGAACTGCACGTCGTTGTAGCACAAACCACCAGCATACAACCATACATAGCAGAATTAGCACTCGAGCACCACCATGAAAACAACAGCAAAAACTGAGAGCAGCACACACAAACTGCATTGTAGCACCACCCAGCCAGGACTTCACCACATTGCAATGTAAATTTGAACATACAAAAAAACTAATTTGAAGTGTATACCGGAAGCACTCAATCAAACTACATTGCCGCGATACCGAAACCACGCCCAACCAGCTAGCAAACTGAATGGTGGAAACCGGCGTGCCCGTGAACAGAAAGCCCATGCTACCGGACCGCATGTTGCGAGCCAAGGAACTGCACGACCTGGCAGGAGGGATACGACCAACCTCGCGAACCGCACTCCATCACCTATCTTTTCTGCAAAAAAAGAGAGTAAAATGAACCTCAAGAGCAAAAGTATAGCGGACTGCATTTGCACTTTTATTACTTTTCAGTAGAGACACAAGAAAACGCAAATCTCATCGATGGGAATAGCAAACTGCAGTGTAGTGATTTTCCTCCAAAAATCAAAACAGTGAACTGCAACAACCTCAAATGTTGGCATGGTTGGTTGTTCGTTGGTAAGGAGAAGAAGCAGGGGAACTCGGTGCACCGAGGAGAATCTCCAGGCCGGCAGGGCAGGTTATGGCGGAGCTGGGGCTAGACCTCGTGGGGGTAGGTGAGGTGAGCCCTGACCGGGCCGGAGATGAGGCCAGGACGAGGAGTTGAGGAGAGGGGCAGGCGAGCGCCGCGGTGGAGCAGGTCCTCGTCGCCGGATCTCACCGAAAAGTGGGGATCTCCCGGTTGGGATGGGGCAGGCAGGCAAGACACACACGGGCTCCGCACTGCACGAGCATACCAGGCGGATTGAACGGGGGCTGTGGATCCAACGATTATACGCGCTGGAGTTCAAGATCATACAGATCCGCAGAGGATGGGAGGTGGTGGGTCGCGCGGCCGCACTTGATGGAGGCGCTGGATCCGGTGCGGGGAAGGACGGCCGCCTGCTACCTCGAGCACCTCAAACCTCCTCTGGACGCCACCGCACAGGAGCCTTCGAGGAGAACTGAGGTCACCGGCGAGAGAGAAGGAGCACCGACGGCGGACGGATCTGGGGCCGGGAAGCGGCTACCCGAACGAGTCCCTGCCGTGCTTCGGGAGGGACATCGACGCGGGGTCCTCACCTGGCCCGTGCGGTAGAGGTGGGCTAGTGGTGCATCGGGAGGTGGTAGTGGCAGCGCGATGGGAGGTGCTGGACAGGTGGTGCGGTGGGAGGTGGTGGCCGGCGGCGCGGTGGGAGGTGGTGGCCGGGCGGCGCGCTGGGAGGTTGCGGACGGGCGGGGCGCTCGGTTGTGGCCGGGTGGCTGAAGTTTTTGAGCAATGCATTGGGAAGTTAATGGGGATCGGGGAGCCGTTGACCAGGGGAGTAGGGGTGGGTTGAGATGGTGGGGGTAGGTGGTAGCGAGGTGGGTGGGTGGTTTCTTTTTTATTGCCTATGTGGTCCGGTTCGGGTATCCTTTGAAGTACAGAAGTGTTACCAGAATAAGGGTAGGTGTTATTAGAATAAGGTCTTAAGGAGTGTTATCATAATAGACCCATCATATATATATATATGTATGTATGTATATGTATATATATATTGCCACCCTCGCCCATATCTGGCTGCCGCGCCACCCCCGCCCTAGTTCCGGCGTCCCGCCTCCACCATGCCAAAACCACCGTCGGTCGACCGTGCTGGTCTCCTGGAGATAGACGACACAGTCTCTCTACCAATCCCCACCACCAGCTTCTACCGACCTGCATCTTCATCACCCCCGTCCATGGTGCCGCCGTCCTCTCCTAGCGCATCTCCGGTGCGGAGCTACTCCGCCGGCGACGCCCCACCCAGCCCAGCGTTCCACCGGCGATGCCCCTCCCATCCGAGCTCTCCACCGGCGGCGCCCCTGTCCAGGCCGTTTACCAGCAGCCAGGCCGTTCAATGACACGAATGAGGGCCGTTTAGTGGATCGGGGTCATCCCATCGATCCCCTCTTCGGCGCGCGTTGCTCAGCCTCCCACCATGGAGATTCACCGCTTGTTGCCTGCTGTCATAGTCGGGGCCAGCAAGACCCACCCACCCACCTGCCGTCTCCGCCTGTGGCTGCTTCTGAAGTCCAGTCTAACCAGCCTCTTCAGTTCAATGTGTGGGTCGCTATCCCTCGATCCTGCCAAGCTACATGAACACTTCCTGCTCCTCTCAGACTTGGTGTGCTCTGTGGCACGAACAAGCAGACATGGAGCTCCGACTAGGTATGGGAGGCGAGTTGCTGCTGCACTTGGTTTGCTCGATGGCTGCTGTTCTGGCTGTATTTGGACGGCCGCAGGTCGTGCTGCTGGTCGTCCGTGTGTGCCCTTGTTTTTGCCCTTGGCCATGGGCACCGCCGCCCACCTTGTTTCTGCCCTTGGGCACTCCTCGGCAATGAAGACGGGAGAACACCATGAAGTCCGGTCGAGTATTGTTTAATATGCAGTTCAAATTTGCTATACAGAGACGGAGAACACCTTGCAGTCCTGCCGAGTTGTCTCTACAACCTGACTCCAGTACCGTCCCATCGTATGTCGTTGCCCCAACACACCGACTGTCTCCTAGAGTCTGGCACTGATGTGTTCTCTCTGTTGCATATGTTTGTGCTCACTCTGAGAGAGCGAACATTAAGGGGGCTTCACTGTAGAATTAACAAAAAGCTATTGCAGCTCTTTGTGTTTGCTGTGATAGACTACTTCGTTTATTTGTTTTTCACGTAGAGTTACATTCTAGTGATGATGTTGGCTATGGCAACAACAACAATTTCCACTTCCAGCTGTTTTTAATTTCTGCATTTCTCCTACTGCGAACAGAGGAGAAGAACGGTCAGCAGGATTTTCTTTGAACTTCCATTTTCTCCTCTATGGCGAGACCGTGCGCCGCTCTTCCTCGACGTTAGCAGATACACACCACCCAAGCACCACTTCTTGATCCCAGAAAATGCAGACTTTGTGTTTTTGATATTTTCTGAATTTTCTGTCCGAGTTGTATGTTTGTGTTTACAAGAAACATAAACATGTGTGCATATCCACTTTAGAAAATTGTGTAGTCACGCATTAAAAGAACACTCCTCCGAAAGTTCATGAATTAATTGCTCTCAAAAAAGTTTGTATCTTTGGTTTTGGGTCATCTCGTCGAGAAAAAAGGGCCAGGGTATGTTATAAGAACTTAAAAGCAACAATGACGGGTATGATAAATTTATAATGGGCATAATTGAAAAACTAAATAAATTTATCATAAATGAAAAAACACTGTCCCTTTTGTAAATTTAGATCTCACATATAATAACTTTATCATAATTGAAAAAACACTAAAAACATTTATTTGAAAAAACTAAATAAATAATAGAGTGGTTCGTCGTTTATTACAAATCTTGAATTTCTGAAGTTACTAAAGGATTAACCAAGAAGTTCAAATTAAAATAATAGAGTAGTTAAATATTCATAGTCCAAGAAGAAAACAAGCATCACATAGAAAAAATGTTAACTCCCAAAGTTCGCATTTGATAAATTGAAGAGTTTTAACAAGATGTTATTGGTGTACAAAACATATTCCAATGAATTTTCCCGTTATTCAAAATTGATAACCAAAAAGTTCAAATGAAAATTATAGAGCCTTTAGAAATTTGTAGAAAAATAACATATTCTTTTTTAATAACCCCAAGAAGGTCCAACTGAAATAACATGAAACTTCATAAAATAGTTTATAAAAGCCCGTTTATAAAATATGGAGTTGCCCATTTCTAAAAAAAGTAGAAGTTCAAATGTAAATGACAAAAAGGTTCGATGTTTATTAGAAAATTAGGATTTTGCCTGTTACAAAAGAATAAATTAAGAAGTTAAAATTTAAAAAATAGAGAAGTACAAAAATAACACATCAGTACAAAAAGTAACACAACACTTTGAAACGGATATTTCACAGTTTCTAAATAAAAAAGCAGGACGTTCAATTTTAAAAATAAAGCAGTTCAAAATTCGAATTAAAATTTTGAATTCAAATAAACAACATGTTCAATATTTATTACAAAACTAGGATTTTTTCGTTACCAAAAAACCAAGAAGTTCATATTATCAAAACAGAGCAGTTCGATATTTAGAATAAACTGAGAATTTTCTTATTACCAAAAAAATAAAATCAAGAAGTTCAAATTAAAATAACAGAAGTAGTTCGCTGTATAATGAAAACCCAAAATTATTTCTATTTCTTAGGAAATAAAAGTTGAAGTTCAATTTCAAAGAAAGTATGATTTTTTTCCTGTTACTAAAGAGCAAACCAAGAAGTTGAAAAATAAGAAAAAAAGAGCAGTTCAAAATATTTTTTTAATAAAATTGTCTTTCTACATTTTGCTAAAAAAATGGAGAAGTTCAAATTTAAATAGCATAGAAGTTCAAACTGTTTATTCCAATAACCAAGAAGGTTAAATTAAAAAAATGAAACACAAAGAAGTTCAAATTGATAACAGGCAGAAGTTCACGTACTACATGGTGTGTGTTTCGTATAAGGAAATAGTTATAAAAAGGCGAAGTCCAAACTTTTTGTGGCTAGAAGTTCAAGTGCCCAGTCCGGGAAAGTTCAAATAGTGCTCTTATTCAACAAGTTTCCTAGGATATATAATATTCTAATTCCAAAAAAATATTTAACACAAATTGGTGTATGTCATTCGAAACAAAAGTTTAACCGCACTAGAAAAAAAGGTGTGTGTTTTCAACAGGTTTTTAAAAGGTATATTATTCGTGCAACTCCGACGAATGTGCGAGATATTAGGAGCAAACATACGTGACCGAAATTCAAAATGAAAAAAGCAGGAAGTTCAACTACTACACGGAATGCGTTTCAAATGAGAATAAAACGAATAAAAAACTAAAATCCTAAAGGTTTGTTGCAAGAAGTTCACGTGCTCCTCCCGATGACGTTCAAGATCTCTAGTGCGAGACGTCCGACCTTCAATTACAAGTAAAAAACAGGCAAAAAATCGACGTTGTTTTTGCCATTTTTAAAACTACTCTCAAACGACAAAAAATTGTAACGTCTGTCTACATGAAAAAGATGCTCCTATTCATAAGCATTCCAATGGTATATTGTATGCTATATTCCGATGAATGGTTTATATTTTTTTATGTATACCGTTAAAACACTTTTTTATGCATTAAAAAAATATTTTTAACCATCGTGAGTATGAAAAACTGATCAACATGAAAAAGTTGTGTGTTTTCAACAGCTTTCCATCGGTATACCATTTGCTCAATTTTGGTAAGTGGATGGGGAGTTACGGGCAAAAAACAGCACATCAAAAACAGAGTGAAGTTCAAACAGACATGCCGCAGAAGTTCAACTACTTCACGCAGTGCATTTTCTTCCGCGATGAAGGCAAAAATTCATGATCTCTCCATTTTCTAAATTACTTGAAAACGACAGGAATATCATTTGTGTAAGTTCAAGTCCTTGGTTGGAGAAAGTTAAAAAAATTATTGTGAGAGAGGTTTGTTCAAAAGGAATATCATTTGTCTAACACTGACGAACGGATGAGAAAGTTACAAACGAAAATACGTCATAGAAGTTCAGCGTGAAAACAGTAAGAAGTTCAACTACTACACTGAATGAATTTCAGATGAAAAACTTTTAAAACCGTCGCGAGTATGATAAATGATTAACACGGGAAAGTTGCGTGTTTACAACAGCTTTCCATCTGGATATCACTTGCTCAATTCCGGTGAGTGGATGGAGAGCTACGAGAAAAAAATCAGGTGAAAACACAGAGAGAAGTTCAGGTAGACATGCCGAGAAGTTCAAGTTCTTCAGCGGTGCATTTTCGGAGAATCTGTTTTGCGACAAAAGCAGAACACACGATCTCACTATTTTCAAAATTACTTGAAAACGGCTAGGAATCAGAGAAAACCATCAACATGAAAAAGTTTTGCATTTTCTGTAGCTTTTCAACGGTATATTATTTTCCCCATTCCGATAAAGTGTGTAGAAATTACGGCCAGAAAATGTTTTTAGCCATTTTTAAAATTGACTTAAAATCGTAAGGAATTGGAAGAAACAACACATACAAAAAAGTTTCGCATTTCCACAAGCTTTCCAACGCAATATCATTTGCTGCATTCGGACGTATAGTTCAAAAATTAGGTTGAAAATACAAATTCGGTGGAACTTGTATCGTTTTCTAAATTACTTTTAAACCGTTCAAAAATTCAACATGAAAAAGTAGCGCATTTTCATAAGCTTTCCAATGCCATATCATTTTCCTCAATTGGATTAGCCGTTTAGAAATGACATCGGAAATACAACCTCAGCTATTCGGTTTGCAAAATTTTATGATTTTCCAAATTACTTTTTAACCATAGGGAATTACAGAAAACTATCAACATGTGGAAGGAGCGGTTTTGGAGCAGCTTTCCAACGCCATATTATTTGCCTCATTCTGATAAACAGTTTAGAAATGCGATCGAATATAGTATTCATGGTTTTTGTATGAAGAAAAAACAGTTTTAAAAAATGCTCTTAAACCGCTTACATTTTGCCAAAAATTCAACTTTGGTCATGATACTCATGTCCATAGCTTTTCAAGGTATATCGCAAGCCCCATTTGGACACTTTTTAGCTGAAGTTCAACCTAGTACTCGGGGAAGGTCAGGTTGGGTAACTTAGGAAGTTCAGGTTGTGATCAAAATATTATTCTGATCCCGTGATTAGAATAGTGTTTATGTGTATATATATAGTATTGATAAAAGTTGGGATCCGAAAGTAGTCTTGGCCTGGTGGTTGGACACAAGCGAAGTATACGAAGTTGCAACCGCAAAATTTTAACTAAACAAATCCCAAGGAAAAAGCTGCTAGATTGATTTACTTATATAGGAGAAAGAGATGGCGGCCTCTATCTACTTATATAGGAGCAAGGGGTGGCGGCCAAGGAGGTGATAGGACGTCCCAAGACAGCCTAAAGTAAACCCTAGGTCGTACAAGGCCCATGTGCCCAAGTGGAGGTGATGCAGCACCTTTGGACTTGTAGTTTGACTCGGATTCTGCTGCAGCATCAGATTGTTTCGTCAATATCTTCATGCTCCGGACAAATTTGAAGTTGAATGCAATTGGGTTCGAAAGTGCATGAAATAATAATTTCAACAAAAAAAGAATCACCCAATTTGGATTCCGGATGCAAAAGTTCTTGATGTTTTGAGTCAGGTATGTCTGTGCAGTCCGAATCAGAGTCTGGAGTGTGAGTGACTTGGACTCTATCTTCTCTTGGGCTAAAAGTGACATGAGAGAACTTCTGGAAAACACATAAACATCTCTTTTTCCGAAAATGTTCATATGTGGATTGTACAAGTGTCTGGTAGTTCTGCAATTAGGCATGAAACAAAAAGAGGCGAAGTACTTTTGTTCTGTATAACATAAATAACTTACTGCATAACTTTTTTCACGTCAAATAAATATGCATATGCAATATTTGTGATCATATCCAAGGTAGCCATGTCCTCATCACTTTACTCTAACAATAACGATCTGACTGTCACAGTTCATAAGGATGGTCGGAACCGGCTTCTCAACCAATTGCAAGTCCATCAAAAGATCTCGAAGCCATTCTGCTTCGACACCAGACGTGTCTAATGCTATTAATTCTATTTTCATTGTCGATCTTGTTAAGATCATTTTCTTGCAAGACTTTCAGGAAACAACACCACCTCCAAGAGTAAACATATGCCCAGTTGTGGCCTTCATCTTATCAGCATCAGAGATCCAGTTCGCATCACTATACCCTTCAAGTACCAATGGGTATTCGGTATAGAGATGTCCATAGTTCATAGTACCTTTCAGATATCGCATAACTCTTTCAACAACATGCCAATGTACATCACCCGGTTTGGAAACAATATGGCTCATTTGCTCACAGCAAACGCGATATCAGGCCTCTTTGTGCTTGCTAGATACATGAGTGAACCAATAATATGAGAGTATCTCAATTGACCTATAGATGTGCCTTTGAACTTTTAATCAGCACACTAGGATCATATGGTGTTTGAGATGGTTTGCATTCCGAATATCCAAAATGACTCAAAACTTTCTCAACATAATTGGATTGCAGAAGCATAATCCCACTCGCATCATCTCTTAGTAGCTTGATGTTCAAGATAACATCAACCACTCCAAAGTCCTTCATCTCAAAGTTCTAAGATAGAAATGACTTGACCTCCTCAATGACTTTGAGGTTGGTTTGAAATATCAGTATGTCATCAACATACAAGCACAATATAACTCCTTCGCCCCCACCATAGCGATAGTAAACACATTTGTCAGCTTCACTAACAATGAAGCGAACAGATGTCAGAGTTGTATTAAACTTCTCATGCCAATATGCCATTACTTAGGTGCTTGTCTCAGGCCACATAAAGATTTTAGCAACCTACACACTTTTCCTTCCCGACCATTGATACATCTTGAACGTATCTATAATTTTTGTTTGTTCCATGCTATTATAGTATCATTCTTGGATGTTTTATATGCAATTACATATCATTTTTTGGGACTGATCTATTAACATAGCGCCAAGTGCCACTCTTTGTTTTTGCCTATTTTTTGGTTTTCCAGGAAATCAGTACCAATCGAAGTCCAAATGCCACGAAACTTTTTTTGATCATTTTTTTCTGGACAAAAGAGACCTTAGATGCTTCGGGAGGAGACCAGACGTGCAACGAGGAGATGGCAAGGCAGTAGGGCACGCCTAAGGGGTAGGCGCGCCCTAGTGTCTTGTGGGCTCCTCTTGGCTCGGTCTAACCTAATTCCACCTCTATAAATTCTCTAAAATTGGGAAACCAACAGAGAGCCACCCGCAATACTTTTTCCGCCGCCACTAGTTTTTGTTCTTCGAAGATCCCACTGGAGACCTTTTCTGGTACTCTGCCAGAGGGGGAATCGATCACAGAGGGCCTCTACATCAATCTTCCTGCCCTTCCGATGATGTGTGAGTAGTTTACCACAGACCTACGGGTCCATAGCTAGTAGCCAGATGACTTCTTCTCTCTTTGATCTTCAATACAATGTTCTCCTCAATGTTCTTGGAGATCTATTCAATGTAATCTTCTTTTGCGGTGTGGTTGTTGGGATCCGATGAATTGTGGGTTTATGATCATATTATCTATGAATATTATTTGACTCTTCTCTGAACTCTTTTATGCACAATTATTATAACTTTGTATTTCTCGCCGATCCATTCGTTTGGTTTGGCCAACTAGATTGATTTATCTTGCAACGGGAGAGGTGCTTTGTAATGGGTTCAATCTTCCGGCGCTCTACATTCCAATGACAGAAAGGGACAAGACACGTATTTGTATTGTTTCCAATAAGGATGAAACGATGGGGTTTATTCATATTGTTTGAGTTTACTTTGTGTACATCATGGCATCTTGCTTAAGGCATTACTCAATCTTTATGAACTTAATACTCTAGATGCATGCTGGATAGCGGTCGATGTGTGGGTAATAGTAGTAGATGCAGGCCGGAATCGTCTACTTGTCTCGTACATGATGCCTATATACATGATCATTCCTTGAATATCGTAATAACTATGCACTTCTCTATCAATTACCCAATAGTAATTTGTTTACCCACTGTATGCTTTTTGGTCAAGAGAGAAGCCTCTGGTGAAAACTATAGCCCTCTGGTCTATCTTTATCATATATTAAAATCCAAAAATACTTTGCTGCAATTAATTTACTATTATTTTATTTTGTGTTTTTGTTTATCTATCTACCATCTTCAGACTTGATCCTCTTAATTAACCGTCGAGGGGATTGACAACCCCCTTGATCGCGTTGGGTGCAAGTATTTGTTCTTTTGTGTGTAGGTGCTGTTCACGTGGTCTTGCGTTGTTCTCCTACCGGATTGATAACCATGGTTTTAACCGAGGGAAATACTTACCTCTGTTGTACTGCATTATCCTCTCCTCTTTGAGGAAATCCTAATGCATTTCACAAGTAGCAGGAACAATTTTTGGTGCCATTGCCAAAACCTAGCAAGTACCATTGCATAAACTTTCATCTACTTGCAACTTTCATTTGTCATTTTCCTCTCGTTTTCGTCTCCCCCAATTCTAAAGCGTTTTCACAAAAACACAAATATTTTTCGTTTGCCTTTGACTTGCTTTATTATTATGGCTAGCTCTTCTCTCGATATGCCTTCCCCTCATTAACTAGGAGAAGGTTTGCGAACTTTAAATTTCAAGCATTCTAATGATGAATATTTAAAAGGAGCTTGGGATAGATTGTTAGAAATACAAATGAGAGCTAAGCCTAATAGTCATGTTAAATTGCTCCTTAGAAAGTTTTTATGTTGGTCTACCTCTTGTTCATAGATGTGTCTTGGATTCTATGTTTGAAAATGATTTCCTTGGAAATAATGCCTTTGACACCTATGAAAAGATGAAAAGCATATTTGGACAACCGAAAGTTGAAACTATTGAGCCTACCATTCTAGTAAGCTATCGTCAAATTGAGCTAATAAAAGAAACTAAAACTAGTACGGATTGCAACTTTCGAGGAATATTTAATCTAGCTTCTAAAATAAATAGTAATGTGGTGTCACATAATAGGAGATTTGATGCTTTAGAACATAAGGTTGGCCTTTGTGTTTTGAAAGAAATAAAAATTCTCAGCACCAAGCTTGATCACCTAGTTCATATTATTTGTAATGGCAAAGAGAGTTGCTAGGGCCATTAAGACAAAGGATGACAACACTTGAAACTATGCATTACGCTTAGCTAGGGGCATAAAACAATAGCGCTTGTTGGGAGGAAACCCAATAGTTATCTTTATTTTGATTATTTCTTTTCTATTTTTTATGTGTGCATGCAATTATGCTACTATTATGTTTGTGTTTTTGTGTTTAAATTAGTGTTTGTGCCAAGTAGAGCCTTTGAGATGATTTGGTTGATAGTTGATTTGATTTTGTGAGAAAACAGAAATTTTGTGCCCAGTAGCAGAATTGTTTAAATTCACTGGAATGAGATAAAATTCTGAATTGTTTTACACATGATTGATATACAAATTTCCCATGTTTTTCTAATTTCCTTAGCGTATCCCAAATTAACACAATCCACGGTGTTTGATCCATGCTTACGCTTTTTGGGGATCGGCACATTGACTTTCGCCGAATAACCCCAAGTACATATGTATGAGAGTGTCGTCCTTCTCTTCTCCCATTTCTCATAGGGAGTGATCTCGTTATCCTTTGTCAGAACTTTATTCAGGACATGTCATGACTTCGACATAGCCTCCCACACCATGACTTGGAGAAACCCGATGTATCTAACACGACGTTAACCTAATCATTTAGACTACATTTTTTCCATTCGACAACCCTGTTTAACTGGGGTGAATAGGGAGGCGCCCGCTTATGAATAATACCATATTACGCACAGAAGGAATCAAACTCACTCGAGAAGTACTCTCCACCACGATCTGATCGGACTCGTTTAATTTTCTTTTCAAGTTGATTCTCAACTTCTGGCTTATAGATTTTAAAGTAGTGTAGAGCCTCATCTTTAGTATTTAATAGATACACATAGCAATATCTAGTGGAATCATCTATAAATGTCATGAAGTATTTCTTTCCACCTTTAGTCAACACACCATTCATCTCACAAAGGTCAGAATGTATGAGTTCTAGTGGCGCCAGGTGTCTCTCCTCCACAGTCTTGTGAGGCTTGCGAGGTTGCTTAGCTCGCACACATGAAAGGCACTTAGAACCTTTGGCTAAAGTGAAACTTGGGATGAAATTCAACTTAGCTAGCCACGACGTAACACCGAAACTAATGTGACAAAGACGTGAATGCCAAACTTTAGATTCATTAAAACTCGAATGAATATTGTTCATGAATTTATTACAAAAATTTGCAAGGGAAAGGCGGAGCATTTCCTCCGCATTCATAAACTTTTCCAAAAAATAGTCCATATTTCATAATAACTAATTTATTAGACTCGAAGACCAACTTAAACCCTTCTCTACATAGAAGGGAGCCACTAACGAGGTTCTTCTTGATGGCGGGGACATGCTGCACGTTCTTCAGCTGCACGATCCTTCCCAGAGTAAACTTCAGATCGACCGTGCCAACACTATGAAAAGAATCACTTGCGCCATTTCCCATCAATATGGACCCGTGGCATGTGACCTGGCAAGAAGAAAACAATGAAATGTCAGCGCACACATGAATACTTGTATGTGTGTCCACCCTCTAATCAGTGGACTAACAAACTGAAAACATAGTAAATAAATTACCATACCGAGATGCACCATTCTTATTGTTGCTCACAATCATGTTGGTAGACTTGTGGTCCTACCCTGGCTTCTTGTACTTGTTTGGGCACTTGTTGGCCCAATGTTCATCCGAACCACAAGTGAAGCAGCCATCTCCCTTTTTGTTCTTCTTGAAGGTCTTCTTACCTTTTTCTTAAAGTCAGTATTCTCTTGGACACCATTCTTTCCCTTGGGCTTGTGGGAATTTAAGTACCTCTGATGCACCATATTGGCGACTGTAGGATCAAACGTATGTCTAGGGGGGGTGATTAGACTACTTGACCAAATAAAAATCTAGCCTTTTCCCAATTTTAAGGCTTGGAAGATTTTAGCAACTTAACACAAGTCAAGTAATCAACCTACACATGCAATTCTAAGAGTATAGCAGCGGAATGTAAATCATTACATATGAAGGTAAAAGGGAGGAGTTTGGAGGGAGCAAATGCAATGTAGACATGGAGATTTTTGGCGTGGTTCCGATAGGTGGTGCTATCGTACATCCACGTTGATGAAGACTCCAATCCACGAAGGGTAATGGTTGCGCGAGTCCACGGAGGGCTCCACCCACGAAGGGTCCACGAAGAAGCAACCTTGTCTAGTCCACCATGGCCATCGCCCACAAAGGACTTGCCTCCCTTGGGTAGATCTTCATGAAGTAGGCGATCTCCTTGCCCTTACAAACTCCTTGGTTCAACTCCACAATCTTGATGGAGGCTCCCAAGTGACACCTAACCAATCTAGGAGATACCACTCTCCAAAAGGTAATAGATGGTGTGTTGGTGATGAACTCCATGCTCTTGTGCTTCAAATTATAGTCTCCCCAACACTCAACTCTCTCTCATAGATTTGCATGTGGTGGAAATATGATTTGAGTGGAAAGCAACTTGGGGAAGGCTAAAGACCAAGATTTTTGCGGTAGGATTAGAATCTCTAGGTCTCAACACATGAGTAGGTGGTTCTCTCTCAGAAAATTGGTAGTGGAAGTGTAGGCACGTTCTGATGGCTCTCTCTCAAATGGAGAAGGGGGTGGAGGGGTATATATAGTCTCCACACGAAATCTAACCATTACATACAATTTACCAAACTCGGTTGGACCGAATAGTGAAACTCGGTCAGACTGATCTGGTTCAAAATGTGAACGTTAGGCTTTTCGGTGGGACGGACAATATCAACTCGGTGGGACCGATCCTCTAGGGTTAGGGAAAAACCTCATCTCGATGAGACCGATCACATGAACTCGGTGAGACCGATTTCAGTAATAAGCAAATGGAGACTTGGTCCAGAAAACTCGGTGGGACCGATCGCTCTTTTCGGTGAGACCGAAACGTTATGAAAAGGAAATAGAGAGTTTGCATTGCCAACTCGGTGGGACCGAACGCTCATCTCGGTTAGACCGAAACATTACGAAGGGTAACAGAGAGTTTGCAATCCCATCTCGGTGAGACTGAGATCCCTATCGGTGAGACCGAACTGATTAGGGTTTCTGGCTATGGCTACGTCAAGTGAACTCGGTGGTGCCGGATAGATCAAATCGGTGGGGCCAAGTTTGACTTTAGGTTTAGTACATATGTGGAAATGAGAAAGTGGTTGGGGGCTTTTAGGGCATATCACTAAGCATTTTGAGCAAGCAAGCCATTAAGTAACACCTCATCCCGTTTTAATAGTATTGGCTTTTTCTATGGACTCAATGTGATCTTCGATCACTAAAATGAAAATGGAGAGTCTTGAGCTTTTGCCAATATGTGTCCTTAGCATTTTGAGGCGTCCACATCTCTAGTCCATGCCATACCAAACATTGAACTTTCTGAAACATTATTCTTGAATGGATATTAGTTTAATGAGCTATATGTTGTTATGAATTACCAAAACCACTCAGGGATTAGTTGCACTTTTAATCTCCCCCTTTTTGGTAATTAACGACAACATATAGATCAAAGCTTCGACAAATTATAATATAAATGAAGTACATCATCGCTTTAAGTATGTGATAAGCAAGAGCCCCCCCTAAATTTGTGCATTATTTAAATTTTGCTTTTGAATGCAAATGCACAATCGATTAGGATTATGGGTTACTCTTCCATGTCACATACATCTTGGTGGAGCACTCAAACTGGTAGAATATAAAATATGCACTCATCACCAAGGCAAGATATGAATGATGATACATAAGAGATAGAATATCATCATTCAAGCACACACATTAAAGCAAGATATGATCAAACACATGATCATAGGAGTATCTCACACATAAGACAAATAGTTTATCAACCAAACAAGCAAGCAAAAACAAGGTAGCAAGAGAGACAAAACAAGCAAAACACTCTCTCTCTCTCTTGAAGCCTATGATTTATACACTTTCTCCCCCTTTGGCAACAAGTTACCAAAAAGCTTGAAAATGCATAGTGCTATGCAGCTCTCTAAGCATGATCTTCGGGAGCTCTGGTGTGCGAAGGTGGCGTGGAGAGGAGTCCTGCAAAAAATGCATCTGAAGAGGTCTATGGAGCTGGTGGAGTTGCAACTGCAGGAACAACAGAGGCTATAGCTGCTGGTGCTGAAGTAGTAGCCCTAGTGTCACTGGCTGGCACAACTGCAGACCTTTGTGCCCTTGGCACTCTCTGAAAAGCTTCAGTGGTAGCTCTCCCTGTGAAAGTGCAACTATCCCTGGGTGGTTTTGGTAATGATTAACAACATATAGCTCATTGAACTAATGCCTTTTCAATGTAAATATTTTAGGAAACTTCAGTGATTGGCATGGCATGGATAAGGAATGTGGACCCCTCAAAATGCTAAGGACAAAAGATGGGCTCAAGCTCTAAAGTCCAAGACTCTACATTTTCTATTTTAGTGATCCAAGGTCACATTGAGTCTATAGGAAAGCCAACACTATTAAAAGGGGATGAGGTATTGCATAATGGCTTGCTTGCTCAAAATGCTTAGTGATATGCTCCAAAAGCCCTCAATCACTTTCTCATATCCACATATGTCCCAAACCAAAAGTCAAACTCGGCCCCACCGATTTGATCCATCCGGCACCATTGAGTTCATTTGACATAGCCACTGCCAGAAACCCTAGTAACTTCGGTCTCATCGATAGGGATCTCGGTCTCACCGAGATGGGGTTGCAAACTCTCTGTTTCCCTTTGTAACATTTCCGTCTAACCAAGATGAGCAATCGGTCCCACCGAGTCTGCAATGCAAACTCCCTGTTTCCTTTTCGTAATGCTTCGTTCGACGAGCGAATCGGTCCCACCGAGTTTGCCGGACCAACTCTCTATTAGCTTATTACCAAAGTCGGTCCAACCGAGTTTGAGTAATCGGTCTAGCCAAGATTACTTTATGCCCTAACCCTAATGATATCGGCCCCACCGAGTTGACATGTCGGTCCCACTAAAATTGCCTAACGGTCACATATGTATTGAATCGGTCCGACCGAGTTTTCTGATTCGATCTCACCGAGTTTGGTATATTGTGTGTAACGGTTAGGTTTTGTGTGGAGGCTATATATACCCCACCACCCTCTCCTCACTCGGGAAGCCATCAGAACGTGCCTACACTTCCACTACTCATTTTATAAGAGAGAGCCACCTACTCATGTGTTGAGACCAAGATATTACAATCCAACCATATGAATCTTGATCTCTAGCCATCCCCAAGTTGCTTTCCACTCAAATCATCTTTCCACCAAATCCAATCCTATGAGAGTGAGTTGAGTGTTGGGGAGAAGCACAAGAGCAAGGAGTTCATCATCAACACACCATCTATTACCTTTTGGAGAGTGGTGTCTCCTAGATTGGTTAGGTGTCACTTGGGAGCCTCCGACAAGATTGTGGAGTGAACCAAGGAGTTTGTAAGGGCAAGGAGATCACCTACTTTGTGAAGATCTACCCTAGTGAGGCAACTCCTTCGTGGGCGATGGCCATGGTGGGATAGACAAGGTTGCTTCTTCGTGGACCCTTCGTGGGTGGAGCCCTCCGTGGACTCGCACAACTGTTACCCTTCGTGGGTTAAAGTATCCATCAACGTGGATGTACGATAACACCACCTATCGGAACCACGACAAAAACATCCGTGTCTCCTATTGCGTTTGCACTCTCCAAACCCATCCCTTTACATTATTGCAAGTTGCATGCTTTACTTTCCGCTACTTATATACTCTTTGCATGCTTGCTTGAATTGTGTTAAGATTGCTTGACTTGTGCTAACTTGTTAAAATCTGTCAAGAACTAAAATTTGGAAAAGGTTAAGTTTTTATTTGGTCAAGTAGTCTAATCACCCCCCTCTAGACATACTTTCGATCCTACAATTTGTATCAGAGCTTTGGTCCCCATTTGCCTTGATTTCCGTAGCTTTTGGTGATCATAGCCTTTGTTTCACAACCTAGGAGAGTATGGCGTCTAGCGAGGGAAATTACCACCGTAGAGGCCCTTACTTTGATGGTACTAATTTTGCTAGTTGGAAGCATAAGATGAAAATGCATATTCTTGGACATAACCCCGCCGTTTGGGCTATTGTGTGTATTGGCTTGCAAGGTGAGTTCTTTGATGGGAGAGGACCGAACCATGAAGCTACCGCGGAAGAGTTGAAGATGCTGCAATACAACGCTCAAGCTTGTTATATTCTCTTCAATGGATTGTGCCCCGAAGAATTCAACAAAATCAGCCGCCTTGAGAATGCAAAGGAAATTTGCGATACTTTGATTGATATGCACGAAGGTACCGACTCCGTCAAGGAATCCAAATTGGATGTGCTTCAAAGTCAACTTGACAAGTTCAAAATGAAGGATGGTGAAGGTGTCACTGAAATGTACTCTAGGCTTGCTCTCATCACAAATGAGATTGCCGACTTAGGAAGTGAAGAGATGACCGACAAATTCATCATCCAGAAGATCCTAAGAGACTTGGATGGAAAATATGATACCGTGTGCACATTGATCCAAATGATGTCCAATTACAAAGATCTAAAGCCAACTGAAGTCATTGGAAGAATTGTTGCTCATGAGATGTCACTCAAGGATAAGGAAGAGCTTCACAACAAGTCAAGTGGTGCTTACAAAGCCTCATGTGATGCTCCTACATCATCAAGTGAGAAACAAACCTTCAATGAGGAATTGAGCTTAATGGTGAAAAACTTCAACAAGTTCTACAAGAGTAGAAGCAAGGAAAGAAGCTCCAAGTCAAGGTCCTACAAGTCAAGGTCCTACAATGACAAAAGATCTTTGAGTCGTGAACGTAATTGCTAAAATTGTGGAAGACCCGGACACTATTCCAATGACTGTACGGCTCCTTACAAAAGGAGAGAAGATTCACCCAAAAGGAGAAGTAGAAGAGAAGAATCACCACCAAGAGAGAGGAGGAGTAGAGATGATCATTATGAACGAAGAACCTGTAACACCCCAAAAATTTAACCATGTTTTGATTATTAAAATTTTGCCGGGAGTTTAAAATTTTTGCTTTCCGAATTTTCTTTTGATTTCAGAACCTTTTTTTCCCTTTAATATTGCGAAGTTTTTGCCTCAAGTAAAAACTTTCCAAGATTATCGTTGGACTTGTATACACCCTCAAGAAAAACAATTCCTCTATCAGTGGATGTATTTGCATGATTATTTTTTTAGCTTTATTCATTTAAAGTGATTTTTATAAGCTTTAGAGCCTCTTTTGCACTGCAACCATTTGATAAAAGCATCTAAAATTTTCACCAAAATTTGGGGATGTCATGTGGTGTTTTTAAATCACTCTGGAGCAAAAATATCTTTTATTCATTGAAATTTTTGAGCTCTACCCCAAGTTTTCAAAACTAGTCCAGTTGGTACCTTTGCACTACAACCCCTTTAAATAATTATTTAAAAAATTTACCAAGTATTTGGAGATGACAGTAGATGCATATAATTCGTTTTTATGCAAAAACCCATGACTGTTCTTTGCAAAAATTGAGCAAAACATCCTCTTTTGCTCTCTGGACCAGTTTGGCCTTTTCTACTGCAACTCCATTTTGTATTGCTCTATTACACATGATTCTTTTTCCTACTTATAGTCCTCCCTACAACACCCTTAAGTCCAGGAGAGTGGACCCATTGGAGGATTTTTAGTACAAGTAATAATGCCATTTACCTTCTGTCCAGAACTGAAGATTTGCAAAACTTGCACTAGCAAGTTTCTGGTTTTGCCCAAATGACCTTGCCACCATCACCTATACCTAAAGAGACACTGGTCTGGAGATTTTGGCCACCCCAAGAGTTGCCTAGATGCCTTTGGCATTCTGTCAAACACCTTGGGTGCATGGTCAGTTTTGACATGATTTTGAGTTTGCATTATAAGCTTGATCCACTGACCCAGCAACCTTGTCCACTAAACTCCTAGATGCCTCTAACCTAGACCTACTAATTGCCAGCCTCACCCAAGCTCTCTAACACACGCTAGCATTTTGCCGAGCGCCTGGCGTGCACGCTCTGGGCGCGGCCAGAGCGCGTGTTTTGCACGTGCGTGCGCACGAGTCGCCGCGTCCCGCTGCCGCCTACCCGCGCCCGTTCTGGCCTTTCCCCACTCCTAGCCGTCGCGCCCCGACCCCTCCCGCATCGTAGAGCTGTCCCTGGAGCTCCACAGTGCCGCCGTCAGGTCAGCCACGACAGCTAGCAGGCGGCCACAGCAGGCTTCTGCTATGGACGGCGCCGCCCGAGCCATAGTCGCGCGCCAGATCGCTCCTGCACGGCCCGAGCTCATCCATTCGCTCCTCCAAGCCACCCCGGCATCGCCACGTCGCCTACGGCCACAGGAACGGCTCACCGTCGAGCTTATCCCCGGCCGCCATGGAACCGACCTAGCCACACTATAAATAGGAGCTCCCGAGCTCGTCCAGGCCCTCAGGCAACCTCAAGCTATCCCCCTAGAGCTACCATGGCTAGCAATCGAGGAGAGGAAGGCCGTCTTCCCCATCTCCGGTCGGTTCGGCCGCCGCCAAGTCCCAGTCTATTTCGTTGCAACCAAAGCCCCTCCCGTCCATCCAACGCCACCACCCGACTCCACGTGATCGTGCGGAGCCGCCCATCACCTCGTACCGACCGGAGCCACCATAGCCTGCACCCCAATCCTCCCGGCCATCTCCGCCGCTGGCTTCGCCACCGGCGACTCCCTCCGTCCCCGCCGGCCAGTCGACCACCGGGAGGACCGCCCTGGTCTAGCGGATCTATCCCTGTCCTTGGATACCCGTGGGGAGCCGCCGTTCGTCGGCGGTGATCGCCGGAGCCCCGCCCCGCTCGGACAGAGGAGGAAGAAGAGGCAGCGATGGTCAAACCGACCGATGGGCCCAAAGGCCCACTGTCGATGACCAAGACCGTCCATGCAGGCATAAGTGGAGACGTAATCCCGGAGTACGTCTTCTGTGTGTCCTTTTATTCGAAACGTTTTTTTCCTTTTTCTGTTTTATTTTAAAAATAGAGTTGACCAAAGCTTTGACTGGCTATAACTTTTTAAATATAACTCCAAATGAGTTGATTCTTTTTCCCGCCTCTCTCAAATATTGTCTAGTTTATTTTCAGATTTATTTGAAAAAAATTCAGACAACTTTTTTGTACTGTTTTGAAACTATGTGTTAATTTGAATATATTCAAAAATAGGATTTGTTAGAGGGAGAAGAAGACTTTACATAAGTTTTGGAATGCACCCTGCCTTCCCACAACTTGAAGGCAAGCATTCTGAACCCTGGCATAATATTTTCGTGGGTTGTTTGATACGGTTATAACACCACCTTGACATGGAGCATTCGTTATTTTTATGTGACGATCTGATCATACGCATTGAGTGCATAATGAAAATTCTTGTTGTTGGAAATGGATATGCTTGTGAAAGTAATCACTCTCGTATACCTTTCATGCCTACCGGGAGGAAGCCGGGAAAGTCTCTGTCTTGGGTAGACACGAGCTTGTCTCCGGTCTTCAGCGAGATAGTTGTGTCCGGTACGGCATGGTGAGACATGATGAGTGGTGATTTTATCTGTTGGTTGGAACATGTTTGTTATGCTAACCATGCAGGGAATACTTAAACCTCCTGAGTCGACCGTAGATCGAGTCTTGTTCCAGTAACCCCCATACTTGTTTCGTACTACCACATGTCCTTGCCACAGGTAGGGTGCGGTTCAGTAAGTTGTCAACCCCTTCCTAGCACACACCGTACAGAGAGGCCATGGTGGAAGATACCAGAAGGCCTCCGGTAGGCATGCCACCTGGTCCAAGGGCATGGGTGTTTTCGGTTGTAGCCAAGGGGGTAGCTCCCCTAGTTTGCGCGCGTTATAAATTTGTGATCCCATGCTAATCGAGGTTGTAGCCTCCCCACTTAGAGTTTTGCTTAATGAGTGTCGCGGTTGATTCCAGACACCGATAAGTCAGGCTGGTGTGTGCGGTTAGGTGTGTTTTCAATTAAAAGACCGTGGGCGGAATTAGTCCGGATGGACTAACGGAATCCGTTACTCGTGGGTCAAGAGTACACCCTCTGCAGAGATTATATCTATTCGAATAGCCGTGTCCATGGTTAAGGACTACAATCTGGGTTGGGTCAAGTGTCGGTCTTGGTGTCGGTCTTCGGAGGAGAAACTGCTAAACCAGAACATGGATTATGACTTGTGACTCATGATGATTATGGTTATTATTATTATGGACTAACCCTTTATATTATTTGAATTTTTGAGTATCCCTGGGACGGTTCTACCTCCTGGATATTCACTGTGATATTTACTTTATAAGCCCTTTATGTGGTGTCGCTGAGACGCCCGACTGTGGCATGTTTGTTATATATTTACTTTATAAGCCCTTTATGTGGTGTCGCTGAGACGCCCGACTGTGGCATGTTTGTTATATATTTACTTTATAAGCCCTTTATGTGGTGTCGCTGAGACGCCCGACTGCGGCATGCTTGTTATTGTTTACTTTATAAGCCCTTTATGTGGTGTCGCTCAGACGCTCGACTGATGCATTCTATCTCTACTCTCTAATTGCATTATTCGTATTTTATGTGAATAACTTGCTTATGTACATCATGGAATTTATTTTATGACTGACGTTGTGATCATAGAATATTTTAGAGCTTGATTATCGTTTGTTATATTATACCCGTGTTCATAATGTTTGTGAGTACATTCAAAGTACACACTGGCTTGTCCCTGGCTATTGTCTTGGCCAGATTTCTTGCTTGGAGAGGAGCATTGCGATGACAGCCCCGGAGTCTAATCAATGGTGATAGCAGCCTCGCGAAGATAGGTGTTATCCAGGTCAGCTGTTCCTGTGGGAAATGGAGTCCCATAGACGCTGAGAGACCACAAACCGCTTCCGCCATCAACCACTAGAAACCATTTGTTGTACTAATAGGCCGGAATGGTCTTTTACTACATATTATGTATTTTGCTTGGAATTCTGGTATTAATTTTGTGCCTCATCAGCTAACAGTAATCCTGGGGCTGGTGAGCACAAGGGCCATTTTTGGGAAATTAATATCCCAAAAATCCGGTCCTGACAAACTTGGTATCAGAGCCAGGCTGACCATTGGCTAATCCTATCTTAGCCAGGTCAATAACCTTGGTTAACGAAACCACCAGACCATAACCTAACCTCGGCCAAGCTTCTCGCATAAGATAGCCCCAAAGTGACCCGACACCTTTTGGCAGTCGGTGCCCAACCTATCAGCCTAGCCTGTCGATCACGCGCTAGTGACCGACACCTAAATTGTCTCATTTGCAAGCGTGCGAAGGAAGACTCCGTCCTCTTTTTCTATAAAAAGGGCACGCTAACCTCAACACAGCACAACACAACCTCTTCCCCAAACCGAGCCATAATGCCTGGCCCCACCATGCACAATGAAACCACGGCAAACAACCTTGGAGGTTTTGTGACCGTGCTAGCAAACCTCACCCGCTGTGCCTTTGCTTTAGAGGAGCCTCCAGAATATGTTGTGTACCAAGGGCCCATGAGCGGTGAGAGCCGTCAATTCTGGGACACTGTGCACATCTACGATAGGGGTCTATTGCCAGAACGCCCCTACAGGTTCACCGGAAGGAAAACTTCCTTTGAGCCACAAGCCATCCAACTAGCTGCTCAAGAGGCTATGGTTCAACTCCGGCACTTGTCGCCCAGAGTTAACTGTCGCTCGTTCTACTACTACCCCAACCGTGACGGGTATGGTAGGCCACCCCAGGTTGTCAACGGAGATCACGAGACGGATCCTGCATTGTTGCATCTGGTGCGCTATGTAGGTGCACTAGAGGAACTATTAGATCAAATCACCCTTGATCTGATCGCAGCTCGTGGAGAGCTGGTCCGCCGAGCCCCGGCAAGAGGAGAAGATGAGCCCGACGCTGACAACCCAATCGTGCTGTTCGGACACCCGATCGAGTCCTGGAGGTCTGCCCTAGCCATCGACCACAATACTTTGGTGTCCCCAGAAGTGCTTCGCCGCCTTTTGGGAACACGCTCTAGCGGGATTGTGGCCAACAATCCCCGGGATGGTCACCATCGCTACCCCGACCCGGCAGCCCCTCAACTCCCTCCCGCTAATCCCGACGGCAAAACCCATGGAGAAGCCTCGACGTCCACAAGGCAGGCTCGTTTAGATATAAACGAGGTAGACTAAGTCACTCGAGTAGTACCGAGTCTCAGTATGCCCACGCCCTGTAATTATGTAAATCTTGCATCGCTTTGAATAATCGCAGCCTGCTTGTGTGCCTCTGTTTTAATAGTAGCATGGCATAAATATGTTAGCATGCGGTTGCATTTTTTTAATTCCGGGCCTAGCTACCAAAACCACACCGACGACACCCACAGTAATACGTCACTTTTACAAGATATGTGTATCTGTAGCATTGTCCCCGACCCCATGGAGCAGACTCGATAAACTAGTTACCCTTCACCACAGTAAATAACCCAGCCCCAATGCTATATAAAAGGCCACCTCGTGACCTTGCCAAGTACCCCCTCACCTTGAGCACCACTCGCACAACCATTTCCATTGCCATGGCGAGCCCTAGTATTTATCTGAGAACTCAAGATGCAACTCCAGGTAGCTTTGTTAGAATTTTGTGGGACTTTACCTGCAGTACCATGAGTGCTATCCATTCACCCCAGTATGAGTTACTCAAATCGAGGATCACCCCTTCCACCTCGAAATATTGGGCAGTGGTGCACGTCCCTACCGCAAACCCAAACCAAGAGCCCACGGAAGCTTCCTTCATGGGGAAATCTATGCCGACTCCGCATATGGCCATAGAAGCCGCTGCGTACGAAGCGCTTACTCGCCTTCAATTCGCGGTACCCTATGCCAACGAACGAGGGTATTATTACTTCCTGAGTCGGGCAGCACCCGGAGAAGTAGCATCTTTTCCTGGTGGACAAATCAAGAGAGACCCAGTACTGGCCAACCTTGCCCAGTATGTCATCGCTCAAGAGCGTTTGACCCAGCGAGTAATGGGCTATCTCCAGAGCCTCGCTGATTTGAATCCGCAGATCGCCATTGGCAGACCACCGAGGCCCAACCAGGAAAGGCACATTCATCGACTGGTCAACGCACTTCCCCCGATAGAAGAAGAGGGTGCCCCAATTCCAGAGACTTTTTCTCAGGACCCTGTCCAATTACCATTGTCGTTGTATATGTCATTACTATGTTTATTGTCCATGTAGTTATTTATGTGTTGCAACTTGTGTGTGGTATCCTAAATTTGTGCGATGAATTGAATCTTTAGTTTCAATCAATGTGAGAGATTTTTACTACGGTAAAATTTAATTAACTATTTTCACTCTTGGTAAATCCTGAAGTGAGATTTTTTTCCTGAGTTATTGCAACACGTATTTCTTCACGACATAATTTTTTTCACGCAGCACTATAACAGCAGACTCACGACCCCAACCACTCGACAAAGTGCAAATCCACGTGCACATTTATTTTTGCACCAAGCTAATCACCTCCCTAACACCCACAGTCTCAGAGGAAGAGACTTGTGAGCAATTACTCGGATAAAAGTTACCTCCGGCACCTTGACAGCAGTTAGCACCTGACACCGCGCCTAATCCTCATGATCACCGCCACCGCGGAGAGCTAACAATCGAGCGGCAGCATCATGACGATCATCGAGGATCATCACGCACAGGAGCACGGAGAACCCCAGCAATGCCGCCAACCCTCCGCACATCAGGATCACGTACCAGCCCGGCATCACCTCCGCCATTAGAGCCTCATCTCGAGCTCCTGCAGACAGAAATGAGGGAGAAGGGAGGAGAAGGAGAAGTGAGGTCAGGTGGAGGAAGAAGAAAGAAGCACCTCGGTCGTTTTATAGCTCGACATCGGTGTACGGTGGGCGAAGTCCACTAGCGCCGCTCGTCGCTCGATCGCCGGTGTTCGAAGGCGAATCCGCGAGTAGTGCCGACAGCGCACTGGCCCGCGAGGTGAGTGCACGCTGTGCCGACAGCTAGCACGCCGCGCAGTACCGTAGTACGGCCTAGATGCCCTACGAGCTATACGTCGCCAGTGGAGGAAGCGCGGGAAAGCGCGCGGGGGAGAGGAAGAAGAGAGAGCCAGAGGTAGAGGAAGAGACCGACAGTGGGACCCGGGTCCACCTGTCAGCCACACAGAGCATCGTGGTTTCGGCACGACCAACGATTTTCAGTAATTTAGAAGTTTATTCTAAATTTATGTAACCAATGGTAGAAATTTCATCAAGATTTTTCACATAACGCCAAAGATGCCACTGCTCGTAGTTTTGCACCACTTATTGCCCACTCACTGTAGCTATGTTTTAATTACATGAGTAGGATGGCTATTTTTGTGATAGTAGGAGTACATTTTCTTTTTCAAAACAACCCTTATCAAATCTCGAGGACAAGATTTTTTTTCTTAAGGGGGGTAGTGTTGTAACACCCCAAAAAATTTAACAATGTTTTGATTATTAAAGTTTTGCCAGGAGTTTAAATTTTTTGCTTTCTGGATTTTCTTTTGATTTCAGAACCTTTTTTCCTTTAATATTGTGAAGTTTTTGCCCCAAGTAAAAACTTTCCAAGATTATCATTGGACTTGTATACACCCTCAAGAAAAACAATTCCTCTATCAGTGGATGTATTTGCATGATTATTTTTTTTAGCTTTATTCTTTTAAAGTGATTTTTATAAGTTTTAGAGCCTCTTTTGCACTGCAACCATTTGATAAAAGCATCTAAAATTTTCACCAAAATTTGGGGATGTCATGTGGTGTTTTTAATCACTCTAGAGCAAAAATATATTTTATTCATTGAAATTTTTGAGCTCTACCCCAAGTTTTCAAAACTAGTCCAGTTGGTACCTTTGCACTACAACCCCTTTAAATAATTACTTAAAAAATTTACAAAGTATTTGGAGATGACAGTAGATGCATATAATTCACTTTTATGCAAAAACCCATGACTGTTCTTTGAAAAATTGAGCAAAACATCCTCTTTTGCTCTCTGGACAAGTTTGGCCTTTTCTACTGCAACTCCATTTTGTATTGCTCTATTACACATGATTCTTTTTCCTACTTATAGTCCTCCCTACAAAACCCTTAAGTCCAGGAGAGTGGACCCATTGGAGGATTTTTAGTACAATCAATAATGCCATTTACCTTCTGTCCAGAACTGAAGATTTGCAAAACTTGCACTAGCAAGTTTCTGGGTTTGCCCAAATGACCTTGACACCATCACCTACACCTAAAGAGACACTGGTCTAGAGATTTTGGCCACCCCAAGAGTTGCCTAGATGCCCTTGGCATTCTTTCAAACACCTTGGGTGCATGGTCAGTTTTGACATGATTTTGAGTTTGCATTATAAGCTTGATCCACTGACCCAGCAACCTTGTCCACTAAACTCCTAGATGCCTCTAACCTAGACCTGCTAATTGCCAGCCTCACCCAAGCTCTCTTACACACGCTGGCATTTCGCCGAGCGCCTGGCGTGCACGCTCTGGGCACAGCCAGAACGCGCGTTTTGCACGTGCGTGCGCACGAGTTGCCGCGTCCTGCTGCCGCCTACCCGTGCCCGTTCTGGTCTTTCCCCACTCCCAGCCATCGCGCCCCGACCCGTCCCGCGTCGCAGAGCTGTCCTTGGAGCTCCACAGCGCCGTCGTCAGGTCGGCCACGACAGCTAGCGACCGGCCACAACAGGCTTCTTCCATGGACGGCGCTGCCCGAGCCATAGCCGTGCGGCAGCTCGCCCCTGCACGGCCCGAGCTCATCCATTCGCTCCTCCAAGCCAACCCGGCGTCGCCACGTCGCCTACGGCCACAGGAACGGCTCACCGTCGAGCTTATCCCCGGCCGCCGTGGAACTGACCTAGCTACGCTATAAATAGGAGCCCCCGAGCTCGTCCAGGCCCTTAGGCAACCTCAATCTATCCCCCTAGAGCTACCATGGCCAGCAATCGAGGAGAGGAAGGCCGTCTTCCCCATCTCCGGCCGGCTCGGCCGCCGCCAAGTCCCAGTCTATTTCATCGCAACCAAAGCCCCTCCCGTCCATCCAGCGCCACCACCCGATTCCACGTGATCGTGCGGAGCCGCCCATCACCTCAGCCCCGACCGGGAGCCACCATAGCCCAGACCCCCAATTCCTCCCGAAGCCATCTCCGCCGTGAAGCTCGCCGCCGGCAACTCCCTCCGTCCCCCCGGCGGCCGACCACGGAGGACCGCCTGGTCTGGCGGATCTATCTCGTCCCTGATCTCGTGGGAGCCGCCGTTCGTTGGCGGCGATCGCCGGAGCCCCGCCCCGCTCGGATAGAGGAGGAAGAAGAGCGCGGGCGACTGGTCAAACCTGACCAGTGGGCCCAAGGGACCCACTGTCAGTGACCCAGCGCCGGTCCACGCAGGCGTAAGTGGAGGCTTAATCCCGGAGTACGTCTTCTGCGTGTCCTTTTATTCGAAACGTTTTTTTTTCCTTTTTCTGTTTTATTTTAAAAACAGAGTTGACCAAAGCTTTGACTGGCTATAACTTTTTAAATATAACTCCAAATGACTTGATTCTTTTTCCTGCCTCTCTCAAATATTGTCTAGTTTATTCTCAGATTTATTTGAAAAAATTTCAGACAACTTTTTTGTACTGTTTTGAAACTATGTGTTAATTTGAATATTTTCAAAAATAGGATTTGTTGGAGGGAGAAGAAGACTTTCAAAAGTTTTGGAATGCACCCTGCCTCCCGACAACTTGAAGGAAAGCATTCTGAACCCTGGCATAATATTTTTGTGGGTTGTTTGATACGGTTATAACACCACCTTGACATGGAGCATTCATTATTTTTATGTGACGATATGATCATACGCATTGAGTGCATAATGAAAATTCTTGCTGTTGGAAATGGATATGCTTGTGAAAGTAATCACTCTCGTATATCTTTCATGCCTACCGGGAGGAAGTCGGGAAAGTCTCTGTCTTGGGTAGACACGAGCTTGTCTCCGGTCTTCAGCGAGACGGTTGTGTCCGGTACGGCATGGTGTGGCATGATGAGTGGTGATTTTATCTATTGGTTGGAACATGTTTGTTATGCTAACCATGCAGGGAATACTTAAACCTCCCGAGTCGACCGTAGCTCGAGTCTTGTTCCAGTAAACCCCATACTTGTTTCGTACTACCACGTGTCCCTGCCATAGGTAGGGTGCGGTTCAGTAAGTTGCCAAGCCTTCCTAGCACACACCATACAGAGAGGCCATGGTGGAAGATACCGGAAGGCCTCCGGTAGGCATGCCACCTGGTCCGGGGGCATGGGTGTTTTCGGTTGTAGCCGAGGGGGTAGCTCCCTAGTTTGCGCGCGTTATAAATTTGTGATCCCATGCTAATCGAGGTTGTAGCCTCCCCAATTAGAGTTTTGCTTAACGAGTGTCGTGGGTGAGGGAATCCTGTATTAGGGGGTGTCCGGATAGCCGGATTATAGCCTTTGGCCGGACTCTTAGACTATGAAGATACAAGATTGAAGACTTCGTCGCATGTCCGGATGGGACCTTCCTTGGCGTGGAAGGCAAGCTTGGCGATACGGATATGTAGATCTCTACCATTGTAACCGACTCTGTGTAACCCTAACCCTCTTCGGTGCCTATATAAACCGGAGGGTTTTAGTCCGTAGGACGAACAACAATCATACCATAGGCTAGCTTCTAGGGTTTAGCCTCTCTGATCTCGTGGTAGATCTACTCTTGTACTACCCATATCATCAATATCAATCAAGCAGGAGTAGGGTTTTACCTCCATCGAGAAGGCCCGAACCTGGGTAAAAACATCGTGTCCCTTGTCTCCTGTTACCATCCGCCTAGGGGCACAGTTCGGGACCCCCTACCCGAGATCCGCCGGTTTTGACACCGACATTGGTGCTTTCTTTGAGAGTTCCTCTGTGTCGTCATCTTTAGGCCCGATGGCTCCTCCAATCATCAACATAGATGCGGTCCAGGGTGAGACTTTTCTCCCCGGACAGATCTTCGTATTCGGTGGCTTTGCACTGCGGGCCAATTCTCTTAGCCATCTGGAGCAGATTGAAAGCTACGCCCCTGGCCATTAGGTCAGATTTGGAAGTTTGAACTACACTGCTGACGTTCGCGGAGACTTGATCTTCGACGGGTTCGAGCCACAGCCAAGTGCGCGACACTGTCACGAGGGGCATGATCTAGCTTTGCCGCCGAACAGTGCCCTGGAGGCCGCACCAGTGTCCGCCCCGACTCTTAGCTCGGAGCCGACTGCGCCGATCGAGGACGGGTGGCTGGACACCGCCTCGGGGGCTGCGATCTCTATGGCGATTGAGCTGAACACCATCCCTGTCCTTTGCAAGGCTCGTAACTCCAAGGTGCCGGACTCTGAACCTTCCGCGCCCCTGCCAATCGAATCCGATCGGGCGCGATCATGGAATTCACCACCGCGGACATCTTTCCGCACTCGCCCTTTGGCGACATCCTGAATTCACTAAAGTCTCTCTATTTATCAGGAGAGCCCTGGCCCGACTATGGTCAGGAAGGTTGGGATGCGGACAACGAAGAAATTCAAAGCCCACCCACCACCCACTTCGTAGCCACTATCGATGATTTAACCAACATGCTCGACTTCGACTCCGAAGACATCGACGGTATGGACGATGATGCGGGAGACGACAAAGAACCAGCGCCTACAGGGCACTGGAAGGCCACCTCGTCATACGACATTTACATGGTGGACATCCCAAAAGATGGGAATGGCGATGGAACAACGGAGTATGATCCCTCCAACAAACAGCCTAAGCGCCGGCGTCAGCGGTGCCGCTCTAAATCCCGCCACAGTAAAAACGGCGATTCCGGCACCGGAGACAATAACACCTCGGGCAGTGCCGAAGACAACCCCCTCCAGCAGGATTCAACGCAGGAGGATGGAGAAGCCAGCCCTCATGAGAGAGCGGCAGACAGAGAGGTAGAGGACGATAATTACATGCCTCCCTCCAAAGACGAGGCAAGCCTCGACGATTTATTTAATTTGTCGTGCTCGAGGATCCCGTCGAACAAGAGCGTTTCAAACGCAAGCTTATGGCCACGGCAAGCAGCCTCAAGAAAAAGCAGCAACAGCTTAGAGCTGACCAAGACTTGCTAGCCGACGGATGGATCAAGTCCTTGCGTCAAGAGTATGAACTCGAACGCCTCCAAGAGCTACCCAAACGCAGTTGCTACCCCGATTAGAGGAGGAAGCACCTAAACCTACATCACTAGCGCATGATATCTGCCGACCGCCACCTCGTGGTCATGACAGAGAGGCCTCTCGGCCCTACACTCAAGCCACACCCCGGCGCCGCTCAAAAAATACCAAAGCGCGGGAAAATGCGCCAGACCTGCGGGATATACTGGAGGACAAGGCAAGGCAAACAAGATCGATCCACGGATCGCGTGATCGCCCCGCGATATGTGATGATAACCGTCACGCCGGATATGGCAATTCCGACCGGGTCGAACACAGTAGACAAAGCTCATTTGAGCTGCGTCGTGATATAGCCCAATCTGAGGCGCCAAGACACCCACTATGCTTCACAGACGAAGTGATGGATCATCAAATCCCTGAGGGTTTCAAACCCGTAAACATCGAATCATACGATGGCACAACAGATCCTGCGGTATGGATCGAGGACTACCTCCATATCCACATGGCCTGCGGTGATGATCTACATGCCATGAAATACCTCCCACTCAAGCTTAAAGGACCAGCTCGGCATTGGCTTAACAGCTTGCCAGCGGAGTCAATTGGTTGTTGGGAAGACCTGGAAGCCGCATTCCTCGACAACTTCCAGGGAACATATGTGCGACCACCAGACGCCGATGACCTAAGCCACATAATTCAGCAGCCAGAGGAATCAGCCAGACAATTCTGGACATGGTTCCTAACCAAGAAGAATCAAATTGTTGACTGTCCGGATACAGAGGCCCTTGCAACCTTCAAACATAACATCCGCGACGAGTGGCTTGCCCGGCACCTAGGACATGAAAAGCCGAAATCCATGGCAGCCCTCACAACACTCATGACCCGCTTTTGCGCGGGAGAGGACAGCTGGCTAGCTCGTAGTAACAACATGACCAAGAGCCTTGGTAATTCGGGTACCAAGGACAGCAATGGCAGGTTGCGTCACAACAAGCACAAGCGCTGCATTAATGGCGATAATACTGAGGATACGACAGTCAATGCCGGATTCAGAGGCTCTAAACCCGGTCAGCGGAAAAAGCCATTCAAAAGAAATACTCCGGGCCCGTCCAATCTGGACCAAATACTCGACTGCTCATGCCAGATACACGGCACCCCCGAAAAACCAGCCAACCACACCAACAGGGATTGTTGGGTGTTCAAGCAGGCAGGCAAGTTAAATGCCGAAAACAATGACAAGGGGCTGCATAGCGACGACGAGGAGGAGCCCGGCCACGTAACAAGAGAGGACAAAGGGCTTCCCCCTACAAGTGCGGACGGTGAACATGATATACGCAACCCACATACCCAAAAGGGAGCAGAAGCGTGCACTAAAGGACGTATATGCGATGGAGCCAGTCGCCCCAAAGTTCAATCCGTGGTCCTCCTGCCCGATCACTTTTGATCGAAGGGACGACCCCACCAGCATCCTCCATGGCGGATTCGCCGCATTGGTTCTAGACCCAATCATTGACGGATTTCACCTCACTAGAGTCCTGATGGACGGCGGCAAAGAGCAACTGAACTGCTTTATCGGGATACAAGGCGCAAAATGGGCATAGACCCTCAAGGATTAAACCCACAAAGACGACCTTTAAAGGCGCCATACCAGTGTAGAGGCCAAGCTATGACAGCTCGATTACACTTGAAGTGGTCTTCGGATCCCGTGATAACTTCCGGGCGAGGAGTTAATATTCGACATAGTCCCGTTCCGCAGCGGCTATCATGCACTGCTCGGACGAACCGCATTTGCAAAGTTCAATGCGGTGCCGCACTACACATACCTCAAGCTCAAGATGCTAGGCCCTCGAGGAGTCATTACGGTCAACGGAAACACCGAACGCTCTCTCCAAACGGAGGAGCATACGGCGGCTCTCACGGCGGAAGTACAAAGCAGCCTCTCAAGGCAATTCTCGAGTCCAGCTATTAAACGTCCGGACACCGTCAAGCGCGCCCGGAGTAACCTACAACAAGACCGCCTGGCACGTCCCGAGCACGCGTAGCAATGCGGCCCCAACCCCAGCCCTCGTGAAATTGCGAAACCTGTACTACGCGTACATAATTACGCTCTGGAAATACCATGGGCATAGGGGGAGGGGCATGACCACGGCAGGCCTGCACGCGCTCAACCGCACTGGGGCCCCGATTGTGTAATTCTTTTTTCTTACTTTCAGGGCTCCTTTATCAAGAAGCCCTGTCCGGTAGTAGAACCGCCGAACACACGATGCAACAGCCAGGGAAGCAGAAAGCTACGTCGAGTGTCTAGGTGGTCTCTATAACAAGCAGTATACTTGCTTTACATATCATCCCGCAGCTCTCTCCTGGAGGGCGACATGTCAAATAGTCCCGTCCCTTGCTTATCGCACTATTTGTATCGTTCTGCTTTTACTGCAGCTTTTTTAATAAACAATGCACAACTTTTGCCTATTATTGCATTCCTTTTTCTTATCTATATATGTTCACTCATGACATGTTGCATCCGTACGCTTTGGTACGGCCAAATACACCAGGGGCTTAAGTACCCCAAAATATGGTGTGATAAGTCCGAACACTTTCACAAGTGCGGCACCCCGAACTTATAGCATTATATGCATCAGCTCCGAATCATGTCTTGGGTCAATAGTTGGGTTTGCCCGGCTCCCATGCTTTGGTACCTTACGTTCCGTTATATCGGCTAAGGTAGCGCTGGGAGAACCACTGCGATTGTGCCTCGGTTGAGCTGGGTTAAGCACCTTAGTGGAGAAAGCTAAAACTGACTGTCATGATAGGGCGAGAGCCGGTCGCTGTTCGAGAGGTTTTTCGAGTCCCTAAAGACTTATGCCGCTTAGAGCGAGGAGTCGCCTTTTTCCGGCCCAGGCGTGGATAGCGCCCCGAACTCGGTCTTCCGAATACTAGGGGCTTCGTCAAAATTTAAAATTATAGAATTCTATGGCTAAGTGAGAGTGTTCAAGCATTATAGCCCGGTTGCCTCGTTTGTTGCTTACTGAGCGCCTCCTCAAGGACACAAGAATGGGAAAAGAGCGCTCAAGTTTATCCCAACACCCCAAAGACTTTCATGCATGGGGAAGAAGACGACGACTCGCCATCTCTCAAATTTAATAAATGGTCGACTTGAAGGTAATATTTTAAATTCACAAGTGTTTCTTAGCGATATGAACAAGTTTTCAAGCGTACATGATAAGAAATGCGAAGTTTACTCAAAATTACATCTTTGGAGCATTCACCGCTATAAAGCGGGCACCCTTCAGACGCCCAAGATAATACATCTCGGGCTTGCGATACTCCTGCCCGGCAATGGAACGTCCGTCACAAGCCTCTCGGCGTCCATCTTGCCCAGTGCACTTTAGAACGGGCAAGGGCCTCTACGGCACCTTCGACTGAGCGGAGCACTTGACGACTTCAATCCATGGACAAAGGCCCACCGATCGCCTCACCAGCCCGAAGTAGCTCCTGTGCATGGCTTCCTTAGGCCATAGCCGAACTATGAGGTTCTTCATGGCCTGTTCGCCACCTTATGGAGCTCGACCAGCTGCTTCAGCTGGTCGCTCAAGGGCACCGGTGTCCGCCTCAAGATCTCGAGACCAGAACACCTTCTCCGCCGAGCTCCCTCCTCGGCCCGGTAGAATGCGGAAGGCGTCGGACACATCAAGGGCAGATCTGCGAATGCTCCTGGAGAGCTCCGGATTCGGGTAAGTAACAAGTAATTCACTTTCACGTGCTTGCTTTGCATGAAGAATGCCTTACCCGCCGCTATCTTCTTCATTGCCTCAATTTCCTGGAGGGCTTTCTGGGCTTCGGCCTTAGCGGCTTTGGCGCTCTCAAGAGCCGAGGCAAGCTCGGACTCTCGAGTCTTTGAGTCACGCTCCAAACTCTCGTCTTTTTCCACGAGAGCCTGGAGCTCTTGCCGCACCTCCGCCACCCGCGCCTCCTACTTCTCTCGCTCGGTGCGCTCCGCGGCCGCATTTCTTTAGGCCTTGGACACCGCCTCCTTCAGGGTCGCCACCTCGTTCATGGCCCCTACAATTCTTATGTTATTCCTGTCATTTTTTGCAACCACATCTTGAATATACTTCCATAAGGTATTACTTATGTTCCTGGTCCTCGAGCTACTTTTTGGCAAGGCCGAGCACATTCTTGGACCGCTCGAGGCTCTGCTTCAATGCATTGACCTCCGCAGTCAGTGCGGCAGAGGTCAGCAGCGCAGCCTACATTCCCCATATTGACATACTTATGTTAGACTCCTGCGTACATCTTTTTAGATCCTCAATTAGGTTTTTCTTTCCGAACACCAAACTGAGCATCAGGGGCTACTGTCTATGCGGTAATATTTTTACATATCTTAAATACATACCTCAAAGCCTGTTAGAAGGCTGGAATAGGCTTCAGCCAGCCCGCTCTTGGCGGATCGAACTTCTGGATCACCACACTCATGCAAAGGCGGTGCTCCTCGTCGATGGGCTGTTAAGCGCCCAAGAATTATCCAGTGCCTCCGGTTGGACGGAGGTCACCGGTGTCGTAGTCTCGCACTTCTTACGAAGGGGCCGCCTGCCAGACTCCGGAACCACTAAAGGTTCTGGTGCGGAGTCCGGCCCAGGGCCGGACTTAGAGCCCTTTGGGGTTTGAGCCCCCTTGTGCCCAGAGTCCGGGAGGTTGCCTTGGGGCGCCTTCGGGACCCCCTCCTCCTGGCTGGGCCCGTTTTCGGACCGCACCTCAGCGTCATCCGCAGCGCGGGGAGAGGAGACGGCTGGAAGTGAAGTGCTATTCACGTCCGACGAAGCCAAGGAGCCGCTCGTTGAAGTGTCGAGCCCGTCCTTGGGCGGGCTGCAGGGTTATATTCGGCGTTAGAAGATTCTGTGCGACAAATGAAACGCCATGAGTTATTCTGGTATCCAGACACTTACGATTTCGCCAGGGGCTTAGCCCTCGGTGGCCACTCCTCTTCTTCGTCGTTGGCGTTGGTGGAGTAGTCCGGAGGAAGGGTCCTTCCGTTCTTGGACCCTCCGGCCTCCCCAGTTGGGGCGGCCTTCCTTTTCTTCTCTTCCCCCGCTAGGGAAGAGGCCTCTTTTTCCTCCTCGGAGTCATCGGACGATGAGTTCGATAACACCTGGCGCCGGGAACTCTTTCGGGTTCCCGTGGCCTTCTTCTTGGTCTTCTTCTCCGGCACCACGTGAGGTGCCGGAACCAGCAGCCCCGTTAATCGGGCGTCCGCTGGGTCTTCTGGCAAGGGAGCCGGACAGTCAACCTACCCGGACGTCTTTTGCTAGGCCTGTCAAAGGTAGGGGAGTTTAGATCCCGCATAGAGTCAAACTATGGAAAACAAGTGCCCTGTAAAGGGTAAAATAGCTTACCTCGCCGGCTTGATGCTGCGAGCTGAATCCGCGATCTTCGGTAGCGGATGCAGGAGCCTCAAGACCTTGAACAGCACCTTCCGGGCATCTTCGTGCGTAGTGTCAAGAGCCTGCTCAAGGTTTGGTGCTGTGCGGATCAAACTCCCACAAGTGAAGGCCCATTGTTGGCACGGAGGATCCGCGGATGAGCATGACTCGGACTACGCTGACGAGCTTGAGCTTCTTGTTCACCAAGGTTTTGACGCAGGATTGAGTCCGGTCGGCTCTTCCGAATTACCCCATGTCAGCCCGTCTCTTTCCAAGTGGTGAGCCGTAGGAAGCAGATCGAATTGGGGCCGCCACCCATTTAGGTCACGCGGCTCGGTGATGTAGAACCACCCGATTGCCACCCTTTATGGTCTCCACGAAGGAGCCCTCGAGCCATAAGACGTTGGGCATCGGCCCACCATGGCTCCTCCAAGACTCCGCTTAGCGGCCGCCCACTACCTTTGGCTTGACATTGAAGGTCTTCACCATAAGTCAAGTGGGGCTGGATGCAGAGGAAGGCCTCGCACACGACGATAAACGCCGAGATGTTGAGGACGAAATTCGGGGCCAGATCATGGAAATTCAGGCTGTAGTAGAACATGAGCCCCCGGACAAATGGGTGAAGTGGAAAACCTAGTCCGCGGAGGAAGTGGGTGAGGAACACCACCCTCTCATGGGGCCCGGGGGTGGGGATGAGCTGCCCCTTGTCGGGAGCCGATGCGATGCGATGTCATTGGACAAGTATCCGCCTTCGCAGCCTCTTGATGTGCCCCTCCGTGACGGAGGAGGCCATCCACTTGCCTCCCGCTCCAGACATGGCTGGGGAAGGTTGAGGCGAGATGTGCGGACTTGGGCGCTGGAGCTCGAGTGCGCAGAAATGGATAAGCAAAGGAGGAAGAAGGCGTAGGTAAAAAGGTGGATCCTTATCCCCTTATATGGACGGACGAAGCTATGCGTCCCCACCAGCCCGGTAAAACTCGCTTATCTCCCAAGCGCCATAATCAATGGCGCGGTTGGGTTACCCACGCCTGTATTGATGAGAATCCCAGAATAAGGGGACACGATCTCTGCTTTGACAAGACGTGCCAAGGAACTGCCTCGCTAAACGCGCCGAGGAGGGACAGTAAAAAAGATTCGAATAAAGGCTTGGTCGTGGTGTGATGCCACGCCACGGAATACGTCAGCAGATTGAAGTTGTGTAAATATTATTCTCTCTACGGTGGTATGTGGAACTTACTTTGCAGAGCCAGACACTATCCTTGTGTTCAAAATCTTCTATGAAGTATTCGGAGGAGAAACCCGCCTTGCAATGCCGAAGACAATATGCGCGCCGGACTCGTCGTCATTGAAGCCTGGTTCAGGGGCTACCGAGGGAGTCCTGGATTAGGGGGTGTCCGGATGGCCGGACTATAGCCTTTGGCTGGACTCCTGGACTATGAAGATACAAGATTGAAGACTTCGTCCCTTGTCCGGATGGGACCTTCCTTGGCGTGGAAGGCAAGCTTGGCGATATGGATATGTAGATCTCCTACCATTGTAACCAACTCTGTGTAACCCTAACGCTCTTCGGTGCCTATATAAACCGGAGGGTTTTAGTCCGTAGGACGAACAACAATCATACCATAGGCTAGCTTCTAGGGTTTAGCCTCTCTGATCTCGTGGTAGATCTACTCATGTACTACCCATATCATCAATATCAATCAAGCAGGAGTAGGGTTTTACCTCCATCGAGAGGGCCCGAACCTGGGTAAAAACATCATGTCCCTTGTCTCCTCTTACCATCCGCCTAGACGCACAGTTCGTGACCCCCTACCCGAGATCCGCCGGTTTTGACACCGACAGCGGGTGATTCCAGACACCGATAAGTCAGGCTGGTGTGTGCGGTTAGGTGTGTTTTCAATTAAAAGACCGTGGGCGGAATTAGTCCGGATGGACTACCGGAATCCGTTACTCGTGGGTAAAGAGTACACCCTCTGTAGAGATTATATCTATTCGATTAGCCATGTCCATGGTTAAGGACTACAGTCTGGGTTGGGTCAAGTGTCAGTCTTGGTGTCGGTCTTCGGAGGAAAAACTGCTAAACCAGAATATGGATTATGACTTGTGACTCATGATGATTATGGATATTATTATTATGTAGTAACCCTTTATATTATTTGAATTTTTGAGTATCCCTGGGACGGTTCTACCTCCTGGATATTCACTGTGATATTTACTTTATAAGCCCTTTATGTGGTGTTGCTGAGACGCCTGACTGTGGCATGTTTGTTATATATTTACTTTATAAGCCGTTTATGTGGTGTCGCTGAGATGTCCGACTGTGGCATGTTTGTAATATATTTACTTTATAAGCCCTTTATGTGGTGTCGCTGAGACGCCCGACTGCGGCATGCTTGTTATTGTTTACTTTATAATCCCTTTATGTGGTGTCGCTCAGACGCTCGAGTGAGGCATTCTATCTCTACTCTCTAATTGCATTATTCGTATTTTATGTGAATAACTTGCTTACGTACATCATGGATTTTATTTTATGACTGACGTTGCGATCATAGAATATTTCAGAGCGTGATTATCATTTGTTACATTATACCCGTGTTCATAATGTTTGCGAGTACATTCAAAGTACTCACTGGCTTGTCCCTAGCTATTGTCTTGGCTATATTTCTTGCTTGGAGAGGAGCGTTGCGATGACAGCCCCGGAGTCTAATCAATGGTGATAGCAGCCTCGCGAAGATAGGAGTTATCTAGGTCAGCTATTCCTGTGGGAAATGGAGTCCCATAGACACTGAGAGACTACAAACCGCTTCCGCCATAAACCACTAGAAACCATTTGTTGTACTCATAGGCAAGAATGGTCTTGTACTACATATTATGTATTTTGCTTGGAATTCTTGTATTAAGTTTGTTCCTCATCAGCTAACAGTAATCCTGGGGCCGGTGAGCACAAGGGCCATTTTTGGGAAATTAATATCCCAAAAATCCGGTCCTGACAGAACCTCTCGGAGAAGCAAGGAGTCGGAAAGGAAGGATAAATCATCAAAGAGCTACACAAAGCAAAGACATCAAGCTCATGTTGGTGTATGGGTATCCGGCTCCGACTCCGACCATCACTCCGAGAGAAGATGTAACTCCGACTCCGAATATACTGAAGATGAAGGTGTTGCTGGTCTAGCACTTGTGTCAACCAACTCCTACGACATATTTGACTCACCAAATGAAGGAATTGGAAGATGCTTCAGGGCTAAAGGCCCAAAGGTATCACACACCGATTATGTTGATTTCAATAGTGATGAAGATGACTTGTTAGGTGATGATGATTTACTTGTTGACAACTCTAGTGATGAATACTATGATGAAACGTCAATTAAGCATGCTAGTCAAGATAAAAAGAATGACAACGATAAGGAGAAGATCGAGCATCTAACTAAAGAACTAAACACTCTTAAGTTAGCTCATGAAACTACCTTGGAAGATCATCGAGAACTTTTAAAGACTCATGAGAACTTACGCTTTGAAAAGCTCAACCTTGAGCAAGAGCATGAGTTTTTAAAGGCAATCAATGACGAACTTTGCAAGAAAAGTTCTTCTTACATTGCCAGGCGTTTACTCTTATCTACTTACATGCCACAAGTCAAGTCTAGTAACAAGAGTAAGAAAGATTCTTCTTCTAGTAGAAACAATAATCATGCTAAATCCAATGTTGTTGCTTCTAGTAGTTCTCTTGATTCCACTAATGATTCTTAGCCAAGTTACACTTGAGCAAGAAAATAGCTTATTGAAGGGAATTATAGAGAAGGGTGTCTACATGAGCTTTGCCGAAAGTAAGCAATTTGAAGAAATTGTACGCAAGCAAGGAAGGCACCGGAAGAATCAAGGTGTTGGTTTTGAATGAAAGTTCAATGCCAATGGGGTTGAGTGGGAAGAAGATCAATACCCTAAGACAAAGTTTGTTCCCCAAAAAGAGAAGTATGATCCTACTTCTTTGCAAGGGACACAAGCTCAAGATGATCTTCCACCACAAGACCACAAGCATAAAGGCAAGGACAAGCTTCAAGAGGAGATTGATGGATTTGAAGAAGCTCCCAAGGCCTTGGTCAAGTGGGTTCCCAAGACTACATAAGGTTCTACTTCATCAAGTTCCACTACTACCCCAAGGATTCCCATCAAGATGATGTGGATCCCAAAGAAGGACTAGTTAGTTCTTGAGGATGACTCCGCCAATATTCTTCACTCATATCATTTTGGCAAGGACAAGTGCAATCAAATTCCACATCTTGCACTAGCTCAAGGAGTCACAAACCCTCTTGTTGGTAAGACAAGGGACAAGGTAACCTAATGTTTTCATGGACATCATCTTGTGTGTGCATAACTCTATGTCTCTATGGATATCCTTGTTTATTCCTTGTGGGACTAACCCTTGTAGGTATTGAAAGTGCAACTCACTCCAATGGATTGCCCCAAATGATCTACAACAACATTGAGCATCTACATCTTCAACACCTAGATGAAGTCATCATCGAGAAAACCCAAGGTTAATTCATCCCTCTTAGGGGGGATCTCACATCTAGGGGGAGCTTTACTCTAAGGATTGAGCTAAAGCAACTCTAATGGTGTGAACGCAACAATGCTTTATGTAAAAGTGGCAACCCCACTTGTGCTTAAACGATGAGTATGACCTATGATCAAATGTTCTCATTTGACTCCTAAGTCAATATACTCATATATAGATGACCTAGTCATCGCCAATTGTTTGATAGATGCTAGAATTTGTTGTGCATGCTTTGCCACATATTTCATTTGCCATTTTATTGTGTGAGCATGTTGGGTGCATATTTGACTCATTCGAGGACATCCACTTGTTGTTTTGTGTATTTGGCTTTTTCTCTTTTGCCAAGTGGATGGACAAGAATGCCTAAGAACCTTCTCTAGATATCTATGCTTTTCTCGTCTCAAACTCTATTCATGCTAAATCACAAAGTTTGATCAAGTCAGATTCGAACCACTCTATGTGAGGAGCACTCGGAATCCCCGATTCTTCATAGACTTAAACTTCCAAAACCTCTTTGTGCATTTTGGTCTGACCGTGACATCCATTTCGGTCAAATCGAGTTCACTAAGTTGATCTAGGTTTTCATATCGGTGCAACTGATTTGAACACTTCGGTCACACCGAGTTGCAGCAACTGCTTGCAATTCTGCAATCTCGGTGCCACCGAGTTGTTCCACTCGGTCACGCCGATAGGGTCGGGATATAAATACCCACAGGTGAGATTTTGGAAATTACTTCAAATCTTCTCAGCCCGCGCGTGTCCTGCTCTGCCTCCTCGGGTCTCCGGATCGTCTTCTCACCGCCAACGACCTCCCACTGTTGGGATCTGCCACCGTCGACGGATTCTGCTCTGCCATCACCACCGTAGCGAACACTAGCCGTTCTAGGGTACATGTTCGACCCCTTATGCTGTCATTTTCACTCCGGTTCCTAGCACAAGGACAATGCCATGTTTCTTGCCACGAATGAGATTAATCTATCTAGCTAAATCTTCCATAGGTCTAGATTGATTCGAAAATTTTAGGGTTAGCTCTCCACATAACTCATCAAGGACCGACCGAAATGTAGAAATCGGTCTCACCGATTTGGCTTAGGCCATTGCACATGCGCTTTTCAGTCTGACCGAAACATGCAAATCGGTGTGACCGAGTTCAAGATTATGTGAAACCCTAGCAATCTTGGTGCCACCGAACTGTGACTCGGCCCAACCGAGTTCACTAGTTTAGGTTCCAAGTGTTGCTTCGGTATCACCGAGTTTGTCAATTCGGTAGCTCCGAGATCACTTCTGTAGAGAACTAAAACTAAGTTTTTGACTCAATTTGTTTTGCAAAACCTTTGTACTTTGTGATGCTCATCTACTCTACCTCACCTACAACCTATTCATAGGGTCTGCTGACAGTTTGCCTGCAAGATGTCTGATCAGAGCGACAGCCAGAATAGGTCTGAACAGCAAGAGCAGTTGAGTGAGGGCACTAGTCCCTCCAGCAGCTATGATGAGGGCAGTAGGAGCACACCTAGTAACTTGCCCAAGGCAGCTACTAGAACAAGGAAGAAGAGAACTTCTGATTCAGAGGATGAAGACTGTTGCAGCCGAGGATGAGGCCACTTGAAAGAGTTTGGCACTGCTGCATCAACTAGGCCAGGCATGAACAGAAAGGCACCTACAAGGAGAGTGCCTACATCCAAGCCAAGGAAAGTTGCCACAGGTGAAACTATGAAGTTCACCATTGAATCTGAAGAAGAGGCAGCTGGTGAGGACAAGAAGAAGAAGAGGGCAAGAAAAACAACAGCTAAGGTACTTGGAAAGTCTACAATGGTGAGATCTGATGATGAAGAGGAAGAGGATGCTGCTCCATCTCCTAAGGCACATAAGCTCATGGGAGATGCTATTAAGTCAGGGGATGCTGCTAAGCCCAAATCTTCTCCCAAAGCTGCTACTCCATCCACCAAGACTGCACCCAAGAGGAGTACTAGGAACATACCTGCTGAGCAGAATAACAAGGCCCCAGTGCCTGAAGTTGAAGATGAGGAAGCTGAAGCCCAAGTGCTAAGGAAGCTCAAACCCAAGAATCCAGACCATAATGATGCACATCCTGTTGCAGAGGACATGAGGATCAGGAAGGATGCATGACTGAGACAGTGGAGGAAGAATGACCCATATGCTGTAAGGAGGAGAACTGCTGTGGATTACAGGTTCCACACAAAGGAACAACAAGATTTCTATGAGATAATCCTGCTTGACAAGAAGCCCATAGTGTGTGACATGAGATGGGTCGACTGGACTTACATTAGAGAAAATGAAGATCACTTCCCAGGTGTTTATGACAGCTTCGAGGCCTGTGAAGTGGACAAGTTTGTTGGCCAGAAGCTCACAAAGTGGAATGATGAGCTAATCATGCAATTTTACTCTACTGCTCATTTATATCCAGATGGCAGAATTGTATGAATGTCAGAGGGTACAAGGTACCAGTCCATAGTTGATGAGTGGGCTAGATTGATCAATGCCCCATAAGCTCATGAAGATGACTTGGATGTGTATGACAAGAAGAAGAAAGATCATAAATCAATGGCAAGCATGCACAAGGAGATTCCTGATGCAGACCTGGAGACTCACAAGATTGGCCCAGTGAAGCACTTACTGTCAGGCCTGCCTACTATCAATACCATTCTGAGGCACACTCTTTTGGCACAATCTGGAGATCACAGAATGATAAGAGGACACTCCATCAACTTGCTGCATATATTTGATGTCCCTCAAAAGTTCAAAGTGATGAGTCTGATTGTGGAAACAATCAAGAGGACAGCTGCAGATCAGAAGAGGTCTTTTGGTTATGCTCCACAAATTCAGGTGCTCATCAACTCCAAGATGGGCACATGCACATATCTGTTGGACAAGGAGCATTTACCCCTCAGGCCAGACTTTGAGGATAACATTGTTGTCATGAATGAGGTCCTCAGTGCAAGCACATGAGAAGAGAAAGAAGGCAAGGGCAGAGAAAGCTGCAAAGATGCCAAGTGCTGAAGAGGCACCTTAGGTGTTCTTGAAAAGCAAGCAGGATCAGCTTGGATATCTGATCCAATCCACCTTGAGGATTGAGAAGGGCTCGGCCACCCTGACTCAAAACCAGGAGAGCTTGGAGAGGATCATTGAGCAGAAATTCTATGATCTTGATGCCAAAGTTACTGAGATTCAGTCAGTGGTTGAGCAACTTCAGGAGGAAGTGGAGGAGAAGAAAGGCAAGTCTACCACAGATGCTTTCATGAGAGTGTCAAGAACTCAGAGGTCTGCTGTAGTGCCTGTTCCAGATACAAGAGCTACTACATCTGCACAAGCAGCCACAACTTCAGTGCCACCAGCTCCAGCAGCCACTCCATCAGCTCTAGCTACATCAACAAAAGCTTTCATCCTTGGAGTCATCTCTACACCACCTCATGAAGACCAAGCCTTAGAGACGAATAACACTATGCATATTTTTAACTTTTTGGTAACTTGTTGCCGAAGGGGGAGAAATATGTATAGATCATAGTCTTTGAGAGAGAAAGAGAGAGTGTTGTTTTGTCTCTCTTTGCATTTTATTTGCTTGAACTTTATTGTGTGTTTGCTTGATACACGATGTCTTCTGTTAGATACTTGGATGATCATTGTTTGATCATATGCTACCTTTAACGTGTGCTTGAATGATATTATCCTTCATATCCATTTATGATCATTCACTTTGCTTGGTGATGCGTGCATGTTTTCAATTATTATCATTTTGAGCGCTCCACCAACATGTATATGACATGGAAGAGTGACCCATGATCCTAACACATTGTGCATTTGCAGTCCAAAGCAAATTTTAAATAGTGCACAAATTTAGGGGGAGCTCTTACTTATCACATACTTCTCAAAGCAAAGATGTATTTCAATCTTATTATCATTTGTCGATGCTTCGATCTATATGTTGTCATAAATTACCAAAAAGGGGGAGATTGAAAGTGCAACTATCCCTGGGTGGTTTTGGTAGTGATTAACAACATATAGCTCATTGAACTAATGCCTTTTCAAGGTAAATATTTCAGGAAAGTTCAATGATTGGCATGGCATGGATAAGGAATGTGGACCCCTCAAAATGCTAAGGACAAAAGATTGGCTCAAGCTCTAAAGTCCAAGACTCTACATTTTCTATTTTAGTGATCCAAGGTCACATTGAGTCTATAGGAAAGCCAATACTATTAAAAGGGGATGAGGTGTTGCTTAATGGCTTGCTTGCTCAAAATGCTTAGTGATATGCTCCAAAAGCCCTCAACTACTTTCTCATATCCACATATGTCCCAAACCAAAAGTCAAACTCGGCCCCACCGATTTGATCGATCGGTGCCACCAAGTTCATTTGACATAGCCACTGCCAGAAACCCTAGTCACTTTGGTCTCATCGATAGGGATCTCGGTCTCACCGAGATGGGGTTGCAAACTCTCTGTTTCCCTTCGTAACGTTTCGGTCTAACCGAGATGAGCGATCTGTCCCACCGAGTCTGCAATGCAAACTCCCTATTTCCTTTTCGTAATGTTTCGGTCCCACCAAGACGAGTGAATCGGTCTCACCGAGTTTGCCAGACCAACTCTCTGTTAGCTTCTTACCAAAGTCGGTCCAACTGAGTTTGAGTAATCAGACCAGCCGAGATTATGTTATGCCTCAACCCCAATGATATCGGTCCCACCGAGTTGACATGTCGGTCCCACCAAAATTGCCTAACGGTCACATATGTACTGAATCGGTCCGACCGAGTTTTCTGATTCGGTCTCACCGAGTTTGGTATATTGTGTGTAACGGTTACATTTTGTGTGGAGGCTATATATACCCCTCCACCCTCTCCTCACTGGTGAGGGAAGCCATCAGAACGTTCCTACACTTCCACTACTCATTTTCTGAGAGAGAGCCACCTACTCATGTGTTGAGACCAAGATATTCCAATCCAACCATATGAATCTTGATCTCTAGCCTTCCCCATGTTGCTTTCTACTCAAATCATCTTTCCACCAAATCCAATCCTATGAGAGAGAGTTGAGTGTTGGGGAGACTATCATTTGAAGCACAAGAGCAAGGAGTCCATCATCAACAAACCATCTATTACCTTTTGGAGAGTGGTGTCTCCAAGATTGGTTAGGTGTCACTTGGGAGCCTCCGACAAGATTGTGGAGTGAACCAAGGAGTTTGTAAGGGCAAGGAGATCGCCTACTTCGTGAAGATCTACCCTAGTGAGGCAAGTCCTTCGTGGGCGATGGCCGTGGGATAGATAAAGTTGCCTCTTCGTGGACCCTTCGTGGGTGGAGCCCTCCGTGGACTCGCGCAACCGTTACCCTTCGTGGGTTGAAGTATCCATCAACGTGGATGTACGATAGCACCACCTGTCGGAACCACGACAAAAACATCCGTGTTTCCTATTGTATTTGCACTCTCCAAACCCATCCCTTTACATTCTTGCAAGTTGCATGCTTTACTTTCCGCTGCTTATATACTCTTTGCATGCTTGCTTTAATTGTGTTAAGATTTCTTGACTTGTGCTAACTTGTTAAAATCTGCCAAGAACTAAAATTGGGAAAAGGTTAAGTTTTTATTTGGTCAAGTAGTCTAATCACCCCCCCTCTAGACATACTTTCGATCCTACACCCTCTTATCTCTTCAGCTTCTTCCTGGAGCTGCTCAACTATTGTCTGGATCTCTGTGACCTTCATGTCTAGATCATAAAACCTTGTCTCGATGATCCTCTCAAGACTCTCTTGATTTTGAGTCAGGGTTTCCAGTCCTTTCTCAATTCTCATAGTGGCCTCAAGCAGATAGCTAAGCTGGTGCTACTTGGTCTTGAGGTGTACAGTTGAAGCATCCGGAACTTTTGAAGATTGTGCTATCTTCCCTGCCTTAGCCTTTTCCCTCTTATCCCGAGCCTCTACTGATGTAGGATGTGATGCATCCATGAAAATCTCATTGTCCTCAAACTCAGGCAACGGGGGAATATGCTCCTTGTGCAAGAGATATATCCCTTTGCCCATCTTAGAGTTGATGAGCATCTGGATGTCTGGAGCATAGCAACATGATCTCTTCTGATCAACAACAATCCTCTTGATTGTCTCTACTACCAAGGTCATCACCTTGAACTTCTCTGGCACATCAAACATATGCAACAAATTAATTGAGTGCCCTCTGATCATCCTGTCATCTCCAGACTTGGGCAGTAGTGTGTGCCATAGAATAGTGTTGATGGTGGGCATCCTAGACAACAGATAATACACTGAGCCATACTTGTTAGTTTCCAACGCAGCATCAGGAATATCCTTGTACATGTGCGCCATGGAGTTGTGTCCTTTCCTGGGCTTGGCATACACATCTGTGTCATCCTATTGTTCTTCAGGAGCATTGATAAGCTGGGCCCACTCAGCAATAGATGATTGGTACCTTGTACCCTCAGTCATCCAGACAATTTTACCATCTGGGTAAAAATATGCAGTGGAGTAGAACTGCATCACCATCTCATCATTCCACTTAGTGAGTTTCTGACCAACAAACTTATCAACTCCAGTCAGTCTGAAGCTGTCATAAACTCCTGGGAAGTAATCTGCATTGTTGTCAATGTACTCCCAATCAACCCATCTCATGTCACTAACAATGGGCTTCTTGTCCAAGAGCACTATCTCATAGAAGTCCTACTACTCCTTGGTGTGGAACCTGTAGTCCACAACAGTCCTTCTCCTTGTGGCATATAGGTCTGTCTGTCTCCATAGCCCGAGACCTGCATCTTTCCTCAACTTCATAATTTCAACCACCCGATGTGTATTATCATGATCTGGCATCTTGGGCTTCAACTTTCTGAGCACTTGGGCATCTTCTTCTTCTTCAACTTCAGGCACTGGGGCCTTGTTATTCTCAGCAGCTGGAATGTTCCTTGTAGATCTTTTGGGTGCTACAGGCTTGGAAGCTTGTGCAGCAGCCTTGGGGCAGTCTTGGGCTTTGATGGAGCATCCCTTGACTTCATGGCATCCCCCATCAGCTTCTGGGTTTTGGTAGGAGGTGCAATGGGCTCTTCCTCCTCCTCATCCTTAGAATCCATAACCATAGATGGTCTACCAATCACTCTGGCCATGGTCTTCTTGACCCTTTCATTTCTATTCTTGCCCTTAGTAGCCTCCTTTGGATCAAGAGTGAGCTCAATTGCTTTTTGTGTTGAGGCTCTAGCTTTGGACATAGGAATCCTTCTGGCTGGTGCCTTCTTCTTCAGACCTGACTTGGTTGAAGCTGCAGTGCCAAACTCCTTTTGGACAACTTTCTTCTTTGATGTGACTTCTTCATCAGCCACAGAATCTTCATCTTCTGAATTAGAGGTTTTCTTCTTCCTCTGCCTGGTTGCAGCCTTAGGCAGGTTGGTAGGAGTGCTTATGCTCCCATCATCACAGCTACTGTCAAAGGGACTAGTGCCCTCACTCATGTGAACCTGTTCCTTAGATCTGTTCTGGCTATCACTATTTTCTGACATGGCCGACACGGAAAGTTGACCCTATGAGTAGATAGTGTTGAGATAGAGTGGATGGGCATAACAAAGTGCAGAGATTTTACAAAACAAATGAGTCAAAAACTTAGTTTCAGTTTTCTATACAAATCATTTCGGAGCTACCAATATGTCAAACTCGGTGACACCGAAGCAACTTTTAGAGTGTAAACATGTGAAATCGATCAGACCGAGGCACAGTTCGTTGACTCCGAGATTGCTAGGGTTTCACAGAGAAATGAACTTGGTCACACCGATTTGTATATTTCGGTTAGACCTAAAAATACAAGTGCAATGGCCTGGGCCAAATCGGTGAGACCGAATTCTCCAAATTGGTCGGTCGAGATGAGTTCAGCGGAAACCTAACCCTACGTTTTTGAATCAAAACTAATGTAGAGGAAGTTTTGGTTGGATAGAAGTATCTGAAACGTGGTAAGAATCATGGCATTGACCTTAGTGCAAGAATCAGAGGTAAAGATTGCACAAGGGGTCGAGTTCATACCCTAACTTGATGGTGAACTCGCTACAGCGACAACAGTGGCGAAGATTTCCATTGACGGCGGCGCAGACTAGCGGTAGGAGGTCGCTGGCGACAGCGGAGATGATCCAGAGACCTTGAGTCGGTAGAGCTGGACAGGCGCGGGCAAAGGGTTCAGAGAAATTTCCAAATTTTGGCCCGTGGGTATTTATATCCAGACCCTATCGGTGTGACCGAGTGGAACAACTCGGTGGCACCGAGATGCAGAATCGCAAGCGGTTATTGCAACTTGGTGAGACCTAAAAGTTCAAATCGGTTGCACCGAGATTGAAGCCTAGATCAACTCAATGAACTCGGTATGGCCGAATGGTGTGAATCGGTCAGACCGAAATGCATTAAGAGGTTTTGGAAGTTTAAGTCTATGATGAATCTGTGGCTCTGAGTGCTCCTCACCTAGAGGGTTTGAATATGACTTAATCAAACTTTGTGATGTAGCATGAATAGAGTTTGAGATGAGAAAAACATAGATAGCTAGAGGGAGTACTTAGGCATTCTTGTCCATCCATTTGGCAAAAAGAAAAAGGCAAACAATCAAAGCAACAAATGGATGTCCTTGAATGAAGAAAACTATGCAACCAACATGCTCACACAATAAGATAGCAAATAAAATATGTGGCAAAGCATGCACAAACACTCTAGCATCTATCAGGCAATTTGCGATGACTAGGTCATCTATATATGAGTATATTGACTTAGGAGTCAAATGAGAACATTTGATCATAGGTCATACTCATCGTTTAAGCACAAGTGTACTACTTTTACATAAAGCATCATTGTGTTCACACCATTAGAGTTGCTTTAGCTCAATTCTTAGAGTAAAGCTCCCCCTAGATGTGATATCCCCTTTTAGAGGGATGAACTAACCTTGGGTTTTGTCGATGATGACTTCATGTAGATGTTGAAGATGTGGATGCTCAATGTTGATGTAGATCATTTGGAGCAATCCATTGGAGTGAGTTGCACTTTCAATACCTACATGGGTTAGTGCCACAAGGAACAAACAAGGATATCTGTAGACATAGATTGAAGTACACACATGATGATGTCCATAAAAGCATTAGGTTACCTTGTCCCTTGACTTACTAACAAGAGGGTTTGCGACTTCTTGAACTAGTGCAAGATGTGGAAGTTGATTGCACTTGTCCTAGCCAATATGAATAAGAGTGAAGTATGTTGGCGGTGTCACCCTCAAGAACTCTCTAGTTCTTCTTCGGGATCCACATCATCTTGATGGAAATCCTTGGGGTTGTAGATGTACTTGATGAAGTAGAACTTGAAGTAGTCTTGGGAACCCACTTGACTAAGGCCTTTGGAGCTTCTTCATATGCATCAACCTCCTCTTGAAGCTTGTCCTTGCCTTTTAGCTTGTGGTCTTGTGGTGGAAGATCATCTTGAACTTGTGTTCCCTTGAAGGAAGTAGGATCGTACTTCTCTTGTTGAGTAACAAACTTCGTCTTGCGGTATTGATCTTCTTCCACTACAAAAAAATACACTTCCGTGATGATACGTGTTTGTCACAGTAGGTCGCGTTTTTTGTCATGCATGTACATCCATGACAAATTTATGACAGAATCAAGATAGTCATACCTGTGCTGTCGTAGAAGTGTTCCATGACATTACCAAAATTATCATCACAGAAATTTCCACTTCCATGACGATAAATCGCGCGTCACAGAAGTGCTTTCGTCAAGGGTGATCGACCCATGGCATCCACTGTAACGGAACGCCGTTAAGCTATGGGGTCGGGTTTTGGATCCGATAACCCGTTAACAGCCCCGACCAATGGGGATTTTCCACGTGTAAAATCATCATTGGCTGGAGGAAGCACGTGTCGGCTCACTGTTGGCACAGATGTCATCCACTCACTGGATAGAAGGCGCCTATGATACGTCGACACGTGGCACGGCCCAAGAGTGGCCCATTCCTGTGAAAAGGCCAGCCCGTTTGACTTGGTCAAAAGCTAGCGGTCGGCCCATGGAAAGCCTGTTAACGACCAGTTAGCATATAGCCCATTTACAGCCCGCTAACCCAAGGCCCATTACGCCCTATGCGAATTAGGCCCAGTAGCATCATCTGGGCCATCCAATATGATTCGACCCGTGCCACTTCGGCCCATGTATGGCCCATGACATCTTCGCCCATATGAGGCCCTTTGTAACTCTTGGCCCATTAGCGGCCCGTACGACATCGCCCGTAATGAACAAATGTATTACTTTACACCCATTAACGGCCCGCGTGTGGCGGCCCGTAATGAACAGTGTAACACTTTATACCCATTAACGGGTCGTTATTCCGTTGGGCGCTTCAGCCCAAGTTAACTTTCGCCTTCGAGGGCCCATTTATTCTTGGGCTCATTTGCAGCATTCGGTTACTTACGGCCCGTTACTGTCATTTTCTGCTTGTGGGCCAAATTCAGCCCGTCGTTACAATCAGCCCATTTGTGGTCCGTTAGTCTGTTGGGCCATCTTCATAGCATCACCAAATACGGCCTATTAACGGCCCGTTATGGTCAGCCCATAAAACGTATGATTTCCATTATAGGCCCGTCTACGGCCCATTAAAGGCAAGTAAAAGACCCATAAATGAGTCGGCGGCCCATGGATCCTACGTGACATAGAAGGCCCATGGATCCTGTGAGACGTAGAAGGCCCATGGATCCTACGAGACGTAGAAGGCCCATGGATCCTACGAGACGTAGAAGGCCCATGGATCCTGCGAGACGTAGAAGATCCATGGATCCTATGAGATGTAGAAGGCCCATGGTCGGGCGAGTTGGCCCCAATTTGAACGATATAGCATATTCAAAGAATTATCCTACTCAATACTATCACCTCTAAAAAGCATACACTATACAACAAAGAGATCAAGGCATAGAAAGGTAGAATAATCCTACACTATACAATAAAGAAATTACAGCCGATTATACCCACTAGGCATTATGGTACGACACAGGTGATAATAAAGCATACACAAACAACAAATTACATACACTGGGCAAATACGGCTCATACATCATGGACGCGCATCAACTTAACTCCATTTGAACTATAATCTCTTCAGAAAATAGGATTGGCCGGATTCAGATAGCACAAATTTCTGCAAAATCTCCAATTCCTTCATGGTTACCTCGGTGTCTTGTTTCATTTTTTGACTCCTGCATCTAATACCTGCATGTCCAGTCTCAACTTGTTGATTATACGTTGACAATCATGTACACATTGTCTTGCCACCTCTAGTTGATGCTTGAGAACATCAGCACATTCCAATTCCAATCCAATCATTCGGTAACGGCCATGCCGCACTGCTCGCAGATTTTTGTGTTGATGTCACTTCATCCTGAAATGTTTATGTAAGTACACATGACTAGGGCAAAAATATAGTTACAACAGTGAAGCGAACAAGACACTATTTTGTACTACATGGCAAAACAAGACTAACAATAATGTTACACGTCACTTTCACAAAAAAAATGTTACACGTCATGAAGCATAAGCAGGTGATATTTTAAAAATTATAAAAAAGATAGTCCGTGCAGCCTGCATACAAAAATCCCTCTTAGCTCACCAGAGGAGCATGATGTTGGGGCCCAATCAAAAACACAGACAAGTTACAAATTTAGACAGCACGTTGCATATAAGTAAGCAAGCAGTTGGCCATTCTATACCTCAATTAAAGTCTTAGGGAGCATAATGAATAGCAGAGGGTTTCATACAAACATACTACGGCAGGCAAAACTATACAATCATTAGCGTAGTATAAACTAGATTGTGAGCCTCATGCAATAATAGTTGGTTAATAGACTTCAAAGCTTCAGGCACACTTTGGCAGAGTAATTAAATGGTAAGGCCTTTAATTATGTCAACTAATAGTGATACAAGTACCAAACATCAGGCATAATTATTTGGGCATCTCATTAAGTGAGGACAAATAAAGCCATTGAAAAGAGCAAATTAACTATGCCTGAAACAAATAAGGAATTGAACTGTTGAGTTGCATACAGTGACTTACCTTAGCAAGTTGAAGAGGCTCAGCGCATCTCCTACTTCTCTTGCAAGGCTCCTTCCTAACATCTTGTACATGGAAATCCTCAATCTTATCTTCATTGCACCCCCTCTGCAAGGTGACACAAACTAGTTACTCGTCTCCTTGGAAGATAAATATGCATACTTTCCAGTCTTTGAACACAAAAGGATGAGATTATAACAAAACAACACCACATAATGAAACATGCCGCATCTCTTGCACTTGCACATAATGAAATGAGCATTTACTATGTCTGCACTATGTAAAAACTAGGCATACCTTCGAACTGGATCTCCAGGTACTCTTGGAGAGCCTACTGTAGTGTACAGCCAAACCTTTATCTCACCTATGAGTTAGACAAGGCCCCACTATAGCAGCCCTTAGTGTTTAAATCGTTGACAAGCTGTGTTAGAGTGTTAGGTCAAGAACAACAAGTAATCAAAGCAAACAGTCCTAGTATGGCTGGCTGATGCAAACTAGCAATTGAACAGATGTGTGAGCAAATCTTACATATCAAGAAAAGAAGCAAAGAAGGAGGCTTAAAGACCATCACTTGACTGACCAGATTTAAGGGGCATTTAAACATCATGTGCAACGTATGAACTAACATAAACATTGCATATTCCAGATTCTACAATGGAATGCACATGTATTAGGTTATGCCATGTATAATGATGCCTAAATGTACAGATAGCAAGTAGTAGTGATTCATCATTGCACGCACAATTGAATTGCAGGTTAAGGGCCAGTTCGATTCCGCCTTTTCAGGGCATATTGTCAAAATAAGCCATAAAAGATGTAAAGACGTCATTTTTGAGTTATGGGCTTGGGCTTAACTAATTTCGCTTTGGAGGGGGGTGTTTCGGGTAGAACCTCACTAAAAATTGAAGGGAAGGGGAATAGTGAAATGACTCTGTTCTCTGCCTATATTACACTTAAAATGCAACTGCTGACGCACGTGTCACACCTGACCCTCAAGTCAAAACAAACACGCAAGCATTCATTGCCCTGCCCGCTTGCATCTCCTCTCCCCTTTCCCTCTACCTCAATCCCTTGCCTGTAGCACTATGGTTCCTCCAGCGAGCCGTCGCCACTAGTCCCATCTGGCCTGGTCCTCGACGATGCTGTGTCAACTAGGCTACCACTACTAGAGAAAAGCTTACCAGTAGCGCTGGTTTCTTTGCTACCAGTAGCGCGGGCACCAGCGCTACTGCTACGGTGCTACAACTATTTTGTAGCTGTAGCACGTTTCTAGACCAGCGCTACTGGTAAGTTCAAGTACTAGTAGCGCGTTTTTAGGCCAGCGCTACTGCTAACATTTATGTATTTTTTTAATATTTTGGCAATGTACATGTTTAAACAGATATATCTGTTATACAATAACAACTCATCATGAACTAGTCTGTTTAAATAGCATATTCATTACCACTAGTCATCACCACCAAACAATGTTCGTCAATGAGACATCATATATATAACAAGTTGGTCACTAGTCATAATCACAACTCCTCATCCTCCTCATCAACTCTAACACATTATAGCACATAATAACACATTCTACCTAGGACCTACTCCTCTCATAGGACCTACTCTACCCTCTCTTAGGTAAAATATCATAAAACAAGACAGGCATTGACTCTACATTAAGGAAACTGAACTCTCCATAATGAAGAACGGAGATCATCTTGTCTCCAAGTCTTGGCCTACTCACAATGTTCCTTCCAAGTAGCTCTCTGCGATGGTTGAAACATTTTTTCCAATCATTTATTATCATGGCTTCCTCGCTTTTAGAAATTCAGTATGGACTGGAGTGATGTGGATACTGTGGCTGACCTGGCCGTGGTGGCCGTAAGCTCATAACATCAACGCGACCTCTTGGCAACATCAGATGAGGCACACAATCCATCGGGATTTTCTGTTCAAAAACATAGTAATAACTTTGTAGTTAGCAATGTAGTTTAGTTTTAGAAAAAATTATGCAAAAGATGCACGGATGTTGTAATAGTACAAAATCTTACCATGATATCTCCATTGATGTTACCGTAGCACACCGCGTGCACTAGTGGCACATATGGACCATAATTTTGAGGAATTCAATAGTAGCTATTGTAACTCTCAGTAAAAAATGTGATAAGACCATCTTTCTCCTTATAAGTTAATTGTGCTTCATCATTGTAGTTGTAGGTTCTGTCTACCATCTTCCGTACATTTTTTGAAGAATGAAAATAAGCTGTCAATGGAAATAAGCTGTCAAATATTTTGAAATAAACAATATAAATTACTTAGTAAATATGTTTAAGAAACTCACACAGCGGTAGAACTGGAAGCGTGTCAACAAGGACCCAAATGGTCATATCATTTTCGTCGATGTCAGGATGACCAAGATCGAAGGTGAGAAGCATACCCTCATGAAAATCATACGCCTTGGAAAGGGCTTCCCAATTCAGGCAACGAAAATTGGATGAGTTCACAAAATTGTATAGTTTTACAGCAAAATCATAACCATGATGGGTCCTTAGTTGAATTATCTTTGTCTCTGTGCTTTCATGATCTTCAAACCCCATCTTCTCCAAGACATAGCATCTTGCATGGCATGGGATAAGCTAGTCGAATTGTAAAAGACGGAAATTACACGTTGAAGAAGCAGAGAAGTCGTGCAAAATAACAAAAAACACTTGTCATCGTTGCGTACCGTATCAACATCGAAGGTCTCTTGGAGCTTGATGCTGAAGCGCCGACCTTCTACCAGGTGAGGCCTGTCGCACATACCGCCCTTATCTTCGCAGTAAACGCACATAGCGAATTCCCTTTCGTCGTCGGACATTTCCTAATAGGTAATTAATAGTCCATCATCGAATACATATATAGTAGTTTGTAGCAAAGATCATAATATAACAACTAAAACACCTAAAATTTGTAGTTTGTAGCAAAGATCATCATATAGTCCATCATGAATACATATATAGTAGTTTGTAGCACAAACCTCGCTCATCTTTTGCATTCAATAAGCAAATAACTAATAGGTAATTAGTAAGCCATCATCGAATACATATATAGTAGTTTGTAGCAAAGATCATCATATAATATCACTAATACATCTCGAATAATAGCTCCTCTAGGTTCAATGTGCCGCGGTGGACACCCAAAGAGAAGGAACCATCACCGGATCATTGCTCCGGTGAGATCCCCAAAGAAACTTCCAGGTATTGGAGAACCGGACGTTCGCCAACGCAACCAAGTAGCGCTAGACGTGCGCGTTCTCCTCCGTGACACGGTGTTGCACCACCTGCGCGGGGGACTCAAGCCTCTCCACCGATGCAGGCCCACGTGACCACCACCAAAGAAGCTCCGGGTCGACGACGGGCTGGCTCCTCACTAAGCTGCGCTCACCAGAAGGTAGCACAACCCAGTGCTAGCCCGGCAGAGCCCAGTCTCGGACATGGCCCCTCGGCTCAACCAGGAGTCCTCCACCGAGTCGACGACGAGGATACGGGATAGGAATCGTCGACGTCGAGAACAAAATGCTTCATTATGAAAACAAAATTAATAAACACTTAACAAAATTTGGCATGACCTTTGCTAAAAACAGGACATATCGAGCGCCTGAATTTGCCAGAACGTAAATGAATTGACATTTCTGGCAAAACATAGGCCACTCAGACAAATATGACATGTCCAAAATGTGACATGTTCAAAACATGACATGTCCACTGCAAATTTGCATATAACAGGAAAAATTGCTTTAACTAAAAAAAGTAACAACAATTGCTTTAACTAAAAAAATACCTAGAATTCTATTAACTACACCTAAAACAACTAAAACACCTTAAATTCTGTTAAGTACACCTAAAACAACTAATACACCTAAAACTCTTTTAAATACACTTAAAACACCTAAATTCTATTAACTACACCTAATTAAAAACCTAGCTGAATTTTTGTCCTAACTTTAAAACCTAGATAAATTTAAAAACCTAGGGTTCATATGAATTAACTAGGGTTCATACCTAATCTGTCCTAGCAAGGGTTCGATCATAACCTACATTACTCTAATAACCTACATTTTTTCAACTACATAGGATGCAAAATAACTACTCTAATAGCTATAACTAGGGAGGGAGGGAGGAGGAGGAAGGAGGGAGGAGTACCTATCGGTGGAGGAGGGTCGACGCGGGGGCCGGGGCAGCGGGCGGAGGAGGAGGCCGACGCGGGGGAGCTGGGCGGTCGGGAGGAGGAGGGCGCTGGGGAGGCTGGGCGGCCGACGGGAGGAGGGCCGGGCGAGGGCGGCCGACGCAGGGAGGAGGGCCGGCGTGGGGGACGACAGTGTGCGGGGGTCGACGGCGGCGCGAGGGGGGATGAGGGAGGAGTGCGGAGTGTGAGTGAGAGATGAGGCCGGGCCGGGGGGCGCGCGGGGGGAGGTAGTGGGCTTAACAGCAGCGCGGGCAACAGGCCAGCGCTACTGCTAAGCCCACTAGCTATAGTGCTGGTTGGGCGATAAGCGCTTCAAACATTTGTTGATCAGGGGGTGTGGTGTTTTACACTTAGCAGTAGCGTGGGGCTAGATAACAGGCGCTGCTGCTAACAGTTACCAGTAGTGCTCTTTCTAGGCAGCACTACTACTAACTACTAGTAGCGTGGGGTCATAAACAAAAACTAATGGTAAACTTCTATCTATAAGCGTTTTCCTAGTAGTGTACATGGCCGGCGGGTAGGGGCAAATCTCCCTGGGTTCTCCTCCCTATGGCGCCGCCCCTCATTCTCATGGTCTCCAGCAACTGCTCCACTATGGTTCGTCCAACGCACTATTCTGGCGGGCGCTGCACAACTACGGCTGATGCCACACTGCGGCAGAAGGCACCTTGTTCCCCCTCCCCTCCTCCCAGGCCATGGCCTTGAGGTGATGTTGAAGGATGAGCTCATCCAACAAGGTGAGGATCCCCTCTGATTTTTTGCCAAATTTTCATTCTGATCCACTATACGATGAATTGCTATGAGCTGCTTCTGCTGCTGCTATATGATGCATTGCTATGAGCTGCTCCTGCTGCTGCTATATGATGAATTGCTATGAGCTGTTGCTGCTGTATGATGAGTTGCTATGAGCTGCTGCTGCTGCTATAAGATGAATTGCTATGAGCTGCTGCTGCTATATGATGAGTTACTACAAGCTGCTCCTGCTGCTGGTATATGATGAATTGCTATGAGCTGCTCCTGCTGCTGCTATATGATGAATTGCTACGAGCTGCTCCTGCTGCTGCTATATGATGAATTGCTATGAGCTGCTGCTGGTATATGATGAATTGCGCATCGCCGCTTTGTATGATGAGTTGCTATGAGCTGCTACTGCTGCTATATGATGCTTTCAGGTGATGCTGCTATATGATAATAACCAGCCACTTGGACCGTCGAATTTCAATAAATAATTGTTCTTCATTTAAATGAGGGTCATGCGTTCTTCGTTTAAATTAGGCAATGGGATCTCTATGGCAAACATTGACCAAAGTAGATTGTGCCAAGTAGATGGTATCTTTGTATTTGCATTTTGAGCAAATAGTGATGGTCTGTTTTCCTATCATATTGATTACTGCACTGGGTTCAATTTGTGATGTTTGCAAGTCAAATTAATTTCCATATGGGCAGAAAAATGAAAAATATATATAATGCAATCTAGACTTTCCACTGATCATACCAAAGATAAGCTGAAAACGCAATGAAAAGAACTAGTTGGCGTATTACATGGAGCTTATATTCACAGGTGCTTATTTTCTTAGGATAACTTGTAATAACTGTCCCTAAGAAACTTGGCTAATAGAACTAGCATACAAATAACATGTCACGATGATTGCAATGGAGGAGTGACGTACCATAACACACTGTATAGGCTCACCGCTACCTCTCCTTTTTTTTGCGATGTTCCATGAAATTGCCAGATACATCTTGTACTTTTTCATTGTGTAACCCTATCTGCAAGTTGACACGGCTAATTTCAGACATCTCTACATGATACTACATTGCATATCCCTTGCGCATATTTAAACCACCAATTAACGATTGTGTGTGTAACATAAACTAGCCATGACTCTGTATGCTGGGCTGGTAGGCACTCTAAGGCAGCCTAATGTAGTGCACTGGAATTCCTACATGCCACCTACGATTTCGTGTAATGTACTGCCCCTGTTCCTAAATATATGTCTTTGTAGAGATTCCAGTATGGACCACATACAGATGTATATAGATGCATTTTTGAGTGTAGATTCACTCATTTTGCTCTGTATGTAGCCTATAGAGGAATCTCTAGAAAGACTTATATTTAGGAATGGAGATACGAGGTAATATCATGTATGACATCTACATTATCTAATTTAGCAGCCGATGAGTAGAAATCATTATGCGCATAAAGGGATTCTTGGTGAAAATCCTAGCAAAGCATGCTGGCAGGCATAGAACAATACAAGAGAGAGAGAGACGCGCTTACAAGATCATAGCAGTGCCTCAGTCCAGGATCTTGGTTAGCCAAGCTGTTAGATCCAGAAGAAACATCGTCCTTGTAGTTGTTGCCAGGTGCATAACAGGTAATAGCGACCGGTTAGTATATTCGAAGTACATTGGGTAGGTGATGCTGGACGTGTTTAAAAGTGACAAGTACCTAGGCCGTGGCGGGTGCTTGGCATCTCTCCAGACGGTGGGAATCATGTTAGGAACGTCGAGGGTGATGATGCTGCGCTCGCTGTCGGGATCCGGTAAGGAGATCTAGAACCGTCGAGTAGGGTGTTTGTGGAGCGGCTCCGGTAGGGCGGACTACGGTGTGGGCGAAGCGGATCTGTGGCCATGGACGAGGGCGTAGGTGAAGCTGCTCCGGTGGTTGGGTTAACGATGGTGTCGACGACACGGATCTGCGGCCGTGGACGGGGTGTCAGAAGCTGCTCCGGTGGTTGGGTTAAGGATGGTGTCGACGATGCGGATCTGCGGCCGTGGGACGGGCGCCGGCTGCTCCGGTGGTTGGGTTAAGGGTGGTGTCGATGATGCGGATCTGCAGCCGTGGACGGGGCATCAGAAGCTGCTCTGGTAGGTTGGATGAGGGTGCGAGGAAGCGGATCTGAGGCCGTGGACTTGTGAGTTGGCAAAGCGGCCCCGGTAGGGTTGAGAATGGTATAGGCGAAGCTACTCCGGTAGGGTTGACGCTGGTGTCGGCGAAGCGGCTCCGGTAGGGTTGAGGAAGGTGTCAGCAAAGCGGCTTTGGTAGGGTTGAGGAAGGTGTCGGCGAAGAGGATCAGAGGCCGTCGACGGGGGCATCGGTGGGGCGGCTCCGGGGGGTGTGGATGAAGCGTCTTCAGTGGGGAGTACGAATGAGCCGCTCCAGATGCGCGGCGGTTGACGAGAGTACCGGCGAAGCAGATCCGGCGCCGTAGACAACGCCGGCACTGAATGGGCTGTGGTACAGTGGTGGACGAGCAGTCTAGTTGTTTCTAGGGGAGGTGGGAGGGGTAGATGCGGCCACAGAAGCAGATGCGACGAGGTGGACGCCGCTGGCAGTGAATGGGCTATGGTACGCCGGTGGATGAGCAGTCTAGCGTTTCGAGAGGGGATGGGAGAAAGGGCGATGAAGTACGGACGGCGTGATGTAAGATGCTCTGGTGCTGTGGTGTTAGTATTTTTTGCGGGAGGGGGAGAGGAAATGGGGGTGCCGTGTAGTTGGGGCGACCGAAAGTTACCAAAGCAGCCCCGACCTATCATGTAGATGAGGGCGGTATTGTAACTGTTGGTCTCCGTGCACCAAGGACAAAAGGGGGATTTCACATGCTAAAGACTAAGGTGGCGGAAATTTTAGAAGGAGGCGGGAGATTTTGCCGCCCGCGGGATCATCCGTATCCAGTTTCAACTAATTTTGGACCGTGCTAGCGGGAAGGTCATGCTAGACTGTGTACACGGGGCACGCGTCAGCAGTTAATAACTGGTGTGAAGTCCACCCCAGAAAAAAAGACAATAACTCGGGATGATGCGCCGATAACTTGGACGTTCACACGGGCGCGGCCGATCGTACGGGTGTAGTGGCGCGTTCACACAAAAAGGGATCAAACGCTCAGCCTATGTATTTCTTGTGTAAATAGATAATTTAGTGCCATTGGTTATTTACTTTAAACATAATGCATTGACGTGTTAGTGTAGAGGCGCACAAAAAGAAATGGATATTGTAGTTAGCTACTTAAAAGTGTTACCTCATATGATTACATAGCCTCCATTTCATAAATTGCGTACCCGTTGAATTCATATATGAATATTACATATATTGCTTTAAAATAGAAACTTAAATCATCCAAGACTAATGAATTTGAATGCAAGAGTAACAATGGTGCATGTGCATGATAGCTACATTGGTTGTTTGAAGAAACATCACTATAACTTTGGCATGCACAACTGAAAAGGTTTACTTAAATAGAAAAAAATGTGGTATGTGAGTGTCCAATCTTTATAGCGTTGAATCGATATTATACATTTGGCCACGATACGAAGTAGATATTGACTTATGTTCAAGCGATGAACGTCCACGATCGCTAGATAGTGACACGTGAATGAATTGTGCAATCTCTCTCACACGCATACATATCTCATTTCCCTGTGGGCATCGGAATAACACAAGCGCACTTCGTGTATTTCTCTCCCTCTGTCAGGGTTAAATTCGTCTTTCTACCCCGTCCTACAAGTCTCTCAGGCAGAAACACACACGCTCTCTATGTCTAACACGCCCACCCCTTTAATTCCGCCCACCCACAGCCACTAATGTCTCAAAGTATAATAATGTCTCTCACACATATGATATCTACCTATCCCTTAATATAGCTAGATATGTGTCACACAAACTCCTCCCTACTAGCAAGAAGCCCATGTGTGTTGCACGGAACATCAAGATGCATTTGTATGAGAAGTTTATCTTGTGGGAGAAAAGGATGAACGAGGGAATGCCTTATTTGCAAATGAAGAGGGGGGTGTGGGTATCTTTTTTGCAAAATTGCGATATTTTCCTTCCTGTCCGTCGGATATAAATTGGATGGCCTATATTGCAGGATGGTAGGAACACCATCATCACCAACTCTGTTTTTTATAAGAGTAGAGATATGTGAGTGTCACTGCCCCCCCCCACACACCCACACTTCCCAACACCGAAGGAGTAGGGTGACACCTCGATCTTGATACTAATCTGTCGACTGGCTTCTCTCTCAAACATACACACACACACACTACCCGGCACCGAAGGAGTAGGGTGACACCGCGATCTTTATACTAATCTATCGACTGGATTCTCTCTCAAACATACACACACACACACACACTACCCGGCACCGAAGGAGTAGGGTGGCACATCGATCTTGATAATAATCTATCGACTCCTCTTTCAAACACACACACACACACACTCGCTAGTTGTGCCTCTGTGCCTACCATGCACACTCTCGATACGTCTTTCTCTCCCTCCCCCCCAACAATGACAGCAGAAGGGTGAAAACTCGATCTGATCATAATCTGTCAATTGGTTTGTCTCTCAAACATTGTGTCTCGGTGCCTCGCTCGGTAGCCCCCTCGATATGTAGACTTCTCGCGTGCGCACAGCTGTAGTGACGATGACGCTGAACCCAGTGTGCCTTGTTTTTACCGGCCTCATGTGATAGTTTTCACCCTGTTTTCTGTTAATTAACAAGGCAACCTTTTCTTTGTTACTACTAGTGAATCTGAAATCATTCGGGGCAGACATAAATATATCATGTAACCCCAATTATCGCAGCAATTATTTGAAAAGAAATTAGCTAGCTGCCCGTGTGTTGCACGGAACATCAAGATGCATTTGTATGAGTAGTTTATCTTGTGAGAGAAAAGGCTGAGCGAGGGAAGGCCTTATTTGCGAACGTGGAGAGACGTGTGGGTATATTTTTGCAAAATTGCCATAGTTTCTTTCCTATCCGTTAGATATAAATCGGACGGCCTATATTGCAGGATGGCACACACCATCATCACAACTCTGTTTTCTCCTCCATCATCCGAAAATACTTGTCATCAAAATGGATAAAATAGATCTATCTAAAACTAAAATATGTCTAGATACATTTCCTTTTATCCATTTTGATGACAAGTATTCGAAGAGAAGAGTATTTGTCTTTAGAGATTTCAACAAGTGACTATGACCGGACCTTACCAACATACTCAAAAAAGTAGTCCATAATTTTGATGTTACCCTCTTTTCTTGGCGGTGCAGTGCCATCTGGATACCTCATAAATAAATCAAGGACAAATCTGACCCTTTCCGAAAAAGACATACGTAGCAAAATGAGTGAATCTACACTCTAAAATATGTCTACATACACATCGTATGTGGTAGTCCATTTGAAATCTGAAAAAGACAAATATTTAGGAACGAATGGAGTATATATAAGAGTAGACATGGAGATATATCTCGGCATGGTCTACAACAAAAATGTCTTTGGGCTGGTTAGCGTCGGATGCTCGCAACGCGATGACATGAGTTCGAATTCTATCTTTTAACTTTAGATTTGTATATTTTCTATTACTCTACTTATTTAATATATACTTCTTTCGCTACTGTACTGAAAGTGGAACCCACAGAGTACTTAGAATATTAGGATGGACTTGTTTCTTTTTAACTTTACATGAAGTGTAGCCACCCTCGCAAGTCACGTGTACACTGTACATGCAATTAACTTTTTTATAGAGGGACAATCATACAGGCAATTAACTCAAATGGATTGGATGTCACTCTATTATTTCCAGCATAAAGAGCATTACCAACGGCAGCCAGCAAATTTCCTCCCGCTTACTTCCGCGGAGGACGACATCAAACGCCAGCGACATACATTTTTACAACTCTAACAAACCAGATGAAATTCGTGCAAACACGGACTGATTTCATATAAGCATGAAGGATTTTGTATAAAAAAGCCGGATCTTCATATAAACATGATGGATTTCATTACATTTACATGAACTAAGAGGTGCCAATCCGGCTCTCTTGTATAAGTAATACTCCCTCCGTCCGGAAATACTTGTCCTAGAAATGGATATATCTAGACTTATTTTAGTTCTAAATGGCCGTCCGTGGATCCCTTTGTCTTCCTCATGTCCGTCAGACACTTGGGGGTCGACGAAGGTCCTCGGAAGAGACGAAGCAGCAAAGAAACCACCTGAATCCGCGGTCGTTGTCTCGGCGGTGGCCTTCATGGGTCCCAAGTGGTGGCGGCCTCCCATGTTCTACTTCTCCTCGATGATGGAGGCGGACACAGAGAAGCTGGCTACCGACTCGTCGCTCTCCACGCACCTGGCTTCTGTCTCTGCCTGCATGGCGCTGCCGTAGGCACGGGAGGCGCGCCCACAGACACGGGAGGCGTGGCCACCACAGATATTGGTGGGGCGGTACGACGCGACAGCGACGGCGCCCGTACCGGCGTGCTCGCCGCCGTGCCGGCGTGGAGCAACTCACCACTCCTCATCGAGCTGAACTGGAGCGGCGAGTTGCTGAACCATGCGCCTGCTTGGGGCGGCAACTGGCTCCGTCGGGGCAAGTGAGGTTGGTGAAGCACCGAGCGGCCTCGCCCGTATCCGGAAGGCTCGGCGGGCCACCCAGCCGGGTAATATGCCGGAGAACGGCTCATCGGAAGCCATCGGAAGGGTGGAGAAAATGGTGAAGGAGGAGATGGGGAGCGCGGAGGGTGCGATTCTTGCCTCGCCGTCTGTCGGCCTTGTGTAAATAGAGGGCGGACGGTAGGAGTTGGCCGGTGTCCGCCTCGTTAAACCGAGGGCGCACGGGAGGAGCTCGACCGGTGTTGCGTTTAATTCCGGCCCGCTCATGAACGGACGTGTGGCCGGAGTAGGATTCTCGGTTTGCATGCGGGTTTAACGGAGGGGTTTAATGGAGGCGCCGGGCGTGCAGCGGGCAGCGCAGTACTATTTGATTTGACAGCATTAATGAGCCGTCAAATCACAAAGGCCCTCGCCTCTCGTGAAACCGACCGAGCTAGACTGCCCCGCCCTCTAGACTTTTAAAAAATGTATATACTCCACTTTTGTAGAGTAGTAGTATCGATGGATTGCGCCATGGAGCAAAACTTGAAATTAAAAAAAAGGTGGTACATATAGAGAGCGCTCGTGAACTATGTGTCATACATGGCAATAAATAAAGTACTACACGATACTTATATGATACATGGAGCAGGAGTACTAAGTATTATTAATACAGTTTTGCTAGAACTCATCCAGATGAGATATAATTTGGTCTCATTCATCTTTTATAGCCATTGGATGTGATGCTATAAGATGCGTGTGTGCTGACGTGGGTTGTATTTGTTCCTATGCAACAAACTGACCACTTCATGTCATGTTTGATAGTCTCAAGTCATTAAAAGCATACAAGCCCCACATCTCTGCTTGGTTGATTCCTCTATTTATGTCAAAAAATAAGAAACAACGTGAGAGTTAATGCACCACGCCTATGTGTTTACTAGTATTTGGTTTTCGTAAGTAGACTTAATACTCACCTAGACGGAGGGAGTATTCGATTTGACAGCGGGCGGCGCAGTTCCTGATACGCCTTTAATGCAGACGAGGGAGGGAGTAGCAGTTCCTGATATGTTGAATGCCCAATGCATCCTCCTTCAAGTAATGCATGAGGGAAGTAATGGGAGAAGGTCCGGGAAAAGAGGCTGCACGATGTGAATGCAATGCAGTTTTCCCTCATTGCCCTCATATAAAGGCGCCCCTCCTCCATTCAAATGCATCTACCACATCGTACGCACCTAAGCACTTGCCTAAGCACCTACACTAAGCGCAAAAGAGCTCGCTCCAGACCCATGGCGGTGATGCGCGTGAGCGGCCGGTGGCTGCGCCAGATGGTCCATGACGCCGGCCTGCGGCATGGCGTCGAGGATTGTCTCCAGACGGTGTTGGAGACCGGCTGGTGGATGGCCGCCGTCGACGCTAACTACGACTCTCAGTTGGACCAGATGATTGTTGCCACCAGCAACAAGTTCACCATCCTCAAGAAGCTTGCGGACGACATCATCGTACTCCTCCAGCCCGTGCGCCCGGGCTCCTTATTGCCTGCCACCCTAATCGGCCTCCATGGCCGGAACCTCTTTCAGCATTGGTGGCCTACGCGCCGCTTCACGACGCCACGAAGAATGTCCACCGGAGGTCGCTTTTCGCGAGGCGCCGCCTCGCAAGAATTTGTCGACCTACACATCCACGCGTACGAGCAAATCGTGTACATAGGTATCTACAAGGCCAGTGAGGATGCTATGATGTTGGCCTTCCTCAACCGGCTGGAAGCCTTGGATGCCTCTGTTGAGAAGCACCTCGACCTCGCCACAAAAGCCGCCGCTCCTTCACCACCGGTCGGTTGCCCGACACACTAAGTTGAGGAGGAGGAGGTCATACGTTCGTGGATCCATCTTTCTTCTTGCCTTATGTAACCACCACTACGATCGCATCATCGTGGCCTTAATTCTTATTGTGCTGTTGCATTCTCGTTCCAGCCAATATCGACATATGCGATCCCTTTGCTTAATTATATGCATCACTGTAACTAGTACTCCATCCGTCAATTTATAAGTTGTGCTTACCTTTTCCATCAACTTCGTGCAACGCGCGGGCATCTTCTTAGAAACACTAGAATATGTCTATATAATCTGTATGTGATAGTCCATTTGAAATCTCAAAAAAGACAAATATTTAGGTACGGAGGGAGTAATATATTAGGAGTATATCAAAACAATAGTGATTTCTTTGAAGTTTGTGAACAAATACTACTATTCTACTACTTTGGATCCGTCGCAACGCACGGGCACATTGCTAGTAAAAGGAAAAGGCCTGCCACGTTCCCATCGCACCCCCACATGCCCGGGAATTGGGAGTACAACACGGCCCGTCCGGCATGACACATAGCTTAGGGAAGGCGTGTTGCCTAGTAGTGGCGGAGCTTGAAGCAAAACGTTGGGCGTGCCAGACTAGCCAAGCTATAGAAATTACCCTTGCCTTGACGTTCCATGCCTCAAAACTGGATGTACAACTACAAAAATCCTGCTAGGTTGGGAGGGCCAGGGCACGTGTTGGCCCTCACGTAGCTCCGCCCCTGTGCCTAGCATTTTCACTTTCATGTGGGACCGCCCGTTGAGCAAACCGACACCCCGCCCACCGCTGGGTTGGAAAACAGAAACAAGGGGAAGATCTAGCTGGAGCACGGAAGCCAAGAAATTTTGTGTCAGGCGGGGCTCGTTGATAGAGTAGGAGCATTCCGTACTAGTACTACTCCTACTAAACTTACCAAGTTTGTACTCCTAATACTATATTACTAGTACTACCACTATACAACTAGTAGATACGTGCACGACACAACATCGTAGGAACAAAAAACGGGAAGATCTTGTTTTGGGTGATTTATGTTTTTTTCAATCAACGTAGTATGAATAATCTGATGTGGGGGGCACCCATGAAGATTATGTGGCTTGGTTGCATGGCTACGGAAGGTTAGAGAAAAATAAATAGATAATGTGTTCAGAGAGCACTTTACTAAATAGATATACTTTGGATCCATTGCAACGGACCGACACATCTATATCTATACCCCCTATTAGTGTGTGAAAAACTTTGAAAGTTTGTCGTTGGATGAAGCCAATCTGACGGTACAAAGATGGCAAATCCGAGCACTACTTGCCATTGGATATCATCCAACAGATTCGGCCACATGTATAATCTAGAAGACTCCATGGTTGAACTTAATTCATGAGTAACTTTCCCACAACTAAGCTCAGGCAAAGTTATTAATAAGTTCTTCAAAATGAGAGCCACAAGTTGGCAAGCCTAAGGGAATCTTGCCACATTTTTTGTCTGTATGTCATGTGGGGCCAGTGTGGCTTGCCTAAGGTGTGGCTTGAACCAAACACTCACCTAAGTTAATCAAACTTGCCTAACCTTACATTCCACCAGATTTTGCCACATGTTAGAATCCAGAAAACTCCACATGTAGAAGCATAATGCACAAACCACCAGAATCTCATGCGTGCAATGATTGTGTACCTTACTAGTACTAGTTGGTAGTAGTAAGAAACAAATTCCAGTTTTGGCACGAGCTCGTACTGCGGGAGCACCACAAGGCCTGCCGCAGGAGTTACATTTCCCTCCCGGGGCCCACAGGACCGAACTTCAGTGGCTTAGTGCCCGGCCTATGAGTCAATGACATGCGGGCCTTAAATGCGGCTGGCCCACATGTCATTCTCATGGTGGTGGCGTGGTTCGTGACTCACTCGTTCGAGATGAACCGGCCGGTGGTGGCGTCGCCGTGGCGAGGGTACCACAGCTGGGCGTCGGGGCGTTACGAGACGTAGATGGCCACACCAGCGGGTACTACCTGTAGTACATAAGTACTCCAGCAGAGGGTTGATGCCCGGGACTAAATGTGTCACATCCGCTGGATGAAAATTCGATGGTGCGGGAGTACAGATCGGAGCACAGCAGCGGAGCAGGCAAACCGCGTCCAATCGGATGTGTCTGTGGTAGAAAGTTGATGGTCGCCGTAGTTCAGCTGGCCCGCATGTCATGCACACAAAGGGAGAGGAGCGGTGGGGCCGAGAGGGATGAGGGGCACGAACAATCCTACCATTCTGTCACTGACATGTGGGACCCATAAGCGTGGGTCCCACCTGTCAGCGAAGGAAAGACAGGGCAAGGCAGTGATAGCCACGTCAGAGGATCCATGTCCACATCGGGGGACGTCGTGCCGTGGGTTGGAGCGGCGTAGTGGGAATCTTGTGTGGGTGTGGCAGTGGTAGAAACAAGAAACGTAATGGTCGCTGAGGGAGTCCTGGACTAGGGGGTGTCCGGACAGCCGGACTATCATCGTTAGCCGGACTCCAAGACTATGAAGATACAAGATTGAAGACTCCGTCCCGTGTCCGGATGGGACTTTCCTTGGCGTGGAAGGCAAGCTTGGTGATACGGATATGTAGATCTCCTACCATTGTAACCGACTCTGTGTAACCCTAGCCCTCTCCGGTGTCTATATAAACCGGAGGGTTTTAGTCCATAGGACAACACAACCATTACAACAATCATACCATAGGCTAGCTTCTAGGGTTTAGCCTCCTTGATCTCGTGGTAGATCCACTCTTGTACTACCCATATCATCAATATCAATCAAGCAGGAGTAGGGTTTTACCTCCATCGAGAGGGCTCGAACCTGGGTAAAAACATCGTGTCCCTTGTCTCCTGTTACCATCCGCCTAGACGCACATTCAGACCCCTACCCGAGATCCGCCGGTTTTGACACCGACATTGGTGCTTTCATTGAGAGTTCCTCCGTGTCGTCACCGATAGGCTTGATGGCTTCTTCAATCAACGACAACGCCGTCGTGGTGAGGCTTTTCTCCCGGACAGATCTTCGTGTTGGCGGCTTTGCATGCGGGCCAATTCACTTGGCCATCCGAGTAGATCGAAAGCTACGCCCCTGGCCATCAGGTCAGGTTTGGAAGCCTAAACTTCACGGCCTACATCCGCGGAGACTTGATCTTTGACGGATTCGGGCCACAGCCGAGCGTGCCGCGCTGTCACGCTGTGCATGATTTAGCTCTGCCGCCGGACAGTGTTCTGGAGGCCGCACACGAGTCCTCTCTGACCGACAGTTCGGAGAAGACCGCGCAGACCGAGGATGGGTGGCTGGACACCGCCTCGGGAGCCACAACTACTAAGGCGATGGAGCCGAATACTGACATTGTCCCTTATCAAGCTTGTGACTCTGAGGCGCCGGACTCCTTGCCGGACTCCGAACCTCCTGCGCCCCTGCCAATCGAATCCGATTGGGCACCGATCATGGAGTTCACCGCCGCGGATATCTTTCAGCACTCACCCTTTGGCGACATCCTAAATTCGCTAAAGCATCTGTCGTTATCAGGAGAACCCTGGCCGGACTACGGTCAGGTTGGTTGGGATGCGGACGACGAAGAAATTCAAAACCCACCCACCACCCACTTTGTAGCCACTGTCGATGATCTAACGGACATGCTAGACTATGACTCCGAAGACATCGACGGTATGGACGACGATGCCGGAGACGATCAAGAACCAGCGCCTATGGGGCACTGGAAGACCACCACGTCATACGACATATACATGGTGGATACCCCAAAGGATGGGGACGGCGAAGAAGCAACGGAGGCAGATTCTTCTAAGAAATAGCCCAAGCGCCGACGTCAGCGGCGCCGATCTAAATCACGCCACAGCAAGAATGGAGATTCCGGCACCGGAGATAATAACACCCCAGAGAGTGCCGAAGACAACCCCTCCAAAGAAGATTCAAAGACAGAGGACGGGAAGCCAGCCCTCGAGAGAGCGGCGGGACGAGGAGGATGAAAACTACATGCCTCCCTCCGGAGATGAGGCAAGCCTTAACGACGATTTAATTGCTGTGCTGAGGATCCTGTCGAACAAGAGTGTTTTAAACGCAGGCTTATCGCCATGGCAAATAGCCTAAAGAAAAGCAAGAATAGCTTCAAGCTCGATCAAGATCTGGCCGGTCGACAGATGGACCGAGGTCCTCGCGTCAAGAGTATGAACTCAACGCCTCCAATAGCTACCCAAAATGCAAGTTGCTCCCCGACTAGAGGAGGAAGCATACAAACCTTCATCACCAAAGCGCAATACGGCGGACCGACCACCCGTGGTCATGACAGAGAGGCATCTAGGCCCTCCATCGGGACCGCACCCGGCACCGCCGAAAAGTACGGCCACGAGGGAATGCGCGGACTTGCGGGATATATTGGAGGACAAGGCAAGACAATCCAGATCTATCTACGGATCACGGGCGCCCCACGACCCACGCACGACCACCGCCGCACGGATACAACAACTCCGCCGGGCGAACACAACAGCATAACGCCTCTCGAGCTACGCCGTGATATCTCTCAATATAGAGGCGCCAAGACACCCACTATGCTTCACAGACGAAGTAATGGATTATCAAATCCTCAAGGGTTTAAACCCGTGAACATTGAATCCTACCATGGCACAACAGACCCCGCGGTTTGGATCGAAGATTATCTCCTTCATATCCATATGGCCCGCGGCGACGCATCTCCACGCCATCAAGTATCTCCCACTCAAGCTTAAAGGACCAACTCGGCATTGGCTTAACAGCTTGCCCCAGAGTCAATTGGTGTTGGAGGACCCGAAGCCGCATTCCTTGACAACTTCCGTGGCACATATGTGCGACCACCAAATGCCGATGACCTAAGCCACACAATTCAGCAGCCAGACGAATCGGCCAGACAGTTCTGGACACGGTTCTTAACAAAGAAAAATCAAATCGTCGACTGTCCGGATGCAGAGGCCCTCGCTGCCTTCAAACATAACATCCGCGACGAATGGCTGGCCCAGCACCTAGGGCAGGAAAAGCCGAAATCCATGGCAGCCCTCACATCACTCATGACCCGCTTCTGTGCGGGAGAAGATAGCTGGCTAGCTCGCCGCAACAATCTCAGTAAAAATGCTGGCAGTCCGGATACTAAGGACCACAATGGCAGGTCGCGTCGAAACAAAAACAAACGCCGTGTTAACGGCGGTAACAATGAGGATACGGCAGTCAACGCCGGATTCAGAGGCTCTAAACCCGGTCAGCGGAAGAAGCCATTCAAAAGAACTACTCCGGGTCCGTCCAATTTGGACCGAATACTCGACCGCTCTTGCCAGATACATGGCACCCCCGAAAAGCCAGCTAATCACACCAACAGAGACTGTTGGGTATTCAAGCAGGCAGGCAAGTTAATTGCCGAAAACAATGACAAGGGGCTGCACAGCAACGACGAGGAAGAGACCCGGCCGCCGAATAGTAGAGGACAGAAGGGTTTTCCCCCACAAGTGCGGACAGTAAACATGATATACGCAACCCATATACCCAAAAGGGAGTGGAAGCATTCACTTAGGGACGTATATGCGATGGAGCCAGTCGCCCCGAAGTTCAATCCATGGTCCTCTTGCCCGATCACTTTCGATCGAAGGGACCACTCTACCAGTATCCTTCATGGTGGGTTCACCGCATTGGTTTTAGACCCAATCGTCGATGGATTTCACCTCACAAGAGTCCTGATGGACGGCGGTAGTAGCCTGAACCTGCTTTATCAGGATACAGTGCGCAAGATGGGTATAGACCCCTCAAGGATTAAACCTACAAAGACAACCTTCAAAGGCATCATACCAGGTGTTGAGGCCAATTGTACAGGCTCAGTCACACTGGAAGTGGTCTTCGGATCCCCGGATATTTTCCGAAGTAAGGAGTTAATCTTCGACATAGTCCCGTTCCGCAGTGGCTATCACGCTCTGTTCGGACGAACCGCGTTTGCAAAATTCAACGCGGTACCGCATTATGCATACCTCAAGCTCAAGATGCCAGGCCCTCATGGAGTCATCACGGTCAACGGAAATACTGAACGCTCCCTCCGAACGGAGGAACACACAGCGGCTCTCGCGGCAGAAGTACAGCGCAGCCTCTTAAGGCAATTTTCGAGTCCGGCCGTTAAACGACCGGACATGGCCAAACGCGCCCGGAGTAACATCAACCAAGACCACCTGGCACATTCCGAGCACGCGTAGCAATGCGGCCCCAACCCCAGCCCTTGCATGATTGCAATACTAGCTCTTCGCGTACATTATTACGCCCTAGAGATACCATGGGCATAGGGGAGGGGCACGACCACGAAAGGCCTAGAGTGCGGCTCAACCACACCAGGGGCTCCCAAGTGTGTCACTCTTTTTCTTTGTTTCCCACAGGACTCCGTTCATCAGAGGCCCTGTCCGGCAGTAGATCTGCCGAACTCACGATGCAACAGCCAGGGAAGGACAATGTCGTGGGGAACGAACACCTATGGGGCAGGGCCCCTTCTGGTCCGGCAAGGGAGCGGAGGGCGCGCGAAGAGCAGATCGAGGCGAGAGCACGCAGAGGATTTTACCCAGCTTCGGAGCTCTCCGGAGAGATAAAAACTCCTACTGCTGCTTTGTGTTTGTATTTTGTTCTTGCTCGAAAGCGTGGGTATGCTGTGGTTTCGAATGAGTCGAACCGAACCAGCGAACCCCTCTACGTGCGCACGGGCCTCCTTTTATAGTCAAAGGGTCACCGGCAGTGGCAACGAGAGAGGGGTAGAAAGGTAAAACAGCGGGTTGGTACAACCACTATCAACGATGTCCCCTACCTAACTCGACGGCAGGGACAAGGGCATTTAATGCCCGTCCGGTCGCTCCAACAAAGGCAGAAACGACCGTTAGGGGCGCCACCGACGCCACGATGGCCTCCTAGTCGCTTTCACTTGCCACTCGCACCGCTAGGTTGCACGACCATCCGCCACGCACCGGAGTGATCCCGCGGCGACACGTGAATCGGGTGAGCCGGAGCGCTGGCACGAGTGGTGGCTTCGCCGCGGCAAACGGCTTGCCGCGATCTTCGTCTTGTCGCACCATAAGCTTGCCGCTCGTCGGGTCTTGCCGGACGCGTGTGTCGTGGGCGAAGTTTTTGAAGTGCCTCGGTTGGCCTTCCCGGCAAGCTCCTCTTGCCGGGGCCTTGTCCTTTCCGGCAAGCTTCTCTTGCCGGGGCCTTGTCCTTCCCGGCAAGCTCCTCTTGCCGGGGCTTTGTCTTCAAAGTTAACACTTTGTTCTTGAATGGTAGAAAATGGGGAATGACGAAGGGTCTTGGCGGGCATCCGGCAAGCCTTGCCGCGGGACGCTGCGACTACCCGTGCACAAGTTTGGGGTACTAAGGTACCCTTACTTTAGTACACCGACAGGAGCCCCCGGGCCTGGGCCATACACGGTGCCGAGCGCTGTTGGGCCAGGCCCAAAACAGGGCACGGGCACGCGCGGCCTGGGTCCAAACCAAATCCGCTCCGTATCCACCGCGGCCTCTCGTAACGGCACGCGTCAATCGCGGCGTCGGGGGAGAGGTGTGTGGCGTGCGCGATTTTCGAGGCGTCCACCCCCGCGATCACGGGGCGGGGCGAGGTCACCTCATCCGTCGCCTCGGTTATGCATCCCCGCCACGCGGCTCCCATGCGCTTGGGGTCGTGGGCGGTGGAAGTGGGAAAATGGGCCGCCGCGAGCGGGGGTAGCGGGTCGGCCCCCACTCCCTGCTCTTCCTTTGCCTTGAATCGCTGAGCGGGGCGGCCGAGCCCCCACCTCGCTCCTTAAAAAGAGCGGAAGGGGAGCGCAGAAGCCCGCACTCTCTCATCTCCTCCTTTCTTCAGCTTCCGTTCTCCTTTCTCTCATTCGCCATGCAGAAAGGGAACCCCGGCCCTTCATCAGTGGCGGCGAGGGTTGCCGCCAGACAGCGCATCCCTTCCTATCCCGCGCCCGTTGTGGCAGAGCCAGCCACAAGGGGAAGAGGGAGGGGGCGAGGTCGTGGACGAGGTCCAGGACGAGGTCGAGGCGCTCGGGGAAGAGGCGGGAGGGGCGGCGCACCATCTCCGCCTCCGCCGGCGGTTCTTCTCCCCGCGGCGGTCCATACAGGGGACGACCCTTGCGAGTTCTTCGTCTGCTGCGCTGGCGCCTCGTCGTCGCCTCCGGCTTCCAGCTCTGTTTGTGAGCGCGATGGAGTCGGATCCGCCCGAGACGCTGAGACTGCACATGAGGGGCTGTGGGATCAGCGGCACGCGAGTCTGCGTTGTATTCCCAGCACCTAATGTGATGTATCTTGATCGTGGGTGGAAGACGTTCGCCCATATCCACAGCCCGACGGCGGAGTTTACCCTCCATTTTAAGTTAATGGAGGGCGACCTCCTCTCCATCAAGGTCTTCGGGGACTCCGGCACTCGGGCAAAGTGCTGCGTGGACAGCTCCTCCGACAGCGAAGACTCCCCCTCAAGCGAGAGTGACGAGGAGGAGAGCGACAGCGACGACGAGGGTAGCGGGCGGCGGGATGGCGGGCCCGACTAGATGTCGGCGTCGCCTCGGCGCCACCGGGCGACCCCATCATCCGGTCGCCCGGCTCTTGAACTCCCCGGTCGTCTCCTTGGGCGGTGGCGAGGGAGGCTGCGTAAGGGAAGAGGGCTAGCGACAAGGCCGTCAAGTCGGGCACGAGGGTGTAGTGCCCTCGGCAGCGCGTGGCCGACGCCCTGCCGCCCGCCTTCGAGCCCGCTTCGGTGCCGCCATCACCGCCCAGCCTTCTGGACGCCCCCGGATGTTCTCTTGGTGTCTTCGGCACTTGTAGCTCGCCTAAGGCGCCTCTTTTGCCCTTTTCGCCTCCTTGTCCTACCTCTAAAAAAGAGACAGGAAAGGGATTACGGGAATCTTATCTTTTTAATTTGTAAGCCTTCGGCCTTAGCCGATCAAAAACTTGTAATCCTCTCTTTCATGTTTTTCATCCTCTATGGATCAGATTCAGGTGGGATGTTTTTAATTGAAAAGGGATGCTTGCGGGTTTTTTTTGTCTTATGGGTTGAACCCACGTCAAGGAGCTAATCCTTGGTATCCTCTGACAGACATTTCATCTCCCAAAGAACAGGCCCTGCCGCCTCCCCATCTCGCCCCTTGTATGTTTTTAACCCCACGCTTTTAGGGAACTTGCCGCGCTTAACACGCTTGCCTTGAAGGCTGAAAAGCGTAACATCAGATCCCATCTGGCGGTGTTGCCTCCGCAAGAAACCTCGTCGGGGCTAGTTACAGCACGCTTATTGTTGAGCGGACTCAAACAAAGTAAGGGCGAACTTAGCCACTTTAGTCGGTTCCTCCGCGCAAAGGTTTTCCATACAAGGCACAAGTTTTGGGAAGAAACGCGGTTTCGCATTCCCATCCATAAGAGGATGCATGATGAGGGACGAAAGACTTATCGATATCGCAGCCCTCGCAACTCGGCTTGCCGCGGATGAATCTTGGTACTCGCAGCCCCCAGCAACACTGGCTTGCCGGGGCCCAGGCGCCGGCGCGCCCTTCTTCTCCTTCCTTGTCGCTGTTATTTTAGTTATGACAACAACTTAGTCAGTGCCGTAACAAGTTACTTTCGTAATATAACTTTGTCCTGGGCAATGCTGGCTATGTTATCTCCTTTATTCAGTTCCATCCCTTGTATGTTTTTACCCCGCTTTTAGGGAACTTGTTCACGCAAACACGCTAAGCTTGCGAGCGCCGAAAAGTGAACATCGGCAGCCTCTTTGGCGGTGTTGCCTCCGGCAAGAAACCTTGTCGGGACTAGTTGCAGCACTCTTTTATTGTTGAGCGGACTCGAAACAAAATAAGGGCGCAACTTAGCCACGAACCGGTTCCTCCGCGCACAGGTTTTCCATACAAGGCACGGTCGTGCAAGGAATATAACTTAAAAAAAATTTAAAACTGATTATACTCAAACTTTGGCAACTTAGCTTTTCTGTCGTCTGTGTCCCGGCAAGGCTAGATTCCTTTGAACGATGTCTGGTCCATACCTTTATTTGCTGCTTACCGGGAGCAAGTGCTGCACAAAGTGTTAGTCAATACATGCGAAAAAGAAAAAGGCATGAAATTTGACAACTTTTGGCATAGCATATGATCTTTATTTATGCACGGGGTCTGCGCCCGGCTTTGTACAAAGGGTTACATGCAACAGCGGCAAAGCTTGTACAAAAGGTGGTTGCCGGAACGGGGCCCGGCAACCGCGCCTTATGGGTAAAACTTGCGAAGATGCTCTATGTTCCAGGAGATGCTCACCGAATGCCATCTTCGGTCTCAAATGACAGCGCCAGGCCTAGTGACTCGTTTCACCCGATAAGGGCCTTCCCACTTCAAGGCCAACTTGTTGGAATTCTTGGTGGATTGAACACGCCAAGAACAAGGTCGCCTTCCTCGAAGCTTCGGCACTAACTTTTGCGGCTGTGGTAGCGGCGCAAAGCTTGCTGGTAGCGAGCAGCTCCTGACAGCAGCGAAGACGATCTCCTCGAGGAGCAGCGTCATCTTGCCGCAGCTGCTCTTGCTCAAGCTCATCATAAGCGAGCACTCGAGGTGATCCAGATACGAGTTCTGTGGGGAGAACCGCTTTGCTCCATAGACTAGAGCAAAGGCGCCCGTCGATGGCTCGATTTGGCGTCGCCCCGACGACCAAAGAACCACCGCAGCCCTCGATCCAATTTCATCCGCACTTGTGCAGCCTCGCCGAAAGTTCTGGTCTTGAGCCCGCAGCAGCACTTCAGCGCTTGCACTTTCCGCTTGACCGTTGCTTCTCGGGTGAGCAACAGGTTAAGCAGATCTTGGCGCCAAGATCTTGGACGACCGCATGAAGGTGTGGCTCGTGGAATTGCGTGTCGTTGCCGGTGATGACCTGTTGGGGACTCGAAACGGCAAACAATTGACCAAGAACTTGATGGCTGATCTTGTCACCTTCCTCATCGCCTCCACCTCCGCCACTTCGTGAACTTGTCGATTGTTACGCATAAGAACTCGAAGCCCCGACGGCTCGAGGAAAGGGCCGAGGATGTCGAGCCCCAGCACAAAAATGGCCAGATAAAGGGATTGTTTGGAGAGCTTGAGCTGGTTGATGTATCCGCTTGGAGTGGAACTGCACGCTTTACACTTGGTTACTTGTGCTGTTTCATCACGGAGGGCCGTCGGCCAAAAGAAACCATCTTGGAAAGCTTTGCTTTAAGTGTGTTTTGCGCCAATGTGGTGACCACATATGCCTCCATGTATCTCCGCCAACAGCTCTCGTCCTTCTTCCCAGAAATGCACTTCAATTTCACTCCGCTGAATCTTCTTCAGACAAAGATGTCATCGATGAACTGGTACATACTTGATTGCCGGGCTACTTTCTCTGCTTCTTCTTGCTCCTCGGGAAGTTCTCCTGTCTGAAGGAAATGGACTATTTGTTGTGCCCATGTGGGAGCTTGTGGCTCGACAACAAGGACTAAAGGCGCAAATGCTGCTGCGGGAACATCCGCTTCTACGGCAAGAATCTGGGATCCTGCCGGAGCGTGATGCTCCCCGGCAAGCGTGTCGGGACACAGCTTGTCGGGAGCGTCTGCTTCAACGAAACAAACCCTAGGGCTTGTCGGAGCAGACTGCTCTTCAGCAATTTCTGTGTTGATCCTGGGGACCTTCTTGGCGGCGGCTTCGGGGAGCTCTGCCGGAAAGTAGTCGCCAGTAACCAACTTTCTCTTCTTGCTCTGTCTAGTTGATGGTGTTACAGATGGTTGAGTCAGCTTGAGCACAAAAATCCCTGGTTCCACAGGTAACTTGAGTGCGGCACATTTTGACAGGCCATCTGCAATGTCATTCTGAGCTCTTGGAATGTGTTCCATCTGCAGGCCGTCAAAATGCTCTTCTAGCTTTCTCACTTCATCAATGTATGCTTCCATCAACGGACTCTGATAATCTTGGTTTACTTGACGGACGACAAGCTGTGAGTCACCCCTGACAATAAGCTTCTTGATCCCAAGTTCTGCCACGATCCTGAGTCCGGCAAGCAAGCCTTCATACTCTGCAGTATTGTTTGTTGCTTGCTCCTTGGGAAAGTGCATTTGGACCACATACTTAAGGTGCTCTCCGGTGGGTGCGACAAGTAGTACGCCCGCACCGGCGCCTTGCAGCGAGAAGGCACCATCAAAGTACATGATCCATTCTTTGCTCGCTTCCTTGACGGGGATGCTCCTCTCCGGAGTTTCTTCATCGAGGCGTTACGCCCATTCTGCTATGAACTCGCCAATGCTCGGCTCGAATAGTTGAAGTACTTTCAAACTTGAGGCCAAAGCTTGACAATTCCAAAGGCCCACTCGACAATCCTGCTGCTGCTTCGGATTCTCGCAATATCCTCTTCAACGGAAAGCGAGTGACAACTGTGATCTCATGTGCTTGAAAGTAATGGCGCAGCTTCCTCGATGCCATGAGGAGGCGAAAAGCAACTTCGCACACCGAGTACCTTGATCTAGCCCCCTGCAGAAGGGAACTGACAAAGTAAACTGGGCGCTGCACCATCTTCTTCTGTTTCTCTTCCGGCAACTGCCCAGATCCATCCTTGCCGGAGCCAGAACTTGTTGGGGAAGCCCCCTGCTCGTCGCTAGACCCGCTTGCCATGGTTGCTGGCTCACCATCCGCCTCCCTCTCCGCTACTAACGCAGCACTAACCACTTGATTAGTTGCCGCCAGATATAGCAGCAACTTCTCTTGTGTTTAGGTGCGACAAGTGTTGGAGTGGAGGATAGGTATCTCTTCAAGTCCTGCAGCGCAGCGTCCGCTTCCGGAGTCCATTTCATTGCTTTTTCAAAATTTTGAAAAACGGCAGCGCGTTCAGCAGACTTGGAAATGAACCTACTGAGAGCAGCAACACAGCCGGCAAGTCTTCGCACATCCTTGACGCGCTTCGGGGCTTCAATTTGCTCGATGGCCTTGATCTTGTCGGGATTGGCTTCGATCCCCCTCTGAGACACAAAGAATCCGAGAAGCTTGCCAGAAGGAACTCCAAACACGCACTTCTCGGGATTCAACTTGAGGTTGATCTTGCACAGATTTGCAAAAGTCTCATCCAAATCATGGATCAAAGTTGCTCTGTCTTTGCTCTTGACCACTATGTCATCCATGTAAGCTTCTACATTTACGCAGGCATTTGTGGCTCAAAAGCATGATCGACTACTCTTGCAAATGTTGAACCAGCATTCTTTAGTCCGAAAGGCATTCGCACAAAGCAAAGACGTGCTACATGGAGTAATGAATGCGGTCTTTCTTCATCCTCTTACGCCATGAAGATACGGTGGTATCCCGAGTATGCGTCAAGAAATGAAAGCAGATCACATCCTACCGTGGAGTCGATAATCTGGTCAATGCGCGGCAAGGAAATGGATCCTTGGGACAAGCTTTATTAACATCGGTGAAGTCAATACAAAGCCTCCACTTCCCGCTTGCTTGGCGACGACTCTTTGGATTGGCTAACCACGTTGGATGGAGTACTCCTCGGACCAAGCTTGCTGCTTCCAATTTCTTGATCTCTCAAAGAATGAACTCTTGTCGCCCACCGCTTGCTTACGACTCTCGCTGACGGGCCGCGTGAGGGCAGACGGCAAGGTGGTGCTCAATTACTTTCCTGGGAACACCGGGGATGTCAGATGGTTGCCATGCAAACACATCGACATTCGCCCGCAGGAAAGCAACGAGCGCGCTTTCCTATTTAGGATCAAGCGTGGCACTGATGGTGAAGGTACCACCAGTGCCGTCCTCCTTGGTGGCCACTTTCTTGGTGTCTGGTGAAGCTGTCTTTGCCTTCTTGTACTTGCCGGTGGAGCTCGATGGAGCGTCCTCGACGGTAGCGCAACACTCCGAAGAGGTGCGCTTGCCGGAGTGGGCATCAGAGCTACTCTTGCCGGACTTGATCTTCTTCTTCCCCCCGGGAGCTTCAGCGGCAAGTGGTTTGCGCTCTACTGCGGCTGCTGCTTCCCGGTAGATCTTGTCGGTACAGATAAGTGCATCTTTCTTGTCGCCATGGATAGAAATAACACTTATCGGACCAGGCATCTTGAGCACATTGTAGGCGTAGTGAGAGGCTGCCATGAACTTGGCGAGCGCTGGACGGCCAAGTATCCCATTGTAGGGCAATGGGAAATTAGCAACATCAAATGTGACTCTCTCTGTTCTGAAATTCAGCTCGCTGCCAAACGTCACTGGCAGTGTGATCTTCCCCTTCGGTTTGCTCCTTCCTGGGTTGATCCCTTGAAAAGTGCCGGTCTCTTCGAGCTCACTGTCGGGGATTTGGAGCTTCTTGAGCACTGCGGAGGAGATCAGATTCAGGCCGGCCCCGCCGTCAACCAACATCTTTGTGACCTTGAGGTTGAGGATGGTTGGTGAAACCAACATCGGCAAGCATCCGACCGCAGTGATGCGATCAGGGTGATCCTCAACGTCAAAGACGATGGGCGTGCTGGACCACTTCAGGGGCTTGCGCGATTCGACTGATGGTTCTGCTGCATTTACCTCCGCACCCACCGCTTGAGTTGGCGGTGCGAGGTGTCTGAGAAGCACCGCCGTCAACGCACAAAACCTCTGTCGCCTTCTGAAACTCTTGGTCGTCGGTCTCATCCTCATCCATCTCATCATCCTCATATTCGTCTTCGTCTTTGTCGCGGCCACGGGGAGGTCTGTCTCCTTGCCGCTGCTTGGCCTTGCCGCGGTGCCCTCCCCGGGCGGGACGCTTCTTGCCGGATCCTCCGCCACCTCCCTGGGCCTTCTCCTTGTCGCGACGCTCATATTTAGCTTTCTGTAGCTCTGCCATCTGCTCAACCTTCTTGCACGCTTGGAGGTCGTGGCCCTTGGTGCGGTGGATCTTGCAGTACTGCTTGCCGGAGCCGTCCTTTTTGTCGGCGGCTACCACAGCCTCGCCGGAGTCACCAGCTTTGGCCTTCTCGGAACCGCCTCCGTTGCCGGACTGCTCAACAACTAGCACATCCTTAGCCTTCCTCTTTCTGTTATTCCGCCTCCGGTTCCTCTTTCTTTGGAGGGCATCCTCGTGTCGATCCTACGCTCTGCGTTCTCTCAGGGATTTTCCTCCCTCCTCAGCCCGTGCACACTTGTCGGCGAGTGTATAGCTTCACGACATCTACGATCTTGCACGTCGCCATCTCTCTCCCTCATCCTGCGATTACGCACATTCGATGGAAGCTACGGCGATAACGCGGCGGGGTGGACATCTGGGATGTTGCGCTGCACTGGCTGAATCTCTGTATGTACTTGCGGGGTTTTCCTCCTACGGGCGAAAGCAGATGAAGATCGCTCTCCCGGCCATGGGTTTGTGGCGCTGTGAAGGCGCCGACAAATTAATGACACAGTCCGCCCATGAAGAGATGGAGTTGTCCGGCAAGTGCATGAGCCAAGATCGGCGTTGGGCTTGACACCGGCCGGAAGTAGTTGGCGAGATCTTCTCGTCGCGGCCCCGGCAGCTGCATACAGCGATGGTGTAGATGCTGAGGAACTCCAACAGATGTATCCTGCCATCGTACTTCTACCGATGCGTCTGGTTTGAAGTTCTTGATGCATCCCTTTGGACTTGCCGCAGCTCACGGGTGAGCAGGGCGACCTACGCGTCTGGCAAGCCGCTGGTTCCCCTGGCGCATGCATATCGACAGGGGCCCAGCTGGTCGATTGACGCCGCGCTTCTCGACGCCTTCGATCGAGTCGCGGCGTCTTCGTGTCATCGTTCTTGGAGAACTTGGCATTGATCGCGGCGAGCTCGCGGGTCCAACGACGCGGTGGAATCGGTGTCGAGGTTGGCCCGGCGAGTCGGCGATCTTGGCCTTCGGGGCAGGGAGTGCTCGGTAGTGGCACCCCCGCCAGTCTTGTCAGCGTCGGCTTGCGCCTAGGCGTCTTGCCGGGGCTTCGATGTGCTCGGTTGCCGGGGCTTGTCGCCGTTGGCGAAGCCAATGAGGCTATAAATGGCGGCCCTCGATCGTCGATCTTGTCCGCGTGGAGGGTAATCTAGAGTGGGCCGCCCGGCAGCTTCCTCCTGGAGTCTTGGGTGGCGGTGGTGAGCGGCGAGGTGTGAGACATGCTCAAACTCTAACGGTGTTAGAAGGAGCAGCATCTCGCCCGAGCGACCGCCTTTAGCGCTTCGTGCCGGCGTCTTTGGCGTGGCGTGCTTGAGCCGGCGTCGCGACCCACCAGCTTGGCCTTGTTCCAACGCGAGTATGGTGCTAGGAGCACCGTGGCGTTGTCGATCCTGCACCTCCTGGGAGGGGTGTGGTGGATGTGCAGACGCTGAACCTTGCGGGGCCTTGTCCTTGGACCGGGTGACGATGTGAGTCCCACCGGCGGCGCCCGCTCCTCCGCCGGCGTCCACCCCACCGCCCGTTTGCTCCGGTGGTGGTAGGATAGTCGCAGACGGAGCGGCCACCTCCGAAGTCTTCTTCTTCGGTGGCATGTCGATGAAGATGTTGATGTAGCGCGCGCAGACGCCGGATCAGATTCACACGACCTCGACGCTCCCCTACCTGGTGTGCCAAAGATGTCGTGGGCAACGAACACCTATGGGGCAGGGCCCCTTCTTGTCCGGCAAGGGAGCGGAGGACGCGCGAAGAGCAGATCGAGGCGAGAGCACGCGGGGGATTTTACCCAGCTTCGGAGCTCTCCGGAGAGATAAAAACTCCTACTGCTGCTTTGTGTTTGTATTTTGTTCTTGCTCGAAAGCGTGGGTATGCTGTGGTTTCGAATGAGTCGAACCGAACCAACCGAACCCCCTCTACGTGCGCACGGGCCTCCTTTTTATAGTCAAAGGGGTCACCGACAGGTGGCAACGCAGAGAGAGGGGTAGAAAGGTAAAAACGCGGGTTGGTACAACCACTATCAACAGTGTCCCCTACCTAACTCTGACGGCAGGGGACAAGGGCATTTAATGCCCGTCCGGTCGCTCCAAAAGTGCAGGAAACGACCGTTAGGGGCGCCACCGATCGCCATGATGGCCTCCTAGTCGCCTTCACTTGCCACCTCGCACCGCTAGGCTGCACAGCCATCCGCCACGTGCACCAGGAGTGATCCTGCGGCGACACGTAGTCGGGTGAGCTGGAGCGCGGGCGCAGAGTGGTGGCTTCGCCGCGGCAAGCGGCTTGCCGCGGTCTCTGTCTTGTCGCACCCGCAAGCTTGCCGCTTGTCGGGTCTTGCCGGGACGCGAGGTGCGTCGTGGCGAGTTTTCTGAAGTGCCTCGGTTGGCCTTCCCGGCAAGCTCCTCTTGCCGGGGCCTTGTCCTTTCCGGCAAGCTTCTCTTGCCGGGGCCTTGTCCTTCCCGGCTAGCTCCTCTTGCCGGGGCTTTGTCTTCAAAGTTAACACTTTGTTCTTGAATGGCAGAAAATGGGGAATGACGAAGGGTCTTGGCGGGCGTCCGGCAAGCCTTGCCGCGGGACGCTGCGGCTGCCCGTGCACAAGTTCGGGGTACTAAGGTACCCTTACTTAAGTACACCGACAGACAAAGGCTACGCCAAACACTTAGGTGGTCTCCATTAGGAGCATTAAATTTGTTAAATACACCAGTTTGTAGCCTACCCCTGGAGGGGGATATGTTTAATTAGTCCAATCCCTTGCTTACCGCACTATTTGTATCGTTCTGCACTCATAGCAGAATTCCTTGAATAAACAATGCAGCACTTTTTACCTATAATTGCATTGCCTTTTTTTATATATATGTTCATTAATGACATCTTGCACCGAACACACCAGGGGCTTACATTCCCCATATGATGGTGTGATAAGTCTGAACACTTTCACAAGTGCGGCACCCCGAACTTATAGCATTATATGCATCGGCTCTGAATCATGTCTTGGGTCAATAGTTGGGTTTGCCCGGCTCCCATGTTTTGGTGCCTTATGTTCCGTTCCATTGGCTAAGGTAGCACTGGGAGAACCACTGCGATTGCGCCCCAGTTGAGCTAGGCGAGCGCCTCAGTGGAGAAAGCTAAAACTGACTGTCATGATAAGGCGAGAGACTGGTCGCTGTTCGAGAGGTCTTTTCGAGTCCCTAAAGACTTATGCTGCTTTGAGCGAGGAACCGGCTGTGTCCGGCCCAGGCGTGGATAGCGCCCCGAACTCGGTCTTCCGAATACTAGGGGCTTCACGGAAATTTAAAATTATAGAATTCTATGGCTAAGTGAGAGTGTTCAAGCATTATAAGTCCGGTTGCCTTGTTCGCTGTGTTGAGCGCCTCCCTAGATGGACCCAAAAATGGGAACAAGAGTGCTCAAGTTTATCCCGAACACCCCAGCACTCATGGCATGGGGGCTGAAGCCGACGACTTGCCATATCTTAGATTTAATAAACGGCCGCACAGAAGGTAATATTTTAAATCAATAAGCGTTGCTTAGCGCATATGAACAAAGTTTTCAGCGCACAGGATAACACATTGCGAGTTTACTCAATAATTACATCTCTGGGGCACTCATCCGCAATCTTGCGGGCACCCTTCAGGACAGTCTTATAGTACATCTCGGGCGTACGATACTCCTTGCCCGCTGGCGGCGCGTCAGTGATAAGCCTCTCCGCATCCAGCCTGCCCCAGTGCACCTTTGCGCGGGCAAGGGCCCGACGGGCACCTTCAATGCAGGTGGAGCGTCTGATGACCTCCACCCAGGGGCACGCATCCACCAGCCGCCGCACGAGGCCGAAGTAGCTCCCAGGCATGGCCTCTCCAGGCCACAGCCGGACTATGAGGCCCTTCATGGCCTGTTCGGCTACCTTGTGGAGCTCGACCAGCTGCTTCAGCTGGTCGCTAGGGGGCACAGGATGTCCGGCCTCAGAGTACTGAGACAAGAAGACCTTCTCCGTTGAGCTCCCCTCCTCGCCACGGTAGAATGCGGCGGCATGAAACACACTGGGAGGTAGATCTGCAAACGCCCTTGGAGAGCTCCGAATTCGGGTAAGTAACAGGTAATTTACATTAACATGCTTGCTTTGCATGAAAAATGCCTTACCCGCTGCTATTTTCTTCACATCCTCAATCTCCTGGAGGGCCTTACGGGCCTCGGCCTTAGCGGCTTTGGCACTTTCAAGAGCCGAGGCAAGCTTGGACTCTCGAGTCTTCGAGTCGCGCTCCAAACTCTCATGCTTTTTCATGAGAGCCTGGAGCTCTTGCCGCACCTCCGCCACCCGCGCCTCCTGCTTTTCTCGCTCCGCCCATTCCGCGGCCGCATTGCGTTCGGCCGCGGACACGGCCTCGTTCAGGTTTGCCACCTCGTTCGTGGCCCCTGCAGTACCCACGTTATCCTTGTTATTTCTATTGCAACCAAAATCCTTTTCTGTAAGGTACAAATTTAAAAGTGGTGTTACTCACCTTCTTTGTCCTCGAGCTGCTTCTTGGCAAGGCCGAGCTCTTGCTCGGACCGCTCAAGGACCTGCTTCAAAGCACCGACCTCTGCAGTCAGTGCGGCAGAGGTCAGCAGCACAGCCTGCAAACCCATATTGACATAATTTTTAGCACTCGTGTGTATATCTTTTTTAGATCCTCAGTCCGGTTTTTCTTTCCTAACACCGAACCGAGCATCAGGGGCTACTTTCTATGCGGTATTACATTACATATTTTAAACTTCTTACCTCAAAGCCTGTTAGAAGGCTACTGCAGGCTTCGGTCAGCCCGCTCTTGGCAAGCTGAACCTTCTGAATAACCGCACTCATGATAGTGCGGTGTTCTTCCTCGATGGAAGCGTGGTTAAGCGCCTCCAACAAGTTGTCCGGCGCCTCTGGTTGGACGGGGGCTTCCGGCGTCACGGTCTTGCCCTTCTTACGAAGGGGCCGCCTGCCGGACTCCGGAACCACTGCGGGTTCTGGCACAGAGTCCGGCGCAAAGTCCGGGAGGCTGCCTTGTGGCACCTCCGGAGCCTCCTCCTGATGGGTCTCCTCCTGGGATTCCACCTCGACGTCATCAGCGTCACGGGGGTGGAGGCGATCGGAATGGAATCCACGTCCGACGGAGCCAAGGACCCGCTCGATGAAGCGGGAAGATCATCATCGGTCGGACTACAGCAGTATGCGGCATTAGAAGGACACTATGTGACACAAAAGATAAATTATAAATCATTCAGGAATCCGGATACTTACGATCTTGCCGGAGGCCTGGCCCTTGAGGTCCACTCTTCGTCGCCAGCGTTGGCGTTTGCGGAGCTGTCCGGGGGATGTGTCCTTCCCCTCTTGGACCCTTCGCCCCCCCCCGTTGGGGAAGCCTTCCTCTTCCTCTCTCCCTCCCCTGGGAGAGAGTCCTCTTTCTCCTCCTCATCTTTAGGGGAGGAGTCCGCCTCGGAGCCATCGGACGATGAGTCCGATATCACCTGGCGCTGGGAACTTCTTCCGGTTCCCGTGGCCTTCTTCTTGGCCTTCATCTCCGGCACCACATAAAGTGTCGAGACCAGCAGCCCCGTTAAAAGGGCATCCGCTGGGTCTTCGAGAAGGGGAGCCGGACAGTCTACCTGTTCGGACGTCCTCTGCCAGTCCTGTCAAAGGCATTGGGAGTTTTAAATCCCACATAGAGTCAAACTATGAAAGAAATTAAATGTCCCATAGAGGATAACAAAGCTTACCTCGCCGGCTGGGCACTTGGTGCTGAATCCGCGGTCTTCCGTCGCGGATGCGGGGGCTTCTCCGCCCTTGAACAGCACCCTCCAGGCGGCTTCGTACGTCGTGTTGAAGACCCCGCTCAAGGCCTGGTGCTATGCCGGATTGAACTCCCACAAAGTAAAGGCCCGTTGTTGCCAGGGGAGAATCTGGCGGAGGAGCATGACCTGGATCACATTGACAAGCCTAAGCTTCTTGTTCACCAAGGTCTGGAGACAGGACTGGAGTCCTGTCAGCTCCTCCGAACTGCCCCATAGCAAGCCCTTCTTTTTCCAGGAGGTGAGCTGCATAGGGGCACCTGATCTGAACTCGAGGGCCGCTGCCCATTTAGGGTCCCGCGGCTCGGTGATATAGAACCACCCCGATTGCCACCCTTTGATGGTTTCCACAAAGGAGCCTGAGGGAGTCCTGGACTAGGGGGTGTCCGGACAACCGGACTATCATCGTCCGCCAGACTCCAAGACTACGAAGATACAAGATTGAAGACTCCGTCCCGTGTCCGGATGGGACTTTCCTTGGCGTGGAAGGCAAGCTTGGCGATACGGATATGTAGATCTCCTACCATTGTAACCGACTCTGTGTAACCCTAGCCCTCTCCGGTGTCTATATAAACCGGAGGGCTTTAGTCCGTAGGACATAACCTCCATTACAACAATCATACCATAGGCTAGCTTCTAGGGTTTAGCCTCCTTGATCTCGTGGTAGATCCACTCTTGTACTACCCATATCATCAATATTAATCAAGCATGACGTAGGGTTCTACCTCCATCAAGAGGGCCCTAACCTGGGTAAAACATCGTGTCCCTTGTCTCCTGTTACCATCTGCATAGACGCACAGTTCGGGACCCCCTACCCGAGATCCGCCGGTTTTGACACCGACATTGGTGCTTTCATTGAGAGTTCCTCGTCGCCGTCCGATAGGCTTGATGGCTCCTCAATCAACAACAACGCCGTCCAGGGTGAGACTTTTCTCCCGGACAGGTCTTAGATTCGGGCGGCCGCCATTGCGGGCTAATTCACTTGGCCATCTGGAGCAGATCGAAAGCTACGCCCCTGGCCATCAGGTCAGGTTTGGAAGCCTAAACTTCACGGCCGACATCTGCGGGGACTTAATCTTCGACGGACTCGAGCCACAGCCGAGCGTGCCACGCTGTCGCGAGGGGCATGATTTAGCTCTGCCGCCGGACAGTGCCTTGGTGGCCGCACACGAATCCACTCCGGCCCTTAGTCCGGAGCCGGTCGCCCAGATCGAGGACCGGTGGCTGGACACCACCTCGGGGGCTGCAACTTTCGCGGTGATGGAGCCGAACACTAACCTTGTCCCTTGTAAAGCTCGTGACTCGAGGTGCGGACTCCTGCGGACTCAAACCTCCTCGCTACCGCCAATCGAATCGATTGGGCGCCGATCATGGAGTTCAACATCACGGACATCTTCAACACTCACCCTTTGGCGACATCCTAAATTAGCTAAAACATCTCTCACTATCCGGAGAGCCTGGCGGATTATGGCAAGGATGGTTGGGATGCGGACGACGAAGAAATTCAAAACCCACCCACCTCCCACTTTGTAGCCACTGCCGCGATCTAACCGACATGCTAGACTATGACTCAAGACATCGACGGTATGGACGACGATGCCGGAGATTTAACAAGAACCAGCGCCTCGAGGCACTCGGAAGACCACCTCGTCATATGACATATACATGGTGGACCCCCAAAAGATGGGGATGGCGAAGAAAAGCGTGGCAGATTCCTTAAAGAAACAGCCCAAGCGCCGGCGCCAAGAGCGCCGCTCTAAATCCCGCCACAAGCAAGAATGGAGATTCGGCACAAGAGATAATAACACCCCGAAAGTGCCGAAGACAATCCCCTCAAAGAAGATTCAGCGCGGGAGGATGCGAAGCAAGCCCTCACGAGAGAGCGGCAGATGAAGAGGTCGAGGATGATAATTACATACCTCCCTCCGAAGACGAGGCAAGCCTCAACAACGACGAATTCGTCGTGCCCGAGGATCCCGTCGAATAGGAGCGTTTCAAACGCAGGCTAATGGCCACAGCAAATATCCTAAAGAAAAAGCAGCAGCAGCTTCAAGCTGATCAAGACCTGCTGGCCGACAGATGGACCGATGTCCTCGCGGCCGAAGAGTACGAACTCGAACGCCCCTCCAAGAGCTACCCAAAATGCAAGTTGCTGCCCCGATTAGAGGAGGAAGCATACATACCTTCATCACTAGTGCACAATACGGCCGACCGACCGCCCCGTGGTCGCGACAAAGAGGCATCCAGGCCTTCCATCAAGACCGTACCCCGTCATCGCTCGAAAAGTACGAAGCCACGAGGAAACGCGCCGGACTTGCGGGACATATTGCAGGATAAGGCAAGACAATCCAGATCTATCTATGGATCACGCGGGCGCCCCACTACCCACGACGAATACCGTCGAGCCAGATACAACAACTTCGGCCAGGCCGAACACAGCAGACAACGCTCCCTTGAGCTACGTCGTGATATTGCTCAATACAGAGGCGCCGCACACCCGCTATGCTTCACTGACAAAGTAATGGATCATCAAATCCCTGAAGGGTTTAAACCCGTAAACATTGAATCCTACGATGGCACGACAGTCCCCGCGGTTTGGATCGAAGATTATCTCCTTCACATCCATATGGCCCGCGGCGACGATCTCCACGCCATCAAATACCTCCCACTCAAGCTTAAAGGACCAGCTCGGCATTGGCTTAACAGCCTGCCCGCAGAGTCAATTGGGTTTTGGGAAGACCTAGAAGCCGCATTCCTCGACAACTTCTAGGGCACATATGTGCGACCACCAGACGCTGATGACCTAAGCCACATAATCAAAGAGCTGATTTAATCGCCAGCAATTTCGACACGGTTCTTGCAGAGGCCCTCGCAGCCTTCAAACATAACATCTGTGACGAGTGGCTAGCCCGGCACCTAGGACAGGAAAAGCCGAAATCCATGGCAGCCCTCACATCACTAATGACCCGCTTTTGTGTGGGAGAGGATAGCTGGCTAGCTCGCAGTAACAACCTCAGCAAAAATACTGGTAGTCCGGATACTAAGGACCACAATGGCAGGTCGCGTCGAAGCAAAAACAAACTCCGCGTTAACGGCGACGACAAGGAGAATACGACAGTTAACGCCGGATTCCGAGGCTCTAAACCCGGTCAGCGGAAGATGCCATTCAAAAGAACCACTCCGGTCCGTCAATTTCGACCGAATACTGATCGCTCATGCCGATACATGGCACCCGAAAAGCCAGCTAACCACACCAACAGAGATTGTTGGGTATTTATGAGCAGCAAGTTAATTGCGAAAACAATGACAAGGGCTACACAGCGACGACGAGGAAGAGACCCGACCGCCAACAAGAGAGGATGGAAGGTTTCGCCCCACAAGTGCGGACGGTGAACATGATATACGCAACCCATATTCCCAAGAGGGAGCGGAAGCGTGCACTAAGCGACGTATATGCGATGGAGCCAGTCGCCCCTAAGTTCAATCCATGGTCCTCTTGCCCGATCACTTTCGATCGAAGAGACCATCCGACCAGCATCCGCCATGGCGGATTCGCCGCATTGGTTTTAGACCCAATTGTCGATGGATTTCACCTCACAAGAGTCCTGATGGATGGCGGCAGTAGCCTGAACCTGCTTTATCAGGACACAGTGCGCAAGATGGGCATAGACCCCTCAAGGATTAAACCTACAAAGACGACCTTCAAAGGCGTCATACCAGGTGTTGAGGCCAATTGTACAGGCTCAGTCACACTGGAAGTGGTCTTCGGATCCCCGGACAATTTCCGGAGCGAGGAGTTAATCTTCGACATAGTCCCGTTCCGCAGCGGCTATCACGCTCTGCTCGGACGAACCGCGTTTGCAAAGTTCAACGCGGTGCCGCATTATGCATACCTCAAGCTCAAGATGCCAGGCCCTCGTGGAGTCATCACGGTCAACGGAAATATGGAACGCTCCCTCCGAATGGAGGAACATACAGCGGCTCTCGTGGCAGAAGTACAGAGCAGCCTTCTAAGGCAATTTTCGAGTCCGGCCGTTAAGCGGACGGACACGGCCAAACGTGCCCGGAGCAACATCAACAAAGACCACCTGGCACGTTCTGAGCACGCGTAGCAAGGCGGCCCCAACCCCAGCCCTCACATGATTGCAAGACCAACCCTCCATGTACATCATTACGCTCTGGAGATACCATGGGCCTAGGGGGAGGGGCACGACCACAACAGAGCCAGAGTGCGGCTCGACCACACCAGGGGCTCACAAGTGTGTCTTTTTTTTATTTTCCTTCTTTGTATACACAGGACTCCGTTCACCAAAGGCCCTGTCCGGCGGCGAACCCGCCGAACTCACGATGCAACAGCCAGGGAGGGAAAAAGGCTGCGACGAACACTCAGGTGGTCTCCATTATGAGCATTAAATTTGATTATATACACCAGTCCGCAGCCCACCTGTGGGGACCCCGACTCATAAGTCGTGATCACCGAATGCACGTGTACAGTGATCCCAGAGATCAAGGCTCACTGAACACACAGAAGCTGAATAACAAGAGTCTTACATCCATACATACCGTCTTACACAAATTATGATCATTATGGTCAAGTCTTACATTGATAAAGCCTTAAGGGCTGAACATCAAATGAAACACAAGCAGCGGAAATCTTCGTCGATAAGTAGAACCCATGCCATCTGCCTTAACCCTACGGGCATTCTCGACTGAAACGCCCTAGTTCGCATGTTCGCTCAAAGAACTCTTCTTCGAACTCCGGTTCTTCCATGCCTGGTTAATTAAATAACCAGTGGCAAGCCAATGAGTACTTTGAATGTACTCGCAAGCAACCCATGTTTTGGTTCAAGGTACAACAATGCTTGATATAGGTAAATTTTTGCAGCAAGCTAGTTTTGCGTGCAATGGCATGTTCAACAACTTTGTAAGGCATGCATCAAGAGAATTCAAGTAACCATGAGGACAGGTTACAGATATCAACATAAATAGAGTGGGCACCAACCCAACTCAATCATGTCAAGTCCTTTGACTTGACCCAAGTAGTTTTATCAGCTCACACACATACGGTTGAAAACTCTGGACGTAGTTTAAGCAGCACTGCCCAACTGTCCTTGACCGTGGACACGGCTATTCGAATAGTTTTACACTCTGCAGAGGTTGCACACTGTACCCACAAGATCTGGGGAACTTCCGTGTCAGCCACGACCCGCGGTACCTCAAGTACCCGGGGTAAGCACCCGATCACTACCTTTCCCTAGACGACACTAACATGGAGTCCACTCGATTGGTAGTAACCCCCGTGCCCAACATTATCACATAACACTTTCATGGAGCCTTGCTCCCATAATTATCACATACCACTGGCACGGGGTACCAACGGTGTGTCCGGTGCCCTGTAAAAACAGTCATGGCCGCCCTACAGCACGACCCGCCCCGAGAGAGAGCACCACCTCTCCCCGTCACTAGTAATGCGGCTCCAAGCTAGTATCGACCTAGGTAATCAATAATGCCCTTTCCCATATAAGGGTAGAGTGGTTGCACATGTAAGGTTGGGACAGTCGACAAATCTTAAATCTAATCCGTTTTCGAAAACAACACACACCCTTGCCTTGGTACACCACTTCGTCATCAAGTGGTTACCCATCTCATCATCTCCCTCGGGCATAAGTGGCACCCGACGGGGTTTTCGAAAAGTCTTTTGAAAATACTTTGTCTCCATCACCATGCATATTCCCGTCCCTCTTTGCGTAGCACTACTTTAGCATCCTATCTACTCCCACCGGCATAACCCTCATAAGAAGGTAGGGCCATGCAGAATGCAAGTATCAACGAGGATGTAAGAGAGGCAACCAACCCATGTGGTTCACCATCTCATCATGATTCCGATGCAATAATAATAAAGAGCTATATGACATGGATAAAAAGGGTTTCATAGACATGGTCAAAGGGCTGCTTGCCTGTTTTAACAAAGTCTTCGAGGTCTTCAAATATCTCTGGTCCAACTCCGAGCATTTTGTCTACTTCGTCCACTATCGTCGAAACCAACCATAATAAGCAACACAACAAGGCAGGAAATAAAATTGCTCTAAAAATATGAGTTGGACTTTTCTGGGATACCTCTGGTCATATGAGGGATGACCAAAGTGGTTTCATTAGGATTTGATCAATGGATTGTAAGAAGTGTACAGAAATACATTTTTGAAAAATGAGCAAGGGCACCCATTTAACAAAGGATGATTTTAGAAGCATCTAGGAATTGGTTTCACTGGATTTGGAGTTCAAATGAATTCCCTATGAATTTACAAATTTGACAAATATGAAGAAATGGCTCATTATATTGTGGGGTACAGAAAGTATTAAGAAAAATGTTCATAAACTAAGTTATGAACTTAGAAGCATCTAGGAATTTGAATCATGGCATTTGGATCAATTTTGAGCTCTCTGTGATTTTCTGAAGTTCATCACAGAAATAGGAAAGATATGATTTGATAAATATTGATGAAGAAAATATCTCTGGAAAAAGATGAAAATAGCACCATGTGGTAGGGCATGATTTTAGAAACTACTAGAAATTTGAATCATTGGATTTGGAGCTCTGTTGAATTATTTATGGATTTTAGAAACTCACTGGAAAAGAAAAAGAAAAGCATTTGGGCTTTACCTAAAGCGTGCATTGGCGAAGTTTAGCACCACAACAAGACTGGGCGGCCCAAGAGCTCGGCCAAGACGCATGCAGGGGCCACGCCGAGGCGTATTAGCGAGGCACGCTTTCCTACTGAACAGCGGGTTCCTCGGTCCCGCCTCCACTTAACCCGACCTGCGGGGCCGCTCGATTGGCTGCCGCCCGGCAGTGTGGGGCTCTGTGAGCTGACGCGGCGTCGTCCTCAACCTCCCGCCCGAAGCAGAGGAGGCGAGGTAGAGGGACGTCGACGGCGACTGCCGGCGCTACCGGCCACCATTTCTGGTGATCCGGCCACCGGCGTGCTCGGGGAGACGAGACGCATCCGGCCGTGGGTGGCACGGTCGCCCAGGGGCACCGGGTGGAGCAGGGTGCTGGCCGCGGCGGACGAGACCGGCGGTGAGATTTGGGCACGGTGAGGCAGGCACGGGGAGGAAGGAATGAGGTGCGGGGAGAATTGGCTGTGGTGCTGGTGGTGCTCTGGAACAAAGAGGTCGGGAGGAGGGGCACTAAGTGGCGCGAATTTAGGCGGAGGCCGGCGGCATTGCTCCGGCCATGGAGATGTAAGGAGGGCACGAGGAGGGGTGTGGGTTGGTCCAGAGGGGTTCTAGGGGAGAGGGGGAGCAAACGGAGTGGAGAGGAGGTCCTGGGACGGTTTTAAGTAGCCGGTTCGTAGCTCACCGTGGACGCTGCCTACGGGTGCCTACGGAAATGACCGTGGGGGCCACGGGAGGAGGCTCGGGGCTATCTGCGGCGCTCGTGGGAGTCGTGTAGGGTGCCAGGAAGAGAGAGAGGGAGCGGGGAGAGGTCAGAGGCGCGCGCGTGTGAGCCGCACCATTGGCGCGCTCGGGCGGCCTCTGTTTGCTAGCGCGGAGGCGCGGGGAGGAGGAGAGAGGAGGGGGCCGACCGCGTAGCATGTTACGGACGCCGAGTCACCTCCATTGGCGCGAGGGGGAGGCTCAAGGTGGTCGGGAGCGCCGTGTCAACGGTCAGGAGCACGTTGACGTGCTCCAGAGCGCGCAAATGGCCGGCACCCGCGGCTTTTCTTCGCGTCCTCACGCGCCCTCTTGCGTCTGGGGGCTCTGGGAGGGAGTAAACAAAGTGGAAATGGCATTGGATGCCTTGGGGAACCAGTAGAGGAGAGGTGGGGTCGAGAGAGAGAGGGAAAACTGCTGTCCTGGGAAGAAAAATGGAGTTCTCCCCCCCTCCATCATTGCTTCCTTGGGCATGAAAGCGTCCAGGTACTAGAGGGGGACTAGGAGAGGTTGTGGTAAAAAGTAGAGGCCATGGAGAAGAGTGGAAGAGATCAAAAATGGCATTTTGGTAAAGTGTCAGAAGGTGTTTGATAATGGTTTCGGCAAGTAGATGATTTGCATCTGCCATGAGACTCCATAGGGTGAAATGACACACATAATTAGGGCCTTCCACCAATTTGGAGCTCATTTGAAGAAAGTTGACAATGCAACTTTGGTAAACCCTAGAAATTAGCAGAAATGGCTTTACCAAGATTTAGTCATGCAAATCAATTCTCCTTCATGCACCACTTGGTGTAGTGTCATCATTTGAGGTTCTGAACATGCCCACAAAAGTTGAGATCAAAAGGAGAAAGTTACCAATGTAGAGTTGTTCAAATATGGTTCTGGACAGGAAGGGTTTTGGGGCACTTTGATCAATATAACTTGTTCTCCAACTTGTGCCACTTGGTCTAGATGAATTATTAGACCATTTGAGCATGTCCACAAGGTTTGAGAACATTTGGACATGTTTGGCAATGTAAAGTTGCTCAAACTTGAAAATGGACAGAAATGGTTTTGAGAGGATTTGATGATGTTATCTTGTTCTCCAAGACATGAGACTTGGCAAGATCACCAAATATCTCATATGTGACATGATAGAATTTTCTTGGAATTTTTGGAGAATATTTCCTTTGTAAATATTTCAAAAGCTTGAAATATCCAGAAAGGGTTTTTGAGGGATTTGACCAATATTTTAACATGACCATGTGTTGAAACTCTTATATATGGACAATATATGTCCACTGAGTTTCCCTAGATTTTTCCAAAATATTTTTAAAGCATTAAATAATTTTAACCTATTAAAGTCCATTTCTGGCCTAAAGAAAAAGCTTTTAAATAAAATAGGAAAATACCTTTTAAAATTATATTTTTGTGGTTTCTGGGTATGCTATATCTAATAGGAGTCAAATATATTTTTGGAAAGATTTTTACTGCCCTTAATTAAGTACTTGCAGTGCAAATCTCAATTCATGGGTTTTTGGAAAACTAGTTTTTAAAAATACTATTTGGCCAAATTATTTTTGTAAGAAATTATTTTTATGTCCTGTACACATGGCATGATCATTGGTCAAGGTTTTTGGATCAAGGGGAAGAAGTATAAGGGTTGGAGAATTTATTTGATTTTTAGAGCACTTGCAAACAGCAGTCAAACATTCAATCAAAGCAAAGACAAAACACTCAAAAGTTTTTGTCAAACCACATTTTAGCATGATTTATTGACTTAAGTGCAGTGGCATGAAAATCAGGGTGTGACACCACCCCTGGAGGGGGACATGTTTAATTAGTCCAATCCCTTGCTTACTGCACTATTTGTATCATACCGCACTCATAGCAGAATCCCTTGAATAAATAATGCAGCACTTTTTGCCTGTTATTGCATTACTTTACATATATGTTCAATAATGACATCGTGCACCCGTATATTTTGGTACGGCCGAATACACCAGGGGCTTATGTTCCCCGCATTATGGTGTGATAAGTCCGAACACTTTCACAAGTGCGGCACCCCGAACTTATAGCATTATATGAATCGGCTCCGAATCATGTCTTGGGTCAATAGTTGGGTTTGCACGGCTCCCACGTTTTGGTGCCTTACATTCCGTTCTGTCGGCTAAGGTGGCACTGGGAGAACCACTGCGATTGTGCCCCGGTTGAGCTGGGCGAGCGCCTCAGTGGAGAAAGCTAAAACTGACTGGCATGATAAGGCGAGAGACTGGTCGCTGTTCGAGAGGTCTTTTCGGGTCCCTAAAGACCTATGCCGCCTCGAGCGAAGTAACGGATAATGTCCGACGAAGGCGTGGATAGCGCCCCAAATTCGGTCTTCCGAATACTAGGGGCTTCGCCGAAATTTAAAATTATAGAATTCTATGGCTAAGTGAGAGTGTTCAAGCATTATAAGTCCGGTTGCCTTGTTCATTGTGTTGAGCGCCTCCCTAGATGGACCCAAAAATGGGAACAAGAGTGCTCAAGTTTATCCTGAACACCCCAGCACTCGCAGCTTGGGGGCTGAAGCCAACGACTTGCCATCTCTCAGATTTTATAAACGGCCACACAGAAGGTAATATTTTAAATCAAACAAGCGTTGCTTGGCAAGATATGAACAAAGTCTTCAATTGCATGTGATAATTCATAGCGAGTCTACTCAATAATTACATCTCGGGGCACTCATCCGCAATCTTGCGGGCACCCTTCAGACAGTCTTATAGTACATCTCGGGCGTCGATACTCCTTGCACGTGGCGGGCGCTGCTGATGAGCTTCTCGATCCAGCTTGCCCGGTGCACCTTTGCGGGCAAGAGCCCAGCGAGCACCTTCAATACAAGCGGAGCGCTTGACGACCTCCACCTGTGGGCACGATCCACCAGCCGCCGACAAGGCCGAAGTAGCTCCAGGCATGGCTCGTCTGAGCCTGGCCGGACTATGAGGCCCTTCATGGCCTCCTCGGCTACCTTGTGGAGCTCGACCATTGCTTCACTGGTCGCTAGGGGCACGGATGGCGGCCTCAAGATATCGAGACCAGAACACCTTCTCCGCTGAGCTCCCTCCTCGCCTCGGTAGAATGCGGCAAAGATCGGATACACCGCGAGGCAGATCCGCAAACGCCTCGAGAGCTCGAATTCGGGTAAGTGTCGTAGTTTACATTAACATGCTTGCTTTGCATGAAAAATGCCTTACCCGCCGCTATTTTCTTCATATCCTCAACCTCCTGAAGGGCCTTACGGGCCTCGGCCTTGGCGGACTTGGCACTTTCAAGAGCCGAGGCGAGCTCGAACTCTCGCGTCTTTGAGTCGCGATCCAAACTCTCATGCTTCTCCATGAGAGCCTGGAGCTCTTGCCGCACCTCCGCCACGCGCGCCTCCTGCTTTTCTCGCTCTGCCCGTTCCACGGCCGCATTGCGTTCGGCCGCAGACACAGCCTCCTTCAGGGCTGCCACCTTGTTAGTGGCCCCTGCAGTGCCCATGTTATCCTTGTTATTTTTTGTAATCTAAATACTTTTCTGTAAGGTAATTATTCAAAGTGGTGTTACTCACCTTCTTTGTCCTTTAGCTGCTTTTTGGCACGGCCGAGCTCTTGCTCGGACCGCTCGAGATCCTGCTTCAATGCACCAACCTCCGCAGTCAATGCGGCAGAGGTCAGCAGCGTAGCCTGCAAACCCATATTGACACACTTTTTAGAAACCCTACGTATATCTTCTTTAGATCCTCAGTCCGGCTTTTTTTTCCGAACATCGAACCGAGCATCAGGGGCTACTGTCTATGCGGTATTACATTACATAATTTTAACTTCTTACCTCAAAGCCTGTTAGAAGGCTGCTGCAGGCTTCGGTCAGCCCGCTCTTGGCGAGCTGAACCTTCTGAATCACCGCACTCATGATAGTGCGGTGTTCTTCCTCGATGGAAGCGCCTTTGAGCGCCTCCAACAAGTTGTCCGGCGCCTCCGGTTGGACGGGGGCCGCCGGTGTCACGGTCTTGCCTTCTTGCGAAGGGGCCGCCTGCCGGACTCTGGAACCACTGCAGGTTCCGGCGTAGAGTCCGACGCAAAGTCCGGAAGGCTGCCTTGCGGCACCTCCGGAGCCTCCTCCTGATGGGCCCTCTCCTGGGATCCCACCTCGGCGTCCTCAGCAGTGCGAGGGGTGGAGGCAGTCAGAATGGAATCCACATCCGACGCAGCCAACAACCCGCTCGACGAAGCGGGGAGATCATTGTCGGCCGAACTGCGGGCAGTATGCGGCATTAGAAGGACAATATGTGACATGACAAGAAGTTATAAACCATTCAGGAATCTGGATACTTACAATCTCGCCAGAGGCCTGGCCCTTGAGGGCCATTCTTCTTCGCCAACGTTGGTGTTGGCGGAGCTGTCCGGGGGAATAGTTCTTCCCCTCTTGGACCCTTCGGCCTCCCCTATTGGGGAGGCCTTCCTCTTTCTCTCTCCCTCCTCTGGGAGAGAGTCTTCTTCCTCCTCCTCATCTTCGGGGGAGGATCCGCCTCGGAGTCGTCGGACACCTGAAAACGGGAACTCTTTCGAGTACCCGTGGCCACCTTCTTGGCCTTCTTCTGCGGCACCACGTGCGGTGCCGGAACCAGCAGCCCCGCTAGACGGGCGTCCACTGGGTATTCTGGCATGGGAGCCGGGCAGATGAGCTGCTCGGCCTTCTTCATCCACTCCTGTCAAAGGAAAAGGGAGATTGAATCCCGCTTAGGGTCGAACTATTAACAACAAGTGTCCCGTAAAGGGGTAGAATCACTTACCTTGTCAGCTGGACGCTGCGAGTGAAATCCGCGATCTTCCGTCGCGGATGCGGGGGCTTCGGCGCCCTTAAACAGCACCCTCCAGGCTCCTTCGTACGTCGTGTCGAAGAGCCCGCTTAATGCCTGGTGCTGTTCCGGATGGAACTCCCACAGATTGAATGCCCGTTCTTGGCATGGGAGAATCCGACGGACGAGCATGACTTGGACCACGTTAACCAGCCTGAGCTTCTTGTTCACCAGCTTCTGGATACAGGCTTGGAGTCCCATCAGCTCCTTCGAATTACCCCACAGCAAGCCCTTCTCTTTCTAGGAGGTGAGCTGCGTAGGGATACCAGATCTGAACTCGGGGGCCGCCGCCCACTTAGGGTCGCGTGGCTCGGTGATGTAGAACCACCCCGACTGCCACCCCTTGACGGATTCCATGAAGGCCCCTTCGAACCAAAGGACGTTGGGCATCTTGCCCAACATGGCGCCTCCAAGACTCCGCTTGAGTGCCCTTCACTACCTTCAGCTTGACATTGAAGGTCTTGAGCCTAAGTCAAGTAGGGCTGGATGCAGAGGAGGAAGGCCGCACACGCACGATAAACGCCGAGATGTTGAGGATGAAGTTGGCGCCAGATCATGGAAATCCAGGCCGTAGTAGAACATGAGCCCCGGACAAAGGGGTGAAGTGGAAAGCCCGATCCAGCGGAGGAAGTGGGGAAGGAAACGACCCTCTCATGGGGCCTGGGTGGAATGAGCTGCCCTCGTCGGGCAGCCGGTCTGTGATGTCACCGAAAGGTATCCGCGCTGCGCAGCTTTGTGGTGTGCTCCTCCTTAGCGGTGGAGGCCAACCACTTGCCTCCCGCTCCGGACATGGTCGGAGAAGGTTGAGACGAGATCGCGAACTTGGGCGCTGGAGCTCGAAAAGTCTTGCGGAGATGGGTAAGCAAAGGAGGAAGAAGGCGTAGGTGAAAAGGTGAATCCTTATCCCTTATATAGGCGGACGAAGATTATATGTCCCCACTGGCCTGGTAAAACTCGCTTATCTCCCAAGCGCCACCATCGATGGCGCGGTTGGGTTACCCACGTCCGTATTGATGAGAATCCCGGAATAAGGGGGAACACGATCTCTGCTTCGACAAGACGTGCCAAGGAAACCGCTTCGCTAAACGTGCTGAGGTGGTATAATAAAAAAGATTCAAGTAAAGGCTTGGTAGTGGTGCGATGTCACGCCGCAAAATACGTCAGCAGATTGAACTTGTGTACATTTTATTCTCTCTACGGTGGAATGTGGAATTTATTTTGCAGAGCCGTACACTATCCTGGTGTTCACAATCTTCTATGGACTATTTGGAGGAGGAACCCGCCTTGCAATGCCGAACATTATGCGCGCAGGACTCATCGTCATTGAAGCCAGGTTCAGGGGCTACTGAGGGAGTCCTGGACTAGGGGGTGTCCGGACAGCCGGACTATCATCGTCCGCCGGACTCCAAGACTACGAAGATACAAGATTGAAGACTCCGTCCCGTGTCCGGATGGGACTTTCCTTGGCGTGGAAGGCAAGCTTGGCGATACGGATATGTAGATCTCCTACCATTGTAACCGACTCTGTGTAACCCTAGCCCTCTCCGGTGTCTATATAAACCGGAGGGCTTTAGTCCGTAGGACATAACCTCCATTACAACAATCATACCATAGGCTAGCTTCTAGGGTTTAGCCTCCTTGATCTCGTGGTAGATCCACTCTTGTACTACCCATATCATCAATGTTAATCAAGCAGGACGTAGGGTTTTACCTCCATCAAGAGGGCCCGAACCTGGGTAAAAAATCGTGTCTCTTGTCTCATGTTACCATCCTCCTAGACACACAGTTCGGGACCCCCTACCCGAGATCCGCCGGTTTTGACACCGACAGCGCCCTCGAGCCAGAGGACGTTCGGCATCTTTCCCACCATGGCGCCTCCGCACTCCGCTTGGACGCCCTTCACTACCTTCGGCTTGACGTTGAAGGTCTTGAGCCACAAGCCGAAGTGGGGCCGGATGCAGAGAAAGGCCTCGCACACGACGATAAACGCCGAGATGTTGAGGATGAAGTTCGGCGCCAGATCATGGAAATCCAGGCCGTAGTAGTACATGAGCCCCCGGACGAAGGGATGAAGTGGGAAGCCCGTCCAGCGGAGGAAGGGGGAAGGAATACGACCTCTCATGGGGCACAGGGGTGGGGATGAGCTGCCCCTCGTCTGGCAGCCGGTGCGTGATGTCGCTGGAAAGGTATCCGGCGCCGCGCAGCTTTGCGATGTGCCCCTCCGTAACGGATGAGGCCAACCACTTGCCTCCCGCTCCGGACATGACTGGAGGAGGTTGAGACGAGATGTGCGGAATTGGGCGCTGGAGCTCGAGTGCGCAGAGAAGGATAAGCAAAGGAGGAAGAAGGCGTAGGTGAAAAGGTGGATCCTTATCCCCTTATATATAGGCGGACGAAGACTATGCATCCCCACCGGCCTGGTAAAACTCGCTTATCTCCCAAGCGCCACCATCAATGGCGCGGTTGGGTTACCCACGTCCGTATTGATGGGAATCCCAGAATAAGGGGAACACGATCCCTGCTCCGACAAGACGTGCCAAGCAAACCGCTTCGCTAAACGCGCTGAGGTGGTATAATAAAAAACGATTCAAGTAAAGGCTTGGTAGTGGCGTGACGTCATGCCACAAAATACGTCAGCAAATTGAACTTGTGTGCATATTATTCTCTCTACGGTAGAATGTGGAAATTATTTTGCAGAGCCGGACACTATCCTGGTGTTCACAATCTTCTATGAATTATTCGGAGGAGGAACCCGCCTTGCAATGCCGAACAATATGCGCGCCAGACTCATCGTCATTGAAGCCTAGTTTAGGGGCTACTGAGGGAGTCCTGGACTAGGGGGTGTCCGGATAGCCAGACTATCATCGTCAGCCGGACTCCAAGACTATGAAGATACAAGATTGAAGACTCCGTCCCGTGTCCGGATGGGACTTTCCTTGGCGTGGAAGGCAAGCTTGGCGATACGGATATGTAGATCTCCTACCATTGTAACCGACTCTGTGTAACCCTAGCCCTCTCCGGTGTCTATATAAACCGGAGGATTTTCGTCCGTAGGACAACACAACCATTACAAAAATCATACCATGGGCTAGCTTCTAGGGTTTAGCCTCCTTGATCTTGTGGTAGATCCACTCTTGTACTACCCATATCATCAATATCAATCAAGCAGGAGTAGGGTTTTACCTCCATCGAGAGGGCCCGAACCTGGGTAAAAACATCGTGTCCCTTGTCTCCTGTTACCATCCGCCTAGACGCACAGTTCGGGACCCCCTACCCGAGATCCGCCGGTTTTGACACCGACAGTCGCCGTGGTTCAACTTCCATGGACAAGCTGTCGTGTCTGCTGACACATGTATATTAAAAGTAGAGTGTTTATATTTCAAGCACGTGAACAAGTATTATTATACTAGTTTGGATTCATTGCAATGCACGGGCCAGCACATTGGTAGTAGTAGTGTCCATCTCTATCTCTAGAGGCCTTCCCTCGTTCATCCTTTTCTCTCACAAGATAAAATACTCATACAAATGCATCTCGATGTTCCATGGAACACACGAGGATGTTTCCTTGGGGGTCTCTCCTGTGCGGCGTGGCCATAGTTGCAAGTTGACGCCCCTTGAGATGCCGACGTTGAGGGGCACTCGGATTTCCTCCGATGAGTAGGTAAGATGAGTTTGATCACGTAGTAAATGCATTCTAAAGACTACTTCCGTGTCAATTTCCTAATTCTCCCCCTGCCCACTGTTTCACAGGCTAGGCTCGGTGCGAGTGGAGATTGGCTTGCATATGTACGGGAGGGTACCAACATCAATTTGCACAACATTTACAACAGTGACACTGTTCCCGTAGAACCTTTGTCCAACATTGGGATCAGCCATGCAACGGGCCACCGCATGAATTGGTACGATGGAACCACGGTGAGATTGAATAAAAGATAGCACGAACCTTGCACATGGCGGTCAAAGGCGGACCATGTTGTCTGCGGCCGATTTGTTGACATACGAGTAGGAAGACGTTGTGCTCCTTTCTAACCGCATCTTCGCGGTGACAGACTAGGGGACTTATTTCGTATGGGACACATCCTACGATATACTCCCTCTCTCCCAGTTTATTTGTTTTGAATCTTTTCGTTTTATAAGTTTCAAATTAAAATTTAGAGCTCCCCATCACATGTTGAGATTATAATGTCCATTAAATCATTGCGTGCATGTATAGTAAAGAAACAAATCTCGAGTTTGACACGAGTTCGTGTTGCGGGAGCACCACAAGCCCTGGCGCAGGAGTTACATTTCCCTCTCAGGGCCATCGGGACTGAGCTTAAGCGCCTTACTACACCTACCTTTGAGTCAATAACATGTGGACCCGATAGCTGACTGGTCCACATGTAATGCTCCCAAAGGCAGAGAGACAGTGGGGCCAAGAGGGGTGAGCCGCAGGTCGGGGGACGTGTGGTTTCATGGGTTCGAGCGGCGTTGTGGGAATCGCGGGTGGCTGTGGTAGAAACTTGATGCTCGCCACATTTTAGGTGGCCCACATGACATGCACACAAAGGCAGAGGGGCGGTGCGGCCGAGAGGGGTGAGGCACACATCGGGGGGCGTGGTGCCGTGGGTTGGAGAGGCGTCATGGGAATCACGAGATGAAACGTGATGGTCGCCGTAGTTGAACTTCCATGGACAAGCTGTCATGTCTACGGACACATGCACTACATACTGATCACTGGAAGGAGTAGCAGAGAAAGCTATATATGCGGATAAATAGTTCCTTATAGTCAAGCGGACCCATACTACTACTCTGTTCCAACGACATGCACACCATCGAAATAGTCCATCTATATCAATATACACCAAGAGGGAATAATTTTTTTTACAAGAGAGGAAATAGTTCTTCCATCCATAATGCCATCCTGCTGGTGCAGCGTTTTCTTCTTCTTCTTCTTCTTGTTGTTGTTCTCATTCTTTGTGGTATACGGCTTCGCGACAAGCTCTTTGGACCTTGCAGCTATCTCGAAACTCACACGGGCATCGAGGGCAGCATATTTTATCCGCTCGTACGTCAAGGGATAATTCTCCCATCCAGACGACCTTAATGCCACCGTCTCGTCACCCTTCTAAAGATTTGTACCGAGCACAAAATTTGCAACGTTGAATAGGGATGGTGTATGTTTAGCACCCTTCTACAGGAATTCTGATTCTGGTTTGTAGGTCAGCGATGCTTTTCAAATCAAGGTTGTACGGCTCGAACTTCTGTTTGTCCCCTTCGATGGCTGCCCCACAGAAGTACACGTCCTCCCGAGACAAGAAATCATGAAGCTCACTTGGTATGGAGGGCGAGTGTATGATGTGGTACACCGAAACATCATCTACGAGGCACAACTGAAGGACGGCGGCGCGCTGGATCTTCCCAGGGGCACGCTCCATGTACTCTGCGTCGAGATCGATGACCCTCGTCTCTACCTTTTTGAGGGAGTTGGATACATTGTTGATCCACTACTGAATAACCCTTGGGTGGACGGTGACGGTGGCAACTATGCACATCGAGCCTTCGATGAGGACATGTTGGACACTAAAAACCTGCATCTCGATCTCTTTCGCCATTTGGAACCGCTGGAACGGAGGGCTATGGCTTGGAGAATTAAGATTAGATGGCTAGTCTAACTGAAGTAGTAGATGATTATTTAAAGAGGTTAAAACAATGTGAACACAGTGGGGTTTGGATGCAAATGAAGATGAAGGGGAGGTGAAGAAGCCGAGGCGAATCGGTTCCCAATGGAGAAGTAAATGGGAGAAGTGGCGTGCAGGTAGTTGATTAGACGGCTAGGTAGACTAAACGAAAAGGCTATGCGGGTAGACACTAAGGAGTCGTACCTGTTCGTGTAAGTGCCCATCCTTCCTGATAGGTGGTACCTATGCAAACAGATAAAAAAAATGTGTTGTAGCTTTTTTTTGAGCGCGTGAGTGGGAGACACAACATTCTCTGGTTAAGGAATACTCCCTCCGTTTAGGTGAGTATAAGTCACCTTATGAAAATCAGGTTTTCCCAAAACCTTTAGGCGTGGAGCATTAACTTCCTGCTCGATCCCCTCCCAGCCTTGTTAGCCAGCGTTCTCTTCCTCTGCTGCCGCATTCTACCTTTCCATTTTTCCTCTTCTCAAGTGTGGAATGATCTGCATGCCATCCTTGATGCACCAGAACGACCACTGCATGCATCGCAGCAGGGCGTTGATTGGGCATGCACGAGAATTTGGTTCTGCTCGCAATATGGATGATACCTGAATGATGAAGTGAATAGGCATGCTAGCACGGGAGACCTATTTCCGCTATACAATACTGGAGTACTCATGTTCCTAGTAGTAGTAGTAGTAGTAGTAGTAGTAGTAGTAGTAGTAGTAGTAGTAGTAGTAGTAGTAGTAGTAGTAGTACAACTGTGATACACTTGATGGTCAAAATACTATTCATCCGGTCCTCACAGTGAAGTGACAACACCCTGCGCCTGACACTAGTCCAGGCAAGGTGGCGTGTTCGGGTTACCAAAGTCAGCCTCACACTGTGCACTGTGCAGTCTGTCACCGCCGCTGTACATCACATTGGCGCCTCGTCTCGTCTCCTTCTCCGCTCCCATAGCACCACTCCATCTCCATATCCTTCTCCGTCTCCGTCTTCATCTCCATCTCACTGTGCCCCCATGTATCATCGCCTCACTCGCCTCCCTAGTACCACTATTCCCTCACTAGCCGCTCCAGCACTGACATCCTTCTCCCCCGTAAATCAAGCCCCCTTCCAAACTCCACCATGGCCAACACGAACCGCGCATCATCCATATGAGCCGCGATTGGAGCAATCTCCCCAGTGACATCCTCAACCTCTCATTGTTCGTGGTATGGATATGTTGACCGCCTATGGCTGGCTGCATGCTCGAGGGACATGCACACGCCATCGTCGAGCGAGGCCTAAGCTTTTCAAGACACCCTTCTTGCTACTATCCGGTCTTGCGAGATTGGCTCACCATGATACGGAGGCGTGCATGATGCCCCTCGACTTCAATCCGATCTCCATTAGCCGAAACTTCTTTGCAGGTATGTAGTGTGTCGCCGTACATCATTTCCCTCGAAATCGATCCGATCACCATCGCCCGAAACTTCTTTGCAGGTATGTACTGGGTCGGCATGAACTCCCATCGATGGCTGCCTTGAGAGAAGACGGTAAAAGTTGGTGCTCGTGAACTTCCGGACCTCCATGAGATTATCCTTCCTCCGTTGGATTATATAGAGTATTACCATCGCGGTCCAAGTCATCTAGATTACTACGTCAGTTGGACGGACCTTGTTTTGCAGAAGATTGTAATCTGCCAAGTACCCACACGACATGCGAATTATGTAGACTTCAAGCTAATTGCCTTGTTCGACCGCGGACTCGCCTATCTTTACGTTGGTGCCTTTTTAGTGGAGACAACTCGCTCGCGGTGGATCATCGTCAAAGCTGATACACACTTCGTGATGCTATTGAACACAATGGCATCATCTACGCCGATCGACAAAGCAGATGGCACCACGTATTCTTTGGGACGGCGTGTAAGTTGTTTCCGCCTCATGTTAATGATGACGCCATGACACTATTTGAAATTTTTGTGATGATTGGCATATCCTGTTTGAGCAGAATTTGAGTAGAACTATGGCAATATATTAGAGACGCCAGAATCAGCTATATTTGGAATGAGTTAATTCATGCGATTGTGACCATGTCATTACAGCCAATTTGTACCCTGAATAATCAAACGGTTAGGAATATATGGATATTATCCTTATTTTATAGTAATCTATATACTACTACTAAATATGAGTGTGTATCAATGGCCATGTTAGTTTCCTCATTTTCATGATGTAGGAACATGCACCACACTGTTGGTTTCATCTAACCATACATTAGGGAAGTAAATGTGCATATGGAGAACTCTATATTTGGAAGTAGTGAAATCCTGCAATGCTTACCATGTGTACGTACCTATATTCGCCCTTCAGCAATCGATGGCTAGAATAATATCCTCACAAAAATTTTGCCCACAGAACACGAGTATATAACAATGCATGGTCTGTTAGTTACCTTGAAGAATTTGTTTGTGAGGACAGAACATGATTAAATAACATGCATGACATGGTAGTTTCCTGTGAAGAATCGATTGCGAGATAACATGAGTATAACCATGCATGGCACTTCTATATTTTCGAACCCAAAGATACATTTCCTGTATTTTCCTCCCGGCCCAACAGGACATATCAATGCTGTTTCTTGCATTATCCTACTCATACTATGAACAATGTTGATCTTACATTAACAATGCCTGTCCTTTTTGATATGATGCAGTGTCCCAACAGTTACTGCCCTTTGTAATTACACCACCTTTGCCAAAAACAAGGAAGCACAACTGGTTCCTCGCTCGATCAGACGACGACAAAAGATTGATGATCATTTGGACACATGAGCCGGAAAAGTTATATTGCAAAAACCCCACTGTATACAAGCACCGTGTAATACGTGAGTATCCGAACAGTGGCTGTTACGTCTATGAGCAGGATACCAGCTTGTTGGGGCCTTTAGGATTTTTTTAGTTGGAGGCGGGTAAATAGCCTTGGTTCACACTCTCTGTTTCTCGAACTCAATTATCCGATTAACCAGGAGATCATCGTTGGCAAGGACCTTGATGGCAGAGAGGCTCTGTTTGCTATGGAAAACTGTGTCTACACGGCGAGCCCTAGGAGTTCAGGAGCATACTCCCCTGATTGTCAATGATACAGCCTGTAGCCAAAAGAAGGTGAGAATGACAAAGTCATCCGGATTAACTTTGATCCTTGGATGTCGCAATTACGACAGGCAGTGATGTGGTTCAAGCCTTCAGGTTGATAGGTAATTGGGCTGTTGCATCAAAAGGGTGGAGTACTGGTGTCTCCGGATCACTGGTCGCTGAATCGGGGCTGCAAATTATGATGGTGTTGGATCATCTCTTCGAATGACTTTGTTGTCTTTGCTGCTGGTTTTGGATGGGTAGTTCTTTCTTTCGTTATGCATATTCCTTGTCATTTGGTCATCCTCGTCTATGTCACTCTTTCTATGTAATAGTTGCTTCTGTTTAGAATGTCATTCTCGTCTGGATCACGTGAGTTTGAGCGCTTCAGATGGGTACATTTTGGTGGTGTAGCAAGACTTCTTATCAACTATCATGTCTTGCTGTTTATGTTAGTAGTAGTCACTAGTCAGTGTTTGAATGTTGTATATATCGTTGTTTCGAACTGTTTATTATCTCGAACTACTGGTGGGCTAAATGAGGGCATCACCATTCTCTAGTGTTCAGAGTATATCTCCTTTTTTCAAGATATATAGTTTGAGCTCACTGTCTTTTCGATGATGTACACTTGTTTGGGCCAGCGAGGTGTCGTTGAATATGGTCCGAGTAGTAACGCAATGCCAAACAGGTCAATTATGACTCTCGGGCCGGGCTCTCAAAAGATCCTGAAAAAAAAGGTCGGGCTCTCCAAAAAAGAAAGAATAAGGACTCTTAGGCCGAGATGTGGGCGCCACCAGTGTTTTCATGCGCTTGCGCGCCGAGAGCATATTGGCGCGTGCTCGAAATTCATGCTACCTTTTCATCCCCAGTCTCCCGCCCCTCCCCCACCTCTGGAATCTCGATTCCTACTCCAGTTCTCCCAAATCCCCCTCCTGTACTCCCTGTACTCAAGCGCACTATCATGTCACCGGTCAACGCGGATCTCCGAGCCGGAGATCCCGAGGTCCGTCCTGCCTTCGGTCGCTGCGTGCTGTCGCTCAACAGTGGCATGGCGGCGCTTGACAACCAGTTTGCCGGCAAAGTGCCGATGGTAACCATCAATGGCGACCGGCCTCCCGTCTCGCCGGATGACCTTGTCAAAGCTCTTGGCATTGCGCACGGCATCCAAATAAGTGACTTTCTCGTCGAAGTCTGTCCGCCACCGGCTGGTTTCTTCGTCAGGTTCCGAACAACTTTCGACTGCAGTCGTCTGTTCGAATCTTCCCAGCGTTTGTTCTGCGATGGCGCGTTGGTGAGCTTTGATCGGTGGCACCCAGGATGGGGCTCGGTGCCCTCTGAGCTTGAGTTTTTAACAAAGCTTACCTTCCATGGCATGCCTCGATGTGCTTGGAACAGCGAGTCCATGAACGAGCTTATCAACGACCTTGGAGGTGAGCTCGTAAGTGTGTTTGTTCCTCCAGACAGCTGGGCACTAACGGTTATGGCATGGATGAAGAAGCCGTCCACCATACCGAAGGTGATTGGTGTTGAGATACCAGTGCAGGAACCGGGGTTGTACTATTCATCGCCACCAAGGCCGCCGTGGACCATGTTAGGGATGTACCTGTATCGAGTGTTCGTGCATGTCGAAGAAGTGGTCAATCAATCAATTGAAGTCCTGCCGCCGCCGCTGGTGCCAGGGTCCGTCGACGACGTCCATTACAGGAGTCAACATCAGACTTTCCCCGTGTTGCTCGGAACGAAGGATGGCACAGGGCCTACTCCATTGCGCGGTGGAGGCCACTGCTTCTTTCGGAGAAGAGGCAGGGCTGGCTGCCTGGATGTGCTTAATTTGAGGTAACAACTGAATCTTGTCAGATAGTACTAGTTAAATCCGAGCTATGGTCTGAAGCACTGATATGCCAGTACATTTGATTGTGACCTGTTCTAATTTTGTACCTGAACTTTTTTTAGAAAGGGCTGTATGTCAACTTAATGTGCTAGCAGAACTTATTGTGTTGTCTGTCTATTTTCTTTGCACAACATTCAAGATATTTCCCCGTCATTTATAAAGACGATGAACCGTTATGTACGACTTCATTAGTTTCATCGTAGCCCTTCCCGTAGCGATCCACTGCTTCCATCCTGATTGTGCGGCCTGCGTGAAGTTTTTGTATGCAAGTTCAGTGTGCTATGATGTTCTATATGATTGTGTCAACTATATAAGTTTTTACTGAGCATCAGCAATGCATATGGCTAAAAGATGTATTTACGAGCATCGACCGATGGGTCTCTCTCTCTATCTCTCTCTCTCACACACACACACGCACACACACACACACACGCACACGCACAAGTGGGACCCGTTGAATTATTTATTTTCTCGTGACAGCTTTTAATTAGGTTCCACTGTAATTAGGTTCCACTGTAATCTAACTTTTTTCTTAAGTTATTAATTGAGCTCAGTGACTTCAAAAAGTTGTAGAGAAGCCTTGTTTGGGCCTTTCCGGCGTCCCTGAATGTGGGTTGAGTAACCATGTTTAGGTTGTACTATACTACACAGGCCGTTTTTTCAACATCAGCAATGCAACTCGACCAATAGTTGTACATAATATCCGGGTCAACTTGTTATCCGTCCCGCTGGGCTGCAAAGTTTCCTAGGAGGTATGCATTAGGCTTAATAAGGAAATGGACTTTAAGAAATAATAAATGGGATGTAATTATAATAACTAGGCAATTACTATGCACCAAACTCGTAATTAGTTTGAAAAATATATTATTTTTGGAATTTGGAAATTTTAATTTCATTACTTGTTGCGCGCGCAATATTTCGTTGGATTTTAACGTGATACAACTTTATTTTGAAATTATATTTAACCTGACTAGAAATTTCGGATAAAAATATTTCAGATCCCATCAAAATGTGGGAATTTTTTTTGAATTCTGTTTTGAGCGGTTGTTTGAAATTATTAATCATTGTCCTAGCTAGAAGTTGGGCTGTACTTTTAACAAACCCGTAAATGGGCTGTAGTAAATTCCATTAGAATTGAATAATGGATTGTACATTCTTACAAATCTCAAATGGGCTATATGTTCTCTGCCAAATCCAAGCTGTGGTCCTACTAAGTTGATGCGTACCAAGGGCTTTGTCAACTTAGTCAATATAAACGATTCTAGCTGCAGTGATTGTACGATGTCCATCCAATGGCCGTAGTGCTTCTTTAACCTCTGGTCTTCTTGCTCCAGCTGCACAAAGCAGCGCCGGTCGTGTCGCGTGCTCCTGCCGCCCGTGGCCAGCTGTGATGTCGCGGAGGCCTCACCGCCCCGTACTACTCCCACCGCTGGCCAGGCCATCCCTCTACTCACCCACACCCCCTGTTATTCTGTGGCGACAGCAGCCTCACACCGCAGCCGAACCAGTGAACCTCGTACTCCTCTCTGCATGGGCTACCACTGCTGCGTCTTCCCCAGCTCCGCGTCGTCCCCTTCCTAGGCCTCGCCGTCATCTAGACCACCGCCCTGGTGCTCTCGGCGCGGCGTGGTCAACGTGGTCAATGACCGACTTCCATCAAGAGTATCAGACGTGGAGAGGCCGATACCGGGTCCAGCGGCCGCAAGGAAGTGCCTCCTTATTACGCACAAAATAATTATTCCTCCACCTGACAGCTGGGACCCACTGGACGGGCCACCTTATTTCGGTAAAAAAACGTTTCCCCCCTAACTGCTGGGACCCACCGGATGGGCCAGCGTATTTCGTGAAAAAAACATTCCCCGCGCTGTCAGCTCGGACCCACCGGAAGTGCCTCCTTATTACGCACAAAAAATGAATACTCCCCCTGCTAGCTGGGACCCACTATGGTGGAAGGCTGACTTGTGGGCCTACTAATTTGACTGGGACGGGGGCCTTTGTCAACTTTAGTCAATATGCACGATTCTAGCTCCAGTGACCGTACGATGGCCATCCAACGGCCGTAGTGCTTCTTCAACCTCTGGTGTTCTTGCTCCAGCCGCCAAAGCAGCGCCGGTCGTGCCGCATGCTCCTGACTCCCGTGGCCGGCTGTGCTGCTGCGGAGGCCTCACCGCCCCTATTATTCCCACCGCTGGCCAGGCCCTGCGGCGATGGCAGCCTCACACCGCAGCCGAACCAGTGAACCTTCGTACTCCTCTCCGCGCGGGCTTCCACTGCCACGTCTTCTCTGGCTCCTCGTTGTCCCCTTCCTAGGCGTCGCCATCGTCCACTGCAGTGGTGCTCTCGGCGCGGCGTGGTCAATGTGGTCAATGACCGACTTCCATCGGTAGAGTATTGTACGTGGAGAGGCTGACAGTCGGGTCCACGGAAGCCGCAAGGAAGTGCCTCCTTATTACGCGGAAAATAATTATTCCTCCACCTGACAGCAGGGACCCACCGGACGGGCCACCAGTGTTTCATGAAAAAAACATTTCCCCCTCACTGCTGGGACCCACAGGACGGGCCACCGTATTTTGTGAAAAAACGTTCCCCCCGCTGTCAGCTCGGACCCACCGGAAGTGCCTCCTTATTACGCACAAAAAAAATGAATACCCCCTGCTAGCTGGGACCAGCCTTGGTGGGAGGCTGACTTGTGGGCCTACTAAGTTGACTGGGATGGAGGCCTTTGTCAACTTTATTCAATATATGAACGATTCTAGCTCTAGTGACCGTACGATGTCCATCCAACGGTCGTAGTGCTTCTTCAACCTCTGGTCTTCTTGCTCCAGCCGCCCAAAGCAGCGCCGGTCGTGCCGCTTGCTCCTGCCGCCCGTGGCCGGCTGTGATGCCGCGGAGGCCTCACCACCCCCTACTACTCCCACAGCTGGCCAGGCCATCCCTCTACGCACCCACACCACCTGTTATTCTGCGGCAACGGCAGCCTCACACCGCAACCGAACGGGTGAACCCTCATACTCCTCTATGCGTGGGCATCCACTGCCGCGTCTTCCCCGGCTCTGCGTCGTCCCCTTCCTAGGCCTCGTCGTCATCCACCGCCCTAGTGCTCTCGGCGCGATGTGGTCAACATGGTCAAGAATGGCTTCCATCGGACGTGGACTGTACGTGGAGAGGCTGACAGCTCGGTCCACGGCCGCAACACGGAAGTGCCTCCTTATTACGCGCAAAATAATTATTCCTCCACCTGACAGTGGGGACCCACTGGACGGGCCACCATATTTAGCGAAAAAACGTTTCCCCATGTCTGCTGGGACCCACCAATTAAATCTTCGCACGCAAGGAAGTGCGTCCGAAAAAAACAATTCGCCCCCTGACTGCTGGGACCCACCAGCTACATCTTCGCACGCAAGGAAGTGCCTGACAGTCGGGACCCACCTGGTCGAAGCGTACGTAGCGTTGTCATTCTAGTCATGAACGTGTACGTACATATATACTGGTGGATATAGAGGCGCGCACGTGTCGTAGTAGAGGCGCACACGTGTCGTAGTAGAGGCGCACACCTGTCGTAGTAGAGGCGCGCACGTAGCATGTACACGTACGTACAGCGACGAGTGTGCATGAAAGAAAATACGGCCACGTACGTACATACGGGCAGGGTCTCGAACGCCTATCTGTAGGATCGAAAGTATGTCTAGAGGGGGGGTGATTAGACTACTTGACAATATAAAAATTTAGCCTTTTGATAAAGACAAGTTTTTGGCAAGTTCACAATGATGATCAAGTCAAGTATCACCCTACACATGCAATTCTAGAGTATAGGCAGCGGAAAGTAAATTGCACATGTAGTAAAGAGAGGTGGAGAAGAGCAAACGCAATTTGGAGACACGGAGATTTTTTCTCGTGGTTCCGATAGGTGGTGCTATCGTCAATCCACGTTGATGGAGACTTCAACCCACGGAGGGTAACGGCTGCGAGAGTCCACGGAGGGCTCCACCCACGAAGGGTCCACGAAGAAGCAACCTTGTCTATGCCATCATGGCATACGCCCACGGAGGACTAGCCTTACTCGGGGTAGATCTTCACGAAGTAGGCGATCTCCTTGCCCTTACAAACTTCTTGGTTCAACTCCACATCTTGACGGAGGCTCCCAAGCGACACCTAACCAATCTAGGAGGCACCACCTCCAAAAGGTAATAGATGGTGTTGGTGATGATGAACTCCTTGCTCTTGTGCTTCAAATGATAATCTCCCCAACACTCAACTCTCCTCACTGATTTGGCTGTGGTGGAAGAAAGGATTGAGTGGAAAGCAACTTGGGAAGGCTAGAGATCAAGCTTCATATGTTGGGAGTGGAGCAACTTGATCTCAACACAAGGGTAGGTAGTTTTCTTCTCGAAATGTAAGGTAGGAGTGGTAGTTCTTTTCGATGGCTCTCTCCACGAATGAAGAGGGGTGGAGGGAATTTATAGCCCCACACAAAATCCAACCGTTACACACATTTGACCAATCTCGGTCGGACGAAGTTGACAACTTGGTGAGACCGAAAGTTCAAAACATGTGAACATTGGGATTTTCGTGGGACCGAAAATACAATCTCGGTGAGTCCGATTCTTCCAAAGACTAGGGTTTGCCAATCTCGGTGGGACCGACTTCATCATCTCGGTGACACCGATTTGATGATGTATGTTCTGAAGCTTGGCAACACCAGTTTCGGTGAGACCGAGTTCAGAATCGGAAAATCCGAAATTTCTAGGGTTTGGCTATATGGCTGAGGTGGTTCATCTCGGTGTGACTGAGTTTATGGAATCGGTGGGACCGAGATTACTTATGAGTGTATAAATGAAGTGAAGGGTGCTGATAGTTTAGGAGATGTATCACTAAGCACTTTGAGCAACCAGATCATTATCATAACCTCATCCCCTTTTAATAGTATTGGCTTTCCTATAGACTCAATGTGATCTTAGATCACTAAACCAAAAATGGAGTCTTGAGCTTTTGCCAATGCTTGCCTTAGCATTTTGAGGGGTCCACATCTTCAGTCATTGCCATACCCATATCACTGAACTTTCTGAAATGATTCTCAAGAAACTATTAGTTCAATGATATATATGTTGTTATTAATTACCAAAACCACCCGGGATTAGTTGCACTTTCAATCTCCCCTTTTGGTAATTGATGACAACATATAGATCAAAGCTTCGACATAGGATATAATCAATGAATAATATCGTCGCTTTGAGAAGTATGTGATAAGCAAGAGCTCCCCCTAAATTTGTGCATTATTTAAGATTTGCGTTTGAATGCAAATGCACAATCGATTAGGATCATGGGTCACTCTTCCATGTCACATACATCTTGGTGGAGCGCACAAAATGATAAGAAAGAATAGCATGCACCCAATCACCAAGACATGAGTAAATGATCATACAAGATATGAATAGCATATGATAACCATTAAGCACACATTAAGGCATAGTACGACCAAGCACTCATCAAAGGTAGAACAAACGTAGTATCAAACACACGGAATGTCGAAAAATCTCAAAGGTATCTCAAAGAAAACCGCAAATGAACGAAAGAGCAAAAGCAAGCACTCTCTCTCTCGAAGTCCTATGATCTATACAATTTCTCCCCCTTTGGCAACAAGTTACCAAAAAGTTTGAAAAGTATAGAGCTAAACGTCAGTAGGGACTCTGCTGGCGGCTCCTGTCTGGGTTGATGGAGTTGAGATGGCTGCATCTGCGAAGGCTTCAGCTGATGTCCGTGGAGCTGGAGGAGTGGTCTTTGGAGCCAAGCTGGAACCGATGGAGCTGGGGAGGTGCCGAGGCTGTAGTCTGGTGTCTCATCACTTGGATAGCAGCTGATCGGGTCTTGTAGGAACCGGAGCAGGCTGTTCATAATCATCTGGACTAGGTCATCCTGCATCTCACGCATGAGCTCGCCTTCTCCTCTTTGCTTCCTCGATATCCGCCTCAAGCTTGTTGACAATGACTTGCACTTGATCACTTGACATCCAGAGCATGGATCTTGTCTTCAACAATCCTCTCAAGACTCTCCCGAGATCGCATAATGCTGGCCACCGTTGTTCAATCCTCTCGGTAGCTTCAAGGAGCTGCTCTCCAACACTCTTGGGTTTAGCTGCTGCTGCTGCTTCCTTCTCAGCTTTGGCTTTCTTGGCAGCTTCACTCTTTGCTTGACCTTCAACTAACGTTGGGTCCTCCTCATCCATCACAACTTCATTGTCCTCATGCTCAGCTGCAAAGTGGCAAGTGTGGTCTATCCAACAAGTATGTGCCCGTGCCAAACTTGGCATTGATAAGCATCTGAATGTGCGGGCAAATCCACATGACCTCTTCTCGTCACTGCAGTCCTCTTGATAGTCTCAACTATCGTGTCCATCACCTTGAAAGGTGCCTTCGATCAAGTATATGCAGCATGTTGATAGAATACCCTCCGATCATGCGATGATCTCGGACTTGGGCATCAAGGTATGCCTCAGAATTGTGTTTGTGGTAGGTAGACCTGCCTGGAGATGATACACTGAGCCGAGCTTCCAGATTTCCACATCCTTAGCTGGTACCTCATTGTACATGTTCTTCATAGACTCATGGTTCTTCTTGGGAATGCCATAGACATCAACATCATCCTCTCTCTGCACTGGAGCATTCAGCAGTGCTGCCCATTCTTCTACAGTAGAAGAGAACCTTTGGCCTTCAGTCATCCATGTGATCTTTCCATCTGGATAGAAATGAGTTGTGGCATAGAATTGCATGATCATCTCATCATTCCAATCTGCCGACCGACCAACAAACTCAGCAACACCACATGCAGTGAAGCTCTCATGCACATGTGGAAAGAAGTCTTTGTGCTCTTCACTGTCAATGTATGCCCAGTCAACATATCTAGTATCTGCAACAATGGGCTTCTTGTCTATTAGCACAGTCTCATAGAAGTCCTGCTGCTCTCTGGTGTGGAATCGTGGATCAACAGCAGTCCTTCTCCTCACGGCATATGGATCAGCTTGTCTCCATAGCCTGAGACCTCTATCCTTTCTTTCCTTCATGTTTTCAGCTTGAGGAAGAGCATCATTGTGGACTAGCAGTTTCTGACGAAGTTTCAGCAATACAGGTGCCTCATCATCTGACTCAGCTGGTGGCACATTATCTTTCTTCTTCTCTGAAGCTGGAATGTTCCTGACAGTTTTCTTGGGCTTGGCAGCAGGCTTGGCTTGAGCTGCCTTTGCCGGAGCAGATGGCTTGGTTTAGAAGGGCTCTCGCCTCGATGGCATCACCCATGAGCTTAGGCTTTTGAGGAGGCTGGGGTGCTTCCTCATCATCATCATCATCTGCCGCTTCATCATGCACAATCCTCTTCCTCTTGGAAGTTTTCTTCACCTTGCTTGAAGTTTCCTCTTCCATACTCAGCTTCTTAGCAACAAAGTGGACTTCTTCACTTTATCGGTGCCTTTCTTGGTTTGCTGCCCTTGATGCTCTTTGGCAACAACTTTCCTCTTTGGCTTGGAGGAGATCTCTTCCTCAGCAATAAAATCGTAATCTTCTTCATCAGAATTTCTCTTCCTTCTGGCCCTGGTGGCTGCAGGAGGCAAACCACTTGGTGTGCTCCTTTCACCATCATCCTAAAAGCTGCTTGGCCTCGGGACTAGTGCCTGCCTCTGGAATCTCAGCAATTGGTGACTCAAACCTGTTCGCTGTCTTTGGCATCCGACATGGCCGACAACTTTGTGAATAGATTAGGTGTAGGCGAGTAGAAGAGTTATCACAAACTGCAGAAGATTTTGCAAAAAATGAGTTCAAATTTCAGTTTTAGGTTTTCACAGAATGCATTTCGGTCGACCGAGTCTAAAATTCGTGAATCCAAGTGTTCAAACAGTAACCATTCACACCACTTTCGGTTGGACCGAAATGGGTTTCGGTCTTGCCGAAAACACTAGGGTTTCACTAAATCCTCATTTCGTCACACCGATTTGCACAACTCGGTTGGACCGAACGCGTAAAGGCAATGGCCAGAGGCCAAATCGGTCAGACCGAGAATGTAGAATCGGTATCACCGAGATGTGTTCGGCGGAAACCTAACCCTAAAACTTTTACTCGAATTTCGTTCTAACGAACTAATCTGGTGTTAAGGAAGATCTCAAACGAGGCAAGATGCTAGGCAAACCAATCGTGCATAGAATCGGAGATGGAGGCACGAGAGGGATCGAAACTCACCCTAACTTGGTGGAGTTCCTCTACGGCGGCAACGGCGCGGAGAGAATGTCCGTTGACGGCGACGGAGACCTGCGGCGAGGGCGCACAGGCGACGACGGAGACGATCCGGAGACCACGGCGACGGCAAAGAAGGGGTTTGGGGCGAGGCGTTTTGAAGTAGGAATCAACGCGCGCGCGCCCTCGAGTATATATACCCCTTAGCTGTCGGTGGGACCGAGTTGTAAAACTCGGTGGCACCGAGATGGTTAACTGCTGGGCAGTTACACACTTCGGTCACGCCGAAATTTGCAACTCGGTTTCACCGAGGTGAAAACCTAGATCAATCCAAGTGCTTTCGGTTGGACCGAGTTTGAGTGGGTTGGTCTGACCGAAATCACTTAGAGGGTTTTAGAAGTTTAGCCTTTGACGGATCGGTGGCTCCGAGTGCTCCTCACTCGGTGGGTCCGAAAATGACTTGTTCAAAGTTTGTGATATAAGCATGAATAGAATTTGAGACAAGAAAGCATAGATAGCTAGGGGAGGAACTTAGGCATTCTTGTCCATCCATTTGGTCAGAAAAATCCAAAAGACCAAAGCAACAAATGGATGTCCTCGAATGGATAAAATTATGCATCCAACATGCTCACACAATAAGATAGCAAATGAAATATGTGTCAAACATGCACAATCAAAACTCTAGCTACTATCACACAATTTGTCGATGACTAGGTCATCTATATATGAGTATATTGACTTAGGAGTCAAATGAGAACATTTGATCATAGGTCATACTCATCGCTTAAGCACAAGTGGGGTTACCACTTTTACATAAAGCATTGATGTGTTCACATCATTTGAAGATGCTTTAGCTCAATTCTTTAGAGCAAAGCTCCCCTAGATGTGAGAACCCCTTTAAAGGGTCAAACTAACCTTGGGTTGTCGAGAAGACTTCATGTAGATGTTGAAGATGTAGATGCTCAATGTTGATGAAGATCATCAAGAGTTGGGAGCAATCCTTTGGATTCGGGCACTTTCAATACCTACATGGGTTAGTCCCACAAGGAACAAACAAGGATATCCATGGACATAGATTGAAGTTCACAATAGATGATGTCCATGAAAGCAATGATTACCTTGTCCCTTGACTTACCAACAAGAGGGTTTGTGACTCCATGAACTAGTGCAAGATGTGGAAATTGATTGCACAAGTTTTGCCAAAATGAATGTGAGTGAAGTATGTTGGCGGAGTCACCCTCAAGAACTCTCTAGTTCTTCTTCTTCGGGATCCACATCAACTTGATGGGAATCCTTGGGGTTGTAGTTGAGCTTGACGAAGTAGAACTTGACGTTTCCTTGGGAACCCACTTGACCATGGCTTTAGGTGCTTCAATAAATGCATCAATCTCCTCTTGAAGCTTATCCTTGCCTTTTAGCTTGAGGTCTTGTGGTGGAAGATCATCTTGAGCTTGTTCCACATTGGAAGAAGTAGGATCATACTTCTCCCTTTGAGAAACAAACTTTGGAGTGGGATATTGACCTTCTTTCCATTCAACACCCTCGGCGTTGAACTTTCGCTCAAAACCAATTCCTTGATTCTTCCAAAGGCCTTCCTTGCTTAAGAACAATTTCCTCAAAGTTCTTACTTCGGCAAGGCTCTTGTAGACACCTTTCTCTATAATCCCTTTCAATAAACTATTTTCTTGCTCAAGTGTAACTTGGCTTGAAACATTGTTAGTGGAATCAAGAGAACTACTAGGAGCAACAATATTGGATTTAGCATGGTTATTGTTACTACTAGACGAAGAACTTTTCTTATGCTTGTCATGCTTAGTTTTAATAGGTGGCAAGAAATTAGACAAGAGAAGTCGTTTGGCAAGATATGAAGAACTCTTCTTTCGAAGATCGTCATTGATTGCTTTTAGAAACTCATGTTCTTGCTCTAGATTGAGCTTCTCGAAGCGTAGCTTCTCATGAGATCTTAGGAGCTCTCTATGATCTTCTTGAGTTGTTTCATGAGCTAACTTAAAAGTGTTTAGTTCTTTAGTTAGACGCTCAATCTCCTTCATAGCATTGTCATTCGACTCTTCTCGACTATAAAGACTACTAGCATGTTCATCATTACTAGGCTCACTAGATTTATCATGTAAAAGCTCATCTTCACCAAGCAAGTCATCCTCATCACTATCAAAGTCAATAAATTCAGGGTGTGATACCTTGGGGCCTTTAGCCATGAAGCATCTTCCAATTCCCTCATTTGGTGAATCAAATATGTCATAGGAGTTGGAGTTGGAGGACACGAGAGCAAGACCGCAACACCTTCATCTTGATCAGTAGTCGGAGTTGGAGTGATAGCTTCTTTCGGAGTGATTGTTTGAGTCGAGCCGGAGACCCATTCACCTACATGAGCTTGATGTTTTCTTCTTGTGTAGCTCCTTGATGACTTGTCTTTCCTCTCCGAATCCTTGCTTCTCCGAGAGGGTCTTCGCTCATAACGATCATCTCTACTCCTTCTCTCTTCCGAGGTGACTCTTCTCTTGAGCTTCTTCTTCTTGGAGATTCTTCTCTTCTCTTGTGGGGAGCCGAACACTCATTTGAGTAGTGTCCGGTCTTCCACAATTATAGCAGATTCGATCACGACTAGAAGATCTCTTTTCATCATATGATCTAGACTTTGAGCTTCTTTCCTTGCTTCTACTCTTGTAGAATTTGTTAAAGTTCTTCACCATTAGGCTTATCTCTTCATTGGAAACTAGCTTGTCACTTGAGGTTGTGGGAGCATCACATGTAGCTTTGTAAGCACCACTTGACTTGTTGTGAAGCTCTTCCTTATCTTTAAGTGTCATCTCATGAGCAACAATTCTTCCAATGACTTGGTAGGCTTGAGATTCTTGTAGTTTGGCATCATTTGGATCAAAGTGCACACGGTGTCATACTTTCCATCCAAAGCTCGAGAATCTTCTTGATGATGAATCGGTCGGTCATTTCTTCGCTTCCTAAGCCGGCAATCTCATTTGTGATGAGAGCAAGCCTAGAGTACATTTCAGCGAATCCTTCACCTTCCTTCATCTTGAACTTGTCAAGTTAACCTTGAAGAACATCTAGCTTTGATTCCTTCACGGACTCGGTACCTTCGTGCATTTCACCAAAGTATCCCAAATCTCTTTTGCATTCTCAAGACGGCTGATTTTGTTGAACTCCTCGGGACACAAAGCATTGAAGAGAATGTCACAAGCTTGAGCATTGTTTTGCAACATCCGCAATTCATCCGCAGTAGCTTCACGATCCGGAACTTTTCCTTCCTCAAGAACTCACCTTGCAAGCCAACACAAATAATGCCCCATGCGGCAGGTTATGTCCAAGAATATGCATTTTCATTTTGTGCTTCCAACTAGCAAAATTCGAACCATCAAAGTAAGGACCTCTACGAAAATTACCCTCACTAGACGCCATACTCTCCTAGGTTGTGAAACCAAGCTTATGGAGTCCAATGCAATGGAAACCAATACAATGGAGACCAAAGCTCTGATACCACTTGTAGGATCGAAAGTATGTCTAGAGGGGGGTGATTAGACTACTTGACAATATAAAAATTTAGCCTTTTGATAAAGACAAGTTTTTGGCAAGTTCACAATGATGATCAAGTCAAGTATCACCCTACACATGCAATTCTAGAGTATAGGCAGCGGAAAGTAAATTGCACATGTAGTAAAGAGAGGTGGAGAAGAGCAAACGCAATTTGGAGACACGGAGATTTTTTCTCGTGGTTCCGATAGGTGGTGCTATCGTCAATCCACGTTGATGGAGACTTCAACCCACTGAGGGTAACGGCCGAGAGTCCACGGAGGGCTCCACCCACGAAGGGTCCACGAAGAAGCAACCTTGTCTATGCCATCATGGCATACGCCCACGGAGGACTAGCCTTACTCGGGGTAGATCTTCACGAAGTAGGCGATCTCCTTGCCCTTACAAACTTCTTGGTTCAACTCCACATCTTGACGGAGGCTCCCAAGCGACACCTAACCAATCTAGGAGGCACCACCTCCAAAAGGTAATAGATGGTGTTGGTGATGATGAACTCCTTGCTCTTGTGCTTCAAATGATAATCTCCCCAACACTCAACTCTCCTCACCGATTTGGCTGTGGTGGAAGAAAGGATTGAGTGGAAAGCAACTTGGGAAGGCTAGAGATCAAGCTTCATATGGTGGGAGTGGAGCAACTTGATCTCAACACAAGGGTAGGTAGTTTTTTCTCGAAATGTAAGGTAGGAGTGGTAGTTCTTTCGATGGCTCTCTCCACGAATGAAGAGGGGTGGAGGGTATTTATAGCCTCCACACAAAATCCAACTGCTACACACATTTGACCAATCTCGGTCGGACCAAGTTGACAACTCGATGAGACCGAAAGTTCAAAACATGTGAACGTTGGGATTTTCGTGGGACCGAAAATACAATCTCGGTGAGTCCGATTCTTCCAAAGACTAGGGTTTGCCAATCTCGGTGGGACCGACTTCATCATCTCGGTGACACCGATTTGATGACGTATGTTCTGTAAGCTTGGCAACACCAGTTTCGGTGAGACCGAGTTCGTAATTGGAAAATCCAAATTTCTAGGGTTTGGCTATATGGCTGAGGTGGTTCATCTCGGTGTGACTGAGTTTATGGAATCGGTGGGACCGAGATTACTTATGAGTGTATAAATGAAGTGAAGGGTGCTGATAGTTTAGGAGATGTATCACTAAGCACTTTGAGCAACCAGATCATTATCATAACCTCATCCCCTTTTAATAGTATTGGCTTTCCTATAGACTCAATGTGATCTTAGATCACTAAACCAAAAATGGAGTCTTGAGCTTTTGCCAATGCTTGCCTTAGCATTTTGAGGGTCTACATCTTCAATATTGCCATACCCATATCAATCGAACTTTTGAAATGATTCTCAAGAAACTATTAGTTCAATGATATATATGTTGTTATTAATTACCAAAACCACCCGGGGATTAGTTGCACTTTCACTATCGCGCATACGTACATGGCTGGGTCGGAACGGAGAAACAACGTCGTCGTTGTGTTCATGGGGAGCCAACTGGCTGGGTCGGAACGGAATGCGTGGTCGCGCTCATCGGGAGGGCTTGGACAGAATAGGCGATGGAAACGAGGCCTGGCGTACCGCACAACAGAGGAAACGGCCTTGTGTTCGACCGACCACAGTCGAAACGGGGTCCTGTTGATCAGGAGGGGCCTGGCGTACCGCAAAATGGAGGAAATGGACCTCCTACGGTCGAAACGGGAGTCCTGTTGATCGGGAGGGGTGTGGCGTACCGCAAAATGGAGGAAATGGACCTCCACGGTCAAAACGGGGTTCCTGTTGATCAGGAGGGGTGTGGCGTACCGCAAAACGGACGAAACGGACCTCCTACGGTCGAAATGGGGGTCCTGTTGATCGGGAGGGGTGTGGCGTACCGCAAAACGGACGAAACGGACTTGTGTTGGAGCGGCCACGGTCGAAACGGGGGTCCTGTTGATTGGGAGGGGTGTGGCGTACCGCAAAACGGATGAAACAGACTTGTGTTGGAGCACTACGGTCGAAAAGGGGGTCCTGTTCATCAGGAGGGGTGTGGCGTACCGCAAAACGGGACTCCACGGGATACTGTTCATCTCCACCGTCGACCTCTTCCAGCCTCCACGAGCTACCGTCGACGTCCTCCAGCCTCCACGGGCTCCTGTTCATCTAGCCTCCACCACGCGCTACTCCACTGGCTACTGTTCAACCACCCCTCCACGGGCACCCCTCTATCGTCTACTATTCATCCGGCCCTCCACACCACGGGGTCCTGTTCAACCACCCCTCCACGGCCACTCCTCCACCATCTACTGTTCATCCAACCCTCCACATCATGGGGTCCTGTTCATCCAAAGGCAACGCCACCGCTCACTGTTCAGCCAACCCCCCCCCCCCCCGCTACGCTCACGGTTCATCCAATCAATCGGCTTGATTAGTAGCGATCAAAGAATCGCCCATCGGTTCGATTAATAGCCATCTATCGATCGCCGGGTTCGATGAGCTGTAGCCTGTAGTGCAATCGCCGAGTTCGATTAGAGCCCAACGCCCGCTTGGGTTGATTAGAGCCAAAGCCTCGCGACACGCCAGCTGCAGTCTGACTGAGAAACGCGATCGCCGCCCCGACCTCCCACCGTAACCAGCAACTCCCGAAATTTTCCTCCCCTTGCTTCTACCATGGTTTTTCCGTCATGCACGCCCAAAGAATGTCATGCTATGCCTCTCCCGCCCGCCAGACTTAAAAGCCCATTTTCTCGTCATGATTTTTGTCATAGAAGTAGGAGCCCACCACATCTATGATGATACCGGTTTTGTCACAATTATCGTCATAGAAGTGTCATATGTATGATGAGTAAAAAATTCGCTCGCCCAAAATGTCACGGATGTGTCTTTTTTGTAGTGTTCCACTCAACTCCAATGGCATTGAACTTTCGCTCAAAACCAACACCATGATTCTTCGGTGCCTTCCTTGCTTATGCATACAATTTCTCAAATTGCTTACTTAAGCAAGGCTCGTAAACACCTTTTCTATAATTCCCTTCAATAAGCTATTTTCTTGATCAATTGTAACTTGGCTAAGAGAATCATTAGTGGAATCAAGAGAACTACTAGTAGCAACAATATTAGATTTCCCATGATTATTGTTACTACTAGAAGAAGAATCTTTCTTACTCTTGTTGCTAGATTTTACTTGTGGCATGTAAGTAGACAAGAGTAAACGCTTGGCAATGTAAGAAGAACTTTTCTTTCGAAGATCGTCATCGATTGCCTTTTAGAACCCATGCTCTTGCTCTAGGTTGCGCTTTTCGAAGCATAGCTTCTCATGAGTTTTTAAAAGTTCTCGATGATCTTCTAAAGTAGTTTCATGAGCTAACTTAAGAGTGTTTAGTTCCTTAGTTAGACACTCAATCTCCTTCTTATCATTGTCATTCATTTCATCTTGATTAGCATGATTAATAGCAATTTCTTTATAGTTTTCATCACTAGCATTGTCAACAAGTAACTCATCATCACCTAGCAAATCATCCTCATCACTATTGAAATCAATAGATAAAAGTCCACATTACAACCCTGAACTAACCACTCAGTTTAATTTTCAACCTCAAACTTCAAAACCGATCAAGCTATACCCTGAACTAACCAAGTGGTTCACAAATCAACCCTCCTCTCGGTTTTGACTCTGTTAAGTGGTTTTGACTGCTAACTGGGCACTGCCACATCACATTTTGACCCATCCTTAGATGTGGGACCCACCAAGGACAAAATAAAAAAATCTCCACTCCTCTCCCGAGCGACGAGCTGCATGTGCCCGCCTCGGTCGTCCCTGCCGCATGGCCGGCTGGCAGACCACCGCCACAACTTTGCCACAACACCACCTCGCCCCGCCACCATGCACAGGTTGGCGGGCGAGTAGGCGCCCATCAACTTTGCCGTGGGCATGTAGGCACGCGACCGGCGATGGTTGTAGGCGCACAGCCAACCCCTTTTGTCTTCAGCAGCAGTGCCCACAGTGGCAAGAATGGCCAGGGAGAATTCACGGGCTTAGCCGAGCCGCCCATGGAAGCATAGTGGACGGAGGCTGCGCTGGGAACGGGTGAACCGGCACCGGCTGCAGACAAGATGCACCGACGTCGGTCGATGCCGGCGGCGGCCAGAGTCAGGTGCGGCGGAGGCGGCCACGGTAACAGAGGCGACTCCGGTTGCGGGAGGAGCAGGCGGTCGAGGTTGGGCTGAGCGAGAAAAAGATGACCCCCTTTTTTTAGTCCTACAAGCCCCATGCTAAGGTGGATTTGGCTGCTGAGTTGGCATGACTCGTCAGTGTTGGCTGTGGTCAAAACCGGTTGACGGAGGGTAAACCACGACCAGGGTTGAGATTTGAACTTTGTGAATAGTTGAAGGTGTATTTTGACCGGTTTTAAAGTTTAGGGTTGTAAATTAAACTGACTGGTTAGTTTAGGGTTGAAATACGGACTTTTCTCAAATCAATATACTCAGGGTGTGATACCTCGGGGCCTTTAGCCATGAAGCATCTTCCAATTCCTTCATTTGGTGAGTCAAATATGTCGTAGGAGTTGGTTGACACAAGTGCAAGACCGGCAACACCTTCATCTTGAGTATATTCGGAGTTGGAGTGATAACTTCTCTCGGAGTGGTGGTCGGAGTTAGAACTGGATACCCATTCACCAACATGAGCTTGATGTCTTCATTTTGTGTAGCTCCTTGGTGACTTGTCCTTCCTTTCCGAATCCTTTCTTCTGCAAGACGGTTGTCGGTGTCAAAACCGGCGGATCTCGGGTAGGGGGTCCCGAACTGTGCGTCTAGGCGGATGGTAACAGGAGACGAGGGACACGATGTTTTACCCAGGTTTGGGCCCTCTTGATGGAGGTAAAACCCTACGTCCTGCTTGATTAATATTGATGATATGGGTAGTACAAGAGTGGATCTACCACGAGATCAAGGAGGCTAAACCCTAGAAGCTAGCCTATGGTATGATTGTTGTAATGGAGGATGTATCCTACGGACAAAAGCCCTCTGGTTTATATAGACACCGGAGAGGGCTAGGGTTACACAGAGTCGGTTACAATGGTAGGAGATCTACATATCCAGACGCCAAGCTTGCCTTCCACGCCAAGGAAAGTCCCATCCGGACACGGATGTAGTCTTCGCCTTGTGTCTTTGTAGTCTCGAGTCCGCGGACGATGATAGTCCGCTGTCCGGACACCCCTAGTCCAGACTCCTCAAGAGCCCTCGAACCTGGCTTCAATGACGATGAGTCCGGGCGATAATGTTCGGCATTGCAAGGCGGGTTCCTCCTCCGAATAATCCAAAGAAGATCGTGAACACCAGGATAGTGTCCGGCTCTGCAAAACAATTTCCACATTCCACCGTAGAGAGAATAATATATACACAAGTTCAATCTGCTGACGTATTTTGCGGCATGACATCACACCACTACCAAGCCTTTACTTGAATCGTTTTTTATTATACCGCCTCAGCGCGTTTAGCGAAGCGGTTTCCTTGGCATGTTTTGTCAAAGCAGAGATCGTGTTCCCCTTATTCCGGGATTCTCATCAATACGGACGTGGGTAACCCAACCGCGCCATTGATGGTGGCGCTTGGGAGATAAGCGAGTTTTACCAGGCTAGTGGGGGACGAATAGTCTTCGCCCGCCTATATATAAGGGATAAGGATTCACCTTTTCACCTACGCCTTCTTCCTCCTTTGCTTATCCATCTCCGCGCACCCGAGCTCCAACGCCCAAGTTCGCGCATCTCGTCTCGACCTTCTCCAACCATGTCCTGAGCGGGAGGCAAATGGCTGGCCTCCACCGTTAAGGAGGAGCACATCACAAGGTTGCGCAGCGCCGAGTACCTTTCCGGCGACGTCGCGCACCGGCTGCCCGACGAGGGGCAACTCATCCCCACCCCCGGGCCCCATGAGAGGGTCGTTTTCCTTCCCCACTTCCTCCGCGGACTGGGCTTTCCACTTCACCCCTTTGTCCGGGGGCTCATGTTCTACGACGGCCTGGATTTCCATGATCTGGCGCCGAACTTTATCCTCAACATCTCGGCGTTTATCGTTGTGTGCGAGGCCTTCCTCTGCATCCAGCCCCACTTCGGCTTATGGCTCAAGACCTTCAATGTCAAGCCGAAGGTGGTGAAGGGCACTCAAGTGGAGTGCGGAGGTGCCATGTTGGGCAAGATGCCCAACGTCCTTTGGTTCGAAGGGGCCTTCATGGAATCCGTCAAGGGGTGGCAGTCGGGGTGGTTCTATATCACCGAGCACGCGACCCACGTGGGGCGGCCCCGAGTTCAGATCTGAATCCCTACGCAGCTCACCTCCGGAAAGAGAAGGGCTTTGTGGGGTAATTCAAGGAGTGAAGGGACTCCAAGCCCAGATCCGTAAGTGGTGAACAAGAAGCTCAGGCTGGTTAACGTGGTCTAGGTCATGGTCGTTCGCTGGATTCTCCCATGCCAAGAACGGGCATTCAATCTGTGGGAGTTCAATCCGGAACAGCACCAGGCGCTGAGCGGGCTCTTCGACACAACGTACGAAGGCGCCTGGAGGGTGCTGTTTAAGGGCGCCGAAGCCCCCACATCCGCGACGGCGGATTCCACTCGCAGCGTGCAGCTGACGAGGTAAGTGATTCTACCCCTTTATGGGACACTTGTTGTTAATAATTCGACCCTAAGCGGGTTTTAATCTCCCTTCTCCTTTGACAGGAATGGATGAAGAAGGCCGAGCAGCTCATCTGCCCGCCTCCCATGCCGAAGACCCAGTGGATGCCCGCTCACCGGGTTGTTGGTTCCGCACCGCACGTGGTGCCGGAGAAGAAGGCTAAGAGTAGGCCACGGAACTCGAAGAGTTCCCGTTTTCAGGTGTCCGACGACTCTGAGGCGGACTCCTCCCCCGAAGATGAGGAGGAGGAAGAAGACTCTCTCCCAGAGGAGGGAGAGAGGAAGAGGAAGGCTTCCCCAATAGGGGAGGCCGAAGGGTCCAAGAGGGGAAGAACTATTCCCCCGGACAGCTCCACCAACACCAACGTTGGCGGTGAAGAGTGGCCCTCAAGGCCCAGGCCTCAGGCGAGACTGTAAGTATCCGGATCCCCGAATGATCTGCAATTTCTTTTGTGTCACATAGTGTCCTTCTAATGCCGCATACTATCTGCCGTCCGGCCGATGATGATCTCCCCGCTTCATCAAGCGGGTCGTTGGCTCCGTCGGATGTGGATTCCATCCCGACTGCCTCCACCCCTCGCGCCGATGAGGACGCCGAGGTGGGATCCCAGAAAGGGACCCATCAGGAGGAGGCTCCGGAGGCGCCGCAAGGCAGCCTCCCGGACTTTGTGCCGGACTCCACGCCGGAACCTGCAGTGGTTCCGGAGTCCGGCAAGCGGCCCCTTCGCAAGAAGGGCAAGACCGTGACGCCGGCGGCCTACGTCCAACCGGAGGCGCCGAACAACTTGCTGGAGGCGCTCCAAGGTGCCTCCATTGAGGAAGAACACCGCACTGTTATGAGTGCGGTGATTCAGAAGGTTCAGCTTGCCAAGAGTGGGCTGACCGAAGCCTGCAGTAGCCTTCTAACAGGCTTTGAGGTAAGAAGTTAAAATTCTGTAATGTTATACCGCATAGACAGTAGCCCCTGATGCTCGGTTTGGTGCTCGGAAAGAAAAGCCGGACTGAGGATCTAAAAAGATATACGCAGGGTTGCTAATAAATTATGTCAATATGGGTTTGCAGTTGCTGTCTGCTTGACCTCTGCCGCCAGACCGATCATGGAGGTTGGTGCATTAAAGCAGGATCTCGTGCGGTCCGAGCGAGAGCTCAGCCATGCCAAGAGGCAGCTCGAGGACAAAGAAGGTGAGTAGCACCACTTTGAATTTTTGCCTTACATAAAAGGATTTGGTTGCAATTAAATTAACAAGGATAATGTGGGTACCGCAGGGCAACAAACGAGGTGGCAGCCCGAAGGAGGTGTGTCCGCGCCGAACATAATCTGCCATGGAATGGTCGAGCGAGAAAGCAGGAGGCACGGGTGGCGGAGGTGCGGCAAGAGCTCCGTGCTCTCATGGAGAAGCATGAGAGTTTGAGCGCGACTCAAAGACTCGAGAGTCTGAGCTCGCCTCAGCTCTCGAAAGTGCCAAGTCCGCCAAGGCCGAGGCCCGTAAGGCCCTTCAGGAAGTCGAGGATATGAAGAAAATAGCGGCGGGTAAGGCATTTTTCATGCAAAGCAATCATGTTAATGTAAACTACCCGACACTTACCCAATTCGAGCTCTCTGTGGGCATTTGCAGATCTGCCTCAGGTGTATCCGCTGCCGCCGCATTCTACCGTGGCGAGGAGGGAGCTCAATGGAGAAGGTCTTCGGTCTCAAGACGCCGAGGCCGGCCATCCAGTTTTCTAGCGACCAGTGAAGCAGCTGGTCGAACTCCACAAGGTAGCCGAGGAGGCCATGAAGGGCCTTATAGTCCGGTGTGGGCTGGACAGGCCATGCCTGGAGCTACTTCGGCCTCGTCGCGGTGGCTGGTGGATGCGTGCCCGGGTGGATGTCGTCAAGCGCCCACCATTGAAGGTGCTCGTCGGGCCCTTGCCCGCACAAAGGTGCACTGGGCAGGCTGGATGCGAGAGGCTTTCATCGACCCGCCACCAGCGGGCAAGGAGTATCAGACGCCCAAATGTACTATAAGACAGTCTGAAGGGTGCCCGCAATATTGCGGATGAGTGCCCAGAGATGTAATTATTGAGTAAACTCGTTATGTATTATCCTCAGGCGGCCGCTTATAAAATCGAGAGATGGCAAGTCGTTATTTCACCCCCAAGCCACGTCTTTGGGGTGTTGGGATAAACTTGAGCACTCTTGTTCCCATTTTGGGTCCATCTAGGAGGCACTCAACACAACGAACAAGGCGACCGGACTTATAATGCTTGAACACTCTCACTTAGCCATAGAATTCTATAATTTTAAATTTCGTGAAGCCCCTAGTATTCGAAGACCGAACTGGGCGCTATCCACGCCTTCGTCGGACATTATCCGTACTTCACTCAAGCGGCATAGGTCTTTAGGGACCCGAAGGACCTCTCGAACAGCGACCAGTCTCTTGCCTTATCATGCCGCCGTTTTAGCTTTTCCATCGAGGCGCCGCCCAGCTCAACCGGGCGCAATCGCGATGGTTCTCCCAGTGCCACCTTAGCCGATGTAACGGAACGTAAGGCACCAAAACGTGGGAGCCGGGCAAACCCAACTATTGACCCAAGACATGATTCGGAGCCGATTCATATAATGCTATAAGTTCGGGTTGCCGCACTTGTGAAAGTGTTCGGACTTATCACACCATAATGCGGGGAACATAAGCCCCTGGTGTATTCGGCTGTACCAACATATACGGGTGCGAGATGTCATTAATGAACATATGTGTAAAGTAATGCAATAACAGGCAAAAAAATGTTGCATTATTTATTCAAGGAATTCTGCTATAAGTGCGGAAGGATACAAATAGTGCGGTAAGCAAGGGATTGGACTAAATAAGCATGTCCCCCTCCAGGGGTGGGCTGCGGACTGGTGTATATAATCGAATTTAATGCTCGTAATGGAGACCACCTGAGTGTTAACCGCAGCCTTCTTTCTTCCCTGGCCGTTGCATCGTGAGTTCGGCAGGTCCACCGTCGGACAGGGCTTCTGGTAAATGGAGTCCTGTATATAAAAAGAAAAAGAAAAAGAAAAAGAGCGACACACTTGGGAGCCCCTGGTGTGGTCGAGCCGCACTCTGGGTCTGTTGTGGTCGTGCCCCTCCCCTTAAGCCCATGGTATCTCCAGAGCGTTATGATGTACGCGGAGGGTTGGTCTTGCAATCATGCGAGGGCTGGGGTTGTGGCCGCATTGCTACGCGTGCTCAGAACGCGCCAGGTGGTCTTGGTTGATGTTGCTGGCCGTTTAACGGCCGAACTCGAAAATTGCCTTAGAAGGCTGCTCTATACTTCTGCCGCGAGAGCCGCTGTATGTTCCTCCGTTCGAGGGAGCGTCAGATTTCGCTGACCGTGATGACTCTGGGAGGGCCTCGCATCTTGAGCTTGAGGTATGCGTAACGCGGCACCGCGTTGAACTTTGCAAACACGGTTCGTCCGAAAGCAGAGCGTGATAGCCGCTGCATGAACGGGACTATGTCAAGATTAACTCCTCGCCCGAAATTGTCCAGGATCCGAAGACCACTTCCAGTGGACCGAGCCTGCATAATTGGCCTCAACACCTGGTATGACGCCTTTGAAGGTCGTCTTTGTAGGTTTAATCCTTGAGGGTTCATGCCCATCTTGCGACCGTATCCCGATAAAGCAGGTTCAGCTACTACCGCCGCCCATCGGGACTCTTGTGAGGTGAAATCCATCGACGATTGGGTCTAAAACCACGCGCGAATCCGCCATGACGGATCTTGGTCGGATGGTGTCTTCGATTGAAAGTGATCGGGCAAGAGGACCATGGATTGATCTTCGGGCGATCGCTCCATCGCATATACGCCCCTTAGTGCACGCTCCGCTCCCTCTTGGGTATATGGGTTGCGATATCATATTCACCGTCCGCACTTGTGGGGGAAACCTTCGTCTCTATTGTTCGGGCGGTCGGGTCTCTTCCTCGTCGTCATTGTGCAGCCCCTTGTCATTGTTTTCGCAATTAACTTGCTCGCTGCTTGAATACCCAACAATCTCTGTTGGTGTGATTAGCTGGCTTTTCGGGGTGCCATGTATCCGCATAAGCGGTCGAGTATTCGGTCCAAATTGACGGACCCGGAGTGGTTCTTTTGAATGGCTTCTTCCACGACCGGTTTAGAGCCTCGAATCCGGCGTTGACCGTCAGATCCTCCTTGTCGCTGCCGCACGCGGCGCTTATTTTTGCTTCGACGCGACCTGCCATTGTGGTCCTTGGTATCCGGACTGCCAGAATTTTTACTGAGGTTGTTGCTGCGAGCTAGCCAGCTGTCCTCTCCCGCATAGAAGCGGGTCATTAGAGATGTGAGGGCTACCATGGATTTTGGCTTTTCCTGTCCTAGGTGCCGGGCTAGCCACTCGTCGCGGATGTTATGTTTGAAGGCTGCAAGGGCCTCTGCATCCGGACAGTCGACGATTTGATTTTTCTTTGTTAAGAACCGTGTCCAGGACTGTCTGGCCGATTCGTCTGGCTTCTGAATTATGTGGCTTAGGTCATCGGCGTCTGGTGGTCGCACATATGTGCCCTGGAAGTTGTCGAGAAATGCTGCTTCCAGGTCTTCCCAACACCCAATTGACTCTGCGGGCAAGCTGTTAAGCCAATGCCGAGCTGGTCCTTTAAGCTTGAGTGGAAGATACTTGATGGCGTGGAGATCGTCGCCGCGGGCCATATGGATGTGAAGGAGATAATCTTCGATCCAAACCGCGGGGTCTGTTGTGCCATCGTAGGATTCAATGTTTACGGGTTTAAACCCTTCAGGGATTTGATGATCCATTACTTCGTCAGTGAAGCATAGTGGGTGTGCGGCGCCTCTATATTGAGCAATATCACGACGTGGCTCGAGTGAGCGTTGTCTGCTGTGTTCGGCCCGGCCGGAGTTATTGTATCTGGCGCGACGGTATTCGTCGTGGGTCGTGGGGCGCCCACTTGATCCATATATTGATCTGGATTGCCTTGCTTTGTCCTCCAATATATCTCGCAATTCCGGCGTGTTCCCTCTTGGCTTCGTACTTTTGGAGCGATGCCGGGGTACGGTCTTGGTGGAGGGCCTAGATGCCTCTCTGTCGCGACCACGGGGTGGTCGGTCGGCCATATTGTGCGCTGGTGATGAAGGTATGTATGCTTCCTCCTCTAATCGGGGGAGCAACTTGCGTTTTTGGTAGCTTTTGAGGGGCGCTCGAGTTCAGATTTTCGCCGCGAGGACCTCGGTCCATCGATCGCCAGCAGGTCCCGATCAGCTTGAAGTTGTTGCTGCTTTTCTTTAGGCTATTTGCCGTGGCGATAAGCCTGCGTTTAAAACGCTCTTGTTCGACGGGATCCTCGGGCATGACGAATTCATCGTCGTTGAGGCTTGCCTCGTCTTCGGAGGGAGGTATGTAATTATCATCCTCGACCTCTTCATCTGCCGCTCTCTCGTGAGGGCTTGCTTCGCATCCTCCTGCGCTGAATCTTGCTGAGGGGATTGTCTTCGCACTTTCGGGGTGTTATTATCTCCGTGCTCGAATCTCCATTCTTGCTGTGGCGGATTTAGAGCGGCGCCACGACGTCGGCGCTTGGGCTGTTTCTTTAAGGAATCGCCTCACGCTTCTTCGCCATCCCCCTCTTTTGGGGTGTCCACCATGTATATGTCATATGACGAGGAGGTCTTCCAGTGCCCTGTAGGCGCTGGTTCTTGTTCATCTTCGGCATCGTCATCCATACCGTCGATTTCTTCGTTGTCGTAGTCTAGCATGTCAGTTAAATCGTCGACAGTGGCTACAAAGTGGGTGGTGGGTGGGCCTTGAATTTCTTCGTCGTCCGTATCCCAACCGTCCTGGCCATAGTTCGGCCAGGTTTCTCCGGATAGCGAGAGATGTTTTAGCGAATTTAGGACGTCGCCAAAGGGCGAGTGTTGGAAGATGTCCGCGGCGGTGAACTCCATGACCGGTGCCCAATCAGATTCGATTGGCAGGGGCGCGGGAGGTTCGAGTCCGCAGGAGTCCGCACCTCGAGTCACGAGCCGCAAGGGACAAGGTTAGTGTTCGCCCATCGCCGTGGAAGTTGCAGTTTCGAGGCGGTGTCCAGCCACCGCTCGATCTGGCGATCGGCCCGGACTAAGGGCCGGAGCGGATTCGCAGGCGCCACCGTGGCACCGTCCGCAGCAGAGCTAGATCATGCCCATCGTGACAAAGGCGGCACGCCGATCGTGGCTCGACCCGCCGAGGATCAAGTCCCCGCGGATGTCGGCCGTGAAGTTTAGGCTTCAACCTGACTCGACGGCCAGGGCGAGCTTCGATCTGCTCCGGATGGCCAAGTGAATTAGCCCGCAGCGCGGCCGCCGAATTGAAGATCTGTCCGGGAGAAAAGTCTCACCGACAGCGTTGTTGTTGATTGAAGAAGCCATCGGGCCTATCGCTGACGACACAGAGGAACTCTCAATGAAAGCACCAATGTCGGTGTCAAACCGCGGATCTCGGTAGGGGGTCCCGAACTGTGCGCCTAGGCGGATGGTAACAGGAGACGAGGGACACGATGTTTTACCTGTGTTCGGGCCCTCTTGATGGAGGTAAAACCCCACGTCCTGCTTGATTAATATTGATGATATGGGTAGTACAAGAGTGGATCTACCACGAGATCAAGGAGGCTAAACCCTAGAAGCTAGCCTATGGTATGATTGTTGTAATGGAGGTTGTATCCTACAGACTAAAGCCCTCCGGTTTATATAGACACCGGAGAGGGCTAGGGTTACACAGAGTCGGTTACAATGGTAGGAGATCTACATATCCGTATCGCCAAGCTTGCCTTCCACGCCAAGGAAAGTCCCATCCTGACACGGGACGGAGTCTTCAATCTTGTATCTTCGTAGTCTTGGAGTCCGGCGGACGATGATAGTCCGGCTGTCCGGACACCCCCTAGTCCAGGACTCCCTCAAGGGTCTTCATTCATAATGATCATCTCTACCCCTTCTCTCTCTTGGAGGTGATTCTTCTCTTCTACTTCTCCTTTTAGGTGAGTCTTCTTTTCTTTTGTAGGGAGCCATACACTCATTGGAATAGTGTCTGGGTCTTCGACAATTGTAGCAACTACGATCACGACTAGAAGATCTTTTGTCATGGTAGGATCTTGACTTGGAGCTTCTCTCTTTGCTTCTATTCTTGTAGAATTTGTTGAAGTTCTTCACCATTAAGCTCAATTCTTCATTGAAGACTTGTTTTTCACTTGATGTGACAGGAGCATCACATGAGGCTTTATAAGCACCACTAGACTTGTTGTGAAGCCCTTCCTTATCCTTGAGTGACATCTCATGAGCAACAATTCTTCCAATGACTTCCGTTGGCTTGAGATCTTTGTAACTGGGCATCATTTTGATTAATGTGCACAGAGTATCATATTTTCCATCCAAGACTCTTAGGATCTTCTTGATGATGAATCTGCCAGTCATCTCTTCACTTCCTAAGCCAGGAATCTTATTTGTGATGAGAGCAATCCTAGAGTACATTTCAGCGACAACTTCACCATCCTTCATTTTGAACTTGTCAAGGTGACTTTGAAGCACATCCAACTTGGATTCCTTGATGGACTCGGTACCTTTGTGCATACCAGTCAAAGTATCCCAAATTTCCTTTGCATTCTCAAGACGACTGATTTTGTTGAATTCTTCGGGGCACAATCCATTGAAGAGGATATCTCAAGCTAGAGCATTGTATTGCAGCATCTTCAATTCTTTTGCAGTTGCTTCAGGATTTGGTTCTCTCCCATTGAACAATTCACCTTGCAAACCAATACACACAATAGCTCAAACGATGGGGTTATGTCCAAGAATATGCATTTTCATCTTATCCTTCCAACTAGCAAAATTAGTACCATCAAACAAGGGACCTCTACGATGGTAATTTCTCTACGCCATACTCTCCTAGGTTGTGAAACCAAGGCTATGATCACCAAAGCTATGGAGAAAGTATGTATAGAGGGGGGGTGATTAGACTACTTGACCAAATAAAAATATAGCCTTTCCCAAATTTAAGTCTTGGCAGATTTTAGCAACTTAACACAAGTCAAGCAATCAACCTACACATGCAATTCTATGAGTATAGAAGCGGAATGTAAATCATTACAAATGAAGGTAAAAGGGAGGAGTTTGGAGGGAGAAACATGATGTAGACACGGAGATTTTTGGCGTGGTTCTGATAGGTGGTGCTATCTTACATCCACGTTGATGGAGACTTCAACCCACAAAGGATAACAGTTACGCGAGTCCACAAAGGGCTCCACCCACGAAGGGTAATGGCTGCGCGAGTCCACGGAGAGCTCCACCCATGAAGGGACCACGAAGAAGCAACCTTGTCTATCCCACCATCGCCATCGCCCATGAAGGACTTGCCTCACTTGGGTAGATCTTCACGAATTAGGCGACCTCCTTGCCCTTACAAACTCCTTGGTTCAACTCCACAATCTTGACGGAGGCTCCCAAGTGACACCTAACCAATCTAAGAGACACCACTCTCTAAAAGGTAATAGATGGTGTGTTGATGATGAACTCCTTGCTCTTGTGCTTCAAATGATAGTCTCCCCAACACTCAACTCTCTCCCACAGATTTGGATGTGGTGGAAAGATGATTTGAGTGGAAAGCAACTTGGGGAAGGCTAGAGATCAAGTTTCTCGTGGTAGGATTGGAATATCTTGGTCTCAACACATGAGTAGGTGGTTCTCTCTCAGAAATGAGTAGTGGAAGTGTAGGCACGTTCTGACGGCTCTCTCTCAAATTGAGAAGGGTGTGGAGGGGTATACATAGCCTCCACACATAATCTAACTGCTATACACAATTTACCAAACTCAATGGGAACGAATAGTGAAACTCGGTCAGATCGATCTGGTTAAAATGTGAACGTTAGGATTTTCGGTGGGACCGACAATATCAACTCGGTGGGACCAATGGGCTAGGGTTAGGGCAAAACCTCATCTCGGTGAGACTGATCACATGAACTCGGTGAGACTGATTTTAGTAATAAGCAAACAGAGACTTGGTCCAGCAAACTCGGTGGTACCAATCGCTCATTTCGGTGAGACCAAAACGTTATGAGAAGGAAACAGAGAGTTTGCATTGAGGACTCGATGGGACCGATCGCTCATCTCGGTTAGACCAAAACATTAAGAAGGGAAACAGAGAGTTTGCAATCCCATCTCGATGAGATCGAGATCCCTATCGGTGAGACTGAACTGATTAGGTTTTCTGGCTATGGCTCTATCAAGTGAACTCGGTGGCGACGGATAGATCAAATCGGTGGGGCCGAGTTCGATTTTAGGTTTGGGACATATGTGGAAATGAGAAAGTGGTTGAGGACTTTTGGAGCATATCACTAAGCATTTTGAGTAAGCAAGCCACTAAGGAACACCTTATCCCCTTTTAATAGTATTGGCTTTTCCTATGGACTCAATGTCATCTTGGATCACTAAATTGAAAACGAAGGGTCTTGAGCTTTTGCCAATATGTGTCCTTAGAATTTTGAGGGGTCCACATCTCTACTCTAGCCATACCAAACATTGAACTTTCTGAAACATTAATTTGAATGAATATTAGTTCAATGAGCTATATGTTGTTATGAATTACCAAAACCACCCGGGGATTAGTTGCAATTTTAGCGATAGAAGTTCCTTCGACCCCTTTTTCGTGCGAGTCATTTGCTCTCAAGTTCTGCTCAACACCCAGATGGCCAATGACATCCCCTACTTAGAATTCACACGTATGATGTTTCAGAGTGGTAGCAATGTTCCTCTAGAAATTAGGGAGCATAACGATTATACATCCCATGACAAACTTGCCCAGTAAATCACACTTAAGAAGCTGAAGCTCTTTAGCGATGCATATTATCTCATGAGCCTGTTCTAATACATAACGGTTCTCGATATTTCTATAATCGTGGAACTACTCTATAATATACATCTCGCTTCTAGCATCGGTGGCGCCGAACTTAGATTCGTGCGCCTCCCACAAGTCATTGGCAACCCGCACATGTAAATATGCGTCAACTAAATTTTCTTCGATCATGACCAGAACTGCTCTGAGAAATATGACAGTGGCCTCCCTGAATGCCTTCTCCTATTTATTAGCAATCGTTCCCATGGAAGGGACACCAGCAACCCAGAACACATTCATAGCCATGAGGCGTAAGATGATTTTGGTCTGCCAATGCTTAAAGTATGTACTGATAAACTTATCCGGTTTTAGCGCAGCAGCAAAGCTACTAGCCGAAAAATTCCTACACATGTTAGGTTTTTGGATTGCTGAGTAAATAGGCAGTTTTTCAATTAATCTAATCTAGAAAATGATCATGAACCTGGTTTTGACAAAATTAACGACATGCTGATTATGATCTAGATAACCACGTACTACGCAAATAGTAGACACATCTACACATAATGCTAGTATGACTAACACAAAAATAAACAAGAGTGGGATAAGCGAGTTATACCCTCCAGTAGGGTAGGTAGAAGCCGTGACAGCAACGGCGTCCTCGACGCACTTCTTGTCGGCTTCAAGTTTCTCGATATCGGTGGACACGATGAGGGTGAAGAGGACGCGAATGATGTAGATGAAGCAAACGAACGCCAATGAGAAGTCGCGTAGGAGACGCTCCCCAAAAATCTAATCACCCCTCTCTCGTACAATCTGAGCCGTGGGCTGGACCCACGTCCGAGTTGACAACAGTCCACAATCTAATGTCTCAGATCATGGTCCACCTATCAAAGACCCTCCGTTCTTGATCGGCAAAAATAAGCGTATAGGTCTGAGCTCAGCTTGGCTCATTCCCGTGGCGCGGCGCGGTGGGCGACGGAGGAGGAGTGCTACATCTTGAGCTTGCGTTGGTTTTCCTTGAAGAGGAAAGGGTGATGCAGTAATAGTAGTGTAAGTATTTCCCTAAGTTTTTGCGAACCAAGGTATCAATCCAGTAGGAGGCTCCTCAAAAGTCCCACGCACCTACACAAACAAACAAAGAACTCGCAACCAACGTAATAAAGGGGTTGTCAATCCCTTCACGACCACTTGCGAAAGTGAGATCTGATAGAGATAGTATGGTAAGATAAATATATTTTTGGTATTTTATGATATAGATTGGAAAAGTAGAGATGCAAATAAAAGTAGATTCAAAGCTTATATGATAAAAGATACACCCGGGGGCCATAGGATTCACTAGTAGCTTCTCTCAAGATAGCATAAGTATTACGATGGGTGAACAAATTACTGTCGAGCGATTGATAGAAAAGCGAATAATTATGAGATTATCTAGGCATGATCATGTATATAGGCATCACGTCCATGACAAGTAGACCGACTCCTTCCTGCATCTACTACTATTACTCAACACATCGACCGCTATCCAGCATGCATCTAGAGTATTAAGTTCATAAGAACAGAGTAACGCATTAAGAAAGATGACATGATGTAGAGGGATAAACTCATGCAATATGATATGAACCCCATCTTTTTATCCTCGATGGCAACAATACAATACATGCCTTGTTGCCCCTGCTGTCACTAGGAAAGGACACCGCAAGATTGAACCCAAAGCTAAGCACTTCTCCCATTCCAAGAAAGATCAATCTAGTAGGCCAAACCAAACTGATAATTCGAAGAGACTTGCAAAGATAACAGAATCATACATAAAAGAATTCAGAGGAGATTCAAATATTTCTCATAGACAAACTTAATCATAAACCCACAATTCATCGGATCTCGACAAACACACCGCAAAAAGATTTACATCGAACAGATCTCCAAGAAGATGGAGGAGAACATGGTATTGAGATCCAAAAAGAGAGAAGAGGTCATCTAGCTAATAACTATGGACCCGAAGGTCTGTGGTAAACTACTCACAACTCATCGGAGGGGCTATGGTGTTGATGTAGAAGCCCTCCATGGTGGATTCCCCCTCCGGCGGAGTGGCGGCGAAGGCTCCAAGATGGGATATCGTGGATACAGAAGGTTACGACAGTGGAAATAGGTTTTCATTGCCTCCCTGGATGTTTTTGGGGTATGTGGGTATATATAGGAGGAAGAAGTAGGTCGGTGGCCGCCCGAGGGGCCCACGAGATAGGGGGCGTGCCCTCCACCCTCGTGGCCACCTCGACTGCTTCTTGACTTGCACTCTAAGTCCTCTGGATCATGTTCGTCCAAAAATCACGCTCCCGAAGGTTTCATTCCGTTTGGAGTCCGTTTGATATTCGTTTTCTTCGAAATACTGAAATAGGCAATAAAACAGCAATACGGGCTGGGCCTCCGGTTAGTAGGTTAGTCCCAAAAATGATATAAATGTGTAAAGTAAAGCCCATAAACATCCAAAAAGGATAATATAATAGCATGGAACAATCAAAAATTATAGATACGTTGGAGACGTATCAAGCATCCCCAAGCTTAATTCCTGCTCGTCCTGGCGTAGGTAAATGATAAAAACAGAATTTTTGATGTGGAATGCTACCTAGCATAGTTCTCAATGTAATTTTCTTTATTGTGGCATGAATGTTCAGATCCAAATGATTCAAAAGAAAAGTTCATATTGACATAAGAAATAGTAATACTTCAAGCATACTAATCAAAGCAATCATGTCTTCTCAAAATAACATGGATAAAGAAAGCTCATCCCTACAAAATCATATAGTTAGGCTATGCTTCATTTTCATCACACAAAAATGCTCCCAAATTATACACCCCCGATGACAAGCCAAGCAATTGTTTCATACTTAAATAATCTCAAACTTTTTCAACTTTCACGCAATACATGAGCGTGAGCCATGGATATAACACTATGGGTGGAATAGAATATGATGGGGATTGTGTGGAGAATACAAAAAAGGAGAAAGCCTCACATTGTCGAGGATAATCAACGGGCTATGGAGATGCCCATCAATTGATGTCAACATGAGGAGTAGGGATTTCCATGCAACGGATGCACTAGAGCTATGAATGTATGAAAGCTCAACAAAATAAAACTAGTGGGTGTGCATCCAACTTGCTTGCTCACGAAGACCTAGGGCATTTTGAGGAAGCCCATCGTAGGAATATACAAGCCAAGTTCTATAATGAAAAATTCCCACTAGTATATGGAAGTGACAACATATGAGACTCGCTATATGAAGAACATGGTGCTGCTTTGAAGTACAAGTGTGGAAAAGAGATAGTAACATTGCCCCTTTTTTATTTTTTTAATTTTTTTCTTTTTTCTTTTTTTGGGCCTTTCTTTTTTTTTCTTTTGGCCTTTCCTTTTTTTCTTTGGCCTTTCTTTTTTTCTTTTTGGGGACAATGCTCTAATAATGATGATCATCACACTTTTATTGATTTACAACTCATGAATTACAACTCAAAACTAGAACAAAATATGACTCTATATGAATGCCTCCGGTGGTGTACCGGGATGGGAAATGAATCAAGAGTGACATGTATAAAAATTTATGCAAAGTGGCCTTGCCACAAATACGATGTCAACTACATGATCATCTAATGGCAATATGACAATAGTAATGCGTGTCATGATGATAAACGGAACGGTGGAAAGTTGCATGGCAATATATCTCGGAATGGCTATGGAAATGCCATAATAGGTTGGTATGGTGGATGTCTTGAGGAAGATATAGGGAGGTTTACGTGTGATAGAGCGTATCATATCACGGGGTTTGGATGCACCGACGAAGTTTGCACCAAATCTCAAGGTGAGAAAGGGAAATGCACGGTACCGAAGAGGCTAGCAATCACTACAAGAAATATGTCAACTTATGACCTTCTGTCAGTGACCCTCGAAGAATTGGTCATAAATTTATGACCATTTTAGACCAATTGGTCAAAAGCAGTTCAGGGGGCTCCAAACCCTAAACCATTGCGACCATTTTGGTCAGAAAGGTCGTAATTTCCTTACACGAAATGGTCACAAAGCAAACAGTGCTAGTCCGCTGCCTTATTTCTAGTTGTTAATGACCAATATAGATGGTCATAGCCTTGTAGATTGTGGTGGGTTGTGATGACAAGGCGCCATCTCATCAGTTTTGCCTATGTGTCATGTCCATGTGGCAGTTTTTGCCCTAGGTTGTGAAGCAACCTATATTTCTATCATTCCCAAAATTCCCAAAAAAATCTCATAAATTCTTTGGGGCATATCTTCATCAAATATATATAAATCCTTCCTTACCTAGTTCAAAACTAATTCAACAATATTCATTTTCCTATTCTGTTCACAACAACACTTTATGAAGGAAGTGCTATTTATGTATTCTTGATTGCCCCCGGAATTTTCGGGCACTCTTTCCTATCCAAATCATTACCGCATGACAAAATTCAGCTCCATTTGCCTAGCAAATCTTCTTCGGCAAATTTCCAAAGTTTTTGTCCACCTAGAAGCATTGTGAAGGAAGTACCTTTTTTATATCTCTAAATGACATGAAATTTATACAGTTCCTTCATATGTCCAAATTATCATCCTCCTCCAAATTGCAGCTCACCAAATCATCTATGTGAGCCTGTGTTCAATTTATATTTTATGGCTAAATTGGCACGTTGCAAAGCAAGTGTTATATAGACTCCTCAGATACCCTCAAACTTTTGGGCACTCTTCCACACCCAAATCATTGCCACATGATAATATTCAGCTCAATTTTCCTAGTAAATCTTTCTCGAAATTTCCAAAGTTTCTACCTCGAGAGAAGCTTTGTGAAGTAAGTACTAGCTAGGCTTACCGAAATGATCTGAAAATTTACCAAATAAGATGACCATACCTAAGTAACTTACCTACACCAATTTTGAGCTCATTTCATTCATCCAATCTCTCTCACTAGTTTTGCCAAGTTTCTCATCCATAGAAGAGCATTGTGAAGGAAGTACCACTTTGGCATGTCCAAATGGTATCAATTTTTACAATGTATCCCTATGCCCAAATAACCATCCTCCACCAAATGTCAACTCAATCCATTCATTATTTTGAGCCGAGCTTCAACATTCAGATTTATGTCCAGGTGGTGGTTTGCAAAGCAAGTACCACCTAGGCTCCTCCTTTTGAGCTCAAAATTTGTAAAACGGTCTTCTTAGTAACCGATCATCCTCACCAAAACTCACGCCCATTAGCCATGTACATTTCGCATCGCTAATCAAACACTTGGCTGCTAATTCATGTTTGAGCATCAATTGGTCTCCTCGTGAGAATCTCATGTTGTAATTTTCCTCCTAGCACCAACCTAGGAGTGCCCAACCCACTAGACATGCCTAGGCCGCCTGAACACATGGCAACGCCACGGTCACGCGGTGACCACGGCAAGGCATGCGAAGTTACGCTCTAGAGTTGGGGCCCTCGCCACCGCCCAAACCTCGACATATCGCCACCAAACCATGTATTTATGATTAAATAGGTCCTTATGTAACTAGAAATGATTTTTGGAAAAATAAATAGCAAACTATGAGGCATTGCAGTTCAAATTTGACCCGCTTCAAATTGAATCGCCAGAATTTGACTTTTTCACGAGAGGTGGATCAAAACAATTTACACCGGACCATTTTGTCAATTGTGCATTAAATATGGCCTAGTATTTTATCAAAATGATTTGGTCCAATTTTGCAACAATTATTTGGTAGTTCCTTCACAAAAAAACCTCCTTTTGGGCACTCGAAAAATGGAAAATGGTTTTTTTGTCCAATGAAAATGAAAACTTCCTTAGGCAACATTGTTTGATATTCCAATATGCACCCTTGTGCACAATATGAGATCATTTGAACAAACTATGCCATGAATGTGGCCATAAGATTGATCGTTTGCCTTGAAAGCCATGAATCTTCACACTTGATAGCTCATTTCTGAGAACACTTTTTTAAAATAATTACCGTATTGCAAGTTTATTATTTTTCCTGGAAACTTGGTCACATATAATGACACAATGCGAAGGTTTTCCAATTTTTTGATTTTTTTTGAATTTTTATGCCTGTTTCAAAATGCGGTCAAAACGACGGGCTTGACTGTTCCTAGCTAGTGGTTGAATCTTGGAATTTTTTTGGTGTTTCTCTTATTAAATAGATACTTATGTACCTAGAAATGATTTTTGGAAAAAATAAATAGCAAACTATGAGGCAGCTGCAGTTCAAATTTGACCCGCTTCCAACTGAATCGGCAGAAATTTGTCTTTTTCACGAGAGGTGGATCAAATTTTTACACCAGACCATTTTGTCAATTGTGCATTAAATATGGCCTAGTATTTTATAAAATGATTTGGTCCAATTTTGCAACAAATATATGGTAGTTCCTTCACAAAAAACCTCCTTTCGGGCACTCGAAAAATGGAAAATGGTTTTTTCGTCCAACGAAAATGAAAACTTCCTTAGGCAACATTGTTTGCCATTCTAATATGCACCCTTGTGCACAATATGAGATCATTTGAACAAACTATGCCATGAATGTGGCCATAAGATTGATCATTTGGCTTGAAAGCCATTGATCTCCACACTTGATAGCTCGTTTCTGAGAACGCTTTTTTAAAATAATTGCCATATTACAAGTTTGTTATTTTTCCTGGAAACTTGGTCACATATAATGACACAATGCGAAGGTTTTCCAATTTTTTGATTTTTTTGAATTTTTATGCCTGTTTCAAAATGCGGTCAAAACGACGGCTTGACTGCTCCCAGCTAGTGGTTGAATCTTGGAATTTTTTGGTGTTTCTCTGATTAAATAGATACTTATGTACCTAGAAATGATTTTTGGAAAAAATAAATAGCAAACTATGAGGCAGCTGCAGTTCAAATTTGACCCGCTTCAAATTGAATCGGCAGAAATTTGTCTTTTTCACGAGAGGTGGATCAAATTTTTTTACACCAGACCATTTTGTCAATTGTGCATTAAATATGGCCTAGTATTTTATAAAAATGATTTGGTCCAATTTTGCAACAAATATATGGTAGTTCCTTCACAAAAAAACCTCCTTTGGGCACTCGAAAAATGGAAAATGGTTTTTTCGTCCAACTAAAATGAAAACTTCCTTAGACAACATTGTTTGCCATTCCAATATGCACTCTTGTGCACAATATGAGATCATTTGAACAAACTATGCCATGGATGTGGCCATAAGATTGGTCATTTGGCTTGAAAGCCATTGATCTCCACACATGATAGCTCGCTTCGAGAACACTTTTTATATTAATTGTCAGACATAAGTTTGTTATTTTTCTTGGGAACTTGGCCACATATGATGACACAATGCGAAGGTTTCCCAATTTTTGATTTTTTGAATTTTTATGCCCTTCCAAAATGCGGTCAAAACGGCGGGCTTGACTGCTCCTAGCTAGTGGTTGAATCTTGGAATTTTTTGGTGTTTCTATGATTAATAGATACTTATGTACCTAGAAATGATTTTTGGAAAAAATAAAGAGCAAACAACAAGGCAGCTACAGTTCAAATTTGACCCGCTTCCAGCTGAATCAGCGGAAATTTGTCTTTTTCACAAGAGGTGGATCAAAACTTTTTACACCCAACCATTTGGTTAATTATGCATTAAATATGGCCTAGTATTTTATCAAAATGATTTGGTACAATTTTTCAACAAATATATGGTAGATCCTTCACAAAAAACTCATTTCGGGCATTCGAAAAATGGAAAATATTTTTTTTTTGCCAAAAACTCATTTCTCATTTACACCTTTTAAAAGATATTTATCTTTTTCATGTTTGTTATTGTTTTATGAAAACTTGTTCACATTTTGGTGACACAATGAAAAGGTTTTCCATTTCCTTTTGAATTTCTCAGTCATAAAATAACCGACGTGATTTTAACACATTATTTTTAGGCGACTATGACCTATTTAGATGGTCATAACATCATATCGCATTCGATTGGTCCGTATGCCTCACGCGGATCATGCATCGTACGCCGTCGGATGCTCGCAGATCCAACGGCCCTCTTCAACCCTTTCACACCAACCCCGAAACCCTAGCTGGTCATTTTCCATCCACCCCCCCGCCTCCTTTCTTCCCCGCATCCATCCATCGATCCCCTTCCATCTCCTCGCTGTCTCTCCAGATGGAGAGAGAGAGAGCGAGAGCTCGCCTCCTCCCTTCCAGATCGCCGCCGCCACCTCCCTCCGGCTGAGCTCGCCGCCGTCCATGGCCCCCCACGCCCTAATCCTCTCGCCCCTCCCCTTCCTCCACCCAACCAAAGCAACCAGCCCACCCGGCACCATTCCTCCTCCAACAAAGCAAAGCCGTGCCCTCTGACTGGGGATGAGATCTACGCCATGGAATTTATCGGCTCTCCACCGGTGGGGCTTGGGAGGCCGGCGTTCTCGTCGAGATCTGTCGACGCGCGTCCTCCAGCGCCACCCGCAGACGCCGAGTACACCACCACCCGAGCTCCTCGGCTGGCCGACCTCTCGCCCCGCTTTCCCGGGCAAGGCTGCCGCCATGGGCATCATGCCGCTCCAAGTCAAGCAGCGGGCAGCGCCGAGGAAACGACGCAATGGTGCGTGGATCTCCTCAACCTCCTCTATTATCTGTTCCGAGGCGGTTGCTTTCCGACGAATTTCGAGGCGGTTGCTGCGTTGTTTCCGCTTGTCGACAATTCTATTTCGTTTCCTTCCCCGCCCCTCGGTCGCATCTCGTGTTTCTGTTGAGGGACGATGTTGCTGACTGTTGTTGTTGATCTGCACGGTGTTCTACAGCGGCGATCGGCGTGGAGGTGCGGCCGCTGGACTTCCAGATGAGCCACGGCAAGATCAGGTTCTACTGCTGGCTGCCTCCACTAGACGCATCCCCATCTCGATGCTGCTGCTGATGCTGTGCGTGCGTGCTTGTAGGGCACATGGGTGAACACCTCACGCTGCTGGTGGACCGGCTGCTCACGAAGTCCATGCTGGAGACGGCCATCGGGACCAGGAAGTAGCCTGACACGGAGGCGGCGCGCCATCGATTATCGCTGAACGTCGCCGCCGCCGCCGTGATCGCGGACCGCCAACGCCGAGCAAGATGGTGGAGTGCAGGATCTGCCAGAGCAGGATCGACTCAAAGATGGAAGCCCCTCGTGCTCGCCGCGGCAGCCTCAAGGTAATTAAGACAACGCAAGCTAACCACAACAATGTCCGAATTCAACTATTGGTTGTTTCATCAGATCGGACTGTCTAATTCGCCATCGTGTGCTATGCTTGTTGAGGTTGTACGCCTGTGTAGAATATTCTTGCCACTACTATTGCGTAGTTAGTCTTTTGCATCTGCATTTGTACAATTGTATATTCTTGCCACTACTAGGTGATTCCTTGAATTATTCAGTTAGTTGTAGAATACCAGTTTGATGGAATGCCTAAGGTCTAAGGAGATAAACATTGGTATGCATAATAGATCTACCTAAACCAACATGCACAAAACATACATATCATCCCTTTAATCTGCATTAGTGTGTCTAAGTGGTTAGTGTATGTAAGCTCCATCCATGGAGCAGTTGAAATAAGTCGACGTCAGATAACGTGCAGCTAGCTTGTTGTTTAGACATTTTCCGCTTTTAAGTATTACTTTTCTCTATATCGTGAATTGGATTGTTGATATTTCCGAGTCGATTTTGCCGTGTCAAGTCCACAACATCACCATGCATGTAGGTCTACTTGGTTCATCTTCGTGTTCGTGTAGGGGTTAGTGGCCTTAAGCATTAACCATTTAATCCTCGATGAATGCTGCTTGTTTTGCACAGTCGACAAGGACACTTACGAGGTCTCACGATAGATGAATCTGCAACCAATAAACTCTGTAAGTCTTGCCGGAAATGGAGCTTGGTGAAGATATTCGAACATGCTGAAATGCGTTTTCTCTACATGTGCTTTTATCAGTTTGCATGCTGCATGTTTGATGTTTTACTCGAGTGGGATGAAATGGTATTGAATGCCCGAAACTAATGTTAACAAAGTGTTCAGTTTAAGTGTACATTTTAGACCAGTGCGGTGTTTATAAACGCCCAAAATCTGTACAAGATTTCTTAGATTAATAACGAGGGCTTATCAGATAATTTAGGAAAGTTTTAATAATACTACAAATTAAATCAGAAGTGAAGCACTACCAAACGGATCTGTATACAATGTTCAGTTCAAGTTTAATTTTCAGTTTAGTGCCGAGTTTATCATCAACCCAAAATATATATATCTGATTTTCACATTGACGAGTACTATGCTTACTTCTCCCATTCCTTGGATGAAGACTCTGTTTTGAACCGAGCCTCGCAGCAAGGAGGGAATGGCTGCGTCTGCTTTTGTGCTTGGACGCCTTCTCCTATTTGTGCTAAAATTGAGGTGCTGTTTAATTAACAAGCACCTTTCATCCCCATCGTGACAAAGAATGCATTGAGGTGCCTCTCGGACTGTAGTGTATTAGGTTGCCGGAGTAGTAAAACTTAGTGTTGTATTGAGGATTGAGGGTGGCTAGGCTTATAAGAATGCTTCGCTTGTCCGATCCTCACATGTTAATGCTTTGCTTGTCCAGGTGTGTGATAATGACATATGTCTTGTGCAATCAGATTACATTTTGTTTGTTATGGTAATCATCAGCGTTTTCATTTCTTTAGTTTGATTGTTTCCTTGTATTCAATATTATTAGTTCTAATGGCTGATCCTTCCATTTTTATTGTGGCATCTTTATTTTCACGGTGTTGTGTGTTCGGAAGACTAAGAGGAAGAAAACTTATTTTTGTTGAACTAAATTTTATGTATTCTGTTTTGTTCTACGTATCATTTGATACTTTTGTATAGGAACAAGTGATACTATTTTGTAGGGCTTTATGGCCTGTGATGTAAAGATATTTAGTGCTGAAATATGAAATTGTTTGCAAAATTTGTCGAAAAGGAGTTTCATTTGTACGAATATGTGAATGGGATGAAAAGAGTATCGAACAACTTCGAATTGAATTGTTATTTGAATGTATGAAAAGGCTGAATGTAAACCGAAATGTTAAAAGGCCATGGACCGAAATAAATAAAATCCCGAATTGTTGGGCCATACCCATGTAGTGACCAAAATTAAAAGGAAAAAATCATAAAAGGTCGAATTGTTGGGCTCGCCCATGTAGAAAATCGAATTGGACCGGCTGATTCTTGTGCCACATCACACTTGCCACCTGGATGCCTACGTGGCTCGAGGAAGTTGCTAGTGACCAAAAATTTGGTCAAAGAACCAACGACCTTTTACATATCACGTAGAAGGTCGCTATAGTCGTTAATGACCCTCAGCTTTTGACCTTCTGTTTTTGGTCACAAAAAGGTCGCAAATGAAAAACTATGACCTTTCAGCGACCAATAGTGAGGGTCACAAGTTGACATATTTCTTGTAGTGAATGATGGAAAGGTAAAAGTGCGTATAATCCATGGACTCAACATTAGTCAAAAGAACTCATATACTTATTGCAAAAATCTACAAGTCATCAAAAACTAAGCACTACGCGCATGCTTCTAGAGGGATAGATTCATAGGAAAAGACCATCGCTCGTCCCCGACCGCCACTTATAAGGATGCACAATCCAAGGACACCTCATGTTTCAAATTTGTTACACAACTTTAACCATACGTGCATGCTACGGGACTTGCTAACTTCAACACAAGCATTCTTTAAATTCGTATCACCCAACTAGCATGACTTTAATATCACTACCTCCATATCTCAAAATAGTTATCAAGTATCAAATTGATCATAGCATCCAATTCACTTCCTATGATAGTTTTTATTATACCCAACTTGGATGCCCACTATTCTTGGACCAATTTTATAACCATAGCAAATACCATGCTGTTCTAAGAGACTCTAAAAATAATATAAGTGAAGCCTGAGATACTAGCAATTTCTACAAAATTAAGCCACCACCATGCTCTAAAAGATATAAGTGAAGCACTAGAGCAAAAACTATCTAGCTCAAAAGATATAAGTGAAGCACATAGAGTATTCTAGTAAATTCCAATCAAGTGGGCTTCTCCCAAAAGGTGTGTACAGTAAGGATGATTGTGGAAAACTAAAAAGCAAAAATTAATATCATACAAGACGCTCCAAGCAAAACACATATCATGTGGCAAATAAAAATATAGCTCCAAGTAAAGTTACCGATAAACGAAGACGAAAGAGGGGATGCCTTCCAGGGGCATCCCCAAGCTTAGGCTTTTGGCTATTCTTGAATATCTTGGGGTGACATGGGCATCCCCAAGCTTAGCCTCTTGCCACTCCTTATTCCATAGTCCATCAAATCTTTACCCAAAACTTGAAAACTTCACAACACAAAACTCAACAGCAAATCTCATAAGCTCCGTTAGTGAAAGAAAGCAAAACCACCACATAAGGTACTGTAATGAACTCATTATTTATTTATATTGGTGTTAAACCTACTGTATTTCAAGTTCTAAATGGTTCATACCACTTAATACTCTCCATAGATACATCAAAATAAGCAAACAACACACGAAAAACAGAATCTGTCAAAAACAGAACAGTCTGTAGCAATCTGTAACCCACGAATACTTCTGGAACTCTAAAAATCCTACCAAACTAGGAAGTCCTAGAAAATTTTTCTATTGATCTACAGCAAAAAGAATCAACGCAAAATCACGTTTCTGTGATTTAAAAAAACTAAATTCATGCGCGCAAAGTTTCTGTTTTTCAGCAGAATCAAATTAACTATCATCATAGGTTATCCTATAGGTTCTACTTGGCACAAACACTAATTAAAACATAAAAACACATCTAAACAGAAGGTAGATGCAAAATTTATTACTAAACAGAATAAAAACAAAAAACACAAATAAAATTGGGTTGCGTCCCAACTAGCGCTATCGTTTAACGCCCCTAGCTAGGCATAAAAGCAAGGATAGATCTAAGTAGTGCCATCTTTGGCACTCAATTCATAAATAGCCCACATGATAGATTCATAAGGTAATTTAATTTTCTTTCTTGGAAAGTGCTCCATGCCTTTCCTTAATGGAAATTGGAATCTAATATTCCCTTCCTTCATATCAATAATCGCACCAATCGTTCTAAGGAAAGGTCTACGAAGAATAATAGGGCAAGAAAGATTGCAATCTATATCAAGAACGATAAAATCTACAGGCACCAAATTTCTATCTGCAACAATGAGAACGTCATTGATCCTTCACATTGTCTTTTTAATGGTGGAATCCGCAAGGTGCAAGTTTAAAGAGCAATCATCAAGATCATGGAAACCTAGAATATCACATAAAGTTTTTGGAATCATGGAAACACTAGCACCCAAATCACACAAAGCATAACACTCATGATCTTTAATTTTAATCTTTATAGTAGGTTCCCACTCATCATTAAGTTTTCTAGGTATAGAAACTTCCAAATTAAGTTTTTCATCAAAAGATTGCATCAAGGCGTCAACGATATGTTTGGTAAAAGCTTTATTTTGACTATAAGCATGAGGAGAATTAACAACGGATTGCAACAAGGAAATACAACCTTCTAAAGAACAATTATCATAATGAAATTCCTTGAAATCCAAGATAGTGGGTTCAATGCTATTTAAAGTCTTGACCTCTCCAATCCCACTTTTACCAAATTTAGCATCAAGATCTAAAAACTCCGAATTATTGGGACGCCTTTTAACTAAAGTTGACTCATCTCCAGTCCCATTATTATTAAGATTCATATTGCAAAACAAAGATCTAATAGGGGACACATCAATAACTTTAAGATCTTCATCATTATTTTCACCTAACTTTTCTGGTTTGGCAGCCATCTTATTGACTAAGGTAGCTTGCTTATCAGAAATTTGGGCTATAGAATTTTCAAGCTGGGTAATTTGAGAGTTCAAACCATAAAATTCCTTAGACATATCATCAAGCTCCTTGTTCATAAACCCCAAAAAACCCTTTTGTTCTTGAAGCTCTTTTCTAAAGAAATTATTATGCTCAAATTGTAAAGTTATAAAACTTCTAACGTTTGATTCTGTCAGATTTTGGGTTCCGGCAGACCCTTGAGGATCGAACTCTGGGGTGCGCGCGGAGATTCAACCCTCTGCCTACTTGTTCTTCGCCGAATCGCTAGGACCTAAACTACCAAACGGAACAACACAAGAGACACAGGGTTTATACTGGTTCAGGCCACCATTGTGGTGTAATACCCTACTCTAGTGTGTGGTGTGGTGGATTGCCTCTCGGGCAGATGATGAACAATACAAGGGAGAACAGCCTCGAGAGGGTCTGTTCTTGGCTGGTGCTACTTGGTTCTGGCTCTTGGATTCTTGATCCGGTCTCTCGATCTCAGATCCTCTACCCAGGGGGTGGCTAGTCCTATTTATAGGCAAAGGCCCTGGGCCTCTTCCCAAATATTGAGCGGGAAGGGCGCCAACAATTGGCCATTTTGAAGGGGAACAAAGGTACACTTATATCGACTAAAGTTGGTCCTCGCTTTGTCAAAGGCTCGTGGTGGCCGCTTGGGCTCCACAATGACTCCTTCGCCGTTGGGCTGGTCTTGGTCTTGTTGCACCAAACGGATGCCTTTGCTTGATGCTCTCGCTGCGCATGCTCCTTTGCACCAAAGAGGAAAGGGAGGACATCTCTGCTGGCTGGCGCCTGACCGGGCGCCCTTGGTAAATCATGGCTTGCTTCATGGGCACCTCGCGAGGTACCCCGCTTGAACTCTCCGCCTCCTCGTGAGCCAGCCCGACGAGGCCGTGGCTCGAGGAAGCCTTGTCGTCCGCCCATGAGGCTTGGCCCCTCGCGAGGTCTTGAGCTTGTGCTGATGAAGATGGGCTGTCTGGGCCTCCTTGAGCCACGCCGCAGCCGCGGGTAGGCAAGTCTGGGACCTCGCTCCTAGAACGCCGACAGAGCCCCGGCCCACGGCACGCCCGGACTTGGCCGAGCAGAGAGGCGAAGGGCAAGTGCGTCGTCAGGCCCTAACAGCTCTGCGGCCTTGGGCGCCAGCGTGGCGGTTGATTGGGCGGGCGCCTCAGAATCGCTGCGAGTTGGTAAAGGAGCGGCACCTGCCCCTTGCCTCCCTTGCTTTCTCCAGTTGCTGCTCAGATCCCCTTTCTTGCGCCTCTCCTCCCCGCCTCCGAAATCTTCAGATCTACTCCGCCTGCATGCCCTAGCCAGACATGGCGCCTCGCCAAGCCCGGTCGGAGCTTGGTACTCGTCTGCCTTGGACTCGCTGAACGTGTCGGAGGCGAGCCTTGCTCGGCTGCGCCAGATGACGACGGCGCGGGGCATCGACGGGGCGAAGGTGCTCAAGGCCGGCTCTGCCGTCCCTGAAGGCCAAGGGAGCACCTTCTATCCGCTCTTCGTGAGCGCCATTGTCGCTGGTCTGGTGCCTCCCTTTTCTGAGTACTTCTTCTCTGTTCTCCGCCACTATAACATTCAAGCTCTGCACCTCCATCCCAACGCCGTCCTTCTTATGGCGATCTTCTCCTACTATTGCGAGGCTCACGTAGGGGTGAAACCCTCGGTGGCCTTGCTGCGCCACTACTTCTCCCTCCGGACCTCCCGTGGTTCCGCCTCCGCGTGCGCGAGCTTCGTCGCGTACGGCGGCTCCATCGCCATTTCGAACCCTGGGAAAAGGATTGAGGGCCTCAGGAGCAAGTGGGTCTTGGTGGATGCTGGGCGCATCCACCTTTGGCTGATCCTGCCCACGGAGCACCCCGCGAGCTCCGACGACTGGTCCCGAGTGGAACTTCTGGATCCCCGCACGAAGCCGGTGTTGGAGAAGATGGACGCGGATCTGAGGACGGCCAGCGTGGTGGCGGCAAAGCTGACCGGTGCATCGCTGCTGAGGGAGTTCCTGGAGCATCAGCTGGCTCCGCTTCGCGAGTACTCACTTCCGATGTGGAGGCCTCACCCGAGCCCCGCGGTCTTGGCCGATGAGGATCTGGCCGCGGTCCTCTAGTCCTTGGTTGGGGGCGACGTGGCGAGGCTAGAGGGCGCTCCTACGCCCCTATTCCTCTGCGAGGACTGGGAGCAGGTAGTGGGGTCCATGCCCGTCTTCAACGGGGACGGGCCCGTGCCCGCGGAGGCTCCAGAGGATCTGGTGGATTTGTCCTCCGGCGACTCCAGCGAAGAGGAAGAGGAAGAAGAAGGGGAGCGGGAAGAGGGGGCTGGTTCTGAGGCGGAGTCAAGGGCTCCCCCCTTCGGCACAGGTCCCGCGTCCTCCGCCTCTCTCTGAGTGATGATGATGAGGGTGATGATGAGCATGGCAGCGGGAGCCTACCTCCGATCCCGAAGAAGGACCGGACCGGGCTGATCCCCCGCGGGTCTGCCCCAGCCCCGAGGCGATCCATAGGCGCACCTCCTGCTCCCGCGCTCCTCGAAGCTGACCCTAGTAGCCGGCTCTCGGGCTTTAAGTACAGCCGGAGGCTGCTTGAGCCCGCCAGCGACGACCTGTAAGTGCTTGGTTCCTCTTTTGATCATTGTTTTATTGCTGAGGCTTGACGCTTGTGTCTCCCGGCTAGGATGGTGCCCGCTGTGAAGAAGTCGAAGGGAGCTCTTGAGGCCCCATCCGTGGCTGCACCTCTGCCCGAGAAAGAAGGTGATGTGGACGCGCAGCCTCCTGCCCGGGCGCCATGAGGCCAAAGCTAAGTCTCGGCTGGGCGAAGCTCAGCCCCCATGGCCCAGGTGACTCTTGAGGTGCCCTTACCTGATGCTGCTTCCTCAGCAGTCGTGGCGCAGCTGGTGCCGCCTCAAGACACCGTGGTCACGCTGCCGTCTTCTCCTCCTACTCCACCAACTGCTGCTTCCCCGAATACTATTCTGGATCGCGCGTTGCGGACCGGATCTGACTGCGGCGCAGATCTTTCGGCGCCGACCCTCGTCTAGTGGCCGGGCGCTTGGAGCTGGCTTCTGGCTGGATTTGCTCCGACGCTTCGATACGGGCGAGCTGAAGGGCCTGCAGAACCAGCTTGCCGAAGAGGCCCGCCTTCGAGGAAAGCATGAAGGCTCACGAGGCGGCCGTCAAGGACCTGGAGGCCAAGCTCAAGAGGCGACGTGGCCTCCTAGGCGCGCTGGAGCAAGAGCTGGAGGCGAGGAAGGTCGAGCTGGACGGCAAGGCACGGGTTCTCGCCGAGGATCACGTGGCCTTCGCGGATATGGAGGAGAAGGCTCGCACTTCATTGAAGACGCTTTATGATAGCGGCCTCGAGAGCCCACTGGCCGGCGAGGAGGATGGCCCCGCCAAGCTGCTTCCCTTCCTGGTTCGCGCCCTTCAAGACGTCTCCCTTGGCCTTGGCCCTACAGCTAAGGCCGAGGCACGCGTCTTGTCTTCTGCAGCGCTGACGCGGGTCTTCACCCACATCTATCTTCGCGACCCCAACATCGACCTCGACAGCCTGCTGGAGCGGTGGTGAGCGGCGTGCCGTTGCCGCTCACGCCGAGGCCGTGAAGGGTCGTCGGAGGCTCACTGGGAAGTTCCGGCCTTGAGCACCAAGTCAAGCGGCGCTGCTAGCCCTGCTGCTCCACAAGGCGAACCTGCTCAGCAGCTCCACCACGGCAAGTGACTCCGTCGTGGCTCCCATCCTACTTTTAATTCCTCAAGATGTACGATGCCTCGGGAGGCGTTAAAACTTGTGTTTGATGCTGTGATAACAAAGATGGACTATAATATTTGCTTTTGAATTCTCGAATTTGCATTATTCCTTCCTACTTGCTTGTGTTCTACGCCGGCAGAGTCTGCCTCACAAGATACTCAGCCGCCATTGGCCCCGACCGAAACCAGGACGGGACCAAGGAGTGAGGGGCTACGTGATGTTAGGCTCTGAGTCGCGATACTCGTGGAGTCCCCTTGAGCTCAAGAACAAGTAGGGAGGTGAGATGTGGGGTGACTCCATAGGGAGGTGAGATGCGGTGGATCTGCGTTTCTACGCGTCTGCAGAGCCCGGCCCACAAGATACCTCGATCGCCGTTAGCCTTCGGAACTAAGGAGTGAGGGGCTACGTGACCAGTTAGGCTCTGGTCGCGATGCTCGGGAGTCCCCTCGACGCTCAAACGGCCATCGCACCTGGCTCCGCTTTGGGAGGACGGCGATGAACCAGGCCCGGGGCCCGGCCGGTAGCATGCGTCTGGCGTGACCAGCGCAGCCCGTGCCCAGCCCTCCGTCGCGGCGCCCCGAGGAGGCGCTGCGATGAGGCTGACATCGAGCTCCGGGCCCCCGAGGTTGATGCGCCGGGGACACCCTTAGTTGTTTATTACCAGCGCAGAACATAGCGCTTCCATATGCGTACGGGCATAGCCGCTCCTCGGCAGTGTCGCCGGCCAATAGCGAGCATGGTGCTTCCATCGGTGCGTGGGAGGGGGCTCTCCTCCGGGAGGAGCCCCCGGGGCGTATACAGCCCCACCCTGACATGTGGCTGGCACGGTAGGGCTTGATGAGGTGTATCTAGGCACCCGTGAGCCAGCGCGGGACTCACGGGGCCCTACCTCAAGGCGGGTTGCGCCTGGCTCTGGCCTTATCTTGGAGTGTGTTCTCGCAAATTTGGCAGATGTCGGTGTTTCTTGTAACACCCCGGATCCGATCGCGCCAGTGTCCGCCATTATTCGCCGTCTTTGCCATGTCATTTGCTTGCGTGTTGCATTTGCCATGTCATCATATGCATTTCATATCATGTCATCATGTGCATTTCATTTTGCATACGTGTTCGTCTCTTGCATCCGAGCCTTTTCCCCGTTGTCCGTTTTGCAATCCGGCACTCCTATGTCTCCCGGTGTCGCCTCTTCTCTCTTTTCGTGTGCGGGTATTAAACTTTCTCGGAATGGCCCGAGGTTTGCCAAGCGGCCTTGGTTTAGCACCGGTAGACCGCCTGTCAAGTTCTGTGCCATTTGGAGGTCGTTTGATACTCCAACGGTTAACCGGGTAACCGTAAAGCCCTCTTTGAGTTGCAGCCCAACACCCCTTCCAAAGTGGCCCAAAACCCACCAAACTCCCTCCATGCTCTCGGTCGTTCGATCACGATCGCGTGGCCAAAAACCGCACCTCATTTGGACTCTCCTAGCTCCCTCTACCTATAAAAACGTCTCCCCCTCTCCATTTCCGGATCATTTCTAACCCTAAAATCGCCTCGCGCGCCATCGGACACGTCTGCGGACGGTCGGACATGTCCAGCCGCCACGTCCCTCCGTCAATCGTGGAGCGACACGTCACCCGCCGCCGCCCTCCACCACCCCCCACGCGCCACGTGTCGGCGCCGCCCCCCTCGCCGCCGCCGCCCGCCCGGGCCCATCCGGCCCGCCTGCCCGACCAGATCCCGCCTCCGCCGCGCCCGACGACGCATCGCCCGCCGCCGGCATATATGCCGCCTGGCGAAGCGCCGCTGCTGGCCCGAGGCCGCTCGCCCCACCGCGCCCGGCTCCCGGCAGCGCCACGCCGAACTCCGCGCTGCGCCCGCGTCGTCGCTGACGCTCGATCATGGCTCCCGCCGTGCCAGCGCCGCCTCTGGCCGGCGATAAGCGCCCCGCCGCCCGTGCCGCCCGCGAAACCTGTCCACCGCCGCGCCGCCTCGGCGGCCGGAGCTCGCAACTCCTTCCCCGCCCGCTGTCCTCCGCTCGGCGGCCGCACTCTCGACGTCCGCGCCCGACCCGGCCACTCTGTCGCCGGATCCACGCCGGCGCCTGCCATCTTCCCCGTCTCCGGCGAGATCCGGTCGCCGGGACCAGATCCACCAGTTCGTCTAACCAAACGGCTCCCTCGATCCTGATTCCCTTCGTCCCGGGTCCTCCCCGTCCACATTTTCGCGAGGTAATATTTCCACTAAGTCCCAGAATTCTATCATAAACATGCCATTTTCATTGCATCACATCTCTGCATCCGTGGCTCCGTTTTGGGCGTATAATATGTCAAATTGTTCGCCTCGAAGATTACATCATTTCGCTCCATTGCATCATTTGCATTTGAGCTCATCTTGATGCCCGAAATGCTGTTGGAAGAGGGCTTCATATCGTTAGTTCCAGAATCTTATCAGCTCGAGCTCTTTTGTCATTTTTGCCGTGATTTACGTGTGCACCTTATGAACTTGAGTCCTACATGTGAGTTGAACTTTGCCATGCCATCTTTCCAGGGGTGTATGCCATGTATTTTTGTGAGTTATGTGTTGACTAGAACAAGCATGCAAAGTAGGGATGATGATGTTGCTGATTTCAGGAACTTAGTGTTTTCACCAAGTCTTGTCCTGCTGTTAATTTTATTCCATATGTTCATGTTGTTACAGAGAGATCTATGCCCCTTTTGAGCATGATCAGTAAGGGTGTTTTAAACATATGGATGTGCTCTATGCATCCATGCCTTTGTTGGCATTTATGGAGTAGTCTAGCATGTCATTTTCGTGCTGTACTTTTGCTTGAAAATGTTTCCTGGCAGATTGTTTGCATGAGATTCAATTTTCACGAGGTCGTTGTAGTTGATTCGTGTATGCTATGACCTTGCTCTTGCCATGCTTAGCTTCATAATCATGCCTTCTTACTGTGGGTTGCCTTGCCATGCCATGTATTGCTCTGTAGTGAGTGCATCGAGCTCACGAACATGCCTACTCGTTATCTGTTTTTGCCATGTCCTGATATTTCACTAAGTCTGAAATCTGTAATAAAACTTGCAATGTTTACATGGGTGCCATCATTTCTTAGAGTCCTTTTTGGCTTATGGTCAGTAAGGGACTATTGATATATGCTTTGAGTAGAATCATGCCATGCCTTGTTTTGCTATTATAAGTTCCTGTAGCATGTTGTTTGCTTGCTCTAAACATGCCTTCCTGATGTTAATTCCTGGCATGTTAGTATTTTCACTAAGTCTGTGAACCTGATATTTTTAGCACTTTCACCATGCTTGTTTGAACATGTTATGATGTGATTTAGCCGTAGCTCAGTGTTCCTCTTTTGTTAAGCATCTCCTGCAGATCGCTGCCATATGCTTTGTTGGTATGTTGGGGTGCTGTAGCATAGTTTCTTGTTGCGTGCTAAGTAGCATCGGGCTGTTAAACGCAGATTTGCGTCATTCTTGTTTTGCTTGTCATTTGCAAACCGTGCATCCGATTCCGGTGATCTTTATATCGATTTCAACCGAAATCATCCCATCTTTCCAGCGGCATACTTGGTTTGCCAAATTGATGCCTGGTTCATCATTTTCCTTCCGGAGCATACATATGCATTACATAACACATCTCGCATAGCATGTCATGCATTGCATCATATTGCTTGTGCATTGTTCCTTGTTTGATTGTGGTTCCGTTGCTTGTGTTCTTGCTTTGGGTAGAGCCGGGAGACGAGTACGTGAACGAGGAACCTATTGAGAACGCCTACGAGGATCAAGCCTTCGACAACTCTGAGAACCTTGCAGGCAAGATGATCATACCCTCGAAATCACTACTATCTTTGCTATGCTAGTTTGCTCGCTCTTTTGCTATGCCAATGCTACGATGCCTACCATTTGCTTGTCAGCCTCCCAAATTGCCATGTCAAACCTCTAACCTTTGACACCATTCCTAGCAAACCGTTGATTGGCTATGTTACCGCTTTGCTCAGCCCTCTTATAGCGTTGTTAGTTGCGGTGAAGATTGAAGTTTGTTCCTTGTTGGAACATGGAGGTGTTGTTCCTTGTTGGAACATGTCTACTTGTTGGGATATCACAATATATCTTATTTAATTAATGCATCTATATACTTGGTAAAGGATGGAAGGCTCGGCCTTATGCCTGGTGTTTTGTTCCACTCTTGCCGCCCTAGTTTCCGTCATACCGGTGTTATGTTCCCGAATTTTGCGTTCCTTACGCGGTCGGATGATTTATGGGACCCCCTGACAGTTCGCTTTGAATAAAACTTGTCCAGCAAGGCCCAACCTTGGTTTTACCATTTGCCTCACCTAGCCCTTTTTCCCTTGGGTTTCCGGAGCCCGAGGGTCATCTTTATTTTAGCCCACCCGGGCCAGTGCTCCTTCGAGTGTTGGTCCAACCTGAGCGATGTCCGGCGCCCCCTGGGCAACCAGGGTCTATGCCAACCCGACGTCTTGCTCATCCGGTGTGCCCTGAGAACGAGATATGTGCAGCTCCTATCGGGATTTGTCGGCACATCGGGCGGCTTTGCTGGTCTTGTTTTACCATTGTCGAAATGTCTTGATGTACCGGGATACCGAGTCTGATCGGAGTGTCCTGGGAGAAAGTCTATTCCTTCGTTGATCGCAAGAGCTTGTCATGGGCTAAGTTGGGACACCCCTGCAGGGTATTATCTTTCGAAAGCCGTGCCCGCGGTTATGTGGCAGATGGGAATTTGTTAATGTCCGGTTGTAGAAAACCCGAAGTTGACCTTAATTAAAATACATCAACCGTGTGTGTAACCGTGATGGTCTCTTTCCGGCAGAGTCCGGGAAGTGAACACGGTGTTGGAGTTATGCTTGACGCAGGTTGCTATAGGATCACTTCTTGATCATACTTTTATCGACCGTGCTTTGCCTTCTCTTCTCGCTCTCATTTGCGTATGTTAGCCACCATATATGCTAGTCGCTTGCTGCAGCTCCACCTCATGCCTTTACCTTACCCATAAGCTTAAATAGTCTTGATCTCGCGGGTGCGAGATTGCTGAGTCCCCGTGGCTCACAGATACTTCAAAACCAGTTTGCAGGTGCCTATGTTGCGAAAGCGGTGATGCAACCAAGCTCAAGGAGGAGCTCGATGAAGATCTTGCCCTTTGTGTTATCTTGTTCTAGTTGATCAAGAGTGGAGCCCAGGTTGGGGTCGATCGGGGACCTTTTGTCGATTTGGGGTTCTTCTTTTATTTTGGTTCCGTAGTCGGACCTTGATTGTATCTGGATGATGTAATGCTTTATTCTTGTAATTGTGTGAAGTGGCGATTGTAAGCCAACTATGTATCTCTTTCCTTATGTATTACATGGGTTGTGTGAAGATTACCTCACTTGCGACATTGCTTTCAATGCGGTTATGCCTCTAAGTCGTGCTTCGACACGTGGGAGATATAGCCGCATCGAGGGCGCTACAAGTTTGTAATCGAGCCATCCCCGACCTTAGGAGCCCCACCGCTTGATCGTTTTAGTGGCCGAGTTGTGTCTAGAAAATGTTTTGAGTCATTTAGGATTATATATATCGGAGAGTTTAGGAATTCTTTTTACTCCTCGGTCCTTCGACCTTCCGGTGAGGTCTCTGACGAGAATTTTGACTCTTCTCTTCTCAAATTTCACTAAATTTTTTTAGGATCATGCGGGTATCTTAGAATCGTTCGATGGTTTTATGATGACAACATTGTCTTGGTTGCCTCGACATTTAGGGGTTGTGGCGGTGTCCCGGGAGTTGAGCTCCGAGGTGTTGTCGTCATAATTTTATCGTTGCAGATTCGGAATACCCGAGTTTAGTACGCCGACATTGAAAATCTCTTTTATGCGCTTGTTGGGGAGATAACCCGCTAACCCAAGATCTTGTGGTGAGTACGGGAGTATTGCCATGACTCGTATAACGGATGCTTTTCAAGGTTGAGGTACACGATTTCGAAGGTTTCTTGGTTATGTGTTGACGGATGGATACAATTGGATGTAGGGATTGTTAGTTTGAGTGAGATATATTGCTCCCTGTATCCCCAACACCAGATTGCATAACCGTAAAGTTTTGGGAGTTTTATAGGTGGGAATTCAAGTAGCTCTTAGGATATCTTTCCGACGGATGTATGATATGAAATTGGGGTTCGACGTCTAGTGGTCCGCCTATTCACGGTTGGTTTTACAGTGGTCTCGTTGTGTCTTAAAGAGTCCTTGGCTATGCCGACTGGGACGCTTCAGTATGTCATGTGCATTGCCTTGTACATGATGGTGCTGTATGATCGAGCCGTGTAGGCCCCACCACGAAAACTTCGGACGAAATCTCTATCATATGTTTGTTCCGGCTTATTCTGCAAGCCAGTCCTTTGTTTTTGTTTTGAGTTGTGGTATTCGAGTTGCTTCAATGTCAAGTGTTGATTCCATACCTTTCCGAAACGGTGTTCTCATACTCCTATGTGAATACTAATCCTTCTCGACAATCGAGATTGCCATGTCAATCCTTTTCAACCAGCGTGTTTCTCTTCAAGTGGATCCGATCACTTCAACATCAGCAAGACCAATTATCATTTCTTCTCAACGGTGTTTGTTTCGTTCATCCCAAGTTGTCTTTGTGTTTCCCCACCCTCCCACCCTTTTCTTCAAGGTCTCATTTATTTTAACCAAGTATCCTTTTATTTTTGTGTAGTTTCTCCATTCTTTTCCGTCAATGTTCTTACCCGGTTGTTCTCAAGAAGATGTTCTACTAGTTCGTCATTCCTCATTCCTCTCTCTTCTCCGGTGGATTCAAGTCAAGTTTTGTTGATCATACCTTTTTCCTTATTTCAATGTCTTCTCATACCGGTGCACCTCATTATTATTCTACTTCTCGCTATTTGTTATTCCGGAGTGCTCAAGATATCTCGAAGATTCGTGTTTCCACTCTGCATTCGTTCAAGCTCTTTCGAGATTGGTATCTCATTCAAGTCATTTAATTCAACCGGTGCAACATCTCTTTTAAATCTTTTCAACGGTGTTCTTTTCAGTGGGCCCTAACCCACAGGTCTTTTCCCAGGATCTTACCTGACTCTTCTATTATTCCGGAGCTATTCATAATTCTTCTCCAAGTTTGACGTAAGAATGAGTTATCATCAGTCAAATGCTTTTCTCCAAGATCTTTCAAATTCTTTTCATAGTTGGCTCAACCTCTTCGCTTTTGATTCTTCCGGTGTGCCTAAATAATTCTTGGTGGTGTTTCCCGTTGTCATTCTCATCATTTGAAGACCGAAGAAGAGTTTCTCTTTAATCTTGCTCTATTCTCTTCAAGATTCATGGTGCTAGCTTGGTTGCCATCCTCTCTTAATTGTTTTCGATTGTGAGAATCTTTTTCACCCATCCGGAGCATTTTAGGAGTCTTTTCAGTTTCATTCTTTGAAGCCCATCATCTCAGTATTATTCATTCAAGCTTTCAGCTCTCGTTCTCCAAATCATACCGGTGCATCATTCAAGTGTTCTCTAATCAGCTCGTGATCTATTCGTTCATTTATATCTAAATACCCTCAAGCACCTTCGTTCATTTGCTAATTCTTACCGGTGATGCACCCCTACTTCGATCATTTTCAATTCTTACGGTGGTTCTTTCAAGATCTCTCTTCCTTGTTCATCATATCAATTCATTTGTTGTTCCAATCCTACCGGTGGTTCGTTGAAGACCTTCTGAAGTTTTGATATATCTCTTTTAATCCTTTCTACGAGAATAAGTAGTATGCCAAATCCGTTGATTGTCATCAATTTAATTGATGAAGGACACACATAACATAATTCTTGTTCTTGTTTCATCCAAGTGATTAATTCTTTTCTTCCGGAGATTGTTCAGGATGAAGTAATTCTCGGTTCTAGTGTTCATCTTTTCTTTCCGGAGGCCCAAGTTTTCTTGGATGTCTCGTCATGAAGCTCCATCTATATCATTGCAAGGCTTCAATCTTGTTTGCTTCAACCTTCAATTCTTTTATGTTATCATTTCCTATCCAGAGTTCTTCATGGAGGCAACATGGTGATTCGTCAAGGATTCCTTTCATTCTTCAATTGTTCTTCAAGATTTCTCTTGAAGTTAAGATCCACCAAGCTTCACTCTAAATTAAACATGGTGCTCAACACATGTTTTGTTTTGAGGCGTTCAAGTATTCTTCATCTTGCATTCCGAAGTGCGATTCTTTCTACCTTAGCTTTTGAGGTGGTGTTATGTCACTCTTGGCAATTTCTCCTCATGTTTCATGATTCACATGTTGTCAAGAATGAGGTATTTTAAATCCATCAATCTCTTCGTTGGATTTATCTTGTGTCATGTTTTCACCTAAAGCCTTCCCTAAGGAATGTTGCTATTTTGGTGCTTATTAATGATCCAAGTTATATCTCTATCATCTTGGTGGAAGAAGTTTCTCTTATCTTCATTGATCTCAAGCAAGCAATTGTTTCCGTTAGCGGCCGGTTGTCACCTCATAATGTTGAGATGTTTCCATAAGCCCACTACAAGCTTATTCTTTTCGTTGTTGGTCTTCCAACAACTCTATTCTAACCTTCTTGCAAGGATGCCTTCCAAATTCATTTGTGGCAGAAGTTGGCATTTTCTCCTACATTCTGTTATTCCTATGATTTATCTTCTATTCTCTCTTCCGGAGGCAGGGTGATGTTGCTCTCTTCACTCATCATCTCCAATTGTGAGGATCGTGTTCTTTTCATGCTTATCCATTTAACCGGACTGTTGTATCATCTCTTCAATATCTTTTCATCTCATCAAGTGTTCTTCTCTTTTCTACCGGAGTGCTGTCCAAATTCTATCATTCTTGTTCCTTGGCTATCTCATTATACCGAAGTGGTCATATTCTTTTCGATCGTGAAACTCTTGATTCATGTCTTTGCAACCTTCAAATTCTCGTAATACTCCTTGTTCCTCTTTTCCTACCGGATTGTTTGCAATCTCGTTCATCTCTGTTGTACTCTTTCTTTTAAATTGCTCAACCTCTCAAGGTTCATGGTTTCACTCGTTTGTCGAAGAAGCAACTTAGTTTTACCTCTTCTCTTTCTCTTCCGTTTTCCCTCTGGTGCCATCCTAGATCTCGGGACGAGATCCTCTCATAGTGGTGGAGTGTTGTAACACCCCGGATCCGATGCGCCAGGTGTCCGCCAGTTATTCGCCGTCTTTGCCATGTCATTTGCTTGCGTGTTGCATTTTCCATGTCATCATATGCATTTCATATCATGTCATCATGTGCATTTCATTTTGCATACGTGTTCGTCTCTTGCATCCGAGCCTTTTCCCCGTTGTCCGATTTGCAATCCGGCACTCCTATGTCTCCCGGTGTCCCCTCTTCTCTCTTTTTGTGTGCGGGTATTAAACTTTCTCGGAATGGCCCGAGGTTTGCCAAGCAGCCTTGGTTTAGAAACGGTAGACCGCCTGTCAAGTTCCGTGCCATTTGGAGGTCGTTTGATACTCCAACGGTTAACCGGGTAACCGTAAAGCCCTCTTTGAGTTGCAGCCCAACACTCCTTCCAAAGTGGCCCAAAACCCACCAAACTCCCCTCCATGCTCTCGGTCGTTCGATCACGATCGCGTGGCCGAAAACCGCACCTCATTTGGACTCTCCTAGGTCCCTCTACCTATAAAAACGTCTCCCCCTCTCCATTTCAGGATCATTTCCCCCCTAACCCTAAAAATCGCCCTAGCGCCGCCACCGGACACGTCCGTGACGGTCGGACATGTCCAGCCGCCACGTCCCTCCGTCCAATCGTGGAGCGACACGTCACCCGCGCCGCCGCCCTCCACCACTCCCCACGCGCCACGTGTCAGCGCCGCCTCCATCTGCGCCGCCGCCCGGATTCGCCGGGCCCATCTTGGGCCCGCCCGCCCGACCCGCATCCGCCTCCCGCCCGCGCGCCACAGACGCCCGGCCGCCGGCAGCCGTGTTCGCCGCCGGGAGCGCCGCCGCCGGGCGAGGCCGCCTCGCCCCCACGGCGCGGCGGCCGGCCGCACGCCGAACTTCCGCGCTGGCCGCGCGACCCGCGTCCGCCGACGCTCGATCCGCCGCCCCCGTGCCAGCGCCGCCTCCCGCGAGGGCGCCCGTGCCGCCCGTGCCGCCCGCAGAACGCCCGGCCGCTGCTGCAAGGCTGGCGGCCGAGCTCGCAGCTCCTTCCCGGCCCCATCGTCCTCCGCTCCGTGCGCACCTCCTCGGCGTCGCGCTGCCCCGGCCACTCCGTCGCCGGATCCACGCCGGCGCCGGCCATCTTCCCCGTCTCCGGCGAGATCCGGTCGCCGGGACCAGATCCACCAGTTCGTCTAACCAAACGGCTCCCTCGATCCTGATTCCCTCTGTCCCGGGTCCTCCCCGTCCACATTTTCGCGAGGTGATATTTCCACTAAGTCCCAGAATTCTATCATAAACATGCCATTTTCATTGCATCACATCTCTGCATCCGTGGCTCCGTTTTGGGCGTATAATATGTCAAATTGTTCGCCTCGAAGAGTACATCATTTCATTCCATTGCATCATTTGCATTTGAGCTCATCTTGATGCCCGAAATGCTGTTGGAAGAGGGCTTCAGATCGTTAGTTCCAGAATCTTATCAGCTCGAGCTCTTTTGTCATTTTTGCCATGATTTATGTGTGCACCTTATGAACTTGAGTCCTACATGTGAGTTGAACTTTGCCATGCCATCTTTCCATGGGTGTATGCCATGTATTTTTGTGAGTTATGTGTTGACTAGAACAAGCATGCAAAGTAGGGATGATGATGTTGCTGATTTCAGGAACTTAGTGTTTTCACTAAGTCTTGTCCTGCTGTTAATTTTATGCCATATGTTCATGTTGTTACAGAGAGATCTATGCCCCTTTTGAGCATGATCAGTAAGGGTATTTTAAACATATGGATGTGCTCTATCCATCCATGCCTTTGTTGGCATTTATGGAGTAGTGTAGCATGTCATTTTCGTGCTCTACTTTTGCTTGAAAATGTTTCCTGGCAGATTGTTTGCATGAGATTCAATTTTCACGAGGTCGTTGTAGTTGATTCGTGTATGTTATGACCTTGCTCTTGCCATGCTTAGCTTCATAATCATGCCTTCGTACTGTTCGTTGCCTTCCCATGCCATGTATTGCTCTGTAGTGAGTGCATCGAGCTCACGAACATGCCTGCTCGTTATCTGTTTTTGCCATGTCCTGATATTTCACTAAGTCTGAAATCTGTAATAAAACTTGCAATGTTTACATGGGTGCCATCATTTCTTAGAGTCCTTTTTGGCTTATGGTCAGTAAGGGACTATTTATATATGCTTTGAGTAGAATCATGCCATGCCTTGTTTTGCTATTATAAGTTCCTGTAGCTTGTTGTTTGCTTGCTCTAAACATGCCTTCCTGATGTTAATTCCTGGCATGTTAGTATTTTCACTAAGTCTGTGAACCTGATATTTTTAGCACTTTCACCATGCTTGTTTGAACATGTTATGATGTGATTTAGCCGTAGCTCAGTGTTCCTCTTTTGTTAAGCATCTCCTGCAGATCGCTGCCATATGCTTTGTTGGTATGTTGGGGTGCTGTAGCATAGTTTCTTGTTGTGTGCTAAGTAGCATCGGGCTGTTAAACGCAGATTTGCGTCATCCTTGTTTTGCTTGTCATTTGCAAACCGTGCATCCGATTCTGGTGATCTTTATATCGATTTCAACCGAAATCATCCCATCTTTCCAGCGGCATACTTGGTTTGCCAAGTTGATGCCTGGTTCATCATTTTCCTTCCGGAGCATACATATGCATTACATAACACATCTCGCATAGCATGTCATGTATTGCATCATATTGCTTGTGCATTGTTCCTTGTTTGATTGTGGTTCCGTTGCTTGTGTTCTTGCTTTGGGTAGAGCCGAGAGACGAGTACGTGAACGAGGAACCTATTGAGAACGCCTACGAGGATCAAGCCTTCGACAACTCTGAGAACCTTGCAGGCAAGATGATCATACCCTCGAAATCACTACTATCTTTGCTATGCTAGTTTGCTCGCTCTTTTGCTATGCCAATGCTACGATGCCTACCATTTGCTTGTCAGCCTCCCAAATTGCCATGTCAAACCTCTAACCTTTGACACCATTCCTAGCAAACCGTTGATTGGCTACGTTACCGCCTTGCTCAGCCCCTCTTATAGCGTTGTTAGTTGCAGGTGAAGATTGAAGTTTGTTCCTTGTTGGAACATGGAGGTGTTGTTCCTTGTTGGAACATGTCTACTTGTTGGGATATCACAATATATCTTATTTAATTAATGCATCTATATACTTGGTAAAGGGTGGAAGGCTCGGCCTTATGCAGTGTTTTGTTCCCTCTTGCCGCCCTAGTTTCCGTCATACGGTGTTATGTTCCCGGATTTTGCGTTCCTTATGCGGTCGGGTGATTTATGGGACCCCCCGACGGTTCGCTTTGAATAAAACTTGTCCAGCAAGGCCCAACCTTGGTTTTACCATTTGCCTCACCTAGCCCTTTTTCCTTGGGTTTCGGAGCCCGAGGGTCATCTTTATTTTAGCCCCCGGCGGTGCTCCTTCGAGTGTTGGTCCAACTGAAGCGATGTCCGGCCCCCCGGGCAACCAGGGTCTATGCCAACCCGACGTCTTGCTCATCCGGTGTGCCACGAGAGCGAGATATGTGCAGCTCCTATCGGGATTTGTCGGCACATCAGGCGGCTTTGCTGGTCTTGTTTTACCATTGTCGAAATGTCTTGATGTACGGGATACCGAGTCGATCGAAGTGTCTGGGAGAAGGTCTATTCTTCGTTGATCGCGAGAGCTTGTCATGGGCTAAGTTGGGACACCCTGCAGGTATTATCTTTCAAAGCCGTGCCCGCGGTTATGTGGCAGATGGGAATTTGTTAATGTCGGTTGTAGAAAACCGAAGTTGACCTTAATTAAAATACATCAACCGTGTGTGTTACCGTGATGGTCTCTTTCCGCGGAGTCCGGAAGTGAACACTGATGTTGGAGTTATGCTTGGACGAGGTTGCTATAGGATCACTTCTTGATCATACTTTTATCGACCGTGCTTTGCCTTCTCTTCTCGCTCTCATTTGCGTATGTTAGCCACCATATATGCTAGTCGCTTGCTGCAGCTCCACCTCATGCCTTTACCTTACCCATAAGCTTAAATAGTCTTGATCTCGCGGGTGCGAGATTGCCGAGTCCCCGTGGCTCACGGATACTTCAAAACCAGTTTGCGGTGCCTATGTTGCGAAAGCGGTGATGCAACCAAGCTCAAGGAGGAGCTCGATGAAGATCTTGCCCTTTGTGTTGTCTTGTTCTAGTTGATCAGTAGTGGAGCCCAGTTGGGGTCGATCGGGGACCTTTGTCGCATTTGGGGTTCTTCTTTTATTTTGGTTCCGTAGTCGGACCTTGATTGTATCTGGATGATGTAATGCTTTATTCATGTAATTGTGTGAAGTGGCGATTGTAAGCCAACTATGTATCTCTTTCCCTTATGTATTACATGGGTTGTGTGAAGATTACCTCACTTGCGACATTGCTTTCAATGCGGTTATGCCTCTAAGTCGTGCTTCGACACGTGGGAGATATAGCCGCATCGAGGGCGTTACATCTACGTCTTCGGGTCCCGGCTCTCGAGCTGGTCTTAGCCGTCACTAGCACGCCAGGTCGCGATGCCATGGACAAGACCAGAGGGTGAGGGCCGGATAGCCAGTAGGAGCCCTGAGTCGCAATGCTCAGGCACCCCCCCTTTAACGCGCAAGCTGGGTTAGATGTCGAAACTCTACGTCCTCGGGTCCCGGCTCTCGAGCTGGTCTCAGCCGTCGCTGGCATGCCAGGTCGCGATGCCATGGACAAGACCAGAGTGTCGGTGTACTAAAGTAGGGGGGTACCTTAGTACCCCGAACTTGTGCACGGGCAGACGCAGTACCCCGCGGCGAGGCTTGCCGGACGCCCGGCAAGGCTCTCCACCACTCCTTATTACTGCCATTCAAGAACAATGTACTAGCCAAGAACACGAAGGCCCCGGCAAGAGGAGCTTGCCGGGAAGGCCAACCAGGGCACCATCAGAAGACTTGCCGCGGCGCCCCGCGCGCCCCGGCAAGGCCCGGCTGCCGGCAAGCTTGCCGGCACGGCAAGAACAGGGCCACGGCAAGGCACTTGCCGCGGCAAGGCTGCCACCCAGACTCCAGCGCACCCAGCGACGTGTCATCGCAGGGCCACCCCAAGGGCACGTGGCGAGGCGCTACACAGCCATGCGGAGCGAGGTGGCAAATGGAGCTGACAGAGGCGCCATCGTGGCAACCGGTGGCTCACTTAACGGTCACTCCTCCTGCCTTTGTTAGGCGACAGACGGGCATTTAATGCCCTTGTCCCCCCGCCGTCGAGTTAGGTAGGGAACCTTTCACAGCATTGTTGTACCAACCTGCGCTTTTACGTTTCTACCCCCTCTTCCTACGCTGCCACCTGTGGGTACCCCCTTCAGACTATAAAAGGGAGGCCCATGCACACGTAGAAGGGGTTCGGTCCATTCGACACCCACAGCACCACCATACGCTCGCACGCTCGAGCTAGATCAAATAACAACACAAAGCAGCAGTAGGGGTGTTATCTCTCCGGAGAGCCCCGAAGCTGGGTAAAGATTGCCCGTCTCCCCGCGCGCCCGACCTCGATCTGCTCTGCGCACGACCCCCGCTCCCTTGCCGAACCAGAAGGGGCCCCCAGTGCCCCATAGGTGCTCGAGGCCGCAGAGAAAAGCCCCGACATCTTTGGCGCGCCAGGTAGGGGCACGTCGAGGTCGTGAGCATCTGATCCGGTCTCCACGCACGCTACATCAACGTCATCGTCAACATGCCACCGAAGAAGAAGCCTTCGGAGGTGGCCGCTCCGTCTACGTCGGTTCTGCCACCACCGCCGGAGCAAACGGGCGGCGGAGCGGACGCCGGCGGAGGAGCGGGCGCCGCCGGTGGGTCTCGTGTCGTCACTAGATCCAAAAACAAGGCCCCGCAAGCGTCGGCGACCGAGCAGACGCCGCACCCCTCCCAGGAGGTGCAAGGTCAACAACGCCCCGGTGCTCCTAGCACCATGCTCGCGCTGGAACAAGGCCAACCTGGTGGGTCGCGGGGACGCCGAGGTCGGCATGCTGCGCCCGATGCTCACATGAAGCGAGATCTGATCGCCCAGACGGGGTGTGGTACCTCCCAATCCAGTTGGGAGTCCAAGCACCTCCCGCTCTTCGCGCCGTTCATCACCACCGCCACCCAAGACAACAAAGGAAGCGTTGTGTAATGCCCTCGATGCGGCTATATCTCCCACGTTTCGAAGCACGACTTAGAGGCATAACCGCATTGAAAGCAATGTCGCAAGTGAGGTAATCTTCGCACAATCCATGTCATACATAAGGGAAAGAGATACATAGTTGGCTTACAGTCGCCACTTCACACAATACATAAATAAACATCAATCATTCAGTTTACAATCAAGGTCCGACTACGGAACCAAAATAAAAGAAGACTACCCCAAATGCAACACAGATCCCCGATCGCCCCAACTGGGCTCCACTACTAATCGTCTGGAAATGAAACATAGTAACGACCAAGGGCCTCATCAAATTCCCACTTCAGCTCAGTTGCGCCATCTGCGCTGGCATCACCGGTACCTGCATCTGTTTTGGTAGAATCTATGAGCCACGGGGACTCAGCAATCTCACACCCGCGAGATCAAGACTATTTAAGCTTAAGGGAAGGCTGGTGTAATGAGGTGGAGCTGCAGCAAGCGACTAGCATATATGGTTTCTATGCACGCAAAAGAGAGCGAGAAGAGAAGCAAGGCACGGTCGTGAAGCTATTAGCGATCAAGAAGTGATCCTGACTACTTACGTCAAGCATAACTCCAACATCGTGTTCACTTCCCGGACTCCGCCGAGAAGAGACCATCACGGTTACATACACGGTTGATGTATTTTAATTAAGTTCAACTTCGGGTTTTCTACAACCGGACATTAACAAATTCCCATCTGCCTCATAACCGCGGGCACGGCTTTCAAAAGATAATACCCTGCAGGGGTGTCCCAACTTAGCCCATAACAAGCTCTCGCGATCAACGAAGGAATAGACCTTCACCCAAGACACTCCGATCATACTCGGTATCCCGGTACATCAAGACATTTCGACAATGGTAAAACTAGACCAGCAAGACCCCCGACTGTGCCGACAAATCCCGATAGGAGCTGCACATATCTCGTTCTCAGGGCACACCGGATGAGACAAAGCACGAGTAAAACCAGACTTCGAGTTTCCCCGAGGTGGCCCCGCAGGCGGCTCGGTTCGGACCAACACTCGAAGGAGCACTGGCCGGGGGCTAAAATAAAGATGACCCTCGGGCTCGCGAAAACCCAAGGGAAAAAGGGGTGTAGGTGGCAAATGGTAAAACCAAGGTTGGGCCTTCTTTGGAGGAGCTTTATTCAAAGCGAACTGTCAAGGGGTCCCATAAATCACCCGACCAGCGTAAGGAACGCAAAATCAAGGAACATAACACCGGTATGACGGAAACTAGGGTGGCAAGAGTGGAACAAAACACCAGGCATAAGGCCGAGCCTTCCACCCTTTACCAAGTATATAGATGCATTAATTAAGACAATAGATATTGTGATATCCCAAAATATCCGTGTTCCAAGAAGGAACAAACTTCATCTTCACCTGCAACTAGCAACGCTATAAGAGGGGCTGAGCAAAGCGGTAACATAGCCAATCAACGGTTTGCTAGGACATGGGTGGTTAGAGGTTTGACATGGCAACATGGTGACATGATATAGCAAGTGGTAGGTATCGCAGCATAGGCATAGCAAAAGAGCGAGCATCTAGCAAGCAAAGATAGAAGTGATTTCGAAGGTATGGTCATCTTGCCTACAAGGTTCTCAGAGTTGTCGAAGGCTTGATCCTCGTAGGCGTTCTCAACAGGTTCCTCGTTCACGTACTCGTCTCCCGGCTCTACCCAAAGCAAGAACACAAGCAACGAAACCACAATCAAACAAGGGACAATGCACAAGCAATATGATGCAATACATGACATGTTATGCGAGATGTGATATGCAATGCATATGTGTGCTCCGGAAGGAAAATGATGAACCGGGCATCAACTTGGCAAACCAAGTATGCCGCTGGAAAGATGGGATGATTTCGGTTGAAATCGATATAAAGATCACCGGAAACGGATGCACGGTTTGCAAATGACAAGCAAAACAAGAATGACGCAAATCTGCGTTTAACAGCACGATGCTACTTAGCATGCAACAAGAAACTATGCTACAGCACCCCAACATACAAACAAAGCATATGTCAGCGATCTACAGGAGATGCTTAACAAAAGAGGAACACTGAGCTATGGCCAAATCACATCATAACATGTCCAAACAAGCATGGTGAAAGTGCTAAAAATATCAGGTTCACAGACTTAGTGAAAATACTAACATGCGTGAATTAACATCGGAAGGCATGTTTAGAGCAAGCAAACAACATGCTACAGGAACTTATAATAGCAAAACAAGGCATGACATGATTCTACTCAAAGCATATATAATAGTCCCTCTGACCATAAGCCAAAAGGACTCTAAGAAATAATGGCACCCATGTAAACATAGCAAGTTTTATTACAGATTTCGGACTTAGCGGAAAAACTGGGCATGGCAAAAACAGATAACGAGTAGGCACGTTCGTGAGCTCGATGCACTCACTACAGAGCATCTCATGATAAACTAAGCATACGCCCATCAAGAAGACATGGCATAGAAGCTATACATGGCAAGAACAACATCATAGCATACACGGATCAACTACAACGACCTCGTGAAAATTGAATCTCATGCAAACAATCTGCCAGGAAACATTTTCAAGCAAAAGTAGAGCAAGAACATGACATGATAGACTACTCCATAAATGCCAACAAAGGCATGGATGGATAGAGCACATTCATATGTTCAAAACACCCTTATTGATCATGCTCAAAAAGGGCATAGATCTCTCTGTAACAACATGAACATATGGCATAAAAATAACAGCAGGACAAGACTTAGTGAAAACACTAAGTCCCTGAAATCAGCAACATCATCATCCCTACTTTGCATGCTTGTTCTAGTCAACACATAACTCACAAAAATACATGGCATACACCCCTGGAAAGATGGCATGGCATAGTTTAACACACATGTAGGACTCAAGTTCATAAGGTGCACACATTAATCATGGCAAAAATGATAAAGTGCAAGTTACATAAGAAGCGAAACTAACAATCTGAAGCCCTCTTCCAACAGCATTTCGGGCATCAAGATGAGCTCAAATGCAAATGATGCAATCGAATGAAATGATGTACTCTTCGAGGCGAACAATTTGATATATTATACGCCCAAAACGGAGCCACGGTTGCGGAGATGTGATGCTATGAAGATGCAAAAAATTTAACACAGAAAAAGGACTGTGAAAAAACAAGGGGGAGAGGGAAAGTCAACCCTAGGGTTCGTCCCGATCGGATCTGGATCGGGGCTGCTCGAGGTTCGCCGGCCGGAGGAGAGGACGAGGCCGGAGCTCGTCGGAGTTGGGGTCGGGGCCGGAGGAACGGGACGGCGGCAGACGGCCGACGGCGGGCGCCGGAGGCGCGGCGCGGGGCCGGCAAGGCTGGCGTGGCGGGCGGCGGGCGGCGTCCCGGCGGAGGAGGGCGAGCTGCTGGGCAGCGAGCAGCAGCGGCGGCCGGAACGGGCGGGCGGAGCTGCTGGGGCGGCAGCAATGGCGGCGGAAGCCGGCGGCGGCGGGACGCGCCCGGGCGCGGGCGCGGAGGGCTGGCGCTGGCCTCATGGGGCTGGGCGGGCGGCGGGCGGCGGCGGCGGTGCCCCACGTGGCACTCTGCGAAGTCGTCCCGGGCGCTGGCGGTGGACGCGTCGGTCCGATCCGGACGTGTCCGTGGCGAGAGGGAAATTCGCTAGGGTTTGCCCGTGAATTCGGGGGAGGGACCTATATATAGAGGTAGAGGGAGTTAGGAGTGTCCAAATGGGGTGCGGTTTTCGCCCACACGATCGTGATCGAACGACCGAGAGCATGGAAGGGAGTTAGATGGGTTATTGAGCTGTTTTGGAGGGATGTTGGGCTGCAACTTAAAAGAGGCCTTTGCGAGAGTGCGGTTAACCGTTGGAGTACTAAACGAGCTCCAAATGACCCGAAACTTGACATGTGGTCTACCGGTGATATGCCAGGGCCACTTGGCAAGGCTCGGTCCATTCCGAGAATGTTCAACACCCGCACACAGAAAAATGTAAAAGGGGACGCTGGGGAACATAGGAGTGCCGGATTGCAAAACGGACAACGGGGAAAATGCTCGGAATCATGAGACGAACACGTATGCAAATGAGATGCACATGATGACATGATATGAGATGCATGACATAGACAAAATGCAAACGAAAACAAAACCCAACCACGGAGGGAAAATCATAGCACATATCCGAAAATGGCAAGAGTTGGAGTTACAAATATGGAAAGTTACATCCGGGGTGTTACACGCTGGCCCGAGCCCAGCTGCTCCTAGACTTCCCTCCGGCGCCGCACAAGATCGACGACTGGAGGATGGCCATACAACCTCATCGGCCGCTTAACGGCGATAAGCCCGGCGACCGAAAGCACGCCGAGGCCCGGCAGGCGCCCAGCGCAAGCGACGCCGACAAGATCGCTGGGGCGCCACCTCAGTGCACCCCAGCCCCAAGGTTAAGATCGCGGCTCACGGACCAACCCGACGGCGACTCCACCGCGATCGCCGGACCCGCGAACTCGCCGCGATCAACGCCACGCCCTCCAAGAACGGCAACACGAAGACGCGCTTCGTACCCGAAGCGCTGGAGAAGCGCGACGTCAATCTGACCAGCGCGCTGGGCCCGCTGTCGACGCGCACGCAACCGGAGAACCAGGCGACTTGCCGTACGCGGCAGGTTGCCCTGCGTTCACCCGCGAGTTGCGGCAAGTCCAGTGGCCCAAAACCAAGAATTTCAAGCCAGACGTGCCCGAGAAGTATGACGGCAGGATAAACCCGTCGGAGTTCCTCAGCATCTACACCATTGCGGTGCAGGCTGCCAGAGGGCGCGACGAGAAGATCCTCGCCAACTACTTCCCGCTGGTACTCAAGCCCAACGTCAGGTCTTGGCTCATGCACTTGCCGGACGGCTCCATCTCCTCATGGGCGAACCTGTGCCATCAGTTTGTCGGCGCCTTCACGGGTGGCCACAAGCCTCATGGCCAGGAAAGTGACCTCCTCTTGCTCGTCCAAAAGGAGGGGGAGCCCCTGCGCAAGTATATACAAAGATTCAGCCAGGTGCAACGCAACATCCCAGACGTCCACCCTGCCGCGGTTATTAGCGCGTTTCATTAGAACGTGCGTAACCGCAGGATGAGGGAGGAGATGGCGATGTGCAAGATCGAGATGTCACGAGCTTTACGCTCGGCCGACAAGTGTGCACGAGTGAGGAGGGAGGAAAATCCCGGAGAGATTGCCGGAGCGTAGGATCGGCAGCGAGGATGCCGCCCGGCAAGGAAGAACCGGAGGCGGAACAATAGGAAGAGGAAAGCTAAGATGTGCTAGCTGTTGAGCATTAAAGAACGGAGGCGGCTCCGACAAGGCCAAGACCGACGATTCGGTGAGGCTGTAGCAAGCCGCCGACAAGCAGGGACGGCTCCGCAAGCGTTATTGCAAGATCCACCGCACCAAAGGCCATGACCTCCAAACCTGCAAAAAGTAGAGTAGATGGCGGAGCTGCAAAAGCTGAGTATGAGCGCGCGATAAGGAGAGAGCCCAAGGAGGTGGCGGAGGATCCGGCAAGAAGCTTCCCGCCCGGGGGGGACTCCGCGGCAAGGCTAAGCCGTGGCAAGGAGACAGGCCTCCCCGCGGCCGCGACAAGGACGAAGATGAAGATGACGATGAAGAGATGGAGGAAGATGAGACCGATGATCAAGAGTTTCGTAGAAGGCATCGAAGTGTTGTGCATCGACGGCGGCGCCTCGCACACCTCGCACCGCCAACTCAAGCGATGGGTGCGAAGTGAATGCTGGCGGAGCCGTCCGTCGAGGCACGCAGGCCTCTGAAGTGGTCCGGCACGCCCATCGTCTTCGACGTTGAGGACCACCCTTATCGTGTCACTGCGGTCGGGTGCTTGCCGATGCTGGTTTCACCAACAATCCGCAACCTCAAGGTCACGAAGATGCTGGTCGACGGCGGGGCCGGCCTGAACTTGATTTCCTTCGCAGTGCTCAAGAAGCTCCAGATCCCCGACAGCGAGCTCGAAGAAACTGGTGCCTTTCAAGGAATAAATCCGGGAAGAGGCAAGCCTAAGGGGAAGATCACATTGCCAGTGACGTTCGGCGGCGAACTGAACTTCAGGACTGAGAGGGTCACGTTCGATGTGGCTGATATCCCCTTGCCCTACAACGGGATACTCGGCCGACCCACACTCGCCAAGTTCATGGCGGCCTCTCACTATGCATACAATGTGCTCAAGATGCCCGGTCCGATGAGTGTTATCTCTGTCCAAGGCGACAAGAGGGATGCGCTCATCTGCACCGACAAGATCTACCGGGAAGCAGCGGCCGCAGTAGAGCGCGAGCCACTTGCCGCTGAAGCTCCCCGGGGGAAGAAGAAAGCCAAGTCCGGCAAGAATAGCTCTGGTGCCGACTCCGGCAAGCGCACCTCCCCGGAGCACTGCGCTGCCGTCGAGGACGCGCCATCGAGCTCCACCGGCAAGTGCGAGAAAGCGAAGGCTGACCAACTAAAGGCTAAGCCCGGCGAGAACAGCTCTGGCGCTCACTCCGGCAAGCTCGCCTCTCCGGAGTACCACGCCGCCGTCGAGGACGCGCCATCGAGCTCTGCCGGCCGAGGAAGCAAAGAAAGCTGCCAAACTTCGAACTTTTGAGATTGTGTTTCCTAGAAGTCCACACCTTGTATGAAGAACCCGAGCGCAGAGGGGTCGAGTCGTGGTTAGGTTGCGCCGTCGATCCGCTTCGAGTCCACTCGACGGTAAGAGCGCGCCGCAACCAGCCCGCCGAGTTCTTCCCGCCGGAGGCAACACCGCCAATGGCTCTCGATGCCCTGCGCTCAGCAAGTGTGTTTGCGCCGAAGGGTTCCCCGAAAGCATAAAAAAACATACAAGGGGGTGGTGGAAACCAAGGAAGAAGTACGACCCCGTCGGACTGCTGAAGACAGAAAAGCTAAGTCACCCGAGCTTTTGTACAAGAGCACTTTTTAGTCCTATAGTCCTGTGTTATACCCCTCGAGCGTTTATCCCTTGTAAAAAAAACCTGTGCGCAGAGGAACCAACTCGGGGTTAAGTTGCGTTCTTGCTTTGTTTCGAGTCCGCTCAACAATGCAAGTGTCTTTGAATCGCCCGAGAAGGTTTCTTGCGGATACAACACCGCCAAAGAAGGCCGACATCCAAGACTCAGCAAGTGTGTTAGCCCCGCAAGTTCCTAGAAGCGAGGGTTAAAAACGCATAAGGGATACAACGAAACAGAGGGCGTAACATAGAAAGCCTTGCCATGGGGCAGCCTTCGTATGAGAAACTTGTGCGCGGAGGAACCGACTCGTGGCTAAGTTGCATCCTTGCTTTGTTTCCGAGTCCGCTCAACAATACAAGTCTTGCAATCGCCCAAGAAGGTTTCTTGCGGAAACAACACCGCCAGTGGCTGCTGATGTTCCGCACTCAGCAAGTGTGTTAGCCCCGGCAAGTTCCCTAGAAGCATAGAGTGTGAACATACGAAGGGCAAAGCATGGCATTGCGTGGTAGAGTCACATCATGAAAGAATAGCTTATTACAGCGCTATCTCAGTTATTTTCATGGCTATGATTACAGTGACAAGGAGAAGCGGAAGATGCTACCGGGCGCAGGTCTCGACAAGCCAGCTTTTTTGGGGCTGCGCAGTGCCAAAGCTCCTTTGCGATGGGCGGGGCCCCTGAGGTCAGCGGCATCAGCGACAAGAGCCAAACAAGGCATACCAGTACCTGGGTCTTGCCGGAGCCAGGGTTGCCGGGGACTGCGAAGGCCAAGGTTCCTCCCCCGGCAAACCAAGGTCGCCGGGAAGCTACGGAGTCAGATAAGTTTCTCATCCCTCGTCATGCATCCTCTTGTGGACCGGGGAAGGCGGGGCCGCGTCCTAGAACGAGTGTGCTTTGTAAAAAGAAACCCGTGCGCGGAGGAGATGAGTCGCGGCCAAGTTGCGCCCTTGGGTTGTTTCCGAGTCCGCTCAACAACACAAGCGTGCTGCAACTGGCCCGGCAAGGTTTTCTTGCCGGAAGCAACATCGCCAGCGGGCTGCTGACGTCCCGCACTCAGCAAGTGTGTTCGCTCCAGCAAGTCCCCTAGAAGCGTAGGGTGGGAATGTACAAAGCACACAGTCAAGTAAAGGACTTAACCCGACGAGCGTTCCCCCCTTTTTTCATTAAAAACATCCCGGTTTAGTACAAGTCCATACGAGGATGAAAAACATGATAGAGAGGATTACAGATTTTAAATGCAACTAAGGCCCGAAGGCTTACAAGTTAAAAGATAAGGTGCCCGTAATTCCCCTCCTGTTTCTCTGTTCAGGAGGTAGGTCAAGGAGTCCCCGGCAAGAGAAGCTTGCCGGGGAGGGCGAAGGCGCCTAGGAGAGCTCTGGCGCCAGAAGACACCAAGAGAACTTCCGGGGCGGCCAGAGCTTGGCGGAGACGAGGCGCCGGAAGCGAGCTCGAAGCGGGGTGGTGGAGCGTCGGCACTGCCGAGGGCGCCTCGCCTCGACTCGACTTGACGGCCTTGCCGCCACCCCTCTTCCTCTTCCGCAGCATCCCTCCGCCAGCTGCCCAAGGAGACGGCCCCGGGGAGTTCAGAAGGCCGGCGACCCGGATGATGGGGTCGCCGGTGGCGCGTGAGGCAGCGTCCGACGCCTAGTCGGACCCGCCATCCTCGTCGTCATCGCTGTCGCTCCCCTCCTCGTAACTCTTGCTCGAGGAGGGACCTTCGCTGTCGGAGGAGCTGTCCACACAGCATCTCGCCCGGGTGCCGGAGTCCCCGAAGACCATGACGGCGAGAAGGTCGCCCTCCATTAACTTAAAATGGAGGGTAAACCCCGCCGTCAAGCTGTGGATGCGGGCGAACGTCTTCCACCCTCGGTCGAAGTACATCACGCCGGGGGCTGGGGATACGACACTCACTCGAGTGCCGCTGATCCCGCAGCCCCTCATGCGCAACTCCAACATCTCGGGCGGATCCGGCTCCATTGCGCTCGCGAACGGGGCCGGCAGCCGGAGGCGGCGACGAGGTGCTCGCCGCAGCTTGATGAAGAACTCCCAGGGATCGTCTCCGGCGTGGACCGCCTCGAGGAAAGGAGCTGCTGGCGGAGACGGGGGAGGCGCATCGCCCCGGCCGCCTCTCCCCCGAGCGCCTTGACCGCGTCCTCGACCTCGTCCGCGGCCTCGCCCCCTCCCTCTTCCCCTCGTGGCCGGCTCGGCCACCACAGGTGCGGGATAGGGAGAGGCGCGCTGCCTGGAGGCGACCCTCGCTGCCACCGTTGAAGAACCAGGATTCCCTCCCTCCATGGCAGATGGGGAGAAGAGTAGCGGAAATTGAAGACGAAGGGAGAAGAGGAAGTGCGAGACTATTGTGCTCCCCTTTCGCCCCTTTTAAAGGGCAAGGTGGGGGCTCAACCGCCCCGGTCAGCCAATCAGGGAGCGAGGAGGGCAGAGGAGCGGGGCCGACTCGCCATCTCCGCCTGTGACGGCTAGGTCTCCCACCTTCGCCGCCCACGATCCCCGCGCATGTGGGCCGCGTGGCGAAAAAGCAGGAGCCGGGGCGACGGGTGAAACGACCTCACCCTGCGCCATGATCACGGGGGTGGATGCCTTGAAGATCGCAAACGCCACCCACGTCCCCCACGACGCCGCAATCGACGCGTGCGTTGCTATGGGGAGCGCGGTGGTGGGCCGAGCCCGTTCGTTGTCGCGGACCCCAGCCCGCGCGTCTGCAGCCTGCTTTTGGGCCCGCCCAACAATGCTCGGCATCGTGTGTGGCCCAGGCCCGGGGGCTCCTGTCGGTGTACTAAAGTAGGGGGGTACCTTAGTACCCCGAACTTGTGCACGGGCAGACGCAGTACCCCGTGGCGAGGCTTGCCGGACGCCCGGCAAGGCTCTCCACCACTCCTTATTACTGCCATTCAAGAACAAAGTACTAGCCAAGAACACGAAGGCCCCGGCAAGAGGAGCTTGCCGGGAAGGCCAACCAGGGCACCATCAGAAGACTTGCCACGGCGCCCCGCGCGCCCCGGCAAGGCCCGGCGGCTAGCAAGCTTGCCGGCACGGCAAGAACAAGGCCGCGGCAAGGCACTTGCCGTGGCAAGGCTGCCACCCAGACTCCAGCGCACCCAGCGATGTGTCATCGCAGGGCCACCCCAAGGGCACGTGGCGAGGCGCTACACAGCCATGAGGAGCGAGGTGGCAAATGGAGCTGACAGAGGCGCCATCGTGGCAACCGGTGGCTCACTTAACGGTCACTCCTCCTGCACTGTTGGGGCGACCAGACGGGCATTTAATGCCCTTGTCCCCTGCCGTCAGAGTTAGGTAGGAACCATCACAGCACTGTTGTACCAACCTGCGCTTTACGTTTCTACCCCTCTTCCCACGTTGCCACTGTGGGTACCCCTTCAGACTATAAAAGGAGGCCCATGCGCACGTAGAAGGGGTTCGTCCATCGACACCACAGCACCACCATACGCCGCACGCCGAGCTAGATCAAATAACAACACAAAGCAGCGAAGAGGGGTGTTATCTCTCCGGAGAGCTCCGAAGCTGGGTAAAGATTGCCCGTCTCCCCGCGTGCGCCCGACCTCGATCTGCTCTGCGCACGACCCCCGCTCCCTTGCCGAACCAGAAGGGGCCCCCAGTGCCCCATAGGTGCTCGAGGCCGCAGATAAAAGCCCCGACACAGAGGGTGAGGGCCGGAGAGCCGGTAGGAGCCCTAAGTCGTGATGCTCAGGCACCCCGCCTTTAACGCGCAAGCTGGGTTAGATGTCCAAACTCTACGTCCTCGGGTCCCGGCTCTCGAGCTAGTCTCAGCCGTCGCTGGCATGCCAGGTCGCGATGCCATGGACAAGACCAGAGGGTGAGGGCCGTAGAGCCGATAGGAGCCCTGAGTCGCGATGCTCAGGCACACCCCTTTGACGCCCAGGATTTCGACACCTAGGAGAAAAAGGCACCAAATAACAAGCATGACGGGTCGAAAGCATAGACCTAAGGTAAACGCAAGAAGGGTACACGCCGCTGGATCAGGCCCGAGCGACTTGGGGATGATGCAGCCCGAGGGGCGCCCCCAATATGGTAAGCTAAGGACATGAAATAAAAGGGATACACGCCGCAGGGACGGACACACGCGGCCTGGGATTAATGCGGCCCTGAGGGCGCTCCCAGCTGGAATGAAACTTGAAAGATGTCACCTGATGATGTTGGGGACGAGGGGGTGTTGGTGTAGCAGACTCGGTGGGCCGCGGGAGCCGGTCCTCATGAGCCCCCAGGCTCAGGGCCCTCGGGAGGCTCCGGAGGCGCTGGTGGCTCCTCGCGGGTCATCTCCATCTCCACCAGGGCTGCGGAACGCCTGACTTCCTGAGCCTCCAGGATGGCCCTCATGAGGCGCTGGTGCGCAGCAGCCGTGTTCGGCAAGCCATAAGGCATGCGCACGTAGCTGTGGGGTGAACCCTCGCAAGGTCCCACTCGCGAGGGCCAGAGGAACTCCTGAGACGCGGCTCGGTTGAGCCCCGGTATGTCGATGCAGACGCGCAGCCCACCATCCTCGCCTGGATGGGGGGCCACAGCGGGTAGGCGGCGGCTACCTCTCATGACCCTTCACTCCTGTAGCTCCTGAATGGCCTTGCTGACGAACTCATGAGGGTTTAGCCCTCCTTGCCTTGCTCCTTCTTGAGGGAAACGTGCTTCGAAACACGCCTCCACGTGGTGCCCAAGCGCCTCCCTCATGACCTTGGCGAGGTCGACGGCCCTCCAGGGGAGAGCCCCCGAGCCCTGCCTGAGGAGGGCGTCGGGCGCGCTTCCCTATGCGATGGAAGGAGGTTCCCCTTGAGCAGGCGCGGGCCCTGAGGGCCAGCCTCCTGAGGGGCCAGGCCGGACGATGTCTTCTTCTTCTTGGGTGCAGCCTCGGGAAGCCTCCTGCTTCCGCGGTCTGGGTCTTCCAGCGATGCGGCCTGGAAGGCTCGCTCCAGGGAGCACACTGCGTCTCTCTCTTCGCAGGGTACCGTGATGACCCCGCCACTTCCTGGCATCTTGAGGACGTTGTGGCCATGGTGGGTCACGGCCATGAACTTGGCCAGCGCCGGGTACCCGAGGATGGTGTTGTACGGAAGGCGAATGTGGGCGATGTTGAAGTCGATGAGCTCGGTGCGGTAGTTGTCGCGTGCCCCGAAGGTGACAGGAAGGCGGACCTGTCCAATTGGGACCGTGGAGCCGTCAGTGACTCAGGAGAAAGGCTTGGTTGGCTGAAGCTGACTGTAGGGCACCTGGAGATTGTTGAATGTTTCCACGGACAGGACGTTGAGCCCTGCTCCGCCCGCCGGCGAGGGTCTGGTGACTAGCACGTTCTTGATGATTGGGGAACAAAGCATCGGGAGGACTCGGCTGTGGCGCGCGCTTGAGTTGATCTGCTGAACTGAACGTGATGGTGCATGCCGACCACCTGAGAGGGCGCGTGGCCTCGAGCTTGGGGAGGACTGCATTGACTTCGCGGGCAAACTGCTTGAAGATGCGCTGAGAGGCTGGGGCTTGAGCTCCACGCAGGATGCAGGCGATTGTGGGTGGTTCTTGGAAGCCCCCATCCCCCTCGTCCTGATGACAGTCTTCATTTCTCCTTGGCTGCGGCGGCAGCGGAGGGAGGCCTGCGTTCCCTTGCGGGCGATCCTCGCGAGGCTGATCCCTCCAGCCTCCCTTGCGAGGCGGGTCCTGCCAGCGATCCTCGCGAGGTTGGTCGCGCCACCCTTAGCGCGGGCCGCGGTCTTCCCAACGTCCTGCGTTCCTTCCTCCTCCTCGACCGTAGCCCCGGTCGCTGCGGTCGGGATGCCTGCCGACCCTTCCTTCACGCACGGCCCGGAGCTCTTGGCATTCGTTGGTGTTGTGGGTGTGGAGGTTGTGGTACACGCAGTACCGACTGCCCTTGGAGGATTCGGGCTGATCTCTGCCCCGCTTGGTGTCTGGCTCTGCCGCGAGTACGGCAGCCCCCTTGCGCTTCACGTCCTTGGTCTTGGGCTTCTTCTCTTACGGGTCCGCATGGCGGGCAGCTCAAGGAGGAGAGGCATCCCTCCTCAGCCCTGGCGCACTTGGTCGCCAAGTTGAACAGCTCCAAGGAGGTGCACAGGTCTTCATGCATCGCCAGCTCCTCCTTCATCTTGACGTCGCTCACACCGTCGGAGAAGGTAGAGATGATGGCCTCCTCCGTCACCTTGGGGATCTTGAGGCGCGCGTTGTTGAAGCGGTGGATGTACTTCTGCAGGGTTTCCCCTGGCTGCTGCTTGATACGGCGCATGTCGCTCATGGTGGGTGGCCGGTCGCGAGTATCCTGGAAGTTGGCGATGAAGCGAGTCGATCTCGCCCCAGAGGAGATCGTGCTCGAGCCGTGTTCAGGAGCAGTGCGGGCCCGTCCTGAGCGCCATGGGAAACCAATTGGCCATGACCTTCTCGTCCCCGCTGGCAGCCTTGATGCCCAACTCATAAAGCTGGAGGAACTCTGCAGGGTCAGCCGTGCCGTCGTAGCGAGGAGGCAGGTCTAGCTTGAACTTGCCGGGCCACACGACGATGCGTAGCTCGGAGGTGAAGGCGCGGCAACTCGCTGTGGCCACAGGGGGCCTTGGGCAACGGAGAGCTGGGTCCTGCGGGTCCCCATGCGCTGCGGCTGGGGGCATCGCAGGGTCTTGACATGCTTGAGCAGGGAGCGCTCGGGCAGCTTCTCGAGGGCGAGGGACTTCTTGGCAGCTCTGCTCTTGCCGTGCTGGCGCCTGACGGAGCGGGTTCCGTCCAGGGGCCGCGCGTCTTGGGGCCAGGGCGCCTTCTTGAGGAGGAGGCGGCTGAGGCGCCCTAGGAGCTTCATTGCCCGCGCAGGGCGGGGCGCGGTGCAACGAGAAGGACGGCGCGTGGGAGCCCCCGGCGGCGTGGACGAGCTCGGCGACGCGGTCAAGCCACTCTTCGTAGACGTCGTCGATGGGGCAGTAGCGCAGGAGCTCGTTTGCCGCGATGAGCGCAGCTCGGGCCTCCATGGTGCCGCACGGGGCGCGCCTGACGAAGAACCGGCGGGAGTGCGCGAGGGCGTGGCAGTGCGACCGTCCTGCCTCATGATGGATGCTGGGATGATGCTTGATGTTCGTTCCCTGTCGGGCCGGTGGCGGCGTTGACGGCAGGTGACAGGGAACGACGAGGGCGCCCGCCGACGGGAGCCGTCTGGGGGACACGGGAAGCGAGGGCGGCTCGACGCTCGGCGCGAGCTCGACGAGCGTCAGACATGGATGCAATGGTAGAAGAAGAACAAGACGACAGAAGGCAAATTCCGGCGCACCCCTACCTGGCGTGCCAAATGTCGGATTTCGGGTTCCGGCAGACCCTTGAGGTTCGAACTCTGGGGTGCGCGCGGAGATTCAACCCTCTGCCTACTTGTTCTTCGCCGAATCGCTAGGACCTAAACTACCAAATGGAACAACACAAGAGACACAGGGTTTATACTAGTTCAGGCCACCATTGTGGTGTAATACCCTACTCCAGTGTGTGGTGTGGTGGATTGCCTCTCGGGCGGATGATGAACAATACAAGGGAGAACAGCCTCGCGAGCGTCTATTCTTGGCTGGTGCTACTTGGTTCTGGCTCTTGGATTTTTGATCCGGTCTCTCGATCTCAGATCCTCTATCCAGGGGGTGGCTAGTCCTATTTATAGGCAAAGGCCCTAGGCCTCTTCCCAAATATTGAGCGGCAAGGGCGCCAACAATTGGCCATTTTGAAGGGGAACAGCGGGTGCACTTATCCTGACTAAAGTTGGTCCTCGCCTGTCAAAGGCTCTGGTGGTGACGCCTGCTTGGGCTCCACAATGACTCCTTCCCTGCCGTTGGGCTGGTCTTGGTCTTGTTGCACCGAAACGGATGCTTTTGCTTGATGCTCTTGCCTGCGCATGCTCCCTTTGCACCAAAGAGGAAAGGGAGGATACTGCGCGGGCTGGCGCCCGACTGGCGCCCTTGGTCGTCATGGCTTGCGTCATGGGCACCTCGCGAGGTACCCCGCCTTGAACTCTCCGCCTCCTCGTGAGCCAGCCTGACGAGGCCGTGCCTGAGGAAGCTCCTTGTCGTCCACCCTGCGAGGCTTGGCCCCTCGCGAGGGTCTTGAGCTTGTGCTGATGAAGATGGGCTGTGCTGGGCCTCCTTTGAGCCACGTCGCAGGCCGCAGGGACGCAAGTCTGGGGACCCCCGTTCCTAGAACGCCGACAGATTCAATCTCTTCGAACCTTCTAAGAAGGAGGTCGGTATTCTTATGCAAAGCCATAAGGACAAACAGGCACACAAAAAGGCAAGCGAGAGAGAGAGAAGGTTGGGAAAGAGAGGGCGAATAAAACGACAAGGGAAAAGTGGGGGAGAGGAAAACGAGAGGCAAATGGCAAATAATGTAAATGCGAGGGAGATGAGTTTGTGATAGGTACTTGGTATGTCTTGACTTGAGCGAAGACATCCCCGGCAACGGCGCTAGAAATCCTTCTTGCTACGACTTGAGCATGCGTTGGTTTTCCTTGAAGAGGAAAGGGTGATGCAGCAATAGTAGCATAAGTATTTCCCTTAGTTTTTGAGAACCAATGTATCAATCCAGTAGGAGGCTCCTCAAAAGTCCCACGCACCTACAAAAACAAACAAAGAACTCGCAACCAACTCAATAAAGGGGTTGTCAATCCCTTCACGGCCACTTGCGAAAGTGAGATCTGATAGAGATAGTATGATAAGATAAATATATTTTTGGTATTTTATGATATAGATTGGAAAAGTAAAGATGCAAATAAAAGTACATTGAAAGCTTATATGATAAAAGATAGACCCGGGGGCCATAGGTTTCACTAGTGGCTTCTCTCAAGATAGCATAAGTATTACGGTGGGTGAACAAATTACTGTCGAGCAATTGATAGAAAAGCGAATAATTACGAGATTATCGAGGCATGATCATGTATATAGGCATCACGTCCATGACAAGTAGACCGACTCCTTCCTGCATCTACTACTATTACTCCACACATCAACCGCTATCCAGCATGCATCTAGAGTATTAAGTTCATAAGAACAGAGTAACATATTAAGAAAGATGACATGATGTAGAGGTATAAGCTCATGCAATATGATGTAAACCCCATCTTTTTATCCTCGATGGCAACAATACAATACGTGCCTTGCTGCCCCTGCTGTCACTGGGAAAGGACACGGTAAGATTGAACCCAAAGCTAAGCACTTCTCTCATTGCAAGAACGATCAATCTAGTAGGCCAAACCAAACTGATAATTCGAAGAGACTTGCAAAGATAACTCAGTCATACATAAAAGAATTCAGAGGAGATCCAAATATTTCGCATAGATAAACTTGATCATAAACCCACAATTCATTGGATCTCGACAAACACACCGCAAAAAGAGTTACATAGAATAGATCTCCAAGAAGATCGAGGAGAACATGGTATTGAGATCCAAAAAGAGAGAAGAAGACATCTAGCTAATAACTATGGACCCGAAGGTCTATGGTAAACTACTCACAACTCATCAGAGGGGATATGGTGTTGATGTAGAAGCCCTCCATGGTCGATTCCCCCTCCGGTGGAGCGCCGGCGAAGGCTCCAAGATGGGATCTCGCGGATACAGAAGGTTAGAACGGTGGAAATAGGTTTTCGTTGGCTCCCTGGATGTTTTCGGGGTACGTGGGTATATATATAGGAGGAAGAAGTAGGTCGATGGCCGCCCGAGGGGCCCACGAGATAGGGGGACGCGCCCTGTAGGGGTGGGCGCGCCCTCCACCCTCGTGGCCGCCTCGACTGCTTCTTGACTTGCATTCCAAGTCTTCTGGATCATGTTTGTTCCAAAAATCACGCTCCCGAAGGTTTCATTCCGTTTGGACTCCGTTTGATATTCATTTTTTTCGAAATACTGAAATAGGCAAAAAAACAGAATACGGGCTGGGCCTCCGGTTAGTAGGTTAGTCCCAAAAAGGATATAAATGTGTAAAGTAAAGCCCATAAAAATCCAAAAAGGGTAATATAATAGCATGGAACAATCAAAAATTATATATACATTGGAGACGTATGAAGGAGCGCGTGGGAACCACCTCTTTTCTCAAGCTCCAATAGCATGTGGAACAGAATCCCTTATAAGGAGGTTCAACTCCTCTCCAATTAGCGGTGTGAGACTAAACTTCCAACCACATCCGTTGTTGTATAACCCAATGTAACGCCCCGGATACAACTTTCCATATTCGTAACTCCAACTCTTGCCTTTTCCGGAGATGCGATATGATATTTCCTTCGTGGTTGGGTTTTTGTATATTGTTTTGCATATTTATTTCCTATATGTTTATGCCATGATCATGTTGAGTGCCTTGTCATATTTGCTTCTTGCTCCATGTTCATCTTTTATTGTATTGCATTATGCCATCTTTGTTTGTTGCATGCCTTGCCCATCATTGTCATATTGTATTTTTGCCATCCTATGTTGTTGCATCATGGTCATAATTGTTGTATTGTGCTTCTTGTCATATTGCATTCCCCATGCTCATCATGTTCGTTGTGCTAGTCATCTTGTTGTGATGGGTGTGTGCATCACTCCTTGCCATCTATCTCTCAAACCATGCCTATGCATCATCACCTCTTTCTCTCTTTCATGTTTTTGCAAGTGACCTTTTCCCCTCCTCCATAATTGTTCACTCTTTTCCTGATCCTAGTGCACCTCATCCTTAACCTCTCTGACAAACTTCATCTATTTTGGAGTTGTTTTGGTTGGGTTCAAAAATGGCTCAAGTTTGGATTTAATTCAAACTTGAATTATTTTTTATGCCTTTAAAAATGGCCAAACCAATTTATTCAAATACTTCATAAATCCAGGACTCCATATATATCTTTATCTCTATGAGTTTCCTTCCCAAAACCCCTGGCCTTTTCAATCTTGGAGGTGTCTAATCATTTTAGGCAGAATAAAAGAAGGAAAGGAAGGCCTCAATCCCATCCTAAGCCCACCTGGGCCTTTCTTTCCCCGGCCCAGCTGAGCTGAACGGCCACCTGCTCCCTCTCTCACGGCGTCTCCTTTCTCCAGAGTACAGCAACAACAGCGCCGTGAGCAGGAGGCTCACGGACGTCGAGGCCAGCGCCTGCCGCCGCCCCTATAAAGCCCCCAAGCCCGCGCCTAGGGTTTCCTTTCCCTCTCGCCGCCGCATCAAGGCCTCTACTTCCTGGTTCTTCTTTCTTCTCCTTCAAGAACAGGGAGCACCACCGAGAGCTTCGCCATCTCCTGCGTGGTCGGAGGCCACCACAGTCGTCTCCAGCATGTTCATCTTCTTCGTCGTCGTCGACTACTCCCGTTCAGACGTCTTCCCCGAGTCGGTTCGCCAAGTTCCACGCCGAAGGCCTCCTCCCCTGCTTCCTCTGCTTCACGGACAACAAGTCCACCAGAGATCTTCGCCTCCCCGCCGTCGACCTGCTGCGTCCCCTGCCATCTCTTCTTGTCCTAGGTATACTAGGTATACCCATACCCATCCCTGATCTTTCCTGTTGCCGACCGATCCCTGTACGTGTCGCTAGTTTCGTGCCTTCGTCTAACTGTCGGTGCTCCGGCGAAGTCTGCAGCGTTTTTCTGTTTTTGTTGGGATTGGTGTATCATGCTCGTCCAGCCCCGTTCTGGATCCCCTCACGCACGCATCGCCCCGCGTCTGACCGCTCTCTGCAGTAGCGCCGCGCCTCTGCTTCGCCTTGCCGCCGCGAGTTGCGTCGCCCGTGCCGAAGTCGTGTTTCGCGCAAGACGAGCCCGCCCTCGCTTCCGCCTCACCCCGCGCATATACGCCACATCCGCTGCACGCGCGCACCACACATGTTTCCGCACGCCCGCCGGTGCTCTACAGCCTCTCTAGTCGCCGTCTTGATCGAGTTCGCCACGGCAAAGATTCTCTGCGAGGTCGTGGCTTGGCCTTGTCATCCATTCAAAGGGAGTCGTGCTCCTCCTCTAGCAAGATCCAGGCGCTAGCCTAGCTGGTTAGCCACACACGCTCGCATTCGGGAGGTCCTGGGTTCGAGCCCAGGCGCCCCAATTTTTGCCTGTTTCCTTTTTTTTTTGCTCCCACTGCTCCCACACACTCACCCGCTGGACCTCAAATCCTCTTGGGCCTCATTCACTCCCGGGCCGCTGCACTGTATTGCTTCTGGCCCGCGTATATGTTTTTCTTTTTCTGCTCTGTGACATTTTGCATTTTCCAGTGCATGCATATTTACAGGAAATGCCACTGTTTTGTTTTGTTAATAACTAAATATGCATGCATCTAGTTTAAACAACCAATATATGTAAAATACTTAGAATTTTGTGTAGATTAATAATATGCCACTTTCATCCATGTTTAAAATATTTAAAATGTTGTTTGCTTAAATTTGCCCAAATGCCATGTTAAAATGATTTAATTCAGAACTAAATAACCGTAGCTCCGTTTTAAATAAACTTTATATGTAAATGGGGTGGAAAAATGCCTAGATTAACATGGTCCACTTTATTTTCCTGTTTAATAACTTTAAAATATGTTTTAGGGCAGAACAGTAGCAAATTCATAATTTGCATATGAGGTTTTTCCGGACTTGTTGTTTGTTGTTTCGGCCTCATTTAAACTTGCCTAAATATTTAGTTTACTTTCGTTACACCCCTTGACATGTTTAACAACATTTAACATTGCTTGGTAGCCTAATCGAGATCAAACTAAATAATTCGATGTGGTGTTTTGTCAATATGCAACTCGTTGCATATTGAGCTCCACTTAACTTGTAGTGTTGTTTGTGCATATTGCCATGCCATGTTTCATTAAACCGGACATGCATCATACTTGTTTGCGCATCATGTCATGTTTATGTGATGGTTGTTTACTATGTTGTTTGCTTCTTTCCGGTTTGCTTCTCTCGATAGCTTCGGTTTCGTTCCGGAGTTGTGAGGATTCGTTCGACTGCGTCCGTTTGTCTTCTTCATGGAATCGTTCTTCTTCCTTGCGGGATCTCAGGCAAGATGATCATACCCTCGAAATCACTACTATCTTTGCTATGCTAGTTTGCTCGCTCTTTTGCTATGCCAATGCTGCGATGCCTATCATTTGCTTGTCAGCCTCCCAAATTGCCATGTCAAACCTCTAACCCACCATGTCCTAGCAAACCGTTGATTGGCTATGTTACCGCTTTGCTCAGCCCCTCTTATAGCGTTGTTAGTTGCAGGTGAAGATTGAAGTTTGTTCCTTGTTGGAACATGAAGATGTTGTTCCTTGTTGGAACATGTTTACTTGTTGGGATATCACAATATATCTTATTTAATTAATGCATCTATATACTTGGTAAAGGGTGGAAGGCTCGGCCTTATGCCTGGTGTTTTGTTCCACTCTTGCCGCCCTAGTTAACGTCATATCGGTGTTATGTTCCCGGATTTTGCGTCCCTTACACGGTTGGGCTATAATGGGAACCCCTTGACCGTTCGCCTTAAGTAAAGCTCCTCCAGCAATGCCCAACATTGGTTTTACCATTTGCACTAACAACCTACCACCTTCCCTTGGGTTCTGCAGACTCAAGGGTCATCTTTATTTTAACCCCCGGGCGGTGCTCCTCACGAGTGTTGGTCGAACCGAGCTACTCACTGGGCCACCTCGGGAAACTTGAGGTTGGTTTTACTCGTAGCTAGACTCATCTGAGTGTGCCCTGAGAAAGAGATATGTGCAGCTCCTATCGGGATTTGTCGGCACATTCGGGCGGTGTTGCTGGTTTAGTTTTACCCTGTCGAAATGTCTTGTTGTACCGGGATGCCGAGTCTGATCGGAGTGTCTCGGGTGGAGGTCTATTCCTCCGTTGACCGTGAGAGCTTGTCATGGGCTAAGTTGGGACACCCCTGCAGGGATTTGAACTTTCGAAAGCCGTGCCCGCGGTTATGTGGCAGATGGGAATTTGTTAATGTCCGGTTGTAGAAAACCCGAAGTTGACCTTAATTAAAATACATCAACCGTGTGTGTAACCGTGATGGTCTCTTCTCGGCGGAGTCCGGGAAGTGAACACGATGTTGGAGTTATGCTTGACGCAGGTTGCTATAGGATCACTTCTTGATCATACTTTTATCGACCGTGCTTTGCCTTCTCTTCTCGCTCTCATTTGCGTATGTTGGCCACCATTTATGCTAGTCGCTTGCTGCAGCTCCACCTCATTACTCCATCCTTCCTATAAGCTTAAATAGTCTTGATCTCGCGGGTGCGAGATTGCTGAGTCCCCGTGGCTCACGGATACTTCAAAACCAGTTTGCGGTGCCTATGTTACCGAAAGCGGTGACGCCCGAGCTCAAGGAGGAGCTTGATGAAGATCTTGCCTTTTGTGTTGTTTCGTTCTAGTTGATCAGTAGTGGAGCCCAGTTGGGGTCGATCGGGGACCTTTTGTCGCATTTGGGATTCTTCTTTTATTTTGGTTCCGTAGTCGGACCTTGAGTGTATCTGGATGATGTAATGCTTTATTCTTGTAATTGTGTGAAGTGGCGATTGTAAGCCAACTATGTATCTCTTTCCCTTATGTATTACATGGGTTGTGTGAAGATTACCTCACTTGCGACATTGCTTTCAATGCGGTTATGCCTCTAAGTCGTGCTTCGACACGTGGGAGATATAGCCGCATCGAGGGCGTTACACCCAAATGGGCCCTTAAAGATTTTATGAAAATTTTAGATAGGCCCTAGGCCCACCCTAATATTTCAACAACCAACACACTCCAAATGAGGTGTCGATTTAGGGCCTCTTTGATTCGTAGGATTTTGAAAACTCAAGAATAAAAAAAGTATAGGGTTGGAGTGGCATGCCCACTTGAACCCAATAGGATCAGCAATGAGTGTTTAATGCCACAGAAAAAGACAAAAAAATATTGTAAAAAGAGGTTGAAATGAATGTTAGATTTCCTATAAATAGAAAACATTCCATAGAAAAAATTCCTATGAAATCCAATCTTATGAATCTTCAATCCTTCAGAAATCCTATAAAGTTTGTTTGAATAAAAGGAGCCCTTAGATTATTTATAACTCTGGGCATTTCTCTGAATCCATAGGCTCTATGCGGTCAAAAGTGGCATCCCTGAGCTCAGATCCTAGGTCAACGATATAGGAAGCACATGGTGTCATAATAATGAAGAAAAGAGACCCCCGCGCACCAAAAGGAACTCACGTGTGAAGGTAGTAGGAAGCAGTACGTGTCTGATTCCGTCTTTGTCTGTAGCCCAACACCAACCCAACCACATTTATATTTCTCCTATATAAAGTATATATCCTACAAAAAAATCCCAACCATATTTACACAACCCCGACCGACCGCGACCCACACCTGCACGAGCACGACGCGACCGCCATGCCGAGGCGCCCAACTTGCTTTCCGCATGTGTGTCTCACATTAATAACTCGATACCGATCCTCGCCCGTGTGTCCTTCCCTTCTCCCTCCCCTGCTACCTGCGCTGCGCTCCCTCCACCTCCGTCTTAATGGTAGCTCCGGTGGTTGCATCCACCTCTCGCTTACCGCAACCCCTGTTATTGCTTCTAATCCCACCTCCCATCCATCACGGACAAACACTTCACAACCCCGACCAACCGCGGCAGCCACCACGCACGCACACAAACTAGCCGGTCCGGCCGTGTCCCACGGTGCTACGTGTACGCCACCATGAGCGCCGCCGCCCAAGAGGCGTGGCAGGAGGCGAAGGCTGTTATGTTCAGCGCCATCGACAGCCTGCTCGCCAAGACAGGGGTGAGGGCCAGGGACGTCGTCGTCGTGGTCGTCAACTGCAGCCTCTTCAACCCGACGCTGTCGCTCTCCAGCATGGTCGTCAACCACTATAAGCTCCGCGGTAACGTCGCTAGCTACAACCTCGGCAGCATGGGATACGGCGTCGGGCTCATCTCCATCAACCTAGCCAAGCAGCTGCTCCAGGTAATTTTTTATACCACTCCTCGAGTACGTAGCATAGTGTTAGTTTCGTGGTGGGTTCGAGTGGATTCAACGACCACCTGCGGGTGCGTGCTCGCACGTCAGCCGATGGTTGGGTAGATGGACGGTGTTGATCGAAACCAGTGAGCGGTTGAGAAGGGAGAGTAAACTTTGACTTGGTTTGACTTTTCATGTACGTAGTTTTCTAGTAGAACTTTTTCTGACCTATATATCGATGTTGTCATTGTGAACATTCGCTGCAGCTATACTTGTTGGATTACAACATCTACGGAGGAGTTCGACATTATCCTGGAACATTAATACTTCTAGTTGGTTGTTAGGTAGTATTATTTGTTTTTTTTTTTGAAAAAAGGCATTACTTATTCACAGAGACCATACAAAGTAATACATCTGTGAGTCTCAAGCCACCATCTTGGCAACACCTGTTGCTCATATACACGCTATAAGCTCCGCGATAGCGTCGCTAGTTACAACCTCGGCGGCATGGGATGCAGCGCCGGGCTCATCTCCATCGACCTGGCCAAGCAGCTGCTCGAGGTAATTTTTTATACCACTCCTCGAGTACGTAGCGTAGTGTTAATTTCGCGGTGGGTTCGAGTGGGTTCAGCGACCACCTGCGGGTGCATGCTCGCACGTCAGCCGATGGTTGGGTGGATGGACGGCGTTGATCGAAACCAGTGAGCGGTTGAGAAGGGAGAGTAGACTTTGAGTTGGTTTGACTTTTCATGTACGTAGTTTTCTAGTAGAACTTTTTCTGACCTATATACCGATGCTGTCATTGTCAACATTCGCTGCTGCTATACGTGTTGGATTACAACATCTACGGAGGAGTTCGATATTATCCTGGAACATTAATAATTCTAGTTGGTTGTTAGGTAGTATTATTTGTTTTTTTTTTCAAAAAACACTTATTAATTGTTCACAGAGACCATACAAAGTACTCCTCCCACTAAATGCATTTCGCCGGAAATTCTGAAATAAATTCAGGAATAAATGCGAGCACCAGGATTTGAACCCTAGTGAACTGGGGATACCACAGTCCCTCTAACCATCCAACCACAGGTTGGTTCGCGGCATACTGGTTGTTAAGACGATAACATCCCATTAGCTAACTCTCGAGCACTGCTCCAATCAGTGGCAGAGGTAGAGGGTGGACAGAGTGGGCCACGGCCCACCCTGGGATTTTTTGAATAGCTTTATAGCATAGAAAAAATGTAAAAAAAAATAAGAAAAATATATTTTATATGAACAGTTCTATCATTGGCCCACCCTGACCCATTGGGCTAGATCTGCTACTGGCTCCAATAGCACTCGTACGTGATGTATGCAGGTGTACTGATCGAAAACCTGTTGGTATACCAGCTCGGGAGGGAGTGTTTCTGTTTCATTTGCTTGTACTTACTCCGAAATGGTCCAAGTAGCGAGTGTTTCCCATCTTTGAGTGGTTCAAGCACCTAGTAAAGTCTACAGGTAGACTGTTGACGTGTGCAGGGATCTATCGATCCATCGACGAGTTAGTTGATCACCACTTGTCGTAATATTGATGAGGGCAGCTAGCCAGTAGGTTCGTCGAGAATACGGATGGACACGCAGACGTCTACTAGTGAGGGCAGCTAGCCAGTAGGAGGCATGTGTTTATTTGGTTGACAGATTAATTTGCTTCTCATTGGAGTTGCCATGTTGTAATAGATGCGGTCCGCCGGAACTCGTACGCGCTGGTGGTGAGCATGGAGAACATCACGCTCAACTGGTACTGGGGCAACCACCGCTACATGCTCATGTCCAACTGCCTCTTCCGCATAGTCGGTGCGGCAATCCTCCTCAGCAACCGCGCCGCCGGCAAGTGCTGCTCGAAATACCAGCTCGTGCACACCGTGCGCACGCACCAAGGCGCCGACGACCACGCCTACCGCTGCATGTTCCAGGAGGAGGATAAGGCTAGCCTGGTCGGCATCGTGCTCTCCAAGGACCTCATGGCCATCGCCGGCGAGGCCCTCAAGACCAACTTCACCACGCTCGGCCCCCTCGTTCTCCCCATGTCCGAGTAGATCCTTTTCCTCACCTCTCTCATCGGCAAGAAGATCTTTGGTCTCATGATGAAGCCCTACATTCCGGACTTCAAGATGGACTTCGAGCACTTCTGCATCCATGCTGGCGGCAGGGCGGTGCTGGACACCATCGAGAAGAACCTGGAGCTCAGTGACTGGCACATGGACCCTACGAAGATGACGTTAAACCGGTGGGGGAACACGTCGACCAGCTCGCTCTGGTACGAGCTTGCATACACGGAGGCCAAGGGACGCGTCCGACGCGGGCACCATGCATGGCAGATCGCCTTCGGGTCAGTGTTCAAGTGTAACAACGCGGTGTGGCGCGCGCTCAAGGACATTCACCCGTCAAAGGAAGTCCGCAGCAACCCATGGATTGAGGAGATCCACCGGTTCCAGTCGAGGTGCCCAAGGTGGAGAGCGTCGTTTCATCGCCATGATAGACTCGTCAAGGTCGAGTACGCAGGGTTTTCTAGAAAACAAATCTTCTTTCCAACTTGAAAGGTATCTGTTGAATTATTTGTATCATTATGATGTAACATCACGTTAATCGATGGTTTGAGCTAGCTGAATTGATATGATACTTTAGTTGGTGTATTTTTGCTACTTTGGCTGGGTGCCTCAGTTTGTTAGAATATAAATGTGCTTAAATTTAATATAAATGAGAAAAAATGTATTGATGATAAGTCAAATTACATATGATATCTATATTCAGTGAACCCCACCGAGGCCTCTGTGTCGCACGCCTGGGGCGACACGGGAGGTGCCTCAGCCTCCATCCCAAGGACCCCTCCACTCCGTCCTTCCAGGCCGCCGCGGGCCGGAGTCGCCGGGCAAAGCCCATGGGCTACTGGCGGCGGAGGGGTCATCTTCTTCAGTCACCCCAGTTCCCCTCGGGCTTCTACAACCCTTGTTGGATGTGCCGCTACCGAGGGTGCTGGTCCGCTGGTGCCGCTAGTCTTCTTGTCGGCCTTGGGTGGGGTGGACGAGTCCAGGTGGTCCGGGGCTATCTCGTCCTGCCATGGACGAGGAGTGCATTCCGGTGCCGCCCCTGCCAAGGTCTAGGTTTGTGCCGGAGTCACCATCCCGGTGCCATGGCTAGGCTTGTCAGCAGTCGGTGCCTCGGTGGTGCTTGGTGAGGGCGGAGGCACCTAATGGAGCGGTGGCATGTATCGGTCCTGATCCAACATTTGGCGTGGTTTCTCTGGAGTGTGATCTATAGATAGTGACTTGAAGTAGAGGGCTTGGATGTGCAGCGGTAACAGTGGATTTTCTGTCTGGGGTTAGCAGTTTCTCGTGGTGAGACATCGGTGGCCACTATCCCATCGGCAAGTGTGGGATCAAAAGAATAGGTCTAGAGGGGGGGGGGATAGGCACTAACAAGGCAAAATGTGCAATTTTTAGTTCTCTTGAAACTTAGGCAGATTTTAGTACAAGTTAGATAGCGAGCAATAAATCCTACACATGGATATCTAGAGTATGGGCAGCGGTAAGTAGATGCCATGCAAGTGCAAGAATATAAGGAGTAGAGAGGGGATTTTGCAAATAAAGGTGACACAATTTTTTTCCCATGGTTCTGATAGGTGTTTCTATCATACATCCACGTTGATGAAGACTTCAATCCCTAGAGGGATAACGGCTGCACGAGTCCATGGAGGGCTCCACCCATGAAGGGTGCACAAAGAAGCAACCTTGTCTATGCCATCATGACATGCCCACAAAGGACTAGCCTCACCCAGGGTATCTTCATGAAGTAGGCAATCTCTTTGCCCTTACAAACTCCTTGGTTCACTCTACAAGCATTGGAGGCTCCCAAGTGACATCTAACTAATCAAGGTGACACTACTCTTCAAAAGGCAATAGATGTTGTTGATGATGAAATCCTTACTCTTGTGCTTCAAAAGATAGTCTCCTCAACACTCAAAAGGGATTTGAGTGGAAAGCAAATGGGGAGGCTAGAGATCAAAGTTCTATGGTTGGGGTGGACTTCCACCTTTGATCTCAACACAAGAATATGTGGTTCTCTCTCAGAAAATAGATATGAGAAGTGTAAGCTCCGAACTGGTTGCTCTCCGAGAGTTGGTGGATGGGTGCGGGGTATATATAGCCATCACAAAAAGTCCAACCGTTACACACCCTTCCGCACACTTCGGTGGGCCCGTGTGAAAACACTCACTGAGACTGATAAGGCACAAGTATAGGGGATCAATTGTAGCTTTTTCAATAAATAAGAGTGCCGAACCCAACAAGGAGCTAAAGGTAGAATTTATATTCCATTCAAATTCTATCGACCACCGATACAACTCTATGCACACTTAATGTTTGCTTTACCTAGAACAAGTATGAAACTATTTTGTAGGTGTGATGCTAGAAATACTTTGCAAGAATAAAACTAGGAGTAGTTTGCGAGATAATAAAAGTTAATTGTTTAGTAGATAGCTTTTCTAACACAAGAAAGTTATTTGTCCCTAGACAATCGGCAATCATTATTGTAATTTTATATCAGGGAGAGGCATGAGCTAACATACTTTCTCTACTTGGATCATATGTACTTATGATTTGGACTCTAGTAAGAATCCGCAACTACCAAAGATCATTAAGGTGAAAACCAACCATAGCATTAAGTATCAAGTTCTCTTTACTCTCATACACAACAACCCCCTTACGCATGAATAAGCTTCTGTCAGTCTCACCACCCACCATCAAAGAATCATGAATGTATTGCAACATCCTACAGCGGTAATCCCACACGCTTGCGCGACACTGAGGGAACCATAGGACAACACCAAAATAAAACATACAACTCAAACCAATCACGATCATCAATCAACCCATAGGACAAACCGAATCTACTCAAATATCATAGGATGGCCATACATCATTGGATAATACTATATAGCATTAAGCACCATGTTTAGGTAGAGATTACAGAGGGGAGAAGAGGTGTTACACCGCTACATAGAGGGGTAGAGTGTGACAACCCGAGAGCGATGCTCCACACGCCTTCCATGTTTTCTTTGTTGCCGTGAGTTTTATTTTGTTTGTTGCATTTCATCATGTCATCATGCGCATTGCAGATGCATATTTTCATAAAACTCATAGTCGTTCGTAGTTGCCACTTCTCTCTCTGTCTCTGTTGACCTTTTGTCAGGCTCCTTTGTCTTTGCCGACCTCTCTAAGACCCCCTTGTGTGTGCGTCTGAAACTTACCTGAACCCGAACCGGGTTGTCGTTACCGATGAGTCCGGCTCCAAACATCCCCAAAATGTCTTTGGTTTCTTACTCGGACTTCCCTAGCCTATTTGTCTCGACGGTCTGAATTTGATCGGATGATCCAAACTCCCCCCTTTCCATATGTATAGTCCACCCCTATACCAAAACCCTAGCCTAAACCTATTCCCCCTCCTCGCGCCTCCGCCCGGTCTCCACCTTCCTCGGGATCCTTCCCCGACCAACCGAGACAGTCGACAACCTCCCTCTATCCTCGAGATCCTCCCGTCCAAATCCGCCGCCACCTTGTTCACTGAACCAGCCCCGCTCCGCCTCATGCCCGTGTCACGACACCAACCCCACCTCCGGCTGATCTGCAGCGTGTTCGAGCTCCACCGCGTGTGCCCGCCTCCTCGTCCCTGTGCCCGCAGGCACCGAGGCCACCTCCTCTGCTCGATCAGCTCGTCCCTGTAATCACGAGCAGCTCGTCCCCGTTGCTTCGATCTCCAGCGAGCACCAGGCCAAGCCCCAGCCTCTCCCTCTCTATTTCGTGTCCCCTCTGCTCTTGTCTCTGGTTCTTCCCTCACCCCTCTCTCTCTCTTTTCTCTGTACCAGGAGACCACCATGGCTGCCCCGAAGCTCCACAGCCCCTCGGCCACCAGGAGCCCAAGACACCGCCGCCTCGCGCCCAGATCCGCTTGGCGTCGCCCCGTTCCGCCGTTCCCTGTTGTCCCCTCGCCAGATCTCGTCCCGGTCGGACTCCCCACCCCCTCCTGCGCGGTGCCATGCCCCTGGTTCGCCTTGGTCTGCCGCCGCTGCCTATGGCACCACCCTTCGCCAAGTCCTAGCAGCCGCCGATGACCTCTGCTCGCTCTGATCGAGCAAAGGAGCTCGATTGACTCCCTCGAGCTCGCCCCTCGTTGACTTGATCCGGCGCCCGCATGGACAAGTGCCAAGGCCCAATACTCGCTCGCCCCGCCTCCTCCCTCAGCCACCGCATGTGGGCCGCGCCGTGCCAAGACCCAGTGGTTAGCAGCCGCTCAAACCCCTGCTGTGCACTGTTGGGCTAACCAGATTCGGCCCGCATCATTTTTTTCCATTCTGGACGTTTTAGCTAATTATCTAGAGTTGGCAGAATTACAGAAAAACCCTCCATGTTCATGCATATCATATCTCACAAACTGTGCATCGGAATTAAAAAAACTATATATGTAAAATGTTTAGAATTTCATTAGTTTCAAATATGCAACTTTCATCCCTGTTAAAAATGTTTAAATGTCTATTTGCATTTAATTTGCATAACTGACATGTTAAAATGATTTATTTCTTAACTGAATAACCATAGCTCCAAATTAAATGAACTTTATATGTAAATGGTGTAGAAAAATGCATATATTAACATGGTGGCATTACCTTGCATGTTTAACAACTCTAAAGTTGTGTATAGGGCACAACAATAGCAAATTGGGGATATGCACATGGGGATTTTCTGGAATTGTTGTTTGTTGTTTTTGGCCTCATTTAAACTTGCTTAGCTAGGTAGATTAATTATGCTTCACCTCTTGCCATGTTAAACTAATATTTAATCTTGTCTTGTTCATAAATGAGAGCAAACTAAATAATTCATGTTAAACAACTATCTTTGCTTTGCTAGTTGTCTCGATGCTATTGCTATGTCACGCTACCTACCACTTGTTTGTCAAGCCTCGCAAATTGCCATGGAACAACCTCTAACCTTTTAACCTTTTCACCCTCGTAGCAATCCATTGTTTGGCTATGTTACCGCTTGCTCAGCCCTTCTTATAGCCTTGCTGGTTGAAGGTGCAGTTGCCGGTTGTTCCATGTTGGGACATGGATATATGGGATATCACAATATCTCTTATTTAATTAATGCATCTATATACTTGGTTGTCACGCCCAATATGCGACCCTATCCAAAAGGAACTCGAAGGTCCCACTAAGGATAGACCCGCATATTGAAACGCTTTTGCAAGGTGGATATCATTACATCAACATTACATAATAGATGGGGATACATACATAACGCATACAATGCCACACGAATACAACAATACATCATACAAGAGATCAACATCGACTACGGATGATACATAAACAGAAACTCAAACAATATCCACCCTGCTAGCCCAGGCTGCCGACCTGGAACCTATCCCCTGATCGAAGAAGAAGCAAAAGAAGAACTCAACACAAGCAAACATCGCACTCGCGTCATGAACATCGCATAACCTGTACCTGCAACTATTGTTGTAGTAATCTGTGAGTCACGAGGACTCAGCAATCCCATTACCATGGGTATCAAGACTAGCAAAGCTTAATGGAAAAGGAAGGGGTAAAGTGGTGAGGTTTCAGCAGCGACTAAGCAAGTATGGTGGCTAACATACGCAAATGAGAGCGAGAAGAGAAACAAGCGGAACGGTCGTGAAGCTAGCAATGATCAAGAGGTGATCCTGAACTCCTACTTACGTCAAACATAACACAGAAACCGTGTTCACTTCCCGGACTCCGCCGAGAAGAGACCATCACGGCTACACACGCGGTTGATGCGTTTTAATTCGGATCAAGTGTCAAGTTATCTACAACCGGAGATTAACAAATTCCCATCTGCCACATAACCGCGGGCACGGCTCTCGAAAGTTTAAACCCTGCAGGGGTGTCCCAACTTAGCCCATGACAAGCTCTCGCGATCAATGAAGGAATAGACCTTCTCCCAGGAAGACCCGATCAGTCTCGGAATCCCGGTTTACAAGACATTTCGACAATGGTAAAACAAGACCAGCAAGACCGCCCAATGCGCCGACAATCCCGATAGGAGCTGCACATATCTCGTTCTTAGGGCAACACCGGATAAGCTAAGCGTACAGGTACCGATGTAACCCAAGTTGCCAAGGGATGGTCCCGCACGGTGCTCTAGTTTGGACCAACACTTAGACAAGCATTGGCCCGGGGGGGCTATAATAAAGATGACCCTCGAGAGAGCGACTCCCAAGGGAAAAGTAGGTGGTGGTGAGGCAAATGGTAAAACCAAGGTTGGGCCTTGCTGGACAAGTTTTATTCAAAGCGAACTGTCAGGGGGGTCCCATAAATCACCCGACCGCGTTAGGAACGCAAAATCCGGGAACATAACACCGGTATGACGGAAACTAGGGCAGCAAGAGTGGAACAAAACACCAGGCATAAGGCCGAGCCTTCCACCCTTTATCAAATATATAGATGCATTAATAATATAAGAGATATTGTGATATCCCAACCAAAATCCTGTCCACCATGGAGAAAATCTTCAACTTCACCTGCAACTAGCAACGCTATAAGAGGGGCTGAGCAAAAGCGGTAACATAGCCAAACAACGGTTTGCATAGGAAAGGTGTCAAAGGTTAGAGGTTCATGATAATATGGGATGGCTTGATAAACAGGTAATAGGTAGCGCAGCATAGCGAAAGAATGAAGCAACTAGCATAGCAATGATAGTAGGAGATCCAGGGTAGCGGTCATCTTGCCTAAAATCCCTCTACGAAGAAGAACGAGTCCATGAAGAAGATGAAGCCACGAAGACGAACCACACGTAGACGAACGCATCCTCACGATCGCAACGAAACGGGAACTATCGAGAAGAAGCACACAACATGGTAAACACACCACACATAGGCAAGACATGATGCACAACAAGCATGATGCATGACAAGGCTACATGAAGCTACTCATGGCAAGAGATGATGCGAACAAGAACAACACATCAAGGCAAGTTTAAATAAGGCCGGGAACAACATATAACAATTCCGGTAAGTCCTCATATGCAAATTTCGAAATTGGTCCAGAACTGAACAAACCTTATGTTCAAGTGGTTAAACAGCAAGTTAAGATGCATCAAGATGATCTACACGAAATTCTAGTCAAGTTACATATAAAGTTCATTAGATTTGGAGCTACGGCCTAGAAGATATGAGCAAAACAAGTTGAACATGGCATTGATGCCAAATGAACCCAAACATCAAGCAAACACAACAAAACAAGGATGCAACATGATAATATGAAACTACATGCAAAATCAAGCAAGTTTCATATAGAGCACACTCAAAAGGGAGCAACGGTTCAACACACACATACTATACAAGTCATAACAACAATCTCTCCATAACAGCAACTAGGCATCTTACAAGCATCAAAACAATAAGCTACAGCACCCCAACATAAGAACAAAAGGCATGACCAAGAAGTACAGGTAAAGCACAACAAAACATGAACACTGAGCTATCTCCAGAAATCACTAGAACATGCTCAAAAACACATGGAAAGATTGCAAATAATAACAGTTACAGACTTGTCAGGAAATTACATCAGGTTGCAATGTTTAGAGCAAGAAAACAACATGTTACAGGAACTTATCATGGCAAACAAAGGCATGGCATGAATCTAATAATTGCATAGATCAAAAGACCCTTACTGACCATAAGCCAAAAAGGCATAGAAAATATGATAGCACCCACGTAAACATGGCAAGTTATATTACAGATTCAAGCATGGCAGAAACAATAATAAGTAGGCATGTTGGTGGGCTTGTAACACTCACCACAGAGAAATACATGGCATGGCAAGGCAACCAACAGTAAGAAGGCATGTTTATGAAGCTATGCATGGCAAGAGCAAGGTCATAGGGTGCATGGATCACTAGGAAAACACATGGAAACTAGTGAACTTCATGTTAACAGGTTGACAGCAACATTATCAAGCAACTTTGGAGCAAGATTACAACAAGCTACAGCAGGCTATAATTGCAACCAAGGGCATGAATGGATAGAGCATGACATGTACATCAAAACATGTTTATAGGACATCTCCAGATTATGCATAGAATGATTGGTAGCAACATGTTAACATAGCAACAAAATATAACAGAATCTGTCTATGAAAACAGCAACATCAAGTACACTACTTAACAAGCTCGATTCACTCACCACAAGTCATTGCATGACAAGATAAGCATAGCATCATCAAGAAGACATGTTTGTGAAACCAACCAAGGCAAGAACAAGTCCATAGCATGCAAGGATCAACTATAGCAACCTTGGCCAAATTGAATAACACGTAAACAATCTGCCAGGAAACATTTTGAAGCAAAAGTAGAGCACCAAAATGACATGCTAGACTACTCCATAATTGCAAACAAGGGCATGAATTGATAGACAATAACCATATGTTCAAAACACCCTTACTGAAGTATCTCTAAATATGCATGGATCTCTCTGTAGCATCAAGTTTACATGGCATCAAAATAACAAAGAGCAGGACTAAAATCAGCAATATCACGAAGCCTGGTTTGCATGCTTGTGCTAGTCACCACATTGATCACAAAAATACATGGCATACACCCCTGGAAAGATGGCATGGCATAGATCAAAACACATGTAGAGCTCATGCTCATAGGATGCACACATCAATCATGGCAAAAATGATAAATGAGCAAGTTATAACAGTTTTAGCATATTAACATCAACATGCAATCTTCCAACAGCATTTCGGGCATCAAGATGAGCTCAAATGAAAATGATGCAATGGAACGAAATGAAGTACTCGTTGAGACGAACAATTTGACATATTATACGCACGAAACGGAGCTAGGGATGCAGAGATACTGCAGGTCAAACATGGCATGATAATGTCGGAAATCTGGGACTTAGCAGATTAGCACCTCGGGGAAAAATGTACGGAGTGGAACGAGATGGCTCGGTGCAGATCTGAGGCAGTGGCGTTTGGATCGGGGTCTCCGGCGTACAGGGACGGAGCGGTGCAGATCTGAGGGCAACTTCGGCAAGGTCGGGCGCTCCGGCGAGCGGCGGAGGTCGAGGACGGCGCGGGGCCACGGATCCGGCGAGCGCCTTGCCGGATCCGGCGAAGAGGACGACGCAATGGGAGCTCGGCGGTGGCGTGCGCGAGCACTGGTGCGGGCGGCGCGGTGGAGGCGGTGGCGGCGATAGGCTGCTGGGCGCGGCGGGAAGCCGGGTGAGGCGCGTAAGGGCGGCACCGGCGACGACGGCGAGGTCATGAGGCGGACAGGGCGGCGGAGGCGTAGCCGCGGCGGTGACGCTGGGTGCAGGGTGCCGGCGGCGGAGGGCGGCGGCGGACGGTCGCCGGCGGAGGCGGCACGGAGCCGGCGGAGGGCGGCGGCGCTTTGGGCGCGGAGGCGGCGGCGGCGGCGGATCGGGCCCTGGGCCTGATGGGCTCCATGGCCGCGCGGCGGAGGGACGGCGGCGGCCACATGGCACTCGCGGATTGGCCGGGGCAGCGGCGGCGGATGTGTCCGGCCCGGTCCGGACATGTCCGGCGCGGCGCGGAGGAGAACTTTGGGTTTTGGGGGGGATTTGATCCGCGAAAATGGAAGGGGAGGGCCTTTATATAGGTAGAGGGAGCTAGGAGAGTCCAAATGAGGAGCAGTTTTTGGCCACGCGATCGTGATCGAACGACCGAGAGCATGGAGGGGAGTTTGCTGGGCTTTGGGCCACTTTGGAAGGGGTGTTGGGCTGCACACAAAAGAGGCCTTTGCGGTTACCCGGTTAACCGTTGGAGTATCAAACGACCTCCAAATGGCACGAAACTTGACAGGCGGTCTACCGGTGCTATACCAAGGCCGCTTGGCAAACCTCAGGCCATTCCGAGAACGTTTAACACCCGCACAAGAGAAGAGGTCGAAAAGGACCACCGGATGACATAGGAGCGTCGGATTGCAAAACGGACAACGGGGAAAATGCTCGGATGCATGAGACGAACATGTATGCCAATGCGATGCACATGATGACATGATATTAAATGCATATGATGACATGGCAAAGTGCAACAAGCAAGCAAATGACATGGCAACGACGGCGAATAACTGGCAGACACCTGGCGCATCGGATCCGGGGTGTTACATTGTTAAAGGGTGGAAGGCTTAGCCTTTTGCTTCATGTTTTGTTCCACTCTTGCCGCCCTAGTTTCCGTCATACCAGTATTATGTCCCTTGACGAGCGCTCCTAACACATGTGGGTATATGGGGACCCCCCTGACCATTTGCTTAGGCTAAAACTCCTCCAGTAAGGGCCAACTTTGGTTCTACCATTTGCCTAATCACAACTAAAATTTGCATAGGGACTTTTCGGACCCCGAGGATAATTAATCAACAACCCCGGGCTAGTGCTGCTCATGATTGTTGGTCCAAACTAGAGCCCACTTGCGGTGCCACCTAGGGCAACTCGGGTTTTTGGCTGTCGTACATAGTGTCCATGTGATGTGTCCTGAGAATGAGATACGCGGCTCCTATTGGGATCGTAGACATGTCGGGAGGTCTTGGTGGATTAGTTTTTACCTCTGTCGAGAGGTAGGTCCACCAGAATTCCTGATCGTAAGCATCGTGTTCTTCATGGTGTGAGGATGTTCCATCAGATGTGAGTGGAATTTATAATGGACCACTTGGAGCACCCCTGCATGGTTTAATCTTTTCGAGAGCTGTGCCTGCGGTTATGCGGAAGATTGGAAATTTATAATATCCGGTTGTAGAGAACTTGACACTAAACCGGAATTAAAATACACCAACCACGTGCGTAACCGTGTCCCTCTCTTTTCGAGTGGTTCCGGGAAGAGAACACGATGGGGTTAAGTTTGCCTCATAAGTAGTTCAGAATCACTTCTTGATGATTACTAGATTTCGACCGTTTTGCATTCTTATTCTTGTACTCGTAAGTTATCCACCATACAAATGCTTAGTGCTTGCTGCAACCTCACCACCTAACCATTCCATACCCATTAAGCTTTTTTAGTCTTGATACCCATGGTAGTGAGATTACGGAGTCCTCGTGGCTCATAGATTACTACTACAACAGGTGCAGGTAAGGTAATGCGATGATCTGACATGAGAGCGATGCTTGCCTGTTGTGGGGTTCTTCTGCTTCTCCTTCTTTGATCTAGGGATAGGTTCTGGGTCGGGAGCCTGGGATTAGCAGGGTGGATGTCGTTCTTCTTTTTTGTTTGATGTCATCCGTAGTCGGATCCTGTTCTTCTATATGATGATTGCTATGTATTGATGAACTGTTGTATTCATGTTGTAGCTTGTGGCGAGTGTAAGCCTCTTTCTTGTACTCTCATCTATTTAGTACATGTTAAGTTGTAATGATATGCACCTTTCTATGCTCTCGAAATGCGGTTGTGCCCCAATTATGAATTTATCACGTGTTTGGGATAGAATCACTTCTTGGGCGCTATAGAGAGTTGGTGATGACGGCTGTGAAGTTTTTGGTGTAGATCACCGTCACGATGATTGCTCCGACGGCATTTCGGCGCCACCAAGAGAGAGGGGGAGAGAGAGTCACCTCCTTCTTCTTCCTTTGTCTGCCCCTAGATGTGAGGAGAGTTCTCCCTCTTGTCCATGGCCGCCATGGTAGCGGAGGGGCGGGAGCCCCTCCAAGATTGGATCTCTCTCTTTGTTCTCTTCTATTTCGCCTTCCCGTTTTCTGGCCGAAAACCGTTTCTTAAATTCTCCAAGATCCTTAACCCTGATTGGTCTGAAATTTTAACATGATTTTTTGGATATTATCTTTCTTGCGTCAAAAGAAGGGGGCAACTGACTTAGGAGGTGCTCACAAGCCACCAGGGTGCGACCACCACCTTGGGCGTGCCCTGGTGGCCTGTGGCCACCTCAGACACCGCCTTGCGTTGATTCTTCTTCCCAAAAATCACATATATTCCAAAATAAATCATCATAAATTTTTATCGCGTTTGGACTTCGTTTGATATGGATATTCCGCAAAACAAAAAACATGCAACAAACAGGAACTAGCACTGGGCACTAGATCAATATGTTAGTGCCAAAAATAATATAAAATATTGCCAAAAATATATAAAAGTTGTAGAATATTGGCATGAAACAATAAAAAATTATAGATATGATGGAGACATAACAGCAACCCCAAGCTTAATCCCCGCTCGTCCTGGAGTAGGTAAATGATAAAAAAGATAATTTTTGATGTGGAATGTTGAAAGTGCAATCATGCCCTTAAGCATGTTTTGATATTCTTGACAACATACATATATAACTAATCATCTCTATCAAGTGCATCTTAGGTTTAGTTCCCAAAAAATTATTGGGCGGATCATGACTGACATATTCCAGATGCTCAAAGTACGGAGAAACAAGTCAAAAAGCTCTAGCTCTTTTCGGTTTACTCTTGAGTATGGGGACCTCGCACTATTAAGAGGGGATCACAGGTTCTCGCAAAATAATTGCTCAAAATCTAGGAAAACCTCTTGGTGGAGTTTTCACCTTGGTTCTGATGTTGGCCTCTGCCTTGTCCGGACGTCCAGAGGTTTCCGAACGACCGGCGCGTCATTGTCCTCTGGCTGACCGATGCTCTCCGAAAATCCGGTGCCACAATACCAGTAAGAAATCCATAGATTTCTGGTCCTTCCGGACGACCGGCTTCCGGGCGTCCTTGGGTGACCGGAAATCCGACGCCTTGCCTCCAGAGCCAAAATGACGGATGTCCAGTCCTCTCCGGACAACCGTGCATCGGACGACCAACATTCTCCGCTCTTCCGCATGCTGTGTTCCCAGCTCTCTCTGCTTCTGCTCTGACCCACTCCACTCTCCAGTGGCCGGACGACTGACTTCAGTCGGACGTCTGGTCCTTATTTTCTGTCCGGATGTCCGGTGTCCTTCAGACGTCCGGCAACTGCGCAGCTTAAGTGACCTCCAACGTCCATTTTTACACTACTAATATATATATATATATATATATATATATATATATATATATATATTTCTCCCACCTCGAGTGAGGGTTGACCAACATAGTGAGAATATTTCAAGAACACCTTTCTCTCTCAGTCTCTCTTGCTCTCACCAAATCCTAGATCTCGAGTGCATTTGTGAGGATTCTTGAGTGTTGATCAAAAGACAGATCATCCATCTCCCCTCCTCTCAACCAAAGGAATTCAAGTTTTGAGCGGTTCCCTTGATCTGGTTACTCTTAGAGGTTGGAGACTCCTATGTGGTAGGAGTTCTTCGCTGAGGAATCAAACCGTTGTGATTTCCCCTAGAAAGTTTGTAAAGGAGACCACCTCAAGGTCTACCACTAGTGGTTGAGAATCGCCTTCGTGGTGATATCTCAAAGATAGAATAGGGTGAGCCTTCGTGGTAACATCCACCTCTCTAAACAGCGACGTAGCTTCCCTCCAAGGACATGAAAATCGACATACATCCTCGTCTCTCAGAGTTGTGGTTATTCCTAACCCTAGCTCCCTACTTCTGGTTACTTGTCTCTTAGTCTTTACTTGTCTTATTTTGTGCTTGCTTATTCATATACTTGTAGAACTTGGTCACCTTGCTTAGCATTGTTTCATGTTTGCAATTGTTAGGCTCACCTTCATATTCCGCATTATAGCCTAAAATTGCTAAGTAAGAATTACAATTTGTAATTATACCTATTCACCCCCTCTGGGTCCATCTGATCCTTTTCATTTGGTATCAGAGCCTCGTGCTCTATTCTTGTGGCTTAACTGCCCTAGAGTGATATGAACCCAGATGCGACTCCCCTTGTTGCAAATCCGAAGGAGACATATTTGGGTTCTTCGAAAGTTAAGTCCTTCACCTCTGAGGATTTGGAATGGGCCCTTGCTAAGCAAAAGGAGGAGCATGATGCTTCTCTTGAGGCCTTGGTCTAAATGAGGTTAGCCGCACTATCCACAATTCTCACACCACTTACCAATTCGGGTGGTGTGGCTTCGAGTCCAGCTGCACCTACTCCTCCTTTGGGCCAACAACCTCCTAGTAGAAATCACTCTGGTGTTCCATGGATTTATTCAAGACCACAAGTAGAGAAACCAAAGTATAACCCTGGGGCAAACCTCCTTTGCTTGATGCCAGTGCCAATTTTGCTTTGTGGAGAGTTGGCATGCATGATCATCTTAGGTTCGCTAATGATGAGATGTTGGACATCTTGGAGTGTGGCTACAACCGCGTTGACCCAAAGAATCTCACACCAAGAGAAGCATATGACAAGCATCTCAACGACACCACAATCATGTGCATAAGGAAAGGAATGAATGATAAGCAAATGAGACCTTACATACACATCACAAGTGCCAAGGAATTACGGGATAGCATTGTGAGGACTAAGACCTATACCTCCACTCTCCGGCTTGCTCAATATGAAATTGTCAAAGGTAAATTGCAAAAAATTTGTATGGAGAAAGGCGAATCCCCAAGCAGCTCCTTGAGCGTCTCATGACTCTCTCCGCCGACATCGAGTCCTGTGATTGTGACAAGATACAAGATGACTTGACTAAGCAATTTCTTGTGGACAAATTGCCCCATGCTCTTGCTCTGTATCATCAATTAATGGTGTGGGACATAAGGCAACACCACATATTCAAGGAGATGACTCCCGATGATATCATATCCACTTTTTAGCTATTTTTAGAATCCAAGGAAAATTGTACAAAACATCTTGCCATGCATTGTTACTCAACGTCAAAGATCAGTCTTGCTTTGAAGGCCAAGCATGCATGTGAGGAAGATCAAAGTGAAGAAGAAGATGATGATGATGAAGAAGGTGAGCTTAGTAAGAGAGATGGGAAAGCAATGGTTTCTCATGAATTATATATACGTTGGAGACGTATCAAGCATCCCCAAGCTTAATTCCTACTCGTCCCCGAGTAGGTAAATGATAAAAAAAGAATTTTTGATGTGGAATGCTACCTATCATATTTCTCAATGTAATTTTCTTTATTGTGGCATGATTGTTCAGATCCAAATGATTCAAGATAAAAGCTTATAAAACATAAAAAATAGTAATACTTGAAGCATACTAACAAATAAGCATGTCTTATCAAAATAGCATAGCCAAAGAAAGCTCATCTCTACAAAATCATATAGTTAGGCCATGCTTCATTTTTATTACACAAAATACTCCCATCATGCACAATCCCGGTTTCAGCCAAGCAATTGGTTCATACTTTTTAATGCGCTTCAACTTTTTCAACTCTGACACAATACATGAGCGCAAGCCATGGACATAGCACTATATATGGTATATGGTGGTTGTGAAGACAAAAAGGGAGAAGATAGTCTCACATCAACTAGGCGTATCAATGGGCTATGGAGATGCCCATTAATAGATATCAATGTGAGTGAGTAGGGATTGCCATGCAACGGATGCACTAGAGCTATAAATATATGAAAGCTCAACAAAAGAAACTAAGTGGGTGTGCATCAAACTTGCTTGCTCATGAAGACCTAGGGCATTTTGAGGAAGCCCATCATTGGAATATACAAGCCAAGTTCTATCACGAAAAATTCTCACAAGTATATGAAAGTGAATACATAGGAGACTCTCTATCATGAAGATCATGGTGCTATTTTGAAGCACAAGTGTGGAAAAGAGATAGTAGCATTGTCCCTTCTCTCTTTTCTCTCATTTTTTTATTTGGTGGGCTCTTTGGCCTATTTTTTTATTTATTTGGTGGGCTCTTTGGCCTCTTTTTTTAAAGTTCGAAGTCTCATTCTGACTTGTGGGGGAATCATAGTCTTCATCATCCTTTCCTCACTTGGGACAATGCTCTAATAATGAAGATCATCACACTTTTATTGATTTACAACTCAAAAATTACAACTCAATACTTAGAACAAAATATGACTCTATGTATATGCCTCTGGCGGTGTACCGGGATATGCAATGAATAAAGAGTGACATGTATGAACAATTATGAAGGTGGCCTTGCCACAAATACGATGTCAACTACATGATCATGCAATGAGCAATATGACAATGATGGAACGTGTCATAATAAACGGAACGGTGGAGAGTTGCATGGCAATATATCTCGGAATGGCTATGGAAATGCCATAATAGGTAGGTATGGTGGCTGTTTTGAGGAAGTTAAATAATGGATGCATGATACCGGCAAAGGTTGCGCGGCATAATAGAGGCTAGCAAAGTGGAAGGGTGAGTGTGCGTATGTCCGTGGACTCACATTAGTCATAAAAAATCATATACTTATTGCAAAAGTCTACTTGCCCTAGAAGCAAAGTACTACTACGCATGCTCCTAGGGGAAGGGTTGGTAGGAGTTAACCATCGCGCGATCCCGACCTCCACTCATAAGGAAGACAATTAAAAGAGCACCCCATGCAACAAATTTGTCAGACAACTTTTACCATACGAGCATGCTACAAGACTTGCCAACTTCAACACAAGTATTTCTCAATTTCATAATTACCCAACTAGAATGACTCTAACATTACCACCTTTATATCACAAAACAATTATCAAGCATCAAATTGATCCTAGTGTTTAATGCACTTTCTATGATAGTTTTTATTATACCCAACTTGGATGCTCATCATTCTAGGACCAAATTCATAACCATAGAAAATACCATGATGTTCTAAAAGAATCTCAAAATAATATAAGTGAAGCATGAGAGATCAACAATTTCTTCAAAATTAAGCCACCGCCATGCTCTAGAAAATATAAGTGAAGCACATACAGCGAAACTATCTAGCTCAAAAGATATAAGTGAAGCACAAAGAGTATTCTAATAAATTCTAAATCATGTGGGTTTCTCCAAAAAGGTGTGTAGATCAAGGACGATTGTGGTAAATTAAAAAGCAAAGACTCATATCATACATGACGCTCCAAGCAAAACACATATGATGTGGCGAATAAAAATATAGCTCCAAGTAAAGTTATCGATAGGCGAAGACGAAAGAGGGGATGCCTTCAGGGGCATCCCCAAGCTTAGGCTTTTGGTTATCCTTGAATATCCTGGGGTGCCATGGGCATCCCCAAGCTTAGGCTCTTGCCACTCCTTATTCCATAGTCCATCAAATCTTTACCCAAATCTTGAAAACTTCACAACACAAAACTCAACAGGAAATCTCATAAGCTCCGTTAGTGCAAGAAAGAAAAACCACCACATAAGGTACTGTAGTGAACTCATTATTTATTTATATTGGTGTTAAACCTACTGTATTCCAACTTCTCTATGGTTCATACCCCTACATACTAGCCATAGATGCATCAAAATAAGCAAACAACACATGAAAAACAGAATCTGTCAAGAACAGAATTGTTTGTAGCAATCTTTAACTCTCGAATACTTCTGGAACTCTAAAAATCCTACCAAAATAGTAATTCCTGGGAAATTTGTCTATTGATCTACATAAAAAGAATAAACTCAAAAGCACATTTTTGTGAATTACTAAAATTATTTTCGTGCGCGCAAAGTTTCTGTTTTTCAGCGGAATCAAATTAACTATCACCATATGTTATCCTATAGGTTCTACTTGGCACAAACACTAATTAAAACATGAAAACACATCTAAACAGAAGGTAGATGAAAAATTTATTACTAAACAGAAGCAAAAGCAAAAAAACTAAAATAAAATTGGGTTGCCTCCCAACAAGCACTATTGTTTAACACCCCAAGCTAGGCATAAAAGCGAGGATAGATCTAAGTAGTGCCATCTTTGGCACTCAATTCATAAGTAGCTCACATGATAGATTCATAAGGTAATTTAACTTTATTTCTTGGAAAGTTCTCCATGCCTTTCCTTAATGGAAATTGCAATCTAATATTCCCTTCCTTCATATCAATAATTGCACCAATCGTTCTAAGGAAAGGTCTACCAAGAATAATAGGACATGAAAGATTGCAATCTATATCAAGAACGATAAAATCTATGGGCACATAGTTCCTATTTGCAACAATAAGAACATCATTGATCCTTCCCATAGGTTTCTTAATGGTGGAATCCGCAAGGTGCAAATTTAAAGAGAAATCATCAAGATCATGGAAACCTAGGATATCACATAAAGTTTTCAGAATCGTGGAAACACTAGCACCCAAACCACACAAAGCATAACACTCATGATATTTAGTTTTAATATTTATAGTAGGTTCCCACTCATCATTGAGTTTTCTAGGTATAGAAACTTCCAAATTAAGTTTTTCATCATAAGATTGCATCGAGGCATCAACAATATGCTTGGTAAAAGCTTTATTTTGACTATAAGCATGAGGAGAATTCAACACGGATTGCAACAAGGAAATACAATCTACTAAAGAACAATTATCATAATTAAATTCCTTGAAATCCAAGATAGTGGGTTCGATGCTATTTAAAGTCTTGACCTCTCCAATCCCACTTTTACCAAATTTAGCATCAAGATCTAAAGACTCCGAATCATTGGGACGCCTTTTAACTAAAGTTGACTCATCTCCAGTCCCATCATTATTAAGATTCATATTGAAAAACAAAGGTTTAGTAGGGGACACATCAATAAATTTTAGACCTTCATCATTATTTTCATGGAAACTAGAAGAACACGCTTTTACAAAGCAATCTTTCTTAGCACGCAATCTAGCGGTTCTTTCTTTGCACTCATCAACGGAAATTCTCATGGCTTTGAGAGACTCATTGATATCATGCTTAGGAGGAGTAGATCTAAGTTTCAAAGAATCAACATCAAGCAAAAGCCTATCAATGTTCCTAGCCAAATCATCAACTTTAAGCAATTTTTCTTCAAGCAAGGCATTAAAATTCTTTTGAGAGATCATAAATTCATTAACACTATTCTCAAAATCAGAGGGCATATTATTATAATTACCATAAGAATTATTGTAGGAATTTCCATAATTATTAGAGGAATTACTAGGGAACGGTCTAGGATTAAAGTTTCCTCTATAAGCGTTGTTACCAAAATTATTCCTACCAAAAAAATTCACATCCATAGATTCATTATTATTCTCAATCAAAGTAGACAAAGGCATATCATTGGGATCAATAGGAGCACTTTTAGTAGCAAACAATTTCATAAGTACATCCACCTTTCCACTCAAAACATTAATTTCTTCTATAGCATGCACTTTCTTACTACTAGATCTTTCGGTGTGCCATTGGAATAATTAGCCATAATGTTATTAAGGAGTTTAGTAGCTTCTCCTCAGGTGATTTCCATAAAAGTGCCTCCCGCAGCCGAATCTAAAAGATTTCTCGAAGCAAAATTCAATCTGGCATAAAATTTTTGTATGATCATCCATAAATTCAAACCATGAGTAGGGCAATTGCGAATCATCAATTTCATTCTTTCCCAAGATTGGGCAACATGCTCATGATCAAGTTGTTTAAAATTCATAATATCGTTCCTAAGAGAGATGATCTTAGCGGGAGGAAAATATTTAGAGATAAAATCATTTTTGCACTTATTCCATGAATCAATACTATTCTTAGGCAAAGACGAAAACCAAACTTAAGCATGATCTCTGAGTGAAAACGGAAATAACTTCAATTTAACAATATCATTATCCATATCTTTCTTGTTTTGCATCTCACACAAATCAACAAAGTTGTTTAGATGGGTAGTAGCATCTACACTAGGAAGGCCGGAGAATTGATCTTTCATAACAAGATTCAACAAAGCAGCATTGATTTCACAAGACTCATCATCATTAAGAGGAGCAACCGGAGTACTAAGGAGATCATTATCATTGGTATTGGAAAAGTCACACAATTTGGTATTATCTTGCGCCATCACGACAAGCTATCCAACACACAAGCAAACAAAAAGGTAACCGAAAGAGAGAGGAGATTGGGAAAGAGAGGGCGAATAAAATGGCAAGGGTGAAGTGGGGAGAGGAAAACGAGAGGCAAATGGAAAATAATGTAATACGAGGGAGATGAGTTTGTGATGGGTACTTGGTATGTCTTGACTTGAGCGAAGACCTCCCCGGCAACGGGGCCAGAAATCCTTCTTGCTACGTCTTGAACTTGCGTTGGTTTTCCTTGAAGAGTAAAGGGTGATGCAGCAAAGTAGCGTAAGTATTTCCCTCAGTTTTTGAGAACCAAGGTACCAATCCAGTAGGAGGCTCCTCAAATGTCCCACGCACCTACACAAACAAATAAGAACTTGCAACCAACGCAATAAAGGGGTTGTCAATCCCTTCACGGCCACTTGCGAAAGTGAGATCTGATAGAGATAATATGATAAGATAAATATTTTTGGTATTTTTATGATATAGATTGAAAAAGTAAAAGATGCAAATAAAAGTAGATTGAAAGCTTATATGATAAGAGATAGACCCGGGGGCCATAGGTTTCACTAGTGGCTTCTCTCAAGATCGCATAAGTATTATGGTGGGTGAACAAATTACTGTCGAGCAACTGATAGAAAAGCGAATAATTATGAGATTATCTAGGAATGGTCATGTATATAGGCATCACGTCCGTGAGAAGTAGACGGACTCCTGCCTGCATCTACTACTATTACTCCACTCATCGACCGCTATCCAGCATGCATCTAGAGTATTAAGTTCATAAAGAACAGAGTAATGCATTAAGAAAGATGACATGATGTAGAGGGATAAACTCATGCAGTATGATATAAACCCCATCTTTTTATCCTCGATGGCAACAATACAATACGTGCCTTGCTGCGCCTGCTGTCACTGGGAAAGGACACCGCAAGATTGAACCCAAAGCTAAGCACTTCTCCCATTGCAAGAAAGATCAATCTAGTAGGCCAAACCAACATGATAATTTGAAGAGACTTGCTAAGATAACTTAATCATACTTAAAAGAACTCAGAGGAGATTCAAATATTTCTCATAGATAAACTTGATCATAAACCCACAATTTACCGGATCTCGACAAACACACTGCAAAAAGAGTTACATCGAATAGATCTCTAAGAAGATCGAGGACAACTTTGTATTGAGATTCAAAGAGAGAGAAGAAGCCATCTAGATAATAACTATGGACCCGAAGGTCTATGGTAAACTACTCACAACTCATAGGAGAGGCCTTGGAGATGATATAGAGGCCCTCCATGGTCGATTCCCCCTCCGGTGGAGCGCTGACGAAGGCTCCAAGATGGGATCTTGCGGATATAGAATGTTGCGGCGGTGGAAATAGTTTTTCGTGGTGCTCCCCGATGTTTTCAGGGTATGTGGGTATATATAGGAGGAAGAAGTAGGTTGGTGTATGTTCGAGGGTCCCATGAGGGTGAGGGGTGTGCCCACCTGTAGGGTGCACGCCGGGCACCCTCGTGGCCACCTCCTCTGTTGCTTGATGTCCACTCCAAGTCCCCTGGATCACGTTTGTTCCGAAAAGATCGCTCCCGAAAGTTTCATTCCGTTTGGACTCCGTTTGATATTCCTTTTCTTCGACACACTGAAATAGGCAAAAAACAGCAATTCGGGCTGGGCCTCCGGTTAGTAGGTTAGTCCCAAAAATGATATAAAAGTGTAAAGTAAAGCCCATAAACATCCAAAACGGGTAATATAATAGCATGGAACAATAAAAAATTATAGATACGTTGGAGACGTATCAGAGGACGGGGCAGCTGATCCGGCAGGACGGCAAGATCGACGACGGATTCTCATCCGGTGCGGTGGATGAGGGACGTCGAGCTGTTGCTGTGGACAACTTCATCAGGGAAGAGGCTCTGGCTGGGCGGTGGTCGGGAGGCCGATGGAGGAGTCTAGAGTTTCACAGGTTTTGGCGGCCTCGGTGTACGAAAAGTGGGGTACGAAGGGGAAGGTAGGGGGAGCCATGGCTTAGGGACGCGCTTATTCGAAATGTGGGGTAAGTTACGAACGAACCCGCACTGGTTTTGACCATGTGACGTCGAGGCAGCACTTCCGGCTGAGGGGTAGAAGGGGGATTTCACGTGTCTAGGCTGCATGACAGATTTTAGATGAGGAGGGAGTTTTCATGCGTGTAGAAATTTCAGGATAACGCGGCGCGGGTTGAAGAGGCGGGAGTTTCGCAGTAGAAGAGACAAAAAATACTCGAGCATGAAAATTTTGGGATAACAAGGCGCAGATTCCATGTGGGCAGAACAAACTTAAAGCGTACAAAAAAACTATTCATACAAGACACAAGAGAGTCATGTCCCCTTTTAATATATCGCTATAAATGCCACGGAAAAATCGCACTTCCCTCAACAACAACAAAAAAAAAATCAATTCCCACCACAAAAAAGAGTTATGTCCCTTTTTATATGATTACAAATGCTAGGATCTCAAATTTCAATTTTTGAATATCATTAGGTGATCTTGCGGTTTACAATGGATGTAGTCCTACAATTTGATCTTCCATCTTATATGAACATGTTAATCCACCCTATGAATATATATATATAGTCGTCTACCATATGGACTAAATTTGAATCAATTTTCCTTATTTGAATACGATTGTTGTCAAGTTGTACCGTCATTTAAATATTATCTTGATAACAGAAAACATGCATATAGTATTAATCATATTTAAATTTGAACTACATCTCCATACGATCTCCAATTCAAATATTTTATCCATTTTTTGTTGAATTCAAATCACAGTACATTGGTCTAGGTAGCGAGATGTTCGGGATAATCTAAACCCTATTTTCGTATGTATAAAATTTGGCTGAATTGGGACAAGTTTTGGTATAAGCTTCTTGCAAACCGAAGCTTCTCTCGAGAAGCCCCATAGTTCTGAGAGGGAACATGTCAGCATAGAACTATATGAGTCTCATGTTAAATTTTGGAATCATTCTGGGTTCGTTTGGCCTTTTTATACATTAATTGAGTTTCTAGTCATTTAATGTGCATAATTCAAATTTGAACTGCAAGCACATGCTCCAGTGCAACAAAGTTGGTTAAAAAAATCACATGTGCGTCCTTGGGCGAAAGGTCCCATGTAAGAAATGGGAATGAAATTCAAACATCTGGGCGTCGTGGCTCGGCCGAGAAAATTGAGAAACTTGGTTTTTAAATTCCTGTAAATCTAAAACTCGCATGAAAATCATGAAACTTGGCATGGTGTTATGTCATGGCACAAACATGTTGTGGTAAAAAATTTGGCCGAATTGGAACAAGTTTTGGTATAAGCTACTTGCAAACCGGAGTTTCTCTCAAAAAGCCTCATGGTTCCTAGAGGGAACGTGTCACCTTTCTGTGTGAAAAGATATATGTTGCCTCCCCCTTGATTTTCATTACAAAGGCAACATAGAACTATATGTGTTCCGTGTTAAATTTTGGAATGATTTCGGGTTTGTTGGCCTTTTTTATACATTAATTGAGTTTTTGGTCATTTAATGTGCATAATTCAAATTTGCACTAAAAGCACATGCTCCAGTGCATCAAAGTTGGTTGAAAAATCACATGTGTGTCCTCGGGTGAATTTCTACATCCCATGCAAGAAATGTGACTGAAAACATATGGGCGTCGTGGCTCGGCCGAAAACATTGAGAAACTTGGTTTTCTAATTCCTGCAAATCCAAAACACGCATGAAAATCATGAAACCTAGCTTGGTGTCATGACATGGCACCAACATGTTGTGGTAATTTTGCTGTCCAATTTGTGAAGGCACACACATTAACAATCAACAAAGTCATTTTGGAACAAGTGTTGTCACATTACAATCGAAAACACAAGTATTATTTAAACCGTGGGCGTTCTACTTACCATTTACATGCTGCCACATGTCCCTTTTTATTGGGTAGCTATTTGAGTACGCGAGGCATGCGATCAGACCCCTACCCATGCTTATTGGGAGGAGAGCCCTTTGACCCCCATCTGACGCCCACCTCTCTCCCAAAGTCTCCATAAATGGCGCTCGAGCCCCTGTTTAATGGCATGGGCATGTCTCACTTGACTGAGATTTAAGAGAGAAAAAAGAAAATCTGAAAAGAAAATTTTGCCCGGATCTTGATGTAAGATCGGACGGACCTATATAGCATCTACTTATAGCAAGACTGATGAATATATAAGGATGATCACAGTGGATAATAATTATCTTACATATGTAGGAAGATAATTAAAAAAAGTCACATGCCGCTACGCCCGAAATACAAAAGGGCAAAAGAAGGAGGACACATACAACGCTCTGGCTCGCTGATCTCTACTTTCATGTTGCGTGTAGGTCACAGAGACCAGTTCCGTGTCAGTCCCAATATGCGATCCTATCTGAGAGGAGCTCGAAGGTCCCACCAAGGATAGAGCCGCATATTGAAATGCTTTTGCAAGTTGGATATCATTACATCGTACGATTACATAACACATGAGGATACATACAAAAGGCATACAATGCCACATGAATACAACAACATCATACATATGAGGAACATCCATCCCACCAAGGATAGATACGCATGTTGAAACGCTTTTGCAAGGTGGATATCATTACATCCTACCATTACAAAACACATGGGGATACATACAAAAGGCATACAATGCCACATGAATACAACAACATAATACATAGGAGGAACATCGGTGTATGATGTTATTGTATTCATGTGGCATTGTATGCCTTTTGTATGTATCCCCGTGTGTTATGGAATGGTACGATGTAATGTTATCCACCTTGCAAAAGCGTTTCAATATGCGGCTCTAACCTTGGTGGGACCTTCGAGTTCCTCTTGGATAGGATCGCATATTGGGGGTGACAAGTTGGTATCAGAGCCTCGACCGACCATAGGAGCCCCCTTGATTGTACTTAGCATGACCGTTGTCCAGTCTAGAAGAAAACTATTTTGGAGTCTAGTTATATCAGAGTGTAGGAATTCTTTTTTAATCTTTAGCCCCTTCGTCGCTCTGGTGAGGAATCTTGACGTAGGTGTTTTGAATTACTTCTCTTCCCCTTCAAATTTTCTTTAGGATCGTTCAGGTGTTTTCATTCGTTGGCTATCCTTTGTTCACCCGGTGCACTTCTCTTCGAGTTGATCCGATACCTCTTCATCTTTGCAAGATCAATCCTCAGTTCTTTCTCAATGAAGTTGTTTCCCCGCCCTCAGTTGTTTTCTTTTTCCCACGCACCCACCCCTTTTCTTCTTGGAGCCGGAGTCTGTAATTGAGTATCCATTCTACTTGTGTGAAGCCTTCGCTTTATTGCCTCAATTATCTCAACTGGTGCTTTCTCTTCAAGTTATTTGTCGGTTCCCCCTTCCAAGTTGCCTTTGTTTTTCCCACCCTCCCACCCCTTTCTTCCCGAAGTCTGAGTCTCTATTCGAGTATCAATTTCATTTATGTGGAGCCTCTTTAGTCTTTCCTCAATCACTTAAACCGGTGAATTCTCGTCAAGTTCATCATTTATTCGTCTTGTTTTCTTTCCGGTGGACCCAAGTCAAGTATTCAGTGTTGATCATATTATTTCCCTCAGCTCAAGTGTTTCCCCCTCCTCGTTCGCCTCTTGCCAGTTTATCCTTCCGGAGTGCTGAAGACATCTCAGAAGATTCATGACTGTATTCAGTTATTTCAAGGTTGACACCTCACTCAACTCTTCAATTGTTCCGATGCATTATTCCTCTTTCGAATAATCGTTCCAGTGCATCATCTCGCTTCTTCAATCTTTTTCAACAGTGCTTCTTTTCAGTGGGCCCTAACCCATAGGTCTTTTCCCAGAATCTTACCTGACTCTTCTAATTCTTCCGGATTTATACTCAAATTCTTTTCAAAGTGTGATGTAAGAATGAATTCCATTAGGTAGACGCCTCCTTCGATATCGCTCTCAAATTATTTTCATCTTCCGCTCAACCTTTATTCTTTTCATTCTTCCGAAGTGTCTCAACAATTTTGGTGGCATTTCTCGTCATCATTCTCTACATTTGAACACCGAAGAAGAGTTTCTCTTAAATCTTGCCCGTTCCCTTGAGGATTCGTTTTTCAAGCTTGCTGCCATCCACTCAAATTTTTCCGATCATCAAGAATTCTTTTCATACCAATCTGGAGTATTTCAGGAGTTGCTTTCCCTCTCGATCATCCGGAGGTCATCATTCCAGAAGATTTCTTAGTTCTGAGTTTCAGCTTTGTTCTCCAATTATTCAGAATTGATGTTCGTCCCCATATTATTCTGGTGCTTCGATCAAGTAGTCTTTAGTCAGCTCGTGATCTCGTTCTTTTGCATCTATATCCCCTCATGCTTATTTGTTCTTCTAATTCTTCCCGGTGATTCATTCTCTTTTCTGCATTCTTTTCCAAATTCTTACGGTGGTTCGTTCAAGGTTTCTTTTCCTTTGTTATCATATCAATTCATTCGTTTTTTCCAATCCTACCGATGGTTCATGAAGACTTTCTTAAGTTTGCGCTATATCTCTGCTCAATCCTTTTTCCAATGGGAGTAAGTAGTATGCAATCCATTGCTTCTCATCAATTTAATTAATGGAGGATAAGCATAACATAATTCTTATTCTTCTTTCATCAAGTTGATCAATCTCTTCTTTCGGGGTTTGTTCATCATATCACATTCTTGGTTCCAAGCATTTTCATATTTTATTTTTGGAGTTCCAAGTTTTCTTGCTTGTCTCATCGCAAAGCTCCATCTGAATCATCGCAAGGCTTTAATCTTTTTTGTTTCATCCTTCATTTCTATCTCTTCATCCTTTTGTTTACCGGAGTTCTTCATGGTGGTTCTTCATGATTTAGTTTATTCTTCAAGTGTTCATCAAGATTCTTGTGGAGAGCTCAAGTATCTTTTCTTCTTGCGTCTCCAAGTCCAATTAATTCTTCGTATTCTTTTGAAGTGGAATTTTCCATTTCTTCGTTCTTCTCAGATATTCAAGCATTTGGTTGTGGCATAATTTCACCTCAAGCTTCGAGATATTTTTCTATAAGTCCACAACAATATGATTCTTTTGTTGTTGATTTTCTCAACAACTCATTCAATCCTTCCTTATAAGGATGCTATCTAATGCATTCATGGTTGAGGTTGTTGTTCTTTTATCCGTTCTTTTCATCACACCATTTCAATTCTTCCGGAGGCATTGTGTTGTTCATCACATCAAGTGTCATCCCATATTGTGAAGTTCATGTTCCATTCATTCCATTTTCTGCCGGAGTGCTTCCCAAATTCTTTCGTTCTTATTCCTTTTCTATCTTGTCCTAACCGGAGTGGTTTCACAGTCTATCTTATTCCTTGAGCTTTTGTTTCTCGTCTCATTCGCCGTTCCTCTTTCTACCCGAGTGCTCTCTACTTTATCCATCTTTCTCTTGAGCTCTTGTTTCACCTCTTCCTCTTTCTCTGCTGTCTCGTTCCTAAGATCTCGGGGCGAGATCTTATGTTAGTGGAGGAGAGTTGTAATGCCCCGATACCGATGCGCCAGGTGTCTTCCAGTTATTCCCCGTCGTTGCCATGTCATTCGCTTGCGTGTTGCACTTTGCCATGTCATCATGTGCATTTCATCTGCATGTTTTTCAAAATGTGCATCTGTTATCCGTTCTAAGCCCTGACACACTCGCATGCGTCTGCGACACCTCCGAAATATTATTTTATAAGTGTCATAAAAATGTTCTCGGAATGGGGTGAAAGTTGGCGTGCGGTCTTATTATAGTGTAGGTAGACCGCCTACCAAATTCCGTCGCATTCGGAGTCCTTTTGATAGCCCAACCGTTAAACATATAACCGCGATATAGTCGGTTTAAATGTCGGATGTTTTGGTCTCCGAAACTATTGCCGGGCTACCCTCCTCTTCTCTCTTATTAGCCTAGCCCATCTAAACACATCCCCCTAACCCCTCCTAGGCCCAACCTACCCCCTCGCGTTCGAAACCGTTGGATCATGATCCGAGGGTCCGAAAATGGTGCAACCCCCCCAGAACCTAGACCTCCCTGCCTAATTAAACACCCCTAGCCCATTTTTGGACAAACCCTAGTCTAAACATACCCCTAAACCTTCCCCTACCTCTGTCCCCGCCGCCACCCTCCTCGGAATCCATGCCGAACCGCTGCCCCGCTGCCACTTGGTGACGCCCCATGGGCCAGCCGCCGTTCCGGCCAATCTGGGGCCTCCATTTCGCCGCCCAGCACCCCAAACCGCCGCGGCCCGGCAGGCCCACGAGGAGCCTGCCCCATGCAGCTCGGCCCTGATCCGCCGCGCCCCGCTCCCCACAGGAGCTTCTGCCAGAGTGCCCGCTACCTCCAGCCCCGATCCAGGGAGGATCGGGAGCAGCAACGCCACCCCGCCTCGTCAACGCCGCCTTCAGTGACCACCCAAGTCAGGGTGCTTGACCTCTTATCCTTCCTCTCCGTCTCTCTCATGCGCTCTCTCTCCCCTTCGCAGATCTGCACCGCCCCTTGAGTTCACCGTCCCAACTGATGGAGCTCGCCGGAGCCATGGACGCCGTCCGATCTAGCCTCCATTTGCCGCGCTGCCGACGGATCTGAGATGCCCGCTCTCCCCCGTTTTCCCTCGCTCCTCCCTCCGCCGCGTCCCAACCTCTGCTTGTCGGAGTCCCGAGGCTGCGCTGCCGCCTCCTGCTTGTGCGCCTCGGGCATGAGGAGACGACGACGAGTGCGCTGTTCGTCCGCTCGCTGGGCCATGGCTGGCACAGCCTGTAGCCATGTCGGCCGGCCTGGTCCACCGCAATCAGGGCCTTGGCCCACTAGATGAGCCCCTGTCCAACCCTTTCTCTCGCTTGGTGCACCGGATAGCTATCCGTCTACCACTATTTTTTTCTTTTTCTGACTGCGAATTCTGGCCAAGTCCTCAGGAAATAGCATCATATTGCATTCTTGTGAGACTCATAATGTTGTGCATGTAACTCCGTTTTGCGTGCATGATATGCCAAATGTTCATATCTTGATGCTATACATGCTAGTGTAACTTGAATTCATGTTGCTTTTAATATAGATGCCTTAATCATCGTTAAAAAACTGCCAAGTGATATAAACTGCTGAAATCTGCTGTCTGTTAACATCGTGTATGCATCTTGTGAGTTCTATAACTTTGTCCGTGTTGATCCTATGGTGATGATCTTGATATGAAGATTTTTAGCTCAGAGTGTTCTACATGTTGGTGTGCTTTGCATTCATGTTAGGGTGCATATTGACATGTTTATCCTTGTTGCAAAAGTGCTTGCTGATGTTAAATGCTGAAAACTGTTATAACTTGCCCTTTTGTCTTTTTATATCTTTTTGTGTCATTTTCTTTTGAGCATCATGTCAACATGTTTTAGGAGCATAATTATGCCATATTGTAGTGGACCAATCCATTTATTTTGATATGCCCTGTGGTGAGTGCATCAAGCTTCTGAAGTGGGCTACTTCCTGTTAATGCTCTGGTAAGTCTGAATTTGTCATATCATGTTGCTATGTTTGCTTGATGCTACCATCATATCCGTGCATAATATGGAGATACTCCGTAAGGATGTTTTGTTTCACATGTTATACTCTATCCATTCATGCCCTTATTTGCAATTATGGCCTGCTTTAGATTGTCATTACCATGCTCTCAAATTGCTAAATAATGTTTTTGTCAGCCTGTTATCAGTAAGTTTAGTTTTTTCCATGTGTAGCTAGTGTTCTATGCATCCTATGACCATGTTATTGACATGAGTAACTGTACAAATATGCCTTATTGGTGTTGGCTACATCCACTTGCCATGATATGCTTCATGTTGAGTTAACCGAGCTTGCAAACATGCCTACTTGTCGCTATTTCTGCCATGCCCAGTTTTCACCAAGTCTGTTATATCATCTTGCCATGTTCACTGGAAGCTATCATCAAATCTGTTTCTCCAATGATCATGCTTAGTAATGATGTTTTGTTAAGAGTTTTAGGAGATGCTTGCCATCCTCTTTGATGCCATGAAATGTTCCTGTAACATATACTTTTGTTGTCTCAGAATCAGTTTTCTGTTAAACCCTATTTTTCGCCAAGTCTAAGAATCTACTATAACTTGCAATCTTATCTTGGTGAATGCCATTTATCTATAGGTTATATGGAGATTCTTAGTAATCATGTTTTGCCTTGTATAACATGTACTTTAATTCCATATTTTTGTTTTCCATGATCTTGAAATGTAGCATGTTTGTTTCTTGCCCCCAATATGTCAACATGTTATTCCTGCTCACATGTATGCCATGTTTTTCACTGTCTTAATCTGTGTTAGTAAGTTGCTTTTTGAATTGATCTCATTGGATTAATCCTGATGCCTATGAATCTGAAACTTGATTTTATTTGAAGAATGTTGTCTGTACTTTGAGTGCATATCAAGTTTGTGTTCATATATGTCTTGTAGCATGTGGTTTTGATGATTGCAAAGTGCATAGTTGCTGTTTTGGGCAGATTCTTGTTATATCTTGTTTAGAGTGTATGTGTTGCACCGTTGCTCGGTTTTGAGCATGCTCTATATGAATCTTGCTTAGAATTGCATGTAGTTTCATATTATCTTGTTGCATCCTTGTTTTGAGGTGTGTGCTTGATGTTTGTATACATTTTTCAACAATGCCATGTTTAACTTGTCTTGCTCATATCTTCTAGGCCATAGCTCCGAATTAAATAAACTTTATATGTAACTTGACTAGAAAACTGTGACGATCATCTTGGTGCATCTTAACTTGCTGTTTAACAACTTGAACATAATGTGTTGGTCAGATCGGGACTAATTTCGAAAATTGCATATGAGGACTTACCGGGATTGTTATATGTTGTTTCCGACCTCATTTAAACTTGCCTTGGTGTGTTGTTCTTGTATGCATCATCTCTTGCCATGAGTAGCGTCATTGTAGCGACCCGACCTCAGATGGTCAAGTCTCTGTGCTCAGGTGTCATCCCTGGATCCGTAATGCTGACACCACACAGTACTTCGAAGGATTTATAATAGAGTAGCAATCACACACTTATTACATCGATGTTCCAAAAGAGGACTTATTACAATAAATATGGCTTAAGTCCATCTAATAACGATAACAGCGGAAGACTTGGAAGATAAGTGAGTCCATCAACTCCAACGGCATCACTGAGTATAGAACCACGACCTAAAAGCACCTTACTCGTCGTCTGAAAAGTCTGCAACATGAAAGTTGCAGCCCGAAAACGGGTCAGCACATGGAATATGCTGGCAATGTAACACATAGAGAATAATGAATGATAAGCCTATGCATATATGGCTGGTGGAAAAGCTCTATGGTTACAGTTTTTGCATAAAGCCAATTTTTTCCTACTCCAAAGGAACACATTTATTTAACTATCATGGTGGTTGTTAAACATTGAGAATGGTTGACAGCATCCTCAATCCCACTTAAAAAGTAATCATTATCAAACCCAACAATATTAAATTAGAGTAACATGTTGAGATTCACATGATATTCAAGTACTAGATACTCAAGATGTCCATAACCGGGGACACGGCTAATCATGATTAGTTTGTACACTCTGCAGAGGTTTGCGCACTTTTCCCCACAAGACTTGATCGCCTCCGTTTGGTTTCTCGCACTTCATGGTGTTTGAGAAACGGATGACCGAGACATAGTCTTTCAGAAGTGCTAGCACCTTACGATGGGTAGACCCGTACACCTACATCCCCTACATCTGCTAGTCTACCACTATAAGAGTTCGCACAACTTAGTCAACTATGCCAGAGCCCATAATGGCTTGTGGCTACACACGGAAGTTACTAGCATGAATTATCTTATGATCCCTTTGAGCCTGGGTAGCGGTCCAAAAGAAAAACAGGCAAGTCCTGGAAACCCCGGGTGCCTCAATCCACCCAGATGTGTATTTAAGTTGCCACCTTAGATAAACCATTAATTACCAAACTCACATCTGTCATGGATATCACTCACCCAATCCACGTCTACTAGCATAGCATGGCATAATAAGCAAACGTAGAAGTAACTCCCAAAGGTTTCATAAGTAAAACAGGTAATAGGTACTACCTCATCTACTTCCCATCCCACAATTTAATTAGATCATAATCATGCAATGTTTGAGGATTGATCTAATGCATAAAAACTGGGTAGTAGAAAAAGTATGATCAAGTGTTACTTGCCTTGCTGATGATCCGCGAAACCTAGAGATTCGAAGTAACAAGCGGTGCACTCCGGGTGATCTATCGCAGACAAACAACAAGCATACAATAAGTACTCATCTAATGCACAGGTAAATCTCGAATAAAAGATCTAACCAGAAAGTTCAACTTAAGAACCCTGGTTGCAAAAAGAATCAAATCAAAATAAAGCAACGAAAGTCAAACGGCGAAAGAAAACAACTCGGTTCTAGCAAGTTGAAAACTAGGTCAAATTTTACAGTAGCAAAACTTAGTTCAAGTTGATTAGTCGGAACGGCGGTTTCGAAACGAAACTCCAGGCGCTTGAATCACCTGATTCCGATAAACGAGCGAGAAGATAAACTAGAACGAAGATCGGATCTGAAATCGCGATCAGAAAATAGCGGAATAAATCCGATTAAAAGAGAAATGACGAACGGTTAAACGAACGGACGTTCGTTAACCGGGGATAACCGGTGATCACGTTCGTTAAGACGAACGGTCCGGCGAACGTTCGCTAAACAACAAACCGGAAAAAAAAACCGATCTAGGGTTTCGGAAAAAAACTGAAACGATGAAAAAGAAAACCGGAACGGTTTTTAAAAAGAACCGAACAGAGGGGAGGGTGGCGCGGCGCGGCTACCTCGACGAGGCGGGGCTCGGCTGCTGGGCGGCGGCTAGACGGCGGGCGGCGGCTAGGCGGCGGGCGATGGCGGCGCTGGCGGCGGCGGCATGGCGGCGGCGGCAAGCGCAAGCGGAGGCTTCTTGAGCTCTTGCTTCTTGCTTTCTGAGTCTGGTGGCTTGGGAGGAGAGGGGGTTGGTGAGTATATATAGGAGGGGTGTTGCTTGGGGGGGGCAAGCAAAGGCGGCGGCGGTCGGAGTCCGACGGACTCGGTGGGCGGCGGCGGTCTTCTACAAGGCTGGGAGGGCGGGGCGCTGGGCCGGCTGGCTGGGCCCTTGGCCCGGTCGGTGCTGCCGTTTTTTTTTTCAATAACGCACGCAGAAAAACGAAGAAAATAAAATCTAAACAAACTCCAAAAATTACAAAGTAAATTTTCCCCGACTCCTAAAAATGAGTCGAACAAAATGAACTTTTACTCGGGGCCTAAATGCAATTTTTGAAAACACGCATTTTTCCTTAAGGCAAATAAACTCCGAGAAAATCCAAAATTTGATTTATTTATTAAATCTTCATTTTTCCTAAATTTTGGGAAAGTCATATTATTCCCTCTCATATTTTTTATATTGGGAAATTATTTGAAGATGAATTAAATAAGATCAAATGATCCTCTTTTCATAATTCGAGAGAACTCAAATATGAAAATTTCGAAATCTCCAACTCCCTTCGAGGGTCATTGAGTTGCGTGAAATTTCTAGGATCGACAAATGCAAGAAAATATGTAATGCATGATGATCTAATGTATAACATTCCAAATTGAAAATTTGGGATGTTACAAACCTACACCCCTTAAGATGAATCTCGCCCTCGAGATTCGGGTTGGCTAGAAAATAGGCGAGGGTGATCCATGAGCAAATCTTCTTCTCTCTCCCAGGTGGCTTCATCCTCCGAGTGGTGGCTCCTCTGAACCTTGCAAAACTTGGCAACCTTGCTGCGAGTAACCCTGCTAGCGTGTTCGAGAATCTCGATGGGTTTTTCCTCATATGTTAAATCATCCTTCAACTGAATTACTTCTAGTGGCACTGTATCTCTTAGCGGTACCTCTGCCATCTCGGCGTGACATTTCTTCAGCTGAGAAACATGGAATACGTCATGAACTCCTGACAGTCCCTCAGGTAATTCCAACTTATAAGCGACTTCTCCCATGCGTTGCAAGATCCTATACGGTCCAACGAAACGTGGTGCTAATTTTCCTTTAATTCCAAAACGCTTAACTCCTCGAAGTGGGGATACTCTAAGATAAACTCTGTCTCCAACTTCATATTCTATCTCCTTGCGTTTTGAATCCGCATAGCTTTTTTGTCTGGACTGGGCTACCTTGAGCGTATCGCGAATTAACTTAACTTTCTGTTCAGACTCCTTAATCAAATCTGGTCCAAACAACTGACGGTCTCGAACTTCGTCCCATGACAACAGTGTCCTGCACCTCCTTCCGCATAAAGCTTCGAAAGGTGCCATCTTCAAGCTGGTTTGGTAACTGTTGTTATAAGAAAACTCTGCATACGGCAAGTTATCGTCCCAACTAGATCCATAATCTGGTGCACAAGCTCTCAGCATATCTTCCAAAATCTGATTGATTCTCTCAGTCTGTCCATCTGTCTGTGGGTGAAAAGCTGTACTAAATTCTAGCCTGGTTCCCAATGTTTCTTGCAACTGATTCCAAAACTTTGAGGTAAATTGGGTTCCTCTATCTGATACGATACTCCTCGGAACTCCGTGCAAACACACAATTCTGGCCATGTATATCTTTGCCAACTTAGCACTGCTATAGGTAGTCTTGACTGGAATGAAATGAGCTACCTTCGTCAAGCGGTCGACTATAACCCAAATCGAGTCATAGCTTGAACGAGTCTTTGGCAAACCCGTGATGAAATCCATGCCTAGTTTATCCCACTTCCACTCGGGTATCGGCAATGGTTGCAACAATCCTGCTGGCTTCTGATGTTCTGCCTTCACTCTCTGACATACATCACAAACTGCTACATACTCCGCAATATCCTTCTTCATTCCGATCCACCAAAACGTTTCCTTCAAATCCAAATACATCTTGGTATTTCCTGGGTGAATCGAGTAGGGTGAATCATGTGCCTCTTGCAGAATCAACTTTCTGATCTCCGGGTCATTTGGCACATAAACACGGTCCTCAAACCATAGGGTATCGTGCTCATCCTCACGAAATCCCTTTGCTTTTCCTTAGCTCATTTTCTTCTTTATATCTGCAATCTCCTTGTCATTTTTTTTGAGCTTCTCTGATTTTATCCATCAAGGTTGACTGAATCTCCAATGCTGCTACATAGCCTCTCGGAACTATTTGCAAACATAGCTCACGAAGATCTTCCGCTAACTCCTTTGGTATTTCTCCAGTCAATAGTGTATTGACATGGCTCTTACGGCTCAATGCGTCAGCTACTACATTAGCCTTTCCGGGATGGTAATGCAATCTCATATCATAATCCTTGATGAGATCCAACCATCTCCTTTGTCTAAGGTTTAACTCCTTCTGCGTAAAATGTACTTCAAACTCTTGTGATCAGTGTACACCTCACAATGATTTCCAATAAGGAAATGTCTCCATGTCTTCAATGCATGCACTACGGCTGCTAACTCCAAATCATGCATGGCATAATTTAATTCGTGAGGTTTCAGTTGTCGTGAAGCATACGAAATAACTCTTCCTTCCTGCATAAGCACTGCTCCAAGTCCTCGACGTGAAGCGTCGCAATACACCTCATAATCCTTGGTCTGATCTGGCAAAATTAACACTAGTGAGGTAACCAATCTTTTCTTCAATTCCTGAAACCTTGCCTCACAATCCTCAGTCCAATTGAACTTGGTATCCTTTTTCAGCAACTCCGTCATAGGTTTTGCAATCCTTGAGAAATTCTCAATGAATCTTCGGTAGTTTCCTGCGAGTCCAAGAAAACTCCGGATCTCTCCAACTGTCGTTGATGCTTCCCATTCGGTTACGGTCTCAACCTTTCTGGGGTCAACTGCTATCCCTTCTCCGGATATAACATGTCCAAGAAATCCAACTTCCTTTAGCCAAAACTCACATTTGCTGAACTTGGCATATAACTGATGTTCCCTTAGTTTCTCCAAAACCAATCGCAAATGTTCCTTATGTTCCTCTTCATTCTTCGAGTAAACCAAAATATCATCAATGAACACCATGATGAACTTATCCAAAAACTCCATAAACACTTTGTTCATCAGGTTCATGAAATAGGCAGGTGCGTTAGTCAGTCCAAATGACATAACGGTATACTCATACAGTCCATATCTTGTGGTGAACGCTGTCTTAGGTATGTCCCGCTCTTGAATCTTCAATCGATGGTACCCGATCGCAAATCGATCTTGGAAAACACTTTAGCTCCTTGCAAACGATCAAACAGATCATTTATCATTGGTAGTGGGTACTTGTTCTTGATTGTTACTTCATTCAATCCACGATAATCAACAACCATCCTTAACGATCCATCCTTCTTCTCCACTAAAAGTACGGGTGATCCCCAAGGCGAAGAACTTTGCGCGATATAACCTTTATCCAATAGCTCCTTAATCGCTTCTTGATTTCCGCCAAATCTGTGCGGGCATCCCGTATGGTCGCCGATATTGGGCCTGCACCGCAAAAGCTCAATCAAAACTCAATGTCTCTATCCGGTGGCATTCCTGGCAATTCCTCAGGAAATACATCAGGGTAATCCTTCACCACTGGTACCTCTTCCTGCACAACTCCTGATAAGGAATTTACTTGATTCCTACTTGGTCCATGTCGTGATACATACTTAATCCTTCTTCCTTCTGGCGTCGTGAGCAAAATCGTCTTACTTGCGCAATCGATGTTTCCTCCATACATCGACAGCCAATCCATACCGAGAATCACATCCAAACCATGGGATTCCAGTATGATCAAATTCGTCGAGAATACATGCCTTCCTATACTCAATGGCACTTGAAAACATCCTTGTTTGGCCATGTACTCTGCTCCTAGTGAGCTTACTAGCATAGGGGTTATAAGAATCTTAGTGGGCAGGCTATACTTTTCTACAAATCCCCTTGATATGTATGAATGTGATGCACCAGTATCGAAAAGAACAAGTGTAGTAAATGACTTAACCAAAAACTTACCGATTATTGCATCGGGCTGAGCTTCAACCTCCTCCACATCAATGTGGTTCATCTATGCCCTGTTGAAAGGGTTTGGCTTCTTTCTAGAGCTTCCATTTCCACCTTGGCCTTTGGGACATTCATTTGCATAATGTCCTGTCTTGGAACACTTGTAACAGGTGACATCGCTCAGGTCTTTCTTGGCTGGGGTTGATGGTGTGGTCCGGTTCTGGCCGTTGCTTCCTCCATTCCCATTACCATTCTTGTGGCCATTATGGTTGTGCGAACTACCTCCTCCATGGGTATGCTGAAACTGAACTCCCTGTTTAGGGGTATAACGGGGCTTCTGCTGGGCTCCAGAGTTATACTTCCCCTGCCCATACTTCCTCTTGCGGTTCTCAATCTGCTGCTGCTTCCCTTCAATCATGATGGCGCGGTCTACCAACTCCTGGTAGTTATTGAATCTTGCTACCATCAACTGCATGCTTAACTCATCATTCAGTCCTTCCAGAAACTTCTCCTGCTTAGCTGCGTCTGTAGCAACGTCATCGGGGGCATAACGTGCTAACTTACTAAAATCATCCACATACTGGCCAACAGTCCTTCCTCCTTGGCGTAAGTTGCAAAACTCACGCTTCTTCATGGCCATAGCTCCTGCTGAAACATGGGAAGTACGGAAAGCTTGCTGAAACTGAGCCCATGTGGCGGTGTCTCTGAGGTAAGTGGCTGTGAAATTCGCCCACCATGCTGCTGCGGGTCCGTCAAGCTGATGTGCAGCAAACTTTACCTTCTCACCATCTGTACATCCTGCAGTGGTCAACTCCCTTCCTATCTTGCGGAGCCAATCATCTGCTACAATCGGCTCGGTGCTACTGGAATACACTGGCGGATTCAGCCTAAGGAAACGATTCAAGTGATCCGCAGGTGGTGGTGGTGGGTTGTTGTTGTTGTTGCCTTTGTTCTGTACCAATGTTTGAATCAAGGTATTCTGCTGCTGAATCAACTAAGTGATCTCTGGCGGGAAAACAAACTCGGGGTCGCGTCTCGGAGGCATCTGAAGGGTTTAGAAAAGACGAGAAATTAAGAATAGAGTGAGGTCTAAGGAGAAAACACTACCCAAATGCTCATGAGACAAATGCACACAAAATCACTTCATTCATTTCAAGCAAAGGGCATACAACGGTCTAACTATCACAAAAGTGCTTGAACTATAATGTTTACATGGAGGGAATACTACTAATGTATGGGGGTCATCTATTAATTTGAACCAATGGAAGAATCCATGATGTCTGCTCCAGCTTCGTCTTCAAAGTCGGGTTCACTTGGATCCGAATCGGTGTCGTCGATGATGATGTAGTTGCTCGGACAGTCGACGTACTTGTCTTCATTCTTGAGCGCTAATTTCTTCTTGAGTTCTTCAATCTCATGCTTAAGATCGCCATTGTGCCTTACTACAGCTACGATCTCATCCATGTAGTCCTTGCATGTAGACTTCAGCTCTCCTTCAAGTTCGATGATCCTTCCCTTCGCATTCTTCAACTCTATCATATCATTGCACATCTGGTTCTCCTGGCGTCGAATGTGCTGGTTTAGCTCTTGGATGAAAGCTGCAATGGATCTATCCTTCTTGGTGCTGACTATCTCCCATTGTTCATCTCGGCGTCCGCAAATCTGGTAGATAGTGTCCTTGAGGTCTTCTTGATAAACTTCTCCAATGCGTCCCATGGTGATATGAGCTGCCATGCTCTTTCCCAGACTCCAGGTTGGTGCCCTGAAAACACTATCTATGGGCTTGGTGATTGGGGCGAAAGTCCTTCCTTAACGTGAGCTTGAATCTTCGGCGCTCCTCTTGAGCAGAGTGGCGTTGAAAGTCCGGTGAAGCTTGGTAGTCCAATGTTCGGTACTTGGCGACTTCCTTCAAGTGGAATCCAAAAGGTGTGACTTCATCGGTTGAGCGTACTTGATCTTTGCGTCCGTCATCCTAAAAGAGTAGAAAAGATGAGGAGTTAGAAAATGAGAAGAGAATAGTGATCTATGGCTTTAACTTAGTGGTCGTGTCCTCTGATCGGCGTGTGCTCGATACCATCTCTGTAGCGACCCGACCTCAGATGGTCAAGTCTCTGTGCTCAGGTGTCATCCCTGGATCCGTAATGCTGACACCACACAGTACTTTGAAGGATTTATAACAGAGTAGCAATCACACACTTATTACATCGATGTTCCAAAAGAGGACTTGTTACAATAAATATGGCTTAAGGCCATCTAATAACGATAACAGCGGAAGACTTGGAAGATAAGTGAGTCCATCAACTCCAACGGCATCACTGAGTATAGAACCACAACCTAAAAGCACCTTACTCGTTGTCTGAAAAGTCTGCAACATGAAAGTTGCAGCCCGAAAACAGGTCAGCACATGGAATATGCTGGCAATGTAACACATAGAGAATAATGAATGATAAGCCTATGCATATATGGCTAGTGGAAAAGCTCTATGGTTACAGTTTTTGCATAAAGCCAATTTTTTTCCTACTGCAAAGGAATAAATTTATTTAACTATCATGGTGGTTGTTAAACATTGAGAATGGTTGACAGCATCCTCAATCCCACTTAAAAAGTAATCATTATCAAACCCAACAATATTAAATTAGAGTAACATGTTGAGATTCACATGATATTCAAGTACTAGATACTCAAGATGTCCATAACCGGGGACACGGCTAATCATGATTAGTTTGTACACTCTGCAGAGGTTTGCGCACTTTTCCCCACAAGACTTGATCGCCTCCGTTTGGTTTCTCGCACTTCATGGTGTTTGAGAAACGGATGACCGAGACATAGTCTTTCAGAAGCGCTAGCACCATGGGTAGACCCGTACACCTACATCCCCTACATCTGCTAGTCTACCACTATAAGATTTCGCGCGACTTAGTCAACTATGCCAGAGCCCATAATGGCTTGTGGCTGCACACGGAAGTTACTAGCATGAATTATCTTATGATCCCTTTGAGCCGGGTGGAGGTCCAAAAGAAAAACAGCAAGTCCTGAAACCCAGTGCCTCAATCCACCCAGATGTGTATTTAAGTTGCCACCTTAGATAAACCATTAATTAACAAACTCACATCTGTCATGGATATCACTCACCCAATCCACGTCTACTAGCATAGCATGGCATAATAAGCAAACGTAGAAGTAGCTCCCAAAGGTTTCGTAAGTAAAACAGGTAATAGGTACTACCTCATCTACTTCCCATCCCACAATTTAATTAGATCCTAATCATGCAATGTTTGAAGATTGATCTAATGCATTAAAACTGGGTAGTAGAAAAAGTATGATCAAGTGTTACTTGCCTTGCTGATGATCCGCGAAACCTAGAGATTCGAAGTAACAAGCGGCGCACTCTGGGTGATCTATCACAGACAAACAACAAGCATACAATAAGTACTCATCTAATGCACAGGTAAATCTCGAATAAAAGATCTAACCAGAAAGTTCAACTTAAGAACCCTGGTTGCAAAAAGAATCAAATCAAAATAAAGCAACGAAAGTCAAACGGCGAAAGAAAACAACTCGGTTCTAGCAAGTTGAAAACTAGGTCAAATTTTACAGTAGCAAAACTTAGTTCAACTTGATTAGACGGAACGGCGGTTTCGAAACGAAACTCCAGGCGCTTGAATCACCTGATTCCGATAAATGAGCGAGAAGATACACTAGAACGAAGATCAGATCTGAAATCGCGATCAGAAAATAGCGGAATAAATCCGATTAAAAGAGAAACGACGAATGGTTAAACGAACGAACGTTCGTTAACCGGGGATAACCGGTGATCACGTTTGTTAAGACGAATGGTCCGGCGAACATTCGCTAAACAACAAACCGGAAAAAAACCGATCTAGGGTTTCGAAAAAAAACCCGAAACGATGAAAAAGAAAACCGGAACGGTTTTTAAAAAAAAAACGAACCGAGGGGGAGGGTGGCGCGACGCGGCTACCTCGACGAGGCGGAGCTCCGGCGGGGCGGCGGTGGCTGGCTGGGCTGCGCTGCTGCTGCTGCTGCGGGCGGCTTGGGAGGAGAGGGGGGTTGGGGAGTATATAGGAGGGGGTGTTGCTTGGGGAGGGGCAAGCAAAGGCGGCGGCGGCGGCTGAGTCCGAGCCGGACTCGGTGGCGGCGGCGCAGCAAGGCTGTGGAGGGCGGGCGCTGGGCCGGCTGGCTGGGCCCTTGGCCCGGTCGGTGCTGCGGGTTTTTTTTAAATAACGCGCGCAGAAAAACGAAGAAAATAAAATCTAAACGAACTCCAAAAATTACAAAGTAAATTTTCCCCGACTCCTAAAAATGAGTCGAACAAAATGAACTTTTACTCGGGGCCTAAATGCAATTTTTGAAAACACGCATTTTTCCCTAAGGCAAATAAACTCCGAAAAAATCCAAAATTTGATTTATTTATTAAATCTTCATTTTTCCTAAATTTTGGGAAATTCATATTATTCCCTCTCATATTTTTGATATTGGGAAATTTTTTGAAGATGAATTAAATAAGATCAAATGATCCTCTTTTCATTATTCGAGAGAACTCAAATATGAAAATTTAGAAATCTCCAACTCTCTTCGAGGGTCATTGAGTTGCGTGAAATTTCTAGGATCGACAAATGCAAGAAAATATGTAATGCATGATGATCTAATGTATAACATTCCAAATTGAAAATTTGCGATGTTATAGTCATGTAGCCTTGTCATACATCATATTTGGTTGAGCATCATGTCATGTTTATGTGTTGTGTTTACCATGTTGTTTGCTTCTTTCCAGTTGTGCTTCTTCTCGATAGTTCCTGTTTCGTTGCGATCGTGAGGATTTGTTCGACTACACTTGGTTCGTCTACGTGGCTTCGTCTTCTTCATTGACTCGATCTTCTTCCTAGCGGGATTTCAAGAAAAATGACCATTACCCTGGATCTCACTACTATCATTGCTATGCTAGTTGTCTCGATGCTACTGCTATGTCGCACTTCCTACCACTTGTTTATCGATCCTCCCAAATTGCCATGAAAAGCCTATAACATTTTCCACCGTCCTAGTAGCTGTTGTTTGGCTATGTTACCGCTTTGCTCAGCCCATCTTATAGTGTTGCTAGTTGCAGGTGCAGTTACAGGTTGTTCCATGTTGGGACATGGATATCATGGGATATCACAATATCTCTTATATTTAATTAATGAATCTACATACTTGGTAAAGGGTGGAAGGCTCGGCCTTATGCCTGGTGTTTTGTTCCACTCTTGCCGCCCTAGTTTCCGTTATACCGGTGTTATGTTCCTTGATTTTGCGTCCCTAACACGATGAGGGTTTATGGGCCCCTCTTGACAGTTCGCTTTGAATAAAACTCTTCCAGCAAGGCCCAACATTGGTTTTACCATTTGCCTAATAACAACTAAAACTTGCATAGGGGATTTTCTCCGAACCCCTTGGATTCTTAATCAACCCCCCGGGCCAGTGCTCCTTCGAGTGTTGGTCCAAACTGGACGATGTCCAGTGCCCCCTGGGCAACCAGGGTCTTAGCCAACCCGACGTCTTGCCCATCCGGTGTGCCCTGAGAATGAGATACGTGTGGCTCCTATCGGGATTTGTCGACACATCGGGCGGTCTGGCTGGTTTTGTTTTACCATTGTCGAAATGTCTTGTGCACCAGGATCCCGAGTCTGATGGGATGCCCCACGATGGCGGATTGTCTTAGAGAACTTGACGCCAGATTCGATTTAAAATACACCTACCGCGTGTGTAACCATGATGGTCTCTTTTCGGGTGAGTTCGAGAAGCGAACACGATGGGGTTATGTTTGAACGTAAGTAGTACAGGATCACTTCTTGATTATTACTAGTTTGCGACCGTTTGCGTAGCTTCTCATCTTACTCTTGTACTCGTAAGTTAGCCACCATACAATGCTTAGTCGCTTGCTACAACCTCACCACTTATTCATTCCTTCCCCATTAAGCTTTGCTAGCCTTGATACCCATGGTAATAGGATTGCTCAGTCCTCGTGGCTCACAGATTACTACAATAGCAGTTGCATGTACAAGTTATGCGATGATCATGACGTGAGAGCGATGTATGGTTATCCTGGGGATCTTCTTCTACTTCTTCTTCCTTCAGGGGTTAGGTTCCTGGTCGGCAGCCTGCGCTGGTAGGGTGGGTGTCGTTTGAGTTTCTGTTTGTGTTTCATTCGTAGTCGGATGTTCCTCCTATGTATGATGTTGTTGTATTCATGTGGCATTGTATGCCTTTTGTATGTATCCCCATGTGTTATGTAATGGTACAATGTAATGATATCCACCTTGCAAAAGCATTTCAATATGCGGCTCTATCTTTGGTGGGACCTTCGAGTTCCTCTCGGATAGGATCGCATATTGGGCGTGACATTCTCGCGGCAAGCGGCGATGATATCTTTCATCAGTTTCATGTCCTCAATACGCTGCTTGGCAGCATCCACGGATTCCACCACCAGCCTTTCGCACTCGATGCGGAGCATGGCATTCTCGTCCATAAGTTTCTTGACGATGACGCCCATTCTCTTCAACAAGGCAGTGGTCTCCTCCGCCTGCTTCGCCCTTCCGGCGATCTTCGCCCTCAGCAGGTCATGCTCAGTGCGGAGCTTCGCCTTGTCCTCCCTAGTCACCGGATGACGCCGGTAGAATTTGCAAGCGAGGAATTCATCTCTTCCTGCAGCTTCATCCAACCGGAGATCCAACCCATTAGGCCATCAAGCATAGCGCACATGCGCCTATGAGAGTCCTCGCCTGCCCGCGAGACATTTTCCCAGGCCACCGCGGCGCGGGAGGACCTCCCTGCATTCCTGGTGTGGCAACACACTCTGCTGCTTCCGTGGCACCGCTGGAGCTGTCTGCTGCATCGATGGTGCGGCGGAACCTCTGTGATGCTTCGGTGGCGCGACGGGACCTTTGTGCTGCTACGGCGGCGCGGCGGGACATGTCGGCTGCTTTCGCGGTGAGGCGGGACATCTCTCGTGCTTCCGCTTCCATGCTCGCTTCTCCCTGGTAGTAATATCTAGACCCAAAACTCATTGAACATGGGAAATGCAAGGGAACGACAATGAAGACCTGTTTGTTTTTGTGGATGAGGAGTTCAGGAGGAATGTGCAGCCAGCTTGGAGTAAATTATTTATAACTGAGTACCAATACGCTCCTATGTGGGAAAACGTTTAGGTTTTGATCGGTGTGAACAGGTTTGCAATTAAATATAGCATGGTAGTAATTTCGAATGTGACGATATGCAAGCTAAAAATTTATTGACGTTTCTAGTTTCATAGTGCGGCACTTTTACCGGATGGCATAACGTGGCCACACGTTCTCGGTCGTGGTGTAGTAGTTTTGTAATATGCCACAATACTTCTTTTTCTACTGATGTGTACGTGCAATAACTGGCATCGTCGGATACATATCTTATGATTATTGGGCATTCGCCAGGAATAGCCTCGTGGCGAGCTATAGACTAGTCTTTTTTTCACACGCATTACATCGACAAATATCATCTCTCTCCCTCTTTCCCATGCACACACCTAGTGTCTCGGGACTTATCGCATGCACCATCTCTAGCTCCCTAGGTCGATGCCACCCACATACACTTGTACTCTGAGTTTAGTATGTTATAAACGAAGATAAGAAGTGCACGCACGCACTCATTCTCTCTCACACACGCATCTATAGCTACGAATTATAGAGTTCTCAACCATCCGATTGGCTCTATCATAGGTTCCCGTTGCTCCTTGGCCTTGGGGTTGAGAAGTTTAAAAAACGTAGGCTAAGGTGGAGGTGCGAGGTTTTGGCTAATGTGCGGGCCGCACACAGCACGAACATGACACGAGCTTCGTGTGCCTGGTGCGCAGTCGGGTGAGTACTACTAGTAGTAGTACTACATTGATGTGTCACGTCAACTCACAGAAGTATGCAATACTTCCTCAACAAACAAGCATATAATAAGTTTATCCTTCTCACCCAAAGGATCCTTATATCCAACAGACACAAAATATCCATTTGACTGTTGAAAATTACTTTAACTGCTGATCTGATGTCAAAGTAATTGCTGCATCACCACCAAAATCCACCATCTCTTAAGCTAAAGTAGAACGAGCTAACCCCCATATTAGCATATTATTAAGATAACCAGAAGCCATTGTAGAATCATTTAGGAGGTGAGCTTGTCAATCTAAATGTGGAGGGACACCATCCTCGACAACCCAGCCCAACCAGCAGTTTGGGCGGAACTGTGAAGAAGGTCAGCTCCTTCACGGTGACGGCACTGGGATCCTTGCTTCTTGTCACATTGATTTCCACCTTGGCAACATAGATCCTGCCTTTGGCCTCCCTCGGCGCGCCGTTCACCCATAGATTGGCTGCATAGTGCATTGGTGGGGACGCCCTTGCTCTAATGCAGACGAACGACATGGCGGTAGGTGCGCCGATGTCGAGCACGCCGCTGATGCAGAAAAACACATGGCCATCCTCCTCCGCGAACAGTAAGAGTCGCGGCTCCGACACTGGCACTTACAACTGTAGCTCCTTGCCGTACTGGATCCTGTGCCTGGGCATGGAATGCACGGTGCTGATGTGGTGGGGGAGCACCGGCGGCGGGTCTTCGTAGCCGCTGACGAGTGCGGCGCATTTGCAGGGCGCGAGCAGACACACGCTCTGGTGATTGGTGATCTTGTGGTAAGTGACGTAGATCCCATAGCCTTTGTGTGGGCACTCCACCCTCACCTAGGAAGGACGGCATCCATCGCCATGTTCCGCACGTCAAAGCCGCCGCCGCACTCGCAGTTCTGGCACTGCCACTGGTTCCCGAGGCGCTTGCTGCGGCAGTCCATGCAGGCCAGGTGTCCTTCCTTGCACTGCACAAATCAATCGAATAACACATCAATCAAGAAACCTGCACCTTGCTCAATCAGCCAAACGGAGGAGGTGTATTCAAACCTCATACACTGCAGGCTTCAAGGGGTGGAGGCACAAGGGGCAGTGGAGCAAGGTGAGGTCTATAGAGACCTTAGAGAGCTCCATCGTCGGGTCCTATTCCGTCAGCATGATCTCACGCTCCTCGTGCACCACCATCTCTCGCTTTAGTTCCGAGGCATTAGAAAGTTTTACCATCACATATTCATACTACTTCAAGGTGCATTAAATCAACACATGCAAGTATCAAAAGGAAATACACAACATGCATGCATTCGTTGTAATTAATGCATCGGCAAACAAAAATTATTGAAATATATCGAGTGCACTGCTTTGATGTGTCATGTCAACTCGTACAACAAGGAGAAGTTTGATTATGACACCCTCTCCCGCGCCCATGAGCGTGGTGGCTCGCAGGACTAGGAGAAGCTTTCTCTACAATCTCTCCCTCCCGCATGGGGTGGACATGCAACAGTTCATTCGGTCTCTGATGGCCAGAAGCATACTAGTAGTACTCCACTGTAGTAGTACCATCATTGTTGTACCTTCCGAAGAGGCGAAGAGCCAAGCACAACCCGAACGCTCGTGTGGTAGTTTCATGTGTAGGGGATGTAGTATAGTAACATAGCCTAGGACGGCGTGCACTGTGACTCTAAGCTTAAAACCATTGGAGTCGGCTCCATGCTATGAGGCTGTCTCGAAGCATTTTTTGATGACAATAATCTTCTGGCCCTACATGTCCTGGTTATTGTAGTTTGCACGCTGATTTGGTCAAGAGAGGAATATATATTTTAATTTGTGGTGGGGTAAATGTTAGAGGTTGCAGAAAATATTGTACAATGTGTTTCTTTTAGCCAAGTTTAGAGGCAAGCATGTGGGGCCCGTGCTATGATGTGTCGCATCAACTTGTACAACAAGTAGAAGCATGATTACTAGTAGTACACCCTCTCCCTCGCCCATGCACACGGCGGCTCACAGACGAGGAGAGGCTTTTGGTTTTACTACTCCTACAACAAGCTCTGTCTCGCCCATGCGGTGGACGGGACATGCAAAAGTTGATTGGATACTATAGAAGTAGTAACACCATTGTTCGACTTCTCGAAGAGGCAAAGAGCCAAGCGCAACTCGAAGGTGGAAGTTGCAAACGCTCGCGTGACAGTCTTATGTGTAGGGGTGGGGCGTGGTGTGGCAGTTTTGTGGCAATTCTTTTCCATTGTTGTTTGCATCGAATAGGTGCCACCGTCGAATGCAGATCTTACGATTATTGTGGCGATTGCTAGTTACAGTCATCTTACAAAAATCGAATAATCCCATAACAAACCCGACCATGTTTCTTGTTTTTAGACATGAATAGAAATCAACCAAGAACACTTCCCACAATGGGAGTAACATAGGTGGTAACATCACACATGTCTAGGCAAAGTAGATCACGTGGCAATTAATCAATGAAGAAAGAGAGTCATGTGGTAACATAGTAGTAGTACCATCAAGTTTGACTTCCTGAAGAGGCAAAGAGCCAAGCGCAACTCGAGAGCTCATGTGGCAGTTTCATGTGTATGGGAGGTAGTAGTAACTAGTCTAGGATTAGCGTGTACCATGCCTCTACTAGTGGGAGTAACTTAGATAGTAACATAGCGCACTCCAAGATTTTTTTTTCTTATGTGGCATGTAATTAATGAGGAAAGAGGTGTTTAGAGTAACATAATATGTTACTCTAACATAGTGTTTCCCAAGAAAGGATGAGTCTACAAGCTAATAGATAAAACCGTCTATGATACTGCTACTACTATGTTACTTTGCACTATGGAGGTAGTAACTTAGACTAGTGGCATATGCATGACACTAGTATAATTTACTCCCCACTATGACCAACCTTTAAGGCTGGCCATAATGGGGGTAAACATGCTTATGTGACAGATAACTAAAAAAGAGAGAGATGGTAACATAGGTAGATATCGTATCATGTTTGGCAATAAATATGATCATCTATGATACACAACTCTATGATATTACTGCACTATGGAGGTAGTATCATACACTGGTACTATCATATATGCATGATACTAGTATATGATACTCTCCACATAATCGTTGGAGTCGGCTCCATGCTATGAGGCCTTCTCGAAGCATTTTTTGATTAAAATAATCTTGTGGCCCTACCTGTCATCCTGGTGATTGTAGCTTTCACGCTGATCTGGTCAAGAGAGGAATATATATTTTAATTTGTGGTGTGGTAAATGTTGTGCACTCTGGGTCTTTTAGCCAAGTTTAGAGGTGCTTAGATGAGGTGCTAAGTGCATTAAACACCTTGGCAACTGAACTCCCCAATGCATAGGTGCTTAACTTGTTGTTGCCAAGTACACTTTATTATGAGTTAGCTCCTAAAGTTTTTCATGCATTGGTCAAATTATTTCATTTAAGTGGTTTACCTAGGTTCTCGAGCTTGGCATTGGTTCTTCCTGCATCACCAAAGTGCTCTTTCCCCTCCTTAAATGTTGTGCCATGTCATTTTTTTGCTTATATGGCATGCTTAGAACCTGTCCACGATTGAGCACTGGGAAGGGCCTTATATTCAACAAGCTTAGCTATAAGGTTGGCTATAAGGTTAGTAGTACTTTTTCTCATCTTCTCTCTATCTCTTTCCTCACATGTATTGCATCTGCCTTGGAGCACGCATATAGCCAGGCTCTTGCATCAGAGCCCACTCCCCTTACTTTTTTATGCCTCTCTCCTCCACATAGACAAAATTGCCATGTAAGCAGGCTATAAGCCCACTATTGTACTTGCTCTTAATAGTATAGCCCTGTAAACTGGAAAGGAGGGACTACTCCCTCCGTTCCTAAATATTTTGTCTTTCTAGAGATTTCAACAAGTGACTACACCGTAAATGAGTACATACGGAGCAAAATGAGTGAATCTACACCGTAAATAAATATGTATTAAGTTATCTCCTTTTCCTCTCCGCCTTGCTCGCGGTGTGATACGTCTCCAACATATCTAGAATTTTTGATTGTTCCATGCTATTATATTATCTATTTTGTATGTTTTATATGCATTAATATGCTATTTTATATTATTTTTGGGACTAACCTATTAACCTAGACCCCAGTGCCAGTTCCTGTTTTCCCCCTGTTTTTGAGTTTCGTAGAAAAGGAATACCAAACGGAGTCCAAATGGAATAAAACCTTCGTGATGATTTTTCACAAGACAACCAGGAGACTTGGAGATGAAGTCGGAGGATCCACGAGGTGGCCACAAGAATGGAGGGCGCGCTCAGGGGTGTAGGGCGCGCCCCCGCCCTTGTGGGCCCCTCATGCACTTCCTGACCTAATTCTTTCGCCTATATATTCCCATATATCCCCAAACCAACCGAGGCATCCACGAAAACACTTCTCCGCCACCGCAACCTTATGTACCCGTGAGATCCCATCTAGGGACCTTTTTCGGCATCCTGCCGGAGGGGGATCCGATCATGGACGGCTTCTACATCAACACCATTGCCCTTTCGATGAAGCATGAGTAGTTTACCACAGACCTACGGGTCCATAGCTAGTACCTAGATGGCTTCTTCTCTCTCTTTGATTCTCAATACCATGTCTTCCTCGATTTTCTTGGATATCAATTAGATGTAATACTTTTTTGCGGTGTGTTTGCCAAGATCCGATGAATTGTGGATTTATGATTAGCTTATCTACGAATATTATTTGAATCTTCTCTGAATTCTTACATGCATAATTTGATATCTTTGTAATTCTCTTCCAACTATCGGTTTGGTTTGGCCAACTAGATTGATTTTTCTTGCAATGGGAGAAGTTCTTAGCTTTGAGTTCAATCTTTCTGTGTCCTTTCCCAGCGACAGTAGGGCCAGCAAGGCACATATTGTATTGTTGCCATTGAGGATAAAAAGATGGGGTTTTCATCATATTGCTTGAGTTAATTCCTCTAATCACGTCATCTTACTTAATGCGTTACTCCGTCCTTTATGAACTTAATACAGTAGATGCATGCTGGATAGCGATCAATGTGTGGAGCAATAGTAGCAGATGCAGGCAAGTGTCGGTCTACTTGACACAGACGTGATGCCTATATTCATGATCATTGCCTTAGATATCGTCATAACTTTGCTCTTTTCTATCAACTGCTCGGCAGTAATTTGTCCACCCACTGTATTATTTTCTATCCTGGGAGAAGCCTCTATTGAAACCCATGGCCCTGGGTCTATTTTCCATCATACAAGTTTCCGATCTGCAATTTTAGTTTCCAGTCTACTATTCTTGCAATCTTTTTCATCTTCAAGGGAAAAACCAACGCAAGCTCAAGAAGTAGTAGGAAGATTTTCTAGCGCCGTTGCCAGGGAGATCGACACCAAGTCAAGACATACCAAGTACCCATCATAAACTCTCATATCTTGGTAGACTAAGGCATAGCCTAGTGGTGGGAATGGGTTGATGCCTTCCCACCCTCCTAGGTTCAAGGCATGGTACTTGCAATTTGGATTTGTTGCACCAATTAAACTGTAGGGGTTCCCTTACAGTCTTTCTGTAAAAAAACTATCATATCTTGCATTAAATTATTCACCATTCGCCTCTCATTTTCCTCTCCCTCACTTCTAAAACAATTTTTGAAAAGATTTTCCTTTTCTTTGCCCCTCTTTCGTTTGGCTTCCTCGCCTGCTTTTTGTGTGCTCATGTGTTGGATTGCTTGCTTTGCCACGATGGCTCAAGACAATACCAAATTGTGTGACTTTTCCAACACCAACACAATGATTTTATTAGCACTCCGATTGCTCCTGCCACTAGTGCGGAATCTTGTGAAATTAATGCCATTTTGCTGAATCTTTTTATGAAAGATCAATTTTCTGGCCTTCATAGTGAAGATGCTACATCCCATATAAACAATTTTGTTGATTTGTGTGATATGCAAAGGAACAAAGATGTGGATAATGATATTGTTAAATTGAAGCTATTTCCATTTTCACTTAGAGATTGCGCTAAAACTTTGTTTTCATCTTTGCCTAAAAATAGTATTGATTCATGGAACAAGTGTAAAGATGCTTTCATCTCTAAGTATTTTCCTCCCGCTAAGATCATCTCCCTTAGGATCGCTATTATGAATTTTAAGCAACTTGATCATGAACATGTTGCACAATCTTGGGAGAGGGTGAAATTGATGATACGAAATTGCCCTACTCATGGTTTGAATTTGTGGATGATTATACAAATTTTTATGCCATATTGAATTTTGCTTCTAGAAATCTTTTATATTCGGCCGCGGGAGGCACTTTCATGGAAATTACTTTAGGAAAGGCTACTAAACTCCTAGATAATGCTATGGTTAATTATTCTCAATGGCACACCAAAAGATCTTCCACTAGTAAAAAAGTGCTTGTAATTGAGATATTAATGTTTTGGGTGGAAAGATGGATGAACTTATGAAATTATCTGCTAGTAAGAGTGCTTCCATTGATCCTAACGATAAGCCTTTTTCCACTTTGATTGAGAATAATAATGAATCTGTGGATGTGAATTTTGTTGGTAGGAACAATTTTGGTAATAATGCGTATAGAGGTAACTTTAATCCTAGGCCGTTTGCTAGTCCCTCTAATAATTATGGTAGTTCCTACAACAATTCTTATGGAAATTTTAATAAGATTCCCTCTGATTTTGATATGAGTGTTAAAGAATTTATGAGTTTGCAATAGAATTTCAATGCTTTTATTGGAGAAAAATTTCTCAAGATTGATGATTTGGCTAGGAACTTGGATAGAATTTCTCTTGATGTTGATTATTTGAGACTTAAATCTATTCCACCCAAGCATTATATTAATGAGTCTCTCAAAGTTATGAGAATTTCCATTGATGATTGTAAAGAAAGAACCGCTAAGATGCATGCTAAACGAGATTTGTTTGAGAAAGCTTGTTCTTCTATTTTTCATGAAAAGAATGATGAAGATCTTAAAGTGATTGACGTGACTCCTATTGAATCTTAGTTTTCTAATATAAATCTTGATAAAGATGGGATTGGAGATGAGTAAACTTTAGTTAAAAGGTGCCCCAATGATTCGGAGTTTTTAGATCTTGATGCAAAAATTGATGAAAGTGGGATTGGAGAGGTCAAGTCTTTAAGTAGCAATGAACCGGCTGTTTTGGATTTCAAGGAATTTAATTATGATAATTGTTCTTTAATAGATTGTATTTCCTTGTTGCAATCCATGTTGAATTCTTCTCACGCTTTTAATGAAAACAATGCTTTTACTAAACATATCGTTGATGCTATATGCAATCTTTTAAAGAAAATCTTGAATTGGAAGTCTCTATGCCTAGAAAACTTTATGACGAGTGGGAAGGTAACATTAGATTGGTGCAATAATTGATATGAAAGAAGGAAACATTAGATTTCAATTTCCATTAAGGAAGGGCATGGAATACTTTCCTATAAATAAAATTAAATTGCCATATGAATCTATTATTAGAGCTACTTATGTATTGCATACCAAAGATGACAATACCTAGATCTATTTGTGTTTTATGCCTAGCTAAAGGCATTAAACAATAGCGTTTGTTGGGAGGCAATCCAAGTTTATTTTTGTTATTTGCTTTTTGTTCCTGTTTTTCTTTGAATAATTCATCTAGCCTCTGGTTAGATGTAGTTTTTTGTTTTAATTAGTGTTTCTGCCAAGTAAGACCTTTGGGATAGCTTACGGTGATAGTTCTGTTAATCCTGCTGAAAAATAGAAACTTTTGCGCCCAGTAAATAATTTCCTGGATTTTATTGAAATGTGATTTTGATCTGATTCTTTTTGCTCTTGATTGATACACAAATTGCCCAAGTTGTCCTAATTTTTCAGAATTGTTTGCGTTACATAAGTATTCGACAGTGACAGATTGCTACAGACTGTTCTTTTTTTGACAGATTCTGTTTTCTATGTGTTGTTTGCTTATTTTGATGAATCTGTGGGTAGTAGGGGGTATGAACCATGGAAAAGTTGGAATACAGTAGATATTACAACAGTATAAATAAATAATGAGTTTGCAACAGTACCATAAAGTGGTGATTTATTTTCTTATATTAATGGAGCTTATGAGAATTTCTGTTGAGTTTTGTGTTGTGAAGTTTTCAAGTTTTGGGTAAGGATTTGGTGGACTATGGAATAAGGAGTGGCAAGAGCCTAAGATTGGGGATTCCCAAGGCACCCCAAAGTAATATTCAAGGACAACCAAGAGCCTAAGCTTGGGGATGCCCCGGAAGGCATCCCCTCTTTGGTCTTCGTCTATCGGTAAGTTTACTTGAGACTATATTTTTATTCACCACATGATATGTGTTTTGCTTGGAGCGTCTTGTATGATTTGAGTATTTGCTTTTTTAGTTTTTCACAATCAACCTTGCTATACACACCTTTTAAGAGGGACACACATGAATTGTGATTTATTAGAATACTCTATGTGCTTCACTTATATCTTTTGAGCTAGGCAATTTTGCTCTAGTGCTTCACTTATATCTTTTTAGAGCACGGCGGAGGTTTTATTTTATAGAATTTGATGAACTCTCATGCTTCACCTATATTATTGTGAGAGTCTCTAAACAGCATGGTAATTTTCTTTGATATAAATTTAGTCCTAATATGATAGACATCCAAGAGGGATATAATAAAAACTTTCATATAAAGCGCATTGAATACTAAAATAAGTTTGATTCCTTATGATTGTTTTGAGACATGAAGATGATGATATTAGAGTCATGCTAGTGGAGTAATTGTGAATTTGAGAAATACTTGTGTTGAGGTTTGTGATTCCCGTAGCATGCACGTATGGTGAACCGTTATGTAACGAAGTTGGAGCATGAGGTATTTTTTGATTGCCATCCTTGTGTGGAGGTCGGGATCGCGCGATGGTTAACTCCTACCAACCCTTCCCCTAGGAGCATGCGCATAGTGCTTGGTTTCGATGACTAATAGATTTTTGCAATAAGTATGTGAGTTCTTTATGACTAATGTTGAGTCCATGGATTATACGCACTCTCACCTTTCCACCATTGCTAGCCTCTCTTGTGCCGCACAACTTTCGCCGGTACCATACACCCACCATATACCTTCCTCAAAACAGCCACCATACCTACCTATTATTGCATTTCCATACCATTCCGAGATATATTGCCATGCAACTTTCCACCGTTCCATTTATTATGACACGTTTCGTTATTCATATTGCTTTGCATGATCATGTAGTTGACATCGTATTTGTGGAAAAGCTACCCTTCATAATCCTTTCATACATGTCACTCTTGATTCATTGCACATCCCGGCACACCGTCGGAGGCACTCACATAGAGTCATATTTTTGTACTAAGTATCGAGTTGTATGTAAAAAGAAGTGTGATGATCATCATTATTAGAGCATTATCTCGTGCGAAGAAATAAAAAAAGGAGGCCCAAGAAGCCAAATAAAGAAAAGAGGCCAAAGAAGCGAAAGAAAAAAAAGAAAAAATGAGAGAAAAAGAGAGAAGATGCAATGTTACTATCCTTTTTTCCACACTTGTCCTTCAAAGTAGCACCATGATCTTCATGATAGAGAGTCTCCTATTTGCTCACTTTCATATAGTAGTGGGAATTTTTCATTACGGAACTTGGCTTGTATATTCCAACAATGGGCCTCCTCAAATTGCCCTAGGTCTTCATAAGCAAGAAAGTTGGGTGCACACCCACTTTGTTTTCTTTTTGAGCTTTCGTAAATTAATAGCTCTAGTGCATCCATTGCATGGCAATCCCTACTCACTCACATTGATATCAATTGATGGGCATCTCCATAGCCCATCGACACGCCTAGTTGATGTGAGACTATCTCCCTCTTTTTGTCTTATCCACAACCACCATATTCTATTCCACTTATAGTGCTATGTCCATGGCTCACACTCATGTATTGCGTGAAAGTTGAAGAAGTTTGAGAATACTAAAGTATGAAATAATTGCTTGGCTGAAACCGGTGTTGTGCATGATTTGAATATTTTGTGTGATGAAGATGGAGCATAGCCATACTATATGATTTTGTAGGGATAAGCTTTCTTTGGCCATGTTATTTTTAGAAGACATAATTTCCTTGTTAGTATGCTTGAAGTATTATTGTTTTTATGTCAATCTTAAACTTTTTTTTGAATATTATGAATCTGAACATTCATGCCACAACAAAGGAAATTACATGGATAAATATGTTAGGTAGCATTCCACATCAAAATTCTATTTTTATCATTTACCTACTCGAGGGCAAGCAGGAATTAAGCTTAGGGATGCTTGATACGTCTCCAACGTCTCTATAATTTTTGATTGTTCCATGCTATTATATTATCTATTTTGGATGTTTTATATGCATTAATATGCTGTTTTATATTATTTTTGGGACTAACCTATTAACCTACAGCCTAGTGCCAGTTCCCGTTTTCCCTTGTTTTTGTGTTTGGCAGAAAAGGAATACCAAACGGAGTCCAAACGGAATAAAACAATCACGATGATTTTTCTTGGACCAGAAGATAAGCAGGAGACATGGAGATGAAGTAAGAGGAGCCACGAGGCGGCCACAAGGACGGAGGGCGCGCCCGGACACTTGTGGGCCCCTTGCGCACTTCCTGACCTAATTCTTTCGCCTATATATTCCCATATACCCCCAAACCAATAATGGCATCCACGAAAATACTTTTCCGCCGCCTCAACCTTCTATACCCGTGAGATCCCATCTAGGGACCTTTTCCGGCGTCCTCCCAAGGGGGATTCGATCATGGAGGGCTTCTACATCAACACCATTGCCCTTTCGATGAAGCGTGAGTAGTTTAGCACAGACTTACGGGTCCATAGCTAGTAGCTAGATGGATTCTTCTCTTTCTTTCATTCTCTATACCATGTTCTCCTCGATGTTCTTGGAGATCAATTTGATGTAATACTTTTTTGCGGTTTCTTTGCCGAGATCTGATGAATTGTGGATTTATGATCAGCTTATCTATGAATATTATTTGAATTTTCTCTGAATTCTTATATGCATGATTTTATATCTTTGTAATTCTGTTCAAACTATCGGTTTGGTTTGGCCAACTAGATTGGTTTTTGTTGCAATGGGAGAAGTTCTTAGCTTTGGGTTCAATCGTGCGGTGTCCTTTCCCAGTGACAGTAGGGGCAGCAAGGCACGTATTGTATTGTTGCCATCAAGGATAAAAAGATGGGGTTTTCATCATATTGCTTTAGTTAATTCCTATACATCATGTCATCTTACTTAATGCGTTACTCCGTTCTTTATGAACTTAATACTCTAGATGCATGCTGGATAGCAGTTGATGTGCGGAGTAATAGTAGTAGATGCAGACAAGAGTCGGTATACTTGACATGAACGTATTGCCTGTATTCATTATCATTGCCTTAGATATCATCATAACTTTGCGCTTTTCTATCAATTGCTCGGCAGAAATTTGCTCACCCACTGTATTGTGTTTTATCTTGAGAGAAGGCTGTAATGCCCCGGACACACCCGCCAGTGGTCGTTACTCCTGGCGGTATCAAGACTGGCCCCACAGATCAATACTAGTCTTTTCTGCGCACTTTGTCCTCACTCGTGCGCACCCGGGAGCAACTTCCCGGTCGGTCACCCATCTTGAAACTACTCCAAGCTGAGCACGCTTAACTTTGGAGTTACGTCCGAATGGGATCCCGAAAAGAAGGAATTCCTTATTGATATGAGTAGTCTATCATCCCTAATAAGCCGTGCTATTACATACACCCACACACAGAGGAACCGACGTCCTCGTCGGGCCACAGAACGCCCTCTTGGCACAACCGTCGTGCATCCAGTCCGGTACATGTGCCATGCCGTGTGCCACGACGGGTCACAAACGTCATGAACAACATGACCGCAAGACCTGTCCGCAACCATCCGTAACCGCGAGGGTCGGCTCGATACCAACTTGTAACGCCCGGACACACCCGCCGGTGGTCGTTCTCTGGCGGGATCTAGATCGCCCCACAGATCAATACTAGTCTTTTCTGCGACTTTGTCCTCACTGTGCGCACTCCGGAGCAACTTCGGTCGGTCACCCATCTTGAAACTACTCCAAGCTGAGCACGCTTAACTTTGGAGTTACGTCCGAATGGGATCCGGAAAAGAAGGAATTCCTTATTGATATGAGTAGTCTATCATCCCTAATAAGCCAGGCTATTACATACACCCACACACGAGGAACCGACGCCGTCGGGCCACAGAACGTTCCCTCTTGGCACAACCGTCTGTGCATCCAGTCCGGTACATGTGCCATGCCGTGTGCCACGACGGGTCACAAACGTCATGAACAACATGACCGCGCACCTGTCCGCAACCATCCGTGTAACCGCGAGGGTCGGCTCGATACCAACTTGTAACGCCCGGACACACCCGCCGGTGGTCGCGTTACTCTGGCGGATCTAGACTGGCCCCACAGATCAATACTAGTCTTTTCTGCGCACTTTGTCCTCACTCGTGCGCACCCGGGAGCAACTTCCCGGTCGGTCACCCATCCTGAAACTACTCCAAGCTGGGCATGCTTAACTTTGGAGTTCTGTCCGAATGGTATCCCGGAAAAGAAGGAATTCCTTATTGATATGAGTAGTCTATCATCCCTAATAAGCCAGGCTATTACATAACCCCGGAAAAGAAGGAATTCCTTATTGATATGAGTAGTCTATCATCCCTAATAAGCCAGGCTATATCTCCCACGTGTCGAAGCACGACTTAACTTTGGAGTTCTGTCCGAATGGGATCCCGGAAAAGAAGGAATTCCTTATTGATATGAGTAGTCTATCATCCCTAATAAAGCAGGCTATTACAAAGGCTCTAGTGAAACCTATGGCCCCCGGGTCTATTTTTCACCTTACAAGTTTCCGATGTACAATTTTTAGTATCCAATCTACTATTCTAGCAATCCTTTACTTTCCGACCTATAAACCAAAAATACAAAAAATATTTACTTTATCGTTTATCTATCTCTATCAGATCTCACTTTTGCAAGTAACTGTGAAGGGATTGACAACTCCTTTATCGCGCTGGGTGCAAGTTTGTTTGATTGTTTGTGCAGGTATTCGGTGATTTGTGTGTTGTCTCCTACTGGATTGATACCTTGGTTCTCAAACTGAGGGAAATACTTATCTCTACTTTGCTACATCACCCTTTCCTCTTCAAGGGAAAAACCAAAGCAAGGTCAACAAGTAGTACGGTGCACAATAATGAGTATACTACTACTGACTATTCTCTTTTTGACACGCATTTACGTTGATACGGCTTGAATGCCAATGAGGGAGAGGGTAGCTGTTCCTGAAACATTGAACGATCAATGATGGCTCCGCATTTAATTAGCATGCAAGGTAAGTAATTGGAGAAGCAGAATGGAGCTAGCACGATGTGAATGCAATGCAGTTTGGACACTCATATAAAGGCACCCACCACCCCAATCCATCTACTCCTAGTCTCTGTGCAACACTGCCACTCCAATCCAAGACCAAGACCAAGTGACTAGAATCCATAAGCACCCATGGCGTCGATGGACGCAAGCGGTAGTCAGCTGTGCTAGATCATCCAAGACGCCGGCCTATGGCCCTGCACTGCCCGGCGTTTCTAGATGGTGCTAGTGACAGCCTGCGTCATAGCCCTTGTTGATGTTGGCTTCGCCTCTCGCATGTGCGAGATGATGGTCGGCTTCATCCGCAAGTTCACCACCGTCAAAAAGCGGGAAGACGACCTTGCCGTACTACTCCAACCCGTGTGTCCAGGCTCCTTGCTGCCTACCACCCTCATCGGCCTCCAAGGTGTCGAAATCTTTGAAGCACTGGTGGTCCTCCAGCTGCCGGAGGTCGCGACAAAGTGTGTGCACCTCGAGGCCGCGCTTGCCACGCAACGCCTCGCCATGCAAGAAACCGTTGACCTACACATCCATGTCTACAAGGAAATCGTCTACTTAGGCCACTACAAGGCCAGCGAGGAAAGAAAGACGTTGGCCTTCTTCCAGTGGCTGGAATCTTTGGATGCCATTGTTCAGAAGCAAGTCGACCTGGCCACGAAAGTCAATGCTACTTAGTCATCGTTTAGTGGTCCGGTGCCCGGAGTCAAGGAGGTGGACGTCGCTAATGGATGCATCTTTCTTATTGTCTCCTGTAACCAACACTGCATCACCTCATGGCCTTAATGTTTTATTAGTGTATGGCATTTTTATTCCAGTCGTAAATGACATGTGTGATCCCTTGCTCTTATTTGGCGTTAATTATATGTAGTATCACTGTCTTCGTCCTAGTGTACTACCTAGGTCCTGGTTTATTAGTCCCATTTGTAATTTGTGCAACATTTTGACCAAAGATTTAACTGAAAAAATGTTAGTGCATGTCAACGAAAAATATATCGTTTGATTTGTATTTGAACATAGTTTCCAATGATATAATTTTGGTGACATGCATGAACCTTTTGTTAGTCAAATTTATGGTCAAAATTTGGCACAAATTATGATGGGGAGCAATAAACCAGGACGGAGGTAGAATGGTCCGTCACCATCATGTTTTGTGTCAAATTTTGACTTCAGCGACCCAAACTACATGGAGGGAGTATTGTATATATTGGCGCGACAACCAAACTTATATATTCAAAACTGCACGTTACAACATGTCACAAGTTCAAAACAAGAAAGTGGAACAAGTACATCATGCCTGTGCCATTCGCGTCGCACCCCCACATAGTCTGTCTAGATGTCACTCAAGCTAGGGAACGCTTGTTGTCTTAGCATTCTCACTGTCCGGTGGGGCCGCAGTTGAGCAAACCGACTATTGGCAAATCCCCACCCCGCCCACTGCACGTCGACTGAGTTATTAGAATTAGAAGAGAGAAATGAGGGAGAAGAGCTAGCTGTAGCACGGACGCTGCTGTCAGATGGGACTCGTATTGAGAGAATAGGAGTACTGAGTACTCGTGCCTCTTTTTTTAGGGAAAAAGTAGTCATACGTCTAGTACCACTAGTTGGGTGCGTGCGACCTATACTTGTCATCACTTTAGGTCTCCTTTTCGAACCGTAGCTACGCTTCATAGTACATATCTTTTAACGCATTTATCCTCCTATATGTACTCCTAGGCTATTTCCACATGCTTCCTTTCGCCGACATGTGGGACATAGAGCATCTGGGTCGTAGTGCATGCACGACTCAGAGCATTGCAACCATGCCGGTGTACTTTACATTTCAGACCTCACGAATTACATGCAAACCCCTCGCAGAAGAATAAATAAATAAATGAATTACTACATGCAAAGCATATTATTTTCATAGAAACTAGAGCATGTTCATTAAATTTGGACATAACACATTTATGAAAAAATGAGCAGACCTAAACCAGTCTAAGTGCCTCTTTGATTCGCGGGATACTGAAAACACATGAATGGGAAAAGTATGATGGCGATGAACCGAGAGGAGGAGTACTGTACATGCTAGAGACTGGACTATAGCACATTGTTTTTATGGCCATATCACCACATTGTTTTATATGGCCTAGCGCCTGCTGGTTCGCTGGGCTATCGTAGTTCACAATCCTCCGACACGAGTAGTAGTACTAGTATATACACTATATATACTGCATGATTCTTTGCTCCTACTTACTTCGTCGACATGTGGGTGAGCTAGCATCCGGGTCGACGTGTCATGCACTAGATTAGAGTGGGGAATGGAAGGGGGGCATCACCCCAGTCGTAGCGCTAGTAATTAATGACTATAGGGAGTAGTCATATCATAAGACCCCGTCTTTCCAGCAGTAATGCGCTGTCAAATTGTACACCCTACCTTTCTAGCAGTATGTTGAATCCGCTACTCCCTCTCCCTCCTCGCCTCTCTGTCAAACCAGCTATGTGAAACTTCCGCGCGTACTGCCCGGGAAATGCCCCACCCTCAACTTTTAACTACTCATAGTATAATTTTGTATCGATGAATTGCGCCATGGAGCAGAAACCCAAAATAAAAAGGTGGTATGTAAACAAATACAGTTCAAGCTCTAGCTAGCGATTCGGAATGTAAACCGTGCATGTGTTTATACATATAGGTTACTTCAAAGTACTGAGTCCATCGATGCAATGTGGTCAAACTGTACCATCGATATCTCAAAGCCAAAATAGTTCGAGCTTGTTTGTTCTATATAAATAGTACTATATGTTTATTCACCTGTGGGGTCCTTCAATGAATGGAGGGCCGGGGAGATCAAGTTAATACTACTACTAATACTAGTAAGTAGAAGTAGTACAGTTAGTCACGTTAAATAGATAGTTTCTTTTCTTTAATTCCACGTACACAAATTGAAAAGCTTGTTGTGGAGAGAAAAAGATAATCACTCCACTATATATATAGGCAGGGGCCTGAGCGCTTGCTTTACTAGGGTTGCTCTCTTCAACCTCTCATCCTCTCCAGATCTAAACAAGACTGTCGGTGTACTAAGGTAGGGGTACCTCAGTACCCCAACTTGTGCACGCGATTCAGCAGCTCCTGGCTGGATCTACCATGCGCTTGCCGGAGACCATCCCCGATCCATATCAAGCCATTCAAGAACAAAGTGTACAAGATAGAAGATCGAGACCCCGGCAAGAGGAGCTTGCCGGGAAGAGGAGCTTGCCGGGAAGGCCGTCCCAGGCTCAAGACTACATCACTCACGCAAGGCCCTGGCGAGAGGAGCTCGCCGGGGAGACTAGAAGACTAAATCATAGAAGACACGCCCCGGCGCTATATGCGTCCCGGCGAGGGCCCGGGGAGCGGCAAGCTACAAGCCCGACAAGCCCCCGGGTCCGGTAAGATCAAGACCCCGGCAAGGTACTTGCCGGAGAGCTGCGTTGTGTGCCCGACTCCAGCTCATCCGCCCACGCGCCGCCTTTAGCTTTCTCCAGAGACGCGGGCGGATGGTCTGTGCTGCATGGAGGGTGCGGTGGCACTCCACGGTGGTGGATCCATCGCCGTGGGCACGGAAACGCAAGGGCGGAGCTTTTGGGCGACGGCGACGGGCATTAAATGCCCTTGTCCCCCTCTCACAAAAGTAGGTAGAATCCTTTGCTCAAGCAATCAGAGCTGCACTTTGTTCCCGACTGCTCCAACTACCACCTCTTTTACATTTTACCCCTCTACCCTACGCTGACACTGCCGGTGACCCTTGCACTATAAAAGGAGGCCCATGCACAACGTGGGGGTTCAACCATTTGCAACTCCCACGCCGGTAGTAGCCATCTTGTAGCTCGCAAGCCCCGAGCACAATACAACACAAAGCAGCAAGAGGGTTTACGCGACCATCGCGCCCGGCTGGGTAAAACCCGCCCAAGATCGCCTCGATCGCTCTCTGTGCCTCCTCCGCCTCGCATCAACACACGAAGGGCCCGGCCCCATAGGTGTCCCGCGGCAGCGGCTCCCTCAGCGCCTCCGTCGCGCCCGACATCTTTAGCGCGCCGGTAGGGGCGCCGAGGTTGTGCGGACCTGATCCGGCGTTCGGCGCGCGTTCTTCATCAACCTCTCCAGCCACAAGACCTTCATCGACAACTGCGCCATGGCCCCGAAGACGAGGGCTTCAAGGGTCGCAGACCCGTCTGCGTCTCACCCGCCGCCACCGGAGCCAACGGTAGGCGGAGGGGACGCCAGCGGAAGGGTGGACACGGCGAGGGCACTTTCGCGGCGCCACGAGATCCGAGGACAGGACGGATGACCGCGCCGGTCTCCGCAGATCCACGCCCATCTCAGCACATCGACCCAGCAGCGCCATACCACGGGAGGTGGTATCCGCCATCGAGCAGAGGACGCACGGAGGCTCGCGGGATGTTCGAACACCGCCCGGACACAGCAAAGCGAAGGCGCCGGCAGGACCCTACCTTCTAACACCGCGAAGTCCAGCGCCCCACTCCCCGCACCGCTTCGCTCCGCTTCCCGCCACTTCTGCAGAAGCGCCACAAGAGCGCAATGCTCCTCGACTTCTCCTCGGCAGCAGACAAGGCCGAGGATCGGAGGGCTACCATCCGAGCCTGGTCGCCGCCAACAACGACCGTTTACGGCGGCGGTGGCCTCACAGCGCGCAAGCCGAGAAGACGAAGGCGGCGGCAACAAGACCGCCGGTGCGACCACTGCACTCCCGCCGCATGAAGCGAAGACGCCGCCTGCCGAACAACGCCGACGACGGCTCCACGGCATCGCCGGATCCGCGGGCTCGCGGGATCAACGCCAGTCCTTGACAATCGGCGGCGAAGACGCCGACCACGATCGAGCGCCGCCGAGAGACTCGGCGACAATCAGACCAGAGAGCTGGAAGCACTGTCGACGCGCGCGCGCCCGGCGAGCCAGGCGACTTGCCGTACGCGGCAGGCTGCCCTGCGTTCACCCGTGAGCTGCGGCGCGTCCAGTGGCCCAGCATGAAGAATTTCAAACCCGACGTGCCGGAGAAGTACGATGGCAAGACGCACCCCTCGGAATTCCTCAGTGTCTACACCATCGCGGTGCAGGCTGCTGGGGGGCGTGACGAGAAGATTCTGGCGAACTACTTCCCGCTCGTGCTTAGGCCGAACGTTCGTTCTTGGCTTATGCACTTGCCGGAAGGCTCCATTTCTTCTTGGGCAGACCTTTGCCATCAGTTTGTTGGCGCCTTCACTGGCGGCCACAAACCCCATGGCCAGGAGAGCGATCTCCACATTTTGGCCCAGAAGGAAGGAGAATCCCTGCGCAAGTACATCCAACGCTTCAGCCGTGTGCAGCACAACATCCCTGACGTCCACCCTGCCGCGGTTATCGGCGCGTTCCACCGAACGTCGCGTAATCGCCGCATGCGTGAAGAGATGGCGGCGACCAAGATCCGGGATGTCGCCGAGCTTTATGCTCGGTTGATAAATGCGACGCTGAAGAGGGGAGGAGGCTCCCGGGAGGATCTTGGCGCAGGAGGAAGCGACTCCGACGACGCCGCCCCGGCAAAGAAGCGCCGGCGGCGGAACTTTTAAAAAGAACAAGGAAGAGGTGCTTGCCATCGAAGTCCGCAAGGAAGCTCCCGCCAAGCAAACACAGGTGGCAACTCCGCAAGGAGCTTGCCTCGTGGCGGCAGCCGACAAGCGGCGGCCCGGCAAGCAATATGCAAAATCCACCGCACTAAGGGCCACGATCTCTACAATCAGAAGCGCCGACTATCTCGCCGAGCAGCAAAAAGCTGAGTACGAGAGGCGCGACAAGGAGAGGGCCCAAGGTGGCGGAGGAGAACCGAGCAAGAAGCGGCCGTTCAATGGTCGGGGAGGACCCCCCGGCAAAGCCAAGCGGCGGCAAGGAGATCGACCTTCCCGGAGCCGCGACAAGGATGAAGAAGACGGCGACGAGGACATGGAGGACGAGGATGACAGCGAGCAGGAGTTCGAAGGCCACGGAGGTCTGTGCGCCGACGGTGGCGCCACTACACACTTCCCACCGCCAGCTAAAGCGGTGGCGCGTGAAGTGAATGCAGCGGAGCCGCCCGTAGAGTCGCGCAGCTCCTCAAATGGTCCGGCACGCCTATCATCTTTGACCTAGAGGATCACCCTGACCGCACCACCGCGGTCGGGTGCCTGCCGATGCTGGTCTCGCCCACCATTCGCAACCTCAAGGTCACCAAAATGTTGGTTGACGGCGGGGCCGGGCTGAACCTGATCTCCTCTGCTGTGATCAAGAAACTCCAAATCCCAGATGGCGAGCTCGAAGAGACCGGTTCTTTCCAAGGAATCAACCCGGGAAGGAGCAAGCCCAAGGGAAAGATCACTCTGCCGGTGACCTTTGGCGGGGAGCTCAATTTCAGGACTGAGCGCATCACTTTCGACGTCGCCGATATTCCGTTACCATACAACGGAATACTCGGCCGTCTGCCTCGCCAAGTTCATGGCAGCTTCCCATTATGCTTATAACGTATTAAGATGCCGGGCCGATAAGCGCCATCACCGCCCACGGCGACAAAAAGATGCGCCATCTCGCACCGACAAGATCTACCGATGCGGCAGCAGCGGCCGACAAGGATACACTTGCCGCTGAAGCCCGGCGGAAGAAGACGAAGACCAAGTCCGCGAGTGCTCGGGGCCCACTCCGCAACCGCACTCTTCGAGTGCTGCGCTGCTGTCGAGGACGCCCCGCCGAGCTCCACCGCAAGAGTAAAAGGGAATGGCCGCTCCTCCGCAACCAAGAAGGTGTCCGCCAAGGAGGACGGCACCGTGGAACCTTCACCATCGATTGCTACGCTGACACAAATAGGAAAGCGCGCTCGTTGTTTTCTCTGGGCGAATGTCGATGTGTTTGCATGGCAACCATCCGACATCCCGGCGTTCCTGTGAAGGTAATTGAGCACAAGCTTGCCGCTTGCCCTCATGCGCGCGACCCGTCAAGCAAAAAGTGAGAAAGCAAGCCGTGGAGCGCCAAGAATTCATCAGCGAAGAAATCAAGAAGCTAGAGGCAGCAGGCCTAGTTAGAGGTGTGATCCATCCGACGTGGTTAGCAAACCCAGTCGTCGTGCGCAAGGCCAACGGGAAATGGAGGCTGTGTATAGACTTCACCGATGTAAATAAAGCATGTCCCAAGGATCCATTCCTTGCCGCAAGATCGACCAGATTGTTGACTCCATCGCCGGATGTGAGCTACTCGCTTTCTTGATGCATACTCAGGCTATCACCGGATCTTCATGGCCAAAGAGGATGAAGAGAAGACTGCGTTTATCACTCCATGTGGCACCTATTGCTTCATACGCATGCCATTTGGACTGAAGAATGCAGGATCAACGTTTGCGAGGGTAGTGTATACTGCTTTTGAGCCACAGATCCACAGAAATGTAGAGGCTTACATGGATGATATCGTGGTGAAGAGCAAGAGCAGGGATACGCTGATCCAAGATTTGGAAGAGACATTTCAGAACCTGCGCAAGATACAGCTAAAGTTGAACCCTGAGAAGTGCGTCTTTGGAGTTCCCTCCGGCAAGCTTCTCGGGTTCTTTGTGTCACAGAGAGGGATTGAAGCCAACCCCGACAAGATTAAAGCCATCGAGCAGATCGAAGCCCCGAAGCGTGTCAAAGATGTCAGAAGGCTCGCAGGTTGTGTGGCTGCCCTCAGTAGGTTCATTTCAAAGTCTGCAGAGCGCGCCCTACCTTTCTTCAAAATCTTGAAGAAGGCAGGCCCCATGAAATGGACTCCGGAAGCGGAGGCAGCGCTGCAAGACTTGAAACGGTACCTATCCTCCACCCCAATACTTGTCGCACCTAGACCACAGGAGAAGTTGCTGCTGTACCTAGCGGCGACCAACCAAGTGGTTAGTGCTGCGCTAGTAGCGGAGAGGGAGTCCGACGAGGAGGCTGCACCACCGCAAGCGAGTCCAATGACAAGTGGGGCTGTTCGACAAGCTCGCCCCGACAAAGACAACTCTGCGCAGGGACAGGATGAGGTGCGGAAAAAGATGGTGCAGCGCCCAGTTTATTTTGTAAGCTCCCTTCTCCAGGGGGCTAGATCAAGATACTCTGGTGTGCAAAAGCTGCTTTTCGGCCTCCTCATGGCCTCGAGAAAGCTGCGCCATTACTTCCAGGCACACGAGATAACAGTGGTCACTCGCTTCCCGCTGAAGAGGATATTGCACAACCCAGAAGCAATAGGTAGGATCATCGAGTGGGCACTGGAGCTGTCGAGCTTTGGACTCAAGTTTGAAAGTACTTCAACCATACAGAGCCGGGCTTTGGCAGAATTCATAGCAGAATGGACCCCAACACCTGACGAAGAAGTCCAAGAAACGAGTACACCCGTACAAGAAGCGACGAGTGAATGGGTAATGTACTTCGATGGTGCCTTCTCGCTGCAAGGCGCCGGTGCCGGCGTGGTACTCATCGCGCCCACCGGAGAACACCTCAAGTATGTCATCCAGATGCACTTCCCAAGAGAGCAAGCGACAAACAACACTGCAGAATATGAAGGTTTGCTCGCCGGCCTCAGGATTGCGGCCGAACTTGGGATCAGGAAGTTGATTGTGCGGGGAGATTCTCAGTTGGTGGTCCGGCAAGTTAACAAGAGTTATCAGAGCCCTTTGATGGAAGCTTATGTAGATGAAGTGAGGAAGCTTGAGGAGCGCTTTGAAGGTTTGCAGATGGAGCATGTCCCGAGAGCTCAGAATGAAATCGCAGATGGCCTTTCAAAGTGTGCTTCGATGAAGTTACTCGTGGAACCAGAGGACCTTCTTGCTCAAGCTGACTCAACCTTCCGTCGCACCATCAATTGGGCAGTCCAAGAAGGAAAGTTGGTCTCCGGCGACTACTTGTCGGGCGGATCTCCCCGAGACCGCCGCCAAAGTCCCCAAGATCAACGGCCGTAACACCGAGGAACAGTTTGCTCCTCGCAGATCCTCGGATCTGTGCGGTCGAAGCAAGTGTTCCCGACAGCTTTGCCCTCGCAAGCTTGCCGGGACTTTCAGCTCGCAGAGCCGAAATCCTTGCCGAGAAGCTGAGGTTCCCGCATGCCCTCATGCCTTTAGTCCTTGCCGTTGAGCCCCGAGCTCCGGCGTGGGCGCAGCGGATCGTCCGCTTCTTGCAAACTGGAGAACTTCCCGACGACCCAGAAGAAATAGAAAGGGTAACCAGACAGTCAAGTATGTACCAGTTCGTGGACAATGAGCTGTACAGAAGAAGGCTCAATGGTGTCAGACTGAAGTGCATCTCCAGGGAAGATGGATGGCTGCTGGCGAGATACACGGAGGCATCCGCGCCACCACATTGGCGCAAGGGCACTTGCCGAGAAAGCTTTCGGCAAGGGTTCTTTTGGCAAGAAGCCTCCAAGATGCAATCGCACTAGTAACCAAGTGTGAAGCGTGCGAGGCCCACGCAGCGATCCATCAGCCACTCAGCTCTCCAAACAATCCCTTTATCCTGGCCCTTCTCGATCCTGGGGCTCGATATCCTCGGCCCCTTCCCCGTGTTGTCGGGGCTTTGAGTACTTGTACGTAGCGATCGACAAGTTCACAAAGTGGTCGAAGTGGAGCCAGGAGAAAGGTGACAGACACAATCGCGGTCAAGTTCTTCAGATCGATTGTGTGCCGTTTCGATCCCTAACAGATTATCACCGACAACGGTACACAATTCACTAGCCGCACCTTCATGCAAGACGCCCAAGACCTTGGCGCCAAGGTCTGTTTAAGCCATTGCTCACCCAAGGAGCAACGGTCAAGCGAAAGGGCCATGCTGAAGTGCTGCGCGGACTCAAGACAAGAACTTTCGACAGGATGCGCAGATGCGGGAGAAATTGGATAGAGGAGCTGCCGGCGGCTCTTTGGTCAATCAGAACGACACCAAATCGAGCCACCGGACAGAGACCCTTTGCTCTAGTCTATGGAGCAGAAGTAGTTCTCCCCACGGAACTCGTATACGGATCTCCTCGAGTGCTCGCTTATGATGAGCTTGAGCAAGAGAAACTGCGACAAGATGACGATTGCTCCTCGAGGAGGGACGCTCGAACTCTGTCAGACGAACTGCTCGATACCAGCAAGCCTTGCGCCGCTACCATAGCCGCAAGGTCAAAGCCGAGTCTCGAGGAAGGCGACCTTGTTCTTGGCGTGTTCAGTCCGCCAAGAATTCCAACAAGTTGACGCTGAAGTGGGAAGGCCCTTATCGGGTGAGACAAGTCACGAGGCCCGCGCTGTCGCCCGAGACCGAAGAAGGCTTGCCAGTGAGTAACTCCTGGAACATAGAGCATCTTCGCAAGTTTTACCCATAAGGCGCGGTTGCCGTGATCCGCTCCCGCAACCACCTTTTGTACAAAAGCTTTGCCGCCGTTGCATGTAACCCTTTGTACAAAGCCGGGCGCAGACCCGTGCTGCAATAAAGTTTCCGTGTTTTGCGCTTATTTGCCTTTTCCCATGCTCTTCTTTGCTATTTGCATGAGTTATTTGGCATCTTTCTAACGACACAAATATCCGCAAGCAATAGCACGCCGAAAGGCCATATGCTTTTTCCTTCTTCTTCTTTCCTTGTCTCTTAAGCAAAAGAAACGTTCCTCGTGCACAAGTTTGCCGGGGGGGAAGGAAAATGGAGGATGAACCAAGTGCTGTTCAAGAAAGAGAAGCTTGCCGGAGAACAGCTCAAAGTTTTAAACTTTTAAGTTGCCTTCCTTGAACAACCACACTCCGTATGGAAAACTTGTGCTCGGAGGAACCTACCCGTGGATAGCCGCTCCCTTATGTTGTTTTCGAGCACGCTCAACGATTTAAGTGAGCTGCGACAAAGTGTTGCGCCCTTGTTTCGTTTTCGAGTCCGCTCAGCAAGCTAGGTGCGTTGCAGCAAGCCACGGCAAGGTTGCTTGCCGGTAAGACCTTGGCCAGCGGGCTGCTTCGAGTTCGACACTCAGCGCTCGCGACAAGGGCTCCTTGCCGGCAAAACTCCTAGAAGCGTAAAGTTGAAGCATGAAGTTTAGGATCAAAACAAGGAAGATAACATCGATTCGCTGATCAAAATAAAGGTAATATCTTACAAGGAATAACTTGTCGCGATGACTAATGAGTTCATAGCAACCTATGCAGCAACAAAAAGAGATAAAGATAAAGGAGGCCTAATCTACGCGGTCGCCCTCCATCCCGGAGATCTTGTTCACTTTGGCGATGATGTGGGCGACCTGCTCCTTGAGCCTCCATGTTTGCGTCGGCCGCAAGCTGCGAAGAACGCTGGCGAGGTTTATGCCGGATTGCGGTATACGATCTTCGTCAAGACACGCCCATGGTTCCCGCAAGACAGCCGCGTAGTCTCCTCGGCAAGTTGCGCGGGGATCTTCTCCCGCAGATTTGCAAGGGCCGGCGCGATCCCCCTGAAGAAGAGGCTGAGCTTGGCGCTGTGAGCGAGGTTTGGATCCGGGGAGTAGATGAGATGCTCCAGCTTCAGCGCCAGCAGCTCCTGGTCAATGGCGGACGCAGAAGATACCAAATCCTCGGTCCATATTTCGACGATGCGACGGAAATCCTCGGCTGCTTTATTGGCGCCGGCTACCAAGGTTCGCTCCTCGCGGAGCTCTTCCTTCAGCTTGGTCTCCCGGTCCCGGGCAGCGTCGAGCGAGTCCTTCAGCGCAGAGACTTGTAGCTCAAGACCCTCAATGGAGTCCTTGGCGGCCTTCAATTCGTCGCCCTTCTTGGAAAGGCACTCCTGGAGTTCTGAGTTGGTATGGGCATCCTTCTCGCGCTCCGTGATGAGCGCGGCGACCTTCTCCTCGCTCGCCTTCAGCAGCTCCTCCACCAGGCGACCTTGGCGGCAAGCTCCTCCTTGGCGGTTTCTGCAGCCGCATGGCGTCCTTTGCCTCTTCAGTTCCCGCCAAGGGCCTGTTCCCGAGCGGCAAGGTCTTCCTCGTGAACGCCGAGGTTGACCTTCCGCTGGACGAAGTTCTCCTTCTCGGCGGGACAGCTCCACTCGGCGAGCCGTTGCTGCTCTTCGCCTCGGCCTTCTCAAAGAACCATTCCTCGTACTCTCCGCGAAGTCGCTCGCTTCTCCGCCACCTCGCGGAGAGCAGCCTGATTAGCGGCGCTGAGCTCCGCCGCTTCTCCATCTCCTCGGCGCCTTGGCGCCGAGGGCCTCCCGGAAGCGAAGCTACTGTCTGCCCGGGAAGGGCCAGGAGCTGGTGAAGCAGCTTCTCCTCATCGGCCCGCCCGCTCCCGCCGGGTCCCTCGACGACCTTCAAACCCAGCTGGAGGCGAGGATCTCCCATCGAAGGCCTCGCCCTCCGCTGGAGTCAGGACGAGGAACCCCACGGCATCTGGATGAAGACGCCGTTGGGGGCCTCCAAGTAGTAGCCGGACCGCTCTTCTCCGGCGGAGGGGTCGGTGACCGGCGCAGCACTCGACGCTCCCGCAGCCTCCGGGCCAGTGGTGCGGTCGCCGTCCCCTCTCCGCCGCTGCGTCGCAGCCGAGCGGTCTCTCGCACATGTGGCTCGGCGGCTCCGGCCAAGTCCTCGACGACAGGGCGCGTTGCCGCCACTCAAGACGTCCTCCTCCTCCTCAATGACGACTTCCGTCTCCATCTGCTCGGGGAGGAGGAGGATCTAGAAGAAGAAGAAAAGCAAAAGAAGTTCAAGCAAATATCCAAAAGAGGCGACGCCAAGAAGGCAAAGTTGCGAACTTACCTTGGCGGACGCGTCTTGTGGCGGGCTCTCTTGCCGGGAACTATCCCTTGGCGGAGTGCCGCGCTCGCCGGGTTGCTCGCCCTTGGCGGGTACTCGCCTTGGCGGAGTACCGCCCTTGGCGGACGTTCTCCTTGCCGGGAGTCCAACCTTGGCGGGATGGAGGGACTGCCGGCTCCTCAAGGGTGACCTCCGGATGCTCCTGCCGCTGCGGCTCCATCTCTGCACAAGTCAAGACAAACACGTCAAGATATCGGAGCAAGACGAAATCTCCAGACGCGCCCGGCAAGTGAAGGTGCGGGACTCGGACTTCTGTTGGGGGTGCGCTGGGGCTGCTCCTCGGGACAGCGCCGGGTCCGGCAAGCTAGGATCCGCGCGTCCCGTCGCCTCGGCGGGAGAGTCGTCGCGACCTCGACCACGGGCACCTTGGCTTTCTTCGCCGCCCACTCGGTCAAGGTCCTGAAACCAACACAAAAAACAAGATTAGCCTCAACAATAATCAAGGCGAAATTTAAGAAGATGAAGATTTGGTACTTCCTGTTCTTCCTCGTCGTCTTCGCCAAGGCGAGAAATCATACTCCACTGGTCGTCGGCGCGAGGAGCAGAGGCGGAGGCCCTCTCGGGCGCTTGGCGGTCCTCGGGGCTGGGGGCAAGACCCGCCCTGTGGCAGCCGGGACCCGAGGAGCGGGCGGAGCCGCCGCCCCTCCGAGAAGACCCTGTCCGCCGGGCGCTGACCTGCGGGCGCCTTTGCCGTGGCTCTTGCGAAGTCGCTCCGTCATGGCTGGTGCACCGCCGCCTCGGCGCAGCTTGGCTCCCGAGAAGCTTGTGCCGCCCGGCGAGCTGGTAGTTGTCGGGGCCTGAGTACTCGCTTCCGCCGCCGCCTTGGAGGCGCTTGATGGAGAACGCTTGGGGCTCGCTGGGCGGGAGGTCTCCGACGACGAGGAGAGGTCGTCGGCGTAAAGGTCCGCGGACCCGCCGGCATCCTCGGTGGCCGCGGCATCCTCTTCCTCCTCCTCGCCGGCTGGCTCGCTAGACCCAGCGCCCTGCACTGCGGCCTCTCTCCCTCTGGCGTCTCTGCTCCCTCCGGCAGCACCACCTCTTGCTGCGGCCTCAGCCGCGATTCCGGGGATCCCAGAGTGCCTCAAAGAGGGGACCCCGGCGAGCGTGCCGGGAGGAAGTTGCAGCAGTCTGCAGATCTCCGCCGCCTCCGTTTGGTAGGACCCTTCCGCAGCCTCTGCCTCCTCGGGAGTACAACCGAACTTTCCTGCCGCTGCGGCTGCAGCGGCCTCTTCGGCCCGAGAAGCTATGTACGCGAGCTCCTGGTCTGTGGTGTCCCGTGTCAGCCCCCGGGTCTCGTCCTTGTTCTTCGCCACCTCCTCAAGGGTGTCGAAGAAGTTGAGGACGTCTATTGGCTCGGGCGGAATCCATGAACGCTCCACGCCGTGTGAGTCACACGCGGGCATCATGGCGAGGAGGCGATCCCGAGCTGTGCTGTTGCAAAGGGGCACCACTCCCCGGGGAAGCCTGAACCACTCTGGATGGGCCGGGTCATATTTGAAGAGTTCCTGACCATCCCCTCAGCTCCAGCGTCGTGAAGTTGAAGTTCAGCCGGGCGCAGCCTCATTATATCCCTGCGCCGCCGCACTCCCAGCCGGCCTTTTCTGCCTTGAAGAGGGGCAATGCGGCGGCGGAGGAAGTCTGCGCTTATCGCAGAACGGATAGCTTCGCCTCAAGACGGCGATCCGGATGAGGGCAACGCCGAGCTTGATATCGTCCGAATCCAGCTCGCTTCGATCTCGCCGCTGCGATAGGCGTTGCAGCTTGGCGCGGTGAAAGGCTGCGGCTCGTCTTCAACGATCCAGCACCAGTCCGACGCCACTCTTCCCACTTGCCGCTGAGCTCCCGGCAAGTATGACTTCTTCAAGTTCGCATTTAAAACCCAAGAAATCCCTCCGGAGAGGGGGCCGGCTCTGCTCTAGGAGTGAAGAAGTGCCTGAACAGAGCTACGTTTGGGTGTATCTTTATGAAGTTTTCGCACATATAAAGCGAAACCGCCATTGTGAGGATGGCATTGGGGTGAAATCAAGAAGGTGGAAGCCGTATGTGTTCATGATGTCGCAGAAGAATTCAGAAAAAGGAGGACAAAGACCGCAGTGGAAGAAGGCTGCGAAGAAATAGTACCCGCCAGGATAGTTGTCCATGGTGGCTGCCGGATGAGCTCTGGTCCGAGGATGCGCCGTGGTCCTCTTGGCCCAGAACAGGAAATATTTGCCCCAGAGTTCTCTGACGCCGAGCCACAAGGGAAGACGACGTTCTGCCTCCGAGATCTGGCGAGCTTTTTCCGCTGCTCGATTTCTCCTCCGCCTTCCCCTTCCCCTTCCCGGTCTTCGGGGCCATAGCGGAGGCGGCGAGGGAAGGAGGATGAGGAGCCCGGCGGCGCCGCGGACGCAAGAGACGGTGGAGGAGATGCGGAGGCGGAGCGCGAAAAGGATCTCTGGAGGAGGAAGAAGAAGCAATGAAAGCGAAGGAGGGGAACCGCGCCTGCTCCCTCTGTTTTTATGGGGAAGTGGGGGGCGTTCCGCTCCTCTCATTAAAGAACGTGGGCACGTCCCATCCCACGACGCCGCAATCGACGCAGCGTCTTTATGCTGAGGAGGCGGTTGAAGCGAAGTGGAGTCGGCACGCCGTGGGCCTCGTGTGCCTGCAGATCGCTTTTGGGCCTGGCCCAACAGCGCCAAGACGTGTATGGCCCAGCCCGGGGCTCTGTCGGTGTACTAAGGTAGGGGTACCTCAAGACCCCAACTTGTGCACGGGCAGTTGCAGCTCCCCGCTGGCTGGATCTACCATGCGCTTGCGGAGACCATCCCCGATCCATATCAAGCCATTCAAGAACAAAGTGTACAAGATAGAAGATCGAGACCCCGCAAGAGGAGCTTGCGGGAAGAGGAGCTTGCCGGAAGGCCGCCCCTGTGCTCAAGACTACATCACTCACGAAGGCCTGGCGAGAGGAGCTCGCCGGGAGACTAGAAGACTAAATCAGAAGACACGCCCGGCGCTTATACGCGTCCGGCGAGGGCCCGGGAGCGGCAAGCTACAAGCCCGACAAGCCCCCGGGTCCGGCAAGATAAAGACCCTGCAAGGTACTTGCCGGGAGAGCTGCGCTGTGCCCGCGACTCCAGCTCATCTGCCCACATGTCGCCTTTAGCTTTCTCCAGAGACGCGTGGCGGATGGTGTGCTGCATGGAGGGTGCGGTGGCACTCCACGGTGGTGGATCCATCGCCGTGGCACGGAGACGCAAGGGCGGAGCTTTTTGGGCGACGGCGACGGCATTAAATGCCCTTGTCCCCCTCTGTCAAAAGTAGGTAGAATCCTTTGCTCAAGCTAATTGTGAGCTGACTTTCCTCAAGACTGCTCCAACTACCACCTCTTTTACATTTTTACCCCTCTACCCCACGTTGACACCTGTCGGTGACCCCTTGCACTATAAAAGGAGGCCCATGCACAACGTAGAGGGGGTTCGAACCATTTGCAACTCCAACGCTCGGTGTAGCTGCTACTGTAGCTCTTCAAGCTCCCGAGCACAATACAACACAAAGCAGCAGAGGGTTTACGCGACCATCGCGCCGAAGCTGGGTAAAACCCGCCTGCGCATCACCTCGATCTGCTCTCAGGCCTCCTCCGCCTCGCATCAACACACGAAGGGCCCTGCCCCATAGGTGTCCATGGCGGGCGGCTCCCTCCAGCGCCTCCCGTCGCGCCCGACAAAGATAGCGGTAACGACATTTTCTCTCTACTCACCGCTGGTTAGAGATCCAGCCGGATCCCTTCGCCTGGTGTATGTAGAGGACTAGGTGCATCATTCACGCGGTCATCGACGGCGAGGGAGGAAGCCCATAGCCCGATGCTCTGTCCATGTCGTTCTCTCCGACACAGCTTCGACTCGGGAGGTCCTCCGACCCTTCTTCCTCCCTATCGTATTGTGCACAGATCTGACCTGCCGCCGGCCTCCTAGCCACATCCCGACAACCCTCAGGTATAACTTCCTTCGAAATTGTCCTTACTCTACTGCCCCAGCTCCCCACGTATCTGCATATGGATCTTTTTCTACTTCCGTCAGCTCCAAAGCCACCTAAATTTTTAGTATTATTAGAGGTAAAGCTACTTCATGCAATCGAATCTAGGACTTGGTTCAAACAACAAAGAAAGGGGGGAAAGTCATAGCATGAATCTAGGACTTAATTCAAAGAGGAAATAACAGGGGGAAAGTAGTAGAGACTGGATACCCAACCGGTCTCTTGGTTGAAAAGGGAAAATACAGTAGAAACTGGATAAGGAACATATCTATCATTGGTTGAAAAATAGGATAGGAAGTGCTGGCTGGTAGACAAGTTAATAGAGTATGTCTCGGATTAGATTCTGCCCTCACATAGTAAAAGGTCTCGAGGATTAGATTTGCTGCCCTCACAGAGTATGAACAAACTCAGCATCACCACTTTATGCCTCCTTGTAGGTACATTGTGCTGATGCGTCCATTGTCGCATGTCCTTATACCAGCCTTTTGTTGTTTTAATGTAAGGGCGCATGTAAAATGAAGCAATCACACTATTACTGTAAGGACATGTCTAACTAGTGTTATTGTTAATCTAATGCCTCCAGTAATATGATGCAATTAAACTGTGTTACAAATGGTACTCCTACTATTTTCCCCCGTATCATAAGTAAGTTGCTTCTTTGCGCTGCTTAGTGTCCTGGTGTCCCCACTGTCCCATGCCCTTAAACCAACTCTTTAGCTGCTACTGATCTACTATATCTGGAAAACAAGCAATGCCACCATTAAAGTAATCCCAAATTTGACGAATTTCATTGTTGATCGTAATGCTTCCAGTAACATGAAGCAATGCTGCCGTTTTAAAATTTCTACGGTCCTTGCGTGATTGCCATGAACATAATCAAGATGCTTCTTTTCATTTCGTGTATGCTTCGTATCTTATTATTTACCAGTAACTGTTTTCTTTCTATCTTTTTGTGCGGACTGGAATATCCTTTTCACCTCGTTGCTACTATGACCTTTTCGTGAACTGCACAATACACTTTCTTTTGGAATGAGTGTCTTGTGAAGTTCAACTAAAATGTCACGTGGGCAATATCTCTCAATTTTGGTTGAACTTCACAAAGGTTGATTGAAGTTTCCAATATTTCCGTCAAACTCTGCTGGTAATCTCGTGCAACATTTTATTTGCCTTTGCAAGATGAACCTTCACTACAATGGCACTTTATTTTAGTGGAACTGCACAAAAGGATAACCAAATTATAGTTGCACCTTGCATGAGCAGGACATCTAACCCTAATGTTGCTCAATTTTAGTGCAACTACTAAAGAAGAACCTGCCAGCTCATTAGAGCAAGTACTTCTTGCTAGCTGCATGATGCAATCTTTGCTTCATTTCAGGAAGAATGCAGAAAAAGGTTGTAGGAATTGAATCATCCAAGTGGATCTACAGGTTCACCACATCGAGTCGTGGCGGCATAGGGCCCCTCTCTCAGTTATGGTTCCCATGACCGGGTATGTACCTTTTTGGTTGATTTTGACTCTGCATCCAGCTAGTGATCGTGTGCTACTGTTTTGGCACTGCTACTGTGACTGATAAAATGAAGTAATAATACATTTAAAATAGAGCTACTGTCTTAGCTACCATTTCATTTCCAATGTAGATAACTTGCAGAAGACCTATCCGGCAGGATCAAGTCCATGTGCACTGCATCAATCACATAACTGCATTGAACTAGTTGAGTCCATCACGCCTACCGTTGAGGTGGCGCCGAGCCACCTCTCTAACTGGCAGGCGACATAATTTTATTTGAACTGCACAAAAAAAGTGATTGAAATGAGTTGACGCTCCTCCTTCTACTGCCACACTGAGGTGTTAATAGATGTCAATGAATCGTCTTCATGGCAAGATACGGGGACATGAAGAATAACTTGATCTCCCAAACATCTCACACAGGTCAGTACTGTCCTTTATCAACATGATTGTGCTTTTTCATACTGTGCCAATGTTGTATTTTTTTAATAAAGCTATTCTATTACAATCTTTTCTCGTTTTGGAAATAAACTTGCTTTAACTAGTGCCAATATTATTGTAATCATGTTCTTTCTTATCTATGCAAACAAGAATACTCAACTACAGACGCTGTGATGGTCAAAAGCTTCGCCCAGGGTTGTATGACACGACTAGCCAAGATGGATTTAATCATGAGATTCACTTTATCCAAAGGCTCTAAAGTGCCATGTGTGTGTGCATGGTGGAAAGAGATATTTCAGGACATTGATTGATGATTCCACTAGATTCTGCTAGGTGTATTTGTTAAATACTAAGGATGAGGCTCTATAGACACCACTTCAAAAATCAAGAAGGCCCTCTTGTCCATATATTGGAAGTGGTAGTGCCGCCAGTGATGCATAATATTACAGCTGCCAATGTTTGACCCGTGTGGCCTTAAAAAGGACAGGTTTCAATGTTTTAGAAAATCATTGGATCAAATTGCTTACATGAAGCATCAATCAATTTTCATTTATTTGTTCACATTCTCACAACGTTTAGTTGTACAGTTACTATTGGCTCGGTGCTGTTAATCATTGAGATGTGTAGGTGATACGTCTCAATGTATATATAATTTCTTATTGTTCCGTGCTATCATATTATCCATCTTAGATGTTTTATATGCATTTGTATGCTATTTTATATGATATTTGGGACTAACCTATTAACCTAGAGCCCAGTGCCAGTTTCTGTTTTTTTCTTGTTTTTGAGTTTTACAGAAAAGGAATACCAAACGGAGTCCAATTGACGTGCCAATTTTTGATGATTTTTTATGGACCAAAAGAAGCCCTCGAAGTAAAATAGTTGGGCCCGAAGAGTACCGAGTCGTCCACGAGGTCGGAGGGCGCGCCCGCCTATATCGTGGATGACTCTGAGACCCCGCTGATGTGAGACCGATGCTAAAAAATCCCATAAATACAGAAACCCCTAGAAATAAACCTAGATCGGGTGTTCCGCCGCCGCAAGCCTCTGTAGCCACGAAAAACCAATCGGGACCCTGTTCCGGCACCCTGCCAGAGGGGGGATCCATCATCGGTGGCCATGTCAATCATCCCAACGCTCTCCATGACGAGGAGGGAGTAGTTCACCCTCGGGGTATAGGGTATATACCAGTAGCTATGTGTTTGATCTCTCTCTCTCTCTCATGTTCTTGATATGGCATGATCTTGGTGTATTGCGATCTTTGATATTATAGTTGGATCTTATGATGTTTCTCCCCCTCTATCTCTTGTAATGGATTGAGTTTTCCCTTTGAAGTTATCTTATCGATTGAGTCTTTAAGGATTTGAGAACACTTGATGTATGTCTTGCATGTGCTTATCTATGGTGACAATGGGATATCACTTGATCTACTTGATGTATGTTTTGGTGATCAACCTGCGGATTCGGTGACCTTGTGAACTAATTCATAGGGGTTGGCGCACGTTTTCGTCTTGACTCTCTGGTAGAAAGTTTGGGGCACTCTTTGAAGTTCTTTGTGTTGGTTGAATAGACGAATCGGAGATTGTGTGATGCATATTGTATAATCATACCCACGGATACATGAGGTGACATTGGAGTATCTAGGTGACATTATGGTTTTGGTTGATTTGGGTCTTAAGGTGTTATTTTACTACAAACTCTAGGGCTGTTTGTGACACTTATAGGAATATCCCAATAGATTGATCGGAAAGAATAACTTTGAGGTGGTTTCATACCCTACAATAATCTCTTCGTTTGTTCTCCCTATTAGTTACTTTGGAGTGACTCTTTGGTGCACGTTGAGGGATTGTTATATGATCCGATTATGTTAATATTGTTGAGAGAACTTGCACTAGTGAAAGTATGAACCCTAGGCCTTGTTTCCTAGCATTGCACTACCGTTTCCGCTCACTTTTACCGCTTGCTACCTTGCTGTTTTTATAATTTCAGATTACAAAAAGTATATGTACCATCCATATCGCACTTGTATCACCATCTCTTCGCTGAACTAGTGCACCAATACAACTTACCATTGTATTAGGTGTGTTGGGGACACAAGAGACTCTTTGTTATTTGGTTGCAGGGTTATTTGAGAGAGACCATCTTCATCCTACGCCTCCCACAGATTGATAAACCTTAGCTCATCCACTTGAGGGAAATTTGCTACTGTCCTAGAAACCACTGCACTTGGAGGCCCAACAACATTCACAAGAAGAAGGTTGTGTAGTAGACATCAAGCTCTTTTTTGGCGCCGTTGCCAGGGAGGTTAGTGCCTGAAGGTATATCTTAGGTCTTGCAATCAAATCTTTTTGTTTCTTGTTTTATCACTAGTTTATTCTATAAAAGTGTCTGTGGGAAACGACACCTATGGGATCACCGGAATCCCTTCTACGGTTGCGGGGCGCGGGGTTTGTGCGAAGAGCGGGACTAGTAGACAACACAAGGGGGATTTAGCCAGGTTCGGGCCGCGAAGATGCACAAAACCCTACGATCTTGCTTTGGTGGATGTATTAGTGTTCTTGAGCTCTCGAACTAGCTCTAGGTGCTGCCAAGTTCGAATGAGCTGAATCCCTTCTTAGTGTGCCATGGGCCTCCTTTTATAGGTGAAAGGGGCTGCCACAGTGGCACACAGGAGGTGGAGGGTGCTACAGCGTTGTGAGCTTATCGCTAGTATTATAGGACAAAGCGCATAGAATGCGGAGCTTAGGTGTCCCTCCACTTTATCGGGGGCGGGAGCGAAACCCGTCTCGTCCGTCGCCGCTCCTCCTCGTTTCGACAAACTCCCCGGCCAGCGGTGCATGCGGTGCCATGTAGGCAGGCAGGCAGCTGAGGTGGCGTGGTGGTGGAGCCTCCATGAAGGACTGCATGTTGCCACGCAGGTGCCTGCCCAGCTGGTTGGGTCAGCAGCTGTATGCGAACGGCGGCGAAGACTTGGCTGGCGCGAGCCTGGCAGTGGCCCTGCTAGTGCACTTGGCGAGGGTCTTACCGGATGGCCCGGCAAGGGTCTTGCGGGGTGGCCAGGCAAGGGTCTTGCCGTGGCTCGCTGGCTTCCCCGGCGAGGATCTTGCCGGGGGTCTCGTGGGTTTCTTTGGTGAGGATGGTTGCCTTCCTATCCTCATTTGATCTTGGCTATCTTCTGTCTTCACAAAGATATGCATGCCACCACGGAGGTTGCTCTCGAGCCCTGCCTCAATGCGTTTTTCTGGCGTTTGGTGGGCTCAAGGGTGGCTCACTCAACTGGTGTGGGCGAGCTGCCCCGGCAAGGGTCTTGCCGGGGCTGCTGAGGCTGCCCCGGCAAGGGTCCTTGCCGAGGGAATCTGCTTCGCCCATTCGATCTTTGTGGCCTTGGCCCTTGTCATTGCTTTGTCTGCTTTGTGCCTTCGGCTTCTCTCTTGCTTTCCATCCCTGCCCTGTAATGCGTGGCTGTGGCGGGAGGCTCTGACTGCCCGTGCGCAAGTAAGGGGTCAATAGTAGTGCCCCTACTTTTGTACACCGACAGGAGCCCCCGGGCCTGGGCCACACATAAGCGCAGCGCGTTGTTTGGCCAGGCCCAGAACGGTGCGTGGGCAGTTGGGGCTGATTTTTACCGTGGCCACTGTTCTGTCCGCTGCGCTTCCCCACGACCCGCGTTGAATGCGCGACGTGGGGGTCGCGCGCGCGCATGACGTGGGAGGCATGCATGGGACAACACTCGCACGCATGCTTCATATCGCAGTTAATGGAAAGGGGGCGGCCCGCGCCTTCCCCATAAAAAGGAATAACCGTGGGCGCGCTGCTCACTTTACCCCTCCCCTGCGCCTTCCTCCAATCTCAGAACCGCCGCCCCCTTTCTTCCCTCTTCTCGAGAGTCTCTGTCTTTGCCCATCGCCGCCGTTCTTCCGCCATCCTCTACTTTTTCGCTCCCCACAGCCGCCATGGCACCTAAGTCCACCAAGAGCAAGGGAGCAGCGAAGGATGCTGGTGTGTCGGAGCAGCCGGAGAGCGAGCTGGTGGCGCGGCGGGCACAGTCCACCTACTTCCCCTCGACGGTTGGCGTGCCCGAGCTTCGGGAGATGTTCAAGGATCTGTGGGGAGTGAAGACGGGGGGAGAGAAGACGGGGCATCCTGCCACGCATGTCGTCCCCGCCAGCGACGGGCCTTCCCCACATCGGTATCCCTTCTTCGTCGACTATTTTTCTTGCGGGCTCTGTCCCCCCTTTTTTGATTTCTTCAAGGACATCATGCACACCTATGGCTTTCGCCTCTTGGATTTTACCCCAAATGCCGTGGCGTGCATGGCTCTCTTCGCACATCTTCGCGAGGGCTTCGTCGGGGTGCACCCCAGCACGGTGCTCTTCTGCCATTATTTCTCCCCTCGGATCCAAAAAGGGGGCGCCATTGCTGGCTGCGTCGCCTGGATCCCTAGGGCCAAGGGGGCGTACCCGGGCGACGCCACGAAGGAAATGTGGGAAGAATGGCGAGGCTGGTGGTGCTGGATTGAGGACAAGAACCTGCCATCATTCTGCGAGGTTCGCCAGAAGCCGCTTGTCCGTGGCGGCGATTGGGGCGACGTTGACGCCGACGACACGAAGCTCACGGTTGCCACCACCAGGATTCTTTGGCTCACCCAGGCCAGGCTCACCCTCGAGATGATCGGGGCGGACTTCATCCGCCGCCGATTGCCCCTCTGCATGACAAGGGGAGGCCGGCCTGGCTCTTCGTGAACGCCACTGACATCATGAGGCTCCGCCCCGGCCTCGACAACGACCTGACGGTGCTGCGGCATGCCCATCTTTGCCAGTGAATCTTCCAACTCGAGGTTGACAACGAGGGCGAGGTCGAGCGGTCCGGCAAGCTTGCCAGGGCCGCCGCGAAGGCCGGCAAGGTCGACAAGGAGCCCGTTTTCAAGCTGCCGGCAGGAGTGGTCCCGCTGAGCAACAACTCTCACCGGAACGAGATCATCGCCATGATGCCGCTCTTCAACTCGCATGGCCTTGACCCGAACTGGGTTGAGCCGGACGGGCTCGTGGTGCAGGATTTCTTCAATGCCCTGCACGAGATATACGTCACCGACGAGCCGCGGCTTATCCAGGACAGCTCTCCGGCGGAGCTGGACTATATCGCCGCCAGGGTGGAGGAGGCGAGGCTTGCCGAGGTGGAGGCAAAGCTCGTCAGGGAGGCCGGCAGCACCGGCGGCGTGGTGCACAAGGCCGCAGCAGAGGCGGAGGAGGGGGAGCTCGCCCGGTGGGCAGCAGCGGCTGGGGAGGCCAGCGGCGCCGACACCAGGGATTCCCTCGTCGAAGACGCTGCCGACGGGTCGTCGAAGGAGGAGGGCAAGGAGGGGTGGACCGCGACCGCCGATCCCCCGATCACCGGAAAGAAGCGGGTCCTGCAGCGGGCCTCCTCCAACGAGCCGGTCCACCTTGACCGGGCCGTGCAGCTGCGGCAAGCCCAGGAAGCGCTCGTGCGCCAGACGAGGGCGGTGGCGATGAAGAAAATGGTGAAAGCCATGGCATCGAAGAAGAGGACATCTGCTTCTTTGTCGTCCAAGCGTGCTCGGACGCCATCGCCTCCCCCCTCGTCGGCAAACATTGGCACGGGGATTGGGCTTGACTTGTTTGACTTCGGGCCTCTCAGCCCGGAGAGAGAGCTCGGGCCTCTCAGCCTAGAGCGGAAGAGGAAAGCAACAGAGGAGGAGGAGGAAGAGAACGAAGACTAAGCCTCTTCTTTCCTCCCTCATTCCTTACACTCCCCTCCGATGGCGTTCATTACATGTCTTCATCTTGTAGGGATGTGGAGACGCTGGTCCAGAGGATAAAGAGGGCCAGGATTTCGGCGAGCGGCCAGCCCCCGGCAGGCACCTCCAGGACGCCACTGGTGGTGTCGAGCAGCCCAGACAGCAGCCCCCAGCCCAGCCCCCAGCGTGAGCCCACCACCCACCCTCGATCAACGTGTGTCATGCGCGATGCTTCAGTGTTAACCGCGCAGTGGATGTAGGAGAGGAGCAACATCAAGGGGAGCCACTGGAGGCTTCTCCGATCGTGCCGCCCCCATCGACTACACCGCCCCAAGGGGCGTCCCCGGCAAGGAGACCAAACACTCAAGCCATGCACACGGAGGAGGGGGAGGAGAACGCAGGCGCCAATAGCTTTGCCTCGATGCCAGACCTTGGCGGAGGAGGGGCTTCCGCCTCTCTGCCCGGCACGGGTAAGCCACTCGCTCTCCACTTCTGCTTGCATCTTTTCCCCTTTCCCTTGTTGACCTTCAATCTTGGCTCCGCCCTATCTATTTTATGGCGTCCAGACCTCTCCTCAGAGGGCGTCGACGCCACCATCAAGGACATCGCCGCGGATGCCATGGCAGAGGCAGAGAAGATTGCTGCCGAGGAGGGCGCTAGGGGCGCCGCCGAGGATGCCACCAAGGGGCCCGCCAAAGAGCCCGGCAAGGGGCCTGCTGAGGGATCCGGCAAGGCCACTGCCGAGGAGGGGGCGTTTGACGACCTGCCCTCCTCCTCCGCTGCCTCGGGCTCCGGCAGGTACCTGAGGGTCAGCAACGACCTCTTCGTCCATCTCCTTGGCACGTCGAGCACCAGGGCTCCCTTTGAGGGAGAGGTGTTCAACGAGGAGGCGCTTGCTACCGCCGGGCTCGAGGTTGTTGATGAGCCGGGCGTTGGTGGCGCTGGCTCCCAGGAGGAGCAGCTGCTCCAAGCCATGGGCGCCAGCTTCCGGAAGCTCCAGGCGCTCCACCGCGCTCGCCTGGACAAGACCATGTCCAGGACGGCGGTGGTGGAGAAGATGGAGGAGTACTTTGGGGGCGCGTCGTCGAGGCGCAGGACTGGTTCCGCCAGGCCCAGGACGAACTAAAGGCTGCCCAGGGGGAGCTGGCTAACCGTGAGGTGGAGCTTGCCCTGAAGCTGGCCGACACCGAGAAGGCCCAGGAGACGGCGAAGAAGTTGGCTGACGAAGCGGAAGCCATCCGGTCCCAGCACGAGGCCGCACTGAAGACCTAGGAGGCGGACCTTGCCGAGCGCAAGGAGAGGCTTGCCGCCATGCTCCGTGGCAAGGACAAAGAGGTGGAGAAGCTCATCCTGCAGCGGACCCAAGAGCTGGAGCGGAGGCATCAGGAGGCACTCAACACCCAGGCTTAGGTCCACGCCGACAAGGTGAAGGAGCTAGAGGAGCAAGCTCTGAATCTGGCCCAGGAGAAGTATACGCTCAATGGTGCTCTGACAGTGGCGCAGGGCGAGGTCATCAACAAGTCTGGAGAACTCTCCGAGGCCAACACCTCCATCAAAGACCTCAAGTTGAAGCTGGGAGAGCTCGAGGAGACACTGTCGGAGGCCAGGACCCGGGAGGGGATCCTAACCAAGGAGCTAGAGACGGAGAAGCAGCTGCTGAAGAATGAGACCGCCAACCTCAATGACCACAAGGCGGGCGAGAAAAACTGGCTCAGGCGCCTTGCCGCTGTAGCAAACTCAGCCGCTGATCAGCTGGCCATTATGGGGATGCCGGAGATGGGGTACGCCCCAGAAGCGAGCCTGAGCCCCAACGCCAACCGGACCATCTACTTTGAGAAGGTCGTCGGCGCCCTGAAGCGGCTTCACTCCAACCGGGCGGCCTCCGTGGCCGAGGAATCCCGAATACTCTGCCGAGGGTCCATGACCAGGGTGCTCACCAAGATTGCGCACTGGCACCCAGACCTCGACTTCAGATCTGTGCTGGAGACCTTGCCAGAGGATGCCGACATCGCGGCGCTCAATGAGCATATCCAGCCAATCCTCAGCCGCATTGACAAAATCAAGAGGGTGGAGGGCCAGCGCCGGGACTAGACATCCCGTTCTCCGTCGCCGCTGTAGGTTCATGACCAAGACAATGCTATCTTTAGTTAGAACCGCGGCGGCAATTTATGTAATATAACTCTGCGATGCTCCTGAAACTATGCATGTTATTTTCCTGTTCGATTTTTTGTATGTCTGCCCTAAATCAATTGGGTAAGCTTGCCGGCACGTAAACCCAGGGCGGCGCTTTGAGGACGGATCCTCATTAGCCTGCTGGGTGTGCTTGTTGCCGGGCAAAGCACCTTGCCGCCCTTGGAGCGGCCGCTCGATCTGTCGAGCTTGACTCGAGTCAGAACCGAAAGCGTTGCCGATGGCGCAAGGTTACCCTGCTGCTCTCGACGCGGCCACCTGAACTGTTGAGCGGACTCAAAACAGGACAAGGGTGTTGCCGATCGCAGGAAGGCCCCTCTGCGTACAGGCTCTCCATACATAGGCTGAACCGTCGAGAACAATAACCTTATATTCAAGGAGAAAAACTTAAAATTCAGCATGACTTAGCTCTCTTGTCGCCACCTCGGCATCCTTCGTGTCAACGGGCAGTGCCGCCTTCTTGGCCGCCTTCTCCGTAAGAGCCGTGGCGATGAAGAGCAGCTAGGTCAACTGCTAGACCAGATCCTCATGAATGCGCCCCCCTACCTAGTGCGCCAGAGAAGTCGGTGGGAAACGACACCTACGGGATCACTGGAATCCCTTCTACGGTTGCGGGGTGCGGGGATCGTGAGAAGAGCGGGACTATTAGACAACACAAGGGGGATTTACCCAGGTTCGGGCCGCGAAGATGCGCAAAACCCTTTGATCCTTCTTTGGTGGATGTATTAGTGTTCTTGAGCTCTCGAACTAGCTCTAGGTGCTGCCAGGTTCGAAAGAGCCGAATTCTTTCTCAGTGTGCCATGGGCCTCCTTTTAATAGGCGAAAGGGGCTGCCACAGAGGCACACAGGAGGTGGAGGGTGCTACAGCGTTGTGAGCTTATTGCTAGTATTACAAGAAAAGAGCATTCAATAGGGAGCTTAGGTGTCCCTCCACTTTATCGGGTGCGGGAGTGAAGCCCGTCTCGTCCGTCGCCGCTCCTCCTTGTTTCAACACGCGCCCCGGCCAACGGTGCATGCGGTGCCATGTAGGTAGGTAGGCAGCTGAGGTGGCGCGATGGTGGAGCCTCCACGAAGGACTGCATGTTGCCACACAGGTGCCTGCCCAGCTGGTTGGGTCGGCAGCTATATGTGAATGGCGGCGAAGACTTGGCTGGCACGGGCCTGGCAGTGGCCCTGTCGGTGCACTTGGCGAGGATCTTGCCGGATGGCCTGGCAAGGGTCTTGCCGGGTGGCCTGGCAATGGTCTTCCCGTGGCTCGCCGGCTTCCCCGCCAAGGATCTTGCCGGGGGTCTCGTGGGTTTCTTCGGTGAGGATGGTTGCCTTCCTATCCTCATTTTATCTTGGCTATCTTATGTCGTCACAAAGATCTGCATGCCACCACAGAGGTGCCTCCCGAGCCCTGCCTCAACGCGTTTGTCTGACGTTAGGTGGACTCAAGGGTGGCTCACTCAGCTGGTGTGGGCGAGCTGCCCTGGCAAGGGCCTTGCCGGGGCTGATGAGGCTGTCCCAGCAAGGGTCCTTGCCGGGGGAACCTGCTTCGCCCATTCGATCTTGTGGCCTTGGCCCTTGTCGTTGATTTGTGCCTTCGGCTTCTCTCTGGCTTTCCTTCCCTGCCCTGGTATGCGTGGCCGTGGCGGGAGGCTCTGACTGCCCGTGCGCAAGTAAAGGGGTCAAAAGCAGAGCCCCTACTTTTGTACACGGACAAAAATAAAAGTACAAAAAAATAGAATTGAGGGTGCCTCATATGCTGCATCTTTTTAATGTCTTTCATGAAAATAAGGATTCCGATAATTGTGCTCAAGTGCTGGAAGAAGAATGCATTAAAAATTTTGGCACTATATCTTTGAATGATGAGCATGATTGCAATGTTTTTAGTATGAATTCCTTGAATATCCATATTGCTAATGATATGCAAAGCCACTAGCTTGTGGATGCTATGTTTAATTAAGATGATATTTTTAGTCCCCCATGTTTTGAAGAGCAAATTTATTATGATGAAAGCATGCCTCCTATCTATGATGATTATATTGATGAAAGTGGGTTTGGAAGAGTGTCAACTTTAGGAAGTAGTGATCCCACTATTTTGGAGGGTGTTGAATCTTATTGTGATAATTATAAAAGTGGATTTGGAGAGGTCATGACTTTATTTAGTAATGATTCCACTATCTTGGAAGAGGTTTCATTTGATTATGATGAGAACAAAGTTGCTACTTGTGATGATTATTGTGATGATACTTATGCTATAAAAAGTAGTGATGATTATATTTATAAAACTTGTCATGATTATGATTACCCTTTTTTCTGAACATTACCCTTTTAATGTGGAAACAATCTATAGTATTCGAGCTTCTTATGATACTCCCACTATTCCGAATGGGAAGAATTTTGCTTATGTGGAGAGTAATAAAATTTGTATGCTTGTTGATCATGAAAATAATGCTTTATGTGATAGTTATATTGTTGAATTCATTCATGATGCTACTGAAAATTATTATGAGGGAGGAATATATGCTTGTAGGAATTGCAGTAATATCAAGTTTCCTCTGTATGTGTTAAAAATCTTGAAGTTATGCTTGTTTTGCTTTCCTATGCAAGTTGATTCTTGTTCCCATAAGTTGTTTGCTCACAAAATCCCTATGCATATGAAGTGGTTTAGACTTAAATGTGTTAGTCATATGCTTCATGATGCTATCTTTGTAGTTCAATTCTTATCTTTCATGTGAGCATTATTGTCATCATCATGCCTAGCTAAAAGGCATTAAAAAAGTGCTTGTTGGGAGACAACCCAATATTTACCACTACTATTTTTGTGTGTTAACATGACTAAGCTACTGTAGTAATAATGTTTTATAGCTTTTGTTTAAATAAAGTGCCAAGTAGAACCTTTGGGAAGACTTGGGTGAAAGTTAATGTGATCTTGCTGTAAAAAACAAAAACTTTGCGCTCACGATATTAGCTGTCATTTTTTTACAAAAGAGCGATTTTAAGTTGATTCATTTTGCAGAAGATTAACATACAAATTCCTCACGTCCAACAATTTATTTCAGAACTTTTGGAGTTACATAAGTATTCGAAAGTTACAGACTGCTACAGACTGTTCTGTTTTTGACAGATTCTGCTTTCCATGTATTGTTTGCTTATTTTGATGAATCTATGAGTAGTATCGGAGGGTATGAACCATAGAGAAGTTGCAATACAGTATATATTACACCAATATGAATTTATAATGAGTTCACGACAGTACGAAAAGTAGTGATTTATTTTCTTATACTAACGAAGCTTACGAGTTTTCTGTTGAGTTTTGTGTTGTGACGTTCTCAAGTTTTGGGTAAAGATTCAATGGACTATGGAATAAGGAGTGGCAAGAGCCTAAGCTTGGGGATGCCCAAGGCACCCCAAGGTATATTCAAGGACAACCAAGAGCCTAAGCTTGTGGATGCCCCGGAAGGCATCCCCTCTTTCATCTTTGTTCGTCGGTAACTTTACTTGAGGCTATATTTTTATTCACCACATGATATGTGTTTTGCTTGGAGCGTCATGTCATTTTATTTTGTTTTGGTTGCTGTTTGAATAATATCCCAAGATCTAAAATTATCAAATATTAGAGAGTCTTCACATAGTTACATAATTATTCGACTACTCACTGATCTTCACTTATATCTTTAGGAGTAGTTTGTCAATTGCTCTTGTGCTTCACTTATATATTTTTAGAGCACGACGGTGATTTTATTTTGAAGAAATTGATGACCTCTCATGCTTAACTTGTATTATTTTCAGAGTCTTTTAGAACAACATGGTAATTTCTTTAGTTATAAATTAGTCCTAATATGATAGGCATCCAAGGGGGATATAATAAAAACTTTCATATGCATTGAATACTATGAGAAGTTTGATTCCTTATGATTGTTTTGAGATATGAGGATGCTGATATTAGAGTCATGCCAGCGGAGTAATTGTGAATTTGAGAGATACTTGTGTTAAAGTTTGTGATTCCCATAGCATGCACGTATGGTGAACCGTTATGTGATGAAGTTGGAGCATGATTTATTTATTGATTGTCTTCCTTATGTGTGGAGGTCGGGATTGCGCGATGTTTAACTCCTACCAACCCTTCCCCTAGGGGCATGCATTTAGTACTTTGTTTTGATGACTAATAGATTTTTGCAATAAGTATGTGAGTTCTTTATGACTAATGTTGAGTCCATGGATTATACGCACTCTCACCCTTCCACCATTACTAGCCTCTCTTGTGCCGCGCAACTTTCGCCGGTACCATAACACCCACCATTACATTCCTCAAAACAGCGACTATACATACCTATTATGGCATTTCTATAGCCATTCCGAGATATATTGCCATGCAACTTTCCACCGTTCTGTTTATTATGAGACATTCCATCATTGTTATATTGCTTTGCATGATCATATAGTTGACATCATATTTGTGGCAAAGCCACCGTTCATAATTCTTTCATATATGTCACTCTTGATTCATTGCACATCCCGGTACACCGCCGGAGGCATTCACATAGAGTCATATTGTGTTCTAAGTATTGAGTTGTAATACTTGAGTTGTAAGTAAATAGAAGTGTGATGATCATCATTATTAGAGCATGCTCCCAGTGAGGAAGGGATGATGGAGACTATGATCCCCCCACAAGTCGTGATGAGACTCCAGACTAAATAAAGAAAAAGAGGCCATAAAAAAAGAGAGAAAAGGCCCAAATAAAAAAATAAAAAATGAGAGAAAAAGAGAGAAGGTTGCTACTATCCTTTTACCACACTTGTGCTTCAAAGTAGCACCATGATCTTCATGATAGAGAGTCTCCTATGTTGTGACTTTCATATACTAGTGGGAATTTTTCATTATAGAACTTGGCTTGTATATTCCAATGACGGGCGTCCTCAAAAGTGCCCTAGGTCTTCGTGAGCAAGCAAGTTGGATGCACACCCACTGAGTTTCTTTTGTTGAGCTTTCATACACTTGTAACTCTAGTGCATCCGTTACATGGCAATCCCTGCTAACTCACATTGATATCTATTGATGGGTGAGGGAGTCCTGGACTAGGGGGTGTCCGGATAGCCGGACTATCATCATCGGCCAGACTCCAAGACTATGAAGATACAAGATTGAAGACTTCATCACGTGTCCGGATGGGACTTTCCATGGCGTGGAAGGCAAGCTTGGCAATACGGATATGTAGATCTCCTACCATTGTAACCGACTCTGTGTAACCCTAGCCCTCTCCGGTGTCTATATAAACCGGAGGGTTTTAGTCCGTAGGACGAACAACCATTACAACAATCATACCATAGGCTAGCTTCTAGGGTTTAGCCTCCTTGATCTCATGGTAGATCCACTCTTGTACTACCCATATCATCAATATCAATCAAGCAGGAGTAGGGTTTTACCTCCATCGAGAGGGCCCGAACCTGGGTAAAAACATCGTGTCCCTTGTGTCCTGTTACCATCCGCCCAGACGCACAGTTCGGGACCCCCTACCCGAGATCTGCCGGTTTTGACACCGAAATTGGTGCTTTCATTGAGAGTTCCTCTGTCCAGGGTGTAACCGAAGGCTTGATGGCTCCTTAGATCATCACCAACGACGCAGTCCAGGGTGAGACTTTTCTCCCCGGACAGATTTTCGTGTTCGGCGGCTTTGCACTGCGGGCTAATTCGCTTGGCCATCTGGAGCCGATCGAAAGCTACGCCCCTGGCCATCAGCTCAAATTTGGAAGCCTAAACTTCACGGCTGACATCCGCGGAGACTTGATCTTTGACAGATTCGAGCCACACCCGAGCGCGCCGCACTGTCACGATGGGCATGATTTAGCTCTGCTGCCGGACAATGCCCTGGAGGCCGCACATGAGTCCGCTCCGACCCTCAGTCCGGAGCCGACCACGCAGATCGAGGACGGGTGGCTAGACACCACCTCGGGGGCTGCAACTTCTACGGCGATGGATCCGAATACTGACCTTGTCCCTTGTAAAGCTCGGGACTCCGAGGTGCCGGACTCCTCGCCGGACTCTGAACCTCCGGCGCCCCTACTAATCGAATCTGATTGGGCACCGATCATGGAGTTCACCGCCGCGGACATCTTTCAGCACTCACCCTTTGGCAACATCCTGAATTCGCTAAAGTATCTCTCGTTATCAAGAGAGCCCTGGACGGACTGCGGTCAGGACGGTTGGGATGCGGACGACAAAGAAATTCAAAACCCCCCACCACCCACTTTGTAGCCACTGTTGACGATCTAACCGACATGCTAGATTACGACTCCGAAGACATCGACGATATGGACGATGATGCCGGAGACGACCAAGAACCAGCGCCTACGGGGCACTGGAAGACCACCTCGTCATACGACATATACATGGTGGACATCCCAAAGGATGGGAACGGTGAGGATGTAGAAGAGGAAGGCTCCTCCAAGAAACAGCCCAAGCGCCGGTGTCAGCAGCGCTGCTCTAAACCCCGCCACAGCAAGAATGGAGATTCCGGCACCGGAGATAATAACACCCCAAAGAGTGCCGAAGACAACCCCCCTCCAGCAAGATTCAGCACAGGAGGATGGAGAAGCCAGCCCTCATGAGAGAGCGGCAGACGAAGAGGTAGAGGATGATAATTACATGCCTCCCTCCGGAGACGAGGCAAGCCTCAACGACGACGAATTCGTCGTGCCCGAGGATCCCGTCGAACAAGAGCGTTTTAAACGCAGGCTTATGGCCACGGCAAACAGCCTAAAGAAGAAGCAGCAACAGCTTCGAGCTGATCAAGAGCTGCTAGCCGACAGATGGACCGAAGTCCTCGCGGTCGAAGAGCATGAACTCGAACGCCCCTCCAAAAGCTACCCAAAACGCAAGTTGCTCCCCCGATTAGAGGAGGAGGCATATAAACCTTCATCACTAGCGCACAATACGGCAGACCGACCACCTCGTGGCCGCGACAGAGAGGCATCTAGGCCCTCCACCAGGAGCGTACCCCGGCACCGCTCTAAAAGTACGGGTTACGGGGAATGCACCGAACTTGCAAGACATATTGGAGGACAAGGCAAGACAATCAAGATTGATCTATGGATCACGTGGGCGCCCCACGATGCGCGATGACTACCGTCACACGCGATACAATAACTCCGCCGGGCGAACACGATGAGACAAAGCTCGCTTGAGCTACGTCGTGATATTGCCTAAACAGGCGCCAAGACACCCACTATGCTTCACAGATGAAGTAATGGATCATCAAATCCCTGAAGGGTTTAAACCCGTGAACATTGAATCCTACGATGGCACAACAGACCCCGCGGTTTGGATCGAAGACTGTCTCCTTCATATCCATATGGTCCGCGGTGACGATCTCCACGCCATCAAATACCTCCCACTCAAGCTTAAAGGACCAGCCCGGCATTGGCTTAACAGCTTGCCAGCAGAGTCAATTGGATGTTGGGAGGACCTGGAAGCCGCATTCCTCGACAACTTCCAGGGCACATATGTGCGACCACCAGACGCCGATGACCTAAGCCACATAATTCAGCAGCCAGACGAATCGGCCAGAGAGTTCTAGACACGGTTCTTAACAAAGAAAAATCAAATCGTCGACTGTCCGGATGCAGAGGCCTTCGCAGCCGTCAAACATAACATCTGTGACGAGTGGCTGGCCCGGCACCTAGGACAGGAAAAGCCGAAATCCATGGCAGCCCTCACATCACTCATGACCCGCTTCTGTGCGGGGGAGGACAGCTGGCTAGCCCACAGTAAGAACCTTAGCAAAAATTCTGGCAGTCCGGATACCAAGGACCGCAATGGCAGGTCGCGTCGAAACAAAAACAAACGCCACGTTAATGGCGACAACACTGAGGATACGGCAGTCAACGCCGGATTCAGAGGCTCGAAACCCGGTCAGCGGAAAAAGCCATTCAAAAGAACTACTCCGGGTCCGTCCAACTTGGACCGAATACTCGACCGCTCATGCCAGATACACGGCACCCCCAAAAAGCCAGCCAATCACACCAACAGGGATTGTTGGGTATTCAAGTAGGCAGGCAAATTAATCGCCGAAAGCAATGACAAGGGGCTGCATAGCGATGACGAGGAAGAGACCCGGCCGCCGAACAATAGAGGACAAAAGGGTTTCCCCCCACAAGTGCGGACGATAAACATGATATACCCAACCCACATACCCAAGAGGGAGCGGAAGCGTGCACTCAGGGACGTATATGCGATGGAGCCAGTCGCCCCAAAGTTGAATCCATGGTCCTCTTGCCCAATCACTTTCGATCGAAGGGACCACCCCACCAGTATCTGTCATGGCGGATTCGCCGCATTGATTCTAGACCCAATCATCGATGGATTTCACCTCACCAGAGTCCTGATGGATGGCGGCGAGCTTTGAACCTGCTTTATCAGAAGCAAAGGCGCAAGATGGGCATAGACCCCTCAAGGATTAAACCTACAAAGACAACTTTCAAAGGCGTCATACCAGGTGTAGAGGCAAATTGTACCGGCTCAGTCACACTGGAAGTGGTCTTCGGATCCCCGGATAACTTCCGAAGCGAGGAGTTAATCTTCGACATAGTCCCGTTCCGCGATGGTTATCATGCTCGCTTTCGGACGGACCGCGTTTGCAAAGTTCAGCGCGTGCCGCGACACGATACCTCAAGCTCAAGATGCCAGGCCCTCGAGGAGTCATCATGGTCAACGGAAACACTGAACGCTCCCTCCGAACGGAGGAATACACAGCAGCGCTCGCCACAGAAGTACAGAGCAGCCTCTTAAGGCAATTTTCGAGTCCGGCCGTTAAGCGACCAGACACGGCCAAACGCGCCCGGAGTAACCTACAACAAGACCACCTGGCACGTTCCAAGCACGCGTAGCAATGCGGCCCCAACCCCAGCCCCTGCCAAATTGCAAGACTGATCATTCGCGTACATCATTACGCTCTGGAGATACCATGGGCATAGGGGGATGGGCACGGCCACCACAAGCCCAGAATGCGGCTCAACCGCACCAGGGGCTCCCAAGTGTGTGACTCTTTTTATTTTTTATTTTTAACGCACAGGACTCCGTTCACCTGAAGCCCTGTCCGGCAGTAGACCTGCCGAACACACGATGCAACAGCCAGGGGAGAAGAAGGGCTACGGCAAGTATCCAGGTGGTCTCCACTACGAGCATTAAACACGTTTTCATACACCATTCCACAGCCTACCCCTGGAGGGGGACATGTTTAATAGTCTTACCCCTTGCTTACCGCACTATCTGTATCGTTCTGCATTCATCGCAGAATTCCTTGAATAAACAATGCATCGCTTTTCGCTTATAATTGCATTTCTCCCTTATATATATGTTCATTTATGACATCTTGCATCCGTACACTTTGGTACAGCCGAATACAACAGGGGCTTTAGTTCCCCGCATTATGGTGTGATAAGTCCGAACACTTTCACAAGTGCGGCGCCCCGAACTTATAGCATTATATGCATCGGCTCCGAATCATGTCTTGGGTCAATAGTTGGGTTTGCCCGGCTCCCATGTTTTGGTGCCTTACGTTCCATTTTATCGGCTAAGGTAGCACTGGGAGAACCACTGCGATTGCGCCCCGGTTGAGCTGGGCGAGCGCCTCAGTGGAGAAAGCTAAAACTGACCGTCATGATAAGGCGAGAGCTGGTCGCTGTTCGAGAGGTTTTTTCGAGTCCCTAAAGACGTATGTTGCTTAGAGCGAGGAACCGCTTCGTCTGCCCAGCGTGATAGCGCCCCAAACTCGGTCTTCCGAACACTAGGGGCTTCGCCGAAATTTAAAATTATAGAATTCTATGGCTAAGTGAGAGTGTTCAAGCATTATAAGTCCGGTTGCCTCGTTCGTTGTGTTGAGCGCCTCCCTAGATGGACCCAAACATGGGAACAAGAGCGCTCAAGTTTATCCCGAACACCCCAGCACTAGTGGCATGGGTGCTGAAGCGGACGACTTGCCATCTCTCAGATTTGATAAACGGCCGCACAGAAGGTAATATTTTAAATTAATAAGCGTTGCTTAGCGCATATGAACACAGTTTTCAGCGCACAGGATAACATAATGCGGTTCTATTCAAATATTACATCCTTGGAGCACTCATCCGCAATCATGCGGGCTCCCTTCAGGACACTCTTATAATACATTTCGGGCGTGCGATACTCCTTGCCCGCCGGCGGCGCGTCCGTCGAAGCTTGCCGGCGTCCATCCTGCCTTGATGCACTTTTGCACGGGCAAGGGTCCGACGGGCACCCTCAATGCAGGCGGACTGCTTGACGACTTCCACCCAGGGACACGCATCCACCAGCCGCCGCACCAGGCCGAAGTAGCTCCCAGGCATGGCCTCCTTGGGCCACAGCCGAACTATGAGGCCCTTCATGGCCTGTTCGGCTACCTTGTGGAGCTCGACCAGCTGCTTCACTGGTCGCTAAGGGGCACGGATGTCCGCCTCAAAGATCTCGAGACCGAAGACCTTCTCCGTCGAGCTCCCTCCTCGGCCCGGTAGAATGCGGCAGCATCGGACACGCTGCGAGGCAGATCTGCAAACGCTCCTGGAGAGCTCCGAATTCGGGTATGTAACAGGTAATTCACATTCACATGCTTGCTTTGCATGAAAAATGCCTTACCCGCCGCTATTTTCTTCACCGCCTCAATCTCCTGGAGGGCCTTATGGGCTTCGGCCTTAGTGTCTTTGGCACTCTAAAGAGCCGATGCAAGCTCAGACTCTCGAGTCTTCGAGTCGCGCTCCAACCTCTCATGCTTTTCCACGAGAGCCTGGAGCTCTTGCTGTACCTCCGCCACCCGCGCCTCCTGCTTCTCTCGCTCAGCTCGTTCCACGGCCGCATTACGTTCGGCCACGGACACGGCCTCCGTCAGAGTCGCCACCTCGTTCGTGGCCCCTGGAGTACCCACGTTATCCTTGTTATTTCTCTTGCAACCAAAATCCTTTTCTGTAAGGTAAAAATTCAATACGGTGTCACTCACCTTCCTTGTCCTCGAGTTGCTTCTTGGCACGGCCGAGCTCGCTCTTGGACCGCTCGAGGTTCTGCTTCAAAGCATCGACCTCCGCAGTCAGTGCGCCAGAGGTCAGCAGCGCAGCCTGCAATCCCATATTGACATATTTTTTAGACCTCCTGCGTATATCTTTGTAAGATCCTCAGTCCGGCTTTTCTTTCCGACACCGAACCGAGCATCAGGGGCTACTGTCTATGCGGTATTATATTACATGCCTTAAAATTCTTACCTCAAAGCCTGTTAGAAGGCTGCTGCAGGCTTCGGACAGCCCGCTCTTGGCGAGCTGAACCTTCTGAATCACCGCACTCATGAAAGTGCGGTCTTCTTCTTTGATGGAAGCGCCGTTGAGCGCCTCCAACAAGTTATCTGGCGCCTCCGGTTGGACGGTGGCCGCCGGTGTCACAGTCTTGCCCTTCTTACGAAGGGGCCGCCTGCCGGACTCCGGAACCACTGCGGGTTCCGGTGCGGAGTCCGGTGCGAAGTCCGGGAGGTTGCCCTGTGGCACCTCCGGAGCCTCCCCCTCCTGGTGGGTCCCCTCCTGGGATCCCACCTCGGCGTCATCAGCGTCACGAGGGGTGGAGGCGGTCGGAAGGGAATCCACATCCGACGGAGCCAAGGACCCGCTCGATGAAGCGGGAAGATCGTCCTTGGCCGGACTACAGGTTGTATGCGGCATTAGAAGGACACCACGTGGCAAAAAGAGAAATTATAAATCACCCAGGAATTCGGACACTTACGATCTTGCCAGGGGCTTGGCCCTTGAGGGCCACTCCTCGTCGTCGTCGTCGGCGTTGGCAGAGCAGTCCGGAGAAAGGGTCCGTCCTTTCTTGGACCCTTCGGCCGCCCCCGTTGGGGAGGCCTTCCTCTTCTTCTCTCCCCCCGCTGGGGAAGAGGCCTCTTTCTCCTCCTCCTCGGGGGAGGAGTCCGCCTCGGAGTCGTCGGATGATGAGTCCGATACCACCTGGCGCCGGGAACTCCTTCGGGTTCCCGTGGCCTTCTTCTTGGCCTTCTTCTCCTGCACCACGTAAAGGGCCGGAACCAGCAGCCCCATTAAACGGGTGTCCGCTGGGTCTTCGGGGAGGGGAGCCGGACAGTTGACCTGTCCAGACATCTTCTGCCAGTCCTATTAAAGGCATTGGGAGTTTTAGATCCCATATAGAGTCAAACTATGAAAGAAATGAGTGTCCCATAAAGGATAACATAGCTTACCTCACCGGCCGGGCGCTGCGTGCTGAATCCGCGATCTTCAGTTGCGGATGCGGGGGCTTCCCCGCCCTTGAACAGCACCCTCCAGGCAGCTTCGTACGTCATGTCGAAGAGCCCGCTCAAGGTCCGGTGCTGTGCTAGATCAAACTCCCATAAATTGAAGGCCCGTTGCTGGCAGGGGAGAATCCGACGGACGAGCATGACCTGGATCACGTTGACAAGCTTAAGCTTCTTGTTCACCAGGGTCTGGAGACAGGACTGGAGTCCTATCAGCTCCTCCAAACTACCCCATAGCAAGCACTTCTCTTTCCAGGAGGTGAGCTGCATGGGGGTACCAGATCTGAACTCGGGGGCCGCTGCCCATTTAGGGTCACGCGGCTCGGTGATGTAGAACCACCCCGATTGCCACCCTTTGACGGACTCCACGAAGGCACCCTCGAGCCAGATGACGTTTGGCATTTTGCCCACCATGGCTCCTCTGCACTCCGCTTGGACGCCCTTCACCACCTTCGGCTTGACATGAAGGTCTTCAGCCACAAGAAGAAGTGGGGCTGGATGCAGAGGAAGGCCTCGCACAGGACGATAAACGCCGAGATGTTGAGGATGAAGTTTGGCGCCAGATCGTGGAAGTCCAGGCTGTAGTAGTACATGAGCCCCCTGACGAAGGGGTGAAGTGGGAAGCCTAGTCCGCGGAGGAAGTGGGGAAGAAATACGACCCTCTCATGGGACCTGGGGGTGGGGATGAGCTACCCCTTGTCGGGTAGCCGGTGCACGATGTCGCTGGACAGGTATCCGGCGCCGCGCAGCTTCTCGATGTGCCCCTCCGTAATGGAGGAGGCCATCCACTTGCCTCCCGCTCCGGACATGGCTGGAGAAGGTTGAGGCGAGATGTGCGGACTTGGGCGCTGGAGCTTGAGTGCACGAAGATGGATAGGCAAAGGAGGAAGAAGGCGTAGGTAAAAAAGGTGGATCCTTATCCCCTTATATATGGGTGGACGAAGACTATGCGTCCCCACCGGCCTGGAAAAACTCGCTTATCTCCCAAGCGCCACAATCAATGGCACGGTTGGGTTACCCACGTCCGTATTGATGAGAATCCCGGAATAATGGGAACACGATCTCTGCTTCGACAAGACGTGCCAAGGAAACCGCTTCGCTAAACGCACTAAGGTGGTATAATAAAAACGATTCAAGAAAAGGCTTGGTAGTGGTGTGACGGCACGCCACAAAATACATCAGCAGATTGAACTGTGTACATGTTATTCTCTCTACAGTGGTATGTGGAATTTATTTTATAGAGCCAGACACTATTCTAGTGTTCACAATCTTCTATGAATTATTCGGAGGAGGAACCGGCCTTGCAATGCCGAAGACAATATGCACGCTGGACTCGTCGTCATTGAAGCCTGGTTCAGGGGCTACTGAGGGAGTCCTGGACTAGGGGGTGTCCGGATAGTCGGACTATCATCATCGGCCGGACTCCAAGACTATGAAGATACAAGATTGAAGACTTCGTCCCATGTCCGGATGGGACTTTCCTTGGCGTGGAAGGCAAGCTTGGTAATACGGATATGTAGATCTCCTACCATTGTAACCGACTCTGTGTAACCCTAGCCCTCTCCGGTGTCTATATAAACCGGAGGGTTTTAGTCCGTAGGACGAACAACCATTACAACAATCATACCATAGGCTAGCTTCTAGGGTTTAGCCTCCTTGATCTCGTGGTAGATCCACTCTTGTACTACCCATATCATCAATATCAATAAAGCAGGAGTAGGATTTTACCTCCATCGAGAGGGCCCGAACCTGGGTAAAAACATCGTGTCCCTTGTCTCCTGTTACCATCCGCCTAGACGCACAGTTCGGGATCCCCTACCCGAGATCCACCGGTTTTAACACCGACAATGGGCATCTCCATAGCCCGTTGATACACCTAGTTGATGTGATACTATCTTCTCCTTTTTGTCTTGTCCACAAGCACCGCTCTATTCCACCTATAGTGCTATGTCCATGGCTCATGCTCATGTATTGCGTGAAGATTGAAGAAGTTTCAAAACATCAAAAGAATGAAACAATTGCTTGGCTTGTCATCGGGGTTGTGTATGATTAAATTTTTTGTGTGATGAAGATAGAGCATAGCCAGAATATATGATTTTGTAGGGATAGCTTTGTTTGGCCATGTTATTTTGAGAAGACATGATTGCTTTGTTAGTATCCTTGAAGTATTATTGTTTTTATGTCAATATTAAACTTTTGTTTTGAATCTTATGGATCTTAATATTCTTGCCACAATAGAGAAGATTACATTGATAAATATGTTAGGTAGCATTCCACATCAAAAATTCTGTTTTCATCATTTACCTACTCGAGGACGAGCAGGAATTAAGCTTGGGTATGCTTGATACATCTCCAACGTATCTGTGCTATTATATTATCCATCTTAGATGTTTTATATGCATTTATATACTATTTTATATGATTTTCGGGACTAACCTATTATACTAGAGCCGAGTGCCAGTTTCTATTTTTTTCTTGTTTTTGAGTTTTACAGAAAAGGAATACCAAACGGAGTCCAATTGACGTGCCAATTTTTGATGATTTTTTATGGACCAAAAAAAGCCCCCGAAGTAAAAGAGTTGGGCCAGAAGAGTCTCGAGCCATCGATGAGGGTGGAGGATGCACCCTACCCCCTGGGCATGCCCGCCTATCTCATGGACAACTCGGAGTCCCCCCTAACATGTGACTGACGCCAAAAATTCATATAAATACAGAAACCCCTAGAAATAAACCTAGATCGGGAGTTCCGCCACCGCAAGCCTGTGTAGCCATAAAAAACCAATCGGGACCCTGTTCCGGCACCATGCCGGAGGGAGGGATCCATCACCGGTGGCCATCTTCATCACCCCAGCGCTCTCCATGATGACGAGGGAGTAGTTCACCCTTGGGGCTGAGGGTATGTACTAGTAGCTATGTGTTTAACCTCTCTCTCGTGTTCTAGATATGGCATGATCTTGACGTATCGCGAGCTTTGCTATTATAGTTGGATCTTACGATGTTTCTCCCCCTCTATCTCTTGTAATGGATTGAGTTTTCCCTTAGAAGTTATCTTATCGGATTGAGTCTTTAAGGATTTGAGAACACTTGATGTATGTCTTGCATGTGCTTATTTGTGGTGACAATGGGATATCACATGATCTACTTGATGTATGTTTTGGTGATCAACTTGCGGGTTCAGTGACCTTGTAAACTTATGCATAGGGGTTGGCACACGTTTTCGTCTTGACTCTCTGGTAGAAACTTTGGGACACTCTTTGAAGTTCTTTGTGTTAGTTGAATAGATGAATCTGAGCTTGTGTGATGCATATCGTATAATCATACCCACGGATACTTGAGGTGACATTGGAGTATCTCGGTGACATTAGGGTTTTGGTTGATTTGTGTCTTAAGGTGTTATTTTACTATGAACTCTAGGACTATTAGTGTCACTTATAGGAATAGCCCAATGGATTGATCGAACAGAATAACTTTGAGGTGGTTTTGTACCCTACAATAATCTCTTCGTTTGTTCTCCGCTATTAGTGACTTTGGAGTGACTCTTTGTTGCATGTTGATGGATTGTTATATGATCCGATTATGTTATTATTAATGAGAGAACTTGCACTAGTGAAAGTATGAACCCTAGGCCTTGTTTCCTAGCATTGCAATACCGTTTCCGCTTACTTTTACCACTTGCTAGCTTGCTGTTTTTATAATTTCAGATTACAAAAATCTAAATCTACCATCCATATTGCACTTGTATCACCATCTCTTCACCGAACTGGTGCACCTATACAATTTACCATTGTATTGGGTGTTTTGGGGACACAGGAGACTCTTAGTTATTTGGTTGCAGGGTTGTTTGAGAGAGACCATCTTCATCCTACGCCTCCCACGGGTTGATAAACCTTAGGTCATGCACTTGAGGGAAATTTGCTACTGTCCTACAAACCTCTGCACTTGGAGGCCCAACAACGCCTACAAGAAGAAGGTTGTGTAGTGGACATGAGTAGGCATATCTGTTGTACTTAGTATTATTTGAATCTAATGGGTTGGTTTTGAATCTTGCAAGCTGGGAATCATCGTGATGTGTAGGCATCTTTGTTTTACTTATTATTTGAATCATATTTTTTGGTTCTGAATCTTGCAAGCTGGGAAACACGACATGATTATGTAGAGGAAAGCAACAATAACTTGTTGTTCAAACTTGGTAGTATTGTCTCTGTGAAAGTGCGGCAAATGAGCTGATCGTTTGTGTCCTGATAATAATAATTCTAATTGTTGTGCATGTTGATCGTGTGGCACTGATAGAACGAGCCAATGCTTTGGTTGCTTTAAGAATAAATTTTAATTAAAGCTAATAAAATTTATGTAAAGTGACCACTAACACTTGCTATTAAGTACCAATACAGACCCGCACGTGAACCCGAGGGGGCATGTTATACCGGGCGTGCAGGGGGCGAGGGAGGTACATTAACTAATGTCGTCTGTACATAGTTAGTTTACTATTGGATGCAGTTCCCCAAGAGCTTTTTTTTGAAAAGGAGGTTAAAACCGCTGGCCTATGCATCAATCAATGCATGCAGCCATGTTTATTTATTATTCCACCAAGGTCTAACAAGTTCCCCAAGAGCTAAAAATGAACTGCTGCCGCCGCCTACCCACTCGTTCACCATTGATTGCAGTTCCCCAAGATTGGAAAAATGAACTGCTGCTACGACGGTGCCGCCCTATAGTACCCCAGTACACACCGATCGTCTTCACACCCTGCCCCCAATCCCCACAAACAAGAACCGCCACATCAACTCTGCGTCAGAAGAGACTCTAATGGCAATCCGAGAGGTGAGCCTGATGGATATGGACTTCATCAAGAAGTTCACCTTGGAGTTCGCCGTTCTACCCATGGCAGCACCCAGTTGAATGTGGTGTGCACTAATTATCCGGACTTGGTGAAGCTCTTCCTCGCCAAGTTCAAGCAGTACCCACAGGAGGAGAAAGCACAAGGTCCCGGGACTAGGCCTTGTGCCCATCCATTCGTCTCCTGACAGGGACCAGCGGGTCGGTGTTGCCCAGGTATGCGTGCGGGACAAGGTTCTCGTTTACCACTGCTTTAGGGCCACCAGAGGTTCTGGTGCATCTGGTGCAAAAAGCTTATCAACATCAAGAAGCAATACAAGATCATCGACAATGGGCAGGAGAAGGACTCCGTGGTTGACCTTGCCGCGACCATCATCGACCCCTACTACGCCGACATGAAAGAAGACATCGATATCAAGAACCTGAACACGTTGGAGGTACCTCTGAATCTATCCGACATAACCTATGCGGCAAAGGACGCATACGCATGCAATGATAGGTACATGCGGATCTTGGACATGAGGGTGTGTCTGCTTCTCATAACCGACGAGTACACGGATAGCCGCAACGTAATGATCAAGCATGCCAGGAAGGTCCAGATCATGTACTTTATCTGTTTAAGCACATTTATCATATGAGTGTTTCATGCATTAGCCTATGCATCATAACTATCTGTTTTGTCCGAAATATTTCATCTAATAACCCATTAACATGTTTGCTCTTTTAGTGGCTATTTGCTTATGTATGTAACTAGTTCACTGGGCTGCCTTTCTTTGAATCTCCTTCCTCCCAAAATATTCCCCTTCTCAGGTGGACCCAGCAGGTCTCGTACATAGATATCTGGGACCAACCACCTATCCATTGGTATTTCTTTATTTTGTTCAATCTTTTGTCCTCTTCCTACAATGGTTGGTGGCGCTGCCGCGCACGCCTCGGTGACCCATCCTAGCCTGTGGCGCTGGCCAGGCCATTCCTCTACTCCCACACATTCTCCGGCAGCGGCAGCTCCACTGGCCCACCCTGCACCCAAACAAGTCAACCCTCATACTCCCCTACGCTTGTGTCTTCCCCAGCTCTGGTTCGTTCGGTCCGAGGTCATGACGTTGTCCTCCGCCTAGGTGCTCTCGCCACGACACTGCCGTCTGTCATTCCTAACATGGTCAACAAAATGAGAGGAATCGGGAGCTGACTGTTCATCGAGAGGCTGACAGTCTGATAACCTGCAAGTATACAGGATCAATTGTAGACTCTTTGGACAAGTAAGAGTGCCGAACCCAACGAGGAGCTAAAGGTAGAACAAATATTCTCTCAAGTCCTATCTGCCACTGATATGACTCTACGCACGCTTAGTGTTCGCTTTACCTAGAACAAGTATGAAACTAGAAGTACTTTGTAGGTGTTGTTGGATAGGTTTGCAAAATAATAAAGAGCGCGTAAATAAAATCTAGGGGCTGTTTAGATAAAGAAGCAATAAAGTAAATATAGCGAGTGTGTAAAAGTGGTGGTAGGAGTTGTGAAATTGTCCCTAAGCATTCGACTATGTTACTAGACTGATAATCATTGTTGCAATTCTATTTGAGGGAGAGTGAGGGAGTCCTGGACTAGGGGGTGTCCGGACAGCCGGACTATCTTCGTCCGCCGGACTCCAAGACTACGAAGATACAAGATTGAAGACTCCGTCCCGTGTCCGGATGGAGCTTTCCTTGGCGTGGACGGCAAGCTTGGCGGTACGGATATGTAGATCTCCTACCATTGTAACCGACTCTGTGTAACCCTAGCCTTCTCCGGTGTCTATATAAACCGGAGGGCTTTAGTCCGTAGGACACAACATACATTACAACAATCATACCATAGGCTAGCTTCTAGGGTTTAGCCTCCTTGATCTCGTGGTAGATCCACTCTTGTACTACCCATATTATCAATATTAATCAAGCAGGACGTAGGGTTTTTACCTCCATCGAGAGGGCCCGAACCTGGGTAAAAACATCGTGTCCCTCGTTCTTGTTATCATCCGCCTAGACGCACAGTTCGGGACCCCCTACCCGAGATCCGCCGGTGTTGACACCGACATTGGTGCTTTCATTGAGAGTTCCTCTGTGCCGTCACCGGTAGCCCCGATGGCATCTTCAACCAACAACGCTGTCCAGGGTGAGACTTTTCTCCCCAGGCAGATCTTCATATTCGGCGGCTTCGCACTGCGGGCTAATTCACTTGGCCATCTAGAGCAGATCGAAAGCTACGCCCCTGGCCTCCAGGTCAGATTCGGAAGCCTAAACTTCACGGCCGATGTCCGCGGAGACTTGATCTTCGACGGACTCGAGCCACAGCCAAGCGTGCTGCACTGTGATGACGGGCATGATCTAGCTCTGCCGCCGAACAGTGCCTTGGTGGCCGCACACGAATCCGCTTCGGCCATTAGTCCGGAGCCGATCGCCCAGATCGAGGGTCGGTGGATAGACGCCGCCCTGGGGGCTTCAACATCCACGGCGATGGAGCCGAACACTAATCTTGTCCCCTGCGAAACTCGTGATTCCGATGCGCTGGACTCCTTGCCGGACTCCGAACCTCCCGCGCCCCTACCAATCGATTCGGATTGGGCGCCGGTTATGGAATTCACCGTCGCGGACATCTTCCAACACTCGCCCTTTGGCGACATCCTAAACTCGCTAAAGCATCTCTCGCTATCGGGAGAGCCCTGGCGGACTATGGCCGGGATGGTTGGGGTACAGACGACGAAGAAATTCAGAGCCCACCCACCACCCACTTTGTAGCCATTGTCGACAATCTAACCGACATGCTAGACTACGACTCCGACGACATCGACGCTATGGACGACGATGCCGGAGGCGAAACAGAACCAGCGCCTACGAGGCACTGGAAGACCACCTCGTCATACGACATATATATGGTGGACACCCCAAAAGACGGGGACGGCGAAGAAGCAGCGGAGGCAGATTCTTTAAAGAAGCAGCCCAAACGCCGGCGTCAGCGGCGCCGCTCTAAATCCCGCCACATCAAGAATGGAGATTCCGGCACAGGAGATAATAATACTCCAGAGAGTGCCGAAGACAATCCCCTCCCGCAAGATTCGGCGCAGGAGGAGGCAGAAGCAAGCCCTCACGAGTGGGCGGCAGACGAAGAGGTTGAGGATCATAACTATATGCCACCCTCCGAAGACGAAGCAAGCCTCAACGATGATGAATTCGTCGTACCTGAGGATCCCGTCGAACAAGAGTGCTTCAAGCGCAGGCTTATCGCCACAGCAAACAGCCTAAAGAAAAAGCAGCAACAGACTTCAAGCTGATCGGGACCTCTTGGCCGATCGATGGACCGAGGTCCTCGCGTCAAGAGTATAAACTTCGAATGCCCCTCCAAAAGTTACCCAAGACGCAAGCTGCTCCCCGATTAGAGGAGGAAGCATACATACCTCCATCACCAGCGCACGATATGGCTGACCGACCACCCCGTGGTCGTGACAGAGAGGCATCCAGGCCCCCAGCCAAGACCGTACCCCGGCATCGCTCCAAAAGTACGAAGCCAAGAGGGAATGCGCCGGACTTGCGAGACATATTGGAGGACAAATCAAGGCAATCCAGATCCATCTACGGATCACGTGGGCGCCCCACGACCCATGACGAATACCGTCGCGCCGGATACAATAGCCCCGGCCGGGCCGAACATAGCAGACAGCGCTCTCTCGAGCTGCGTCGCGATATGGGGCTGGGCCGAACACAGCAGACAGCAGGCAGGCAAGTTAATTGCTGAAAACAACGACAAGGGGCTGAACAGCGACGACGAGGAAGAGACCCGACTGCTGAACAATAGAGGACAGAAGGGTTTTCCCCCACAAGTGCGGATGGTGAATATGATTTACGCGACCCATATACCCAAGAGGGAGAGGAAACGCGCACTAAGGGGCGTCTATGCGATGGAGCGATCGCCCGAAGTTCAATCCATGGTCCTCTTGTCCGATCACTTTCGATCGAAGAAACCATCCGACCAGCATCGCCATGGCGGATTCGCGCGTGGTTTTAGACCCAATCGTCGATGGATTTCACCTCACGAGTCCCGATGGACGGCGGCAAGAGCTGAACCTGCTTTATCGGGATACACGGGCGCAAAATGGGCATAGACCCTCAAGGATTAAACCTACAAAGACAACCTTTAAAGGTGTCATACCAGGAGTGGAAGCCAATCAGAGGCTCGGTCACACCGAAGTAGTCTTGGATCCCGGATAATTTCCGAGCGAGGAGTTAATCTTGACATAGTCCCGTTTCATAGCGGCTATCACGCTCTGCTCGGATGAACGCGTTTGCAAAATTAAACGCGGTGCCGCATTATGCATACCTAAAGCTCAAGATGCCAGCCCTCATGGAGTAATCACGGTCAATGGGAATCGGCGCGCCCTCCGAACGGAGGAACATACAATGGCTCTCATGGCGAAGTCTGAGCAGCCTTTTAAGGCAATTTCGAGTCCGCCGTTAAAAGGCGGATATAGCAAAAGCGCGCCGAGCAATGCCAACCAAGACCACTGGCGCGATCGAGCATCGCAGAGTAATGCGCCCTAACCCCGCCCGCGCATGATCGCAAGAATAACACTCCGCTTACATCATTACGCTTTGGAGATACCATGGGCACAGGGGAAGGGGCACGATCGCAACGGACCCAGAGTGCGGATCGACCACACCGGGGGCTCGCAAGTGTGCCCCCCCCTCTTTTTTTTTATTTCCCTTCTTTGTGTACACAGGACTCCGTTAACCAGAGGCCCTGTCCGGCGATGAACCTGCCGAACTCATGATTCAACAGTCAGGGATGAAAGAAGGCTGCGACGAACACTCAGGTGGTCTCAATTACGAGCATTAAATTCGATTATATACACGAAGTCCGCAGCTCACCCCTGAAGGGGGACATGTTTACTTAGTCCAAATCCCTTGCTTACCGCACCATTTGTATCAGTCCGCACTCATAGCAGATTTCCTTTAATAAATAATGCAGCACTTTTCGACTGCAATTACATCACCTTTTTATATATATGTTCATTACATGACATCTTGCACCCGTATATTTTGGTATGGCCGAATACGCCAGGGGCTTCTGTTCCCCAATTATGGTGTGATAAAGTCCGAACACTTTCATAAGTGCGGCACCCCGAACTTATAGCATTATATGAATCGGCTCCGAATCATGTCTTGGGTCAATACTTGGGTTTACCCGGCTCCCACGTTTTGGTGCCTTACATTCCGTTCTGTCGGCTAAGGTGGCACTGGGAGAACCATGCGATTGCGCCGGATTGAGCAGGCGGCGCTTTAGTGGAGAAAGCTAAACTGACCGGCATGATAAGGCGAGAGACTGGTCGCTGTTCGAGAGGTTTTTTTGGGTCCTTAAAGACTCACGCCGCTTCGAGCGAAGTTCCGGACAATGTCCGACGAAGGCGTGGATAGCGCCCCGGATTCGGTCTTCCGAATACCAGGGGCTTCGTCGAAATTTAAAATTATAGAATTCTATGGCTAAGTGAGAGTGTTCAAGCATTATAAGTCCGGTTGCCTTGTTCGTTGTGTTGAGCACCTACCTAGATGGACCCAAAAATGGGAACAAGAGTGCTCAAGTTTATCCCGAACACCCCAGCACTCGTGGCTTGGGGGATGAAGCCAACGACTTGCCATCTCTCAGATTTTATAAACGGCCGCACAGAAGGTAATATTTTAAATTAAACAAGCGTTGCTTAAACGCGCACATGAACAAAGTTTCAGCGCACAGGATAATACATAACGAGTTTACTCAAAGATTACATTTCGGGGGCACTCATCCGCAATATCGCGGGCTCCCTTCAGGACAGTTTTATAATACATCTCGGGCGTGCGATACTCCTTGCCCGGTGGCGGTGGGTCCGTGAGAAGCTTCTCCGCATCCAACTTGCCCCAATGCACCTTTGTGCGGGCAAGGGCCCGACGAGCACCTTCAATACAGGCGGAGCGCTTGATGACCTCCACCCAGGGGCACGCATCCACCAGCCACCGCACGAGGCCGAAGTAGCTTCCAGGCATGGCCTTTCCAGGCCACAGCCGGACTATGAGGGCCTTCATGGCCTCCTCAGCTACCTTGTGGAGTTCGACCAGCTGCTTCAGCTGGTCGCTTGGGGGCACCGGATGTCCGGCCTCAGCATACTGAGACCAGAAGACCTTCTCCGTCGAGCTCCCCTCCACGCCACGATAGAATGCGGCGGCATCGGACGACTCTGGCGGCAGATCAGAACGCCTCGAGAGCTCGAGAACGGGTAAGTGTAAGGTTGTTTACATTAACATGCTTGCTTTGCATGAAAAATGCCTTACCCGCCGCTATTTTCTTCACATCTTCAACCTCCTAAAGGGCCTTACGGGCCTCGGCCTTGGTGGACTTGGCACTTTCGAGAGCAGAGGCAAGCTCGGACTCTCGAGTCTTGGAGTCACGCTCCAAACTCTCATGCTTCTCCATGAGAGCTTGGAGCTCTTGCCGTACTTCCGCCACTCGTGCCTCCTGCTTCTCTCGCTCTTCCCGCTCCGTGGCCGCACTGCGTTCGGCCACGGACACGGCCTCCTTCAGGGTTGCCACCTCGTTCGTGGCCCCTAAAATATCCAAATTATCCTTGTTAATTTCATTGCAACCAAAATCCTTTTCTGTAAGGTAACTATTCAAAGTGGTGTTAATCACCTTCTTTGTCCTCGAGCTGCTTCTTAGCATGGCCGAGCTCTTGCTCGGACCGCTCGAGATCCTTCTTCAACCGCCGACCTCTGCCGATAGTGCGGCAGAGGTCGGCAGCCAGCGCCTGCAAACCCATATTGACATATTTTAAGTACCTGCGTATATCTTGTTAGATCCTCGGTCCGGCTTTTCTTTCCGAACACCGAACCGAGCATCGAGGCTCTTGTCTATGCGGTATTACATTACATAATTTTAACTTCTTACCTCAAAGCCTGTTAAAAGGCTGCTGCAGGCCTCGGTCAGCCCGCTCTTGGTGAGCTGAACCTTCTGAATCACCACACTCATGATAGTGCGGTGTTCTTCCTCGATGGAAGCGCCTTTAAGTGCCTCCAACAAGTTATCCGGCGCCTCCGGTTGGACGGAGATCGCCGGTGTCACGGTCTTGCCCTTCCTTCGAAGGGGCCGCCCGCCGGACTCTGGAACCACTACGGGTTCCGAGGTAGAGTCTGGCACAATGTCCGGGAGGCAGCCTGACGGCGCCTCCGGAGCCTCCGCCTGATGGGTCCCTCTCTGGGATCCCACCTCGGCGTCTTCGCCGGCGCGGGGGGTAGTGGCAGTCGGAAGTGAATCCACATCCGACGGGGCCAATGACCCACTTGATGAAGCGGGGAGATCATCATCGGCCGGACTACGGATAGAACGCGGCATTAGAAGGACACTACGCGACACGAAAGAAATTACATATCAAGGATCCATATACTTACGATCTTGCCGAATGCCTGGCCCTTGGAGACCATTCATCCTCGCCAATGATGGCGTTGGCGAAACTGTCCGGGGGGATAGTCCTTCCCCTCTTGGACCCTTCGGCCTCCCCTATTGGGGAAGCCTTCCTCTTCTTCTCTCCCTCCTCTGGGAGAGAGTCCTCCTCCTCCTCCTCGTCTTCCGGGGAGGAGTCCGCGTCATCGTCAGACGCTTGATTGTGGGAACTCTTTCGAGTCCCCGCGGCCACCTTCTTGGCCTTCTTCTCCGGCACCACGTGCGGTGCCGGAACCAACAGCCCTGCTAAACGGGCGTTCTCTGGGTCTTCTGGTATGGGAGCCGGGCTGATGAGCTACTTGGCCTTCTCCATCCATTCCTGTCAAAGGAAAGAAGGGAACCCTCTGAGAATCAACTTAATTACCACAAGTGTCCCGTAATGGGGTTGAATCACTTACCTCGTCAGCCGGATGCTGCGAGCAGAATTCACGATCTTCCGTCGCGGATGCGGGGGCTTCGGCGCCCTTGAACAGCACCCTCCAGGCACCTTCGTATGTCGTATCGAAGAGCCCTCTCAGCGCCTGGTGCTGTTCCGGATTGAACTCCCACAGATTGAATGCCCATTCTTGGCATGGGAGAATCCGGTGGATGAGCATGACTTGGACCACGTCGACGAGCCTGAGCTTATTTCTCACCAGCTTCTGGATGCAGGCTCGGAGTCCCGTCACCTCCTTCGGATTGACCCACTGCAAGCCCTTCTCTTTCGAGGAGGTGAGCTGCATGGGGACGCCAGATCTAAACTCGGGGGCCGCCGCCCATGTGGGCTTGCGCGGCTCGGTGATGTAGAACCACCCCAATTGCCACCCCTTGACGGAGTCCACGAAGGCCCCTTCGAGCCAAAGGACGTTGGGCAACTTGCCCAACATAGCGCCTCCGCATTCCGCCTGCGTGCCCTTCACAACCTTCGGCTTGACGTTGAAGGTCTTGAGCCACAGGCCGAAGTGGGGCTAGATGCAGAGGAAGGCCTCGCACACGACGATAAACGCCGAGATGTTGACGATCAAGTTCGGCGCCAGATCGTGGAAATCCAGGCCGTAGTAAAACATGATCCCCCGGATGAATGGGTGGAGTGGAAAGCCCAGTCCGCGGAGGAAGTGGGGAAGGAAGACGACCCTCTCATGAGGCCCAGGGGTGGTGATGTGCTCCTCCTTAACGGTGGAGGCCAACCATTTGCCTCCCGCTCCGGACATATTCGCAGAAGGTCGAGGCGAGATGCACGAACTTGGGCGTTGGAGCTTGAGTGCGCGGAGATGGATAAGCAAAGGAGGAAGAAGGCGTAGGTGAGAAGGTGAATCCTTATCCCTTATATATAGGCGGACAAAAATTATGCTTCCCCCACCGGCCTGTTAAAACTCGCTTATCTCCCAAGGGCCACCATCAATGGTGCGGTTGGGTTACCCACGTCCGTATTGACGAGAATCCCGGAATAAGGGGAACGCGATCTCTGCTCTGACAAGACGTGCCAAGGAAACCGCTTCGCTAAACGTGCTGTGGTGGTATAGTAATAAACGATTCAAGTAAAAGCCTGGTAGCGGTGTGATGTCACGCCGCATAATACGTCAGCAGATTGAACTGGTGTACATTTTATTCTCTCTACGGTGGAATGTGGAATTTATTTTGCAGAGCCGGACACTATCCCTGGTGTTCATGATCTTCTTGGATTATTCAAGGGAGGAACCCGCCTTGCAATGCCGAACATTATGTGCGCCGGACTAATCGTCATTGAAGCCTGGTTCAGGGCTACTCTTGAGGAGTCTGGACTAGGGGTGTCTGACAGCCGGACTATCATCGTCCGCCGGACTCCAAGACTACGAAGATACAAGATTGAAGACTCCGTCCCGTGTCCGGATGGAGCTTTCCTTGGCATGGAAGGCAAGCTTGGCGATATGGATATGTAGATCTCCTACCATTGTAACCGACTCTGTGTAACCCTAGCCTTCTCCGGTGTCTATATAAACCGGAGGGCTTTAGTCCGTAGGACACAACATACATTACAACAATCATACCATAGGCTAGCTTCTAGGGTTTAGCCTCCTTGATCTTGTGGTAGATCCACTCTTGTACTATCCATATCATCAATATTAATCGAGCAGGACGTAGGGTTTTACCTCCATTGAGAGGGCCTGAACCTGGGTAAAAACATCGTGTCCCTCGTTCCTGTTACCATCCGCTTAGACGCACAGTTCGGGACCCCCTACCCAAGATCCGCCGGTTTTGACACTGACAGAGAGGCATAAGCTAACAGGCTTTCTCTTCTTGGATCATATGCACTTATGATTGGAACTCTAGCAAGCATCCGCAACTACTAAAGGTCATTAAGGTAAAACCCAACCTTAGCATTAAAGTATCAAGTCCCCTTTATCCCAAACGCAAACAACCTACTTACTTGTGTCTGTGCTTCTATCACTCACGCCACCCACCATAAGAAAATCATGAACATATTGCAAACCCTACAACGGGAATCCCTCACGCTTGCGGGACATGGAGGGCACAATAGGACAACACCAATAATAAAACATGCAATTCAGACCAATCATAGCAATTCATCAATCACTGGTAGGACAACGAAAATCTACTCAGACATCATAGGATGGCAACGCATCATTGGATAATAATATGAAGCATAAAGCACCATGTGCAAGTAGAGGGTACAACGGGTTGCGGGAGAGTGGCCCATTGAATATAGATGGGGGAAGGTGACGGAGATGTTGGTGAAGATGATGAAGGTGTTGGTGAAGATCACGGTGATGATGATGGCCCCCGGCAGCACTCCAGCGCCACCAGAAGCAAGGGCGAGAGGGTCGCCCTTCTTCTTCTTCTTCTTCTTCCTTGACCCCCTCCCTAGATGGGAGAAGGGTTTCCCCTCTGGTCCTTGGCTCCCATGGCATGGGAGGGGCGAGATCCCCCCGAGATTGGATCTATCTCTCTGTCTCTCTCTGTTTCTGCGTTCTTATATTCTGCCCCTTCACCGTCCCTTTTATATCCGGAGATCCATAACTCCGATTGGGGTGAATCTTTCGCCCAGATTTTTCTCATAAAATTAGCTTTCTTGCAGCAAAAGAAGAGCGTCAACCGCCTTACCGGGTGCCCAGGAGAGTCCAGAGCACGCCTGCCTCCCTGGGGCGCGCCCCTTGTCTCGCGGCCCCCTCAGGCACCGTCTCGCGTTGATTTTACTTCCCGGAAATCATAAATATTCCAAAATAATTCTCCGTCCGTTTTTATTCCGTTTGGACTCCGTTTGATATGAGTTTTTTGTGAAACATAAAACATGCAACAAACAGGAACTGGCACTGGGCACTGGATCAATAAGTTAGTTCCAAAAATAGTATAAAAAATTGCCAAAAGTATATTGGCATGGAACAATCAAAAATTATAGATATGACGGAGACGTATCAGCATCCCCAACCTTAATTCCTTCTCGTCCTCGAGTAGGTAAATGATAAAAAAAGATAAATTTTGATGTGGAATGCTACCTAGCATAATCTTGATTCATATGTCTAATCATGGCATGAATATTAAGACATGAGTGATTCGAATCAATAGTCTATCATTTGACATAAAAACGATAATACTTCGAGCGTACTAATAAAGCAATCATGTCTTTTCAAAACAACATGGCCAAAGCAAGCTTATCCCTACAACATCATATAGTTTGGCCATGCTTCATTTTCATCACACAAAATGCTCCCATCATGCACAACCCCAATGGCAAGCCGAACAATTGGTTCATACCTTTTAACGCGCTTCAGCCTTTTCAACCCTCACGCAATACATGAGTGCAAGCCATGGATATAGCACTATAGGTGGATTAGAATATGATGGTGGGGGTTTATGTGGAGAAGACAAAAAGGGAGAAAGTCTCACATCGACGCGGCTAATCAACGGGCTATGGAGATGCCCATCAATTTATGTCAATGCGAGGAGTAGCGATTGCCATGCAACGGATGCACTAAGAGCTATAAGTGTATAAAAGCTCAAACTGAAACTAAGTGGGTGTGCATCCAACTTGCTTGCTCATGAAGACCTAGGGCATTTGAGGAAGCCCATCGTTGGAATATACAAGACAAGTTCTATAATGAAAAATTCCCACTAGTATATGAAAGTGACAACATAGGAGACTCTCTGTATGAAGAACATGGTGCTACTTTGAAGCACAAGTGTGGTAAAAGGATAATAACATTGCCCCTTTTTTCTTTTTCTTTTTTTTGGGTGCGCTTCTTTTGCCCCCCTTTTTTATTTAGGCTTCTTTGGCCTTTCATTTTTTAATCTTTTTGGGGGCAATGCTCTATAATGATGATCATCACACTTTTATTTACTTACAACTCAATAGTACAACGATACTGGAACAAAGATATGACTCTATATGAATGCCTCTGGCGGTGTACCGGGATGTGTAACAATCTAGCATAGCAATGACATAAAAAAACGGACAAGCCATGAAAACATCATGCTAGGTATCTTACGATCATGCAAGGCAATATGACATGAATGCTCAAGTCATGTATATGATGATGATGGAAGTTGCATGGCAATGTATCTCGGAATGGCTATGGAAATGCATAGGTAGGTATGGTGGCTGTTTTGAGGAATATATATGGAGGCTTATGTGTGATAGAGCGTATCGTATCACGGGGTTTGGATGCACCAGCGAAGTTTGCACCAACTCTCAAGGTGAGAAAGGGCAATGCACGGTACCGAAGAGGCTAGCAATGATGGAAAGGTAAAAGTGCGTATAATCCATGGACTCACGTTAGTCATAAAGAACTCATATACTTATTGCAAAAGTTTACTACTACGCATGCCCCTAGGGGGATAGATTGGTAGGAAAATTCCATCGCTCGTCCCCGACCGCCACACATAAGGAAGACAATCAAAGAGACACCCCATGCTTCAAATTTGTCACACAACGGTTACCATACGTGCATGCTACGAGACTTCCAAACCTCAACACAAGTGTCTCTACAATCCACAACCACCCACTAGCATGACTCTAATATCACCTTTTTTATATCGCAAAACTATTGCAAGGAATCAAACATATCATATTCAACAATCTACAAGTTTATGTAGGAATTTATGACTAACCATGTGAATGACCAATTCCTGTCATCTATCTAAATAGATATAAGTGAAGCAAGAGTTTTCAATTATTTCTACAAAAGATATGCCCACACTCTAACAAATATAAGCGAAGCAAAAGTGCATTCTACAAATGGCGGTTTTCTATGTGAAGAGAAACAGGCAATCCAAACTTCAAATGATATAAGTGAAGCACACGAAGCATTCTATAAAGCCATACTCAAAAGATATAAGTGAAGCGCAATGAGCATTCTATAAATAAACCAAGGACTATCTCATACTAGCAAGGTGCATAAAATAAAAGTAAAAACTAAATGAAAAAGATGCTCCAAGACTTGCACATATCGCATGAACGAAACGAATACGAAAACATACCGATACTTGTTGAAGAAAGAGGGAATGCCTTCCGGGGCATCCCCGAGCTTAGACGCTTGAGTCTCCTTGAATATTTAATTGGGGTGCCTCAGGCATCCCCAAGATTGAGCTCTTGCCTCTCTTCCTTTTCCTCATATCGAGACCTCCTCGACCAAACACTTCATCCACACAAAACTTCAACAGAAAACTCGGTAAGATCCGTTAGTATAATAAAGCAAATCACTACTCTAAGTACTGTTGCAAAGCAATTCATATTTTATTTTTGCATTGTGTCTACTGTAATATAACTTTTCCATGGCTTAATCCACTGATATAAATTGATAGATTCATCAAAAGTAGTAAACTATGCATCAAAAACAGAATCTGTCTAAAACAGAACAGTTTGTAGCAATCTGAACATTCACCAGTACCCAAAAAAATTCTACCAAAATTAGGAAAAATAAAGCATTTGTCCAGAAATGCAGTGCAAAAGGAATCAGAACCATTTGACGTTCCAGAAAAAAATGTAAAATCATGCACTAAAGCCAAAGTTTATGTCCCGCACCGTACAAACCAACAAGCATTGTAAACATCCTAAAGGCAAACCTTAGCACATTATTTTTATAATACAATGGAATTGTACAAGGGGATAATTATTTTCAATGAAAATTTTATGTAATTAAGATTCACAATGTTTTCGTGAGCATGAACAAACTTCAAGGAGCTCTCCCACTTCAACAATGCTTGTCTTTCTCACATTCACTTTCCTTTTTGAAAAGTTTTGGGTTCCCCTCTTTATTTTTTTGTTTTTCAACTATATAAAAGCACTCAACAGAAATAAATGACTCTCTAAAACTTCCGGGTTGTCTCCCTGGCAGCGCTTTCTTTAAAGCCATTAAGCTAGGCATATATTGCTCAAGTAATGGATCCACCCGGATCCCAAGGTATATCAAAGCCAATTTTAATTAACAATGATTTGTAATTTAGTAGTGAGCACAAAGTAACATATATCATGAAACAATGAAGTCTAACTCTCTTCCTATGCATCGGCCTGTCATAAAAGACAAATTCATGCACACAAAGTAAAGGCCAATGCATAGTATAAGCAGTTTCTTGCAATTCTATCATGTTGGAAACATAGAGAGGTGGATATATAGTTCCTCTCTCATAATAATTGCAAGTAGGAGCAGCAAGCACATGCATATTACATTCATCAAAATCATCATGTGCAATGGTAAAAGGCAACCCATCAATATAATCCTTAATAAGCACAAACTTCTCCGATATAGTGTAGTTTGGAGAATTCAAAAAGATAATAGGACTATCATGCGTGGGTGCAATAGCAACAATTTCATGTTTAACATAAGGAACTATAGCAAGTTCATCTCCATAAGCATAATTCATATTGGCATCTTGGCCACAAGCATAGCAAGCATCATCAAAAAGGGATATTTCAAGAGAATCAATGAGATCATAACAATCATCATAGCAATCATCCTTCGGTAAGAGCGAAGGGGAATTAAACAATGTATGAGTTGAAGAGTTACTATCATTAGAAGGTAGGAATGGGTAGCTAATCCGCTCTTCCTCGTTTTGTTCCTCGCTCTCCTCATCATCTTTTTCATTAATGAGCTCACAGTTTCATCAATTCTTCTTCCATAGCTTCCTGCAAAATATTAGTCTCTTCTTGGACAGCGGAGAATTTCTGAATATATAGTTTAACATAGGCATTAGAAGCATAATTATCATAACAATATTCAAGTATGGCAAAATTTTCAGATTTGTACAGAGTAGCATCATACTTCTCAATCAAAGAAGCAATTTCATAAGCTAAAAGCAACAAATTCTTCAATTTGTTGAATATCATAGTAATTATAAACACCCTTAGCATATGAAGGTATGATTCCATTATCAATAAACTCACATTGGTAGGGAAGGTGTTTCTTAGGGTTTTTAGAACAACAAGTAACATCATATATTTCACATAAAGTCCAAGCATATCATTGCAAATGATGAATTTGATCCAGTAAAAGTTTCCCTTTTTTAGATATACGGTGTCGCGCATAACAAGCATGCTCATCTAAAGATTTGATCTCAACTAAGCTAGTGGGGGTTTCAGCACGAGCACAAAGGGATCGAAGATGATGCAAGTAAAAAGCTTCAGGAGTGTGATAGATTTTGAGTGGTTCTTCAACCATTGGTTTAGTAGGTACAGCTATTTTTTTGGTATTTTGCGTTTCCTACCCATAACTAAAGATAGAAAACAACTTAGAACAGCAAATAAAAACTACTTAGTGATAAAGCAAACAAGCACACACGAGAATATTCACCCCACGCTATGACTCCCCGGCAACGGCGCGAGAAAAAGGTCTTGATAACCCGCAAGTATACGTGATCAATTGTAGCCTCTTTCGATAAGTAAGAGTGTCGTACCCAACGAGGAGCTAAAGGTAGAACAAATATTTTCTCAAGTCCTATCTGCCACTGATACGACTCTACGCACGCTTAGTGTTCGCTTTACCTAGAACAAGTATGAAACTAGAAGTACTTTGTAGGTGTTGTTGGATAGGTTTGACAGATAATAAAGAGCACATAACTAAAAGCTAGGGGCTGTTTAGATAAAGAATCAATAAAGTAAATATAGCGAGTTTGGAAAAGTGGTGGTAGGAGTTGTGAAATTGTCCCTAAGCAATTGACTACGTTACTAGACCGATAATCACTATTGCAATTCTATTTGAGGGATAGGCATAAGCTAACATACTTTCTCTTCTTGGATCATATGCTAATATGATTGCAACTCTAGCAAGCATCTGCAACTACTAAAGATCATTAAGGTAAAACCCAACCATAGCATTAAAGTATCAAGTCCCCTTTATCCCATACGCAAACAACCTACTTACTCAGGTCTGTGCTTCTGTCACTCACGCCACCCACCATAAGCAAATCATGAACATATTGCAAACCTTACAGCGGGAAATACTCATGCTTGCGTGACAAGGAGGGCACAATAGGACAACACCAATAATAAAACAACAAAATTCAAACCAATCATAGCAATTCATCAATCACCGGTAGGACAACGAAAATCTACTCAGACATCATAGGATGGCAACACATCATTGGATAATAATATGAAACATAAAGCACCATGTTCAAGTAGAGGGTACAACGGGTTGCGGGAGAGTGGACCGCTGAATATAGATGGGGGAAGGTGATGGAGGTGTTGGTGAAGATCGCGGTGATGATGATGGCCCCCGGCAGCACTCCGGCGCCACCGGAAGCAAGGGGGAGAGGGGCCCCCTTCTTCTTCTTCTTCTTCCTTGACCTCCTCCCTAGATGGGAGAAGGGTTTAAACTCTGGTCCTTGGCTCCCATGGCATGGGAGGGGCGAGAACCCCTACGAGATTGGATCTATCTCTCCGTCTCTCTCTGTTTCTGCGTTCTCAAATTCTGCCCCTTCACCGTTTCCTTTATATCTGGAGATCCGTAACTCCGATTGGGGTGAATCTTTCGCCCAGATTTTTCTCATAAAATTAGCTTTCTTGCGGCAAAAGAAGAGTGTGAACCGCCTGACAGGGTGCCCAGGAGAGTCCAGGGTGCGCTTGCCTCCCTGGGGCGCGCCCCCCTGTCCCGGGGCTCCCTCGGGCACCGTCTCGCGTTGATTTTACTTCCCAAAAATCATAAATATTCCAAAATAATTCTCCATCTGTTTTTATCCTGTTTGGACTCCGTTTGATATGGGTTCTCTATGAAATATAAAACATGCAACAAACAAGAATAGGCACTGCGCACTGGATCAATAAGTTAGTCCCAAAAATAGTATAAAAATTGCCAAAAGTATATGAAAGTTGAATAATATTGGCATGGAACAATCAAAAATTATAGATACGACGGAGACGTATCACAGTCCCGGGCCCACCAGGTCCATGGCCTAGGTGTGTTTGTTTAACATGCATAGCCCACGACATGCAGACATAGTTGATCCAGCTGGTTTCAACTTTTTTGGGGTCCAGCAGGTATCAAGCGTCCGCTGGGCCTCCCAGCCTAGCTTGTCTATAACATCAGCATCCCAAGTTATGTTTGTTTTTTCAGGACGACGCACAACTCAGTTCTATTTTTCTACAAGAATTCAAAAACTAAACCTATGTTTCCCCTTCTATTATAGTATATATATTTATATTTATATCTTATTTTATTACACCTACATAATAGAAACAACATAAGGTTCTGTTAAACCTGTCGTTCGTCCAACCATTGTATAGACCTTCCCACTTCCTTTATTTTTCATTTTTATTAATCCGATATTTGAATTTTCTCCCACTTTTTTCGATGTAATCTGAGTTTTCTCCCATTACTTTTCCCTAGAACCAACTCAACTGTCCCACGTCTAGCCTAAAAAATAATAATACCCCATGTACTATTAACTCATCAAATTAAAATGATATTTTATTTCATAAATTGAAAGTTCTTACAAAATAATAATAATAATAATAATTGTTTATATATAACTTGGAAAGTTAACTCCTGGTGATTGCGGACATAAGCTTGCAAAGATTTTACTAACCAATGCAGTAATAGACGTGCAATCATGTGTTTATGTTTTATAACATTTCTCCGGCCAGCCCAACATGATATTTTCAACCGGCCCAGCAAGTCTGCGGATTTCAAGAAAAATGCAAGTGGGCATTAAATTCTGACATAATATATAAACGGGTTGAATAGACGCTGTCGGATTTCGGGTTCCGGCAGACCCTTGAGGTTCGAACTCTGGGGTGCGCACGAAGATCTTTCCCCTGCCAGCTCACGTCTCGAAGTCTCGCAATGAAAATAGGCTAGAAAGAAGAACACACAAGGGACATGAGATTTATACTGGTTTAGGCCACCATTATGGTGTAATACCCTACTCCAGTCTGTGGTGTGGTGGATTGCCTCAGGGGCTGATGATGAACAATACAAAGGGAGAACAGCCTCGCAAGGGCTGTTCTTGAGCTGGTGCGATGAACTGCTTGGATGAGTTCAGTCGCCTCTCTCTAGTCTATGCATGGTTTGGATCCTCTAGATCTCTCCCTACTCTGTGGTGGCTAGTCCTATTTATAGAGGGAGGCCCTGGGCCTCTTCCCAAATAATGAGCGAGAAGGGCGCCAACAATTGGCCATTTTGAAGGGGAACATCTAGTACACTTATCCTTACTAATGTTGGTCTTCGGCTGCCAAAGGCTCTGACGGTGACGCCGTCCTGGGATCAACGATGACCTCCATCCTGCCGTTCTGCTAGTCTTGGTCTTGTTGCACCGAAATGGTAACCTTTGCCTGATGCCTTGGCCTGTGCTTGTCCCTTTGCAAGAAGGGGAAACAAGGACTTCTTGTGAGGGCGGCGCCTAAGCGCCCGCTTGGTCTCGATCGTCATGGCTTGCGTCATGGGCTCCTCGTGAGGTGCCCTTGCCTTGATCTCTCCGCCTCCTTGCGATCCTGCCTGATGAGGCTGCTCCTGAGGAAGCTCCCTGTCGTCTGCCCCGCGAGGCTTGGCCCTTCGCGACGGTCTTGAGCTTGAGCTGATGGAGCTGGGTTGCACTGGGCCCCCACTTGAGCCACACCGCAGGCCGCATGCATGCAAGTCTAGGGACCCCGTTCCCAGAACGCCGATAGTAGCCCCCGGGCCCAAGGCGCACCCGGACTTGGCTTAGCAGAGAAGCGAAGGGGCAAGTGCGGCGCCGCTGGCCCGATAACTGCGCCTTGGGCGCCACGTGGCGATTAATTGGACGTGGGCGTCTCCGCTTCCACACGACGCCTCGGCAACCGCACGACTTGACAAGTCCCTGCATGCAAAAATAGGTCATGATTACTTGGGATCGTGGTGGCCGATGGTTGGCCTCCTCCGGCTATATGTACGGAACGGCGTGAGCCCATCCAGTCCATTCCTTCCTGCTACTCCTTTTCTTCTTCTTCCTCGCACTTGATGCACAGTACGCCAATGGCACCAATCCACCGGTTTTCTGCAGAAGAGAAGGGAAAGGCCCCCGAGAGGGTCCTGACCCACTTTCGCTGAAGAAGCGGCTAATCCTCTGCTGCCGAGATGAGGGTGCTCGGCAGGAGGCATCGAGCCACAATACGGCGGCTGCCGCTGGGTTCCCACCGCCCTTGTACACCGCGCCGAGGCCCAGAGAAGAAGGCGCCGAGCGATACGGGCGGTGCCGCCTGCCGACGGCCGGCGGGTTTCTGGCGGTGCGTCGTTCCTCCTGGAGTCCATGCCGAGGGCTCCTCTCGCGAGCTTGTGCTCCACGCCGCCATGCCTCCTTGATCTTGGATTCGCCTTCCTCCCTCCTTCGCCTTCGAGATCCCGCCGAGGGGGCCTCTTGAGCTCTGGCTGCAGCACGCTGACTGCAGCAACCCTGTGACCGGAGCGGAGGTTGAGGTTGTCGCTCCGGGCAAGGTCTACATGACCCGTGGCTGGGGCGAGATTGCCCGGGTCTACCGGACAGGGGGCGCCCTCGTAATCCACCTCGAATATGATGGCGCCTCCCTGATGTTCTTCAAGGTCTTCGACGCGGAAGGACGCTGGCTGGAATGCTTCCCCGAGAAAGGCGGCCGGGGCATCGTCGTGGCAAGGACCAGGCCCGCCAACCGCTTCCCCATCAGCTCCTCAGGCAGCAGCAGAGGTGTCGGAGGGTCCAGCAACTCCGCCGAGCTTCACGCAACTCCGGAGACGAGCGACGACAGCTACGAGCCCCCAAGCTTACGTCGCGCTCGGAGCAGTGCGGGTGCATCAGGCCGCCGGCGCTGCTGATCTGGATGGGGTCGGCGCCGGCGCCCGATGGCCCATTGTTGATGATGGCATCTCCTGCGGAGGCGCGCATAGTTAGCGCTCCTTAGGATTAGCACCTTTTGTTCCCTGCAAGGAATCGAAGTACCACCCCGAGGGGGTATGTAAGGCGTTGGCCATGTCTTTTGTGAATATTATATCCTTATTATGAATCGATGCGAGATGCTTGTCCTGTCCCAGCTCGGCTCCCCCTTTCTTTTCTCACGAGGGCTTGGTTCTCTACACTGACAGGTCCCGGTCCCCAGGCAGGCTTCAGCCGTCGCTGGTATGCCAGGCCGCGATGCCGTGGTCAAGGCCAGGAGGTGAGCGGCCCGAGGTCCAGTAAGAGCCCCTGAGTCGCGATGCTCAGGAGGTCCCCTTTAGCGCTCAAGCAGCATCCGCTGGGCAAGAAAGGTAGGCAACATTGCCGTGATAGAGCTGCACTAGGCGAGGGTTTAGCGCTAAGTCGAATCAGTTTTCGCGTGACTTATCTCGTAGGTTTGGCGTAGTTTTCGTAGAGGTGCCGGGCCTGCGCGGCGGTAGCTGAGGTGTTGCTGGGTTAGGTCCTCGTGAGCTTCTTCCCTCTCCCTCGCACTTTCCTTAATGCTCTACGTCCTCAGGTCCCGGCCTTCGAGCTAGCTCAGCCGCCGCTGGTATGACAGGTCGCTATGCCGTGGGTCAAGGCCAGGGGGTGAGGGCTGGAGACCCGGTAAGAGCCCATGAGTCGCGATGCTTCGGTGCCCCCATTTTAACATGCAAGCGGATCATGCCGGAGAGGTGGAGAGAGAGCTTGCGACATCCCCAGCGTTACTTCTGGAGAGGGTCCTGCATACCAATCACGAGGGGAAACAAGGTATATCGTTACGGTTGCCAGCCAACCATTGGTCGCTCCGAGGGAGTGATTGGGGCACTGAGGGCCTAGTGAGGTGGCGCCTTGCGGGGATGCCGCGGCCAGAGCTCAGCCACTCAGATTTATCGGTGTTGCAGGGATGGACCCGTGCGCAAGTGCTTTGCCAGAGCGAGCGGCTCCAAAGGTAGGTGTCAATCGAGTAGGCGACTAAGTCAAGCATGTTAAGCACGAAGGAGCAAATCCATTTAGATAGATGCAGAAAAAGAAAACGCCACTGGATCAGGCCCGAGCAGCTTGGGGATAATGCAGTCCGAGGGGCGCCCCCAACAAGGTAGGTAAAGAGCATAAGCAAAACAGATACATGTCGCAGGGACGGACCCACGCGACCTGGGAATGATGCAGCCGTGCGGGCGCTCCCAGCTGAAAATGGAACTTTGAAAGATGTCACGTGATACCGTTGGAGATGAAGTGATGCTGAAGTAGTGGATGACGCGTGGTGTGAAAGCCGACCCTCACGAGCTCCTGGGACCTGGAGCCTCGGGAGGCTCTGGGGGCACGCGTGGATCTTCGAGGGCCATCTCCATCTCCGCCAGGACCATGCGATGCCTGACCTCCTAAGCCTCCAGAATGCTCCTCAGCAGGCACTAATGAGCAGCAACCGTGTTCAGCAGGCCGAAAGGCATGCGAACATAGCTGTGAGGTGGCCCCTCGCAATGCCCCACGCGTGAAGGCCAGAGGCGCTCCTGAGACGCGGCTCGGTTGTGCCCTGGTATGTCGATGCAGACGCACAGCCCTCCATCCTCGCCTGGATGTGGGGCTACGGCGGGCAAACGGCGACTGCCGCACATGACTCTTGACTCCTGCAGCTCCTGAGTGTTTCTCGTGATGAACTCCTGAGGGTTTGGCCCTCCTTGCTTCATACCTTCCTATGGGAAATGTGCTTTGAAGCACGCCTCCAAGTGGTGCCCGAGCGCCTCCCTCGTGACCTTGGAAAAGTCGGTGGCTCTCCAAGAAAGAGCCCCCGAGCCCTGCCCGAGGAGGGCGCCGGGCGCGCCTTCCTATGCAACAAAGGGTGGCGCCCCTTGAACGGGCGTGGATCCTGACGCAACGCCTTCGGAGGTGCCTGTCTCATGAGGGTCTGGGCCAGCTGAAGCCTTCTTCTTCTTAGGGACCGCCTCGGGAATTCTCTCGCTCCGCGATCTGGGTCTTCGATTGCCGCGGCTTGGAAGGCACGGTCAAGAGAACACACTGCATCCCTTTCCTCAAAAGGCACTGTGATGACTCCACCGCTTCCTGGCATCTTGAGGACATTGTAACCATGGTGAGTAACTGCCATGAACTTGGCCAGGGCTAGGTACCCGAGTATGGCACTGTATGGCAGGCGAATGTGGGCTACGTCGAAGTCAATGAGCTCGGTGCAGTAGTTGTTGTGCTTCCCAAAGGTTACAGGAAGGCGAACTTGCCCTATCGGAACAGTGGAACCATCAGTGACTCCTGAGAAAGGCTTGGTCGGCTGAAGCTGATCATATGGCACTTGGACATTGTTGAATGTCTCAACGGACAGAACGTTGAGTCCTGCTCCGCCATCAATGAGGGTCCTGGTGACTTGCACATTGCTGATGACTAGGGAGCAAAGCATTGGGAGGACTCTGGCCGTTGCTGCGCACTTGAGCTGATCCACTAAGCTGAACGTGATAGCGCACGCAGACCACCTAAGAGGGCGTGTGGCCTCAAGCTTGGGGAGGACTGCATTCACCTTGCGAGCAAACTGCTTGAAGATGTGCTGAGAGGCTGGGGCCTGAGCGCCGCCCAGGATGCATGTGATTGCGCGCGGCTCCTGGAAGCCCCCAGCCCCCTCGTCCTGATGATGGTCTTCATTCCTCCTTCACGGTGGTGGCAGTGGAGGGAGGCCTGCGTTGCCTTGAGGGCGGTCCTCGCGAGGCTGATCCCTCCATCCTCCCTCGCGAGGCTGGTCCTGCCAGCGGTCCTCTTGAGGTCGGTCACGCCACCCTTGGCGAGGGCCACGGTCTTTCCAACGTCCTCCACCTCTTCCTCCTCCTGGGCCATAGCCTCGGTCGTTGCGGTCGGGGCGTTAGCCGATACGCCCATCTCGCACGGCCCTAAGCTCTTGGCATTCGTTGGTGTTGTGGGTGTGGAGATCGTGGTACACGCAATACCGGCTGCCCTTGGACGACTCAGGCTGATCCCTGCCTCGCTTGGTGTCTGGCTCTGCTACAAGTACAACAACTCCCTTACGCTTCACATCCTTGACCTTGGGCTTCTTCTCTTCTGGATTGGCAGCCGGAAGCTCGAGGAGGGAGAGGCGCCCTTCCTCAGCCCTGGCGCACTTGGTCGCCAAGTTGAACAGCTCCAAGGATGTGCACAGGTCTTCATGGATTGCTATCTCCTCTTTCATCTTGATGTCACGCACGCCATCGAAGAAGGCTGAGATGATGGCTTCCTCAGTCAACCTAGGGATCTTGAGGCGGGCATTGTTGAAGCGCTGGATGTACTTCTGCAGGGTCTCTCCTCGCTGTTGCTTGATGCGGCGCAAGTCACTCATGGCCGGGGGCCGGTCGCGTGTGCCTTGGAAGTTGGCAATGAAGCGAGTGCGCATCTCGCCCCAGGAGGAGATAGTGCCAGGAGCCAGGTTCAGGAGCCAAGTGCGGGCACCGTCCTTGAGCGCCATGGGAAACCAATTCGCCATGACCTTTTTGTCCCCGTTGGCAGCTTCAATGCCTAGCTCATAAAGCTGGAGGAACTCCACGGGGTCTGCAGTGCCGTCGTAGCGAGGAGGCAGGTCCGGCTTGAACTTGGCGGGCCATGCGACGCTACACAGCTCGGCGGTGAAGACGCGGCAGCCTGCAGTGGCCACCGGAGCCCTCTACTAATGCGGGGCTTGCTCCTGGGGATTCCCGCGCACCACTGCCTGGGGCAGCGCGGGGTCTTGACATGGTGGCGCAGGGATGCAGTCATGGCGCACCGGTGGTGGGAGCATGCGGGAACCTTCTTGAGGACGAGGGATTTCTTGGCAACTCCTTTCTTGTCGTGCAGGCACCGGATGCGGTGGGTCTCATCCTGGGGCCGCGCGCCTTGGAGCGAGGGCGCCTTCTTGGGGAGGAGCTGGAGGAGGCACCTCCTGCTCCCGCCTCTGCGCAGGGCCGGGGGCGGGCAGCGAGAGATGGCAAAGGAGAGCCCCTGCGGCAGCGAGCTTCGATGATGCGGGCGAGCCGATCCTCGTAGAGGTCGTCGGCAGAGACGGTAGTGTAGGAGCTCACGCGCCAGAAGCGGCGCGGCGTGCGTCCGTGGAAGCGCGGCAGGCGTGGGGCGGCGAACCGGCTAGAGTTAGCGATGGGGTGGCGGTGCGGCCTTCCCACTGCCGAGGGCGTAGGGGCGAGCTCGCTGCTCGTTCCCCGCCGGGCGATGGCGGCGTTCTTGGCGGCGGACGAGCAGCGAGGCGACCGTCGGCAAGCGCCATCTGGGTAGCGCGGTGGCGAGAAGCCCGGCGCTTCGGGCGAGCTCGGCGAGCGTCAGCCATGGATGCGACGGAAGATCACACGCGACCAGCGGAAGAAAGATTCCAGCGCACCCCTACTTGGCGCGCCAAATGTCGGTTCGGTTCCGCAGACCCTTGAGGTTCGAACTACGGGAGTGCGCCACGAAGATCTTTCCCTACCAGCTCACGTCTCGAAGTCTCGCAATGGATCTAGGCTAGAAAGAAGAACACACAAGGGACACGAGATTTATACTGGTTCAGGCCACCATTGTGGTGTAATAATCTACTCCAGTGTGTGGTGCGGTGGATTGCCTCAGGGGCTGACGATGAACAATACCAAGGGAGAACAGCCTCCCGAGGGCTGTTCTTGAGCTGGTGCGATGAACTGCTTGGGTGAGTTCAGTCGCCTCTCTCTAGTCTATGCGTGGTTTGGATCCTCTAGATCTCTCCCTACTCTGTGGTGGCTAGTCCTATTTATAGAGGGAGGCCCTGGGCCTCTTCCCAAATAATGGCGAAGGCGCCAACAATTGGCCATTTGAAGGGAACATCTAGTACACTTATCCTTACTAATGTTGGTCTTGGCTGCCAAAACTCGGCGATGGCGCCGTCACAGGCTCCACGATGACCTCCATCCTGCCGTTCTACTGGTCTTTGTCTTGTTGCACCGAAATGGTAACCTTTGCATGATGCCTTGGCCTGTGCTTGCCCCCTTGGCACCGAAGGGGAAACAAGGACACTGCGCAGGCCGGCGCCCGCCTGGCGTCCGCCTGGTCTCGATCGTCACGGCTTGGGTCATGGGCTCCTCGCGAGGTGCCCTTGCCTTGATCTCTCCACCTCCTCGTGATCCTGCCTGATGACGCTGCTCCTGAGGAAGCCCCCTGTTCTCCGTCCCGCGAGGCTTGGCCCCTCGCGAGGGTCTTGAGCTTGAGTTGATGGAGCTGGCCTGCACAGGGCCCCCACTTGAGCCACGCCGGAGGCCACAGGCATGCAAGTCTGGGGACCCCCGTTCCTAGAACGCCGACATACGCTACATCACTGTTTAACCCAGCCCACCAAATGGAGTAGAAAAAACAAATGGACTGGGTGACATGTGGGCCAGTAGGAAGAAGCTTAAGAACTTCAGCAAAAAATTTAAATACAAAGGTCGAGGTCTAAGCAAGGCATTGGATTTACATCAAACGACCGACATTCTTCTTCAATCTCTCATCTTCTTCCCCCGGCGCTGTCAGGACTGCCTGCTCCAGCCTCTTGCGTCCAGCGGCTCTATTTTGTGTGCCTCACAGTGAAATGCTAACTCACCTATGGCCTGGCCATCCCTCCACTCCTCCGCACCTCCTATTATTCTCTGCCGAGTGTAGGCCCACCCCGCACCCGAACCAGTCAAGTTTCCCTCTCCTCTCTCTGCGATTCCAGTGCCGCGTCTTCCCCATCTCTAGGGCGTTCTAGTCTGGGGCCTCGCCGCGTCCACCAGCCTTGGTACGCTTTGCATGGTGTGGTCAACATGGTCAACAAACGAGAGTCATCGGAAGATGACTATACGTGGAGAGGGTGAGAGTGGGGACGCACCACGCCCATGGACGCATGCATGCAAGTGCATACTCTATACCTTGAAAAATAATGTTTTCTCCCCCTGATAGCTGGGACCCACCGGCTACATTTTTGCACAGAAGGAAGTGCATCCTTATTATGGGCAAAAAAATGATTCTTCCCTTGATAGGTGGGACCCACCAGCTATATCTTCGCATGCAAGGAAGTGTGTCCTTATCCTACCTGACAGCTGGGACCCACTCGGTCAAAGCGTACGTAGCATTGTCTATCTGGTCGTGAATGTGTATGTACATACTGGTCGATCGGTCTCTCTGCACCGATGAACTGTGGCCGATTAAGGAGCGGCACGTGTCATAGTAGAAGCGCAGACGTAGCATGCCACGCAGTCACGTCTATATCATGTACACGTATGTACAACCAAACTGCAAGAAAGTAAATACGACTACGTACATATATACGGGCATGGTCTCGAATGTGTAAAGCGATGTCGTCCTGTTCATGGGTAGCCAATCGGCTGGGTCGCAATGAAGGAAACAAAGTCGTGTTCATCTGAAGGCAACCGACTGAGCCGGAATACATCGAGTTCATGGGGAGCCAACCGGCTTGGATGCAACAGCCGAAACGAGGTCTGGCATACCACAGAACAGAGGAAACGACCTTCTATCCGATCGTTTATGGTCGATATGGGGTCCTTCATCAGGAAGGGTCTGGCTGTCGGGGCGGTCTCTGTGCGGCCACGAGCACCTATGGGGCACGGGGGCCCCTTCTAGTCCGGCAAGGGAGGCGGGCGTCTTGTGAGATATGCTCGAGGCGAGGCCAGAGTGGAGGCAGGCGATTTTACCCGGCCGGGGCTCTCCGGAGAGATAAAACCCCTCTTGCTGCTTTGGTGCTTGTATTTGATCTTGCTCGGCGTCTGCGGCGTATAGTGTTGTTGTGTGTGTCGAATGGACCGAACCCCTTCTCGTCGCGCATGGGCCTCCCTTTTATAGTCTGAAGGCGCCAACAGGTGGCAGCAGGGAAGAGGGGGTGAAAGGTAAGCGAGGTTGGTACTTGGTGATCAGCGGTGTCCCCTACCTAACTCTCGGCGGGGACAAGGGCATTTAATGCCCGTCCGGTGCATGCGATTGCAAAAAGCGGCCGTTAGGTGAGCCTCCGGTTGCCACGATGGCGTCTCTGTCGGCTCCGCTTGCCACCTTGCTCGCATGGCTGCGCGCCTGCGCCACGTGTGCCTGGGGCGGCCACAGGGTGACCGCGTCGCTGGTCTGTTGGACTTTGGGTGGCAGCCTTGCGGCGCGGATGCCTTGCGCGGCCTTTCTCTTGTTGGGCGGCAAGCTTGCCGCCGAAGCTCTTGGGGCCAGCGCGGGGTGGCGGCAAGTCTTCTAAGGCGCCTTGGTTAGCCTTCGGCATGCTCCTCTTGCGGGGCCTTTGTCTTCTCGAGTTGATACTTTGTTCTTGAATGGCGGTAGTAGGTATTGCGGAGGGTCTTGGTAGGCGCCCGGCAAGCCTTGCCGTGAGGGTCTCGACCGCCCGTGCACAAGTTAAAGGTACTAAAGTACCCTACTTTAGCTCACCGGCAGAGCCCCGGGCTGGGCCATACAGTGCGGCGTTGTTGGGCGGGCCCAAAGCGATCTGACGAGCACGCGTGGCGGGCCGCATAAGTGGACTCCGTGTCCACGCGCCCTCTCGCAGCACGCACGCGTCGATTGCGGCGTCGTGGGAGAAAGAGCGTGGTGCGTGTGCTTTTAAGGCGTCCGCCCCCATGATTCTGGGCAGGGTAAGGTCACTTCATCTGTCGCCTCGGCCGCCTCCCGCCCAGCGGCTCCCATGCTTGGCGATGGGGTCGTGAAGCGATGAAGGTGGGAAACCAGGCCGTCCACAGGCGGAGATGGTGGGTCGGCCCGTTCCTCTGCCCTTCCTGCGCCCGATTGGCTGAGCAGGCGGCCAGCCCCACCTTGCTCCTTTAAAAAGAGGCGGAAGGGGAGTGCAAAAATCCCGCACTTCCTTCTCTTCCTCTTTCTTCAACTTCTGCTACTCTCCCTCCCATCTGTTATGGAGGGAGGGAATCCCGGTCCTTCGTCGGTGGCGGCAAGGGTGGCCACCAGGCAGCGTGCCTCTCCTTATCCCGCGCCTGTGTTGGCGGAGCCAGCCACGAGAGGAAGAGGAGGCGCGCAGGAGAGCGAGGTCGAGGGCGGTCGGGCCTTCGGGAAAAGGCGGCGAGGCGGTGCACCACCTCCGTCTCCGCCAGCAGCTCCTCTCCTCGGCGGTCCACACGGGGCGACCACAGGAGTTCTTCATCAAGCTGCGCCCGGGCACCTCGTCGCCGCCTCCGGCTTCGGCCCGTTCATGGCGCGATGGGCGGACCGCCGAATCTTGGAGTTGCGCATGAGGGGCTGCGGGATTAGCGGCGATCGGGTTAGTGTCGTATCCCAGCCCCGGCGTGATGTTCTTCGATCGAGGTGGAAGGCGTTCGCGCGCATCCACAGCAGCGGCGGGGTTTACCCTCCATTTTAAGTTAATGGAGGCGACCTTCTCGCCGTCAAGGTCTTCGAGACTCCGGCACCGGGCGAGATGCTGCGTGGACAGCTTCTCCGATGGCGAACTCCCCTCGGCGAGAGTGAAGAGGAGGAAGCGCGATGACGGCGGCGGCGGTGAGTCCGACTAGTCGTCGGCCGTCGCCTCGTCGCCACCAGACGACCCCATCATCCGGGGCCTTGCCGCCTTGAACTCCGGGGCCGTCTCCTTGGGCGGTGGCGTAGGGAGGCTGCGGAAGAAGGAAGAGGGGTGGCGGCAAGGCCGTTAAGTCGAATCTGAGGAGAGGTGCCCTCGGCAGCGTCTTGGCGTCCTGCCGCCCGTCTTGAGCTCTGCCTCCGGCGCCCGTCTCCGCCAAGCTTCGGCGGCCCGGAAGTTCTCTTGGTGTCTTCGGCACCCGTAGCTCACCTAAGCGCCCCTTCGCCCTCCCGGCAAGCTTCTCTTGCAGGGGCCTCCTGACCTACCTCTGAAGAAGCGGGTGAGGATTACGGGCATCTTATCTTTTTTGAATTTGTAAGCCTTCGGGCCCTAGCTCCATTTAAAACTTGTAATCCTCTCTTTCATGTTTTTCATCCTCTATGGACTTGTACTAAATTGGGATGTTTTTTTAATGAAAAGAGGAATGCTTGCGGGTTATGTCCTTTACTTGATTACATGCCTTGTATGTTTCCACCCTCGCTTTTAGGAAACTTGCCGTATAACACACTTCTTGAAGTCGCGGGGCGTCGGCAGCTTCTTTGGCGATGTTGCTTCGGCAAGAAACCTTGTCGGGCGATTCTGCCTTTTCGTATTGTCGAGCGGACTCGAAAACAAATCAAGGGCGCAACTTGGCCGCGACTCGGCTCCTCCGCGCACAGGTTTTCTTTATACAAGGCTCACTCGTTCAAGGACGCGGCCTCGCTTCCCCTAGTCCATAAGAGGATGCATGATGAGGGATGAAAGACTTATCAGATATTGTAGCCCCCGGCGACTCTGTCTTGCCGGGGATGAATCTTGGCATTTGCAGCCCCCGGCAACTCTGGCTCCGCCGAGACCTAGGTGCCGGTGCGCCTTTCCTTGCCCTTGTTGCTGTTATCATAGTCACGAAAATAACTTAGACAGCGTCGCCATAAATCACTTTTTGGGATGTAACTTTAAGTTGGGCAATGCAATGCTATGTTTCGCCCTTTGTATGTTTGTGTCCTACGCTTTCTAGGGGACTTGCCGGTGCATACACACTTGCTAAGTGCGGAACATCAGCAGCCCGCTGGCGGTGTTGCCTCCGGCAAGGAGCCTGGTCGGGCTAGTTGCAGCGCGCTCTCATTGTTGAGCGGACTCGGAAACAAATCGAGGGTGCAATTCAGCCACGAGCCAGCCCCTCTGCACACAAATTTCACATACAAAGGAAGCCCCATGGCAAGGCTTGCTACGTTATTTCCTCTACTCCATTACATCCCTTGTAAGTTTTTATCCTACGCTTCTAGGGAACTTGCCGGCGCTAACACACTTCTTGAGTCTTGGAACATCAGCTGCCCGCTGGCGGTGTTGTTTCCGGCAAGAAACCTTCTCGGGCCAGTTGTAGCGCACTTGCATTGTTGAGCAGACTCGGAAACAAAGCAAGGACGCAACTTAACCACGAGTCGGTTCCTCCGTGCACGGGTTTTTCGTACAAGGCATGAACGTTGAAGGAATATAATATAAAAGTTTAGAACTAAAAGGGCTCTGTATTCAAGCTCGAGCGACTTAGCTTTTCCGTCTTCTGCGATCCGGCGAGGCCGCACTTCTCCCTTGTCTTCCTCCCTTGTACGTTTTCACCCTCACGCTTTCAGGGAACCTGCCGGTGCAGACACGCTTGCTGAGTGCGGGACATCAGCAGCCCGCTAGCAGTGTTGCCTCCGACAGGAAGAAATCTTCGGGCTAGTTGCAGCGCGCTTTCATCGTTGAGCGGACTCGAAACAGATCAGGGGTGCAACTTAGCCATGATTTGTCCCCTTTTGCGCCTGATTTTTCCATACAAAGTCTGAGCTTTCAAGGAATCGACCCAAAGTTCGAGGCCATTGTTCTCTTTGCCCTCTTGGTGGCGGAGCTCGATGGCACGTCCTCGGCGGCAGCGCAGCACTCCGGAGAGGTGCGCTTGCCGGAGCAGGCACCAGAGCCGTTCTTGTCGGGCTTGGTCTTTGGTAGATCTGCCTTTGCCTTCTTGCACTTGCGGTGGAGCTCGATGGTGTGCCCTCAGCGGCAGCGCCTTGCACTCCGGGAGGTGCGCTTCTTTGGAGTGGGCATCGAGCTACTCTTGCGGACTTGGCTTTCTTCTTCCCGGGGAGCTTGGTGGCAAGTGGCTTGCACTGCTGCTTGTTGCCGCTTCCCGTAGATTTGTCGGTGCAAATAAGTGCATCCTTCTTGTCACCTTGGACAGAAATGACCTTATCGGACCGGGCATCTTGAGCACATTGTATGCGTGGTGAGGCGGCCATGAACTTGGGCGCTGGTCGGCGAGTATCCCATTGTAGGGTAATGGGATATCGGCAACATCAAAGCGTGACCCTCTACGTCACGAAGTTCAGCTCATTGCCGAATATCCTTGGCGATGTGATCTTCCCCTTAGGCTTGCTCCTTCGGTTTATCCTTGAAAGGTACCGGTTTCTTGAGCTCGCTGTCGGGGATCTGTAGCTTCTTGAGTCTTCTTGAAATCAGGTTCGGGCGGCCCACCATCAACCAGCATCTTCGTGACTTTGAGGTTGCGGATTGTTGGTGATACCAACATCGGCAAGCACCCATTGCGGTGATGCGATCGGGGTGGTCCTCAACATCAAAGATGATGGGCGTCTTGGACCATTTGAGGCTTCTTGCGACTCGACGGACGGCTCCGTGCGTTCACTTCCGCACCTTTGCTTGAGTTAGCGGTGCGGCGTGCTGAAGAGGCGCGGCGTCGATGCACAACACCTCTGTTGTCTTCTGAAACTCTTGGTCATCAGTCTCATCTTCCTCCATGTCATCATCCTCATCTTCATCTTCGTCCTTGTCGCGGCCGCGGGGAGGCCTATATCCTTGTCGTGGCTTGGCCTTGCCGCGGTGCCCTCCCCGGGCGGGAAGCTTCTTGCCGGATCCTCCGCCACCTCCCTAGGCTCTCTCCTTATCGTGGCGCTCGTACTCAGCTTTCTGTAGCTCCGCCATCTGCTCGACTTTCTTGCAGGTTTGGAGATCATGGCCCTTGGTGCGGTGGATCTTGCAATACCGCTTGCCGGAGCCATCCTGCTTGTCGGCGGCTACCACCGCCTCACCGGAGTCGTCGGCTTTGGCCTTGTCGGAGTCGCCTCCGTTGCCGGAATGCGCAACAGCTAGCACATCCTTGGCCTTTATCTTCCTATTGTTCCGCCTCCGGTTCTTCCTTCTTAAGGCGGCATCCTCTTGTCGAGATCATACTGCGCCGCAATCTCTCCGGGATTTTCCTCCCCTCCTCGGCCGTGCACACTTGTCGGCGAGCATAGAGCTCGTGACATCTCGATCTTGCACGCCGCCATCTCCCTCATCCTGCTGATTCGCGCGTTCGATGAAGCAGCGATAAGCTGCGGCGGGGTGGGCGTCAGGGATGTTGCGTTGCACTGGCTGAATCTCTGTATGTACTTGCGGAGGGCTCTCCCTCCTTACGGAGGAAGCGGTCTGCGATCGCTCTCCTGGCCATGAGGTTTGTGGCCGCCGTAAAAGCGCCGACAAAGCTGGTGACATAAGTCCGCCCATGAAGAGATGGAGCCGTCCGGCAAGTGCATGAGCCAAGATCGGCGTTGGGCGAGCACCGGCGGGAAGTAGTTGGCGAGGATCTTCTCGTCGCGCCCTCGGCGCTGCACGCGATGGTGTGAATCTTGAGGAACTCCGGCGGATGTATCCTGCCGGCATATTTCTCGAACACGTCGGCTTGAAGTTCTTGGTTTTGGGCCTTTGGACTTGCCGCAGCTCACGGGTGAGCAGCGGGGCAACCTGCAGCGTCACGGCAAATCGCTGGTTCTCCGGTGCGTGCTGCGTCGGCGATGGGCCCAGCGCTGTCGGATTGACGTCGCGCTTCTCTCGGCGCTTCGTCACGGTCGCGGCGTCTTCGTGTTGCCGTTCTTGGAGAGCGTGGCATTGGTCACCTCGAGTTCGCGGGTCGGCGGCGGTGGGTCGGCGTCGGGGTTGGTTCGGCGGTGGCGATCTTGGCCTTGGGGCTGGGAGTGCGGAGGTGGCACCCAGCGGTCTTGTCGGCGTCGGCTTGCGCTGGGCGCCTGCCGAGAACTTCGATGCGCTTCGGCTGCGGGGCTTATCGCCGTTAAGCGGCCGATGAGGCTGTATATGGTCATCCTCGATCGTCGATCTTGTGTGGCGCGGAAGGTAATCTAAAGCAGGTGGGCTCGGGCCAGCGCTTCCTCTCTATCTTAGGTGGCGGTGGCGGCGGCGGCGCGAGGCGGGATGTGCTCGGACTCCCAAGCTGGATTGGGAGGTGCCACACCCGTCGAGCGACCGCACCTCACTCGCGCCCGACATCTTTGGCGTGCATCTTGACCTCGAGCGTCCGTGACCCACCAGCTTGGCCTTGTTCCAATGCAAGCGCGGTGCTAGGAGCACCGGGCGTTGTCGACCTTGCACCTCTGGGAAGGTGTGGTGTCCGCCGCGGTCGGCGGCGCTTGCGGGGCCTTGTTTTTGGACTGGTGACAGCGTGAGTCGGCGCCGGCGCCCGCTCGCCGCGGCGTCCACTCCACCGCTTCGCTTGCTCCGGCGGTGGTGGCGAAATCGATGTAAGCGGGCGGCCAACTCCGAAGCTTCTTCTTGGTGGCATGTTGATGAAGCGTTGATGTAGCAGCGGAGGCGGATCGGATGCTCCGACCTCGTCGTCCCCTACGGCGCCAAAGATGTCGAGGCGGTCTCTGTGCGACCACGAGCACCTATAGAACGCGGGGCCCTTCTAGTCCCGCAAGGAGGCGGGCGTCGCGCATAGCGGTCGAGGCGGCCTTGAGGTGGAGGCAGGCGATTTTACCCAGCCGGGGCTCTCGGAGAGATAAAACCCCTCTGCTGCTTTGGTGCTTGTATTTGATCTTGCTCGGCGTGCGGCGTATGGTGTTCTGTGTGTGTCGAATGGACCGAACCCCTTCTCGTGCGCATGGGCCTCCTTTTATAGTCTGAAGGGGCGCCAACAGGTGGCAGCGTAGGAAGAGGGGTAGAAAGGTAAAAAGCAGGTTGGTACAACAGATGATCAGCAGTGTCCCTACCTAACTTCGACGGCGGGGACAAGGGCATTTAATGCCCGTCCGGTGCGCTAACATGCAAAAAAGCGGCCGTTAGGTGAGCCTCCGGTTGCCGCGATGGCGTCTCTGTCAGCTCCGCTTGCCACCTTGCTCCGCATGGCTGCATAGCGCCTCGCCGCGTGCCTGGGGCGGCCACAGGGTGACACGTCGCTGGGTCTTGTTGGACTTTGGCGGCAGCCTTGCCGCAGCAGATGCCTTGCGCGACCTTTCTCTTGTTGGGCGGCAAGCTTGCGACTGCCCAACTCTCTGCCGGGGCCTTGCGAGCGGCAGCAAGTCTTCTAGGAGCGCCTTGGTTAGCCTTCCCGGCAAGCTACTCTTGCCGGGGCCTTTGTCTTCTCAGTTGATACTTTGTTCTTGAATGGCAGTAGTAGGTATTGACGAAGGGTCTTGGCGAGCGCCCGGCAAGCCTTACCGTGGGGTGCTACGACCACCCGTGCACAAGTTCGGGGTACTAAGGTACCCCTACTTCAGTACACCGACACTGGCGTACCACAAAACAGACAAAACGAACTTCTGTTCGAGCGCCTACAGTCGAAACGTGGTCCTATTGATCGGGAGGGGTGTGGCGTACCACAAAATAGAGGAAATAGACTTCTGTCGGAGCGCCTATGGTGAAACGAGATCCTGTTCATCCACTGTCTACTGCATTGCTCTAGCCTCCACGAGCTACTGTTCATCCACCGTCGACCTCCTCCAGCCTCCAGCAGCTACTGTTCATCCATGGGCTACTGTTCATCCAGCCTCCACTGGCTATTGTTCATAGAGCCTCCATGGGGTCCTGTTCATCCAGCCTCCACTGGCTATTGTTCATAGAGCCTCCTTGAGGTCCTGTCATCCAGCGGAAACGGCCTACTACCATGGGGGGCCTGTTCATCCAACCTCCACCGGGACCGGTTCATCCACAGCCAACCAACCGGCTCGACTCACCACGTCTCTACTCGTTCTATGTACCACGTGCACGGTAGCAATGATCGCTGTTCATCGAGAGATAACCTAACACTGGGTGGCTACGTCTTCCACGGGTGCTCGATCGGCTTGATGGCGACAACGAGAGATCAATCGCTTCGATTCGATTAGCGGCGGCAATGAAGAATCGCTTCGGGTTGATCGATAGCGAATAAATTGCTCTGGTTCAGTTAACAGCCAAGGGATAGATCGCAAGAGTTCAGTTAGCCAATGCCTCGCACACATATGCGTACACGAGAGAAGCGCGCAAACCACAGTGCATCACTCGGCCCCGACTACCCACCGTAACCGGGAGCTCCCTGATATTTTCCTCGCCTGGCTTCTACAACGATTTTTCCATCATGGACGGCCCAAAGAATGTCATGCAACTCTATCTCCGGCCCGCCCAGGACAAAAAACCCATGTCATAGAAGTAGGAGCCCACCACATCTATGATGATACCGGGTTTTGTCACAATTGTCATCACAGAAGTGTCATAAGCATGGCAGAATTTTTTTTGTTCGGCCCAAAATGTCATGGATGTGTCTTTTTTTGTAGTGTCTTGAAGTGGATCTTGTTGGAGAGTTGGATAGCAACCTTTACACGGTTGATTCATTGGTGGACAGACGTGCTATACAAACAATTTTTACCATGTGGGGAAGCCGTGTTAATGAAAGCAAGAATGCTTGAGAATAGTACATCGAAATGTAGCAATTGTTGGATGTAACGCCTGGATAATTATGCTACAGTGAAACTCTCCTAATGATGCCATGTCATCTCTGTTAATGTTGCTAATCAAGTGTTAGTTCAAAACATTTCAAATTCAGAAATGAATTAGTGACACACACCCAAAGTTTTCAAAGGTTGAAACAAAAATGTTTGGACAGTGCCAAATATGGCATAGGTAATTATGGTGTAGAAGACACAATTTTATAAAATACTTAAATGTCCTAAATTAAATAAAACAGAAAAGGAAAAGTAATAAAAAGAAAAGGAAAAACTAAAAAGAAAAAAAGAACTGTCCCGCTATGCTGTGGAAGCTTATCAGCGGGAGTTTCTGGACTTGTCCCGCTATGCTGAAGAAGACATTAGAACTGATGCACGCAGACAGGAGAAGTTCCATGACGGCCTTCATGCTGACATGAAGCTCGCACTTCTAGTGCATGACTTTGCCGATTTCGTCACCCTGGTGAACAAGGCCATCAATGTCGAGACTGGTCTACAGGAACACCAGAGCTCTCACAGTATAGCCGTGACACGAGCTCATCTTGGGCCCGCCCTCATGAAGCAAAGATATGGATCCCAACAGCATGTACCGTCCAAATGCACTGCCCCAAAGGCAGACCTATGCCGCACCTCGTCTGCGTCCTCCACCATCTAGGAAGCCAAGGCTTCGGCTCCACCACCAGAGCTCCTGCTCCCTCCCAATAATGGTGCATGCTTGGTGTGGTCAGCTAGGACACCGTGCTAGGGAATGCAACGAACCAGAATCAAGCAGCCCTTCCGGCGGTGGCCGTGGTAACAACAAGCCCCTTGACAGCAATGCCAAGTCTTATGGCCGTGTTCATGCCAACCACGTTGATCGAGCGAAGCTCAAGACCAGCTGCTATTGTGATGGGTACCTCCTCATAAATTCGATTACCGACATCCGTTTTATTTGATCTGGGAGCATCACATTCATTCATGTGAGAAGATTTTGCATTGATGCATGGCCTTAAGCGAAGACATGAGCAGCAGCTATTAGTACACACCCCTGCGGGCCAATGTCGGACCTCCATAATTTGCAACGACGTCCCCGTTGAAATCGAAGGACTAGAATTCCTTGTCTCTCCCGTCGTACTAAAGTCCTATAGCATTGATCTCATTCTGGGAATGAATTGGTTAAAAGCGCATACTGCTTCTATAGTTTGCGCCACTAAGACCGTCCATCTGCTACACCCTTCCAATGAAATAATAAGCTACAATGCTTGTCTGGTTCAGAATGCCGAGGCAAGGCTTTATGCGTTGAACGCATTGAACGCTGCACCCCCCGAGGGCATTGAAAACATTCCCATCGTTCACGAATTTCTAGAAGTCTTTCCTGAATAACTTCCAGGGATTCCCCCTGCTAGAGCTGTTGAATTCATCATTGACTTAAAACCAGCACCACTCCTATAGCCAAACGACCTTACAAGATGCCGCCGCACGAACTCATTGAGCTTAAGGAGGAAATCGACAAATCTCTTCGAAGTGGTTTCATTCGCCCAAGTTGCTCTCCTTGGGGAGCACCTTCTCTCTTCGTCAAGAAGAAGGATGGGACAAACCGATTAGTGCAAGACTATCGTCCTATTAACCAAGCTACCATTCAGAACAAACATCCTCTTCCTCGGATCAATGATCTATATGATCAACTGGCTGGTTCGTCAGTGTTCTCTAAACTCAACTTGAGGTTGGGTTACCACCAGATACGTGTTTGTGAAGAAGATACCCCGTACCCGCATTTGTGACTCGCTATGGTTCATACGAGTACACCGTCATGTCTTTTGGATTAACTAATGATCCAGCCACTTTCTCTCGTCTGATGAACTATATCTTTACGGAATACCTTGACAAGTTTGTCGTGGTTTATCTGGATGATATCCTGGTATATTCCAAGAATGAAGAAGAACATGCTGAACATCTTCGTCTTGTGCTGGAAAAGCTACGAGAGCATCAACTCTATGCCAAGTTCTCCAAGTGTTAATTCTGGCTTCCCGAAGAAACCTATCTTGGGCATGTCATCTCTAAGGGTGGTATTACCGTCAACCCTGAACGAGTCTAGGCTATTCTCGATTGGACTCCTCCGAAGAATGTCAAGCAATTCAGAAGTTTTCTCGGACTCGCCAGCTATTGCCATCGATTCGTCGAGAACTTCTCCAAGATCTATAGACCTCTAACTAACCTGCTTCATAAGGGCGTCAAGTTTGAGTGGACGGAAAAGTTTTAGGAAGTTTCCAGGCGCTCAAAGACAAGTTGACTTCTGCCCAGTGCTTGCTCCTCCAGATACTAAGAAGGACTTCGTCATCTATTGTGATGCTTCACATCAAGGCCTGGGCGCTGTCCTAATGCAGGAGCGTAAACTGATTGCTTATGCCTCTTGGCAATTGCACCCTCACAAAGAGAACTATCCAGTTCACGACCTCGAGCTTGCTGCTGTTATACATGCATTGAAACAGTGGCGACATTACCTTCTCGGTAATCGTTGCGAGATCTTCACCGACCACCAAAGTCTGAAGTATCTGTTTACTCAACCAGACCTGAACCACCGTCAGCAGAGATGGATGGAGATTGTTGCAGGTTTTAACTTGGGTATTTCGTATACCCTAGGCAAGGCTAATGTAATGGCTGATGCCTTGAGGCGCAAGTCATATTGCAACCACCTCAAGGTTCACAAAGTTCAACCCTCGCTTGTTGAAGAATTCAGGAAGATGAACCTCCATATTGTTCCACCTAGTATACTCGCTCCCCCTCCCCTAGAGTTTCAAAAGATGAATCTTCGTGTTGTTCCTCAAGGTTCTCTAAATACCCTCGCTGTCGTGCCAGATCTCATGGGCGATATCAAGACTATTCAACATTATGACTCTGAAGTCGAGAAGATTAAACGCTATCTCTCAGAAGGAAAGCCCTCATTCTTCACTATTGTCGATGATGGCGCCTTGTACTTCAAAGACCGCCTAGTGGTGCCATGTGTGAGTGAAAACCTGAATCTGACTCCAAGGGTTATGAAAGAAGCTCATGATACACCTTTGTCTATTCATCCCGGTAGCACCAAGATGTACCAACACATTCGTCAGACATTCTGGTGGTCTAATATGAAGCAAGACATTGCTCGTTATGTTGCTGAATGTGACGTTTGCCGTTGTATCAAAGCAGAGCATCAAAGGCCTGCTGGAACTCTGCAACCTATCTCTCTTCTTGGATGGAAATGGGACCATGTTGAAATGGACTTCGTCACTGGATTCCCCAAATCGCAGAAAGGTAATGAAGCTATTCTTGTCGTCATTGACCGGCTTTCTAAAGTTCACATTTTCTGGCTGTCAAAGAAACGATCACTGCTAGTCAGCTGACAAACCTCTACATGTCCAGAATTGTCTCGCTTCACGGCATTCCATTGGTAATCAGTTCAAACCGTGGCAGCTTATTCACTTCAAGATTCTGGGCAAGTTTCCAAGAAGCTATGGGGACTCATATGTCTTTCAGCACTGCTTTTCATCCTCAGTCGCAAGGGCAAGTTGAACGTGTCAACCAAGTTCTCGTAGACATGCTTCGAGCTTGTGTTATTTCCTTCGGCAAGAAATGGGAGGAATCTCTCCCGTATGCTAAGTTCTCTTATAATAATAGCTATCAAGCTAGTCTAAAGATGGCCCCCTTCGAAGGTTATACGGAAGAAAGTGTCGAACCCCTCTGAACTGGTCAGAATCTGGGGAACGTCCACTCTTCGGTCCGGATATTATCCAACATGCCGAAGAACAAGTTCGCATTATTCGCGAGAATCTCAAGACTGCTTTCGATCCGTCGGAAAAGTCGATATGACCGTCATCATAAGGACATGGTCTATCAACCTGGCGAAATGGCCTATCTTCGAGTTACACCAATGAAGGGCGCTCACCGCTTCGGGATCAAGAGCAAGCTAGCTCCTCGCTATATTGGTCCTTTCACTATTCTGGAAAGGCGTGGAAAAGTGGCATACCAACTGGAGCTTCTGCTGAACCTTTCTCAGGTTCACGATGTGTTCCACATGTCACAGCTCTGCTGTTGCTTCAAGGACCCAATCCGAGGAGCGGATCATGAAGTGCTCGAATTGCAACAGGACCTCTCCTATAAAGAGCATCCTGTCCGCATTCTCGACCAAGCTGAACGCCGCACACGTCAGAAGGCGATCAAGTTCCTCAAAGTTCAGTGGTCGCACCATTCTGAAGATGAAGCCACTTGGGAACGAGAGGATCGTCTGCGCGAAGAATACCGCGCACTATTTCCATCTACCTCCTAAATCTCGGGACGAGATTTCTTGTAGTGGAGGAGATTTGTAACGCCCGGATAATTATGCTACAGTGAAACTCTCCTAATGATGCCATGTCATCTCTGTTACTGTTGCTAATCAAGTGTTAGTTCAAAACATTTCAAATTCAAAAATGAATTAGTGACAAACACCCAAAGTTTTCCAAGGTTGAAAAAAAATGTTCGGACAGTGCCAAATATGGCATAGGTAATTATGGTGTAAAAGACACAATTTTATAAAATACTTAAATGTCCTAAATTAAATAAAACAGAAAAGCAAAAGTAATAAAAAGAGAAGGAAAAACTAATAAGAAAAAAAAGAAGAGGAAGAACCCCCCTCCCCACTGGACCAGGTGGCCCAGCTCGCACCAGGCCGGCCCACCTGGCCTAGCGAGCGCCCCTGCCGTCCCACTTCCCTGTTCCCCCGACCAGGGTCGGAACAGGGGCGCGTCCTTGCCGCACCACCTCGCCGTCCCCGTTGGGAGGGGATAAGGCCGCCACGATTTGCCTCCTCGGTCCCTTCTCCCACTCGCCCCCACTGCCCTCTCGGTCCCTGCGCCTCTCCCTCTCCCCTCAGATCCACTCGCCAGTCCTCGCTCTCCGCCATGGCCGACCGCCTTCCTCGCCGCCGCTCGCTATAGACGCGACCACCGTCGCCCGTTCGCCTCTCCGACGAGTCCAACAGCTCCGCCTCGCTCCACTGCTTCGACTACACGGCTGGATCGAGCCCCACGTCGCCCACGACACCGCCATTTTCCTCCTCTGTTCCGACGAGCTACGTCGCCGCTCTTCACCAACTCCGGCGACGCCCCCTCTGCTGCTACCAAACCGTTCACGGGCCACCATGTGTGCCACTCGGTGAGGCCCCGCTGCCTCCTCTCTCTCTCTCTCCCTCTCTCTCTCTCTCTCGCCCTAGCTAGCTGTCGCCGTAGCACCCAAAGGCAGCGCCGTGGAGCTTGTCGCCGACAAGTCTCCGATAACCAAATGGTCATGGGCCCGTGCCGGTTGCACCCACCGCGCCCCGTAGATCCTCCCCAGACTCTCTGTTTGTTCGCTAGCTCGCCCTAGCCCCAATCTCCTCGAGCTCCCGAACGCGTCGCCGCACGCACTCGTCGCTGGCATGGTCACGGTGACCATTTGGTCCCGTGCGTGTCACCGTTCCACTTCTCGCGTCAAGTAGGCACCGTAGGGACCTCGCGTAGCTCACTTTGCGCCCCGTAGCCCCGTTCCCGTACCTGGCCCGGAGAACCTCACCACCAATCAGCTCGATGCGCCCTCTTCCGGCCACCGCAGCCCGCAAGACCACCACCAACAGACGCGTCGTCGTCTTGCCGTTCTAACACGCCTGGCCGCGCCCGATTTGGTGCCCCGTAGGCGAAACCCAATGCTCGTCAGTGTTTGGCCGCTGCGTGCGAGCTTGTCGGAGCTACTCCGGTGGCTCCGCGGAGCTGGCACACCTGGGGCCACCCCTGGGTCCCTGTATGTTGGCCTAGGGGCCCCAACTAGCCACGTTGACTGAGGTCAACTATGCTGATGTGGCATCTACTGCCACTGCCATGCAGGCCTACGTCGTTTAAAACATTTTTGTAAATAAGATGCTAATTATTTTCTTAATTAATTTAATTAACTAAATAGTCACTGACTGCTGGGATCCACCCACTAATTAACCCATTTAGTTAGTTTAAACCCCCTGTTAGTGCCCCTGACAATGACATGTGGGTCCCGCTAGACCCATGTCTTGTTTGACTGGTCAACCGACCATTTGACCTGCTGACATCACTCTGATGTCATGCTTGCGTCATCGTTCACTATTCTGTATAATTTTGGATTTAAATAAATAATTAAAATCAGAAAATGATTAAAACTTTAGAAAACCATATAAAATAATCTGTAACTAGGATGAAAATCCTTTCTACATGAAAGTTGCTCAGAACGACAAGACGAATCCGGATATGCAGCCCGTTCGTCCGCCACACATCCCTAACATATCGAACACAATTTTCCCCCTCTAGATCACCTGTCCGAAAACGTGAAACACCGGGGATACTTTCCCGGATGTTTCCCCCTTTCGCCGGTATCACCTACTACCTCGTTAGGGCCTAACCCCGCTCATTGTCATGTCATGCGTCGTCATGCTTATGTTTGCATTGTATTTAATGTTTCTTCCCCCTCTTCTCTCGGTAGACTACAAGACCGACGCTGCTGCTGCCCAGTTCAACTACGGTGTTGACGACCCGTCCTTCTTGCCAGAGCAACCAGGCAAGCCTGCCCCCCTTGATCACCAGATATCGCCTATTCTTCTCTATACTGCTTGCATTAGAGTAGTGTAGCATGTTACTGTTCGGTTACTCCTATTCTGTTGCATAGCCTGTCATTGTTGCTATAGTTGTTGATACCTCACCCGCAATCCTAAATGCTTCGTATAGGATGCTAGTTTATCATCATTGGCCCTACATTCTTGTCAGTCTGCCTTGCTATACTATCGGGCCATGATCATTTGGGAGGTGATCACAGGTATATACTATAAATATATATATACTATACAGATTGTGACTAAAGTCGGGTTGGCTCGTTAAGTGCCCGCAAGTGATTCCGATGTGGGGGCTGAAAGGACAGGTGGCTCCATCCCGATAGAGGTGGGCCTGGGTTCCCGACGGCCCCCGACTGTTACTATGGGGTGGAGCGACAGGGCAGGTTGAGACCACCTAGGCGAGAGCTGGGCTTGGCCCTAGTCGGCGTCCGCGGTTACTTCATAATAACACGCTTAACGAGATCTTAGTATTTGATCTGAGTCTAGCCACTGGCCTATACGCACTAACCAACTACGCAGGAACAATTATGGGCACTCGACATCGTGGTATTAGCCGAAGCCTTCTTGACGTTAGCGACGGAGCGGCGCGCGCCGGATTGGAATGGAACGCTTGCTCTTGTATTAGGGATGCTAGGTCTGCTTTGGGCCGCCCTCGCAACGTTCAGGTGTGCAATGGGCAATGGGCCCAGACCCCTGCTGTGGGGACCCCGACTCATAAGTCGAGATCACGGAATGCACGTGTACAGTGATCCCAGAGATAAATGCTCAATGAACACACAGAAGCTGAATAACAAGAGTATTACATCCATACATACCGCCTTACACAAATTGTGACCATATGGTCAAGTCTTACATTGATAAAGCCTTAAGGGCTGAACATCAAATGAAACACAAGCGGCGGAAATAAATAAATCGATAAGTAGAACCCATGCCATCAGCCTTAACCCTACGGGCATTACATTTGGGAAGCGTCCTAGTTAGCATGTTAGTCTCCAAAGAACTCTTCTTGAACTCTGGTTCTTCCATGCTGGTCAATTAAATAACCGGTGGCAAGCCAATGAGTACTTTGAATGTACTACTTAAGCAACCCATATTTTGGTTCAAGATACAACAAAGCATGATATAGGTAAACTTTTGCGAAAGCTAGTTTTGAGTGCAATGACATGTTCAACATCCTATAAAGCATGCATCAAGAGGGTTCAAGTAACCACGAGGACTGATTCTGATATCAACATAAATAGAGTGGGCACCAACCCATTTATCATAAGCAGTGGGCACAAACCCATCTCGATCGTGTCAAGTCCTTTGACTTGACCCAAGTCATTCCATCATCACACACACGGGTTTGTAAACAAGTGGGCGTAGCCCAAGGCGGTTACCCAACTGTCCTTGACCATGGACACGGCTATTTGAATAGTTTTACACTCTGCGGAGGTTGCACACTTTACCCACTAGATCAGGGAACTTCCGTGTCATCCACGACCAGCGGTACCTCAAGTACCGGGGTAAGCACCGATCACTACCTTTCTCTAGACGACACTAACATGGAGTCCACTCGATTGGTAGTAACCCCCGTGCCAACCATTTCACATCATAAAGTTGTGGAGCCTCGCTCCCATATTCATCACATACCACAAGCACGGGGTACCAACGGTGTGTCCGGTGCCACGTGAAAACAGTCATGGCCGCCCTACAGCACGACCCGTCCCAAGAGAGAGCACCAACTCTCCCCGTCACTAATGTAATGGGCTCCAAGCTAGTATCGGTCTAAGTACTCAATAATGCCCTTTCCCATATAAGGGTAGAGTGGTTGCGCATGTAAGGTTGGAATAGCAGTGCAACTCCGACCAATCTGTTTTGAAAACAACACACACTTTCCTTGGCACACCACTCCGTCATCAAGTGGTCACCCATCTCATCATCTCCCTCGGGCATAAGTGGCACCCGATGGGGTTTTCAAAAGTCTTTTGAAAAAGCTTTGTCTCCTGCTCCATGCATAAACCCGTCCCTTTTGCGTAGCAACTACTTAGCATCCTATCTACTCCCACGGCATAACCCTCATAAGAAGGTAGGGCCATGCACAATGCAAGTATCAATGAGAGAATAACGGAGGCAACCAACCCCGTGGTTCACCATCTCACCATGATTCGAAGCAACAATAATAAAGAGCTATATATGACATGCATTAAAAGGGTTTCATAGACATGGTCAAAGGGCTGCTTGCCTTGGTTGGCTTGGTCTTCAAAGTCTTGAGGCCTGCTCCTCCTTCTTCCTCGGCTACCTCGTCAAATCGGGATCTAACGTCGCAAGAAAATAACGGAAAATAAGACAATAATAAAAACAGAAAAGTCAAAGTGCTCAGAAAAATGTCAACTTATTTTTGTAAAATACTAGGAGAAAAACTAGGAAGGGGAAAATTCTTGGTTTTGAATTTCGAGCTAGGGAAACAGAGTTGTGGATTTTCAAACAGAGGTTTTATTGTTCAAATTTGAATTTAAATTTGAACAGAACAAAAAAGTGTAATGGATGTGCATGAAAGATATATCAATAAATGGGTGGGATTATTCTGAGATTTTAGGAGTTGGAATCATTTCATTTGGACAAATATTTTGCCCTGTGAAATTTTTGGAAAAGAGACAGAAAAAGAAAAAGAAAAATGGCGCTGTGCCCTTGGGCGGAGAAGCCACGGCAGCAGCAGGCCCAGAGGGGAAACCAGCCTGATGTCGCCACGTCGAAGGCGTAAAAGCGAAATCGCCTTCAGCCGGCGGCAACCGGTGACGCTGCAGCGCATGTTTTAAACCTGACAGGTGGATCCCACCCGTCAGGGCGTGAGGCTGACGGGCCGGCCCCACGGCCGTCGTCGTCCACCTCCGGCCAGAGGCGACGGCGAGCTCGCCGGCGGTGATACAGGGCACGGGAAGGGGCGTGGGTGCTACCGTTGGATTCGGGGTGGAGTCGCCGTTCGGGTGGTGGTGGAGACGGTCGCCGGAGCAGCCTGGTTCGCCGGCGACGAGGTCACGCGGCGGAGGTGCTTCGGCGTCGGTCGCTCCGGCCGTTTCCGGCTGCAAAACAAGTGGGAAGGAGAGGGGAAAGGATCAGTGACGCCTTGCGGTTCTAGATCGAGAGAGAGCTGGGCGGAGAAGGCCTATACAGCGTGAACGCCCGAGCCGAGGCGGCGGGCTCGAGCTCGATCTCGAGCTCAGGCGGCTCTGGAGAGAGTGGGTGGTGCGGGAGGCGATTGGGAGTGTGGAGGCGGCGAGGGAGGAGAGAGAGGCTGGGGTCGCCTTATATAGGCTGGCGAGGTCCACCGTAGGCATGGCCTCTGGTGCCCATGGGATCGGCTCGGGTGGCCGTTGGAGGAGGTTGGAGCTGTCTCACGGTGTTCGTGGGGGTGGAGTAGGGCGCCAGGGAGAAGAGAGAGAGCGGGAGAGGCTCTGGCGTTAGCGTCTGAGGCCGGGCATTGGCCGAGCCGAGCGGCCTGGGCACGTCCTTGAGGAGGTGAGAGAGGAGAGACAAGGGGGCTGCGGTGGCGTGTCGCGGACGTCGAGGCACATTGGGCGCGAGGGGAGGCACGAGGTGGTCGGGAGGCGCGGTGTCAGCAGTCGGCGCTCTGCGAGCGCTCAGGCCGCGACTTTGGCGGCATCCGCGGCTTTCCCACGTCGGCCAAGCGTCCACTTGTGTCTAGGAGCCACAGTGGGTGTGGGCAAAACTAGGAGGCGCCTAGGATGCTCTGGAGGGCGAGAGGAGAGAGAGGGCTGTGAGAGAGAGGAGAAACTGCTGACCAGAGAAGACAAATGGGGTTCCCCTTCCTCCTCATTGCTTCCTCGGCGAGAAAAGCATCCAAGTTCTTGAGCGGAAGCGAGGAGGGTTGTGGTAAAAGATAGGCTCAAGGAGATTAGTGGAAGGGGCTAGAATTATCATTCTAAAATTCCTCCAGAAGGTGTTTGATGATGTTTTGGATAAGTTAATGACTTCCACTGGCCATGATACTCCATAGGGTGAAATGCCACATATAATTAGGGCCTTCCACCCATTTTGAGCTTTTTTGGACAAAGTTGCCAATGTAACTCTTGCAAACCCTAAAAATGGGCAGGAATGGATTTGTGTAGATCCAGTTGAGTAAATCACTTCTCCTTGATGCACCACTTGGTGTGGTGGCCTTATTTGGTCATGTGATCAGGCTCACCAAAGTTGGGGTCTTGGAGAAAAAGTTGGTAGTACAAAGTAGTTCAAATTTGATTACAGTCGGGGAAGGTTTTGGGGCACTTTGACCAAGATTTCTTCTTCTCCAACCTGTGTCATTTGGTCTAGATGCATAATTAGACCATTGGAGCAAGTGCACCAAGTTTGAGAACATTTGGTCATGTTTGGCAATGTAAAGTTGCTCAAACTTCAGAATGGACAGAAATGGTTTTGAGGGGTTTTGATGATGTTATCTTGTTCTCCAAGTCATGTGACTTGGCAAGATCATCTAATATGTCATATGTGACATGATAGAATTTTCTTGGAATTTTGGAGAATATTTCCTTTGTAAATATTTCAAAAGCTTGAAATATCAGGAAGGGTTTTAGAGGATTTGACCAATATTTTGAACATGACCATGTGTTGAAACTCTTATATATAGAAAATATATGTCCTTTGAGTTTCCCTAATTTTTGTCAAATATTTTTAAAACAATAAAATAATTTTTCCTATTAAAGACCATTTCGGCCTTAAGAAAAAGCTTTTAAATAAAATAGTAAAACAACTTTTAAAATTATATTTTTGTGGTTTACGGGTATCCTATATCTAATAGGAGTCTAATATATTTTTGGAAAGATTTTTACTGCCCTTAATCAAGTACTGCAAAGTGCAAACCTCAATTCAGGGGTTTTGGAAAACTAAATTTAGAAAATACTTTCGGCCAAATTATTTTGTAAGAAAATTCTATATTGCACTATACACATGGCATGGTCATTGGGCGGGAGTTTGGGGCAAGGAGATGAAATATAGATGGTGGAGTAGTTGACTTTAAAGAGCACTTGAAAAGAAGCACTGAGAGAAAACCAACTCCAAATAAAAGCCAAATAATGCAAAAGTTTTGTTGGTCCAAATTTTCATGCTTTATTAATGAAAATGCAATGTTACAAAATGCAGGGTGTGACAGACCTACCCCCTTACAAGAATCTAGTCCCGAGATTCCTAAACTAAACTTTAAAGAGATCTGAAGCTTCGGATCTAAGGTAGTCTTACGCTCCCAAGTTTATACCTTGATGTGATTGCTCCATTGGACCTTGAAGTAGTTGATGGTGCGGCTTCGTCGTCGCTCGGCCTCATTCGAGAATGCAGATGGGCCTCTCACGGTAAGTCAAATCAGGCTGAAGGTCAATGGCTTGGTGATTGACGTCCTTGTAGAGATCAGGCTTGTCTGGAACTTGGAGACACTTCCGGAGTTGTGACACGTGGAATACGTTGTGCACATCGGATAGTTCAGGTGGAAGTACCAATTGGTAAGCCACTTCTCCTTGTCGCTCAGTGATCTTGAAGGGGCCAATGTACCTTGGGGCAAGCTTCCCTTTGACATGGAAGCGCTGGGTTCCTTTGAGAGGGGTGACCCGGAGATAGACATGGTCCCCAACTCGGAAGTTTATGCCCCTACGACGTGAGTCAGCATAGCTCTTCTGTCTTGACTTGGCAGACTTCAGACGCTCTCTGACAAGGTGGACTTGCTATTCGGCTTCACGAAGGATATCAGGCCCAAAGACAAGTCCTTCTCCGGTCTCCGACCAGTTGAGGGGTGTGCGGCACTTCCGTCCATATAACACCTCAAATGGAGCCATCTGAAGGCTTGACTGATAGCTGTTGTTGTAGGAGAACTCGGCGAAAGGGAGGCAATATTCCCACTTAGCCCCATATGCCAAGACACAGGCTTGGACCATGTCTTCGAGTATCTGATTTACTCATTACATCGACCTCCGATGCGTGGGTGGAAGCGATCTTTGAAGGACAACTTGGTCCCCATGGCCTCTGGAATTTCTTCCAAAACCTTGAGGTGAACTGGGTTCCTCGATCGACACAATCTCCTTGGGAACACCATGAAGGATCACGATTCGGTTGATGTAGAGGCGGCTAACTGGTTCCCCTTGTAGGTCGTCTTGGCAGGGAATGAAGTGGGCCACCTTGGTCAAATGGTCAACAATGACCCATATGGAGTCATGTCCCTTGCTTGACCTGGGTAAACCGGTGATGAAGTCCATCCCGACTTTGTCCCACTTCCACTCGGGAACCTTGAGTGGTTGGAGTAATCCAGCAGGTCGCTGATGTTCAGCTTTGACCCTCGGCATCGTCACATTTTGCAACATAGGTGGCAATCTCCTTTTCATCCCGTGCCACCAAAATCTTCCCTTCAGGTCTTGATACATCTTGGTTCCTCCAGGGTGGATGGAATATGGGGTGTCATGAGCTTCTTGCAAGATCAGGTTCTTTAGCTCAACCTCGTTGGGCACGCAGATGCGGTTCCCAAACCACACAATTCCTTCCTCATCCTCTGAGAATCCTGAGGCTTTGCCTGCCTTGATCTTCCTCTTGATGCCTTCAATATTCTCATGTCCCTTCTGAGCTTCCTTGATATCATCCATCAAGGTAGGCTTAACTTCGAGGTTGGCCAAGAATCCTGGTGCAACCAGTTCCAACCCGAAGCTTTCAAGTTATACAAGGCGGGTAGCTTGTGCTTTAGCATAGCATTCAAGGAGCAAGCCTTCCTGCTCAATGCATCTGCTACCACATTAGCCTTTCAGGTGGTATTGAACACCGAGGTCATAATCCTTCATCAACTCTAGCCATCTTCTCGCCTCATGTTCAATTCCTTTGGTGAAAATATACTTCAGACTTTTGTGATCCGTGTATATCTCACATCGCTTCCCCAAGATGTAATGTCGCCAAGTCTTGTGGCATGAACCACTGCTGCTAGCTCAAGGTCATGAGTAGCATAGTTCTCTTCGTGAGGTCGTAGTTGCCTTGAAAGGTAGGCTACGACTCTGCCTTCTTGCATCAGAACACCTCCCAGTCCGATTCTTGACGCATCACAATATATTACAAACTCCTTGTGTATGCGGTGTGGCGAATCGGGCGGTGGTCGATCTCTTCTTCAGCTCCTGGAAGCTCTCTTCGCACTTCGGCGTCCATTCGAACTTCTTGTCCTTCTTCAAGAGCTGAGTCATGGGTCGAGCAATGCTTGAGAATCCTTCAACGAACTTGCGGTAATATCCCGCGAGTCCGAGGAAGCTTCTGACTTCCTTCACATTGCTCGGGGATTGCTATTTGGTCACGGCTTCAATCTTAGCAGGGTCGACTGACAATCCCTCTTCAGTTAAAACATGACCCAGGAATCCAACTTCACGCAGCCAGAATTCACACTTGCTGAACTTGGCATACAGTTGGTGCTCTCGAAGCTTGTCCTGGGTTCCTTGGTGGCATTCCACGGCCTTGTCCTGGGTTCTGCGCATTGGGGCGCGGGGCGTCGGGCTTCTTGTTGGGGCAATTCTTGGAGTAGTGTCCTGGCTGTCCACATCCAAAGCAAGTGACTTGGTTGGGGATGATGCCCTTGCCAGCATTGTTATTGGGGTTGGCATACTGCTGAGGTGGATAGTTGGTGCGGGGTGCAGGAGCTCTTGGTTGCTGGTAGGTTAGCTTGACCGGAGCTGGCTGCCACGGACGAGGCTTCGTTCTTTGGAGCTACCCTTGCCGATCATCTTGCGCTTCTGAGTGTCATCCAAGGCACGTCGCTTGTCCTCAAGCATGAGTGCCTTGTTCACCAGATCAGGAAAGGTCGGGCGGTCACACACAACAAGCGAGTATCGCAGAGTCTGGTTAAGGCCTTCCATGAAGCGCTCCCTTTTGCAGCATCAGTCTTGACATCCTCGAGGGCATACCTTGAGAGAACACTGAACTTCTGCATGTACTCCTTGAAAGTGCTGCTACCTTGCTTCAGGGCTCGGAACTCACGCTTCTTGATGGCCATGATTCCGGAAGGAATGTGGGCCTTGCGGAATTCTGTCTTGAAGGTATCCCAAGTGATGTCTTGCTCAGCATGCATGGCCTTAAATCCATCCCACCAAGCTCTGGCAGTTCCCCCGAGACAGTGAGCAGCATATGCCACCTTCTCGCGGTCCTCAGTGCATCCGACTAGTGCCAGCAGATCCTCAATGGTGCGGACCCAGTCGTCTGCATCCAGGGGTTCAGCAGTCTCGATGAAGGTGGGTGGTGCATGCTTCTTGAACTCCACTAGCGTGGAACGTCCATGGCCGTGTCCCGCCGGTTGGCGATTGACAGCTTGAAGAATCATTTGGAGGGCTGCAGTGTTGGCTTGGCGCTCCTCTCGGAAGGCTTGGAGAAGCTGAGCCATGTCCATGTTCGGAGGAGGTGGTGGTGGTGGAGTCTGTCCTTGGGCTTGAGCCTGGCTGGCTCCTGTCTCAGCAGAACCTCCGGCTTCTTGCGGCTGGGTAGAGGTACCAGTACGTGTTACAACAGGCATCCTGTTGGAGCGGTCAAGGTCTCATGATTGGGAAAATAAAATGAGGGAAAGCAATATAGATGGGATGCCCAGTAAGGGGGTGGTGTGACACAAATTTAAGTTAAACAAGGCCATAAGGGCTAAACTCATGCATTAAAACCAAATGGGGATGTCACCGTTTACAAGTTCCCAAAGGGAAAGTACGACTTCATCAAAGCAAGTTGAAAGCAAATACAACACGACATGGTTTCATATGAACCATTACAAGGACTCAACTTTGCAAAAGGGGTACACGACCTATCCTACCATAGGGGTGCGGACTGGCCTATCCTAGTCCTGAACGGTGCCTAAGTGGTGGAATGCTCAGTCGAGTATTCTGGCTCCCCTGCGTCTTCCTCCTCATCTTCATGTGTCTTAGTCTCCTCGTCACTTGAGGGAGTGGGGGAGTGGAGGAGCTGAACACGGCGCTGCTTTGCCGGTGGTGTCGTGAAGAGGTTGCAGTACTCCTTCGCCGTCATACGGAGTGGCTGAGGTGATCCCTTGGCATGTGTGACCTGTGGGGGTCGCCCGCCTCGATAGGCTACAACGGGCTGTCCAGGGGGTGCTCCATCCTTCTTGATCCTGTCCGCCTTCATCTGAACTATGCGGAGGAGTTCCTTGGTCTCGTGGAGTTCCTTCCGAAGCTCCACCGACTCGAGGCCAAGTGTTGTGCCAGCTGTCGGCACACAAGCTGAAGTAGGTCTGGAAGCGGAGAGAAAGTCCTTCGTCCAAGGGTGGGGCTGGTGCGCTGCTCTCGTCATCACCTTCCTTACGATAAGGCAGGTAACGAGTGGCTGGCTCACTTGCCATCTCTGGCAGGAGATCCCGGAGGCGAGTCAGCGCCTTGAGGGCAGCAGTCTCCACGGCGAGGAGCAGTGTCGCCATCTGGGGCCCCTCAAAGAACCAGCTCGTCGGGGAGTCGTTCGCCCTCACGACTACCTCCACGTAATACTCCTTCTCGGTGCTGTTGATCCAGCGCTCGTGGTAGGAGAAGGTGGGGGCTCGAGTGAACTGGCACTTCCTGAGGCTATCCTCAAGGAGCACGGGAAATCCGGTGGTCAGGAAGTCCTCAGGTATGACGGCCATCTACAAAAGTGGAAGGGGAAGGGTCAATAAAGGGAATGTGACCTATGTTTGGGATATTATCATAAAACATAGGTATACGGGTAATCTTGTGGATAGTCTCACTCTAACTAACGTCCATGCTAACTAAGGCTTCCTACAGTCAGGATGGCTCTGGTACCAGCTCTGTGGGGACCCCGACTCATAAGTCGAGATCACCGAATGCACGTGTACAGTGATCCCAGAGATAAATGCTCACTGAACACACAGAAGCTGAATAACAAGAGTCTTACATCCAAACATACCGTCTTACACAAATTGTGACAATATGGTCAAGTCTTACATTGATAAAGCCTTAAGGGCTGAACATGAAATGAAACACAAGCAGCGGAAATCATCATCGATAAGTAGAACCCATGCCATCAGCCTTAACCCTCTGGGCATTACATTTGGGAAGCGTCCTAGTTCGCATGTTAGTCTCCAAAGAACTCTTCTTGAACTCTGGTTCTTCCATGCCGGTCAATTAAATAACCGGTGGCAAGCCAATGAGTACTTTGAATGTACTACTTAAGCAACCCATATTTTGGTTCAAGATACAACAAAGCATGATATAGGTAAACTTTTGCGAAAGCTAGTTTTGAGTGCAATGACATGTTCAACATCCTATAAAGCATGCATCAAGAGGGTTCATGTAACCACGAGGACTGGTTACAGATATCAACATAAATAGAGTGGGCACCAACCCATTTATCATAAGCAGTGGGCACCAACCCATCTCGATCGTGTCAAGTCCTTTGACTTGACCCAAGTCATTCCATCATCACACACACGGGTTTGTAAACAAGTGGGCGTAGCCCAAGAGCGGTTACCCAACTGTCCTTGACCGTGGACACGGCTATTGAATAGTTTTACACTCTGCAGAGGTTGCACACTTTACCCACTAGATCCGGGAACTTCCGTGTCATCCACGACCATGGTACCTCAAGTACCCGGGGTAAGCACCCGATCACTACCTTTCTCAAGACGACACTAACATGGAGTCCACTCGATTGGTAGTAACCCCCGTGCCAACCATTTCACATCATAAAGTTGTGGAGCCTCGCTCCCATATTCATCACATACCACAAGCACGGGGTACCAATGGTGTGTCCGGTGCCCTGTGAAAACAGTCATGGCCTCCCTACCTGGCACGACCCCGTCCCAAGAGAGAGCACCAACTCTCCCCCGTCACTAGTAATGCGGGCTGCAAGCTAGTATCGGTCTAAGTACTCAATAATGCCCTTTCCCATATAAGGGTAGAGTGGTTGCGCATGTAAGCTTGGAATAACGGTCGCAACTCCGACCAATCCGTTTTGAAAACAACACACACTTTCCTTGGCACACCACTCCGTCATCAAGTGGTCACCCATCTCATCATCTCCCTCGGGCATAAGTGGCACCCGACGGGGTTTTCAAAAGTCTTTTGAAAAAGCTTTGTCTCCTGCTCCATGCATAAACCCGTCCCTTTTGCGTAGCAACTACTTAGCATCCTATCTACTCCCATCGGCATAACCCTCATAAGAAGGTAGGGCCATGCACAATGCAAGTATCAACGAGAGAATAACGGAGGCAACCAACCCACGTGGTTCACCATGTCATCATGATTCCGAAGCAACAATAATAAAGAGCTATATATGACATGCATAAAAAGGGGTTTCATAGACACAGTCAAAGGGCTGCTTGCCTTGGTTGGCTTGGTCTTCAAAGTCTTCAGGCCCTGCTCCTCCTTCTTCCTCAGCTACCTCGTCAAATACGGGATCTAACGTCGCAAGAAAATAACGGGAAAATAAGACAATAATAAAAACAGAAAAGTCAAAGTGCTCAGAAAAATGTCAACTTATTTTTGTAAAATACTAGGAGAAAAACGAGGAAGGGAAAAAAATCTTGGTTTTGAATTTGGAGCTAGGGAAACAGAGTTGTGGATTTTCAAACAGAGGTTTTATTGTTCAAATTTGAATTTAAATTTGAACAGAACAGAAAAGTGTAATGGATGTGCATGAAAGATATATCAATAAATAGGTGGGATTATTCTGAGATTTTAGGAGTTGGAATCATTTCATTTGGACAAATATTTTGCCCTGTGGAATTTTTGGAAAAGAGACAGAAAAAGAAAAAGAAAAATGGCGCTGTGCCACTGGGCCAGAGAGGCCACGGCAGCAGCAGGCCCAGAGGGGGAAACCATCCCACGCGGCCGCCACGTCGAAGGCGTAAAGGCGAAATACGCCTTCAGCCGACGGCGAACCGGTGCGCGCACGCGCGCACGTTTTAAACCTGACGGGTGGATCCCACCCGTCAGGGCATGAGGCTGACGGGCCGGCCCCACGGCCGTCGTCGTCCACCTCCGGCCAGAGGCGACGGCGAGCTCGCCGGTGGCGATACAGGGCACGGGAAGGGGCGTGGGTGCTACCGTTGGATTTGGGGTGGAGTCGCCGTTCGGGTGGTGGTGGAGACGGTCGCCGGAGCAGCCTGGTTCGCCGGCGACGAGGTCACGCGGCAGAGGTGCTTCGGCGTCGGTGGCTCCGGCCATTTCCGGCTGCAAAACAAGTGGGAAGGAGAGGGGAAAGGATCAGTGACTCCTTGCGGTTCCAGATCGAGAGAGAACTGGGGCGGAGAAGGCGGCGGAGATCAAGCTCGGGCAGCTCTGGAGAGGAGTGGGTGGTGCGGGAGGCCGATTGGGAATGTGGAGGGGCGACAGGGAGGAAGAGAGAGGCTCGGGGTCGCCTTATATAGGCTGGCCGAGGTCCACCGTAGGCATGGCCTACGGGTGCCCGCGGGATCGGCTCGGGTGGCCGTTGGAGGAGGGTTGGAGCTGTCTACGGTGTTCGTGGGGGTGGAGTAGGGCACCAGGGAGAAGGAGAGAGAGCGGGGAGAGGCTCTGGCGTTCAGCGTCGAGGCGGGCATTGGCCGTGCCGGGCGGCGCTGGGCACGCGTCGCGGGAGGTGAGAGAGAGGTAGAGACAAGGGGGCCTGCACGGTGGCGTGTCGCGGACGTCGAGGCACATCGACTGGCGCGAGGGGGAGGCACGAGGTGGTCGGGAGGCGCGGTGTCAACGGTCGGCGCTCTGCCAGGCGCTCCAGAGCGCGACTTTGGCCGGCATCCGCGGCTTTCCCGCGTCGAGCGCGCGTCCACTTGTGTCTGGGAGCTACAGTGGGTGTGGGCAAAACTAGGAGAGCGCCTAGGATGCTCTGGAGGGCCGAGAGGAGAGAGAGGGGCTGTGAGAGAGAGGAGAAACTGCTGACCAGAGAAGACAAATGGGGTTCCCCCCTTCCTCCTCATTGCTTCCTCGGGCAGAAAAGCATCCAAGTTGCAGAGGGAAACGAGGAGGGGTTGTGGTAAAAAGATAGGCTCAAGGAGATTAGTGGAAGGGGCTGGAATTATCATTCTAAAATTCCTCCAGAAGGTGTTTGATGATGTTTTGGATAAGGTAATGACTGCCACTGGCCATGATACTCCATAGGGTGAAATGCCACATATAATTAGGGCCTTCCACCCATTTTGAGCTTTTTTGGACAAAGTTGCCAATGTAACTCTTGCAAACCCTAAAAATGGGCAGGAATGGATTTGTGTAGATCCAGTTGAGTAGATCACTTCTCCTTGATGCACCACTTGGTGTGGTGGCCTTATTTGGTCATGTGATCAGGCTCACCAAAGTTGGGGTCTTGGAGAAAAAGTTGGTAGTACAAAGTAGTTCAAATTTGATTCTGGTCAGGGAAGGTTTTGGGGCACTTTGACCAAGATTTCTTCTTCTCCAACCTGTGCCATTTGGTCTAGATGCATAATTAGACCATTGGAGCAAGTGCACCAAGTTTGAGAACATTTGGTCATGTTTGGCAATGTAAAGTTTCTCAAACTTCAGAATGGACAGAAATGGTTTTGAGGGGTTTTGATGATGTTATCTTGTTCTTCAAGTCATGAGACTTGGCAAGATCATCTAATATGTCATATGTGACATGATAGAATTTTCTTGGAATTTTTGGAGAATATTTCCTTTGTAAATATTTCAAAAGCTTGAAATATCCAGGAAGGGTTTTAGAGGGATTTGACCAATATTTTGAACATGACCATGTGTTGAATCTCTTATATATGGAAAATATATGTCCACTGAGTTTCCCTAATTTTTGTCAAATATTTTTAAAACAATAAAATAATTTTTCCTATTAAAGACCATTTCGGCCTTAAGAAAAAGCTTTTAAATAAAATAGTAAAACAACTTTTAAAATTATACTTTTGTGGTTTCTGGGTATCCTATATCTAATAGGAGTCTAATATATTTTTGGAAAGATTTTTACTGCCCTTAATCAAGTACTTGCAGTGCAAACCTCAATTCAGGGGTTTTTGGAAAACTAAATTTAGAAAATACTTTCTGGCCAAATTATTTTTGTAAGAAAATTCTATATTGCACTATACACATGGCATGGTCATTGGGCAGGAGTTTGGGGCAAGGAGATGAAATATAGATGGTGGAGTAGTTGACTTTAAAAAGAAGCACAGAGAGAAAACCAACTCCAAATAGAAGCCAAATAATGCAAAAGTTTTTGTTGGTCCAAATTTTCATGCTTTATTAATGAAAATGCAATGTTACAAAATGCAGGGTGTGACACCTGCGCCATAGGAGTTAGACCGGTGTGCTGACCTCTCTGTTGTGCCTAGGTGGGGCTGCGACATGTTGATCTTCCGAGGCCAGGCATGACCTAGGAACGTGTGTCCGGCCAAATGGGATCGAGCGTGTTGGGTTATGTGGTGCACCCCTGCAGGGAAGTTTATCTATTCGAATAGCCGTGCCCGTCGGTAAAAGGACGACCCGGAGTTGCACCTTGACCTTATGACAACTAGAACCGGATACTTAATAAAACATACCTAGACAAGTTCCACAGACAACCCGGTGATCGCTTTTCCACAGGGCGACCAGGGGAGGGTCGCCGGGTAGGATTATGTGATGCGATGCTACTTGGAGGACTTCAATCTACTCTCTTCTACATGCTGCAAGATGGAGGCTGCCAGAAGCGTAGTCTTTGATAGGACTAGCTATCCCCCTCTTATTCTGGCATTCTGCAATTCAGTCCACTAATATGGCCTCCTTACACATATACCCATGCATATGTAGTGTAGCTCCTTGCTTGCGAGTACTTTGGATGAGTAATCACGGTTGCTTTGCTCCCTCTTTCCCCCCTTTTACTCTTCTTCTCGGATGCCGCAACCAGACGTTGGAGCCCAGGAGCCATACGCCACAATCGACGACTACTACTACACTGGAGGTGCCTACTACTACGCACAGGCTGCTGACGACAACCAGGAGTAGTTAGGAGGATCCCAGGCAAGAGGCTTGCGCCTCTTTCGATCTGTATCCCAGTTTGTGCTAGCCATCTTATGGCAACTTGTTTAACTTATGTCTGTACTCAGATATTGTTGCTTCCGCTGAGTCGTCTATGATCGAGCACTTGTATTCGAGCCCTCGAGGCCCCTGGCTTGTAATATGATGCTTGTATGGCTTATTTATGTTTTTAGAGTTGTGTTGTGATATCTTCCCGTGAGTCCCTGATCTTGATCGTACATGTTTGCGTGCATGATTAGTGTATGATTGAATCGAGGGCGTCATATTGGACCAAACTGTTAACTGAACATTACATTTCAGAATATTAGATTGCATATTAAATATAGAGGACAAATCACTTGAAGGCACTGACAGTGGCCTTGAGAAAACAACAAGAACTGTATTCGAAAGTGGACAACCGCGTGGCAGTGTCGATGGTGGCCTCGAAGACGAGGTGCTGCTCCAAGATCTGGCGGTCGGCATGCATGGCAGCCACAGCAACCTCGTCTGCACGTGCGGACGAGATTTTCTTATCCTCTACCAGATGCTACTGAGCTCCACGTTATACTGCATGAAAAAGCTTCAGGAGTGTGATAGATTTTGAGTGGTTCTTCAACCATTGGTTTAGTAGGTACAAATATTTTTTTTGGTATTTTTTGTTTCCTACCCATACTAAAGATAGAAAACAACTTAGAACAGCAAATAAAAACTACTTAGTGATAAAGCAAACAAGCACACATGAGAATATTCACCCCACGCTATGACTCCCCGGCAACGGCGCTAGAAAAAGGTCTTGATAACCCGCAAGTATACGGGATCAATTGTAGCCTCTTTCGATATGTAAGAGTGTCGAACCCACCGAGGAGCTAAAGGTAGAACAAATATTCTCTCAAGTCCTATCTGCCACTGATACGACTCTACGCACGCTTAGTGTTCGCTTTACCTAGAACAATTATGAAACTAGAATTACTTTTTAGGTGTTGTTGGATAGGTTTGCAAGATAATAAAGAGCACGTAAATAAAAGCTATGGATGTTTAGATAAAGAATCAATAAAATAAATATAGCGAGTGTGGAAAAGTGGTGGTAGGAGTTGTGAAATTGTCCCTAAGCAATTGACTACATTACTAGACCGATAATCACTATTGCAATTCTATTTGAGGGAGAGGCATAAGCCAACATAGTTTCTCTTCTTGGATCATATGCACATATGATTGGAACTCTAGCAAGCATTCGCAACTATTAAAGATCATTAAGGTAAAACCCAACCATAGCATTAAAGTATCAAGTCCCCTTTATCCCATACGCAAACAACCTACTTACTCGAGTCTGTGCTTCTGTCACTCGTGCCACCAACCATAAACAAATCATGAACATATTGCAAACCTTAAAGCGGGAAACCCTCACGCTTGCGCGACACGAAGGGCACAATAGGATAGCACCAATAATAAAACATGCAATTCAAAGCAATCATAGCAATTCATCAATCACCGGTAGGACAACGAAAATCTACTCAGACATCATAGGATGGCAACACATCATTGGATAATTATATGAAGCATAAAGCACCATGTTCAAGTAGAGGGTACAACGGGTTGCGGGAGAGTGGACCGCCGAATATAGATGGGGGAAGGTGATGGAGATGTTGGTGAAGATGATGGAGGTGTTGGTGAAGATCGTGGTGATGATGATGGCCCCCGGCAGCACTCTGGCGCCACCGGAAGCAAGGGGGAGAGGGCCCCCCTTCTTCTTCTTCTTCCTTGACCTCCTCCCTAGATGGGAGAAGGGTTTCCCCTCTGTTCCTTGGCTCCCATGGCGTGGGAGGGGCGAGAACCCCTCTGAGATTGGATCTATCTCTCTGTCTCTCTCTGTTTCTGCGTTCTCAGATTCTTCCCCTTCACCGTTTCTTTTATATTCGGAGATCCGTAACTCCGATTGGGGTGAATCTTTCGCCCAAATTTTTCTCATAAAATTAGCTTTCTTGCGGAAAAGAAGAGTGTGAACCTCCCGACGGGGTGCCCAGGAGAGTCCAGGGCGCGCTTGCCTACCTAGGGCGGGCCCCCCTGTCTCGTGGCTCCCTCGGGCACCGTCTCGCGTTGATTTTACTTCCCAAAAATCATAAATATTCCAAAATAATTCTCCATTTGTTTTTATCCTGTTTGGACTCCGTTTGATATGGGTTCTCTATGAAACATAAAACATGCAACAAACAGGAATAGGCACTGCACACTGGATCAATAAGTTAGTCCCAAAAATAGTATAAAAATTGCCAAAAGTACATGAAAGTTGAATAATATTGGCATGGAACAATAAAAATTTATAGATACGACGGAGACGTATCACAGTCCCGGGCCCACCAGGTCCATGGCCTAGGTTTTTTTGTTTAACATGCATAGCCCACGACATGCAGACATAGTTGATCCAGCTGGTTTCAACTTTTTGGGGTCGGCGGTATCAAGCGTCATTGGGCCTCGACCTAACTTGTCTATAACATCAGCATCCCAAGTTATGTTTGTTTTTTCAGGACGACGCACAAGTCAGTTCTATTTTTTTACAAGAATTCAAAACTAAACCTATGTTTTCCTTCTATTATAGTATATATATTTATATTTATATCTTATTTTATTACACCTACATAATAGAAACAACATAAGGTTATGTTAAACCTGTCGTTTGTCAAACACTTGTATAGACCTTCCCACTTCCTTTATTTTCGTTTTTATTAATCCTATATCTGAATTTTCTCCCACTTTTTTTTCGATGTAATTTGAGTTTTCTCCCAGTACTTTTCCCTAGAACCAACTCAACTGTCCCACGTCTAGCCTAAAAAATAATAATACCCCACGTACTATTAACTCATCAAATTAAAATGATATTTTATTTCGTAAATTGAAAGTTCTTACAAAATAATAATAATAATAATAATAATAATAATAATAATTGTTTATATATAACTTGGCAAGTTAACTCCTGGTGATTGCGGACATAAGCTGGCAAAAATTTTACTGACCAATGCAGTAATAGACGTGCAATCATGTGTTTATGTTTTATAATATTTCTCCGGCCAGCCCAACATGATATTTTCATCCAGCCCACCAAGTCCGCGGATTTCAAGAAAAATGCAAGTGGGCTTTAAATTCTAACATAATATATAAACGGGATGAATATACGCTAGATCACTATTTAACCCAGCCCACCAAATGGAGTAGAAAAAACAAATGGACTGGCTGACATGTGGGCCAGTAGGAAGTAGCCTAAGCACTTCCCTAAAAAATTAAAATACAAAGGTTGAGGCCTAAGCAAGGCATTGGATTTACATCAGACGACCGACATTCTTATTCAATCTCTCATGTTCTTCCCCCAGCGCTGTCGGGACTGCCTGCTCTAGCCTCTGGCGTCCATCGGCTCTACTTTGCGTGCCTCGCAGTGAAACGCTAACCCACCTATGGCCTGGCCATCCCTCCACTCCTCCGCACCACCTATTATTCTCTGCCGAGTGTAGGCCCACCCCGCACCCTTACCAGTCAAGTTATCCTCTCCTCTTTGTCTACGATTCCACTGTCGTGTATTCTCCATCTCTGGGGCATTCCAGTCTGGGGCCTCGCCATCGTCCACCAACCTTGGTACGCTTTGCACAGTGTGGTCAACATGCTCAACAAACGAGAGTCATCGGAAGATGACTATACGTGGAGAGGGTGAGAGTAGGGACGCACCACGCCCATGGACGCATGCATGCAAGTGCATACTCTTTACCTTGAAAAATAATGTTTTCTCCCCCTGATAGCTGGGACCCACCAGCTACATTTTTGCACAGAAGGAAGTGCATCCTTATTATGGGCAAAAAATTGATTCTCCCCCCTGACAACTGGGACCCACCAACTATATCTTCGCATGCAAGGAAGTGCGTCCTTATCCTACCTGACAGCTGGGACCCACTCGGTCAAAGCGTATGTAGCATTTTCTATCTGGTCGTGAATGTGTATGTAAATACTGGTCGATCAGTCTCTCTGCAGGATGAACTGTGGCCGAGTAAGGAGCAGCACGTGTCATAGTAGAAGCGCGGACGTAGCATGTCACACAGTCATGTCTATATCATGTACACGTATGTACAACCACACCGCAAGGAAGTAAATACGACTACATACATATACGGGCATGGTCTCGAATGTGTACATCGATGTCATCCTGTTCATGGGTAGCCAACCGGCTGGGTCGCAATGAAGGAAACAACGTCGTGTTCATCTGAAGGAAACCGACTGAGCTGCAATACGTCGAGTTCATGGGGAGCCAACCGGCTTGGACTTAACAGCCGAAACGAGGTGTGGCATACCAAGGAACGGAGGAAACGGCCTTCTATCCGATCGTTTACGGTCGATATGGGGTCGTGTTCATCAGGAAGGGTCTGGCGTACCACAAAACCGACAAAACGAACTTCTATTCGAGTGCCTATGGTCGAAACGGGGTCCTATTGATCGGGAGGGGTGTGGCGTACCGCAAAACAGAGGAAATAGTCTTCTGTTGGAGCGCCCATGGTGAAACGAGGTCCTGTTCATCCACCGTCTACTATGTTGCTCCATCCTACACGAGCTACTATTCATCCACCGTCGACCTCCTCCAGCCTCCAGCAGCTACTGTTCATCCATGGGCTACTGTTCATCTAGCCTCCACTGGTTATTGTTCATAGAGCCTCCATGGGGTCCTGTTCATCCATCCCCAACTAGCTAGGGTGTGACGGCCTCCTCGTGGTCCTGTTCATCCAGAGGAAACGTCCTACTACCATGGGGGTCCTGTTCATCCAACCTCCACCGGGACCGGTTCATCCACAGCCAACCAACCGGCTCGACTCACCACGTCTCTACTCGTTCTATGTACCACGTGCATGGTAGCAACATCATTGTTCATCGAGAGGCAACCTAACACCGCGTGGCTACATCTTCCATGGGGGCTCGATCGGCTTCAGTAAGCAGCAACAGTGATCAATCGCTCAATTTAGTTAGCAGCATCAGCGAAGGAATCGCTCGGGTTCAGTCAATAGCGAATAAATCGCTCTGGTTCAGTTAACAGCCCAAGGATAGATCGCTCGAGTTTAGTTAGCCAATGACTCGCACACATATGCGTACACGATAGAAGCATGCAAACCACAGTGCATCGGTCGGCCCCGACTACCCACCGTAACCGGGAGCTCCCTGATATTTTCCTCGCCTGGCTTCTACCATGATTTTTTCCATCATGGACGGCCTAAAGAATGTCATGCAACTCTGTCTCCAGCCCGCCCAGGATGAAAAAACCATGTCATATAGGTAGGAGCCCACCACATCTATGATGATACCGGGTTATGTCACAATTATCATCACAGAAGTGTCATAAGCGTGGCAGAATTTTTTTTTGTTCAGCCCAAAATGTCATGGATGTGTCTTTTTTGTAGTGTCTTGAAGTGGCTCTTGTTGGAGAGTTGGATAGCAACCTTTTCACGGTTGATTCATTGGTGGAGTGACGTGCTATACAAACAGTTTTTACCCCCTTTCCATGACGGAGTTTTAAACCATCGCCTAGTGAGTGTGTTTGATAGGGGGTCCTTTCCACACGACCAAGAAAACGTCAGGGATAGGCCCTCCGGCCACACACGTGGGGCAAAATGAGCTTGTGCGCGATCAGGCAAGGCATCGAAGCCCAATCATTTCCGTTCGTATGTACATCCCACACAGTGAATCCCAGAAAAATGTTTCTGTTCGTATGTATATCACACACAATTTTTATATGTGGAAACGTTTGTGCAAGGTGGCCTAACGCAAACAGTTCTCTGTGGAAAGACGTGTGTGATTGTTAATTGATCCAACACGCCTACTTTCTAGAAACCGTGTGGGTTGTTTGAGTGCCTCGCCCACGGTGTTGTCAGAGTAACCGTCTGCAATAGAAAACACAAATAAGCAGGGTAATCAGCCTATTATTGATAATCCATGTAGTAAGAAAATTGACATTTCTTATAGAACACACCAGATATTTCATATCCGTATAACAACAACCAGGAATTCATAACTGAATTACATCAGATAGCTTTAGCACTCGGTTAGACCAAAGAGGGATATAGCTAGCTACACCATTACACAACAACACCAAGTTTCACATGCAACAACGAAAACCTTTGGAAAGTAGCATCATACACGATAAATATATAGATGAATCTCATCTGGGAAAGTGCAGAAGTGGAAGATGAATATTGAGCCTTCAGTGATGTTGAGTGTCCTTGCAACTTTAGGCCAGTGGCTATGAATAATTGCCCGCCCAACTTTCGTCCTCTTCAGGAAGACTTCAATATTGTACCGTCGCTGTTGAATGAATACCTTCCTCGCATCTTGACCATGCAGGTGGTTTGAGAGGTAATCATCAGTGAACTTCTTTGAAAAGTACTGAAAACAAATATATGCATAAATCATTGTTATAAATTTTGAAATGGCACAAGGGGTAAAAACAAGGTAAATGAGTTAGTACCATCCTATAGTTGACTGATGTCTTCTTCATTTTGCAAACTAAGATATTACTGTTATCCGTCGCAAGTTTCTTTATCCTAACAATCTTTCTGAGTTTCTTGACTTGACTGATATTCATGGACATCTCATTTCCCCATATGCAAAATGGGTCAAACAGTGGTTCTAAGCCTATGACAGCAGGACCTACATGTGCAAGTCCAAATTGTAAGAAACCTAAATATTAGAATGATTCCTGTAACTGCACAATAATGTGCTATTAGTGAAAGGACCATGCATGTGCAAACTTTGATTGTAAACATATAAGGAAGATCTTGATCAGGTTAACTGAGAGTTACCATACTATTAGTAGAATATGTATTGAGTACAGACAAATTCGATTTATTTCTTACATGCATAACAATACAAAATTGTACTGACAACAAAGGAAAACCAAATTGCAGAATCAAACCAAACAGTTAACTAGACATCAGAACAAATGAACAAAAACAGTTAACTGAGCACGACATTGCAGAATAGACCATATACTAGAAGATAAGACAGTTAATGAAAGCAAGATGCTTGAGAACAGTACTTTGAAATGTAGCAATTGTTGGACCAAACTGTTAAACGAACATTACATTTTAGAATATCAGATTACATATTAATTATAGAGGACAAATCACTAGAAGGCACTGACAGTGGCCTCGAGAAAACTACAAGAACTGTATTCGAAAGTGGACAACCGTGTGGCGGTGTCGACGGCGGCCTCGAAGACGAGGTGCTGCTCCAAGATATGGCGGTCGATACGCATGGCAGCCACAGCAACCTAGTCTGCGCGTGCGGCTGAGATTTGCTTATCCGCTACCAGATGCTTCTGAGCTCCATGTTATACTGCATGAAAAATTGTTGTGGGCGGTGCTTAATTGGAGGACGAGGCTAGTGATTTGGGCGGAAGGTGCCGCGCCGTCGGTTGGGGCATGTGGGATGGGTAAGGAGGAGGATGATGTGGGTGGGGTGTGTATTACCTGACCATATCGATGAGGCCGCTTAGCAAGAAGAAGGGTCTCCGGCAAGGAGGCGGCGCTGCAAGAAGAACGGTCACCGACGAAGAGGTGGTGCTGCCAGTAAGCAGCAGTGAAGGTTTGAACTTGGAAAGCAAGGAGGAACAATGGAAATGTGGGCTTTGGTGGGGGAGGGGGTGGGTGGGGTGATAGATATTTCTGTGATGGCAGAAAATTTTTGCTCGATGCCGCGAGAAATTGGCACGCAAGTGTGGTTCAAGTGCGGGTGGTGTACTGTAGATGACAAAGCTTCCTGCGTAAGCCAGATTAGATGGTGCGCTAAGATATTTCATATAGCATCTCACACAAATCTTGCTAGTAAACTGTTCGTGGTATACATGATTTTTTCATTCTATTTTGAAATAACAAATGGTGTTACAGAGGGAAGGAATGGTGTTTGAATTGGTAGAACATTTATCTACGGTGAACATGCAACTATATGAGTGTCGTGTTAAAATTTGGAATTATTCCGGGTTCGTTTGTCCTTTTTATGAATTAATGGAGTTTCAAGGCATTTAATGTGCATAATTCAAATTTGAACTACAAGCACATGCTCTAGTGCACCAAAGTTTGTTGAAAAATCACATGTCTGCAAGAATGGGAATGAAATTCGAACATCTAGGCCTCGTGGCTCGGCCAAAAACATTTAGAAACTTGGTTTTAAAATTCTTGTAAATCCCAAACTTTCTTGGAAATCGTGAAACTTGGCATGGTGTCATTTCATGGCACTAACATGATGTGGAAAAAATTTGGTCGAATTGGGATAAGTTTTGGTATAAGCTTCTTGCAAATTGGAGCTTCTCTAAATAAGGCGTGTGGTTTCAAGAGGGAATGTGTCAACCTTGCGTGCGAAACGACGTACGCCGCCCCCATCTTGATTTTTTTAAAGAGCAAACATAGCACTATATAAGTGTCATGTTAAAATTTGGAATTATTTCGGGTTCATTTGGCCTTTTTCATACATTAATTGAGTTTCTCAGCATTTCATGTGCATAATTTAAATTTGAACTACAAGCACATGCTCCAGTCCACCAAGGTTGGTTGAAAAAATCACATGTGTGTCCTTGGGTGAATTTCTAGGTCCCATGCAAGAAATGGGAATGAAATTTAAACATCCAGGCGTAGTGGCTCGGCCGGTAACATTGAGAAACTTGATTTAAAATTGCTGCAAATTCAAAACTCGCCTGAAAATCATGATACTTGGCATGGTGTCATTTCATGGCACCAACATGCTGTGGTAAAAAATTTGGCCGAATTGGGACAAGTTTTCGTATAAGCTTCTTGCAAACCAGAGCTTCTCTCAAGAAGGCTCGTGGTTCTGAGAGGGAACGGGTCACCTTTGTGTGCGAAACGGTAAATGTTGCCTCCCCCCTTCGTTTTTCACAGAGGCAACATAGAACTATATGAGTGCCGTGTTAAATTTTGGAATTATTCCGGGTTCGTTTGGCCTCTTTTATACATTAATTGAGTTTCTTGGCATTTAATGTTCATAATTCAAATTTAAACTACAAGAACATGCTCCAGTGCACCAAAGTTGGTTGAAAAATCACATGTGTGTCCTTGGATGAATATCTAAGTCCCATGTAAGAAATGGGAATGAAATCCAAACATCTAGGCGTCATGCTCGACCGGAAATATTGAGAAACTTGGTTTTTTAATTCCTGTAAATCCAAAACACGTATGAAAATCATGAAACTTCACATGGTGTAATGACATGGCACCAACATGTTGTGGTAAATGTTTTGGCCAAACTGGGACAAGCTTTGGTATAAGCTTCTTGCAAACTGGAGCTTCTCTCAAGAAGGCTCGTGGTTCTGAGAGGGAACATATCACCGCCGTGTGCGAAACAACATACACCGCCTTCTCCCGCCTTGATTTTTTTACAAAGGCAACTTAGACCAATAGGAGTTTCATGCTAAATTTTGGAATTATTCCGTGTTCGTTTGGCCCTTTTTATACATTAATTGATCTTCCAGGCATTTAATGCACATAATTCAAATTTGAACTACAAGCACACGCTCCAGTGCGCCAAAGTTAGTTGAAAAATAATTTATGTGTACCTGGGCGAATTTATAGGTCCCATGCAAGAAATGGGAATGAAATTCAAACATCTGGGTGTCGGTGTACTAAGGTAGGGGTACCTCAGTACCCCAACTTGTGCACGGGCAGCCCCAGCTCCCCCGCAGCTAGATCCATCAAATGCTTGCCGGAGACCATCTCCGCTCCACACCAAGCCATTCAAGAACAAAGTATATAAGATAGAAGCTCAAGACCCCGGCAAGAGGAGCTTGCCGGGAAGGCCATTCCAGGCTCAAGGCTACATCACTCCTACAGATCCCCGGCGAGAGGAGCTCGTCGGGAGGACTAGAAGATCATATCACAGAAGACACGCCTCGGCGCGCGCGCACCCGGGCGAGGACCCGGGAGGCGGCAAGTCACTGAGCCGACAAGCTCCGGGCCAGCAAGATCAAGACCCGGCAAGGCGCTTGCGGGAGAGCTATGCTACGTGCCGCACTCCAGCTCATCTGCCCGCGTCGCCTCCGGCCTTCTCCAGAGACGCGTGGCGGATGGCTGTCTTGCTGCATGAGGAATGCGGTGGCACTCCACGGTGGTGGCGCCGCCGTGGCGCTAAAGGAGACGCAATGGCGGGAGCTTTTGGGGCGACGGCGACGGCATTTAATGCTCTTGTCCCCCTCTGTCAAAAGTAGGTAGAAAGCATCATGGTGATTGTTCCCGCCTTGTTCCAACTACCACCTCTTTTACGTTTTACCCCTCTACCTCACGTTGACACTGTCGGTGACCCTTGCCCTATAAAAGGAGGCCCATGCACAAGCGTGGGGGTTCCACGATCGCTACTCTCGCGAGGATCATTCGCCACTCTCGCGTGAAGGTTGAACCCCGCAACTCTAGCGCTGGGATTCGGCGGTTTCACACACCACTCCACCGTTTGCTCGCATTCTTGAGCAAGATCTAATACAACACAATGCAGCAAGTAGGGTTTACGCGACCATCGCGGCCCGCCTGGTAAAATCCCGCGTGCATCGCCTCGATCGCTCTCCGCGCAGCCTCCGCCCCGTCGAACACGAAGGGCCCGGCCCCATAGGTGCCGCGCCACCCATCGGCGCGACATCTCGGGCGCCCGGTAGGGGCGTCGAGGTTGTGCGAACCTGATCCGGCGTTCGCGCGCCAGCACTCTTCATCAACCTCTCCAGCTTCATCAGCAGCTTCATCGACAACTACGCCATGGTCCCGAAGACGAGAGCTTCGAGGGTCGCGGACCCATCTCCGTCTTCCCCGCCTCCACCGGAGCCAACGGCAGGCGGAGGAGACGCCGGTGGAAGGGTGGACACCGGCGAGGGCGCTCGCGGTGCCACCAGATCCAGGGACAGGACGGAGGACCGCGCCTCGGCCTCCGTAGATCCGCGTCCCCTCCAGCATATAGCAGCCCAGCGGCGCCACACCACGAGAAGGTGGTATCCGCCAGCTGGGGCAAGAGCAAGCAGGGGGCTCGCGGGACGCTCCGGACTGCTGTCCATGCATGAGTAAAGCGAAAGAGGTCGGCAGGTTCGCTCCCCTAACATTGTTAGGGACCCGAGTATATCCGGCCCCTCGCACCGCTCGCTCCCGCTCCCCTCGGCCCCGGCAAGCGCCTATCCCTGGAGTGCTACGATGTCGTCGAAAGACGCGCCATCGAGCTCTAAGTCCGGCAAGGACGGCTCTGGTGCTCCATCCGACAAGCGTACCTCCTCGGGAGCGCAATAAGCCCGGTGAGGACAGCTTTGGTGTTCGTCCCGGCCAGCGCGCCTCCCCGGAGTGCCGCGCCGCCGCCATGGACACACCATTGAGCTCCACCAGCGAGCGCAAAGAAAAAGAAAAGCTAAGTCGCTCGAGCCTTCGTGCAGAGCACTCTTTTAATTTCATACTTTTATATGTTATACCCCTCGCGCATTCGTCCTTTGTACGCGAAACCTGTGCGCGGAGGAGCCTGCTTGTGGATGGTCGCACCCTTACTTCGCCGAACACGCTCAGCGAGTTAAGAGTAAGCGCGACCAACCGGCGCTCTGCGTTCGTTCGAGCCTGCTCAGCAAGTTAAGTGCGTCGCGGCCAGACACGGCAAGGTTGCTTGCCGGAGGCGACACCAGCCAAGCGGGCTGCTGACGTTCCGCACTCAGCAAGCGTGTTGAGCACCGGCAAGTTACCTAGAAGCGTAGGGTGAAAGCACACAAAGGATGTAGGGCAGAGGGTATAACGTGGCGAGTCATGCCGTGAAATGTCGTCCGTATGAGAGACTTGGACGCAAGAGGAGCCAAGTCGTGGCCCAGTTGCGTACTTGTTTTGTTTCCGAGTCCGCTCAACAAACACAAGTGTGCTGCAGCACTTTATCTTGCTTCGAGCCACGCTCAGCAAGTTAAGCGTCATAGAATCGCCCGACAAGGTTGCTTGCCGGAAGCGACACCACCAGCGGGCTGTCCCGCGGCAAGCATGTTCGCCCCGGCAAGCTCCCCAAGAGCGTAGAGTACAAACATACGAAGGACAAAACCCGGCATCGTATTGCCTAGTCAAGATTTATATACACATGCACCTACATGTACGTTGAGCAATTGCATATCTACCTCAGCTATTTTCACGACTAAAATTGCAGCAACAAGAAGGAACCAAAAGATCGCACCCGCGCCTGGGGCCCGGCGAGTCAGGGTCGCCGGGGGGCTGCTGATGCCAAAGTTCTTCTTCGGCGAGCCAGCCTCGCTGGGGGCTGCGAGCATCGAGATTCGTCTCCGGCAAGCTAGTGTTCTTTGGGGCTGCGAGTTCAGATAAGTTTTCATCCCCATCATGCATCCTCTCATGGACCGGAGATGCGGGACGCGTCTTTGAGCGATCGTGTCTTGTAAAAACCCGACGTGGAGGAACCGAAGTCGTGACCCGATTGCGTGCTTGGTTTGTTTCCGAGTCCGCTCAACAAACCCAAGTGTGCCGCTGCACCTCTATCCTGCTTCCGAGCCTGCTCAGCAAGGTAGACGTCGCAACTGGCCCGACAAGGTTGCTTGCCGGAAGTGACACCACCAGCGGGCTGTCCCGCGGTCGCTAAGCGTGTTCGCCCCGGCAAGCTCCCCGATAGCGTAAGAACACACAAGGCACACAGTCAAGTAAAAGACTCGGTCCGGCAAGCATTCCCCTCTTTTCATTAAAAGCATCCAATTTAGTACAAGTCCATAGAGGATGAAAAACATGATGGAGAGGATTACAAGTTCTTAAATGCAGCTAAATGCCCGAGGGCTTACAATTTGAAAAGATAAGGTGCCCGTGATCCCTCTCCTGTTTCTCTGTTCAGGAGTTCAGGAGGTAGGTCAAGAGCCCCGGCAAGATAAGCTTGCGGGAGAGAGACCCGGCAAGAGGAGCTTGTCGGGAAGGGCGAAGGAGGCGCCGGAGGAGGCGGGGAGGCTCCTCACCTCGACCGCCTCTCCCTCGACCGCCTCGGCCACGCCCTCGGCCTCGACCGCGGCCACGCCCCCTCCCTCTCCCTCTCGTGGCCGGCTCCGCCGCCACGGGAGTAGGATGGGGAATGGTGCGCTGCCTAGAAGCAACCCGCGCCGCCACTGTCGAAGAGCCGGGATTCCCTCCTTCCATGGCGGCAAGAAGAACAGAAGACGAAGACGAAGGGAGAAATAGATGAGTGTGGCCGTTGTGCACCCCTTCCGCCCTATTTAAAGGGGCGAGGTGGGGACTCAACCGCCCGCTCAACCAATCAAGAAGCGAGGAGGCGGAGGAGCGGGCCGACTCGCCTCTCCGCCCCATGACGGCTCGGTCTCCACCCGCCGCCCACGACCCCCATGCATGAGGGCAGCGTGGCGAAAAAGCGAGCCGAGCGACAGTGAAGCGGCCCGCTCTGCGCCACGATCACGGGTGGGTGCCTTAAAGGCTGCATCGCCGCCCACATCTCCCACGACGCCGCATAATCGGCGCGTGCCGTATGGCGGGGGAGACAACAGATGCTGCAGCAGATTCGACGGGCCGTGGGCAGCGGCGCCGTGCCTTGTCTTGGGCCTGGCCCAACAGCGCTTGGCACCGTGTATGGCCCAGGCCCGGGGGCTCCTGTCGGTGTACTAAGGTAGGGGTACCTCAGTACCCCAACTTGTGCACGGGCAGCCCCAGCTCCCCGCAGCTATATCCATCAAATGCTTGCCGGAGACCATCTCCGCTCCACACCAAGCCATTCAAGAACAAAGTATATAAGACAGAAGCTCAAGACCCGGCAAGAGGAGCTTGCGGGAAGGCCATTCAGGCTCAAGGCTACATCACTCCTACAGATCCCGGCGAGAGGAGCTGCGTCGGGAGGACTAGAAGATCATATCACGAAGACACGCCTCGGCGCGCCCGGCGAGACCCGGGAGCGGCAAGTCACAGAGCCCGACAAGCTCCGGGCCGGCAAGATCAAGACCCGGCAAGGCGCTTGCTGGGAGAGCTATGCTACGTGCCCGCACTCCAGCTCATCGCCCGCGTCGCCTCCGGCCTTCTCCGAGAGACGCGTGGCGGATGGCTGTGCTGCATGAGGAATGCGGTGGCACTCCACGGTGGTGGCCGCCGCCGTGGCGAAAGGAGACGCAATGGCGGGAGCTTTTGGGGCGACAGCGACGGCATTTAATGCTCTTGTCCCCTCTGTCAAAAGTAGGTAGAAAGCACTATAGCTGCCTTTGTCCCGTGACTGTTCCAACTACCACCTCTTTTACGTTTTACCCCTCTACCTCACGTTGACACTGTCGGTGACCCTTGCCCTATAAAAGGAGGCCCATGCACAACGAGAGGGGGTTCCACGACCAGCTACTCTCGCGAGGATCATTCGCCACTCTCGCGTGAAGGTTCGAACCCCTGGCAACTCTAGCGCCTGGGATTCGGCCGGTTTCACACACCACTCCACCGTTTGCTCGCATTCTTGAGCAAGATCTAATACAACACAATGCAGCAGTAGGGTTTCTGCGACCATCGCGCCCGAAGCTGGGTAAAATCCCGTGCATCGCCTCGATCTGCTCTCCGCGCAGCCTCCGCCCCCGTACCGAACACACGAAGGGGCCCCGGCCCCATAGGTGCCGCGCCACCCATCGGCCGCGACACTGGGCGTCTTGGCTCGGCCGGAAACATCGAGAAACTTGGTTTAAAATTCTCGTAAATCCAAAACTTGCTTGAAGATCATGAAACTTGGCGTGGTCTCATCACATGGCACCAACATGTTTTGGTTAAAAAATTGTCCGATTAGTGAAGGCGCACACATTAACAATCAACAAAGTCATTTTGGAACAAGTGCTGGCATGTCCCAATCGGAAACACAAGTATTATTGAAACCATGGGCGTTCTACGTACCATTTACGTGCCGCCACGCGCCACCTTTTTTTATTGGCTAGGAGGTGTCGTGCAGGGTAGCTATTTGGGTATGGGAGGTGTGCGATCAGACACCTGTGCGTGCTTATTGGGAGGAGAGCCCTTTGACCTCCATCCGCCACCCACCTCTCTCCCAACGTCTTCATGAATGGCGCCCGAGCCCCTGTTTAATGGCATGGCAATGTCTCACTCGACTAAGATTTAAGAGAGAAAAAAGGAAATCTGAAAAGAAATTTTTGCACGAATCTTGATGTAAGATCTGACGGAACTATATAACAACGACCGTCACTTATAGCAAGACTGATGAACATATAAGGACGATGACAGTGGATAATAATTGTCTTACATAGTATTTAGGAAGATAATTAAAAAAGCCACATGTGGCAACACCCAAAATACACAAGGGTAAAAAAAGAAGGAAGACACAAACATGATGCTCTGCAGGCCGCAGAGACAAGTCCTCGTGGCGAGCGGCAATGATATCTTTCATGTCCTCAATATGCTGCTTGGCATTCTCGTCCATAAGTTTTCTTGACGAGGATGCCCATCTTCTTCAACAAGGCAGTGGTCTCCTCGTGCTCCTTCGCTCTTCCGACGATCTTCACCCTTAGCAGGTCGCGCTTGGTGCAGAGCTTCGCCTTGTCCTCCCCTAGCCCCCGGATGATGCTGGTAGCATTTTCAAATGAGGTGTTCATCTCGTCCTGCAGCTTCATACATCTGGAGATCCTTCCCATCAGGTCTTCGAGCATAGCACACAAGCACCTGTGAGAGTCCTCGCCTGCCAGCGAGACATTTTCCTAGGCCGCTGTGGCGGGGGAAGACCTCTCGGGTGCATTCACGGCATGACCGGACATCTCTGCCGCTTTATCAGTGCAACAGACCCTGGGTATGTTTCCCTGACTGTGCACAGGTACGGGAACAAGATTGTGGCATCAAGCCATGACAGAGTACAAGAGACCAAGATCTTCAAAGGACTAGCGTGCAGAACAAGAGGACCAAGATCAAGTCAGAGAAGCAAAGTACCACCAGGAGAGAAGCCTCCCTTGTCAGGCAAATTGGCTTTGCAAGGGTAGAGCCACCCCCGGAAGAAAGTGACCAGGGCATCCCGACAGGGCCTGCCGAGACTCATGGAGGCAAGAAACACCTGATCACCCACTTCCCCACTTCCCCACGTTGTGGATCAATGCGGTGTCAAGCCGCAAGGTGATTAAGTGGCAGCCATTCGCCACATGGCAGCCTCTTTCCACGAGAAAACCTACAGATGACACCTGTCCCATGACGTGTCGAACAAGCAGGCATGGAACTGGCAAAACAAGAACAACAAGGCTTGCCGGGCAAGCAACAATGTGACGTTGAGCGGCGCATTTAATGCGCCCTGTCAGCCTGCAGAGTTAGATTGATTTGCCATTGTGGTGACCCCTTAACCTATAAAAGGAGGCCCGTGGCAACCGTAGCAAAGGTTCGCGAGGCTGGAAAGTTAGACACCCATACGCGTGTAGCCGCTGCCGCCCCTGCCGGGCAAGTGTACTATGCTCCACCACCATTCTTCCACCATCTATCCACCAAAGCAGGATTAGGGTTTTACGCCTCGCGGCAGCCCGAACCTGGGTAAAATTGCTCGTGTGATCCCTTCCGTGATGTCCCACTCTCCTCTGCTCTTTCTGCAATGCGACACCCTCCGCCCCCCGCCGAACCAGCAAGGGCCCCTTGGTCCCATAGGTGGCCATGATTTTCCGCGACATCTTTGGTGCACCAGGTAGGGGGATCGCTTGCCCGAACTTGAAAGCATGCGCAGCGCATCATCTTCATCACCATCTTCGTCTTCAACGGCGCCATCAGCCATGGCGCCCAATAGAAGTCCGGTGTTTCAGCTCCACTATCCACCTCAAAGGCTCCGCCACCAGCAGCTGCCAACGCCATGGGAGGTGTTGAGGCACGCAAGGATGTGGATGCTGTTGGGGATGTGGTCGGAGCAGGTGGCACCGTCACCATTTCCCTCGCAGTCGAAGTAGAAGCAGGAGGCACCGGAGGAGAGCGATATCAGCAACACCCCGATGGCCATGCTCCGTGAGGTATGGGTGGAGGGGCTACTCTGTACACACCTCCTGCTCTCGCCAAATGGCGCAGCCGCAGTGATGGCGCTCGGTCTGGGGCGAACCACCGCCCTCTGGCCGCCCATGTCACAGGAGCGACCGCTGTGCGTGCACCTTCCCCTGGGCAAGTTGACCAAGCAGCTGCGCCCAACGGAGCCGCTGCCCCTCAAGCGCCTTCGTCGCGCCACCATGCCATCCAAGTGGCCGCTCTACAACAGTGGGGGTGTAGTCCTGTCACTGCTAGAACCGTCAGGAGCCGAGCGACGGTACGTTCCGCATCGTCATCACCCATGCTGAGCACGGCTACGGAGGCCATGGCGTGGGCTCAACTGCTACTCAGGTTCCCGCCAGCAGCTGAACAGATGGACGAGTGGCGTGCCACAATCCAGAGCCTGCTCGGTTTTGCCAAGGCTGGGGGCTCATAGCGAGTCAGCCCGCCATGGCCTTCCCAAGCAACGGCAACGGCTCGTGGTGCTGGTGGTGTGGAAGGGGTCAACCCCATGGTGCTATCCCGACCATGGCAACCAGCGTGAGCTCGACAACACCAGGAACCTGATGATATCTCGATGGCCTCTTCTGACCCTCGAGCGCGTCCAGATCGATGGCAAGCCCCGGTGGACAGCGGAGAGAAGACACACGCGTTGTCGCTGAGCAATGCCTCGACGAGCACCATCGGACTGATGGGTGCAACAGTCCTGACGTTTGCGTGCCTACGCCCGATATTGGCAAGTGCCTACCTTTCAAGGTTGGATGCCCTGCCTTTACTCATGAACTGCGGCAAGTCCATTGGCCATCCGTCCACACATTCAAGCCAGTGATACCCGAGAAGTATGATGGGAGGCTCAACCCGGAAAAGTTTCTGAGCATTTACACCATTGCCATCCAAGGTACCGGGGGGAGAGATGAGAAGAACCAGGCTGACCCAGCGATTTGCAGCTTCTCCAGCAAAAAGAAGGAGAGACACTCTAGAAGTATTTGCAGAGGTTCAACAGAGTCCACAAGAATATCCCAAACATCCATCCAGCAGTTGTAATAGCCGCCTTCCAGTCTAATGTGCGCAACCGCAGGATTCGTTCCAAGATGAATGTGCGGTTGCCCAAGACTGTGAAGGAGCTTTACACCCTAGTGGATAAGTGTGCTCGGATGGAGGTGGGGAGGAAGTTACCCAGAGAGGAGGATTGCATCAATATTGATTCAGAAGATGATGATGAACCCACCAATCAGAAGAAGAGCAAGAAGCATAACAAGAGGCGCAAGGATAAGGCTGTGATGACTGTTGAAGGATTGGGTATGCCTAGTACTGGCAAGACTGACAAGGCTGAAGTCCCCAGCAAGGAAGCTGCAGTGTGCACTGACTGCCGAGAAGCTGCGGCTGCCGCCGGGAAGGGCGATGGGCCATATTGCAAGATCCATCAGACCAAGCGCCACGGCCTTCAAGAGTGTTATCAGGTTGAGTAGCTTGTCAAGAGGCAAAGAGCTGAGAATGAGAAGCGTGATAAGGAAAAGGGTCAGAATGTTGTTGGTGGTAAGGGTCGAGGCGGTGAAGCAAATCTCCCCAGCAAACCTTTTCGGAACAAAGGAAAACCCGCCAAAGGTCAAGAGAAGGGAGCTTGTGATGATGGGAGTGATGGAGGGGATGAGGAGGAAACCAGTGAGCAAGAGTTTCAGAAGGCCATTGATGCCCTCTGCATTGATGGGGCTGCATCCTTGCACACTTCTCACCGCCAACCCAAACAGTGGCGTGTGAGGTCAATGCCGTGGAACCAGCACCAGAGGCCCGGAATCCACTCAAATGGTCACGCACGCCCATCATCTTTGACAAAGAGGATCATCCTGACCGTACCATTGCAGTAGGATGTTTGCCATTATTGGTCTCTCCAACAATTCACAACCTCCAGGTCACTAAGATATTGGTGGATAGTGGGGCTGGGTTGAATCTGATTTCCCCAAAGGTTATCAGCAGAGGAATTAGAGGTCACCGACACGTTTCAAGGAGTTACTCCCGGCAGGAGTCATCCGAAGGGCAAGATAACGTTGCCTGTGACATTTGGAGCGCAGTTGAACTATCAGACAGAAAAGATTGCGTTTGATGTGGTTAACCTCTCCTTGCTAAACAATGGGATCCTTGGACGACCAGCCCTGGCCAAATTCATGGCGGCATCCCGGTATGCCTACAATACCTTGAAGGTGCCTAGGCCACTTGGAATCATCTCCATCCCGTCGGATGAGAAGGACGCAATCATTTGCGTGGACAAGATGTACCGGGACGAGGTCGCGGAAGAGGCAACGACAGCAGCAGTTCCCACCAAGGAAAGCAGAGGAAAGAAGAAGGATAACAAGGACGCTGACAAAGAATCCGGGAAGCGTACCTCTTCGGAGTGTGCTACGCCTTTTGATGATTTGCCAGAGAGTTCCAATAGCAAAAGGACTAAGGTTGCTGCTCCACAAGTGAAGAAGGTCCCGGCAGGGCTGGCTGGCGTTGATGATACCTTTACCAATAGCACCACCCTCGATGACAAATAGGAAAGCGCGCTTGTTGCCTTCCTGTGGGCGAATATCTATGTGTTTGCCTGGCAACCACATAATATCCCCGGTGTTCCCAAGGAGGTAATCTAGCACCACCTTGCCGTCTGCCCACACGCCAGATCTGTCAACCAGAAAGTCCGGAAGCAGGCCTTGGAGAGGGAGCAGTTTATTGCAGAAGAGATCAAGAATCTTGAAGCAGCTGGTTTGGTCAGAGGAGTGCTACATCTCACTTGGCTAGCAAATCCAGTGGTAGTTGATAAGCCTAACAGGAAATGGTGGTTTAGCATAGATTTCACAGATCTCAACAAGGCTTGCCTGAAGGACCCATTTCCCTTGCTGCGCATCGATTAGATTGTGGATTCTACTTCAGGCCATGATTTGCTTTCCATCATGGATGCATATTCTGGATATCACCAGATCTTTATGTCCAAGGAAGACGAAGAGAAGACCTCGTTCATCACCCCATGTGGTACGTACTATTTTATCCGCATGCCATTCGGATTAAAGAGTCTCAGGTCTACTTTTGCAAGGGCAGTCCAGATTGGTTTCTAGTCACAGCTGCTCAGAAACATTGGAGCTTACATGGCTGACATTGTGCTGAAAACCAAGGACTCTTATCCAGGATTTGAAGGGGACGTTTGCAAATCTACACAAGATCAACTTGAAGCTCAACATAGAGAAGTGTGTGTTTAGCGTTCCCTCCGGCAAGCTACTTGGATTCTTCATCGTGGGATCGAACAATCCCGACAAGATCAAAGCCATCGAGCAGATCCAAGCGCCAATGACAGTTAAGGATGTGAGGCGTGTGACAGGGTGCGTTGTAGTGCTTAGCAGACTCATTTCCATGTCTGCCGAGCGTGCATTGTTGTTCTTCAAAATATTGAAGAAGGCAGGACCCATGAAGTGGACCCCAGAAGCAGATACGGCCCTGCAAGAGTTGAAGGCCTACTTATCTTCTATGCCCACCTTGGTTGCTCCCAATTCATAGGAGCCGTTGCTGCTATACTTAGCGGCAACCAACCAAGTGGTTAGTGTGGCCTTGGTGGCGTAGCAGGAAGTGGACGAGGCAGAGAGTGAGCAAGGTCCGACAGAGTCAGATAAGGATCAGGACAGAAGTGAGCACGACAGTGATGGCAACCCCAAGGACAAGGCGAGGAAGAAAGTGGTGCAGCGCCCAGTGTACTTCGTCAGTTCCCTGTTAGATGGGGCTCGATAGAGGTACTCTGGTGTGAAAAAAATGATCTTTGGTCTCATCATGGCCTCAACGAAACTGCGCCACTACTTCCAATCCCATGAAATTACGGTTATCACTCGCTTCCCGTTGCAAAGGATACTCCGACAGCCTTAGGCTACTGGCAGAATAGTGGAGTGCTCTTTCGAGTTGTCCAGTTTTGGTCTGAAGTTTCAGAGCACATCAACAATTCAGAGCAGGGCGTTGGCAGAGTTTATTGCAGAATGGATGCCGACCCTTGATGAGGAAGTGACAGAAACAGTTACCCCCGCAAGGAGCCACCCCAAGAATCGATTACGTATTTTGATGGTGCCTGTTCCCTACAAGGTGCAGGGGCTGGCGTGCTCCTTGTCGCACCCTCACGGGAGAACTTGAAGTACGTCGTCCAGATGCATTTTTCCCGGGAAGAGGCAACCTACAATACAACAGAGTATGAAGGGCTCCTTCACGGGCTCAACATTGCCGCAAAATTGGGAATCAAGAAGCTAATTATGTGAGGAGATTCATAGCTTTTGGCAAGACAAGTCGACAAGGATTATGAAAGTCCATTAATGGAGTCATACATTGAGGAAGTGAGAAGATTGGAGGAGCGCTTTGACGGATTGCAAACAGAGCACGTACCCCATGAAGAAAATAGCATAGCTGATCATCTATCAATGTGTGCTACGCAAAAGATTCCTCTGGAACCAGGAACTTTTGTTCTCCATCTTACTCAGCGCTTCGTATCCCCAGCAACAATGGCCCAGAAGGGAGAAAGATGGAATCCGGTAAGCCTCTCCCGGTAGAGCCTCATTCTCTTGGCACGGACCCTGCTGGAAACTCAGAACTTGCCAGCTTGCACCCTCCTATCGGGACCACGGTCCCCGCAGACGAGTGTGCCCCCACAGTTGAGGAGGTGCTGCTAGTCCTTGTTGCCGATCCCTAGGCTCCAACTTGTGCAAGGCACATAGTCCACTTTCTCCAAACCAGAGAACTCCCCAATGACCAAGATGAGGCTGAAAGAGTAGCCCAGAGGGCCAATATGTACTAGTTTGTTGATGACAGTCTGTACTGAAGGAGGCCCAACAGTGTGAAATTGAAGTGCATCTGCCGGGAAGAAGGAAAGGAACTGCTGACTAAGACACCCAGAGGCATGTGCGTCTTCCACATTCGATCAAGGGCATTAGTTGGGAAAGCATTCCATCAAGGATTCTACTGGCCCACAGCCCTCCAAGATGCTGTCGAGCTAGTCACGAAATGTGAAGCCTACCAGTTCCATTCTAAGAACATCCACCTGCCTGCCCAAGCTCTTCAAACAATCCCTTTATCATGGCCACTTTCAGTCTGAGGGCTCGATTCCTTGGCCCTTTCCCCCAAGCAATCGGGGGCTTTGAATTCTTGTTCATTGCCATCGACAAGTTTAACAAGAGGATGGAAGTGACTCCCGTGAGAAAGCTGACTGCTCAATCAACTATCAAGTTCTTGAAAGAATTGGCGTGTCATTTTGGAGTTCCGACAAGGATCATTACTAACAATGGCATCCAGTTCATGAGCCGCACCTTCATGCAATATGTTCGCACCCTCGGAAGCAAGGTATCATTTTCCTCTGTCGCACATCCCAGGAGCAATGGCCAAGCTGATAGGGCGAACGCTGAAGTGTTGCGGGGACTCAAAACAAGAACCTTTGATATGCTGCAGAAGCATGGCAGGCGGTTGATGACCCGCAAGTATAGGGGATCTATCGTAGTCCTTTCGATAAGTAAGAGTGTCGACCCAAACGAGGAGCACAAGGAAATGCCAAACGAAGTCCGGGGAGCACACAAGGTGCCCACGAGGCAGGGGGCGCGCCCAGGGGTGTAGGGCACGCCCTCCACCCTGGTGGATGCCTTGTGTCCTTCCCGGACTACTTCTTGTTTTCCTATTTTCTTAAATATTCCAAAAAGGAGAAAAATTGATATTAGAACTGTTTTGGAGTTGGTTTACTTACCGTACCAAATACCTATTCCTTTTCAGAGTCTGAAATGTTCCGGAAAGTGTCCCTTATGTATTCCTCCGGGGTTACGGTTTCAATAACATTAGTTTCAACATTTATAGGATTACGTGAGATATAATGTTTGATTCTTTGACCGTTCACCACCTTCGGATTTGTGCCTTCAAAGTTGTTGATTTCGGTGCCACCGGAACGATAGACCTCCTCGATAATGTAAAGCCCTTCCCATTAAGAGAGGAGTTTTCCAGCAAAAAATCTTAAACGAGAGTTGAATAGCAACACATAATCACCTACATTAAACTCACGCTTTTGTATCCTTTTGTCATGCCATCTTTTAACTTTTTATTTAAACAATTTGGCATTCTCATAGGCTTGACTTCTCCATTCATCAAGTGAGCTAATGTCAAATAACCTCTTCTCACCGGCAAGTTTGAAATCATAATTTAGCTCTTTAATGGCCCAATATGCCTTATGTTCCAGTTCGAGAGGTAAGATACATGCTTTTGCATAAACCATTTTATATGGAGCCATACCCATAGGATTTTTAAATGCAGTTTTATAAGCCCATAATGCATCATCAAGTTTCTTGGACCAATTCTTTCTAGATCTATTAACAGTCTTTTGCAAAATCAATTTAAGCTCTCTGTTACTACGTTCTACTTGGCCACTAGACTGTGGGTAGTATGGAGATGCAATTCTATGATTAATATCATACTTAGCAAGCATTTTACGAAAAGCACCATGAATAAAATGTGAACCACCATCAATCATTAAATATCTAGGGACTCCAAACCTAGGAAAAATAACTTCTTTAAGCATCTTAATAGAGGTGTTATGATCAACACTACTAGTTGGAATATCTTTTACCCACTTAGTAACGTAATCAACAACAACTAAAATATGTGTATACCCATTAGAGGAAGGAAATGATTCCATATAATCAAAGCCCCAAACATCAAATGGTTTAATAACAAAAGAATAATTCATAAGCATTTCTTGACGACTACTAATACTACCAATTCTTTGACATTCATCACAAGACAAGACAAACTTACGAGCATCCTTGAAGATAGTAGGCCAATAAAAAAGCCAGATTGCAATACCTTATGTGCAGTTCTATCTCTAGTGTGGTTTCCTCCATAAGCCTCGGAGTGACACTTGTGTAGGATCTGTTCTTGTTCATGCCAGGTACACAACGTCTAATAACACCATCTACTCCTTCTTTATAAAGGTGTGGGTCATCCCAGAAGTATTGTCTTAAATCATAGAAAAATATTTTCTTTTGCTGGTATGTGAAACTAGGTGGTATAAATTTAGCAACAATGTAATTAGCATAATAAGCATACCAAGGAGCAGTAAGAGAAACATTTATGAAAGCTAATTGTTCATCAGGAAAGCTATCATCAATACGTAGTGGCTATCAAGAACATTCTATAACCTAGACAAGTTGTCTGCAACGGGGTTCTCAGCTCCTTTTCTATCAATAATATGCGAATCAAATTCTTGTAGCAAGAGAACCATCTAATAAGTCTAGGTTTAGCATATTTCTTTTCCATAAGATATTTAATAGCAGCGTGATCAGTGTGAACAATTACTTTAGAATCAACAATGTAAGGTCTGAACTTATCACAAGCAAATACAACCGCTAAAAATTCTTTTTAAGTAGTACCATAATTTCTCTGGGCAATGTCTAGAGTTTTACTAGCATATTGAATAACATTTAGTTTCTTATCAACTCTTTGTCCTAGAATAGCACCTACGGTATAATCGCTAGCATCACACATAATTTCAAAGGGTAAATTCCAATCACGTGGCTGAACAATAGGTGCGGAAATCAAAGCTTTATTTAGTATTTCTAATGCTTCTACACAATCATCATCGAAGACAAAAGGAATATCTTTTTGTAAGAGATTAGTCAGAGGCCTAGAAATTTTAGAGAAGTCCTTAATGAACCTCCGACAAAAACTGGCATGACCAAGGAAACTTCATATACCTTTAATGTCCTTGGGACATGGCATCTTTTCAATAGCATCAACTTTAGCTTTATCAACTTCAATACCTCTTTCAGAAATTTTATGCCCCAAGGCAATGCCTTCATTAACCACAAAGTGGCACTTCTCCCAATTCAAGACAAGACTAGTATCTTCGCATCTCTGCAAAAGTAGATCAAGGTTGCTCAAACAATCATCAAAAGAAGATCCATAAACGGAGAAGTCATCCATGAAAACCTCTACAATCTTTTCACAAAAGTCAGAGAATATCGCCATCATGCATCTTTGAAAGGTAGCAGGTGCATTACATAAACCAAAAGGCATACGTCTATAAGCAAAAGTACCGAAAGGGCAAGTAAAAGTGGTCTTTTCTTGATCCTCTTTTGACACAGGTATTTGAGAGAAACCAGAGTAACCATCTAGAAAACTAAAATGTGTATGTTTGGATAATCTTTCTAGCATTTGATCAATAAAAGGCAAAGGGTAATGATCTTTTTAGTGGCTTTATTTAATTTGCGGAAATCAAGAACCATCATATAACCTGTAACAATTCTTTGTGGGATCAATTCATCTTTATCATTAGGAACAACAGTAATACCTCCCTTCTTGGGGACGCAATGGACATGACTTACCCACTGACTATCAGCAACGGATAAATTATACCTGACTCCAGGAGCTTTAGTATTTCTTTTCTTACCACTTCTTTCATCTTAGGATTTAACCATCGTTGGTGATCAACAACTGGTTTGGCGTCTTTCTCCAAATTTATTTTGTGTTGACATAGAGTGGGACTAATGCCCTTAAGATCATCAAGAGTATATCCAATAGGAGCATGGTGCTTCTTCAGAGTTTTCAATAATTTCTCCTCTTCCTGCTCTGAAAGGTTAGCACTAATAATAACAGGATATATCTTCTTTTCATCAAGATAAGCGTATTTAAGAGTATCATGTAGTGTTTTAAGATCAAACACGGGATCAGCCTTGGGTGGCGCAGGATCCCCTAGAATTTCAACAGGCAAGTTGTGTTTAAAAATAGGTCCCTATTTAAAAAATACTTCATCTATCTCCCTTCTTTCATTCATAAACATATCATTTTCATGTTCTAGCAAATATTGTTCTAAAGGATCGTTAGGAGGCATGGCAATAGAAGCAAGACCAATAATTTCATCCTTACTAGGCAATTCTTTATCATGGGGTTGTCTACAAAATTTAGCAAAATTAAACTCCTGAGATGTATCCCCTAAACCAATCGTAACAATATCCTTTTCGCGATCTATTTTAGAATTAACAGTATTCAAGAAGGGTCTACCAAATATGATGGGACAAAAGCTATCTTGTGGGGAACCAAGAACAAGAAAATCAGCAGGATATTTAACTTTCCCACACAAGACTTCAACATCTCTAACAATCTCAACTGGTGAAATAGTATCTCTATTGGCAAGCTTAATTGTAACATCAATCTCTTCTATCTCAGTAGGTGCAATATCATGCATAATTTCTTTGTATAAGGAATGAGGTATTGCACTAGCACTAGCACCCATATCACATAAGCCATGATAACAATGATCTCCTATTTTAACAGAAATAACAGGCATGCCTACAACAGGTCTATGTTTATTTCTAGTATCAGGTCTAGCAATTCTAGCAGCTTCATCATAGAAGTAAATAACATGCCCATCAATATCATCAGCCAAGAGATCTTTAACCATAGCAATACTAGGTTCAACTTTAATTTGCTCAGGTGGTGTAGGTGTTCTAGTATTACTCTTACGAACCACAGTTGAAGCTTTAGCATGATCCTTTATCCTAATAGGGAAAGGTGGTTTCTCAATATAGGTAGTTGGAACAATAGGATCATTATAAGTGATAGTCTTTTCCTCAACTTTATTAGGTGCAACTACTTTTACTTCAATGGGAGGATTATATTTAAACCACTTCTCCTTAGGGACGTCAACATGAGTAGCAAATGATTCACAGAAAGAAGCTACTATGTCAGAGTCAAGTCCATATTTAGTGCTAAATTAACAAAAAATAAAGGTATCCATAAAAGATTTAACACAATCAAACTTAGCTGTCATACCTGACTCCTTACCTTTGTTGATATCCCAATCTTCAGAGTTGCGTTTCATTTTTCCAATAAATCCCATCTGAATTCAATAGTCTTCATTATAAAAGAACGAGTACAAGAAGTATCGAGCATGGAGCGATTTTTGAGAGAAAGCCGAGCATAAATTTTTTGAATAATCATTTCTCTAGAGAGCTCATGATTGGGGCATGAATATAACATTGACTTAAGCCTCCCCCAAGCTTGCGCGATGCTTTCTTCTTCGCGAGGTCAAAAATTATATATATAATTACGATCACGATGAACAATATGCATAGGATAAAACTTCTGATGAAATTCCAATTTCAATTGGTTGTAGTTCCATGATCCCATATCATCACATAGCCTAAACCATGTCAATGCCTCTCCCTTCAAAGATAAAGGGAAGACCTTCTTCTTGATAACATCCTTGGGCATACCTACAATCTTAAATAATGCACAAACTTCATCCACATAGATAAGGTGCAAATCGAGATGCAATGTTCCATCTCCTGTAAAAGGATTAGCTAGCAGTTTGTCTATCATACCCGAAGGAATTTCAAAGTAAACATTCTCAGTAGGTTCAGTAGGTTGACGAGCAACTCTTTGCTCTACTGGTTGGGGTGAAGATACCCCGAACAAGCCCCTCAAAGGATTATGTTCCATAGTAACAAGTGGCAGTAAATTTCAGCACACTATACGAAGTTTTCCTCACCAAGTTCCACTTACCAAAGGCGCTTAACTCCCCGGGAACGGCGCCAAAAAAGAGTCTTGATGAACCACATGTATAAGGGATGTATCATAGTCCATTCGATAAGTAAGAGTGTCGAACCCAATGAGGAGCAGAAGGAAATGACAAGCGGTTTTCAGTAAGGTATTCTCTGCAAGCACTGAAATTATCGGTAAGAGATAGTTTTGTGAGAAGGTAATTCGTAACGGGTAACAAGTAATGAAAGTAAATAAAGTGCAGCAAGGTGGCCCAATTCCTTTTGTAGCAAAGGAAAAGCCTGGACAAATTCTTATATAGAGAAAAGCGCTCCCGAGGACACATGGGAATTATCGTCAAGCTAGTTTTCATCACGCTCATATGATTCGCGTTCGTTACTTTGATAATTTGTTACGTGGGTGGACCGGTGCTTGGGTACTGCCCTTTATTGGACAAGCATCCCACTTATTATTAACCCCTATTGCAAGCATCTGCAAATACAAAAGAAGTATTAAGGTAAACCTAAACCTAGCATGAAACATATGGATCCAAATCAGCCCCTTACGAAGCAACGCATAAGCTAGGGTTTAAGCTTCTGTCACTCTAGCAACCCATAATCTACTTATTACATCCCAATGCCTTCCTCTAGGCCCAAACAATTGTGAACTGTCATGTAGTCGATGTTCACATAACACCACTAGAGGAGAGACAACATAGATCTCATCAAAATATCAAACGAATACCAAATTCACATGACTACTTATAGCAAGACTTCTCCCATGTCCTCAGGAACAAACGTAACTACTCACAAATCATATTGACGTTCATAATCAGAGGGGTATTAATATGCGTAAAGGATCTGAATATATGTTCTTCCACCGAGTAAACCAACTAGCATCAACTACAAGGAGTAATCAACACTACTAGGGACCCACGGGTACCAATCTGAGGTTTTGGGACAAAGATTGAATAAAAGAGATGAACTAGGGTTTGAGAGGAGATGGTGCTGGTGATGATATTGATGGAGATTGACCCCCTCCCGATGAGAGGATCGATGGTGATGACGATGGTGATGATTTCCCCCTCCCAGCGGGATGTTTCCCCGGCAGAATAGCTCCGCCGGAGCCCTAGATTGGTTCCGCCAAGGTTCCGCCTCGTGGCGGCGGTGTCTCGTCCCGAAAGCTTGCTTATTATTTTTTTCAGGGTAAAAGACTTCATATAGCAGAAGATGGTCACTGGAGGCCTGCCAGGCGGCCCACGAGGCAGGGGCGCGCCCAGGGGGTAGGGCGCGCCCCCCCACCCTCGTGGCCAGGGTGTGGGCCCCGTATGGTACTTTCTTTGCCCAATGTTTTTTATTAATTCCAAAAGCATCTTTAATGGAGTTTCAGGACTTTTGGAGTTGTACAGAATAGGTCTCTAGTATTTGCTCCTTTTCCAGCCCAGAATTCCAGCTGCCGGCATTCTCCCTCTTCATGTAAACGTTGTAAAATAAGAGAGAATAGGCATAAGTATTGTGACATAATGTGTAACAACAGACCATAATGCAAAATGGACGTATCATCGGTGGATCGATGAGCTGCCGGTTGTCCTCTGGTCCCTCAGAACAACACGAAATTGAGCTACCATGCAGAATCCCACTTCCCTATTCTATGGGGTAGAAGCTGCTATCCCTACGGAACTCATTTACGGGTCGCCTCGATTGCTTGCCTACGATGAAGTAGCACAAGATCAGCATTGGTGTGATGATGCTGTGCTACTCGAGGAGAACCCTCTCCGGGCTGCTACACGTGCTACACACTATTAGCAAGCCCTGCGTCGCTATCGTAGCCGCGGGTTCATGCCCGGTGTTTTTTGGAAGGCGACCTTGTCCTTTGGCGCGTTCAGTCAGTCAAGGGTACAAACAAGTTGACGCCAAAGTGGGAAGGCCCTTACCAGGTAGTATGAGTCACCAGACCTGGCTTAGTCTACTTAGAGACCGGAGATGGCATTCAATTGCAAAACTCATGGAATATTGAGCATCTCCACAAGTTCTACCCGCAAGGGACGGCTGTCGGGCCCTCCCGGCAGCCACCCATTTGTATAGGCCTTGCCTCAGCTGCATGTAACCCCTTGTACAAAGCCAGGGAGATGACCTTGTGCACCAGAGAAATAAACGAATCACTGGGCCCCCCAACCAAGTTGCATGCATGAGCATTCCAAGAGCATTTGCATAAGCATTTCATGAGCATATGCATATGCATATAGATAGGATCACATCCTGCATCATTCTCATCTGCATCAAGTTGCAAGTTCCTGCCATGAACTTGGCTTCTACAAGGAGTTGAGAAGATGAACCAGCACTACGATCCCCGGAAAGCCAAATAGATAAGTTCTACCTCTTGTCCATAAGTGTTCTGTAAGCTAAAACTTGTGCATGAGAAAGCTTCGCCACTCTTCAAAGCTTAGGTTCTTCCACTTTTGGCTATAACGTTGCTTCAGCCTAGGTGGTCGCAGTGGCCTTTGCTGATAAAGAGTTGGCGTGGGGCTGGTCCCTTTATTTTTTGCCCGGTAGACTCCGGTCCCCGGCAACAAAATAGAAAAAGGGTACCGATAGGATAGCCTGCCGAGGAAGACTCGTTTATTTAACTAAAGAGGCATCCCACCTCTGCATGAACATACACATGCACGAGTTCCCGGCAAGGCTCATCTTTTTCATTAATATGCTGATTATACAAGTATAAGCCTTACATAACACATACATTGACCCAAGATATTACATTATTTCAATTAAAATTTGGAAAGTGCCTAACGATTTAAGATTGAAAAAAGATAAGTGCCCTGTGATGCCTTTGCCCCTGTCCATCTCCTTCAGGAAAAGGTCGAAGAAGCCAATGCCGGACCCAACTAGGATTCAGTGCCTCCCCAGGATCAGGATAGCGCCGCTTCTCAACAAGGAGGAAGAAACCGGAGGGTAGGCGCGGGAGGTGGCACTGCCGGAGGATGATGGTCTAGGACACAGAGCCACCGACAAACACGACTCGTCGGAATGGTCGCCCCTGTTCTTGACGCGTCGTGAGTTTCTGCCACCGTCACATCACTACCACCCGAATACCTCAGCTCGGCAGACACATCAGACACCATGCTCTCTGGTTTACCACACAAAGAGCATGGACATCCCCAACGGCCCTGACGTCAGAAATCACCGCACGTTCCGAAGACGTGTGTCGGAACAAGAAGCCCTCCTTCGCGACCAGAGGATGACGCCCAGGAGGAGTCAGATTCACCTTCATCAACGGCGGACCTCCACCAGGGCCCTTCCTCAGCCTTGCACACGAACAAAGAATGAGGAGTAACCGACTACCACAGCCGCGCCCGCTACAAGCCTCGGCATGGTGTCGTTCATGTCCCCTCCCACCAGAATCAAGGCTACGGGCGACCCGGTGACGAGCGCACCGGAGTCACCATGTCACAACCCTAGAATTTGCTTGTAATTAGTTACATGAGTGAGCATCATGCATCATGTTAGATTCAAGAAATTTGAATTGAGGAAATTTCAAAGCCTCAGAAAATATTAAGTACGGGGCAAGAACTCTAAAAATTCATTCAATGTATCCAAAATGGCCCTAAATAATGTTGGTTATATTTTGGCAAAGGCTTTGAGCCCAACCAAAAATGATGAACATTTTTCTGGAATATTTTGGTATTTTGAATTTAAATTATTATGCTATTTGAATTTGAATTTATATTCATATATCTAGAATATATTTTGAAATGTCTCACAAACATTGGTGTGCATTTGGAAAAGTCCATAGAGGTCACATGAATATTGAAAGTTTGGCACTGGTTTGAATCTCTATTTTGAATTTAAAGAGTGGCAAAATAAAACAAAATAGAAAAACAGAAAGAAAAGAGGAAAGAAGAAAGCTAACCTGGCAGCCCACCTAGCGGCCCAGCTCGCTAGCCTAGCCCTCCTCCTCCTCCTCGTCGTCTACCTCTGCCTACTGGCAGAGGTGTGTCACCTGCGTGCGTAGTGGACGCCACCTCCAACTTCCTCAACCGTCCTTGATCGAGCGAACGGAGACGCCCACAGACCCCTCTCTCCAATCCCTCACTTGCTTCTCTCTCTTCCCTCCCCTGTCTTGCTATCTTCCCTACCATCGAGCGTGCCCGTCGCTGCCGCTCGCTACCCGCGCGCCCACTAACGTCGTCTTGCCTCTCCGCCATGTCCAGTAGCTCTTTCGACGATCTTCCTCCTCTGCACATGCAAGATCCGAAGCCCGGGAGCCCTAAAACGCCGCCATCTACTGGTCTTCTCCGAGCACAGCCCACCGGACTTCTTCGACGGATTCGACGCCGTCCAGGCTTCCCCGGGCTCGCTGTCGACACCATTAGATTCGCTGTGAGCCACCGCGTCGACTCCCCCTAATCTCCTACTCTCTCGTGCCCTTTAGCTCCGATGCCCGCAAGAGCCGAAGCGCGGCTCCGCAATTGCCACCGCACGCATGCACCCTGTGCTCTGTTAGCTGGTGTCGTGCAACAGGTGTACTCCAGAGAGCCTCCTGACACCGTTGTGTAGTCCAGCCGGCTCGAAAGCGAGTCTTAGCGTAGCGCCCGCACGCCACCGAGCTCCACCGCCGCATACGCTCGCCGCCGTCGCTGCTACATGCCATCCCTGGTGTCTCCGCGACGACCGCTGGATGCCCCGTACCATGTGCTGTCCGACGCACGTAACCGCGTGACCAGCTGTGGCCGAAAACGCCTGGCTGGCGATCGCCGCCGTGTCGGGTCATCACCGGCGTAATCCTGCCGACCTGGCATGGCCACTAGGGGCTAAACCCAACTAATTAAGCGCCCTACAGCTGCTGACAGCGGGCCCTGCAGCGGGTCAAAGGGCAAGTCAATGCGGGATTAACACCTGTCTCATTGACTAGTGGGCCCCGCTGGTCAGGTTTGACCTGGACCGGTCCTATTGACTGACTGACGTCACAGTGACATGGTGTTGAGGCAGTTAACATTTTCTAGATTAAAAATAATCCAGGAAATTCCAGAAATTGGTATAAACTTCAAAATTTTATACAAAATGAACCGTAACTCCAAATAAAATAAATTATATATGATAAATTATCAAAAAATCAGTCTATCTATTTATGGCATTTTCATGCATGTTAGAACAACTTATGGCTTCTGTTTAGGAAAAATCATATAAAGAGCATTTAAACCATCGCATATGGAGTTTTGAATTTGAATATATTGTTCAAACAAACTCCATCTAAATCATTGCTAGCTGTATTAGGCCAAATCACTTGTCAGGGAAAATATGCAGGGGTACATGTTTTCCCCTGACTCGTGAGCGGAGAAGCCAAGGTCAGAACAAAGTAAGCAAGATACCAAGAGACTAGAAGAACCAACTAGCAGGACGGGAGGAACCAATACCAAAGCAGAAGGACCAGATATTATCAAGAGAGAGGCCTCCTTTGCCGGGAAGGCGAGCCCGACAAGGGGCAGGGCTGCCCCCAGAAGAAGAAGACCAAGGCGTCCCGGCAGGTCCTGCCGGGACTCGTGGAGACCAAATCACCTCACCGACTACTCCATCATGACCCACATCATCGATCAGTGGAGTGTCAAGACGAAGGATGATTAAGTGGCATCCATTCGCCACATGGCGGCCACTTCCTACCTAGTGAACTCATACATGACACCCATGTAGTGATGTGTCAAGCGAGCAGGCGTGGAGCTGGCGAATTAGCCCGGCAAGCCTTGCCGGGCAACCAATGACGTGACACTAAGCGCCGCATTAGATGCACACTATTAGCCTGTAGAGTTAGGTATGGTAGCACTATTTGCAATCATATCCGTGTCTAGTGACTAATTTTCCACTGTGGTAACCCCTTGATCTATAAAAGGAGGCACATGGCAATGATTTAAGGGGTTAGAAGTTTAGATCACTCACACCCCCGTACGCGCCTAGTCGGTGCTGCCCCAAAGCAACCCTTGTCGAGCAAGTGTACTATGCACCACCACCACCTTTCCTAATCAATCCACCACAGCAGGAGTAGGGTTTTCTGCCTCACGACGGCCCGATCCTGAGTAAAACTGCCTCTGCGATCCCTGTCGTGTTGCCTTGCATTGGTCTGCTCTTTGAGCAACGGGAGACCCCCTGCTGAACCAGCAAGGGCCCAACCTGGTCCCATAGGTGGCCATGGTTTCTCGCGATATCTTTCGCGCACTAGGTAGGGGGAACGCTTGCATGAACCTGAAGATGTAACCAGCGCGTCATCTTCATCACCATCTGTGTCGTCAATGACATCATCGACCATGGCGCCTGCAAGGATACAGAAGGAGAGAGGGGCCGTCCCCAAACCACATTGCTAGCCTCCACGCCTCGCCGCGGTCGCGATCATGACGATGATCCCCGCGTGAGGCAGGAGACCCGTCTCGGCGGCCTATATGTTGCATCCACTATTCATGCGCCGCTCGAAGAGAGAATACCGAGCCTATGAACGTGGGCTTCCTCCTCCCCGTCTCTTCCCTTCGTCAACAGTCGAATCGCTTCAGCCCCGACAACATCGGCGTTAACGACTACCGCTCAACACTCGGTCCAATATCCACCCTGCTTAGGGCAATCCTGAGCGAGGCGTTGGTACGAGTCCCTCGGTTGATGCCTCAGCAAGCGTATTTTGGCAAGGCTTCCTACGTCGGCATGATCCATGCACTGGCGGTCGCTGGACTGACACGAAAAGAGAAGAGAAAGAGGGAGGGGGACCAGAGGAGCTCAACATTAAGCCTCGATGCCCGCCAACCGCACGAAGTGCATATCGGACCCTACTGGGGGCAAAGAAACCACCCGATTTGCTTCTGCTTTCCGGGCCCAACGAACACACTCGACACACGTGGCCCGGCAGAAGAAGAGGAAGCCCAAAACATAAGCTAAGTTCATATTATCATCTCTGAATTGGTACTTTAGAATTCTTTGCAGTCATTTATCCCTTAAAAACCCTCGCAAGCGTTTGTATCATGAACATCCTCATGTGATGGAACCTTGGTCAGCTTCTTTGGTTGCTCCATCATCCTGCAAAGAGCCTTGCTCTCAGGATGAGAGGCTGCACCAAGAACTACCTGGGAAAAACCTGCCGGGATGCATCCACGCCAAGATGACTCATAAGGGATGAACCCTTACGATAATCGCGGCTATATGATACCGGCAAGCATCCAAAACATACATGGGAACATATCATACGAACACAAGCATACGGGGGACAAAGGGATAAACATGCGACTAACATTCAATCCAGGATACCAGTTTAACACAAATGTTAGAGATAGGATGACTAAACACAAAATATGCAACATGTTTTCATTACAGGGCAACGGAGGCCCAATACTTGGCTTGGCGACCAGGCGGAGAGCGTCAAACCCGGAGGACCCTGTTGGCCCACGAGGCAGCCTTCTCCTTGGCGGCTGCGACGTCGGCACCTATCGGGGGCTTCTTGAATCCATGGTCGAGGTCGAGATCCGGGTAGCAGAAGGCGATGTTGCTCAGGACCATGAAGAGGGCATTGCGAGCCAGCTTCCAATATTCGGTCATGAAGCACTGGCCCCTACCCACTTCTTGTGCTCCCAGCTTCTCGATCAGCTCGTTGAAGAAGACCCCCAATTTGGCGCTTGGGACCTCGTGCTGGTTGAGCGTAAAAACTGGACCATCCATGCCCATCTCCACAGCCCGAGCGCTCAGGCGTTCAGCTATGTCGATCATGTTCTTGATCCAGAGGGTGCTCAGGTCGACCTGGTTCTTCATCTTGTCCTTGGCCTCCTGTCGGAGACAATTGGTGTTGTCTAAATCCTTGGTCAGCAGCTGCTAGCGGGAATCAAGAAACTCTACCGAACTCTGCAACGTGCCAATTCTCGCCTTCAGATACGAGATTTCACCATTGGCAGCTTCGAGGCTCTGAGTTTTGAAAGAGAGCTGCGATGGAACATCAGTTAAGAGGATCTCTGCCTTCCATGCCTCCTCCTTGAGGGCATCCATCTCCTTGGTGCTCTTGGTGAGATCTTCCGCCCGCTTAGACACCTGTCGGCCAAGATTAGTCTTGGCAGCGGACAAGGCAGCCAGGTCGTCAGCAAGCTTCTTCAGTCGAGTGGCAGAATCAGTGGTAATAACATTTAGAGCCGCCTCCTGCTTGTCCTCCAAATCCTTGGTGCGCTGGCAGATGAGGCCTCCAATTCATCATCCTTGGAACGAAGAGTAGCCGCAAGCTTCTCCTCCCGGAGAGAAATCTCTCATTCTCTGGCATCCAAGGAAGCCTTGTGCTCCGCCAGATGCACCTCATGGGACATGACATCCTCCCGCGTCATCTGAAGCGCCTCTTGCTGCCTCAAGAGCACCTTAAAGTGCTTGTCATGCCACTCGCGCAGCTCCAAGCCCTTGTCCTTCAGCTTCTGGCCCATCTTGTCAACAGATTCACGTCACGCCTTGACCTCCACCCACTTTTGATTGTCCCGGGCCTGCATCTCCTTGACGCCTGCCGCCATGGTTCCATAAAAGACAAATCCATGGAAACGGCAATCGAGTCATCAACTTCCCCAACCTCTGGGTAAAGTGGAGCCAGGATGCATTGAAGCTCTTCAGCAAACTCGGTGTCTGCCGCCGGGGACGGGCTAGGGCCTCCAGCTCCGGGCGACGACAGCACCATGGCTTGCACGCTGGAGGAAGATGGCGGGATCACGATGACGGACCCGGGGGAAGGTAGTGGGCCCATGGTTTGGAGAGGGATCTTCACCTGTATTGCCGCTCCCTCTACCGGGACTATCTTCGGAGGACGCTCCATCACCGCCAGGGACCCCTGCATGTCCCCGGCAACCTGATCCTGCCCCTCCGCAGAAGCAATGTCCGTGGCAGCCTTGCCTATGTCGACCACCACCTCCAAAGGCTCCAACCCTGCGACCTAGCGGTCTACAGAAAGAGGGGGGAGGAGACAACAGTGAAGCAGAAATCAGAAGCAAAAAAAGAGAAGAGAGATAGAAGAAGGAAGAAACAAAGAAAGAACAAGTACAATACCTAGGGAAATCTGCTAGGCAGGTACCTCGGCCTCCTCGACAATGGTCGTTGCCGGGCCCCGAGCTTCATCCTCTGTCGTGGCAATCCTGGCAGCCTCCATTACGGCCTCATCCACCAAGAGTTCCACAGGGCAATCTCCAGCACGAGGAGCGGGGGAGGTGTGCCCCTCGGGGTGGAGCTCGCCCGATGTCGCCTCGCCTCCACCACTTGAAGGGATGAGAGGAATGTCTTCATCATCTCCGGCAGCAGGGACCAAGTCCTTGCTTCCAAGCCGAGGGTTGGACTGGGAGCTCGACACGGGGTCCTCGGCCTCACTCCCCGCCAGGGCCGAGTCCTTTGAGCCCTCCGATGACCCAAGGTTCCGGAGCTTCCTCCGGGAGTGATGGATGAGGGGTTTCGTCTCCTCTAGCACCCCTCCGCCGATGACAACAAACACAAGAGGTCATCAGAAATACCAAGATGTGCACAAGTTGTTCACAAAGGAAAATTTTCCTTACTCTTCTGTGATGATCATGGACTCCAAGTCGAACTCCATGGAAGGCGAGGGCTCCCATCTCCTCTTTGGGGGAGCGGGAGCAGAACTCTCCGGCAGCAGGAACGCCCGCCGCAGAGACGGAGGGTCAAACGAAGATGAGTCCTGCAAAGGACTCGAGCTCGAGCTGGAGTCAGGGTCGTCCTCTGTCACCGCCTGCCGGGCTGAGGGGGCCCTAATCTTGGCAAGGCGAGGAGATTGACGGCATGCCACCACGGCCTTGGAGGCTTTGGCAGTCATCTTCTTCACCTTCCTGGCGGCTGGGCCAGCAACAACACGTTTGCAGGTGTGCTGCTCAAGGTTTGGCTCAGGGGCTTGCGGCCTGGCCGCAAGCCACACCTCTGGCGTTGCCACCTCACCAACCTCCTCCTCCTTCTTCTGAAGCTCCTTTCCCGATGCGGCTAGTGCGTCTAGCCCGACAAAATTAACTCTGGCAGGCTCATCCCCGGCCGCCTATTCCGCGGCTTGCGCCTCGCCACCGCCTTGAGAAGAGCTTCTGTCCCTAGATTTCCCCTTGCTCTTCCCGGCCTTCATGGCCTTCGCCATCTCCATGAGGTAGGACACCTTGGCCTCCTCAACCTTCCTCAAGATATACGCCAATTCTGCAAAAGAGGTGGGCTTATACATCTTGGTTTCGACCTTGGTAGCCACCTCCACCAAGGTGCTCGACCACTCGAGCTTGTTTTCCAGGGTGGGCATCTTCCAAGTGCTCGTCATCCCTTCAGCATTGCAGTCCAGCATCCACGACAATATCTGATCCTGGGCAGAATTGACATTTAGCGGGATGACGGTTGCAAGAAGTTTGAACATGACAAAACGGCCGAACAGTTGGTCGCATAACCAGGCATGGCCATTCACCGACAGGTTGTTGGCCAACCCGGGGAGCAACCTCATCCTGCCAGCCAAATCACCATACAACCACGCAGGTCTGTCCCTTTCCTGCAATGGTGAGATTCAGCGGAGGAGAAAATCTGCCACTACGTGCTCGATAGTTAGCCCGGCAGCCCTCAAACGAGTGATCCTATTTATTGTCGGGTGCAGTCTATCTTCAGTGAGGCCCTTGGCGCTCCAGTCCCCGCCGCACTCAACAATCTCCTTCCGGGCTTCATAGAACTTGGGGGCCTCTTTGTCCTGGAATGTAATCCCAAAGCTTCCTCGCCATGCGTGGCATCTAGCTGATAACCCCGGAGCGATATGCTTTATTCTCCACCCGCGGGACAAAGTAGTGTTGGAACAGATCCACATTGGCTTGACTCCAACAAAGTTCTCGCACAGATGGGCCAAAATAGCCATGGTCGCCACTCCATTTTGCGTAAAATCAATAAGATGGAACCCATAGTTGTTCATGATTGCCTCTAAGAATTCAGAGAAAGGAGGGCAAAGACCGCAGATGAAATAGGCGTAGAAGAAATAATAAGAGTCCTGCGGTACCTCCTTCCCCGCCACGATGACCGCCGGTGCCCCGTGCCCCTTCTCGACAGGCCTCCCCCACAGATATCCATATCTCGCCTGGGGGACGGGGCCACTTAGATATGATAGAATGAAGACGACATCTTCGCTCCGCTTCTTGCTCAACTCCGCTCCTCTTTTGCTCCCCCGCGGCGGCTTCCTTCGCTACAACCTTCTGCATCTTATTGTCCGCGGGATTCTTCCCATTCTGTCGGCATCAGTGAGGAGAACTGGGACGGAAGAGAGAGGAGGGGAACTGTTGCTTGGCTTGCGGTGGAAGAAGATGGGGGAGTGGGGCAGAGAACAGATGGATCAGGCTGCTCCGCTTTTCCTACTCTTAAGGGAAGGACACAAAATAGGGGCACGATGCTTTAGAAAGTTACCGTTTTATCTTAGCTGCTACAGTCCCACGACCCCACGACACGCAATAATCACGCGAAGTGGATGTTGGATTGACTGGTCATCATGACAAACAGGCGCACGCAGCCCTCTCCTGCCATGTGTCCGCACATGGTTTGGGACCTGACCCAACGTGCCCAGCGACACGTATGGCTCAGGTCTGGGGGCTTATGTCGGGGAAAATATACAGGGGTACATGTTTTCCCCTGACTCGTGCGTGGATAAGCCAAGGTGAGAACAAAGTAAGCAAGATACGAAGAGACTCAAAGAACCAACTAGCAGGACATGAGGAACCAAGACTGAAGCAGAAGGACTAGATATTATCAAGAGAGAGGCCTCCTTTGCCGGGCAGGTCAGCCCGGCAAGGGGCGGGGCCGCCACCAGAAGAAGAAGACCAAGGTGTCCTGGCAGGGCCTGCCGGACTCGCGGAGACCAGATCACCTCGCCGACTACTCCATCATGACCCACGTCGTTGATTAGTGCACTGTCAATACGAAGGATGATTAAGTGGCAGCCATTCGCCACATGGCGGCCACTTCCTACCTAGTGAACCCACAGATGACAACCGTCTAGTGATGTGTCAAGTGAGCAGGCATGGAGCTGGAGAATTAGCCCGGCAGGCCTTGCTGGGCAACACTTCAAAAAAAAGACACATCCATGACATTTTGGGCCGAACGAATTTTTTTCTGTCATACTTATGACACTTCTATGATGATAATTGTGACAAAACCCGGTATCATCATAGATCTGGTGGGCTCCTACTTCTATGACAAAAAATCAGGACAGAAAATGGGCTTTTCATCCTGGGCGGGCTGGAGAAGCAGCTGCATGACATTCTTTGGGCCGTCCATGACGGAAAAAACCGTGGTAGAGGCGAGGGCAAGGAAAATTTTGGGTAGTTCCCGGTTACGGTGGGTGGTCGGGGGCTGAGCAATGCGTGTTTCTCTAGTACACGTACGCACGTGTGTGCGAGGCGCTGGGCTCTAACTGAACCCGAGCGAAGCGCCGCTTAATCAACCCGGAAGGACAGACTCCGTGCTACGCTTCATCAACCCGAGCGATCGAGCGATTCCTTCGCTACTTCGCTAAGCGAAGCCGATCGATGCTGCCTCTCGATGAACAAGGAGCGTTGTAGGGGTTTGGATGAACAAAGTGAGCGTTGTAGGGGTTTGATAAAGCGATGAGCGTTGCCGAGGGGGGGGTTGGTTGAACAAAGGAGCAAGGGGGTGGATGAACAGGACCCCGTAGCGTTGCCTCTGGATGAACAGGACCCCAATCGATCGAGCCGGTTGGAGCTGGATGAACAGGACCCCGTGGAGGGCTGGATGAACAGGATGACCCCATGGTGGGCTGGATGAATAGTAGACGGTGGAGGGGTGGATGAACAGTATCCCGTGGAGGGGTGGTTGAACAGGAGCCCGTGGAGAGGGGTGGTTGAACAGTAGCCGGTGGAGTAGCGCGTGGTGGAGGCTGGATGAACAGGAGCCCGTGGAGGCTAGAGGAGGTCGACGGTGGATGAACAGTAGCCCGTGAAGGCTGGAGGTGGTCGACGATGGAGATGAACGTATCCTGTGGAGTCTCATTTTTCGGTATGCGACACCCCTCCCGATGAATAGGACCCCCGTTTCGACCGTAGCGCTCCAACACAAGTCCGTTTCATCCGTTTTGCGGTACGCCAGATCCTTCCGGATGAATATGATCCCGTTTCGAATGTGGCCAGTCGAACACAAAGCCATTTCCTCCATTCTGCGCTACGCCAGGCCTCGTTTCCATCGCATGTTCCGTCCAAGCCGGTTGGCTCCCATGCGTTCCGTTGCCTCCCGATGAACACGATGCATTCCGTTGCCTCCCGATGAACACGACGCATTCAGTTGCCTCCCCATGAACACGACGACAACGCAATTTCTCTGTTCCGACCCGGCAATGTACACGAGCCCTGGCCGTACGTATGCGCGAGTAGGCATTCGAGACCCCGCCCCTATATATGTACATGGCCGTATTTTCTTTCTTGCACCCTATCCATTGTACGCACGTGTACATGCTACGTGCGCACCTCTACTACGACACGTGCGCGCCTCTACTAAGACACGCGGCGCTTCACGTCGACCAAGATGTACATACATCGCTCACCACCGTAATGACAATTCCACGACGCTCGACCAGGTGGGTCCCGACCGTCGTGCACTTTCTTGCAGCAAAGATGTAGCTGGTGGGTCCCAGCAATGAGGGCTAATTGTTTTTTTCGGACGCACTTCCTTGCGTGCGAAGATGTAGCTGGTGGGTCCCAGCAGTCAGGGGGGAAACCTTTTTTTGTGAAATACGGTGGCCATTCAGGTGGGTCCCCGCTGTCAGGTGGAGGAATCATTATTTTTCGCATAATAAGGAGGCACTTCCTTGCTGCGGCCGTGGACCCAGCTTTCAGCCTTTCCACGTAGAATCCACGTCCGATGGAAGTTGTTCCTTGACCACATTGACCACGCCGCACCTAGAGCACCAGGGCGGTGGACTACGGCGAGGCCTAGAAAGGGGACGACGCGGAGCCAGGGAAGACGCAGCAGTGGATGCCCACGCGTAGAGGAGTATGAGGGTTCACTCGTTCGGCTGCGGTGTGAGGCTGCCATCGCCGCAGAATAACAGGGGGTGTGGGTTAGTAGAGGGATGGCCTGGCCAGCGGTGGGAGTAGTAGGGGGCGGTGAGGCCTCAGCAGCATCACAGCCGGCCACGGGAGGCAGGAGCATGCGGCAAGACCGGCGCTGCTTTGGGCGGCTGGAGCAAGAAGACCAGAGGTTGAAGAAGCACTACGGCCGTTGGATGGACATCGTACGGTCACTAGAGCTAGAATCTTTCATATATTGACTAAAGTTGACAAAGGCCTCTGTCGGTGTCAAAACCGGCGGATCTCAGGTAGGGGGTCCCGAACTGTGCGTCTAGGCGGATGGTAACAGGACACAAGGGACACAATGTTTTTACCCAGGTTCGGGCCCTCTCGATGGAGGTAAGACCCTACTCCTGCTTGATTGATATTGACGATATGGGTAGTACAAGAGTGGATCTACCACGAGATCAAGGAGGCTAAACTCTAGAAGCTAGCCTATGGTATGATTGTTGTAATGGTTGTCTTGTCCTACGGACTAAAACCCTCCGGTTTATATAGACATCGGAGAGGGCTAGGGTTACACAGAGTCGGTTACAATGGTAGGAGATCTACATATCCGTATCCCCAAGCTTGCCTTCCATGCCAAGGAAAGTCCCATCCGGACACGGGACGAAGTCTTCAGTCTTGTATCTTCATAGTCTTGGAGTCCGGCTGACGATGATAGTCCGGCTGTCCGGACACCCCTAGTCCAGAATCCTCAAGAGTCTTTAACCAGGCTTCAATGACGATAAGTCCAGCGCGTATATAGTCTTTGGCATTGCAAGGTGGGTTCTCCTTTAAGTTCCGTGTACCTGCCGAAAAGTGTCCGGCTCTTTTGTAAACGTTGCGCTCCTTGGCTTCCACGCCCAATAATGGCCTTCTTCCATGCGTCGCACGAATGTGAAAAGCCAGGGTACCTTTTATGTTTTACCCCCTAGCTGCGCAAATAATCTGCCTATAAGAGAGGCAAGAATCCAGATCCAAATCACGCCATCTTCCTTCCGCGAGTACTCATCGGAGCGCCTCCGACCAAAAATCCATTCCATCATGGACCGTAGAAGCGGCTCCTCCTCTCGCACTCCCAGCCCCCTACCAGGAGATTGGAGGAGATGTTCTGTCCCTCACAACGAGCTAGTGACGCTCCAAGCGGAGGGATATCTTCCTCCGACCTTTATGGTTTCGGTCCGAGCCGGACTGGCCACCTACAAAGATGGGAAGCAAGCGGAGGCTACCCCAAGTCCCAACAAAGGGGAGCGGGTATGCTTCGTCCCCTATCTGATAAGGGGGCTCAGATTTCCTGTACATCCGTTCCTCCGCGGGCTCCTGGAGTTCTACGGACTCCAGCTCCATCATCTCACGCCAGCCTCAATTCTGCATATCGCGGGCTTCGTAGCTCTTTGCGAACTATTCCTGGGCATCGAGCCCCATTTTGCGCTGTGGAAGAGGTTATTTTGCCTTGTACCCCATTCTCACGAGGGGTCCATATATCAAGTGGGCGGTGCCGAAATATGGCGCATCGCCGGGACCGGATATCCATCCGGAACCCCTAAGAAGGCGTCCGAAGACTGGCCCTCAGAATGGTTTTATGTAGAAGACGCTCCGCTATAGGACCCTGTTCGGATCGGCCTCCCAGAGTTTAGCAATGCTCCTCTCAAGAAACGCCTGAGTTGGCGTCCGCCGAGCCCCCAGCTGGAGGAAGACAAGAGCGTCCATTATTTGATGGGCTGGATAAGGTTACTGGCCCATTCCGGACTGACCATGATTGGAGTCATGGCCACGTGCATTATGCGGGGGGTGCAGCCGCTGCAATGAGGGCCACCCCACGGGATTTCAACGGAGAGAATGATGCCACTCATCATGGCCGCTTATACCGGATCGCCAAGATCCGTGAAGATTCGTCCGCCTATACAAGGGGGGGAAGGAGGACTTCCTCCGAGACGAGCCCATTGAATGGGTTCTCCATGAACAACCCTCAAGCCGGGTGTTTAATGTTCATTTATCCGACCCACGCTTTCAAAGTTAAGTACCTTACTTTGTGGTTTTGACGCAGGATCTGCGCCGGACTGTGGAGAGCATTCATAGTCCGGCTCCACAGCCCGAGGATCCCGAAAGATCCCTTGATCCGTCCTCCGAAGACGATCCGGACATAAAGGTGGAGCTAATCGACGGGGTGTTCCATCAACTCAGCATGGACAATGCTTTAGTCGCCATAACAGCTAACTACCCCGGCTCTATCTCCGGCTCCCCAGGTGATTGTGACCAAAGTCCTTACGCCATTATTCCGTTCTTGCACATTTCTGACCACCGTATACAATGGTGTCTCGCAGGGAGCGCCTTCAGGGCAGGAGGCCGAGGCTACGGCAGCTGGACAACAAGGGTCAGTCTGGCCCAGCAGGCGGAAGAGGAGTGCGGCGCAGATCAAGACGTCGCCGCAACGGTATAGCTCGCGGTTGTTATCTAGGACAAAATTGCTAGGAAGTGTTTGAATGCTCATGATTTTTGCAGGAGAAAGAGTGCCCGCCGGACTGTGGGCGTAGAGGTTGCAACCAAGCTTCTGCCAGCCAGGCTCCAACGCCTGGTCTGGATGGGGCGGCGAGCGCAAGGCGCGAGCCGGATACTCCTCCAACGGAGGATGCCGACAGACTGTCCGCCACCAGGTCTGAGGTGGAGAGCGCTATGAACCATAGGCACCACCGGACAGTTTCTCGTGATGCGTGCTTCTCCCCCGAGGCGTTGAATGCCTTTAACGCAGGGGACACGCACCTCTGTGCTGCTCAAGATGGTTTGACCAGAGCCACGGAGCAGTATGTAAAGGATATACGGGTAAGAGATTTTAATAGTTGTATATGCCAGTAGCCCCCGAGACTTAAAGTAGTTGGGATAACTGATTTAAGGATCATTTGATATGCAGGATCTTACAGAGAAGAATACCCGATTGTCCCAGGAGCTACAAGAGTGCAAGGCCCAACTTGAGGCCGCACTAGCTGCCGCAGGAGGAAACACAGAGACCCCTCCTGGTAACACATTATTTCAAAAAGATAATCGGTGTGCGGCGTGCGTGTAAGTCTAACAATGACATTGCAGGTGTTGCCGGACAGGATCCGGATAGGCAAGAACTGCTGCGCCAGCTGAAGGCCGGCGAGAGGGTGCTGACGAGGGTGCCGCAGGAAAGGAACAAGCTTCAGGATGCCCACACCCAGCGTGGAGAAGAGCTGAAAGGTGTTCGGGCCGAGCTGTCTGGCTCCATGAAGGAGAATCAGCGGCTTCGTCGCGGCATCTATAGTAAGTGCTTGAGTGAACTCCTTTGAAAAGAAGAGTTCGGTGAGGAAGTCAATTGACAAAAATATGTCTGTAGATGTACTCACAGGTTGCCCTGCGGAGGAGATGCCCGTATCAACGGGTGATCAGCTTCCCGAGCTGGTGCAACTACTCGAACGAGTTCGGCAGGCAATGAGCGGCGTCGTCCAGGCCTTATGGCCGTCCCTCTCCCTACCCGAGGGCCTTGGCGAGCTTGCGGGGAAGCTTCAGGGAGCGCGGCAGCGCTTCCGTTTATGGAAGATTTCGCCTGCCGCCAAGGTGCCAGGGAGGCCTGGGCCATGGTAAAGACACGGTACAAGAAGGCGGATCCCAACCACATGGCCGAGGTCGGACCTGTGGGGCCCGATGGGAAGGAGACCTGTAAGTTTAGTATACGGCCAAGTAGAGTTGGCAGCTAAGTATTCCCAATGGGGCTGTAAATTAGACAGCCTGTTAGACGGGATTGAGGAGGAATACAGTTAGTCGATATGACAATGTATTTTAAAATGACATGTGAAATGCCTTCTAGCCGGATTGTAGATCGTTTGTCTTTGCTGACCTTTTCGCTTCAACCTCGGGACCCTAGAGTCTGGAGTGTGTCCGAATACCTTCTCGTTAAGAAACAACGGGGCATGCATGGAGACCAAAGCGTAGGAGTCATTAGTGCTTTATCGCACAAGTGCCCAACTAGTTATGTTATATTACATGGTTAGTAAGAAACATCTTCCAGGAGAATAGTTCGTTAAGGGTTCCTTTCCCTAGGAGGCATGCCCTAAAGTGCATGTCCGAACTGCAAAAGAGCAGAAAACATCTGGGCAGATAAATAAAGAGGTAAAAAATCATCTTTCAAGTCACCGACCGAATATTCCCTTAAGAACGCTTAGCTTTGGCTTCACCCGCTTGAGGTACACATCCGGCCGACCCGCAAGAATAATCGCAGAGGTGCTCCTTTACCTCCTAGCCGAACAATCGGGAACGAGGGGTAAGCACAGAGCCGTGCAACCTAGCTTGGCCAAAACTTAAGTCATATCGATGCACATAATGGTGAATAAAAGGTACACGTGGAAGTTTGACACATGTGCCGGGCATGAAGCCCTTATAATTAAGCTTCGTAAAGAAGCCCCTGTGTATAATGAGTGCGGATAGCACATCAAGTGTAAAGTAACAATGTGCAAGTAGGCCTTTAAGGGCTTTTATGAAAAGGGTGAGAGAAAAAGAGAAACAAAAGACAGCTGAAGTGTAAAAAATTTGACGGGGAAGGGACGAACTCTTAGTCCGGCGCTAGGCATAGAATCTTCGAGGCGGGCTGCGCTCCATGTGTTCGCTCAAGTCGGTTGTCCGACGATTTCGTGATACGGTACACTCACCGTCGACTTGATCGATAATGAACGGGCCTTCCCATTTGGGCTTGAGCTTGTCCTTTTCTTGTCCGTGGTGTAGAACTAGTTCGCCAACGTTGTAAGTCTTGGCCCGTACTTCTCTCTTTGGTATCTTCGAGCTCTGCATCGATAGAATGCGAACGAGCCTTGGCGATGTCGCGTTTTTCCTCCAACGCGCCCAAGCTGTCCTGCCGATCCAGCTCGGCTTTCTTTCTTCGCATAAGCGCACTCGAGGTGAGTCATGAATGATGTCGCAGGCAAAACTGCTCTCATACCAGATACAGAAAAATGGTGTGAATCCGTAGTACGGTTACGTTGTCCCAGCCCCTAGAGTACGGAGTCAAGCTCCTCTACCGCAGGCGTGTCGATTTCGTAAGGGACCGCGACTAGTCTGGGTTTGATGCCGCCATTATTAGACCATTTGCTCGCTCCACTTGACCGTTGGTTTGAGGATGACAGACTGAAGCGTAGTCGAGCTTAATGCCCATATTTTTGCACCATAATTTAACCTCATCGGTAGTGAAGTTCGTGCTGTTATCGGTAATGATGCTATGGGGGACACCATATCGGTGTACTACCCCGGATATGAAGTCTATCACTGGTCCGGACTCTGCCGTTTTAACTGCTTGGCCTCTATCCATTTGGTGAATTTGTCTACCATGACCAATAGGTACCTTTTCTTGTGGGTTCCCCTTAAGGGGTCCAACCATGTCAAGCCCCTGCATCATGAACGCCTGTGTAATGGGTATAGTTTTGAGGGCGGTGGGTGGTATATGGCTCGATTAGCAAAGAGCCGACAACCGACGATCTTTGACTACGCCCGAAAGATCCGCCCGGCCGTCGGCCAATAAAATCTCAGACTAAATGCCTTGCCTACAAGGGCCCGAAAGGCGGCGTGGTGTCCGCCTAGTCCGCGTGAATTTCAGCCGAAGGTTTCGCTTCTTCCTCTTCGGAGATACACTGTTGAAGGACTCGGTTGTGCTTTTCTTATAGAGTTCTCCTCGTGGACCTTGTAGGCTTTAGATCACGGACTATGCAACGGGCCTCATTTTGGTCTTCGGAAGTTCTCGCTGAGTAAGTAGGCTAGAACGGCTCGTCCACGGGCGACATTACGCCATTATTTCGTGTAATGAGGGTGTTATTTCATCGGCTGAATCGCCGATTATTTCGATTGTTTCAGATTGGTGGTGCCGCTGCCTCCGGTTGTTATTTCCGGACTCCTCTTCCCATAGTACGGATGGCTTAAAGAGCCGCTCTGTGAAGATGTTAGGAGGGACAGCGCTGCTTTTATGCGCCGATGCGCGCTAATACGCCGGTTGCTTGGTTATTATCTCGGCTACATGGTGGAATTCGAGTCCTTCGAACCGAGCTGACATTTTTAGGACAGCGTTACGATAGGCTGCCATTTTCGGATCCTTGGCGTCAAAGTCTCCATTTACTTGGGATATTGCGAGGTTTGAATCCCCGCGCACCTCTAGGCGTTGAATGCCCATGGAGATTGCCATCCGGAGGCCGTGTAGGAGGGCCTCATATTCGGGTGCGTTGTTGGAGTCCGTGTACATTATCTGAAGTACATATTGGACTGTATCCCCGGTCGGGGACGTCAATACGACGCCAGCCCCCAAGCCGGCCAACATCTTGGAGCCGTCGAAATGCATAATCTAATTGGAGTATGCGCCGTACTCTATAGGGAGTTCGGCTTCTGTCCATTCAGCGACAAAGTCAGCCAAGACTTGCGACTTTATAGCTCGCCGAGGTTTATAAGTTATATCGAATGGTAAGAGCACGATGGCCCATTTTGCAATCCTGCCCGTCGCGTCATGGTTGTTTATAATGTCGTTGAGGGGCACTTCGGAGGCCACTGTTACCGAACACTCTTGAAAGTAGTGTCGGAGCTTCCGGGATGCCATGAACACCGCATACGCTATCTTTTGATAGTGCGGGTAACGGTACTTGCAGGGAGTTAAGACAGTGGATATGTAGTACACTGGTTTTTGAAGAGGGAATTTGTGCCCTTCGCTTTCGCTCGACGACGAGTACCGCGCTACAACTTGATGTGTTGCGCGATGTATAACAATATTGGTTCACCTGTGTTAGCGCTGCCAGACCGGATTTGTTGCCAATATGGCCTTTATTTCTCGAGTCCGGCAGTGGCAGATCATCCATTCTGGTGTTCGGCGCCCGAGGAGGCGATAGAGGGCAATGCCTTTTCTCCCAAACGGGAGATAAAGCGGCTTAGAGCCACCACGCATCCGGTCAATTTTTGTATTTGTTTGAGGTCTTTTGGAATGTCTAGCTGTGACAGAGCTCGGATCTTGGCTGGGTTTGCTTCAATTCCTCTACCGGATACAATGAAGCTCAGGAGCTTTCTGGCTGGTACGCTGAAAACGCATTTTTCCGGATTCATCTTGATGTCATATGCTCGGAGGTTGTCGAATGTGAGCCTCAAATCGTCTACTAGAGTTTCAACGTATTTTGTTTTGATGACTACGTCATCTACGTATGCTTCTACTGTTTTGCCGATCTGGGTAGCCAGACATGTCTTAATCATGCGCTGATATGTACCGGGCGCTGAGCTCAAGGGCATCGTGTTGAAGCAGTAATGGTCCATATGGTGTAATGAATGCCGTTGCGCTTGGTCCGCTCGCCATCTTGATCTCGATGGTAGCCGGAATATGCGCCAAGGAAGCACAATGAATCGTGTTCGCAAAGAGCATCGATTATCTCGTCGATGCGGGAGGGGAAGGGATCCTTTGGGCAGGCCTTATTGAGGTCTTTGAAATCGACACATAGGCGCCAGGATTTGTCCTTCTTGGTACCATTAGCAGGTTTGCTAGCCATCCGGATGTTTGATGTCTCTCGGCGAACTGCTTCCAACAGCTTTGGCTAGCTCTTCTCCCATTGCCTATCTTTTGGGTTCGGAAAATCACCGAAGAGCCTGTTTGACTGGCTTGAATCCTTTTAGGATATTTAGGCTATGTTCTGCCAATCTGCGTGGGATTCCTGGCATATCTGAAGGATGCCAGGTGAAGATGTCCCAATTTTACCGAAGGAATTCTCGCAGTGCGGCATCTACGCCGTGGTTCAACCGTGCTCCGATGGAGGTCAGTTTTGTTGGGTCCATGGTGGACACGGAATTTGACTATTTCATCCGCTGGTTTAAAAGAGGTGGACTTGGATCTCTTATCGAGTATCACATCGTCCCTATTCACCATAGAGCGCAGCATGCAGTGAGTTCTTCCGCCGCTAGGGCTTTGGATAGTGCCTGTGGCTAACGCGGCTGTTTTGTTTTCGCGCCTGGAGTGCTATGTCCGATCGCTAGCGAGAGTGATTGTTCCGCCGGCCCTGCATCTTAAGCTTCATGTACCCGTAGTGGGGTATGGCTTGAAAAATTGTGAATGCCTCTCGTCCCTAATATAGCGTGATATCCGCCATGAACGCGGGCCACTTGGAAGGTGACTCTTCGACCAGAATTGTCCGGGCGAAATAATACCACATCAAGTGTGATTTTTCCTGCGGCAGCGCCTGGCCATAGGGATTATTCCTCTAAAGGTTGTGCTTGCTTCGCCAACGCGGCTCCAGCCTATTTCCATTTTTTGAAGAGTTTCCTCGTAGATGAGGTTTAGTCCACTGACGCCATCAATGAGTACCTTGGTAAGAGGAAAGCCGTCCACTATTGGACTGAGGACCAATGCGGCTGGTGCTCGGGCTGTTCGGAATTTAGGTTCGTCGCTGGAGTTGAAGGTGATGGCAGTGTCGCTCCATGGATTTGTTTTTGCTACTTGGTAGACTTCGGCGAGGCTGCGGATTGTTTGTTTTCACATATGTCGGTGTACTAAGGTAGGGGTACCTCAGTACCCCAACTTGTGCACGGGCAGTCGCAGCTTCCCGTAGCTGGATCCACCAAATGGTTGCCGGAGACCATTCCTGCTCCATACCAAGCCATTCAAGAACAAAGTGTACTAGACAGAAGATCGAGGCCCTGCAAGAGGAGCTTGCCGGAAGGCTGCCCTGTGCTCATGATCATATCACCCACACAAGGCTCCGGCGAGAGGAGCTCGCCGGGAGGCTAGAAGACTACATCACAGAAGACACGCCTGGCGCTTATACGCCCCGGCGAGGGCCCGGGAGCGGCAAGTTACAGAGCTCCGACAAGCTCCCGGCCCCAAGCAGAACAAGACCCCGCAAGGTACTTGCCGGGAGAGCTGTGCTGCACCAAGACTCCAGGTCATCTGCCCATGCGCCGCCTTCAGCCCTCTCCAGAGACGCGCATGATGGTGTGTCGCATGAAGGTGCGGTGGCACTCCACGGTGGTGGCTTCATCGCTGCGGGCAAACGGAGACGCAAGGGCGGAGCTTTGGGGCGACGGCGACGGCATTAAATGCTCTTGTCCCCTCCTCTCAAAAGTAGGTAGAATCCATCGCTCGCTAATCGTAGCTGCACCGTTCTCGCACCGCTCCAACTACCACCTCTTTACATTTTTACCACTCTACCACGCTGACACCTGCCGGTGACCCCTTGCCCTATAAAAGGAGGTTCCGGAGGGGTTCCGAGGATTAGCTACGCTCGCGAAGCTCGAACCCTTGGCAACTCTAGCGCTCGATTCGCTGGTTCCATACACCACCACGCTACCAATTCTCAAGCAAGATCAAATACAACACAAAGCAGCAGAGGGTTTTACGCGACCATCGCGTCCGGTTGGGTAAAATCTCGCCACAAGACGCCGACCGCTTCTCCGCGATCCTCCGCCTCGCATCAACACACGAAGGCCGCCCCCGCCCCATAGGTGTCGCCCCCATCGCAAGACGCACATCTCTCGGGCGCTGTAGGGGGCGCCGAGTTTGTGCGGACCTGATCCGCGTTCGCTGCTGCGCTTTTCACCAACCTCTGGCTGGCTCGCGACTTCGCCGACAATCGCGCCATGGCCCCAAGACGAGGGCCTCGAGGGTTGTAGATCCGCTCTGCGCCACCCGCCGCCACCGGAGCCAACGGTGGGCGGAGGAGACGCCAGCCGAAGGGTGGACACCGGCGAGGGCACTCGTGGCGCTACCAGATCTGTGGACAGACGGATGACCGCGCCGGCCTCGTGAGATCCACGCCCATCTCAGCAAGACGACGCACCAAAGCAGCGCCATACCACGGAGGTGGTATATCTCGCTGGAGCAGGACGCCCGGAGGCTCGCGGGTGTTCCAACCCCCGCCCGCATACGTAAAGCGGCGGCGCCGGCAGGACCTCGCCTTCTAACACCGCAGAAGCCCGAGCGCCCCGCCTCGCACCGCCGCTTCCCGCTTCCTCCACTTCGCAGCGCCACAAGAGCGCAATGCTCTCGATTTCCTCCAGCGGGCGGACAAGGCCGAGGATGGAGGGCTACCATCCAGAGCCTGGTCGCTGCCAACAACGACCGTCAACAAGAGCTCGCGCTCACGGCCGCTGCAAGCCGAGAAGACGGCCGGCGGCGACAAGACCGCGGGGCGAATTACGGCACTCCCGCCGCTGGAAACGAAGACGCCGCTTCGCCGAATAACGCCGACGACGGCTCCACGGCATCGCTGACCCGCTGGCTCGCCTGATGAGCGCCAGTCTCGACGAGCGGCGATAAGAAGACGCCGAACCACGAGTCGAGCGCCACGAGACTCTCGGGCGATAATCGATCAGAGGGCTGGGAGCACTGCCGACGACGGGCGCCGGGCGAGCCAGCGACTTGTCAGACGCTGCAGCTGCCCTGGCGCTCACCCGTGAGCTGCGGGCGCCCAAAGGCTCCAGCATGAAGAATTTCAAGCCCGACGCGCGGAGAAGTACGACGGCAAGACGCACCTCGGAATTCCTCGTTCTACACCATCGCCGCAGGCTGCCGGGGCGCGACGAGAAGATTCTCGCGAACTACTTCCCCGCAGGCTTAGGCCGAACGCTCGTTTTGGCTTATGCACTTGCCGAGGGCTCCATTTCTTCCCGGGCGGACTTGCCATCAGCTTGTTGGCGCCTTTCACCGGGCGGCCACAAACCCCACGGCCGTGAGAGTGATTCCACATTTTGGCCCGTATGAAGGAGAATCCCCGCAAGTACATCCAACGCTTCAGCCGTGTGCAGCACAACATCTCGACGCCCACCCTGCTGCGGTTATCGCTGCTCCACCGTAACGGCGAATCGCCGATGCGTGAAGAGATGGCGGCGACCAAGATCCGGATGTCGCCGAGCTTTATGCTCGTCGATAAATGCGACGCGCTGAAGAGGGGAGGAGGCTCCCGGGAGGATGTCAGCGCAGGAGGAAGCGACCGACGACGCCTTCGCAAAGAAGCGCCGCGGTAGAACTTTCAAGAAGAACAAGGAACAGGTGCTTGCCGAAAGTCCGGCAAGGAAGCTCCCCGCCAAGCAAACACAGGCTGGCAACTCCGCAAGGAGTTTGCTCGTGGCGGCAGCCGACAAGCAGTGGCGGCCCCGCAAGCAAGATCGCAAAATCCACCGCACCAAGGGCCACGACCTCACAATCGCAAGCGGCCGACTATCTCTGCCGAGCAGCAAAAGCTGAGTACGAGAGGCGCGACAAGGAAAGAGCCCAAGGTGGCGGAGGAGAACCGAGCAAGAAGCGGCCGCTCACCGGTCGGGAGGACCTTCGCAAGGCCAAGCGACGACAAGGTGATCGACCTTCTGGAGCCGCGACAAGGATGAAGAAGACGGCGACGAGGACATGGAGGATGAGGATGACAGTGTGAACATGAGTTCCGTAAGGCCACGGAGGTCCTGTGGCGCCGACGGTGGTGCCTCGTTACACACCTCCCACCGCCAACTAAAGCAGTGGGCACGGAGGTGAATGCAGCAGAGTCGCCATGGAGTCACGCAGTTCTCAAATGGTCCAAAGACGCCCATCATTTTGATCTTGAAGATCACCCGACCGCACCACCGGGTCGGGTGTTTGCCGATGTTGGTCTCACCCACCATCCGCGAACCTCAAGGTCACCAAGATGTTGGTTGACGGCGGGCCGGGCTGAACTTGATCTCCTCCGCTGTGATCAAGAAACTCCAAATCCCTGATGACGAGCTCAAGAGACCGTTCCTTCCAAGGAATCAACCCGGAAGGAGCAGCCCAAGGGAAGATCACTTTGCCGTGACCTTTGGCGGGAGCTCAACTTCAGGACCGAAGGCCACTTTCGACGTCGCCGATATTCCGCTGCCATACAACGGATACTCGGCCGCCCCGCTCTCGCCAAGTTCATGGCAGCTTCCCATTACGCTATAACGTGCTCAAGATGCCGGGCCGATAGCCGCCATCACCGTCCACAGCGACAAGAAAGATGCGCTTATCTCGCACCGACAAGATCTACCGATGCGGCAGCAGCGGCCGATAAGGATGCACTTGCCGCTGAAGCTCCTGGGAAAGAAGACGAAGACCAAGTCCGCAAGCGCCCGACCCACTCCGCAACAGCACTCCTTCGAGTGTTGCGCATTGCCGAGGACGCCTGCCGAGCTCCACCGCAAGGATAAAAGGGAATGGCTGCTCCGCCAGCTACCAAGAAGGTGTCCGCTATGAGGACGGCACCGGTGGTACCTTCACCATCAGTGCCACGCTTGACAAAGAATAGGAAAGCGCCATTGCTTTTCTCATGGGCGAATGTCGGCGTGTTTGCATGGCAACCATCCGACATCCCCGTGTTCCTGTGAAGGTAATTGAGCACAAGCTCGCCGCTTGCCCTCATGCGCGCCCGCAAGCAAAAAGTGAGGAAGCAAGCCGTGGAGCGCCAAGAATTCATCAACAAGAAATCAAGAAGCTAGAGGCAGCAGGCCTAGTTAGAGGTGTGATCCATCCGACGTGGTTAGCAAACCCAGCCGTCAGGCGCAAGGCCAACGGAAATGGAGGCTGTGTATAGACTTCACCGATGTGAATAAAGCATGTCCCAAGGATCCGCTCCCTTGCCGCCAAGATCGACCAGATTGTCGACTCCACCGCCGGATGTGAGCTACTCGCTTTTGATGCTGCATCAGGCTACCACCAGATCTTTATGGCCAAAGAAGATGAAGAGAAGATCGCATTTATCACTCCATGTGGCACCTATTGCTTCATACGCATGCCATTTGACCAAGAATGCAGGGTCAACATTCGCAAGGGTAGTGTATACTGCTTTTGAGCCACGTATCCACGTAAATGTAGAAGCTATATGGATGATATCGGTGAAGAGCAAGAGCAAGGATACGCTGATTCAAGATTTGAAGAGACATTTCGTAACCTCAAGAAGATACATGCCTCAAGTTGAACCCCGAGAAGTGCGCTCTTTGGAGTTCCCTCCGCAAGCTTCTCGGTTCTTTGTGTCGCAGAGAGGATCAAGCCAACCCCGACAAGATTAGAGCCATTGAGCAGATCAAGCCCCAAGCGAGTCAAGGATGTCAAGGCTCGCAGGTTGTGTGGCTGCCCTCAAGAGGTTCATTTCAAAGTTCTGCAGAGCGGCTCTACCTTTCTTCAAAATCTTGAAGAAGGCAGGCCCCATGAAGTGGACTCCGTGAAGCGGAGGCAGCGCTGCAAGATTTGAAACGATACCTGCCCTCCACTCCAATACTTGCCGCACCTAAACCACAAGAGAAGTTGTTGCTGTACCTAGCGGCAACCAACCAAGTGGTTAGTGTGCACACTAGTAGCGGAGAGGGAGTCCGACGAGGAGGCTGATCTCCGCAAGTGAGTCCAATGACAAGCAGGGTACTGCTCCGCAAGCTCGCCCCGACAAGGACAAGTCTCGCAGAGAACAGATGAGGTGCGGAAAAGATGGTGCAGCGCCAGGTGTATTTTGTAAGCTCCTTCTCCAGGGGCTAGATCAAGATACTGTGTGCAAAAGCTGCTCTTCGCCTCCTCATGGCCTCGAGAAAGCTGCGCCATTACTTCCGTGCACACGAGATAACAGTGGTCACCGCTTCCCAACAAGAGGATATTGCACAACCCAAGCAACAGCAGGATCGTTGAGAGGGCACTGAGCTGTCGAGCTGGACTCAAGTTTGAAAGTACTTCAACCATACAGAGCCGGGCTTTGCAGAATTTATAGCAGAGTGGACCCCAACACCTGATGAAGAAGTTCAAGAAACAAGTACACCTGCATAAGAAGCGACAAGTGAATGGGTAATGTACTTTGATGGTGCCTTCATCGCAAGGCGCCGTGCAAGGCCATGCTCATCGCGCCATCGGAGAGCACCTCAAGTATGTCATCCAGATGCACTTCCCAAGAGAGCAAGCGACAAACAACACCGCCGAATATGAAGGTTTGTTTGCCGGCCTCGTGGATTGCGGCCAACTTGGGATCAAGAAGTTGATTGTGCGGGAGATTCTCGCCTGGTGGTCCAGCAAGTTAACAAGAGCTATCGAGCCCTTTGATGGAAGCTTATGTAGATGAAGTGAGGAAGCTTGAGGAGCACTTTGAAGGTCTGCAGATGGAACACATTCCGAGAGCTCAGAATGAAATCGCAGATGGCCTTTCAAAGTATGCTTCGATGAAGTTACCTGTGGAACCAGGGACCTTCTTGCTCAAGCTGACTCAACCCTCCGCCACACCATCAATTGGGCAGTCCAAGAAGAGAAAGTTGGTCTCCGCGACTACTTGCCGGGCGGATCTCCCCGAGGCCGCCGCCAAAGTCCTCAAGATCAACGGCCGTAACGCCGAGGAACAGTTTGCCCTGCCGATCCCTGATCAAGGCGATCGAAGCAAGTGTTCCCGACAAGCCTTGCCCCGCAAGCTTGCCGGGGACCTCCAGCTCCGCAGAGCCGAAATCCTTGCCAGAAGCCGAGGTTCCCGCAGCGCCCTCATGCCTTTAGTCCTGCCGCCGAGCCCCAAGCTCCTAGCATGGGCACAGCAGACGTCTGCTTCTCGAACCGAGAACTTCCCGATGACCCGGAAGAAATAGAAAAGATAACCAGACAAATAAGTATGTACCAGTTCGTGGACAACGAGCTGCATGTAAGAAGGCTCAATGGTGTCGATCAAGTGCATCTCCAGGAAGATGGATGAAGCTGTTGGCAGAGATACATGGAGGCATCCGCGCCACCACATTGGCGTTAAGGGCACTTGCCGAAAGCTTTCCGCAAGGGTTCTTTTGGCAAGAAGCCCTCCAAGATGCAATCGCACTAGTAACCAAGTGTGAAGCGTGCGAGTTCCATGCAAAGCAAATTCATCACCAGCTCAAGCTCTCCAAACAATCCCTTTATCCCGCCCTTCTCGGTCCGGGGCTCGATATCTCGCCCTTCCCCCTGTTGCCGGGGCTTTGAGTACTTGTAATGTAGCAATCGACAAGTTCACAAAGTGGCCGAAGTGGAGCCTGGAGAAAGGTGACAAGACAAACAGCCAGCCAAGTTCTTCAGTCGATTGTGTGCCGCTTCGATCCCTAACCGGATTATCACCGACAACGTACATTAATTCACTAGCCGCACCTTCATGCAAGACGCCCAAGACCTTGGCGCCAAGGTCTCGCTCGCTTGCTCACCCAAGGAGCAACGGTCAAGCGTAAAGGGCCAATGCTGAAGTGTTGCGCGGACTCAAGACAAGAACTTTCGACAAATGCGCAAGCGCGGAAGAAATTGATAGAGGAGCTGCCGCGGCTCTTGGTCGATCGAACGACACCAAATCGAGCCACGGACAGACACCCTTTGCTCTAGTCTATGGAGCGAAGCAGCTCTCCCCACGGAACTCAGATATGGATCTCCTCGAGTGCTCGCTATGATGAGTTTGAGCAAGAGCAATCGCGATAAGATGACGATTGCTCCTTGAGGAGGGACGCCTCCAGTTGCTGCAGACGAGCTGCTCGATACCAAGAAGCCTTGCGCCGCTACCATAGCCGCAAGGTCAAAGCCGAGTCTCGAGGAAGGCGAATTTTGTTCTTCGCGTGTTCAGTCCGCCAAGAATTCCAACAAGTTGACGCCAAGTGGGAAGGCCCTTATCGGGTGAGACAAGTCACGAGGCCCGGCGCCGTCTGGCTCGAGACCGAAGAAGGCTTACCAAAGGAGTAACTCCTCGAACATAGAGCATCTTCGCAAGTTTTACCCATAAGGCGCTGTTGTCGTGATCCGCCCGCAACCACCTTTTGTACAAAAGCTTTGCCGCTGCATGTAACCCTTGTACAAAGCCGGGCGCAGACCCCGTGCAGCAATAAAGTTTCCGTGTTTTGCGCTATTTGCCTTTTTCCCATGCTCTTCTTTGATATTTGCATGAGTTATTTGGCATCTTTCGTACGACACGCATATCCGGCAAGCAAAAGCACGCCAAAAGGCCATATGCTTTTTTCCTTCTTCTCTTTCCTTGTCTCTTAAGCAAAAGAAACATTCCTCGTGCACAAGTTTGCCGGGGGGGAAGGAAGTGGAGGATGAACCAAGTGCTGTTCAAGAAAGAGAAGCTTGCCGGAGAAAGGCTCAAAGTTTTAAATTTTTAAGTTGCCTTCCTTGAACAGCCACACTTCGTATGGAAAACTTGTGCTCGGAGGAACCTACCCGTGGATAGCCGCACCCTCATCTTGTTTTCGAGCGTGCTCAACGATTTAAGTGAGCCGCGACAAAGTGTTGCGCCTTTGTTTCGCTTCGAGCCCGCCAGCAAGCTAGGTGCGTTGCGGCAAGCTATGGCAAGGTTGCTTGCCGGTAAGTCCTTGCTAGCAGGCTGCTTCGAAGTTTGACACTCAGCACTCGCATGCAAGGCTCCTTTGCCGCAAAACTCCTAGAAGCATAAAGTTAAAACGCGCGGTTGAGGATCAAGGCAAGGGAGATGACACCGCATCACCGCTGATCGAATAAAGGTAATATCTTACAAGGAATAACTTGTCGCGATGACTAATGAGTTCATAGCGACTGCAGCAACAAAAGGAAATAAAGATAAAAGAGGCCTAGTTCACGCGGGTCGCCTCCATCCCGGGATCTTGTTCACTTTGGCGATGATGTGGGCGACCTGCTCCTTCAGGCCTCCATGTCCGCGCCGGCCGGCAAGCTGCTAAGGACGCTGGAGAGGTTTATACCAGGTTGCGGTATACGATCTTCGCCAAGACGCTGCCCATGGTTCCTCAAGACAGCCGACGCTGGCCTCGGCGAAGGCGCTGGGATCTTCTTCCGCAGATTTGCAAGAGCTGGCGCGACTTCGAAGAAGAGGCTGAGCTTGGCGCCGTGGAGCGAGGTTTGATCCGGGAGTAGATGAGATGCTCCAGCTTTTAGCGCCAGCAGCTCCGGTCAATGGCGGACGAAGACACCAAGTCCTCGGTCCATATCTCGACGATGCGACGGAAGTCCTCGCTGCTTTATTGGCACTGCCACTAAGGATCGCTCGCGGAGCTCCTCCTTCAGCTTGGTTTCCCGTCCGGCAGCGCCGAAGCGAGTCCTTCAACAAGAGAAATTTTTGCTCAAGATCCTCGACGGAGTCCTGACGGCCTTCAGCTCGCCGCCTTCTCGTAGAGACGCTCGAGCTCGAGTTGGTGTGGGCGATTTCGCCTCCGTGAGCGCGCGCGATCTTCTCCGAGTCCACCTTCAACAGCTCCTCCAGCTTGCGCCGACCTTGGCGGCAAGATCTTCCTTGGCGATCTCTCATGGCCGCCCGCGCGCTTTCGCCTCCTTCAATTCCCCGCCAAGGGCCCGCCTCCCGAGCGGCGAGGTCTTTCGTGGGCGCAAGGTCAACCTTCCGCTGAATGAGCTCTCCTTCTCGCCGACAACTCCACTCCGGCGAGCCAAGCCTGCTGCGCTTCGCCTCGCCTTCAAAGAACCACTCTTCATACGCCCGGCGAAGCCGCTCGCGCTTCTCCGCCACCTCGGAGAGCAGCCCGATTGGCGGCGCTTGAGCTCCGCCGCTTTCCATCTCCTCGGGCGCCTTGGCGGTAAGGGCCTCCCGGAAGCGAAGCTACCGCCTGCCCGGTAAAGGGCCAGAGCTGGTGAAGAAGCCTCGCCGGGCTCCCGCTTCCCGCCGGGCCCTCGACGACCTTCAAACCGCTGGAGGCGAGGATCTCCTCGTCCGGCCTCACCCGCTGGAGTCATGACGAGGAACCCCACGGCATCTGGATGAAGACGCCGCTGGGGGCTTCAAGTAGTAGCCGGGCCGTTTTCTCCGGCGGAGGGGTCGGCGATCGGCGCGCACTTGACGCCCCCCGCAGCCTCCGGCTGGTGCGGTCGCTGCCCCTCCGCCGGCCCGTCAGCTCGCAGCCGAGGCAGCAGGGCGCGCGCAGGCTCGGCCCGGTGTTCCGCCGTCCTCAACGACAGGGGCGCTGCCGCCGCCACTCCTGCCTGCCCTCCTCCTCCTAATGACGACTCCGCCTCCATCTGCCGGGGAGAGGAGGGGATCTAGAAGAAGAAGAGGAAGTAAAAGAAGTTCAAGCAAATATCCAAAAGAGACGACGCCAAGAAGGCAAAGTTGCAGAATCTTACCTTGGCGGGCCTCCAGAGGCGGCTCTCTTGCCGGGAAATATCCCTTGGCGGAGTGGCCGCCGCCGGGTCAGTTGTTTTGGCGGGTACTCGCCCTTGGCGGAGTACCCGCCTGGCGGACGCCTCCTTGCCGGGAGTCCAACCTGGCGGGACGGAGGGACCGCCGCCTCGAGGGCGACCTCCGATGTTCTCGCCATGGTTCCATCTCCGCAAGTCAAGACAAACACATCAAGATATTGGAACAAGATGAAGCAGACGCGCCCGAAGCGCAAGAGCGGACCCAGACGCACATTACTGGGGGCTACGCTGAGGGCTGCTCGGGACGGCGCTGGTCCGCAAGCTTGCTCCAAGACGTCCCCGTCGCTTCTCGGCGGGCGGGTCGTCCGCAACATCAACCACGGGCACCTTTGGCTTTCTTTCGCCCGCCACCAAGGTCCTCAAATCAGCACGAAAACAGGATTGGCCTCAACAATAATCAAGGCGTAAATTTAAGAAGATGAAGTTGTCGGGCACTCTCCCTGTTCTTCCTCGCCGCCTTCGCCAAGGCGGAGAAGTCATATCAGCACCTGAAGTTGCCGGCGAGGAGCAGGAGGCGAGGCCTCTCGGGCGCTTTGGCGGTCCTTGGCCTGGGTTGCGATAACCCGCCCTCGGCGGCCGAGACCGAGAAGCGGGCGGAACCGCCGCCACCCGAGAAGACCTCCGCTCGGCGCCTGACTCATGGGCGCTTTGCCGGGCTGCCCGCTGGTCGCTCCGCCATGTTCGAGTGCGCTGGCCGCCTTGCGCTGCTCGACTTCGAAGCTTGCGCTGCCCGGCGAAAGCTGGTAGTTGCCGGGGATTATGCCTGCTGCAGAGCCTTTGCGGAGGCGCTCAGGAGAACGCTGGGGCTCGCCCGAGGCGGGAGGTTTCCGACGACGAGGAGACATCGCTGCCATAAAGGTCCGTAGACCCGCTGCATCCTCGGCGATCGCGACGTTTCTCCCTCCTCCTCGCCGGCTGGCTCGCTGCCCGCGGCGCGCTATGCACTCCCTTTTCCTTTGGCGCCTCCGCCTCCGACGCTCTCGCTTCCTCCGCAGCACCACCACTTGCCATGCTTCAGCCGCGATTCCGGGATCCCAGAGTGCCTCGAGAGGGACCCCGGCCAGCGTAGGCTGGAGGAAGTTGCAGCAGTCTGCAGATCTCCGCCGCCCGCTTGGTAGGACTCCTCCGCAGCCTCTCGCCTCGGGGAGTACAACCGACTTCCCTGCCGCTGCGGGCTGCAGCGCCTCTTCGCCCGAGAAGCTATGTACGCGAGCTCCTGGTCCGTGGTGTCCCGTGGTCAGCCCCGATCTGCCCTGTTCTTTCGCCACCTCAAGGGTGTCAAGAAGTTGAGGATGTCTGATGGCTCGGCGGAATCCATGAACGCCCACGCCAGGTGAGTCACACGCTGGCATCATGGCGAGGAGGCGATCCCGAGCGCCGCTGTTGCAAGGGGCACCACTCCCGGGAAGCCTGAACCACTCGATGGGCCGGTCATATTTGAAGAGTTCCCGACCATCCCCTCAGCTCCAGGCCGTGGAAGTTGAAGTTCAGCCCGTGCGCAGCCTCATTATATCCCCGCGCGCCATACTCCCAGCCGGCCTCTTCCTCGCCTTGGAGAGGGCGCGGCGGCGGAGGAAGTCTGCGCTACCACCGCTGCAATGGACAGCCCCGCCTCAAGACGAAGAATCTGGATAAGGGCAACGCCGAGCTTGATGTCGTCCGAATCCAACTCACCTCGCCGCGCCGCTAATGGGCGCCAGCGGTGCGGTGAAAGGCTGCGGTTCGCCTTCGACGATCCAGCACCAATCATAAGGCCACTCTTCCCACTTGACGCTGAGCTCCCGGCCGGCACGACCTCTTCAAGTTCAGACGGAAAACCCAAGAAATCCCTCCGGAGAGGGGGAGCCGGGCTCGCCTAGGAGTAAAGAAGTGCCTGAACAGAGCTACATTTGGGTATATCCTTATGAAGTTTTCGACATATAAAGCGAAAACCGCCATTGTGAGGACGGCGTTGGGGGTGAAATCAAGAAGGTGGAAGCCATATGTGTTCATGATGTCACGTAAAAAATTCAGAAAAAGGAGGACAAAGACCGCAGTGGAAGAAGGCTGCGAAGAAATAGTACCCGCCGGGATAGTTGTCCACAAGTGGCGGCCGGGTGGGCTCTCGGGTCCGAGGATGCGCCGAGGTCCTCTTGGCCCGTAACAGGAAATACTTGCCCAGAAGTTCTTGCACGCCGAGCCGCGCGGAAGACGACGCTTCCCTCCGAGATCTGGCGAAGCTTTTCCGCCGCTCGGATTTCTCCTTTGTATTTCTCCGCTTTCTCCTTCCCCCTTCCCGGTTTTCGGGCCATGGCGGGGGCGGCGAGGGAAGGAGGATGAAGAACTGACGACGCCGCGAACGAAAAGAAACAACGGAGGAGATGCGGAGGCGGAGCGCAAAGAGGGTTTTTCGAGGAGGAAGGAGAAGCAATGAAAGCGAAGGAGGGAACCGCTACCGCTTCCTCTCGCTTTTATGGGGAAGTGGGGGCGCCCGCCTCCTCATAAAGGAACGTGGGCACGCCCCATCCCACGACGCCGCATCGACGCCAGTTGCAGACGGGAGGCGGCAGAGGCGAAGTGGATTCGACGCACCATGGGTTTCGCGTGTCTGCAGCATTGCTTTTTGGGCCTCGCCCAACAGCGCCGCAAGACTGTATGGCCCAGCCCGGGGCTCTGCCGGTGTAGCTAAGGTAGGGGTACCTCAAGACCCAACTTGTGCACGGGCAATGCAGCTTCCTCAGAGTCGATCCACCAAATGGTTGCCGGAGACCATTCCTGCTCCATACCAAGCCATTCAAGAACAAAGTGTACTAGACAGAAGATCAAGGCCCCGCAAGAGGAGCTTGCCGGAAGGCCGCCTGTGCTCAAGATCATATCACCCACATAAAGCCCTCGGGCGAGGAGCTCGCCGGGAGGCTAGAAGACTACATCACGTAAGACACGCCGAGGGGCGCTTATACGCTGCCCGCCTTCCAGCTTTCTCCAGAGACGCTGGGTGGCGGATGGTCAGGTCGCTGCATGAAGGGTGCGGTGGCACTCCACGGTGGTGGCTTCATCGCCGTGGCAAACGGAGACGCAAGGGCGGAGCTTTTGGGGCGACGGCGACGGGCATTAAATGCTCTTGTCCCCTCTTTCAAAAGTAGGTAGAATCCATCGCTCAACTAATCGTAGCTGCACTGTTCCCGCACTGTTCCAACTACCACCTCTTTTACATTTTTACCACTCTACCTTACGTTGACACCTGTCGGTGACCCCTTGCCCTATAAAAGGAGGTTCCGGAGGGGTTCCGAGGATTAGCTACGTCACGATGGCTCGAACCTTGGCAACTCTAGCGCTCGATTCGGCCGGTTCCATACACCACCACGCTACCGCATTCTCAAGCAAGATCAAATACAACACAAAGCAGCAGAGGGTTTACGCGACCATCGCGTCCGGCCTGGGTAAAATCTCATGCCGCGATCGCCTCGACCGCTTCTCCGCGATCCTCCTCCGCATCGCATCACACACGAAGGGGCCCCGCCCCATAGGTGTCGCCCCCATCGCGACGACAACATATTATTTGATGCGAAAGTCTCAAGACTGCTGACACCGTGACTGGTACTGCTTGGAGTGGTTTTCCGGCTAGAAGCCTCGCCACTTTTGGCCACCTCGCCGCAATATCCAACATGCTCAAGGCTATGTGTTGGGGTGGCGCTTCAGATCTTGTGAATTTTACAGGGTCTACTGAGCCATCCCTCTAGTGCGGTTCCTTGCCCTTTATGGGGTTTTTGCTTTTTGGTTTTTGTACCTGGTGCCTGAGTGGGTTGCACCCTTTTGTTAGGGACTAGAGTTGTATTCGAGGCCGGATTGTCCCAAAACTTAGTTTCGGCTTTTCCTAAAACTTCCATCGCACAAGACTTTCATACTATGGACGCCAGTCAAGGTTGTAATTTCGCTGAGATCCGACGGCGCTGAAGATTCCTCAACCGTAATTATTGCAAAAATTGAAATTATGCTTTTCTCGGCAGTCCTTTATCCTGTCCATAACCAGGAGGAATCGCCCAAGAATGATGTACTGTTTCAGCGGGCTCTTGCCGGATTTGAGATAGATCGCATATGTCTAGGTAGGTGTGTGGAATTAAGTCCGGAATCCTACCCATCTCAAGGCTCAAGGGCCGAGAAGTTTCTGAATTTGGAAGCTTGGATTGTTTGACGTTGTCCAACGAAGTCCGTCCGATCACCGACTTAAGGTTCAAGGTTGATCAAGTCCGCCCCTCGCTGAATCCGCATGGAGGGTTCGCAAGCCCGGACATGACTAGTTTTCAATCTAGGAGAAGAGTTGCCGCGTTGTTCCTCGACCACCGCAATAAGGTGGGTAACCTGGGGAGAGTTAATCTCTCTCAGATCGGTTTTAAGCCCAATCTGATTGTAGTCTATAGCGACTCCCGATGATGCGGCGCGATCCAAGAGTTTGTTTACGGACGAGAGCTCTGTTGATCCAGCTGCTCGAGAATTCGAGTTTACATGAAGATTGCTTTTGATGACCCGAGAGGTCATCGTCAAGCGGTGGCCTAACAAAGCGGTTATAAGGAAACCACCCACGGATAGTTTCGCCATGCCAAGGCTCCTTTTGATAAGATACCGCCTTTGAAGACGGAAGAGGCATCCTTCCTATCGGTGACAACAAAGAGGAACTCTCAATGAAAGCACCAATGTCGGTGTCAAACCGCGGTTTCGGGTAGGGGGTCCTGAACTCGGTGTCTAGGCGGATGGTAACAGGAGACGTTTACATAATGTTTTTACCTGTGTTCGGGCCGCCTCGATGGAGGTAAAACCCTACTCCCGCTGATTGATATTGATGATATGGGTAGTACAAGAGTGGATCTACCACGAGATCAAGGAGGCTAAACCCCAGAAGCTAGCCTATGGTATGATTGTTGTAATGGTTGTCTTGTCCTACGGACTAAAACCCTCCGGTTTATATAGACACCGGAGAGGGCTAGGGTTACACAGAGTCGGTTACAATGGTAGGAGATCTACATATCCAGACGCAAAGCTTGCCTTCCACGCCAAGGAAAGTCCCATCCGGACACGGGACGAAGTCTTCAATCTTGTATCTTCATAGTCTTGGAGTCCGGCTGACGATGATAGTCCTGCTGTCCGGACACCCCCTAGTCCAGGACTCCCTCAGCCTCCGTCCCAGTCAACTTAGTAGGCCCACAAGTCGGCTTCCCTCCAAGGTGGGTCCTAGCTAGCAAGGGGTATTCATTTTTTTGTGCGTAATAAGCAGGCACTTCCGGTAGGTCCGAGCTGATAGCGAAGGGAACGTTTTTTCGCGAAATACGGTGGCCCGTCCGGTGGATCCCAGCAGTTAGGGGGAAATGTTTTTTCGCAAAATACTGGTGGCCCATCCGATGGGTCCCTGCTGTTAGGTGGAGGAATAATTATTTTCCGCGTAATTAGGAGGCACTTCTGGCGGCTGCTGGGACCCAAATTGTCACCTCTCCATGTACAAGATTCGATGGAAGTCGGTCGTCATTCACATTGACCATGCTGCTACCGAGAGCACCACGGCGGTGGACGACGGCGAGGCCTAGGAAGTTGACGACGCGGAGCCGGGGAAGACGCGGTAGTGGAAGCCCGCGCGGAGAGGACTACGAGGGTTTACCGGCTTTGCGCGTGTGAGGTCGCTGCCACCGCAGTAATAACAGGTGTAGGTGAGTAGAGGGATGCCTCGAAGGTGGGAGTAGTAGGGCGCCGACGTCATGAAGGTAGTACAGCACCGCCATGGGAGGCAGGAGCAGCGAACTCTGCCGGGCTTAATTTGGCGGCCGGAGCAAGAAGATCAGAAATTGAAGAACATAACGGCTGTTGGATTGACATCCAACGGTTACGCCTCATAGAATCGCTTTGTCGACGATATAATAACTAAAAAAATCTTGCATTCGCATCAACTCAACAGGCCCACAAGTCAGACCACTCCCTCTTTTTTTTTAATAATTTATATAGCTCATGGCAACTTCTTATGCAATTTATTGGAGTCATTTTTTTTGTTGGCCAGGGCCAATTTCGCATATTTCTATGGGTTCCAAACTATTTATAATATCGAAATGTCGAGCCAGATTTAAAGTACTTTGAAGATATATTTAAATTAGGTTAATGCCCTGTGAAATAGGAGTCTGAACATGTGAAAAAATTCAGAAATTATAAAGTAATTGCCAATTTGTGATCTGTTTTTATATTTAAAACCCACTTCATATTACTTTCAAGATTTGCAGGTGTCTTGAAAGAGTTGCAGCCCATCAGTGCGTAGAAAAATAAGTAGGCCTGGATTGGGTATTCTTCGGAAAAAATAAACTGGGCTCATTTTCACAAACAAAAAAATAGCTGGGCTAGTCACATGGTGAACATAAAATATAAGCCTGGGCTAGACGGGCCATAGCCCAGTTCAAACCCTACTCCCTCTCAACAATAACAAAAAAAACTTCTCAAGCAGCTACGTCCCAGGTGTCAGCCGATCTTGTGTTGTTCTCTTGTCTATTGACTATATACGCTCACAATGTCGTGGGTCCCAGCTGTCAGGAAAACACGAGGAAGCATTTTATTTTTCCATACGGTTTCATGGTGGGTCCCTATTGTCATCCTCTCCACGTACTTCTGCCAATTCCTGTTGTTTGTTGACCATGTTGACAACGCGAGAGGGCGGTGAGGGAGTCCTGGACTAAGGGGCCCTCGGACAGCCAGACTATATACTTTGACCGGACTGTTGAACTATGAAGATACAAGATTGAAGACTTCATCCCGTGTCCGGATGGGACTCTCCTTTGCGTGGAAGGCACGCTTGGATATTCAGATATGTAGATTTCTTCTCTCAGAATCGATTTTGTGTAACCCTAGCCCCCTCCGGTGTCTATATAAACTGGAGGGTTTAGTCCGTAGGAGAAGGACAATCATAATCATAGGCTAGCTTCTAGGGTTTAGCCTCTACAATCTCGTGGTAGATCAACTCTTATAATACTCATATCAGCAAGATCAATCAAGCAAGAAGTAGGGTATTACCTCCACCGAGAGGGCCCGTACCTGGGTAAAACATCGTGTCCCCTGCCTCCTGTTACCATTAGCCTTAGACGCACAGTTTGGGACCCCCTACCCGAGATCCGCCAATTTTGACACCGACAAGCGGCGCCACGGTGAGCGCACCAAAGCGCGCGGAGGACGTCGGCGTTAACGATTTAGGAGACGGTGGGGCGGTGATGCGTGCGGTGAGGCGCAGCCAGCGTGGGAGGCGGAAGCAAGCGGACTCGCCAGCGCTTGTTTGGTTTTGCGGCTGGAGGAAGACAGATCAAGAAACACGATGACTATAAAAGCAAAGAAGAGTACTTAACAACCTTAATCAAACAAGCAGGGCACTTAACAACCAAAGTCGAAAGCAGATGAGTACTTTATACAGTTCAACCGCATAAAGCATGCCTCTAACAGTGCTACTTTTGCTCTACAAGCTAACCAAGGGTGAGGCCGCCAAGCCCTGTGACAAGGCCCAGCGCCACCTCACAGATCCACAACCTTCTCAATGCGGCTTCATCTCGTAATGTGGTCAATAAACAGGATATTCGATTTAGAGCCATGAAAAAGCATGAACATAATCTTCTATCGTATTCTCCAAGATGGATGGGCCTTCATTATTTGAGACCACCCATGAATAAGTATATTTTCACCTCCAAGGGGAATGGAGTAGGTCGACACAAACATCATGTTGTGACCAAGTGCAAGTCTGACCCGACCATGGTCAGGCATCTGTATAGGAACAATAGAACAGGGCAGTTTCTGTTTCAAGAGATCACAGCTGTAAAACCATGTATAAGCAATAGTTTATGAACAACATATATAACAGAAACAGCTCGTACCATAAGTTTCTCGACACCGTTGGACCTATTCAACGAGTGCCGCAGTGGCACACATATCCCTCGTGGCCTTCCACCATTGAAATGCCCCATGAGGACCTCAAAACGATTAATAAAGTGTAGGAACTTGTGGATGTCGTCCCAGTCAACTTCAGTGCCATCAGTAACAGCCAAGTTATTACAAAATAGCAAACGATCAGCCTGCTTAACTCTGAAAAAACCTACACGTGCCACCAATTATAAGAAAATATTAGTTAGAAGTAGCATCTTCATGAGAGATTCGTTGCTACTTCTAAAGTTAGATTGTGATTAGTTAGACAGAATAGGTGGATTAAGAAGTAATCGATGTAACAAGCAAGAACCAGATACAAAACCAACATGGATGAACAATTGGAACCACGTCTGGGAGGAAGATCGCAGTGAAGATGAGACCAGGTTCTGCTATTTCCATCAACATTCGTGCGCCACCTTTAAGTCCGTAACACTTGAGAAAGTTTATCCAAGTTCGGCCATAAAAATAGCAGCGATCTTCTTGGTTCATGAACCTAACTCGGAACTTATATCCATGCCTTGTCTTCACTATGACCATTAAACTAGTGTATTCAGTTATGGCAAGGCCGAGCATCTTGAGTTCATGTGTTCTGGTAGAGCAAATAATGCACTTCAGGAAAAATAATATGAGAACACAATGTATTCCCTATCCAAATCTAGAAATAACTTCCTCCTTCACGTCAGTGTTGACCATCGTACTAGTAGTACTGAGGGAGTCCTGGACTAGGGGGTGTCCGGACAGCCGGACTATCATCGTCAGCCGGACTCCAACACTATGAAGATACAAGATTAAAGACTTCGTTCCGTGTCCGGATGGGACTTTCCTTGGCGTGGAAGGCAAGCTTGGCGATACGGATATGTAGATCTCCTACCATTGTAACCGACTCTGTGTAACCCTAGCCCTCTCTTGTGTCTATATAAACCGGAGGGTTTTAGTCCGTAGGACACAACCATTACAACAATCATACCATAGGCTAGCTTCTAGGGTTTAGCCTCCTTGATCTCGTGGTAGATCCACTCTTGTACTACCCATATTATCAATATCAATCAAGCAGGAGTAGGCTTTACTCCATCGAGAGGGCCCAACCTGGGTAAAAACATCGTGTCCCTTGTCTCCTCGCTACCATCCGCCTAGACGCACGCTCGGGACCCCTACCCGAGATCCGCCGGTTTTGACATCGACATTGGTGCTTTCATTGAGAGTTCTTCTGTCGTCACCGATAGGCTTGATGGCTTCTTCAATCAACAACGCCATCTAGGTGAGACTTTTCTCCCCGACAGATCTTCGTGTTCGGGCGGTTTTGCAATCGCGGCCAATTCACTTGGCCATCCGAGCAGATCGAAGCTACGCCCGCCATCGTGTCAGGTTTGAAACCTAAACTTCACGGCCGACATCCGCGGAGACTTGATCTTCGACGGATTCGAGCCACAGCCGAGCGCACCCGCTATCACGACGGGCATGATTTAGCTCGCCACGGACAAAGGCCCCGAGGCCGCAGACATGAGTCCGCCTCGACCCATAGTTCGGAGCAGATCGCAAGATCGAGGATGTGTGGCTGGACACCGCCGGAGCTGCAACTTCTACGGTGATGGAGCCGACATCGACCTTGTCCCTTATAAAGCTCATGACTCGAGGCGCCGGACTCTTGCCGGACCAACCTCCTATACCGCCAATCGAATCCGATTACGCCGATCATGGAGTTCACCGCCATGACATCTTTCAGCACTCACCCTTGGCGACATCCTAAATTCGCTAAAGCATCTCTCGCTATCAAGAGAGCCCCGCCGGATTGCGGTCAGGATGGTTGGGATGCGGACGACGAAGAAATTCAAACCCACCCACCACCCACTTTATAACCACTCGCCGATTTATCTAACCGACATGTTAGACTATGATTCAAGACATCGACAGTATGGACGATTTATGCCGAGACTACTAAGAACCAGCGCTACCAAGCACCGGAAGGACAGCCCAACTCATGATGTATATATGGTGGACACCCAAAAGGAAGCGATGACGAGGAACAACGGATGCGGCAATGCATAATCCTACCAAAACAACCAAAACAGCGACGTAGGCACCGCCCTATGTCCCGCCGACGATAACAAGATTCTAAGGACCCAGAATAGAGCAGGGAAACCAAGGCATTTAACATGCAACCAAGCAACCATCCGAACAGATGAATCAGATAATCAATCTATGCCCGGAGAAAACAATGCCTAGATGATCTCACGCCGACACACCACCGAGCACAAGAACTTCACAAAAGACTTCTCGCCACCGCAAGAAGTCAAGAAGGAAAAATGGAAGCTCAAAACAAGGGAAGACATACTCGTAATGAGGTGGAGCAAAGTGCTCAAGATCATGGACACATATGGCAATAGCCACCAAACAAAGAGCTACCCAAACGCAAGTTGCCGCCAGACCACGAGGAGGCCATAGAGCCCCCACAACAAAGCAAAGAGGTCGCCTGGCCGGATAGATGACCAGATGACAGGCCAAAAGCGACAAACGGCACCGCACACAAGACGACACATAATCCTCATAACTCAGATGGCCCGGTCAGGTCCATTTATGGGCTGAAAAAGAGGGCCCTGTGAAGCAACACAACACGCCGAGATGTTCAAGATAACGGCACACCTAAATACAGGGCGCCAGACACCCACTATGTTTCACCGATGAGGTGCTGGATCATGAATTCCTCAGCGGATTCAAGCCCGTAAACATAGAGGCATACAACGAACAACAGACCTGTGAGTCTGGATTGAGGATTACATATCAAGACATACACATGGCTAGAGGAGACGATCTCCACGCCATAAAATATCTACCCTCAAGCTCAAAGGGCCAGCTCGACATTGGCTCAAAAGCCTCCCAGAAAATACTATTGGAAGTTGAGGAGAGCTCGAGGACGCGCTTAGAGCAAATTTTCAAGGACTTATGTCCGACCTCCTGATGCGTACGATTTGAGTCACATAACTCAACAGCCCGAGAATCAGCACAGAATTCGGAACAAGTTTCTACCAAAAGAACCAAATAGTCGATCGTCCGGACGCCAAGCCTTAGCAGCTTTTAAACACAATGTCCGAGATGAATGTCTCGCTGACACCTCGCCAAGAGAAGCCGAGAACAATGGCCGCTTAACAAGCCTCATGACCCGCTATGCTAGGGAAGACAGCTGGCTAGCAAGATGCAGCACCAACAACCCGAGTACATTCGAGATCAAAGATGGAAACGAAAATCACGGCTACAGAAGGACCAATACTGAAACAAAGAAAAAGCCTAAAGAACACGGCGGTCAACGCCGGATTCAAAAGCTCTCGGATCGAACAACAAAACACCGCTCTTAAGGATAATAAAGGACAAGCTATCCAACTTAAACAAAATTTTGGATCGGATATGTCAAATCCACAAAGACTCCGTTAGGCCTCGCAAACCACACCCACCGAGATTGTTGGGTCTTCAAACAGTCCGCCGACTCAACGCCAACACAAGGCTCGACGCGCCAAGCGAGGATGACGACGAACCCCACCAGCAGAGCGCCGAAAACAAAAGACTTTCCCACAAGAAGTCAAAACAAGAACTCACTTCATGTGATAATACGGAACAACAAAGGCGACAACCCGCTAAAGTAGGTATTGCACGGTCCACCCCAGCCGAACCTCGAGGTTGGATGTCAAAACCAATTACTTTCACCACCGACTATTCCGTATATTCAAACGCAGGATGGACTGCCTCGATATTGATCCTATAATCGACGGACTACAATTTACACAAGTCCTGATGGACCGAGGCAGCGATTTAAACTTGCTATATCCTGACACAATCCGCAAGTTGGGGATAGACCTTACTAAAATTCGATATAGCCGCACTTCCTTCAAAGGAGTGACGCCAGGCCCTTACACCAAGTGCACGGGTTCCTTGCTACTAGAAGTTGTGTTCGGGTCACCCGACAACTCCCGACGCGAAAAGCTAATCTTTCATGTCGCCCCTTTCAAAAGTAGCCATCAAGCACTATTGGGACGTGAAGCTTTTGTCCGCTTTAATGCAATACCACACTACGCCGCTCTTACACTTAAAATGCCCGGTCCACGCGGCATCATCTCATTACAAGGTCGTTAAGACCCCGGACACGGCTAGACGAGTCCGCATAAAATAAGCTAGTTTTAGTCGCACACCCTTTGCAAGGGCTGTGCGATGAGCTAATATAAGCTCAGCTTTATTCATTCATTCATATTTCGATTTTTAATTCATTTTTACACGATTTTTTCAATCTAAGTTCTCTCTTTACAGATGAACAGCTACACCCATGCGTGATACAAAGACAACGGAGACACAGCGCAGGCGCGAGGGACCCGCTGTAAGGATTCTTTTCGATTAAGACCCCGCATAAACCTTTTTTATCGCCTCTTGTTGCTATATATCCCCTAGTTTTCATTATAACCAGAGAGGAGACTCGACGCTTTGGCATCGGCCGCTGCTGGGGACCTCGTACTTGGACACTAGGGCTTAGGGCATTGTTCTACCCGCCGCCATAAAGACCAAATACCTTAGGGAGTGTTCGCGCCTCAAGTTAGGGCCTTATATGCATCAGCTCAATCATGTCTTTGGTCAAATGTTGGGTTTGCCCGCCCTCGTGTTTTGCTGCCTTACGCTCAGATCATCGGCTAACGCGCACCGTGGAGAACTACTACAATTGTGCCCTGTTCGCCGCAAGCACCTCAAGAGAGAAAGCCGAAAACCGACCGTCATGATACAAATGAGAGACTGGTCAACCACTCAATCGACTACCAAATGTTTAGAATTCTCCTCTTTGATGAAGGACCGCTTCCGGTCGTGCACATACGCTTCCGACCCGAGAGCGCTGGTGCCCCTAGGGGCTATATCGTAGCCCCACCCTCGAACTCCTATGGCTAAGTGAAAGTGATAAAGCATTATAGTCCGTTGCCTCGCTTGCTACGCTACCACCTCCTTCACAGACCGAGACGCCGGATTAATGTGAAAATGCACTATTTTTGCGAACACCCCGCACTCAGCGTGGGGGCTGAAGCCGACGACTGCCATCTTTCAGGTTATACACACGTATACATAAACGACCGCACAAGAGATATTTCAATACTTGAACGCACAAGTACAAAAAGTGCCTACATTATAAAACATCGTTTTACAAACTATAACGTTCATTTGAACATGACATTTTTTGAGCACTGCGACTCTATTTCACGAGCACCACGAAGAACTTCCCCAAAATAGTGCTCGGCGGGTAATCGGCTCTCGTCCGAACCCTGGGTCGCAACAGCGGTGGCATCCATCTCCGTCCAGTATGTCTTCACAAGGGCGAACGCCATCCGTGCACCCTCTATGCAGGCCGACCGCTTCATCGCCTTGATATGTGGCACCGCCCCAAGGAATTGCTGCAATAAGCCAAAATAACTTTTCGGCTTAGCCTATCCGCCGACATGAGTCACGATATCCGCCATGGCAAGTCCGACAATCTATTCAGCTCAGCCCACTCGCCAACCGATCGGTCACCGGAAGTGAACGCCCGGACTATGGAATTGAGACCAAAACAGCTCTTCCGCCTTGTGATCCTTCCGACTTAGGAAGTGCATAACGGCATCCACCGACTCAGGCTAAGTCCATATAAGGATCCTCCGACCCCACAAACTGGCTGCTAAGCATACTTTGATCCAGAACCTTCGGCGCGAGCGTAAAGGGCTTGCCAGCCACAATGTCTCCGACCGGGCGCAGCTCCTCCTTTATAGCCCGTGATTGCGTAACGGGCATCCTTGGTTTCGGCGGTGGCCTTCCCAGTGTCTTCTCACTCCGCTTAGGTGCTCCTTTTCGAGAACCTCATTGCGGTCGGTAGCATCTTTAACTTCACGGCCATTTCGCCATCTCCTCCTCGCTTCGGGCAAGGTGCAGCCCTTTCGCTTTAGCTCTTCGCCGCCCTCGAGGCAGCCGATCACTCCTTCCGCTTGCTCCTTGGCTTGAGCAAGTTCTGCCCAAGTCTCTCCACAGAGCGGCACCATCTCGCAAGCACACATAAGGTAAGGTGGGCTTCGCCCTTACTAGGTGACCACGGAGAAGAAACCTACCTTGCGACTTGTCATGTCGCTCGCTGACTAGTGCAATGTCCGTGATCCGCAACATCGAAGTTGCCACTTTAGTTCGGTAACTCCATCAGTCCGCTAGCCATCAACTATCCGCCACCTACTTAGGAAAGGCGAAAATCAATACTGGATTTTGATCCTCGACGCTGTCGCTCTCGATACACTACCGAGTCTCGTGGGCTACTATCTATACAGGCGACTTTATGTGTAAACTGTCAAAGGGTATGTCATTTTACGCATTCTCAAACCGCGCCAAAGAAACTCCCGACGGCATCACGCGAACCCGCCTTCGGGCGGATGAAATTCTTTCAACCACCGTACTATCAAGGTAAAGGACCTTCCGAGATGGACGCCTCTCAAGCAGATCCTTCAGCTCTCCGGCAAGACACCGCTTGGTGCCGAACTATTCGCCCTCGCCGACTCGGGATACCATCCGTGATGACACTTCAGCTCGTCCGCCTCTATCCGATGGTGCGGCAGAAGGAGGCGCTCGCCTCCATCATCTCCGGACGGAGTTCCTCAAGACGAGCTCATCCGAGAAGGACGGAGATCCGAACTACAAGGTAAAAACTTAAGTTATCCTCGAAGCACAAATAGGGATGTCCCTTATTACAAAACTCCTTTTTTCTACTTACGGCTCCGGAGGGCTGATTCCTTAGGGGAGACATCGCAGCCGGAGCCTCCGGACGAGGGACCCTCCGGTGAAGATTTCTTCCCGCTTCGGGCTTTGGCCTCCGGTTTTGAAGCGGTCCTCTTCTCCCTTGGAAGGAGGGATTTCGATCCCCTTCCTCGCAAGCCTCCTTGGTTGAGGCGGTGGTTCCTCCGCTCTCCCTTCGCCTTCCTCTCAAGGCGCAACCTCCAAGATCCTCGACCAAGACGGATCCGGCGTGATCTCCGGAGGGGGCCAACATCAGACGTTTTGCTTTGCGCTTATCCACTCCTGTTTAGAGGGCAATTGGTCAAAAGGCAAATCATAGAAAGGCAAACAAATGGTATGTCCGGACACAGAGCTACTTACTTGTGTATCCAGGCGATTGCAGCCTAGGCCGGCATGCTCGGTCAATTCCGGACACGCCACTTGTGATCCTAAGAACAATTCGTACATCTCCGCGGGTGTCGTACCCATGAAGTGTTGGAGAATCCGTGGTCCCTCCGGATTAAACTCCCACAGCCGGAGAGGACGGCGTTTGCAGGGCAGGAGACGCCTAATCAGCATGACCTGCATCACCACGACCAGATCGATCTCCCTCACTTGAGGTCTCGAATCCGCCCCGCAATAGGGGCACGCCCTTGATGGCCCCAGCTGAGCCCTTGGTCGACCCATGACATCAGCCCTGTGGAGGGCCCGAAGGAAGATGGGCGGCGGTCTGCTGCTGCCCTGGGAGCGTTATGTAGAACCACCTCGCCGCCACAAGCCGAGCTCCTCCCGAAAGAGCCCCGGCCATGGAGCATCGGCCCTTCGGCTTACAACCGCCCGCCAAGACTTCGCTTGACGCCTCAATCATCTTCGCCCACGCCAAAGGTCTTAAGCCACAAGTCAAGTGAGGGGTAACGCGAGGAAGGCTTCGCAGACGACAATGAATGAAGAGATATGGAGGATGGACTCTGCAGCCAAGTCGTGGAATTCCAACCCATAGTAAAACATGAGCCCTCTCACAAAAGGATCCATCGGGAAGCCTAAACCCCGACGGAGGTGGGATACAAACACGACATACTCGCCGGGCTCGGGGGTGGGAATGACTTGCCCCTAGGCGGGCAACCTATGCGAAATCTCGTAAGACAGGTACTTGGCCTCTCGCAGCTTTAGCATGTCTTCTTCCGTGATGGAGGAGGGCATCCACCGGCCCTGTAGGTCGGAGCTGGACATTGTTGCAGGTCCCAAGCACTCGAATCTGGGGCTCTGGGTGTTGGAACTCGGGGCAAGGGGAAGATTCAATGGAGGATTGAAAAAAGGAAACGAGCCTTGGTCCCATTATAAAGAAGGAGAATACCAAGAGCCGTCCCCGTGACCGTTCGGGACTCGCCTCCGATAGAGGGGGCGTGGCGACGGGCACGGTTGGGTTACCCACGTCCATATTGATGGGAATCCTGAATAAGGGGAACACGATCCGCTCGACAAGACGTGCAAGGAAACCGCCGCTAAACGCGTTGAGGTGGTATAATAAAAAAGATTCAAGTAAGGCTTGGTGGTGGTATGGCGCCATACCACGTAATACGCCGCAGATTGAACTTGTGTGCATATTATTTTCTATGGTGGAATGTGGAATTTATTTTACGAGCCGACACTATCCTGGTGTTCACAATCTTCTATGAATTATTCGAGGAGGAACCCGCCTTGCAATGCCGAACAATATATGCTACCGGACTCATCGTCATTGAAGCCCGGTTCAGGGCTACCGAGGAGTCCTCGACTAGGGGTGTCCGACAGCCGGACTATCATCGCCACCGACTCCAAGACTATGAAGATACAAGATTAAAGACTTCGTCCCGTGTCCGGATGGGACTTTCCTTGGCGTGGAAGGCAAGCTTGGCGATACGGATATGGAGATCTCTTACCATTGTAACCGACTCTGTGTAACCCTAGCCCTCTCTGGTGTCTATATAAACCAGAGGGTTTTAGTCCGTAGGACACAACCATTACAACAATCATACCATAGGCTAGCCTCCTTGATCTCATGGTAGATCCACTCTTGTACTACCCATATCATCAATATCAATCAAGCAGGAGTAAGGTTTTACCTCCATCGAGAGGGCCTGAACCTGGGTAAAAACATCATGTCCCTTGTCTCCTGTTACCATCCGCCTAGACGCATAGTTCGGGACCCCCTACCCGAGATCCGCCAGTTTTGACATCGACAAGTACCTTTTATCCAAATATAGCAATCCAAATTTCTAAATTAGTCGGTAGCATGTTCAAAAAAAACACCCTGCCGGATAGAAAAGAGGATTCTAGGAACATACTGTGCGTGTTTTAAAATCCTATGTTAGGATGAGAAGGAACAAGTGTGGCGTCTCGCCGAGGGCGCAGAAACCTGTATGGTCCTCGCACTTTGGGCACTGCAAATGAAACACACTAGATTCAGTAGGAAGAAAAATGCATCAACGGCGGCGGCTGCCATCCTAGGATTACATGCGACCAAGGGACTTGGATTTATCGGGGATGGATGAAGAATTGGTACATGGTTCTTCATGAGAAAACCCTATGCAATCGTCGAGAGGGGGTTTTCTCTGAACAAGCAGACGAGGGAGAAGGGGATTCAGGCCCAGTGAAGTATTGCCGCTTCGTCCGTACAGCTTACTGCTAAAGCAGGAAAGGGGGGGTTGTGATTTGACGGCTCATTGGACATTACTGCGGCGCTACGACTGGGGTGTGTCTACCGTGCAGTTGTGCACTCTAATTTGTGCTTATCGCACGTTGTCCCAATTGCCGGTTACCCCACATATCAGCAAAAGGAAGTAGAAAGACAGGAGTAACTAGTTACACATAAATATATTTTTGACATAGAGAAACTCCATCAGTAAAGAAATATACAAATCTTTTATATCACAACTTTATACATAAGAAAAATCAAGATGAATATATATAACATATATAATTATAAAAAATAGAGTTGTTTTTAACATAGTATAGACGAGTTGGTGATGATGGTGTGCCTGCCATCCTGCAATATAGGCCGTCCGATTTATATATGACGGATAGGAAGGAAACTATGGCAATTTTGCAAAAAGGTACCCACACACCTCTCCACATTTGCAAATAAGGCCTTCCCTCGTTCATCCTTTTCTCTCACAAGATAAAATTCTCATACAAATCCATCTTGATGTTACGTGCAACACACAGGCATTATGGGGGTTCAGCTTTTTTTATGGGGGTTCAGCTGAGAATATAATACTCAGACAGGCTCACAGTTCTGGACATTGGGCTGCAGGCCCACCTTGCATGTTTGGGGGCCCATGTGTTCTACCTCAGTGCTTTTCATACTGCAAGCGATTGGTATGATGCTGGTTTTAGATGCTGTCGCAAGGCAAATACACAAAATTGAATAAAGCACGACAGCTATTGGAATGAAATCGAATGACTGTTCCTAACCAGCAATGAGAGTTGCAACTCTATCAACGATATACGATGTGATAAATAATACTATCGTACTACTTATACACAAAGGACAATTGTTTCACCATGCCTGATTATTACATCAAAATCTCTCGGAGGATAGATCAGTTCGGCAGTTGCATGCTGCTACTGAAGAATTTCAAAGTTGATTTGGACCAGCTCTCCTTGCCGATAAAGTTCGATTTTGACGTCATCCCCTACTGCAAGATATGATTTAGATTTGAACCTTGACCATCCTTTAGCATCAATCATCATGCGACCATCCCTTGTACTTACGGTATATTGAGCAGGTTCATTCACACCAAGGCTGCACATGGTAAGAGAAACTTGGCCGCGGTCACCTGGATTGTTGAACGACTCCCTCGTTGCTCTAGGAATTCTCTGTTTGCAAACAAGAAGACATACCCAAACAGTTAGATCAACACAGTGAATCATGTGAAACAACATGGATAGAAAAAGAACGAAGCACTTGGGCGGCAAATCCTTACCAAGAAGGTCGACATGTCCGTTTTTGTAAGGACTTTGGTATATGAAGTGCAAACTGCAGCCCAGTCTGTTGCCGGTGCAACTGCTCATTCGGTTGCCACGGCACGGGCCGGACAGATGCAATTGCAAGTGTTGGTGCAGGTGCCGAAGCTGCTGCTGCTGCCAGAGATGGTGCTCCTTGTAGAGCTGGTGTCGGTGTCAGAGCAGGTGCCGGTGTCGATGCCCGATCCTCTGGTAGATCAGACTGATCCGCTGACGCGGTCGATTCCCAATCCTCAGCTGGATCAGACTGAGTTGCTGTCGCTGTCAGTGCTAGAGCAACTGCCGGTGCTCGATCCGTTGCTGAAGGTGGTACCGATGTGCGAGACAGCGGTGATCGTGTCTAGTCTGCTATGATCAGCTTTCTAACTTGACTAGGATCTGTGAACGTGATCCAGTTTTTTTCTTCATTTCTTTTAAACATGAGAAGGACTAATTGTGGCATTTTTGTTAAACCAAACTGCAGTTCATCATAGGGATTCACCTTGTACTCAGACAACAGACTGATCCAATTTTTTCCAGCAATATAAGTGATGGACAGTGCCTTCGTTACTGACACGACATAAGAAGTGAAACATGCAAAAATAGCCATCATAGAGCAAACCAAACGGTTTATTCTGTGATGAATGTCACATGGCAAAACCTGCATCGTAAAATTGCAGAAGAAAAAAAACATGACACTAAATCAATAAGATTTAGACAGTAGATCAATAAGATTTACTTGATGTGACACGAGTGAATCCTTACCAGGAAATCACTATGTTGAAGTACTAAACAAAAGATTGATCATCCAACTACGGGTGGCTTGCAGGGGCCCCGCCTACTCCCACAAGCAGGACAGTCCAAAGGTCGTGACAAATCGTATGGACCGAACATCCATGGGACTAGAAATCCTGGTGGGTGCGATGAACCCTGCAATGCATACAGATATTGGAGTGTAACCATAACTGATAAACCGTCCTCACAAAAAAGATGATCTGGATACTTCAAAATATACATGCTGAATTGAGTGGACAGACACTAACATATATCATTCTCAAGACTGACCACAAACCAAAAGCGGCAGTACTAATAAACAATACAGGGTTCACAAGCACAAATCAAGTACTGAACAATAGTACTTACTACAGACAAGCAAAGTTGCACCAATTAAACTCTGTAGACTATTTCTTGCCACTGACCTACGGGATGAACCCCGCATAACTGACTAGGCCAACGACTTCGTGAGAGATGTCTACATGCAACATCACCATCTCGTCAACCTTGGAGAACTTAACAGAGTGGTCTTTCCACTCATAAACAGGATGATGAAGACAGGCCGCATCAGATTTTTTGGGAAGCTTTACAAGAACAACACCCTTCGTAATCGAAGGCACGGCCAGGAAATTGTTGTGGTCAAGTACAGCCTCGAGAACACGACTGATAACAATGCTACAGGAAAACACTAGTTCAGGACACGTGGCGACAAGGACACAACAGCTGGATAGTTTAGCAGTAGAACTCATCATCAGGTCTTCCAGTTCACATGGCATGACTTTGAGAACTTCATCTCCACCACGGACCTAGTTCTAATTCAAACAGAAACCATATTTTATTACTACCTCTGTTCAGAAATATAAGATGATTTTCGATATTATACTCAATATATGACTACATATACACACAGAAATGAGTGAACAAAGACACTAGAACATATCTTGAAAGGCATGAGAGCAGAGGGATTACTTGTAATATCCATAACACAAGTTACTGAGGCAAATATACTCTCTTCAAAGGTAGCATTGATAAATTATAGTACTTTCTCCATCTCAAAATTTTGTCTTAGATTTGTCTAGATACGGATGTGTCAAGTCACATTTTAGTATTAGATACATCCGTATCTAGACAAATCTAAGACAAGAAATTTGGGACAGAGGGAGTAGTTGAAAGTAATCTATAAGAAATCCGTGTCAACCTCTCACATGTTTTGGTCAAAAGAGGAATTTAGAACCGTCATTTGGCACACTAAAATCACATGCAAGATCACCCAGAAAGTTGTACTACCAGTACTAGTATTGTGTGTTAGATGAAAAAGCATGATCAAGATCGAGAAAAAGATCGTCAACAAGAGACATTACCTGGACTTTCTTAATGAGGGATCCCGGAGAGGGGGGCTTGGACAAGGCGATGGCTTTGAGCTAGTTTGCGGTAGTCTTGGTGGGGTGCTTGCGCTTCTTCGTACCATGAGCCTCGACGGTTTTGGCCAAAGCCATAAACATCACATCGGCCGGTGCTCCAGCGCCCATCCAAGAGAGGAAGCTGAGAGAGAAGAGTGAAAGGAGGAACAAGATGAGGGAGAAGCGAAGCGAGTGGGGGTTTTCTTCAAGACAGAAGCCGAGAGAGAAGAGTGAAATGATGGTTGCTTCGTCAGTCCAACTTCTGCTGGAAAGGAGGGGTTTTGTGATTTGACGGCTCATTGGGCATTACTGCGGCGCTTGATCGGGATAGTCTACCGTCACTCTACTACGGAGTAATTTAGTGCATGGCTGGTGGACCCAGGTGCTGGCTGTCCCACACGTCGGCGAAAGTGAGTAATTTAGTGCATGGTTGGAGGAGGATCCACACAGTAGAGCGTGTCCACTGTTTTTCTAAAGAAAAAAATGATTACAACAAGCGTTTCCACTCTTACGACGGAGGAGTGCGAAACACGACAGCCACTTGAACATACATAGTGCTCCTACTACTAGGCATGTGCAGTGGTTCATACGTCAGTACTACACAATCTTGTTGCTAGTGTAGTAAGATATGACGATAACAAATGATGTTGTGCGCATGTAAACTACTCCTATATGTAACATAGTACCGCTTTTTCGAATGTCCGGTCGAGAATGAACGGTGAGATCAATGTTAACAGAACTAGGTCTACAGCGCACGGAGAGTACGGTGCCACAGTACTCCATGAAACATGAACCATATGAAGCACGAATAGTGTTAGGCAGGGTGTATGAAGGGTGGACGGGATGGGAGCAAAAGTTCCATTCTCAACCCACTTTTGGGCATCGCACTCCTCTTCTCCTTGAGCTCACGGAGATCCACGTCCTTGGCCCTAACCTCCGCATCCTTGGCATGGAGCTCCTATGTCAGGCGTATCACCTCGGACACCGTGATTTGCTGCGCCACCATGGCACCAGGTAGAAGCAACGGGGAGAGGAAGCAAAAGGGGCGAAATGGCCGAAAAGGCAATGCAATCTACGGGAAGGTGGAGGGATCCAACCGAGGAGTGGGGAATCTTTGGTTTTCACCATGGTAAAACATCAGTCGACAACTTCTCACATCAGGGAGCAGTGGGTTTTACAGGAGGAGTCATTGTGACTAATTGGTGCGCGCCTGCTCCCGTCAATAAAAAAAATAAAAATCCTGTCGCGCCTGCTCCGGTGAATCAAAAAATTAAAAATCCTGCCGCACCCAAACACCCGAGCAATGCCGCAGTGGATATTTAAATTTACCTGCCGGCAAGTAGATAAAAAGGGGTGAAAAAACAAATGTGGCGGCGGCCTAGCTAATCGGTCGAACGAGCCCAACTAGCTATCCACCGTGCTTCACTGATGTACTCGGCGGGAAAGGTGGTCTTTCCTGATTTGACGACTCATTTACCTGCTTCGGCGCTATGACCGAGGACCCAGAAAATGCATGGTAGGGCGTCCCACGTCAGGAAGAATATATGCGTGCACCGCCCGGGAGGACCCCGAAACCGTGTGGTAGGGTCTGCCACGTCTCGGCATGGAGGAAAAATGTGCATGTAAAAATATACTATATCAGACGTAGTACCTATGGTTCGACCTCGGGACCCAGCCAATCGGTCGAAAACACCCCACTAGCCACACAACTTCATCATGCAAACGTGGCACGGAGGATAGATGTGGTTAGCTCCGTCTCGACCAGCCACAACGTCTCTTGTTCTAGGCAATTCTTCAATTTTCCAAGCTTTTTTTAGTTGTAATAACACCACTGCAAGCTAGCGCCGCTATTCGTGTGTGCTCGTGCAAAGGTTAGACGATGGAGAGAAGAGAGATTGAGATCGCAGACCTGGGACCCACCAGTAAGTGAGTCAACGGTCATGCACGTGTTGCGAGGCACTCCCTCTACTCTACTCAACGTAATACTGTATAAAATCAAGTTATGGGACAAAGCCAACAACCGTTGTTGTTTCAGGCTATCGACTTACGCTTTGTAGTCCAGGTTGCCAGTTCGAATCTTGTCTTTCAGATTTGTTAGTTTTAGGTCCAAATTTGATTAATGACAAGTGGGACCCCCGTGTGTTGTTACGATAATTCAATGTAGGATGGTTTTTTTAACAAACACTTTGCGTGGTTAGACAAGTAACAGCATGACTTACACGTATTTTGCAAGTTTACGAACAAAAATGACAGTGACATATATTATCACATCCACCCCGCAGCTTAGATGCCATGGTGATACGATTTTTTACACCGTTGGAAGTGAGATCCAATGGCTTGGGTGTAGTCTTTTTAATTTTGCAAATAAAACATTCAGGCCTCGTGTGTGCCGTTGCATATTCGATCCAACAGCTTCCTACCCGCTATGGTGATATGAGCATATAGGTCGTATGTTCAGTGATCAGATGGCACATGCGTAGTACTTGTACTTTCTGCGCATTTCCCAAATTCTATCAGCCGTATATTGCAAAAACATTCAAACCTCCTACTGTGGGCGTTAGATCTCGGTGAACTCAGATCACCATAGAATCTACGGTGCGGGAGCACCTCATATTCTCCCGTGCGAGAAAACATAAGGTGCTATCGTAGCTTGGATGCTACGGTGATACGAGCTTCGAGGTCGTTTGATCTGAGATCCAATGGCATCTGAGCAGTCTTTGTGCTTGTAAGTAGTGGCCGAACACTTTTGGGGCTTTTTTGCAAAAAACCATTCGAACCACTGAGGAGGTGTTGGGTCACAAATCCAATGGCTCTGAAGAGCTTGTATCACCAAAGCATCGAAGGTGTGGTAGCACATGATATTCTTGCATACAGGAGAATATGATGTCCTCCTTCATCTTAGATGCTACAGTGATAAGAGCTTCGAGGTCGTTGGATATGGGATCCAAGGGCATCTGAGTAGTCTTTGTACAAATTGTGTGCAATTCTCAAACTCATCAAGGTTTCCTGTAAAAATATTAAGACACATCATATGAGCTGTTATATCTGAGATCTACAAGCTCCAAGCAACTCATATCGACATATAGCATCTAAGGTATGGGCGCACATGATATTCTCCTGGGGAGGAGGGGTGGAGGTGCACAACCAATCGGTGGTTGGGAGGGTGGGGACAAATATAATCTAAACAACCATAAACAGAGATCCACAATTTTATCTAAGGTCGAGGGGTTGACCCCCGACAAACATAGCTCCGCCTAAACACAACATTTGCATGTACTGTAGTACTAGACTTAATATTCATGTTTCAGTTTCATGTTCATTTTAAATATTGAACTGAGGACCATGCATGTCTTACATTTTACTCCCTTCGTTCCTAAATATTAGTCTTTTTAGAGATTTCAAATGGACTGGCACATACAGATGTATATAGACATATTTTAGAGTCTAGATTCACTCATTTTGCTCCGTATGTAGTCACTTGTTGAACTCTCTAAAACACCAATATTTAGGAATAGAAGGAATATTTTTTAATTCGTGTCATACATGCATGGTTTGGAAAAATAGATGCACTATACTTATTGGATTGTTGTTTTGTTCGTGCGTGTGTGTCTCTGTGTGTGTGTGTGTGTGGTCATATGCTTGATACATACAAAGTTTTCTCACCCCCTTATTGTTCATCTTTTAAATTTGAATTTGCATTGGAAAACTTACTAGGGATACTATGAAATGTGAAATTCCATTGCGATCACTATATCACAAACTCACTCTAATTCAACAACTCGTCATAAATCAATTACCACGTTGAGTTTAGTATTTGCAAGGATAATACTGGTATTGTAATACACATAGATTCGTTCGGCAATTTAAAAGGTTCCTTTTGTATTCACGAATGGTAGGACCAACGGCGTACCAGCCAGACCTTGGCTCGTGTTGATCCTAAAAAAATAAAAAAATAAAAAAACCGGGCTCGTGTCCTTCGGTGGCGTGCGTGGTACGCCACATTAGGCAACCCCAACCAGTCGAGCGTCAGTGTTTCAAGTCGAAATATCTGGCGGCCAGAATTCCATCCCTAGGAAATTCCCCTCATGTCCCCGGTCCATAATGACTACCGATGAACAACGGAGGGATGCTTTAGTAACTAGACAACGTTAACTACCGTGCCGAGCACGGTTCAATTCCCTCGGTCGCCGCTCATCAAGGTCACCCGTCAACTGCATTGCCCAGTACTACTACTACTACACCAGGATGAGCACCAAATTGAGCCCGTTTGTTCGTGCCTAGTACTTGAGTTAATTTATCAGGCAATGCACTGGTACGGAGGGATTATCATTTTTACTCTGCATATATAACTTGTCTGAAGTCTAACTAAGCAAAATGTTTGATCAAATCCATTCTTAAGAAATACAATAGGACAGATGTACGGCTTGAAAATTTATTGCATGATGCAGGTTATAATATTGTTTTGAATCCTGGATCTTAAATTTCAGAAAATCCAAAAGTGAGCATAAATTCTTGAAACTGAGCATGGTCACGTGATATGGCACAAATATTACATCGTAAGTTTTTTCTTCAATTTTAGACAAGCTGCTTATGACAAGTTGCATAAATGAAGATCCAAGGTATTTTGGAACAAAGACCTGTCACGTTAAGGCGAACACTTTCACTATTGAAACCGTGGGCGTTTATGTGCCGCCACGAGTCCCCGCTTCTCATCGGCAGGTGCTGTCCCAGCAAGCGTGTGAGTCGACGGGAGGCGTGCGAGCAGACCGCTGCGCCGGCTGATAGGGAGGCAGGCGAGCAGACCGTTCTGAAGGCTCACCGGGAGGCAAGCCCTTTGACCAGGCTCCGCTGCCCACCTTCGTCCCAACTGCTCCCACTTTTAATGTCACCGGCGCCGCAGTTTAAAATCAACCCCGCACTACCCGGTATCGCTACAATCTTCTCTCTTCCTCTCTGATTCTCCTGTCGTCTACCTCCAACTAGCCTGACCTAAACGTACGTCATGCCTCATCACGATGGTCTGCCCTTAGTCTTCTAGTTTCCTGAGGAAGACACCCAGCCGGAGTCTCAAGAACATAAGGGGCTTCGGGACGATCTTGAACTGGCCTTGCGGGAAGACGCCGCGCCATTTCCCGCTCCTGTTCCGGCTCTCGTCGCCCCGACTGCGCCAACGCCCATCCCCATGGCATTGATGGGCTGGGAGCCACACATTGTCGCCGAGCTTGATCCCACGGGGTTCCACGAGGTCCCCGCCGACTTTCACGCTCTCGTGCACCTGCCAGTGCATGCGCCTGCGCGTGCCCTGACGCGCATGCATGTGCCGGTGCCAGTGCACCTGCCATCGCATGCGCCTATGCCTGCGCGTGCACTGACGTGCGCGCCCGTGTCGATGCCCATGCACACGAATGTCTCCGCCGCGGGTGCCAGTGCCCCCCTCAGCGGCATGGATAGCCGCCGTCGACCGCTTCCTTGCACCAACGCCAGTCGCCTCCTCCCGCCAGTTGACTCGCTCGGAAGTCCAGAACATTTTGGCCTTCCTTGAACCTAGGCCAACGTCTAGGAGTACGTCAACAATGGCGCAAGACGCCGCCGTCGCCGTCGGTCAGTGGCCCGACGACACAGAGCACGGAAGAGGAGCCACCTCCCACCGCAAGACGCCCCTGCCGCCGCGCGTAATCTAAATTTGCCATGAAAAATGTTTGGATTGCCATGCTTAAAATCCGAACGTTTATCATTTCCATTTATTTTATATCGATCGTCGTATAATTTAAAGTCAGAGTCAGACTGAATGAAATCTATGGTTTGATCGATTGAATGTTCTACTAGAGCCGTATCAAATTAAATATAAAACGTCATCAAGCCACATGTATTCCTTGTCATCCAACGACCTAGACTGCTTCAATGTCGAGCGCTCAACACGTTTAGCGTGCAGTTAATTTCATGCCAAAAATATTGCTAATCACATAATAACACGCAAATAATATCCTGCTTAATACCCGCATGCACTTAATACACTTCCAAATTAACTTGCATTGCACGTACACACTGACTAGTGCTGCTAGTACGTGAAACTGGTGCCAGGACTTGTGAACCCGTCCAGATATGGTCAACGACAACATCGCCCACGAGTTCTTCGTGTTTGCCTGTGTGTCTAAACGCAGAAGGGGAGGAGAGAGAGAGAGCAAACATGGAACCCACAAGTAAGTGAAGGTGAATAGTACTAAAAATAATATTACATGTTATCCATTAAATATATTGTGGTCATATAAAAACATTATGTGAACAAAGGGGGGTACAACAAACATTGTTGTTCTATGTATGTTGCCTGTTGACGTGTGGCTTGAAGGCCCGGTCGCATGTTCGATCCTCGTCCTTTATTTTTTAATTTGTATATGGGTCCAAATTTGTTTCATGACATGTGGGCACCTCGGTGTGTAGTTTGTAGCACTTTAATTTGTGGGTCGAAATTTGTTCCATTCCAAGTTGACTATCGGTGTGTAGTTTTGTAGCTTATTTATAATAATTAGAGAGAACAACAGAGTTTTTTGCAATAATACCATGCTGCAACGTTGAAGGCGAGAAAGGGCGAGCGAGAGAGCGATGACCGAGCTAGAGGGAAATCAACTAGGGGAGTTGCGGGGGTTGCAACGGTGTTTGGAGTAGTTGTGGGCCAAATGGTAGAAAATATAATCTAAACCGACAGGAATAAATGCCTACACAAATTAATCCAAGGTTCGAGTGCCCCTCTCAATGTAAATAGCTCCTGCTTTGCGAGGGATGGAGAGGTAGCTTCAATGCGTGGAAGATATGGTGTGAGAAAGCGAGGTCAATCGAGAGACATATAGATAGAGAGACAAAGTGAGCATGGTCCGACATTCATTGAACAGATATATATATGCTATGGAGAGATATTGTCCGATTGAGCTTTTGGCAAGGGTGAGGGCTGTAAGGTAGATCTTGAGAGATGATCCAGTCACAGACGTGTAGATATATTTTGTGCGTGGGAGGAAGCAAGGTCAATCGATCACATAGGGTCGCCGTGCGATCGAAAGAGTAAGATGGGTTGGAGAGAGTGACCTAGATAGACAATGTGCGCGAGAGAGTATACAATGTGAATAGGTCAAATTGGGCTCAAAGATGGTGATATATCATTTTTGTCCGAGAAAGAGCGAGGTCAATCGAGACATACAGAGAGAGAGAGAGAGAGAGAGAGAGAGAGAGAGAGAGAGAGAGAGAGAGAGAGAGAGAGAGAGAGAGAGAGAGAGAGAGAGAGAGATTGAGGGAGCATGGCCCGCCATGAGGTCGAAAGAGTGGCGGCGGCTTGGATGGACTGACCTAGATAGACAATTTGTGTGAGAGAGTATAGAGTGTGTCGATCAAGGCCCGAACAGGGAGATATATCATTTGTGTGTGAAAGAAAACGAGGTTAAACGAGACTCAGATAAAGAGAGCGAGATTCGGCGAGTATGGCCCGCCGTGCAGAAGAAAGAGTGAGACAGTCTCGAGGGAGTGACCTAGATATACAACGTGCGTGCGTGCGCACGAGAGGTTGGGGGGCAAGATAGTCAATGCATGTATTTAGCGTGAGAGGGTGAGAGGGAGAGGGTGAGAGAGAGAGCTCGGCATGGGGTGCAATGGCGGGTGTGTGAGGTAAATACATTTGGTAACATAGTGGAAAAAGGGGTTGTGTAGTTGAGAGACTTAGAGATCGAAACATGGAGAGAAAGAATGAACGGGTGTTGGAAACCGGTAGCTTCCTAAGGTGGTTAGGAGAGGAAGATTGACCGAAACAGGAAATATGTAGCGTGTGTTCCGGGGGGGCTAAAAACAACATTTGAATGTACATAGTACGAGACTTAATATCGATGTTTCAATTCGGTGTACATTGTAAGATTTGAACTGAGGACCATGCATACGGGTAATTATTTCGAATTCGTGCCATACCAAGTTTCGAGAAGTTGACATTGACTCAATTTATTGTGCTTTTTTGTAGGTCATATGTTTGAATCCATCCAAAAGTTTTCTCACTACCATGGTGTTCATCATATACATATGAATTTGTATTAAAAAGTAGCATGGTTACATTGAAATGCGAAATCCACGTTAGAATTGGAGATCGTTATGTGACACACACTCTAATTCAAATAACTAATTATGTGACACACACACTCTAATCCACGTTAGCATGGATACCGTTTCGATTTTTTTCAAATAACTCCTCATTAATTAATTTATAGTACTCCCTCTGTTCACATTTATAAGACCTGGAAGACATTTCAGACAATGTGCAAAATAGTTCATTTTAAGTTGTGTGAAATGACTTACAAAAGTGAACGGAGGGAGTATCTCGTTTCGAATGACTAATTATTGCAAGGAAAACACGGACATGGTAATACGTACATATTCGTTTGCAAATGAAAGAAGATTCATTTGCATTCTCAAATGTAGGCGCACCAGTGCACTCAGGTCGTGTCGGGTGAAGCGCTGCCGGTGCCTTAAAGGCACCTGCATTTAGTCACCGACATGTGGGCTAGCCACCTGTTGGGCCCACATGTCATGGACACGAAGGCAGGTGCCTTAAGGCACCGAAGCATAGTCATGTCGGGGTGGTCGCGTGTGTCAGATGTACGCGTAGCACCCAGCCACCCCCCCCCCAAAAGGACGATGACAAAATAAGTTCGCGCTTCCACGTTTCTGATGACCCACAAGTATAGGGGATCTATCGTAGTCCTTTTGATAAGTAAGAGTGTCGAACCCAACGAGGAGCAGAAGCAAATGACAAGCGGTTTTCAGTAAGGTATTCTTTGCAAGCACTAAAATTGTGGGAAACAGATAGTTTTGTGATATGATAATTTGTAACGGGTAACGAGCAATGAAAATAAATAAAGTTCAGCAAGGTGTCCCAATCCTTTTTGTAGCAAAGGACAAGCCTGGGAAATTTCATATAATGAGAAAAGCGCTCCAGAGGACACATGGGAATTACCGTCAAGCTAGTTTTCATCACGCTCATATGATTTGCGTTCGGTACTTTCATAATTTGATATGTGGGTGGACCGGTGCTTGGGTACTGCCCTTACTTGGACAAGCATCCCACTTATGATTAACCCCTATTGCAAGAATCCGCAACTACAAAAGAAGTAATAAGGTAAACCTAACCATAGCATGAAACTCGTGGATCCAAATCAGCCCCTTACGAAGCAACGCACAAACTAGGGTTGAAGCTTATGTCACTCTAGCAACCCATCATCTACTTATTACTTCCCAATGCCTTCCTCTAGGGCCAAATAATGGTGAAGTGTCATGTAGTCGACGTTCACATAACATGACTAGAGGAGAGACAACATACATCTCATCAAAATATCGAACGAATACCAAATTCACATGACTACTATTAGCAAGACTTCACCCATGTCCTCAGGAACAAATGTAACTACTCAAAAAGCACATTCATGTTCATGATTAGAGGAGTATTAATATGCATTAAGGAATTGAACATATGATCTTCCACCAAGTAAACCAATTAGCATCAACTACAAGGAGTAATCAACATGACTAGCAACCCACAGGTACCAATTTGTGCTTTTGATACAAGATTGGATACAAGAGATGAACTAGGGTTTTGAGAGGAGATGGTGCTAGTGAAGATGTTAATGGAGATTGTCGGTGTACTAGAGTAGGGGTACCCTAGTATCCCGAACTTGTGCACGGGCAGTCGCAGCGCCCCACGGCAAGGCTTGCCGGGCGACCGCCAAGGTCCTCCATGGTTCCTTTGGAGCCATTCAAGAACAAAGTGTTCAAGTCAAGGAGACAAGGCCCCGGCAAGAGGAGCTTGCCGGGAAGGCCAATCAATGCATCTCAAGGAACTTGTCGCGACGCGCCTCGCGTCCCGGCAAGGCCCAGCGAGCGACAAGCTTCCGGACGCGACAAGACAACGACCGTGGCAAGGAGCTTGCCGCGGCAAGTCACCACTCTGTACCCACGCTCCAGCCCATCCGTCGACGTGTCGCCATGGGACCTCTCTAGGCGCGCGTGGCGAGAGGCTGTGCAGCCAGCGGTGCGAGGTGGCAAGCAGCGCTGACAAGATTGCCATCATGGCGAGCGGTGGCGCCCCTAGCGGTCCCTTTTCTGCACTGTTTGGGCGACACAGACGGGCATTTAATGCCCTTGTCCCTTGCCATCAGGGTTAGGTAGGATACACTGTTCAGGTAGTTGTACCAACCGCAACTCCTTTTCCATTTTTACCCTTGCATGCGTTGCCACCTGTCGGTGACCCCTTGAGCATATAAAAGGAGGCCCATGCGCAACGTAGAAGGGGGTTGGAAGGATTCGAAGCCAGAAAACACTCACGCTCGGTACTGTAGCGCTCATCGCTCTCGAGCAAGAACACAATAAAAATCGAAAAAGCAGCAGAGGAGTATTATCTCCGGAGAGCTCCGGTTGGGTAAACCGCCGCGGCTTCGCCTCGACCGCTCTTCGTGCGATCTCGCTTCGCCGGACCGAAGGGGCCCGTCCCATAGGTGGTCGTTCCCACGACATCTTTGGCGCGCCAGGGGAGCTTGATGAAGACGCCATCGCCGGCCTTGAGATAGGCGGCAGCAGCGGAGGGATCGGCGGTCGGCGTAGTGCCTTGCGCCCCGCGCCTCGTGGTCGCCAAGACGATCGCTGCATCTTCGCCACCCCGCGTCGCAGCTTTGGCGGCCTCTTTGCCGGCAGGATCATCAGCGCCAACTTCCTCCTCGGTGGCAGCGGCATCGTTGGTGTTGCCACACATGTTCTCCTCGCCGGTGGCCTCGGTCTCCATCGGCTCCGTGGAAGATGGATCTGATGGCCGGGAAAAAGAGAGAAAAATTCAAGCAAATATACAAAAAGAAGATCAGAAGAAGAAGAACACAAGGGAAGTTTTCAAGCAAGAAGGGTTACTCAGACCGATCTGCAATATGGGCTCCACCACCGGGGGGTCACTGGTGCTGTCCCTTGCCGGAGAACCGTCCCTTGCCGGAGAATTGTCCCTTGCCGGAGACTTCTCCTTTGCCGGAGAACGCTCCCTTGCCGGGGAATCCTCCCTTGGCGGCGTAGTCGAAGCAGATAGCATCTCGGGGCGGCTTCGGCCGCCTCGGTGAGGCTGCTCGCTCCTACACAAACCAGTAATCAGATGTCAGCAAAAGAAAGAACACCCATGCGCGCCATAACAGCAGGAAGTAAACCATATACTTATGCTGGGGGCTGCGCTGGGGGCTGCTTTGGGGAGTAGTTGCCGGGTCCGGCAAGGTGGTCTGGCGCGCCCTGCTGTCATGTGGGCCTGTCCTCGATGACAATCACCGTAGCCTTGGCTCTCTTCGCCGCTCTCTGAGCCAGGGTCCTGAAAAGGAATGAGTTCAGAGTAAAGCAAATCAGATACAAGACAGAAACAGCAAAAATTGAAGAACTACAAGTACACCAAAGAATCTTACTCTTCTTCTTCCTCGTCGGAGCTGAGAGCGGAGAGGTCGAAGTCCTGCCCACCTCCAGCGCGACGAGGCGGAGGAGTAGGTTCCCTTGACCGCTTGGCGGGGGCAGCGGCAGGATCAGAAGCGGCGGTCCGGGAGGACCCCGCTCCAGTTGCCGCAGCGGCGTGAGGTGCTCCCGCGGCAACAGTGCTTGTCGCGGCGGAGGCGCGGCGCGGGCGCAACGGCTGCTGACCCGTCTCGCCGCTCGCTACGCCCCCGCCTTGCGGAGACGCCTTCTTGGTGGAGCTGGGGCTGCGCTGGGGCTCGCTATGCAAGCTGCTTGAAGATGGCGGGCCGCCGCACCCTCAGCGGGCTCGCTCGACTTCGGCGCGAGCTCGGCAGCTCTCCTCGCCGCAAGTTCTCCGGCAATCTCATCTCGATCGGCAAGGCTTGCCGCCTCGGCTGCCTCTGCCTCCTCGACGGTGAATCCAAACTCACCAGCGGCGGCGGCTGCCGCCGCCTCTTCCGCCCTAGTGGCGATGCGCCGCATCTCCGCGTCGATGGTGTCGCGGGGCTTTTCTGCTCATCGGAGCGGACCGCCACCTCCACCAAGCCATCGAAGAACTGCTGCACGACATCGTCTGCGGGCTCCTGCCAAGTTGGAACAATTCCATGCGAATCGCACAATGGCATCATTGCACGGATGCGGTCAAGCGAGGAATTGTTGCATAGCGGGACGACACCCTGCGGCAACCTGAACCATTCGGGATGCTGAGGGTCGTGCTTGAACAGCTCCTTGAGCATCGCGTCCAGCTCCAGGACGGTGAAGTTGAAGTTGAGGCCCGAGCGCAGCCTCATGATGTCCGTCGGACCCCCGAATTCCCAGGCGGGTCTCCTCCTCTCCTGCAGGGGGGCGATGCGGCGGCGAAGAAAATCTGCGCCAACGGCGCCTACAGTAAGCCCGGCAAGCCCGAGGCGCAGGATCCGGGTGACGGCAATCTTCAGCCTATCATCTTCCGGCGCCAAATTACTCCAATCATTGCCACGCACTGCTGGGGCTTGGCGCTGGGCAGTGAATGGCTGCGGGTTCTCCTCGATGATCCAGCACCAGTCTGCTCTCCACTCCTCCCATTTGCTGCGGAGCTCCCCCTCCAGATAAGCTTCCTTCTTGCCGGCTCTCGAGATCCAGGCGATTCCACTGGATAAAGGCTCTCCTCTCTCGACCCGGGGCATAAAGAAGTGTCGGAAAAGGGCTACATTTGGATGGACTCCGACAAAGTTTTCGCAGAGATGTGCGAAACTGCCATTGTCGTAACAGCATTGGGGTGAAATCAAGGAGGTGGAGCCTGAGGTGTTCATGATATCGCAGAAGAATTCAGAGAAAGGCGGGCGAGCCCGCAGAGAAGAACAACGCAAAGAAAGGATATCTGTTCGAGCCCGCTCGAGGCGGCGGCGGAGAGTACCTTCGTGCGCGGATGCGCTCGCGTCTCCGTCGACCAGAAGAGGTAGTACCACTACCTCAGCTCCTTCGCGGCGAGCTCGGGGGGGAAAGTTGCCCGCTCCTTTTGCAGCGCCTCGAGCCGCAGCGCCTCGGCCGACTTCGCAGCCTTCCCGCCTTTCGGAGCCATGGCGGAGGTGGTGGAGATCGACGGCGTTGGTGGCGCCGGCGGTGATGGGGGGCGGAGTGCTTCTCTCTCTCGGCTTTGGAAGAAGGGGGGGGGGCGGCGGAGATTTCTGAGATTGGAAGTAGCAACTGGCGACATGGAGGAACTGCCCCTGTTTCCCCTGCTTATAAAGAGGGAGGGGGCGGACGTTCCGTTTTTCCGAATAAAGAACCACCCACAATCTCTCCCACAATGCCGTATTCAACGCGTGCCGTTAGGGGAGGGCGCGGTGGATACGGAGTAAGATACGGCGTGGCCCCAGGCCGCGCATGCCCGTGCCCTGTTTTGGGCCTGGCCCAACAGCGCTCGGCACCGTGTGTGGCCCAGGCCTGGGGGCACCTGTCGGTGTACTAGAGTAGGGGTACCCTAGTATCCCGAACTTGTGCACGGGCAGTCGCAGCGCCCCGCGGCAAGGCTTGTCGGGCGACCGCCAAGGTCCTCCGTGGTTCCTTTGGAGCCATTCAAGAACAAAGTGTTCAAGTCAAGGAGACAAGGCCCCGGCAAGAGGAGCTTGCCGGGAAGGCCAATCAAGGCATCTCAAGGAACTTGCCGCGATGCACCTCGCGTCCCGGCAAGGCCCGGCAAGCGACAAGCTTCCGGACGCGACAAGATAACGACCGCGGCAAGGCGCTTGCCGCGGCAAGCCACCACTGCACTCCACGCCCAACAGATCCGCCAACATGTCGCCATGGGACCTCTCCAGCGCTGCGTGGCGAGAGGTCAGTGCAGCCAGCGGTGCGCGACGTGGCAAGCGGCGCCGACAAGATTGCCATCGTGGCGAAGCGGTGGCGCCTCGACGGTCCTTTTTCAGACTGTTTGGGCGACATGACGGGCATTTAATGCCCTTGTCCCCGCCGTCGTGGTTAGGTAGGATACACTGTTCAGGTAGTTGTACCAACCGCAACTCCTTTTCCATTTTTACCCTTGCATGCGTTGCCACCTGTCGGTGACCCCTTGAGCATATAAAAGGAGGCCCATGCGCAACGTAGAAGGGGGTTGGAAGGATTCGAAGCCAGAAAACACTCACGCTCGGTACTGTAGCGCTCATCGCTCTCAAGCAAGAACACAATACAAATCAGACAAAAGCAGCAGTAGGAGTATTATCTCTTCGGAGAGCTCCGAAGCTGGGTAAACCGCTCGCGTGCTTCGCCTCGATCCGCTCTTCGTGCGATCTCCGCCCCCCGCCGGACCGAAAGGGGCTCCGGTCCCATAGGTGTTCGTTCCCACGACAGAGATTGACCCCCTCCTGATGAGAGGATCGTTGGTGATGATGATGGTGACGATTTTCCCCTCTCGGAGGGATGTTTCCCCGGCAGAACAGCTCCACCGGAGCCCTAGATTGGTTCCGCCAAGGTCCACCTCGTGGCGGCGGAGATTTGTCCCGTAAACTTGCTTATGATTTTTTCCAGGGTAAAAGCCTTCATATAGCAGAAGATGGGCACCTGAGGGCCACCAGGGGGGCCAGGAGACAGGGGGCGCGCCTCCCACCCTCTTGGCCAGGGTGTGGGCCCCCTCTGGTGTTTTCTTCGCTCAATAGTTCTTATTAATTCAAAAAGTGACTTCCGTGGAGTTTCAGCATTTTTGGAGCTATGCAGAATAGGTTTCCAATATTTGCTCCTTTTCCAGCCAGAATTCCAGCTGCCGGCATTCCCCCTCTTCATGGTAAACCTTGTAAAATAAGAGAGAATAGCCATACGTATTGAGACATAATGTGTAATAACAGCCCATAATGCAATAAATATTGATATAAAAGCATGATGCAAAATGGACGTATCAACTCCCCCAAGCTTAGACCTCGCTTGTCCTCATACGGATGCCGAAATCGAAAAATATGTCCAAATGTTTAGAGATAGAGGTGTCGATAAAAATAAAATACGGACATGAGGGCATCATGATCATTCTTATAACAGCAACATATATAGATTTTGTCAGATGGTTTCTTATGCTCAAGTAACAATCAATTCACAGTGTCAAGTATGGTTCAGAAACTTCATTGGGAACTAACAAACTATAATCTCAGTCATTGAAGCAATTGCAATTTATCATAACATCAGAAAGAGTCAAGAATAGAGCTTTTCAGCAAGTCCACATACTCAATTATCACATAGTATTCTACAATTGCTAACACTCACGCAATACTTGTGGTTATGGAGTTTTAATCGGACACTGAGAAAGATAGGGGCTTATAATGTTGCCTCCCAACGTATTCACCTTTGGGTGATGTCAACAATAATAGCTCATGCTAACTTACATCCAATTGGATATATATATACATCAGGATCTTACCAACATGAGGTGCTTGCCAAAGGATAAAATGAAAAAGGGAAAGGTGAAGATCACCTTGACTCTTGCATAATGTAAAGACATAAAGTAAAAGATAGGCCCTTCGCAGAGGGAAGCAGAGGTTTTCATGTGCTTTTAGGGTTAGATGCACAAAATCTTAATGCAAAAGAACGTCACTTTATATTGCCACTTGTGATATGAACCTTTATTATGCAGTTTGCCGCTTTTATTACTTCCATATCACACGATCGTATAAAGATTATTTTCTCCGCACTATAAGTCATACATATTTAGAGAGCAATTTTTATTGCTTGCAACATGACAACTTACTTGAAGGATCTTACTCAATCCATAGGTAGGTATGGTGGACTCTCATGGCAAAAACTGGGTTTAAGGATATTTGGAAGCACAAGTAGTATCTCTACTTGGTGCAAGGAATTTTTGGCTAGCATGAGGGGGAAAGGCAAGCTCAACATGTTGGGAAGATCAATGACAATATACTTTAACTAAGATGTGAGAGAACATAAACCATTACATTGTCTTCCTTGTCCAACATCAACTCTTTAGCATGTCATACTTAATGAGTGCTCACAATCATAAAAGATGTCCAAGATAGTATATTTATATGTGAAAACCTCTCTTTCTTTATTACTTCCTATTAATTGCAACGATGACCAAAACTATGTTTGTCAACTCTCAAGAACTTTTCTCCTCATACTTTTTATATGTGAAGTCATTAATATCCATAAGATCAATATGAACTCTTTTATTCTTTTTATTCTTTCTACTTTCTCAAGATCATAGCAAGATAGCAAAGCCCTTGACTCAACACTAATCTTTACTATAGATAGCTCACGAACTCGATTACATAAAGAGATCACAAAGCAAAACTCAAAACTACTTGATATCAAAACTTCAATATACTAGATCAAGATATTACTAAAAGGATCGAACTAAGTAAAATGGTAAAGATAGGAGTGTGATGGTGATACGATACCGGGACAGCTCCCCCAAGCTTGGCAGTTGCCAGGGGGGAGTGCCCATACCCATGCAATTATGTCCTCGGAGGTGGTGAAGTAGGAGTTGTTGATGATGTAGGCTTGTCGTCCATCTTCCAAGGCATAGGCTCACCATCATAGAAGGATGATCGAGTCTCCGGGATCCTCAAATCTACAGCCAAACTCATCCTCTTGAATCTATATTCATACTCACAGTTTTCATTTTGCAGGTCATAGATCCGTGCTTGGAGGTGCTTGAATTTCTCTTGAAGCTTAAAGATGGTCTCCCCAATGATCTTGGCATCCAGCTTGTGGTTGTTGGTGAACTCCATGATCATCATCTGGTTGGCGTTGAGTCCACGCTTCACCATCCCCTGGCACTTGAAAAGTTGTTGCTCCATGGCTTCGAGCTTTGTCTCCACACTTCCGGTACGCCTTGGTCCCTCCACATCGCGGATGTGCAGCACCTCCTCACGCATCTCAATGGTCTGAGGGTGTTGCAGCACATCGGCGAGATAGGGGTTGATAACCCTCTCGAAAAACTTGTCCTTGGGAGCGCTTGGAGACGTCATGGTGCTCCAGATCTGTCAGAAAACAGCTCAAAACGAAAACAGAGGAGTTTTGCGTGATATGGTGGTCAAAACCTTTGGGAGATTATATAATGAATTTTTAGCGACCAAAATAGGTAACGTGCCAGAAAACGGAGTCCGGGAGGCACACGAGGTGGCCACGAGACAGGGGGGCGTGCCATATTTAAGAATTTTGGAAAGCAAGAAGTAATCCAGGAAGGACACGAGGCCTCCACGAGGGTGGAGGGCGCCCCCAGTAAGGGTGGGCACGCCCTCCACCCTCGTGGAGGCCTCGTGTCCTTCCCGGATTACTTGCTTTCCAAAGTTCTTAAATATTCCAAAGCGGTGAAAAATTGCCATTAGAATTGTTTTGGAGTCGGTTTACTTACCGTACCACATACCTATTCCTTTTTGGAGGCTGAGACGTTCTGGAAAGTGTCCTTATGTATTCCTCCGGGGTTACGGTTTCAATAATATTAGTTTCAACATTGATAGGATTACCTGAGATATAATGTTTGATTCTTTAACCGTTCACCACCCTCTGACTTGTGCCTTCGAAGTTGTTGATTTCTATGGCACCGGAACGATAGACCTCCTCGATAATGTAAGGACCTTCCCATTTAGAGAGAAGTTTTCCTGCAAAAAATCTTAAACGAGAGTTGAATAACAGCACATAATCACCTACGTTAAATTCACGCTTTTGTATCCTTTTGTCATGCCATCTTTTAACTTTTTCTTTGAACAGCTTGGCATTCTCGTAGGCCTGGGTTCTCCATTCATCAAGTGAGCTAATATCATATAACCTCTTCTCACCGGAAAGTTTGAAGTCATAGTTGAGCTCTTTAATAGCCCAATATGTTTTATGTTCAAGTTCAAGGGGTAAGTGACATGCTTTTCCATAAACCATCTTATACGGAGACATACCCATAGGATGTTTATATGCAGTTCTATAGGACCATAATGCATCATCAAGTTTCTTGGACCAATTCTTTCAAGATCTATTGACAATCTTTTGCAAAATTAATTTGAGCTCTCTATTGCTCAACTCTACTTGACCACTAGACTGTGGGTGATAAGGAGATGCGATTCTATGATTAACATCATACTTAGCAAGCATCTTACAGAAAGCACCATGAATAAAATGTGAACCACCATTAGTCATGAGATATCTAGGGACTCCAAACCTCAGAAAAATAACTTCTTTAAGCATCTTAATAGAGGTGTTATGATCAGCACTACTAGTTGGAATAGCTTCTACCCACTTAGTAACGTAATCAACAACAACTAAAATATGTGTGTAACCATTGGAGGCAGGAAAAGGTCCTATATAATCAAAGCCCCAAACATCAAATGGTTCAATAACAAGAGAATAGTTCATAGGCATTTATTGATGTCTACTAATATTACCTATTCTTTGACATTCATCACAAGACAAGACAAACTTACGAGCATATTTGAAGAGAGTAGGCCCATAAAAACCGGTTTGCAATACCTTATGTGCAGTTCTATCTCCAGCGTGGTGTCCTCCATATGGTTCGGAGTGACACTTGCATAGGATCTATTCTTGTTCATGCTCATGTACACAACGTCTAATAACACCATATACTCCTTCTTTATAAAGGTGTGGGTCATCCCATAAGTAATGTCTTAAATCATAAAAGAACTTTTTCTTTTGGTGGTATGTGAAACTAGGTGGTATAAATTTAGCAACAATGTAGTTAGCATAATTAGAATACCATGGATCGGTACGAGAAGCATTAACGACCGCTAATTGTTCATCAGGAAAGCAATCATCAATAGGTAGTGGGTCATCAAGAATTTTCTCTAACCTAGACAAGTTGTCTGCACTGGGGTTCTCAGCTCCCTTTCTATCAATAATATGCAAATCAAATTCTTGGAGCAAGAGAACCCATCTAATGAGTCTAGGCTTAGCATCTTTCTTTTCCATAAGGTATTTAATAGCAGCATGATCAGTGTGAATAGTAACTTTGGAATCAACAATGTAAGGTCTAAACTTATCACAAGCAAATACAACTGCTAAGAACTCTTTTTCAGTAGTAGCATAATTTCTCTGGGCATTTTCAAGAGTTTTACTAGCATACTGGATAGCATTCAATTTCTTATCAACTCTATACGCTAGAACAGCACCTACAGCATAATCACTAGCATCACACATAGTTTCAAAGGTTAAATTCCAATCAGGTGGCTGAACAATAGGTGCAGTGATCAAAGCTTTCTTAAGTATTTCAAATGCTTCTACACAATCATCATCAAAGGCAAAAGGAATATCTTTTTGCAATAAATTAGTCAGAGGCCTAGAGATTTTAGAAAAGTCCTTAATGAACCTCCTATAAAAACCGGCATGACCAAGGAAGCTTCTTATACCTTTTATGTCCTTGGGACATGGCATCTTTTCAATAGCATCAACTTTAGCTTTATCAACTTCAATACCTCTCTCGGAAATCTTATGCCCCAAGACAATGCCTTCATTAACCATAAAGTGGCACTTTTCCCAATTCAAGATGAGACTAGTGTCTTCACATCTCTGCAAAACTCGATCACGGTTGCTCAAGCAATCATCAAAAGAGGATCCATAAACGGAGAAATCATCCATGAATACCTCACAAATCTTTTCACAAAAGTTAGAGAATATAGCCATCATGCATCTTTGAAAGGTAGAAGGTGCATTACATAACCAAAAGGCATACGTCTATAAGCAAAAGTATCGAAAGGGAAAGTAAAAGTAGTTTTTGATTGATCCTCCGGTGACACGGGTATTTGAGAGAAACCAGAATAACCATCTAGAAAGTAGAAATGTGTATGTTTGGTTAGTCTTTCTAGCATTTGATCAATAAAAGGTAAAGGGTAATGATCTTTATTAGTAGCTTTATTTATTTACGGAAATCAATTACCATCCTATAACCTGTAATAATTCTTTGCGGGATCAATTCATCTTTATCATTAGGAACGACAGTAATACCTCCCTTTTTAGGAACGCAATGGACAGGACTTACCGATTCACTATCAGCAATGGGATAAATTATACCTGCATCAAGGAGCTTTAGTATCTCATTTCTTACCACTTCTTTCATCCTAGGATTTAACCGTCGTTGAGGATCTCTAACTGGTTTGGCATCTTCCTCCACTTTTATTTTGTGTTGACATAGAGTGGGACTAACGCCCTTAAGATCATCCAGAGTATATCCAATAGCAGCATGGTGCTTCTTCAGAGTTTTCAATAATCTTTCCTCTTCTTGCTATGAAAGGTTAGCACTAATAATAACAGGATATATTTTCTTTTTATCAAGATAAGCATACTTAAGATTATCAGGTAATGGTTTGAGCTCAAACACGGGATCACCCTTGGGTGGGGGTGGGGGATCCCCTAGGATTTCAACAGGCAAGTTGTGTTTCAGAATAGGACCCTGTTGAAGGAACACTTCATCTATTTCCCTTATTTCATTCATAAACATATCATTTTCATGGTCTAGCAAATATTGTTCTAACGGATCAGTAGGAGGCACGGCAATAGATGCAAGACCAATAATCTCATCCTTACTACGTGATTCTTTATCACGGGGTTGTCTACGAAACTTAGCAAAATTAAACTCATGAGATATATCCCCTAAGCCAATTGTAACAATATCCTTTTCACAATCTATCTTAACATTAACAGTATTCAAGAAGGGTCTACCAAATATAATGGGACAACGGTCATCTTGTGGGGAACCAAGAACAAGAAAATCAGCAGGATATTTAACCTTCCCACACAAGACTTCAAAATCTCTAACAATCCCAAGTAGCTTAATGGTGTCCCTATTGGCAAGCTTAATAGTAGCATCAATACCTTCTATTTCAGCAGGTGCAATATCATGCATAATTTCTTTATATAAGTCAAAGGGTATTGCACTAGCACCAGCACCCATATCACATAAGCTATGATAACAATGATCTCCTATTTTAACACAAATAACAGGCATGCCTACAATAGGTCTATGTATCTTAGCATCGGGTCTAGCAATATTAGCAGTTTCACCACAGAACTAAATAACATGCCCATCTAAATTACCATCTAAGAGATCTTCAACCATAGCAATACTAGGTTCAACTTTGATTTGCTTAGGAGGCGTATAAGTTCTAGTATTGCTCTTACGAACAACAGGTGAAGTTTTAGCATGATCCTTTATCCTAACAGGAAAAGGTGGTTTCTCAACATAACTAGTAGGAACAATAGGATCATTATAAGTGGTAGTCTTTTCTTCAACTGTAATAGGTGCAACTACTTTTACTTCAATGGGAGGATTATATTTAAACCACTTCTCCTTAGGGAGATCAACGTGAGTAGCAAAAGATTCACAAAAAGCAGCTACTATCTCAGAGTCAAGTCCATATTTAGCGCTAAATCCGCGAAAATGCATCGGTATCCATAAAAGATTTAACACAATCAAACTTAGGAGTTATACCTGACTCCTTACCATCGTCGGAACCCCAATCTTCAGAGTTGCGTTTAATTATTTCCAATAAATCCCACTTGAATTCAGTAGTCTTTAACATATAAGAACCAGCACAGGAAGTATCGAGCATGATGCGGTCATTGAGAGAAAGCCGAGCATAAAAAATTTGAATAATCATATCTCTTGAGAGCTCATGATTGGGGCATGAATGTAACATTGACTTAAGCCTCCCCCAAGCTTGAGCGATGCTTTCTCCTTCTCGAGGCAAAAAATTATATATGTAATTATGATCACGATGAACAAGATGCATAGGATAGAACTTCTGGTGAAATTCCAACTTCAATCGTTTATAGTTCCAAGATCCAGTATCATCACATAGCCTATACCATGTCAATGCATCTCCCTTCAAAGATAAAGGGAAGACCTTCCTCTTAAAAACATCATCAGGAATACCTGCAAGCTTAAATAATCCACAAACTTCATCCACAAAGATAAGGTGTAAATCGGGATGCAATGTTCCATCTCCTGCAAAGGGATTAGCTAGCAGTTTCTCTATCATACCCGAAGGAATCTCAAAGTAAATATTTTCAGTATGTTCAATAGGTTTGAGGAGCAACTCTTTGCTCTATTGGTTGGGGCGAAGATACCACGAAAAAGCCCCTCAAAGGATTAGTTTCCATAGTAACAAGTGACAGAAAATTTCAGCACACTATATAAATGTTTCCTTACCAAGTTCCACTCACCAAAGGCGCTTCACTCCCCCGCAACGGCGCTAGATAAGAGTCTTGATGACCCACAAGTATAGGGGATCTATCATAGTCCTTTAGATAAGTAAGAGTGTCGAACCCAACGAGGAGCAGAAGGAAATGACAAGCGGTTTTCAGTAAGGTATTCTCTGCAAGCACTGAAATTGTGGGTAACAAATAGTTTTGTGATAAGATAATTTGTAACGGGTAACAAGCAATGAAAATAAATAAAGTGCAGAAAGGTGGCCCAATCCTTTTTGTAGCAATGGACAAGCCTGGACAATTTCTTATAATGAGAAAAGCGCTCCCGAGGACACATGGGAATTATCGTCAAGCTAGTTTTCATCACGCTCATATGATTCGCATTCGATACTTTGATAATTTGATATGTGGCTGGACTGGTGCTTGGTTACTGCCCTTACTTGGACAAAAGAAGTATTAAGGTAAACCTAATCATAGCATGAAACTCGTGGATCCAAATCAGCCCCTTACGAAGCAACACATAAACTAGGGTGTAAGCTTCTGTCACTCTAGCAACCCATCATCTACTTATTACTTCCCAATGCCTTCCTCTAGGCCCAAATAATGGTCAAGTGTCATGTAGTCGACGTTCACATAACACCGCTAGAGGAGAGACAACAAACATCTCATCAAAATATCGAACGAATACCAGATTCACATGACTACTATTAGAAAGGCTTCACCCATGTCCTCAGGAACAAACGTAACTACGCACAAAGCATATTCAAGTTCATGATCAGAGGAGTATTAATATGAATTAAGGATCTGAACATATGATCTTCCACCAAGTAAACCATTTAGCATCAACTACAAGGAGTAATCAAAACTACTAGCAAGCCACAGGTACCAATTTGTGGTTTTGATACAAGATTGGATACAAGATATGAACTAGGGTTTTGAGAGGAGATGGTGCTGGTGAAGATGTTGATGGAGATTGACCCCCTCCCGATGAGAGGATCATTGGTGATGACGATGGTGATGATTTCCCCCTCCCGGAGGGAAGTTTCCCCGGTAGAACAGCTTCGCCGGGGCCCTAGATTGGTTCCGCCAAGGTTCTGCCTCTTGGCGGCGGAATTTCGTCCCGTAAGCTTGCTTATGATTTTTTCCAGGGTAAAAGCCTTCATATAGCAAAAGATGGGCACCGAAGACAGGGGGCGCGCCTAGTAGGGGTGGGCGCACCCCCACCCTCCTGGCTAGGGTGTGGGCCCCCTCTGGTGTTTTCTTCGCTCAATAATTCTTATTAATTCCAAAAGTGATTTCTGTGGAGTTTCAGGATTTTTGGAGCTGTGCAGAATAGGTTTCCAATATTTGCTCCTTTTCCAGCCAGAATTCCAACTGCCGGCATTCCATCTTCATGGTAAACCTTGTAAAATAAGAGAGAATAGCCATAAGTATTGAGACATAATGTGTAATAACAGCCCATAATGTAATAAATATTGATATAAAAGCATGATGCAAAATGGACGTATCAGTTTCGGATTGAAATATCTGGTGGCCCCAATTCCAGCCCTGCAAAATCTCTCTTCTCCACCGTCCCCTTCCGCGCCCAGATTGCTGAAATCCCTAATTCGCCGCCAACCCAAGCAAATTTCGAATCGTCCATCGTCTCGTCTCTTCCCCCACCTCTGTGCCGCACAACGATGACGAAGACGATGGTCGCGCTTCACCACCGCACCGGAGCTACCTCATCTATGCCCTTGTCCACCGCACCGGTTGGTCCACCGATAACGTCGGCCGCCGCAACTGACATGCCTCACAGACAACGACTTCCACCGCATCAGGTGCGCTTCACCAATGCCGTCTCCCAGCTCACCAGGGCTACTTCACCGAGCACATCATCGCACCTCCGCCCCTCGAGGCCGTTGGGGCTTCACCAACGGTCTCGTCCACCGCATCATAGCACTCCGCTGCCACTCAAGATCTACATCCGTGCGCGGCCAGCCAACGCCGGCGCATCACCCTCAACGGCTCTAAATTGCCCCGCACTCTAGCTAGGCGAGCATGCCCAAACGCCGGCCCGAACTAGGTATCCACACATCACTCCCTTGTGCACTGTTCCGACGATGTTTGGATATCCTTTCACTGCTTTCTTAGCTTACATGCCTATGCAACTCTGACTTTAACTCTTATTTCTTCAGGAGATATCATCTAAAACAAGCAAATCCATTTTTTAGCAAAGCATGACGGTGCTACGGGATCCGGTACACATCCCGCACACCCGTATAACCTTGTAAATATCTATCCTACGGTACAACATCAAGGTCAATTCCTCTTATTTGATCAATCATTTGCCGTGTCAAAAATGCAGAGGCGGATGCAAGGAGCACAAGTCCTGCACATCCAAGTAAGTGGTAACATGGACTTGTACATGGAACATCCCAAGCGCAAGCAGAGCTGTAGTGAGCCTGTACAACGAGCTAGCGTAAGTCCCTGCATTTCATTTAATTCGTACTGGCATTCGTGTATGATTTGTGTGCAGTGGTGCATCCACGAATTCAAGTTACTAGGGGCGAACATTTAACTTAAAAAATACGAAGGCACTTGCACTCCGGAAATCAACATAACTTGAGAAATGTGAAGCTACATGCACTTTGAAAACCAGCTAATGATCCAAAGTAGTTCAGATTATAAACACTAAATGATGCAAGCACCAAAAAATACAAAATGCAACATGGTGTACAGGGACTACAAACATGGTCTGTCCTGCTTGAATTACTCGTTAGTGTAATTGCACCTATAACCAATGCGCAAACTACATATCAATATATCTATCCTGCACAAGTATGCCAATAGTTTCAAACAACAGATTAGAAAAGTATTTATGCTATGTTGTCATGATACGGGACTTTACGTAGATGGCCTCGACGCTTCCTCAAGCTATGAAAATGCACTATAATTTGCTTGTCATCAATGCCTGCAAATCTTTGTCTCTCTCAACATAGCAGATCATCATTAGACACTAAATCCTTCAATGAGCTTGCAAAATGCTTGCATTAGATCCCTCATTAGACACTGTATGTTCATCACCAGGAGCATGTAAAATGTTTGCATCAAATCCTTCATTAGCAGTCTGTTCATTAGACATTTCAGGCTCAAGAACAACATGACCTTGTATGTTTGCATCGGAAACTTGATTAGATACATCAGATTCAGTCAGTTCAATATTGATTGGGGGAGTTATAAAATAAGTAGAAACTGGTTTCATTTTCTCATAGATTCCCTACATACAAGCAGTTTTACAACATCGTCAGGTTTAACTATTGGCCAGAAATTGAAGAGTTGAATTAGATATAATCAGGGATGTGATGTACCTGCTCGTTGCGCATTCTACTCTTGCAAGCTGCGATTGTCCGTTTGCGCAAGCTCGATGCCATGCCCGTGCTGCCGCCGCCGCCTCCCACGCAGGCTACACCGAGGGTTGGATATTCATCTTCTTGTCCTTCCATTCGCTTGAAGCCCGGCGACCGCCCTCCAACGAGGGCGCGAGGAAGTGCTATGTCGGTTTGTCCAGCGGCGGCTAGGTTAGGAGCAAACCAGACTGGAGGCTGGAGCGAATGAATTGGGATTTTTCCTACTGTCGATCGATATGGGAGGCGCTCGTTTGGGCCGCGAGCCTGCTATAGGGCCTGGCTTGCACTTATGTTATTGGCCTATCAAAATTGAAACATTTTTCTTCATTTTTTACATTGCCTGCTCGTGCGTTGGGACGAACAAAACTAGCCTGGGCCAACCTGGATGACTCAAACTAGGTGCACACTTTCCAGCCACCTGAGGCGGCCGCCCATACCGGCCCCTATGGTGGTGTTGCCCCTTTTTGCGTGTATGATTGGGTAGTGAAAAATATTCCAGTGGCGCTTTTGATTTACCCACAGAATGGTTGAATTGCTTGTTTCTATGAACTGAGTTCGCCAATAATGTGAAGCATGCCAGTCTTTTCATCCTATTGTAGATTGCTTAGATCTCTATATGCCAAAAGTAATCGCATGAAATATACAGTAAAAGCCAGTGTGATGTGTGTGGCTACAACTAGTCTGACTACACGTCCTCATATAACATATCAAGGACGCACCATCTTACATGATTAACCATTCGACTTACCAATGCAGTGTGGGAAGAAAGAAGTATTGGGACTGCATATCCAAGCAATTGATGCCATGGACTCCTTCGTACAACCTTGTAAGCGAAAAAGAAGTTGCAGTGTGCGTGTACAAAGAACTAGCATAAGTTCAGTTACCTGCTTCTAGGAATTTTAGTTAGCCACTTATTGCAAAATTGTTCAATTACGTTGCTTGGCTTAATTTAGTTTGCTACTGATTACATAATTCCACAGCATGTTAATCCTATTGTAGACTGTGCCTATCTATGTGTTTGATACTTACTGTTAAGAATTACCTGTTTGCCTCAACTTAAATAGCTACTTGTTTGTTTAACTGCTTTGCTGCTGCAACATCGGGTTACAATGATGTTAATAACTACTTTTTAGCATCCAATTGAAACTCTTTAATTCCTTGTTTGTTTAATTGGTTTGCTGTTATAACTCCCAATTGCGATGTTTTGCTAACTTCAACTTTTCTGAATCCAATCGGAACTTTAATGGCAAAACAGGTTAGCCCAAGATCAAAGAGCGAGGTCCCCATGGACATTGCATCATCCCACAGCAGTGGCACCAGTCCAATCATGCATTTTGAATTGCCAACTGCTGATGCTCTAGAGGATAAACTAGTGGTAGCAAGAGATTCTGCTTCTGCACTTAGAGATGAAGTTGACATGTTGAGGAAGCAAACAGCACAATCACAAGCAGTACTCAAGACAACCATTAAATATTTGGTGGATTTCAAAACGAAGCAAGCTGACACTGACCACATTGTTAAGGTCCTGAAGGAAAAAAGGAAATTAAATTCCCACTTGGTAAATAATAGTTGAAATGTTCTTTCCATCGTTGAATAACCTTTGTGTTGTTTGTTCATGTAATCAATCAAACCATTTGTTTTAGAGATCATGTAATAATTGTTTTTTGTTTTTTGGTTTGTAATTTTATTTGAGCACAAGTTTGTATTATTTGATAAGACTCGGAGACATTTTATTCGGATTGTTGTGCCAGACCTACAAATATGCCAATCGGGCTGAATGTGCATTCAGCAATAGTAGTAGTATAGATGGACCATAAGTGGCATGCATCGGAAAGGGCCAAGATGCTGGCTAAAAAAAGGATGTTGTTGTAGCAAAAAAAAGTACAGCGGCCTGGCTTATGTATGTTAGTTGATATTATTGATCCATATACTCTATAACTGTTTATATGTCTGTTAGTTCTATACATTCCTGGTTGATTGACTCGGTATTTGAATCTTGATACCTCACTTGTGTACATGTCTAAATGGGAGTACACATTATGCTGTGTGTGACATTTGAGTTGGACATGGAGTGTTCCAAATATTCGAATTCACCTTAAACTGGATTCTAGCTTCTAAATTTGAGTATCGGCATTTGTAAACCATATTCATATATGACAGTGGAATACATCTTTGTCGTCCTTTTGAAGATATATAAAAACACATAGAATGATTTATAAAGATTCATATAGGAATACAAAATGGATTCGAATTTAGTTGCCAGGGTAAACGTGGATGCTTAATGTCCAAAAATTCGAAAAAAGCGTCAAAATGTCCACTCCCACGTCGGCTGCCCGAAGCCAAGTGTTTGGGAGATGGAAATTACTGTCTACCCATTACACGGACAATCCATCGTCCTGATTTCCAATGCTCTAAATAGGGGTAGGTTAGTAACTTCAATTAGACGTGACACGACCGCCTTTGAGCCCATTCCGACATGGTGGGCGTCAAACATGGGTGGCAAAACACATTGATTCAAGCTCGTCCGAAAGACCTCTGTTTCTCCCTCCATTCCCCGTTCATACACGGTGGGCGGCAAAACAAACTCGACTCGGCCGAAATCGATGTAGTCAAATATTTTCAATAGGGGCAGGTTTGTAACTTCAGTCAGACGTGACACAACCGCCCTACGTGTCGGCCCCGTTCATACACCGTGGGCGCCAACCATGGGCGCCAACCACCCTCTCCTCGCCCGAAATCACTCTGGGCAAATATTGGCGAGATGCGAGATTACTGTCCTATCCACAACCGACAAGACGTCCAAATTTTAAATGGGGGCTAAGTTCGTAACTTTCCCATATTTCAGACAGGCGCGTCCCAAAAACATGGTTCCCCATACCTCTCCCTCCATTTTCCCATTCATACACCATCCGCGCTAGAACACCATCCCCATACCAGCCTTCGTCCGCCACCCCATCCATCGCCGCTGTCCTCCACCACATCTATCGCCACCGTCCTCCACCATGCCGGAGCACCTACCAAGACCGCGTTGTCCACTGCTAGAGATGGACGTTTCTCATGCACGGCGATGGACCAATAGCCTTGCATCGCGTCCTCTCGCTTCATCGCTGCCATCGTCCTCTTTGTCGGGGCCGCTCACATGACCTTATCTTCCACCGCAACGAGACTTATCCCCCGATGCACCCATCTACAATCGCAGATCTACTTCAATGCCACCGACAGCCATCGCACCCCCGATGCCTACACAACAATGCAAGAGAGGTGGTACTTCATATCTCCTCAACTTTTTGATCTCAACCAGAAAATAGATCTTAACTTGGTTACTCTACTTTGTTTTTAGCTCTTAGAATTTAGTTCTTGGTTCGAAGCAAACAATGGATGCTAAATATCATTTCTCTGGTTTGCAGCTTCAAATCTGCCATGGCACAGTCATAATACGGTTTAATTGATCATGCTTAGGTTTTAATTGATCATGTTGGTTCTGTGGTGGTTTATTTAATAGAAATCATAGGGGAAACCCTGTTTTGCTAAAAATAATATGCTTAGAGTTTCTCCCTTTTATGATCACCATACGATCAGAATACATGCTTCGTGTCATAATAACAGTGGTCCACCCATCAAGCTAAACAAGCTTAGTTGTTCAAATATGAATCTGATATTATTAAAACAGAGTTGTTTAATTGGTCAGCTAAATGTTCCTAAATTAGTTTCGAAAATGCATGTTCGCCGCTCAGGTGTGTATCTCTACAGGGTGCCCACGGTGAGCCGGCCCACCCTGGGATTTTGGGTTGTCCTAGGCACCGACTCCCCTCTGTTCTGCTACGCGCTTCCGATCTCTACTCGCCCCAGCCGCCTGCCTCGCCGGCGACATGCCGTCCCCGGACGGCATGACTCTAGGAGGAGACGGCGTACTAACAAGACGCTAGGAGCCGCTCGCCCAACAGTGTCACTGCTGCCCGGGCGCGCCGCCGTGCCTACCCTCCCAGTCCGTTCAGGACTCAGGCGTGCAGCACCCACCAAGCCAACCCGATTTATCCTGAGATACGTCCTCAACACTCAGCAACCACTCCTCATCACCCATTTTCTAATTGATTCATTACTCATTAGGCAGGACTGACATTAGGGTTTGTTGTGTGCTCAGTGCTACCTACACTTAATGGTTCAGATGTATTTCGGTAATCTTTAGTACCTCTAAAGTTCACAGGGTTTTCAAAATTCCGGCCCTCGGAACAGACATTAGTCATTTTGGATTGTTGGTCGTAGTGACATTGACCCAGATTACTACTGCAAGCCAGGTTTGTTGACAATTTTACTTGTCTTTCTTACTCATTCGATATTATATCCAATTATTCACTTAGATTAGTTGCAAACAATAAGTGCTAGACAAACTTCTTCATTCAGATTTTGGACGGTCTCTTACGCAGTTACAATTCTGCATACTTGTCCTAGTAAGCTCACAAGTAAATGATTGATTCACTACATCTTTGGTTGCCTTGTCATACTGGTTGTCAATATTCTTTTAGGGTGGACCACCTTGTTTCTAAATACTAGAACCGAAGACATGCGTGAATAGTATTTCTCTATGTGATATCTTCCATCATGTGTGGGCAACGAACACTGCATTGTATAGAAAGAAAGTGTCATTTCCAGCTTTTACATAGGATCGATCTTTTACATGGAATACAATATGCCTACTTGCTTTGTGTCGCACTACCAAGACTCCACCCTTGAAGCTAAACATTATGCCACTCATAATTGCTTAGTTTATTTGTTCAAATACGAATTTCATATGATTCTAATGTTCCTACTTCAGTTTTGAAATGTGTGCCTGCCTATTATAGAGACATAAGGGGTTTGTATTTCTGTGTGTGGTCTGGTTAGCACGGTTGGGGGTGAACTTTGCATATGCAGGGGTTTATAGGGATACATTCTTCGAGTTGAATCCGCAATGCATTTCATAGATAATCTGACTACTTTTTATGTTTTCATGAATCTCAGATTCTCAACAGCATCATAATGATTATGAGCTTGCGCGCATGAAAAGAATAAAGCAGAGCAATGCCATGGCTGTCAAACTTGGCATTAAGGGATTGAAATCAAGTCTAGATGCAATGCAATGCAAACACTCTCCACCTAAAGATTCATGCTCAGAATATGTTCCTAACAGTGATTCTGAGCTAGAGGGAGACCTAAGTCAATGTAGCTCCCTAGTGGAGGAGTCAGAGGAAGATGCCTATCTTATTCACCCATCAAGGTGCTTGCTCTAACTTTCCAAGGTTACATTGCTCGCACATATCTTGCAACTGATGCTTTGCATTACATCTACTTTGTTGAACTGCCATTAGCTTAGTTTACACATCGTGTATGTGAATACGCCCTGCCTATCCATTTTCAGTACATATTCCATCTGTCATCATACCATATTTATCCATTCAAATGTTGTTCTTGTGTATCAGACGTTCAAAAGGAAGAGGGCGATTGCTGATTGGCACATGATAAATAAAATAGCCCATTAGGTTTAGTTGCAATATCACCTGACCCACAAAACACCCCAACTCTAGCAGACTCTATCCCTACTACACTGGTCATTTCTGATGCCCCAACTCAGCAGACCCCAACTGCAGCAAACAGTATGGTTATTCCAGTTGACATAGCACCAGCTCTACGACGCAAAACCCCCATTCCAGCAAAGAGTACACCAAATCTAGTTGCCAAATCCCTTTTCGAAGCAGAGAGAGCCCCAATTGCAGCAAATAGGACCCATGTTCCATTTCTTCCCAGTTTAGAAGACGAAGCTTATGTTGTTGTCAGGAACTTTGTGCGCATCTTTCCTTCATGGAAAGATTACACCGCAGACACAAAACAATTTCTAGTCTTCCTGCGCAACTTACGCGTAAGTAATGTACTAATGTTATTCATGGTCATTACTGCATATGTTTCTGCTGACAGAAGACACAAGATTTCATTCTTTTAAATAGGCGAGGAGCAAACTGGATTGTGAAGACGAGCAAGGGTTGGTTGCGCTTTTCAAGCACAAGTTGATGAAGTATCGTTCCTACCTGAGGCAAGCACACTTCAATGGCAAGCCTCTAAATGAAATTTCTGTAAAGTCTCCGATGCTGCATTTATCCGACGGTGACTGGAATAATCTTGTTACACATTGGTCTCGGTTGTAGCGTAAGGTACTGTCTATGATATCACATCAGAATTTGAACTACATTTCTGCATTTGCCTTAATGTCTCACTTGTACAAAAACTGTTAGCAAAAGAACATTCGTTCTCAAGGGACCATAGAATCTCACAACTATACTGAACACTGCATTACTCTTGTGAGTACCCCTTGCCCTATATGACCATACTTACTTTCATAGCTGATTGATTATGTAGCATCACTGCACATGTTAGCCTCGTAATCATGCATTTGGTGGACATTATAAGATCCGTATGCACTCTTACATAAATTTAGAATCAACCCAATGCTTTTGAAGAGGTTTAGCTCTACAGTCCTCTTGTAAGGACTGAACGTGGTCTGTCATTGTACTTACATTAACAGCTACTCCCTCCGTCCCGTAATATAAGAACGTTTTGTACAGTACACCAGTGTTCAAAACACTCTTTTACTATGGGAAGAGGGATTGGTTCATTGTGTAGCTTTTTGCATCTTATCTCCCTTGCCCACCATTTACTAAAAAAGATTAGATCTGTATTTAATCTTACCAACAAGTAGAATACACAGACAATGCTAGTGCAGAAGTGTAGCCCATTGCTCTTTTCAGTACATTTTGTCCTGTAATGCTTGTACTTCCAGGGATTGGTAGTTGATTATGTAGCATCAATCTGCATCTTATCTTCATTATCCTCTATCCCTTCCAGTATTATCATATCTATAATTACTCTCTACAAAATGTAGAGTATAGGCAATGCTTATGAAGAAGATTTTGTGCTGAAATTCTTGAGGTATCATTCCCTTGACATGGAGAAGGGCATTATAAAGACGGTGTTAACTGTTAGTGTAAGTCAGTCCTTCTAAAGTCTTTATCCTCAACTGCTGTTTAATTTGCTCGTACTCCCTATTGTTTACTGCTGTTTAGTTTGTTGTTTCTACCAAAATGCATGTTCGCAAGAACCGTAAGTTCTAAGTTTTACTTGTAAAGCCAAATTCCTTATTCATACCATGCACATTACTTAATACTCCCTATATGTATGCTTGTTTTTTGTGGATCTATAATCCAATGTGTGGTGAAGCAGCCCACGTTTGCACCTTGTCATCTCCTGTTTTATCTTACTGATGTGGCTGATGATATGAACAACATGCCATGCACATTATCCAAAATAGATACAATGATTTTCTTTGCCATTCATCTATGCTTGTTATGCTCACATGGTAACCCAGTAGTGTGGTGAAGCTCCCCGCATTACGAACAATGCCAAATTATGCTATTGATATTTTGAACTTACTCTTTATTTTCTAATTTGAAATTGGATGGAATTGACAGCACAGTTATCATCTTTGTTTATACACGTGCAAAACCTGTCATCTCTCGCTATGTTTCAGGTGATATGCACGATGGCATGCACAAGTCTCGTGAAGGCTGTGAGACAAACCCAACATATATTGCAGCAAAGAAGGCAAAACATCTTGAAGATAGAGAGACAACCCCAAAGTCTTGTCTTGATGTAGTGTTCAAGTTACTTGAGACTAGCAGTCAGACAAGCTCACAGAATTTGTTGTCTGAATCAGTTTGACTTCTTTAGTCCCAAGTTCTAGCAGAAAGGCATTCTGCAACTCAACTTCGACTTGAAGTCCTATCTCTAAGAAAGATTGCGGAGAACACCAATGAGAACCTCATCGCTAAACAGCTACACCTGGAAGCTATGGCCGACATGCTAGGCCGGTCTCATAGCCTTGCTCAGCAGCTTGCGCAGCAGTTCCCCCGCAAGGCTAACCTTTCTTGAACTATCTTGGAAGTGGTCTCGGTTCAGTATTATTTTGTTACGCTCCAATGGTGCCCAGTTTTTGTAATCTGCTTCTTCGTTGCCCTTTATGATCACTGGTGGCGAACTTCGATGCCCAATGGATGTAATATACCTTAAATCCTTTATTATATAGTGTAGGTTTCTTCTTAGTTGCTATGTCGTAATTTCTTTATTGTATAGAGTAGGTTTGTTCTTAATACCTACTAGTTACTGCCATTATTCGCTCAAACGGGCCTGGTTTTTAGCGGGCCACAATTGGGCCGGCTTGCGTCTTTCTTGGGCCCGAATGATTGGGGCCTTCACACATTGCGCTAGGCCCACAACTTACATTGGCCTATATTTTAGTTGGGCCTTTTGTCGACCCAGTGCTTAGTTTGGCCTAGGTAGCGTTGGGCCATTAATAGGCTGAATATTGTACTGGCCTGTTACGGTTGAGATGAAACCACGGGCCTTTAGCACGCCAAAATGCATGTTGGGCCTCAATTTTCACTAGTCGTCGACGGGCCTTCACCGGGCCTTTTTGGCTCAGTTAGCTCATGGGTCGTTACCAGGCCGAAACATATCTCGAGCCTTAGTTGGCCCACTGATATCATGGGCCTTTAAGAGGCCAAAACCTTAGTACAGGCATCAACGGGCCAAATTATGCGACAGGCCTTTAACAGGCCCAAAGTCATGTTGGGCTTAATTGTTGCCACCTTTAGCACGGGCCGTTAGTGGGCCCGATGTCCCGTCGGACCATATATGGCCCATGGGAAGCACGGGCCATTCCTAGGCCGAAAGTCACACCGGACTGAAATGGGCCCATGTCTACATCAGGCCTCTAACAGGCCGAAAGTCACTGGGCTGTAGTTGGGCCCAAATATGCGGCGAACAATTAATGGGCCAGATCTGGCTTCGGGCCACAAGTGGGCCCAAATATTGGGAGAACAATTAACGGGCCTGATCTGGCTTCGGGCCATAAATGGGCCCAAATATTGGGCGAACAATTAACGGGCCAGATCTGGCTTTGTTTTGTAAATGGGCCTTTATTAAGCAGGCCGTTATTGGGCTGGCCCACTAGTACCTGATTAAGTACTACGGGCCTTTGACTGGGCCGGCCTTTTTAACCTATATGGGCCTTTGTTGGGCCCAGCCACGTGTCGACGTATCATAGGCATGTCTCCTCCAATGGACGGGCGACATCTGACCCACTGATGAGTTGACAGGTGTTCCCTTCGGCCAATCAGAATTTTACACGTGGAAATTTCCCATTGGTCCGGGCTGTTCATGGGTTATCGGATCGAAAACCTGACCCGATAGCTTAACGACATTCCGTTACGGTGGATGCCACGTGTCGGTCACCCTTGACGAAAGCACTTCTGTGACATGCGATTTATCGTCATGGAAGTGGACACTTCCGTGATGATAATTTTGGTAATGTCATGGAACACTTCTACGACAGCACAGGTATGACTATCTTGATTCTGTCATAAAATAGTCATGGATGTACATGCATGACAAAAAACGCGAGCTACTGTGACAAACACTTATCATCACAGAAGTGTATTCTTTTTGTAGTGCAACCAACGACGTGACACTAAGCGGTGGATTAAATGCACGCTATCAGCCTGCAGAGTTAGGTAAGATAGCACTATTTGCTATCATATCCGTGTCTAATGACTAATTTGCCACTGTGGTAACACCTTGATATATTAAAGGAGGCCCATGGCAACGATTCAAGGGGTTAGAAGTTTAGATCACTCACACCCCCGTACGCGCGTAGTCACTGCTGCCCCAAAGCAACCCTTGCCGGGCAAGTGTACTATGCACCACCACAACCTTTCCTCATCAATCCACCAAAGCAGGAATAAGGTTTTACCCCTCACAGTGGCCCGAACCTGGGTAAAACTGCCTGTGCGATTCCTGTCGTACTGCCTTGCATTGGTTTTCTCTTTGTGCAACGTGACTCCCCCTGCCGAACCAGCAAGGGGCCGTCCTGGTCCAATAGGTGGCCGTGGTTTCCCACGACACACATCATATTGCCATGTCATGATCATGCATCATATTGTTGCATTGCATTGATTGTGTTCCCTCTTGTTTGCTAGTGGTTGTTCCCCCTCGGTAGACGTATGTTCCGACGGTGAGTTCGGTGACACCGATGAAGAGCTATATCATCTTCAGAAGTGCCAGGCAAGCAAAACCCCCTTGATCACTCTGATACAATCCCACTCTCTCGCTCCTACTCTCCTTTACTGCATTAGGACAACAATGTTTCAACTGTTATATGCTGCAGTAGTTGAACCCCTTTCCTCTACATAACCTATCATTGCCACAGTAAATAGTTGAAACCCACTGGCATGAGTAGGATTTGTTTGAGCCATGATGTGCCTACTCAGTCATGCTTGCTTGTTATGCCTGCTATGCTTAGAGTTGTGTCAGGTCTGATTCATCGGGGATGAATTGGGATGTGGTCATCATGTCCTACTTTTGAGAGATAAGTGTGTGACGATTTGGTAAAGGTAGCGGTGAGAGGCAATGTAGGAGTACATGGTGGGTTGTCTTATTGAAACCGTCCTTAGGAACTGAGTTCTTTGTTTGTGATCCAAGAACAGCTACTACCACAAGTTGGGCCCTGAAATATGACCCCGCTTGACTTATTAACCCCCCTGTCCTCTGTCCAGGAGTTGCAAGTAGTTTCTGTTGTTTGTAGCATGCTAGAGGCCGTGCGTAGCGCTGACTGGAGGGGTGGGCTATGATGCGGTAGGCAAGTGGCATAGTGTACCGAGTCGCCCGTTTGGTGCCTCAGGAACCCTGCACACATCGTTCAGGGCCGTAGTGGAAACCTCGGTTGGTCTCCCTGCGAATGGAACCTGAATAGACGATAAACCTGGACTAGGGACTTGTGTGGTTAGTCAGGTCGTGGTCTACACCCACGTCGGCTTTTGCTTGAAGTGTGCCTAGCACATGTCGTGTGAAGACGCTAAGTGGTGGAAACATGTGTGAAGAAGTACACCCCTGCAGGGTTAACATGATCTATGCGAATAGCCGTGTCTACGGTACAGGACTACTGGGTTGCTTATGCAGTTCACAGATAACTTGAAGTGGATACTCTAAAATGCGCAAGATAAGCGTGAGTGCTTTTGATGGCCTTCTCCTAGGGAGACAGCAGTGGATCCATAGTGGTGTATTGGTATGGTGAATATGTGGACTCATGTGCGCCACCTCGAAAGAGTTACTTGCAGTCGTAGTTCAGGATAGCCACTGAGTCAAAGCTGGATTGTTGTAGTTAAACTCTACCACCCCTTTGTTGATACAGATGCATATGTAGCTAGTTCTTATGTAAGTCTTGTTGGGTACATTTGTACTCATGTTTGCTTAATTTATGTTTTTGCGGTGAGACTTCAGTCTCTCTAGTAGTTCTTCGTGGACTTGGACATTTAGCTTGCTGCCTCAGCTATGATCTTGTACCCTTTGGAGGGTCTTGTAGATAGATAGGCTTACTAGCCTTCTCTCTTTTCAGATGTCTGTAATCAGACATGTCTATGCTTCCGCATGTGCATGTTGCTTGTATGACTTGAATGTTGGGTCATCAGACCCATGTTTGTAATATCTGGCTCCTCGGAGCCTATTGAGTAAATACTCTGTGTCGTAGAGTTTTGTTGTGATGCCATGTGGTATTTGCACATAATTAGCATATTGAGTGTATGTTATTGAAATGCTTTGTATGTGTGTGATCCGACAATCTAGTTGTTTATTCTTGGTAGCCTCTCTTATGGGGAAATTTTTCCTAATGCTTCCATTGAGTCATGGTAGCTTGCTACTGCTTCAGAACACTTAGGCTGGCCGGCATGTGTCCTTCTTCATTCCTGTGTCTGTCCCTTCGAGGAAATGTCACGCGTTGTTCCTTTAAGTCCTTGTAGCTTGCTACGACTTGGGTTCATACATTGATGATCGACACATTCGTTGCTGGGTCATGTATGTCTGTCCCTGTAAGTTAGTGCCACCTTGGGTTTACGACTAGTCATGTCGGCCCCGGTTCTTTGTCATATGGATGCTAGTGGCAATGTCATATACATGAGCCAAAAGGCGCAAACGGTCCTGAGCCAGGTAAGGTGGAACCCATGGGAGTACCATGCGTGAGGCCGCAAACTGATATGATGTGTTACATGCTAGATCGGTGTGACTTACGATCGGGGTCCTGACACGCCACCTCTAGCGCTATCACTGCGCTGCCAGAGTATCCTCCTCACACCCAAGGGAGGTTCTGAGCTAAAGCCCAGGGTTCAGCCCCGGGATCTACCTTCCAGCATACTCAAGACAAAGCAAGGAGGAGGAGAGGGATGTGGATGAACGCCTGCGCTCCTCCCCCTCTCCTCCTTTTATAGGCGAGCAGGGAAACTGGGGGTTGATTCCATGATGGGTAACCACCGCTCTCCTCCACCAATTTAAGAAGAACGGGCCCTCACCATAATGCTCTCTTGCACCACGCGCCTCCGTTACCTACCCCCCGCGATGCATGCAGCATACGTGGCTAAGGATAAGGGTGTGGTGGGAAGAGTGAATTGGCAGTTTCTACCCCATGCATTTAAGTCATTCACAGGCCATTACAAGAGCGGCCCCACCACTATTGGCTTAACACGACGCGCGGGAAAACTGGAAACTAGCCCATACTCAAGATTAATGAAGAAGCAAAGAAGACACCAAGGGGCCAGCCTCTTCAGCGCCCCGTCCTGTATACTTACTAGGGCCTACCCAGGCGACACCCGGCAGCGCAATTAGGGCAGTCCCGGGGGTTTCTGTCGGTGCAACAGACCCTGGGTATGTTTCCCTGACTATGCACAAGCACGAGAACAAGATTGTGGCATCAAGCTATGCCAGAGTACTAGAGACGAAGATCTTCGAAGGACCAGCGTGCAGAACAAGAGGACCAAGATCAAGCCAGAGAAGCAAGGTACCACCAGGAGAGAAGCCTCCCTTGCCGGGAAAATGGGCTTGGCATGGGCAGAGCCACCCCCGGAAGAAAGTTACCAAGGCGTCTCGGCAGGGCCTGCTAGGACTTACGGAGGCAAGAAACACCTCATCATCCACTTCCCCACGACCCACGTCGTGGATCAGCCCGGTGTCAAGCCACAAGGTGATTAAGTGGCAGCCATTCGCCACATGGTAACCTCTTTCTACAGGAAAACCTACAGATGACACTTGTCCCACGACGTGTCGAACAAGCAGGCGTGGTGCTAGCAAAACAAGCCCGACAAGGCTTGCCGGGCAAGCAACGATGTGACGTTGAACGGCACATTTAATGCGCCATGTCATCCTGCAGAGTTAGGTATGATAGCACTGTTTGCTACCTTATCAGTTCATAATTACTTATTTGCCATTGTGGTGACCCCTTAACCTATAAAAGGAGGCCCATGGAAACCGTAGAAAGGGTTTGCGAGGCTAGAAAGTTAGACACCCATACGCACGTAGCCACTGCCGCCCCTGCCGGGCAAGTGTACTACGCTCCACCACCATTCTTCCACCTTCAATCCACCAAAGCAGGAGTAGGGTTTTACGCCTTACGGCGGCCCGAACCTGGATAAAATTGCTTGTGTGATCCCTGTCGTGCTGTCCCATGCTCCTCTGCTCTTTTCGCAACATGACATCTACCGGATTACGGGTTTCACAAACCCTTGAAAGGTTCGAACTCTGGGGTGTGTCGCAATCCTCCAAAGCCAAGTGCGTCGGGCTCAAAGAGACAAAGAGACACAACAGTTTATCCTGGTTCGGGCCACCTTGTGGTGTAATACCCTACTCCAGAGGTTTGGTGGATTGCCTCGAAGGGCTGAGGATGAACTAGTATAGTGGATAAACCGGCCTCAGGAGGTAAGGTGTTCTTGAGCTCAAGAGAGCTGATGAGGTGGTCGGGCAAGAATGGCTCCCATCCCCTCTAGTAGTGGCTAAGTCCAATTTATAGTGGCCTTGGTCCTCTTACCAAATGTTGACGGGAAGGGATCCCACAACGGCCAGATTTGAAAGGGGACAAGTAGTACATCCTATCCTGACTAAAGTGGTCTTCACATGCGAAAAGCCTTTGGTCGTGACGCTGCGGTGGGCTCGGTGATGACCTCCGTCCTGCCGTCCCGGTGGTCTTGGTCTTGTTGCACCAGAATGGAAACCTTTGGCTGATTCCATGGGACTCCGCACCTGCGGCTTGCCTCCCTCGCACCAAAGAGGAAAATGGCGCTCTGTACCCGCTGGCGCCCTCCTGGCACCCGACTTACCTTGGTTGCCATGGCTCACGTCAGCTGAGCCAGCCTGAGGAGGCCAATCCCCTCGGGGGTCTTGGTGATGTCCGCCTCACGAGGGTCTTGAGTCGTTGATGCTGAAGCTGGGCCGTACCAGGCCGTCGATGGAGCCATGCAGTGGGCCGTAGGTAGGCAGGTTTGGATATCCCCATATCCAGAAAGCCGACAGTAGCCCCTGGGCCCAAGGCACGCTCGGACTTGGCTTCCAGGCAAAGCCAAAGGGCGAGTTCAGAGCGCCGCAGGACCTAACAGCTTGTGGCCTTGATGACGCATGGCAATTGATGGACGTGGGCGTCTCCACTTCCGCACGCCGCCTCGGCAACTGTTTGACTTGACGGGACGATGTGACATGCAAAAGATCATCATGGCGCGAGGTCGTGGAGGCCGGCGGTTGGTCTTCCTCAGCTATAAATGACGGGAAGGGGCAGAGCCCCTTAGCTCATTTCTCCTTCGTCTTCTCGCTGCCCATTTCTTCTCCTGCTCCGTCTTGCTCCCATGGCACCGATCAGGAGGTTCTCATTGGCCGAAAAGGGTAAGGCCCCTAGGGAGGGGCCTGATCCTCTCCCTGCGAAGAAGCGGCTCCGCCTTCCTCATGATGCTAGCGTCAGACGAGAGGTGACCAGGCCATGGCAATCGAGGCCTCCACCCGGCTTCACCCTCCCATTGTACGCCCGCGCCCGGGATGAGGACGTACGCCATCGAGCGATCCCCAACGATGAAGGATGAGCTGCCATTGCCTCATGGACCGTGCTGCGGACACACACTAAGGAAGCTCGAGTGAGTTTGTGGTGTGGGCAGCGATGCCGCCCAATCATGGATCCAGCTCCCGTGTTTTTTCACCGACGAGCTGCCGCCTGTCCAGCGGAGCTGAGGTCGAGATGGTGCCCCCCGGAGACGTCTTCATGACCAGTGGATGGGATGTGGTCGCCCGAGCCTGCCGCGCCAAGGGAGCCCTCGCGGTTAACTTTGAATATTATAGCGCATCCACCTTGTTCTTCAAGGTCTTCGACGAGGAGGGTCGACGGCTGGAGTGCTGCCCCGGAGGAAGCAGCCCGCAAGCTGCAGCCATGCGTGCTGGAAATGCTTCCGTCCCCTTCGGTGCCTCTTCCAGTAGCAGTGACAACTCCTGGGAATCCAGCGACTCTCCTGAGCCCAGCGAGTCTCCAGAGTCCAGCGATGATAGCTATGTGCCACCAAGCTCCCGCCGTGGTTGGAGCGTGGCGGCGGCTTCCGCTCGGCATCGTCAGTCACGCTCGATGGCCCGATAGTAGCCTTCCTTCTTTTGCTTCCCTGCGCAGAATTAGAACCATCTCCCGTGGGGTTTTTAAGGATCGAAGTTTGTTTAATACCGGCGTTGCTTTCTTGATTCTATGATGAAGTCGCATATCCCAGTTCAGCATGATTCCCCCATTTTCTTTCCTGTAACGCCCTCGATGCGGCTATATCTCCCACGTGTCGAAGCACGACTTAGAGGCATAACCGCATTGAAAGCAATGTCGCAAGTGAGGTAATCTTCACACAACCCATGTAATACATAAGGGAAAGAGATACATAGTTGGCTTACAATCGCCACTTCACACAAATACATGAATAAAGCATTGCTTCATCCAGATACAATCAAGGTCCGACTACGGAACCAAAATAAAAGAAGAACCCCAAATGCGACAAAGGGTCCCCGATCGACCCCAACTGGGCTCCACTACTAATCAACTAGAACGAAACAACACAAAGGGCAAGATCTTCATCGAGCTCCTCCTTGAGCTTGGTTCGTCACCTGCTTTCGATAACATAGGCACCGCAAACTGGTTTTGGAAGTATCTGGTGAGCCACGAGGACTCAGCAATCCCATTACCATGGGTATCAAGACTAGCAAAGCTTAATGGGAAAGGAAGGGGTAAGGTGGTGAGGTTGCAGCAGCGACTAAGCAAGTATGGTGGCTAACATACGCAAATAAGAGCGAGAAGAGAACAAGCGGAACGGTCGTGAAGCTAGCAATGATCAAGAGGTGATCCTGAACACCTACTTACGTCAAACATAACCCAGAAACCGTGTTCACTTCCCGAACTCCGCCGAGAAGAGACCATCACAGCTACACACTCGGTTGATGCGTTTTAATTCGGATCTGGTGTCAAGTTGTCTACAACCGGACATTAACAAATTCCCATCTGCCACATAACCGCGGGCACGGCTCTCGAAAGTTTAAACCCTGCAGGGGTGTCCCAACTTAGCCCATGACAAGCTCTCGCGATCATCGAAGGAATAGACCTTCACCCGAGACACTCCGATCAGACTCGGTATCCCGGTACATCAAGACATTTCGACAATGGTAAAACAAGACCAGCAAGACCTCCGGCGTGCCGACATCCCGATAGTAGCGCAGCAGTATCTCGTCTCGAGCCACGACCGGATGAGCAGTCTGTACAACTAAAACCAGAACTCAAGTTTCCCTGAGGGGGCGCTACAAAGGGCTCTAGTTTGGACCAACACTTAGACAAGCATTGGCCCGGGGGGGCTAAAATAAAGATGACCCTCGAGAGAGCGACTCCCAAGGGAAAAGATAGGTGGTGGTGAGGCAAATGGTAAAAGTCAATGTTGGGCCTTCTTTGGACAAGTTTTATTCAAAGCGAACTGTCAAGGGGTCCCATAAATCACCCGACAGCGTAAGGAGCATAAAATCCGGGAACATAACACCGGTATGACGGAAACTAGGGCGGCAAGAGTGGAACAAAACACCAGGCATAAGGCCGAGCCTTCCACCCTTTACCAAATATATAGATGCATTAATAATATAAGAGATATTGTGATATACCAACCAAAATCCTGTCCACCATGGAGAAATCTTCAACTTCACCTGCAGCTAGCAACGCTATAAGAGGGGCTGAGCAAAGCGGTAACATAGCCAAGCAACAGTTTGCATAGGAAAGGTGTCAAAGGTTAGGGGTTCATGGCAATATGGGATGGTTGGACAAACAGGTAATAGGAAGCGCAGCATAGCGATAGAACGAAGGCAACTAGCATAGCAATGATAGTAGTGAGATCCAGGGTAGCGGTCATCTTGCCTGAAATCCCGCAAGGAAGAAGAACGAGTCCATGAAGAAGATGAACGGATGAAGCCGAACCAACCATACACGAACGAATCCTCACGATCGCAACGAAACAGGAACTAACAAGAAGAAGCACACAACATAGGTAAACACACCACACATGAACAAGACATGATGCACAACAAGCATGACGCATGAGAAAGCTAGATGAAGCTACTCATGGCAAGAGAAGATGCAAACAAGAACAACACATCAAGACAAGTTTAAATGAGGCCGGGAACAACATATAACAATTCCGGAAAATCCTCATGAGCATATTTCGAAATTGGTCCAGAACTGAATAAACATTATGTTTAAGTTGTTAAACAGCAAGTTAAGATGCACCAAGATGATCTACACGAAATTCTAGTCAAGTTACATATAAAGTTCATTAGATTCGGAGCTACGGCCTAGAAGATATGAGCAAAACAAGATAAGCATGGCTTTGATGCAAAGTGCACCCAAACATCAAGCAAACACACCAAAATAAGGATGCAACATGGTAATATGAAGCTACATGCAAAAACAAGCAAGTTTCATATAGAGCACGCTCAAAACGGAGCAACGGTTCAACACACACACACTATACAAGTCATATCAACAATCTGTCCATAACAGCAACTAGGCATCTTACAAGCATCAAAACAACATGCTACAGCACCCCAACATAATAACAAAAGGCATGGTCATGAAGTACACGTAAAGCATAACAAAACATGAACACTGAGCTATCTCCAGAAATCACTAGAACATGCTCAAAAACACATGGAGATATTGCAAATAATAACAGTTTTAGACTTTAGCAGAAATAACATCAGGTTGCAATGTTTAGAGGTATCAAACAACATGTTACAGGAACTTATCATGGCAAACAAAGGCATGGCATGAATCTACTAATTGCATATATCAAAAGACCCTTACTGATCATGAGCCAAAAAGGCACGGAAAATATGACGGCACCCATTATATTACAGATTCATACATGGCAGGAACAACAATAAGTAGGCATGTTCGTGAGCTCGAACCACTCACCACAGAGCAATACATGGCATGGCAAGGCAACCAACAGTAAGAAGGCATGTTTATGAAGCTAAGCATGGCAAGAGCAAGGTCATAGCATACACGGAACAACTACAACGACCCCGTGAAAATTGACTCTCATGCAAACAATCTGTCAGGAAACATTTTCAAGCAACTTTGGAGCAAGAAATGAACATGTTCCAGTAGGTTATAATTGCAACCAAGATCATGAATGGATAGAGCATGACATGTATATCAAAACATGTTATAGAGCATCTCCAGATTATGCATAGAAAGATTAGTGGAAGCATGTTAACATGGCATCAAAATGTAACAGAATCTGTCAGGAAAACAGCAACAGCAACTACCCTACTTTACAAGCTTGATGCACTCAGCACACAACTCACAAAAATACAAGGTCAACACCCCTGGAAAGATGGCATGGCATAGTTCAACATTCATGTAGAGCTCATACTCATAGGATGCACACATAAATCATGGCAAAAATGATAAAACAGCAAGTTATAACAGTTTCAGCAGATTAACAACTACATGCACTCTTCCAACAGCATTTCGGGCATCAAGATGAGCTCAAATGAAAATGATGCAATGGAATGAAATGATGTACTCGTCGAGACGAACAATTTGACATATTACACACGCAAAACGGAGCTACGTATGCAGAGATGTGATGTGATGAATATGGGTCCAGAATGTAAAATTTTCGGGACTTAGAGAAAATATACCCTCCAGGAAAATTGGATGATGCGGATCGGGACGGAGGGATCCAGGCGAGGAGGCGCGTTTGGATCGTGGACCCGGTGGATCTGGTCCACCCTCGTGGATCAGACCGGGCGGAGCTCCGGCGAGCTCGCCGGAGTTGAGACGGCGGGCTACGGCGAGGGCGGTGAGTGAGGAGAGAGGAGCGCGCCTGACACGGCCGGAGAGGACGGCCGGCGGGTTACTGCGGCGGCGGCTTGATCAGCGATGGCCGACTTGCACCTTGGCGGGCGGCCATGGATCTGAGCGAGCAGGGCAGCGGCAAAGCGGCAGCGGCATGGCGCCCGTCCGCGGGGCGGGCGGAGGCGGAGAGAAAGGCAGCGGATGATCTGCGGCGAGGCTTGATCGGCGTGGGAAGGGGGCGGCTGGCGCGAAGAGCGCTGGGCTGGCGGCGGGCGGCCTCGAACCCCTGGCATGGCGGCGCGGCGGGACGGGCGGCGGCAGTGGCGGCGCGGTTGGAGGCGAGGGCGCGGGTGATGTGGCAAGCCTGATTAGGCGAGTGAGGTGGTGGCGGACGTGTCCGGCGGAACGGACGCGTCGGCCGTGAGGAGGAATTTGATCTAGGGTTTGAGGATTCATCGCGAAAAATGGAGGGAGGACTTATTTATAGGTAGAGGGAGCTAGGAGTGTCCAAATGAGGGGCGGTTTTCGCCCTGCGATCGTGATCGAACGACCGAGAGCATGGAGAGGAGTTTGATGGGTTTTGGGCCACTTTGGAAGGGGTGTTGGGCTGCAACTCAAAGAGGGCTTTACGGTTACCCGGTTAACCGTTGGAGTATCAAACGACCTCCAAATGGCACGAAACTTGACAGGCGGTCTACCGGTGCTATACCAAGGCCGCTTGGCAAACCTCGGTCCATTCCGAGAAAGTTTAATACCCGCACAAGAGAAGAGAGAAGAGGGAGTCGCCGGAGGACATAGGAGCGCCGGATTGCAAAACGGACAACGGGGAAAAGGCTCGGATGCATGAGACGAACATGTATGCAAAATGAGATGCACATGATGACATGATAAAATGCAAATGATGACATGGCAAAATGCACCACGCAAGCAAATGACATGGCAACGACGGCGAATAACTGGCGGACACCTGGCGCATCGGATCCGGGGTGTTACATTTCCCTTAGGCAGCATGATGATCTACGCCGACGGGACCCAGTCCCTAGGCAGGCTTCAGCCGTCGCTAGTATGCCAGGTCGCGATGACGTGGTCAAGGCTAGGAGGTGAGCGGGCCAAGGTCCGGTGAGAGCTCATGAGGCGCGATGCTCATGAGGTCTCCCTTGGCGTGGAAGCAGCCGCCCAAGGAACGGAAAAATGGAGTGAAGCCGCCGGAGTGGGACTACAAGATTGGGGTGAGCGGGATGCAAGACAGGTATCACAGTGCACGCGACTTATCTTTCAGTAGTCCTGTTGCGATCCTATAGGGGGTGCCAACTCTTGCGTCCGTGGTGGTGTCATTGGGTGTGGCTCGTGACGACCACCCTCTCGCCTCGCTCACCTAGGTGCTCTACGTCCTTAGGTCCCGGCCCTCGACTGAGCTTAGCCGTTGCTGGTATGTCAGGTCGTGTCGTGGTCAGGGCTAGGGGGTGAGGGTTGCAGAGCCAATAGGACCTCCCGAGGCATGATGCTCGGGACCCTCCTTTAAACTGCAAGCGACTCGCGAGGTAAGGGGGCGGTCGTTCGAACCGGCCCGTGAACCATCATCAGGCGAACCTACATGTTAGATGACAAGAGAGGTCGCGAACCCCTGCGGAGCGGACTGTCCGCCCCAAGGCCGCTGGAGAAAGACGAAGGCACCAAGGACCTGGTGAGGTGGCGTGCGCGAGGCGGGTCGCGAGCCATAGCTTTGCCCTTGGGTTTGTCAGTGTTGCAGGAACGGACCCGAGCACAAGCGCCGTGCCAATGTGAGTAGCCATGCAGCGAGGCGAGCGAGGGACAAGCCAGCAAATGTAGGGAGACCGCGAGGCAGTTAAGACTCGAGGTCGCGAAGTGACGATTATAGATAAACTCATGAAAGCTGGTTAGACAATTCTGGTGAATGCAAAATGATACACGCCGTGGGGACGGACCCACACGGCTTGGTGATGATGCTTCCCGTGGGGGGCCCCCAAAACGAATGAACTAGAGAGATGTCACATGGTACCGTCGCTGAAGAAATGCCGGGGTAGTAGAAGATGCGCGATGCTGGAGTCGTCCCTCACGAGCCGCCTTGGCCCCGAGCCTCGGGAAGCCCAGGGGGCCTAGGAGGCTCCCAAAGATGCACCTCCATCTCTGCCAGGGTCGCCTGGTGCCTGGCCTTGCGAGCCGCCAGGGCGTCCCTTGTGCAATGTTGGAACGCCACAGCTGCGCTCGGCAGGCCGATGGGCATGCGGACGTAGCTATGAGGTGGACCCCCGCATCGGCCGACACGAGACGGCCAGAAGAGCTGCCGAGACGCGGCCTTGTTGAGCTGTGGGATGTCGGTGCAGACATGGAACTCCTTACCCTCTCTAGGGCAGTGAGCCACGCCTCGCGGTGGGCGGCGAACGCCTTGCAGAACCCTTGCCTCTTGAATCTCCTCGATTGCCTTGCTGATGAACTCCTAGACGTCTGGCGCCTTTCGCCCGACGCCTTCTCCTAAGAAGCGTGCGCTGATGCACGCCTCCACATGGTGCCGGAGCGCCTCCCTCGTTACGTTGGCTAGGTGTGAGGCCCTCCCGAGGAGAGCCCCCGAGGCTAGCCTGAGAGGAGCGCCGGGCACGCCTACCTATGCAATAGGTGAAGGCGCCCCATCCAGGGATGCGAGACTCAGCACGGCGCCATCGGGTGATGCTTCCTCCCAAGATCCCTGACCCAGCTGCAACTTCTTCATCTTGGGGGCGACCTCAGGAGCGAGGACCCTCTCATCTTTAGGGTTCACGACTGCTGCAGCCTGGTAGGCGTGCTCGAGGGAGCACACCGCATCCTTTTCCTGGCAAGCGATAGTGATGATGCCGCTGCTTCCAAGCATCTTGAGGACATTGTAGCTGTGGTGCGTTGCTGCCATGAACTTGGCCAGTGCTGGGTACCCTAGGATAGCGTTGTACGGTAGGCGGATGTCAGCGACGTCAAAGTCGATGAGCTCGGTGTGGTAGTTGTTGCGTTCGCCGAAGGTGACAGGGAGCCCGACCTGCCCTATCGGGTGTGTGGAACCATCGGTCACTCCTGAGAATGGCTTGGTAGGCTGAAGCTGGCAGTACGACACTTGGAGCCTGTTGAACGTTTGAACAGAGAGAACGTTGAGCCCTGCTCCACCACCGATGAGTGTCTTGGTGACAACCACGTTGCTGAAGAGGAGCACGCCGGTAGTGGACGCGTACTTTAGCTGATCCAGGGAGCTGAAGGTGATGGCGCATTTGGACCACCTAAGCGGGCCAGTCGCTTCGGGCTTGGGGAGCGCCGCGTTCACCTCGCGCGCGAACTGCTTGAAGATGTAGTGAGAAGCTGGGGCCTGTGAGCTGCCCAAGATGCTCGAGGCTCCTGGAAGCCCCCAGCCCCCTTGTCCTGGTGATGGTCTTCGCTCCTCACTGTCGGTGGAGGCAGTGGAGGAAGACCGGCATTGCCCTGAGGGCGATCCTCGCGAGGCTGCTCCCTCCAGGCGCCCTTGCGAGGTTGGCCCTGCCAACAGTCCTCCTGAGGATGGTCGCGCCACTCCTGGCAATGGTTGCATCCGTCCCAGTGTCCTCCACCTCGGCCACCTCTGCGGCCGTAGCCCCGATCGTTGCACTCGGGGCGTCGACCGAGGCGCCCATCACGGAGGGCCCTGAGCTCCTTGCAGTCGTTTGTGTTGTCGTTGTGGACGTTGTGGAAGACGCAGAATGGTCAGGTGATTTTGGAGGACTCTGGGTGGTCGCATCCGCGATTCATCTTTGGCTCGGCCGCGAGCATGGCAGACCCCTTGCGGACGTCCTTGGCATTGGCCTTTTTGTCTTCTGGGTCAGCATCGGGGAGCTCGAGGAGGGAGAGGCGCCCCTCCTCCGCCCTCGCACACTTGTTCGCCATATTGAGCATCTCCAACGCTGTGCAGAAGTCCTCGTGGATGGCGAGCTCCTCCTTCATCTTGATGTCGCGGACACCATCAGTGAAAGCTGAAATAATGGCCTCGTTCGACACCTTGTGGATCTTGAGGCGAATGTTGTTGAAGTGTTGGATGTACTTCTGCAGGGTCTCTCCTGGCTGCTGCTTGATGCGTCGCAGGTCACCCGCGGCCGCGCATCTCCTCCCAGGAAGAGACCGACCCGACGAGGAGATTCAGGAGCCAAGAGCGTGCGCCGTCCTTGATGGCCATGGAGAACTAGTTCGCCATGATCTTCTCGTCACTGCTGGCCGCCTCGATGGTCAGCTCGTAGAGCTGCAGGAACTCTCCGGCGTCGGCGGTGCCATCGTAGCATGGAGGCAGGTCAGGTTTGAACGTGCTCAGCCAGATGACATTGCGAAGCTCCGAGGTGAACACGCAACATCCTGTTGTGGCCACAGGGGCCCGTCGAGGAGGTGGAGCTTGGTCTGCCCATGCGCTGCCACCTTCTGTGGCGGCACGCGGGCTTGACGTGGGGGTGCTAGAAGCACATGTGCTTTTCCTTGAGGCCGCTGCACCACCCGTGTAGGCGCCTGGCACGGCGGGTCGCGCCGCGGTGCCACACGCCTTGGCTCGATGAAGACGCCCTGAGCCAGGGATGGTGGAGGAGCCCCGTGAGCCACGTCGCCCACGGCAGGCGGCTACTGAGGCAGTGAGCAGGCTGGTGCAGCGGAGCCCCCAGCCGCGTTGACAAGCTCAACGATCCGCTCGAGCCACTCATCATACAACTCGTCGACCGGGCAGTAGCGAAGGAGCTCCTGCACCATGAGCAGAGCAGCCTGCGCGTTCGCCGGGCCGTGAGACGCATGGGAGAATGAAGCTGCCCGTGTCAGTGACAGAGTGGCGGTAAGCCCATCGTGGCGCACCGAGTGGTGCAGTGAATAAGCTTGCTACTCATGGCTGGCGGGGCCCATGGCGCCGTTGGCCACCGGAGACGGAGCATGATGAGCACAACCATCACCTGTCGGAGCCGTCTGAGCAACACGAGCGGCAACTGCAGCCTGGTGCTCGACGCGAGCCTGACATGCGTCAGCCATGGAGGTGTCTGAGTGGCAGTGGATCGATCGAAGGAAGAGAAGATCTGCACCCCTACCTGGCGCCAAATGTCAAATTACGGGTTCCGCAAACCCATGAAAGGTTTGAACTCTCGGGTGCGTGCGGAGATCTCAACCTACCCAGCCTGCCTACTTGCAATCCTCCCAAGCCTAGCGCGTCGGGCTCAAAGAGACAAAGAGACACAACGGTTGATCCTGGTTCGGGCCACCTTGCGGTGTAATAACCTACTCCAGCGCGTTGGTGGATTGACTCGAAGGGCCAAGGATGAACTAGTACAATGGATAAACTGGCCTCAAGAGGTGAGGCATTCTTGAGCTCAAGAGAGCTGGTGAGGTGGTCGGGCGAGAATGGCCCCCATCCCCTCTATGGTAGTGACTAAGTCCTATTTATAGTGGCCTTGGTCCTCTTCCCAAATGTTGGCGGGAAGGGATCCCACAACGGCTAGATTTGAAAGGGGACAAGTAGTACATCATATCCTGACTAAAGGGGTCTTCACCTGCGAAAACTCTCTAGTCTTGACGCTGCGGTGGGCTCGGTGATGACCTCCATCCTGCCGTCCCGGTGGTATTGGTCTTGTTGCACCAGAATGGAAACCTTTGTCTGATTCCTCGGGACTTCGTGCCTATGGCTTGCCTCCCTTGCACCGAAGAGGAACCTGGCGCTCTGCGCCCACTGGTGCCCGCCTGGCGCCCGACTGGCCTTGGTCGTCATGGCTCACGTCAGCTGAGCCTCGTGAGGTGCACCTTCCATAGAACTCTCCGCCCCTCAGGAGCCAGCCTGAGGGGGTCGATCCCCTCGGGGGTCTTGATGTCGTCCGCCTTGTGAGGCTTGGCCCTGCGCGAGGGTCTTGAGTCATTGATATTGAAGCTAGGCCGTACCAGGCCGTTGATGGAGCCACGCAGTGGGCCGCAGGCAGGCAGGTCTGGATACCCCCATATCCAGAACGCCAACAACATCCCCCTACCGAACCAGCATGGGGCCCTTTGGTCCCATAGGTGGTCGTGGTTTCCCGCGACGTGCTTCTGCGGCACAGCCGAACAAGTCTTCTACATTGACGGTGCGGCGGAACCTGAGTGCTGCTACAAAGGCAGGGCGAGACATGTCGGCTTCTTTCGTGGCAAGGCGGGACATCTCTCGTGCTTCCGCTTCCATGCTCGCCTCTCCCTGGTAGTAATCTCTCGATCCAGAACTCATGCGGGCCATGGCAGATGCAAGGGAACGATGATGAAAGACTTGTTTGTTTTTGTTGATGAGGAGTTGAGGAGGAATGTGCAGTCATCTTGGAGTAGCTAGTATTTATAACCGAATACTAGTACGCTCCTAAGTGGAAACTGTTTAGGTTTTGATCGGTGTGAACAGGTTTGTAATTAAATATAGCATGGTAGTAATTTGGAATGTGATGGGATGCAAGCTCAAAATTTATTGACGGTTCTAATTTCAAAGTGCGGCACTATTCCCAGATGGCGTAATGTGGGCACGCGCTCTCAGCCGCGTACGTGGTGTTTGCACCATAGGGTGCACCGCAATAGGCGATGTCAGCACACGTCTTGTTCCATCAATCGTGCCCGCTCATTATTAACGTCGTGCCCGCTTCTTTTAATTAGAATGTGTGCCCTTCTAGCGCACACGTTGATCTGTCTAACTGTTTCTATTTGTTGTGGTGATAACCCACACGTATAGGGGATTGCAACAGTTTTCGAGGGTAGAGTATTCAACCCAAATTTATTGATTCGACACAAGGGGAGCCAAAGAATATTCTCAAGTATTAGCAACTGAGTTACCAATTGAATCACACCTGAAAGACTTAATATTTGTAGCAAAGTATTTAGTAGAAAAGTAGTACAGAAGTAACGGTAACGGTGGAAAAAGTAACAGTAGCAGTTTTGTAGCAATCGTAACGGCGGCAAAGGAAAAGCAACTAAGCAAAGATCAATATGAAATGAGCTCGTAGGCAGTGAATCGATGATGGATAATTATGTTGGATGGCATTCATCATGCAATAGTTATAACATAGGGTGACAAAGAACTAGCTCCAAATCATTAATATAATGTCGGCATGTCTTCCGAATATAGTCATACGTGCTGATGGAAAAGAACTTGCATGGCATCTCTTTGTCCTACCCTCCTATGGCAGCGGGGTCCTAATATTTACCTAATAATAAAGGATGGAGGCTTTCATAGTTGTTTTATATATGTTGATTTTGTGTTAACCATAAAGATTGACGACTGAGATTTAAATATAGATCTATACAACGAATCAGGCCATAAGAAGGAAGTGAGGAAGATTTCTCGTGTTTGTATGGCTAGAGTCCTCAATCTTGCGTCCTATTGTGTTCAACCAATAATAAATATGGAGAAACCATAGAGGCTACGAGATCAGTTATGCCAAAAGTAAAAAAACGACAAGACATATGCCAACGAAATATCCAAGGACCAGCTATGGCCGCCCCAGCCTGGCAACGTCTCCTCGCGCTACCTGTTGGCAGTTACTTTGATCCTCAGAACCGGCTCATCGCGCGATCACGATAGTGGCGCCCAAGCCCAAGTTCGTTCCCCGGAACCATGAGAGGTGGATGCATTAGGAGTTCAGGACCTGCAAGACGTGATCATGAAGGGGTGGGTCAACGTTGAGATTCCTAGACAGACGCAGACGACACTGTGTTGACTGAAACTCGGCGTGCTAGAGGGAGATTCAAACCGATCAGATAGTACAACCATTCCATCTCGATCGGACCATGGGGTTCCGGATCAAAATGACAACGATGACGGGCTGACATCAACAAGGCCGCTGCCTCCCTGCAATCTACTATTAACACGACGGCATGCACACCACACCTCCACACCACTCCGCTGAGATTGCCTCAATCATACGAATTTTTTGGCAGCACAGTCTGTGTACCGTGGCGGCTGGTGACGATAGCGAACAACATGCCCGGGTTCATGCAGTTGACACATTGATGGATACCGGCCAGGGGTGATGCCCGGCACACCCTTAACCCCGACAACCCCCACGTGCAGCTCAGCACCAGGGTAGTGGCCAACGATGCATGCGGCGCAAAGTTCATCCTCACTTCCTGTCTCTTGAGTAGCCGAGTCCCTTGTCCTCTCCTTGGCGACGGTGTCTGGGCTTGAGCCTGTGCGTAGGCATCTGCGTCGGCTTATTCTCGCTGGCCGTTGGAATTCTTATGTATCGATGGAGTATAACACACTAGCAGCAGAGCTATACATGTGTACGCCAATTCGTGAATATGGGCTTATGCATGCAACGTGCGTCAAGATGAACCTAATAACTCCTAATGCAAGGTACAGGGCAGCAGGGGCCACTACATTCTACATGATGAAAGTAAAAAATTGTTTGGGCTGGGGGAGCCGCGGCCCTACCTGACGTTCATGCAGCTCCGCCATTAATCGGAGGTTCAGATATCTAAGCATTGTAATTCCAGTTTCCTATACTACATGCTCTTTGTATGTACATAGCATATATTTTTACTGATTTATTTGTGTTGCAAAGCTATAGACACACTTTTATTTGATATATGGTAGACATGATCATGGACTCCAAGTAGCAAAATAGTACTCAGACTGTACTTTTTGAGGAAGATTTCATTCGTATTGGATTCTCAGAGTTATTTTGTATTGATCAGACAAATTCAGTGGTAACTGGATATTGATTTGTACAACTTTTTTCTTGAAATAAACTTCTCCATTGTACTCTAAACTTTGCTTTATAACAGAGAGTAGCTTGATATGTCTCCAACGTATCTATAATTTATGAAGCATTCATGCTATTTTATTATCTGTTTTGAATGATTGTGGGCTTTATTATACACGTTTATATTACTTTTGGGACTAACCTATTAACCGGAGGCCCAGCCCATATTGCTGTTTTATTGCCTGTTTTGGTATTTCGAAGAAAAGGAATATCAAATGGAGTCCAAACGGAATGAAACCTTCGGCAGCGTGATTTTTTGGAAGAATATGATCCTCGAGACTTGGAGTTCACGTCAGAAGATCCTCGAGGCAGCCACGAGATAGGAGGGCTCCCCCCTGTAGGGTGCACCCCCTGTTTCGTGGGCCCCTCGAGCACCTCCCGACCGACTTCTTTCGCCTATATAAGCCTACGTACCCTAAAAACATCGAATATCAAGATAGATCGGGAGTTCCGCCACCGCAAGCCTCTATAGCCACCAAAAAAACCTCTCGGGAGTACGCTCCGGCACCCTACCGGAGGGGGAACCCATCACCGTTGGCCATCTTCATCATCCCGGCGCTCTCCATGACAAGGAGGGAGTAGTTCACCCTCGGGGCTGAGGGTATGTACCAGTAGCTATGTGTTTGATCTCTCTCTCTCTCTCTCACGTTCTCTTTACGATCTTGATGTATCACGAGCTTTGTTATTTAGTTGGATCTTATGATGTTTCTCCCCCTCTACTCTCTTGTGATGAATTGAGTTTCCCTCTTGAAGTTATCTTATCGGATTGAGTCTTTATTTGAGAACACTTGATGTATGTCCTGCCGTGTTTACCTGTGGTGACAATGGGATATCACGTGCCACTTGATGTATGTTTTGGTGACCAACTTGCGGGTTCCGCCCATGAACCTATGCATAGGGGTTGATTATAGCCTGCATTTGATGCGCCGGTGTCCATGATTATTCGCCGTCGTTGCCATGTCATTTGCTTGCGTGTTGCATTTTGCCATGTTATCATGTGCATCTCATTTTGCATACGTGTTTGTCTCATGTATCCGAGCATTTTCCCCATTGTCCGTTTTGCAATCCGGCACTAATATGTCACCTGGCATCCCCTTCTTGTCTCTTTTCGTGAGAGGGTGTTAAACATTCTCGGAATGGACTGAGGTTTGCCAAGCGGTCTTGGTATACCACCGGTAGAACGCCTGTCAAGTTTCGTGCCATTCGGAGGTCGTTTGATGATCCAACGGTTAACCGGGCATCCGCAAAGGTCTCTTTTGGGTTGCAGCCCAACACCCCTCCAAAGTGGCCCAATAACCCATCCAAACCCCCTCCATGCTCTCGGTCGTTCGATCACGATCGTGTGGGCGAAAACCGCACCTCATTTGGACTCTCCTAGCTCCCTCTACCTATAAATAGGTGTTCCTCCCCAAATTTTCGCGCAGTTCAACCCTAACCTAGCCCCTCTCCGCCGCCGGACACGTCCGCCGGACGTCCGGACGCGTCCGCCGCCGCCCTCGACCAATCAGCCTCCGCCACGTTGCCTCCACCGCGCCCACATCACCGTCGCCGCCCGAGGCCCAGATCCGCCCGCCCGAGGCCGAACTGGCCTCGCTGGCCCCCGCCCCGGCGCCGCGCTGTCTCGCCGCCATCGCGGGCTCCGCCCGCAGACCGCCGCCACCTCCTCGCCGGGCCGCGCCGCCCGAGCCGCCTGCCACGCCCCACGCCTCTGTCGCTGCCGGCCTCCTCCTCCGGCCACCTCCCTCCTCTCCGGCAAGGACTCCGGCGAGTCCGCGTCCTGCGTTGGGAACCGCTCCGGCTGATCCAGATCTGAGATCCAAAGAGGTGGACTTTCTCCCCCCTCCCGATTTTTCCAGTCACCAGTTCCTTACATTCTGATGCCATGCTTGACCGGCCATATCTCCTAGTATACTGCTCCATTTCGTGCGTGTAATATATCAAAATGTTCACCATGAGATGCTCTACATTTCATTCCATTGTGTCATGCTTGTTTGAGTCCATCTTGGTTCTCTAACCATCGTTGGAAGAGTGCTATGTGATGTTAACCTGCTGAAACTGTTATAACTTGATGTTTTGTCATTTTTGTTGAATTTTATGTGTGCATCTAATGAGCTTGATGTCTACATGTGTTTTGTACTACATCATGCCATCTTTGCAGTGATACAATCCATGTATTTTTGTGAGTCCTGTAGTGAGTGCGTTGAGCTCCTCAAATAGGGTACTTGCTATTGCTGTTTTGCTAGTCTGTTTCTGTTATATCCTTATGCTATGTTAACCTGCTTCTACAAGTCATTCTATGCATATTCTGGAGATGTTCACTAAGGTTGTTTTGTTTTAAATGTCATGCTATATCCATTCATGCCCCTGGTTGCATTTATAGCCTGTTGTAACTTGTTGTTATCTTGCTCCAAACTTGCTAAATAATGTTGTTGTTAGATTGTTAACATTAAGTTCAATGTTGCCATGATTGTTGTTAGTGACCCAACCATGCTATGAACTTTCTCTTGCCATGTTTAGCTTCATAAACATGTCTTCTTACTTTTGGTTACCTTGCCATGCCATTCATTTCTCTGTGGTGAGTGGTACAAGCTCACCAACATGCCTACTTATTGTTGTTCCTGCCATGTCTGAATCTGTCATATCATTTGCCATGTTTACATGGGTGCCATCATATTTTCTGTGTCCTTTTGGCTCATGGTCAGTAAGGGACTTTTGTTATATGCAATTAGCATATTCATTCCATGCCTTTTTTTGCCATGATAAGTTTCTGTAACATGTTTTTTGATAGCTCTAAACATTGCAACCTGATGTTATTTCTGTTAGGTCTGAAACTGTTATTATTTGCAATCTTGCCATGTCCTTTTGAGCATGTTATAATGTTTTCTGGAGATAGCTCAGTGTTCATGTTTTGTCATGCTTTACCTGTACATCATGTGCATGCCTTTTTCTCTTACGTTGAGATGCTGTAGCATATTGTTTTGATGCTTCCTAGATGCCTAGTTGCTGTTTTGCACAGCTTGTCCTTTTAACTTGTAGAGTATGTGTTGAACCGTTGCTCCGTTTTGAGTGTGCTCTATATGAAACTTGCTTGGTTTTGCATGAAGTTTCATATTATCATGTTCCATCCTTGTTTTGAGGTGTTTGCTTGATGTTTGTATGCATTTTGCATCAATGCCATGTTTAACTTGTTTTGCTCATATCGTCTAGGTCGTAGCTCCGAATTAAATGAACTTTATATGTAACTTGACTAGAATCTCGTGTAGATCATCTTGGTGCATCTTAACTTGCTGTTTAACAACTTGAACATAAGGTTTATTCAGATCTGGACCAACTTCTAAATTTGCATATGGGGACTTACCGGATTTGTTATATGTTGTTTCCGGCCTCAAACATGCTTTGATGTGTTGGTCTTGCATGCATCATCTTTTGCAATGAGTAGCTCCATGTAGCTTTGTCATGCATCATGTTTGGTTGTGCATCATGTCATGTGTATATGTGGTGTGTTTACTATGTTGTGTGCTTCTTCTCTATAGTTCCTGTTTCGTTGCGATCGTGAGGATTCGTTCGTCTACGCTTGGTTCGGCTTCACCCGTTCGTCTTCTTCATGGACTCGTTCTTCTTCCTAGCGGGATTTCAGGCAAAATGACTGCTACCCTGGATCTCACTACTATCATTGCTATGCTAGTTGCTTCGTTCCATCGCTATGCTGCGCTACCTATCACTTGTTCTTCAAGCCTCCCAATTTGCCATGCCAGCCTCTAACCTTTTCACCCTTCCTAGCAAACCGTTGCTTGGCTATGTTACCGCTTTGCTCAGCCCCTCTTATAGCATTGTTAGTTGCAGGTGAAGTTGAAGATTGCTCCATGATGGACAGGATTATGTTGGGATATCACAATATCTCTTATTTATTTAATGCATCTATATACTTGGTAAAGGGTGGAAGACTCGGCCTTATGCCTGGTGTTCTGTTCCACTCTTTCCACCCTAGTTTCCCTCATATCGGTATTATGTTCCCGGATTTTGCGTTCCTAACGCGGTTGGGTGATTTATGGGACCCCCTTGACAGTTCGATTTGAATAAAACTCCTCCAGCAAGGCCCAACCTTGGTTTTACCATTTGCCTCACCTAGCCCTTTTTCCCTTGGGTTTCCGGAGCCCGAGGGTCATCTTTATTTTAGCCCCCGGGCCAGTGCTTCTCTAAGTGCTGGTCCGAACCGAGCCACCTGCGGGGCCCCCTCGGGGAAACTCAAGGTCTGGTTTTACTCGTAGACTGTCTCATCTGGTGTTGCCCTGAGAACAAGATATGTGCAGCTCCTATCGGGATTGTCGGCGCATCGGGCGGCTTTGCTGGTCTTGTTTTACCATTGTCGAAATGTCTTGTAAACCGGGATTCTGAGACTGATCGGGTCTTCCCGGGAGAAGAATATCCTTCGTTGACTGTGAGAGCTTATCATGGGCTAAGTTGGGACACCCCTGTAGGGTATAAACTTTCGAGAGCCGTGCCCGCGGTTATGTGGCAGATGGGAATTTGTTAATGTCCGGTTGTAGATAACTTGACACTTGACTCAATTAAAATGCATCAACCGCATGTGTAGCCCTGATGGTCTCTTCTCGGCAGAGTCCGGGACGTGAACACGGTTTTGGGTTATGTTTGACGTAAGTAGGAGTTCAGGATCACTTCTTGATCATTGCTAGCTTCACAACCGTTCCTTTGCTCCTCTTCTCGCTCTGATTTGCGTAAGCTAGCCACCATATATGCTTAGTCGCTGCTGCAACCTCACCACTTTACCCCTTCCTTTCCCATTAAGCTTTGCTAGTCTTGATACCCATGGTAATGGGATTGCTGAGTCCTCGTGGCTCTGACTTACTACAACAACGATTGCAGGTACAGGTTATGCGATGATCATGACGCGAGAGCGATGTTTGCTTGTTTTGGAGTTCTTCTTCTGCTTCTTCTTCGATCAGGGGATAGGTTCCATGTCGGCAGCCTGGGCTAGCAGGGTGGATGTCGTTTGAGTTTCTGTTTGTGTTTCATCCGTAGTCAGATGTTGCTCTTATGTATGATGATGTTGTATTCGTGTGGCACTGTATGCCTTTTGTATGTATCCCCATCTATTTATGTAATGTTGATGTAATGATATCCACCTTGCAAAAGCGTTTCAATATGCGGGTCTATCCTTGGTGGGACCTTCGAGTTCCTCTTGCATAGGGTCGCATATTGGGCGTGACAAGTTGGTATCAGAGCCTCGACCGACCCTAGGAGCCCCCTTGATTGATCGTGTAGTTTGGCCGTTGTCGATCCTAGAAGAAAACTGTTTTCGGAGTCTATTTTTATCGTAGAATAGGAATTCTTTTTACTCCTCAGCCCCTTCATCGCTCTGGTGAAGAATCTTGACGTAGGTGTTTTGAGTTACTCCTCTTCCCCTTCAAATTTTTCTTTAGGATCACGCAGTTGGTTTTCTGGTCGTTGGTTCTCGTCTCTTTTCATCCGGTGCATTTCTCGTCAAGTTGACTCAAGCCTCTTCATCTTTGCCAAGTTCAATCCTCAGTTGTTTTCTTTTCCCACCTGCCCACCCCTTTTTCTTCTTGGAACTGGAATCTGTAATCGAGTATCCATTCTACTCGTGCGAAGCCTTTGCATTCTCTCCTCAATAATTTTAAACGGTGTTTTTCTCTTCAAGTTATTCATCGGTTTCTCCCCTTCCAGTTGCCCTTGTTTTCCTGCCCTCCCACCCTCTTCTTCCCGGAGTCTGAGTCTGTTTCGACCATCAATTTCATTCATGCGGAGCCCCTTAAGTCTTCCCTCAATTATTTCAACCGGTGAATTCTCGTCTCGTTTGACATTCTTCATCTCTTTTTCTTTTCTGGTGAACTCAATTCAAGTTTTTTTGGGTTGATCATATTCTTTTCCTCAGTTCAAGTGTTCTCCTTGCTCGTTTGCCTCTCGCCATTCAATCATTCCGGAGTTCGGAAGACATCTCAGTTGATTCATCTGTGTTCCAATTAATTCGAGGGTGTCACCTCATTCAAATATTTCATTTGTTCCGGTGCATCATCTATCTGTTCAACAATCCTTTCCAACGGTGTTTTCTTTTAGTGGGCCCTAACCCGCAGGTCTTTTCCCAGGATCTTACCTGACTCTTCTAATTCCCCCGGAGTTATTCTCAATTCTTTTCAAGTGTGACGTAAGAATGGATCTCGTCACTCGGATCTTTTCCAAGATCAATTTCAAATCATTTTCATTGTTGGCTCAACCTTTTCGCTTTTCATTCTCCCGGAGTATCTCAGTAATTTTGGTGGTGTTTCTCGTCGTCATTTGAAGATCGAAGAAGAGTTTCTCTAAATCTTGCCTGTTCTCTCGAGGACGCGTGGTTCTATGTCTTGTTATCCTCGCAAATTACCCCATTTGTCAGAAATTCTTTTCAACTATCCGGAGTATATCGGAGTTGATTTCTGTTTCTTTTCACCGAAGGCCATCATTCCAGAAGAATCATTTGTCCTGACGTTTCAGCTACCGTTATCCAATTATCCCGGTGCTTCGTTCAAGTGTTCTTTAATCACCTGATGATCTCTTTGTTCTTTTGCATCTAAATCCCCTCTAGCATATTTGTTCTTCTAAGTCTTCCCGGTGATTCATTCTCTTTCGTCAGTCATTTTCGAATTTTTACGATGGTTCTTTTCAATCCTACCGGTGGTTCATGAAGACTTTCTCAAGTTTTGTGCTATACCCCCCCTTAATCCTTTTCAAGAAGAATAAGTAATATGCAAAATCCATCTTGTCATCAATTTAATTTGATGAAGGATAAGCATACAATAAATCTTATTCTTATTTCATGAGTAATCCCTTCCTTCGGAGTTTGTTCTTGGTGAATAAATTCTAGTTCCAAGTGTTTTCATCTTTTCTTTTCCGGAGTTCCAAGCTCCCCGCTTGTTCTGTCGCGAAGCTCCATCCAAATCATTGCAAGGCTTAATCTTATCCCTTTCATCCTTCAATTTTATCTCGTCATCCTTTTGGTTCCAGAGACCTTCATGGTAGTTCTTCATGATTTAATTCATTCTGTCAAGTGTTCAGCAAGATTCTTGTTGGTGGAGTTCAAGTATCTTTTCTTCTCACGTCTCGCAGTGCAATTAGTTCTCCGTATTCTTTTGAAGTGGAGTTTTGCATTTCTTCGTTCTTCTCAGCTATTCAGACATTGGTTGTGGTATAATTTCACCTCAAAAAATTTGAGATGTTATCCATAAGTCCACAACAAGCTTATTCTTTTCGTTGTTGATTTTCTCAACAACTCCGTTCAATCCTTTCTTCTAAGGTTGCTTTCAATTTCATTCGTGGCACAAGTTGTCATTTTCTTCTACGTTCTTTTCATTCAACTCTTTCAATTCTTTCCGGAGGTTTTGTGTCATGTCTTCATCAAGTATCACTTCCATCCTCTCAAGTTCGTGTCTATTCCTTCCATTTTCAGCCGGAGTGCTGCCTAAATCCTTTCAGTCTTATTCGTTTCTTATCTCGTTCTAACCGGAGTGGTTTCATAGTCTATCTGATTCCATAAGCTTTCGATTCTCATCATTCTTGTCGTTCCTCTCTTCTTCTCGTGTGCTCTTGTTTCTTTGCTTTTTCTCTTGAGTTCTTGTTTCACCTCATCCCTTTTCCCTTCCGTCTCGGTCCTAAGATCTCGGGATGAGATCTCTTGTTAGTGGAGGAGAGTGGTAACGCCTCGGATTTGATGCGCCAGGTGTCCGCCAGTTATTCGCCGTTGTTGCCATGTCATTTGCTTGCATGTTGCATTTTGCCATGTTATCATGTGCATCTCATTTTGCATACGTGTTCGTCTCATGCATCCGAGCATTTTCCCCGTTGTCCGTTTTGCAATCCGGCACTCCTATGTCACCCGGCATCCCCTTCTTGTCTCTTTTCATGAGCGGGTGTTAAACATTCTCGGAATGGACTGAGGTTTGCCAAGCGGTCTTGGTATACCACCGGTAGACCGCCTGTCAAGGTTCGTGCCATTCGATGGTCGTTTGATGCTTCAACAGTTAACCAGGTATCCGCAAAGGCCTCTTTTGGGTTGCAGCCCAACACCCCTCCAAAGTGGCCCAATAACCCATCCAAACCCCCTCCATGCTCTCGGTCGTTCGATCACGATCGTGTGGGCGAAAACCACACCCCATTTGGACTCTCCTAGCTCCCTCTACCTATAAATAGGTGTTCCTCCCCGAATTTTTGCGCAGTCCAACCCTAACCTAGCCCCTCTCCGCCGCCGGACACGTCCGCCGGATGTCTGGACGCGTCCGCCGCCGCCCTCGACCAATCAGACTCCGCCATGTTGCCTCCACCGCGCCCACATCGCCGCCGCCACCCGAGGCCCAGATCCGCCCGCCACAGGGCGAACTGGCCTCACTGGCCCCCGCCCCGCCGTCGCGCTGTCTCGCCCGCCGCTGGCCGGCTCGCCCCAAGACCGCCGCCTCCTCGGGGGCGCGCCACCCCGTGCCGCCCGGCCACGCCCCGCGCCTCTGTCGCCGCCGGCCTCCTCCTCCGGCCACCTCCCTCCTCTCCGGCAAGGACTCCGACGAGTCCGCGCCCCGCCTCGGGAACCGCTCCGGCCGATCCAGATCTGAGATCCGAAGAGGTTGACTTTCTCCCCCCTCCCGATTTTTCCAGTCCCCAGTTCCTTACATTCTGATGCCATGCTTGACCGGCCATATCTCCTAGTATACTACTCCGTTTCGTGCGTGTAATATATCAAAATGTTCACCATGAGATGCTCTACAATTCATTCCATTGTGCCATGCTTGTTTGGGTCCATCTTGATGCCCTAATCATCATTTCAAGAGTGCTATGTGATGTTAACCTGCTGAAACTGTTATAACTTGATGTTTTGTCGTTTTTGTTGCATTTGATGTGTGCATCTTATGAGCTTGATGTCTATATGTGTTTTGTACTACATCATGCCGTCTTTACAGTGTTGCAATCCATGTATTTTTGTGAGTCTTGTAGTGAGTGCATCGAGCTCGTCAAGTAGGGTACTTGTTGTTGCTGTTTTGCTAGTCTGTTTCTGTTATATCCTTATGCTATGTTAACCTGCTTCTACAAGTCATTCTATGCATATTCTGGAGATGTTCACTAAGGATGTTTTGTTTTAAATGTCATGATCTATGCATTCATGCCCCTGGTTGCATTTATAGCCTGCTGTAACTTGTTGTTATCTTGCTCCAAACTTGCTAAATAATGTTGTTGTCAGACTGTTAACATTAAGTTCAATGTTGCCATGATTGTTGTTAGTGATCCAAGCATGCTATGAACTTTCTCTTGCCATGTTTAGCTTCATAAACATGTCTTCTTACTGTTGGTGACCTTGCCATGCCATGTATTGCTATCTGGCGAGTGGTACAAGCTCACCAACATGCCTACATATTGTTGTTCCTGCCATGTCTGAATCTGTCATATCATTTGCCATGTTTACATGGGTGCCATCATATTTTCTGTGTCCTTTTGGCTCATGGTTAGTAAGAGACTTTTGTTATATGCAATTAGTATATTCATGCCATCCTTTGTTTGCCATGATAAGTTTATGTAACATGTTTTTTGATAGCTCTACACATTGCAACCTGATGTTCTTTCTGTTAAGTCTGAAACTGTTATTATTTGCAATCTTGACATGTCCTTTTGAGCATGTTATAGTGTTTTCTGGAGATAGCTCAGTGTTCATGTTTTGTCATGCTTTACCTATACATCATGTGCATGCCTTTTGCTCTTACGTTGAGATGCTGTAGCATATTGTTTTGATACTTGCTAGATGCCTAGTTGTTGTTTTGGACAGCTTGTCCTTTAAACTTGTATAGAGTGTACGTGTTGAACCGTTGCTCCGTTTTGAGTGTGCTCTTAACTTGATGTTTAACAACTTGAACATAACATTTATTCAGATCTGGACCAACTTCTAAATTTGCATATGGGGACTTACCGGATTTGTTATATGTTGTTTCCGGCCTCATTTAAACTTGCTTTGATGTGTTGGTCTTGTATGCATCATCTTTTGCCATGAGTAGCTCCATGTATCTTTGTCATGCATCATGTTTGGTTGTGCATCATGTCATGTATATATGTGGTGTGTTTACTATGTTGTGTGTTTCTTCTCGATAGTTCCTGTTTCGTTGCGATCGTGATGATTCGTTCGTCTACGCTTGGTTCGGCTTCACTCGTTCGTCTTCTTCATGGACTCGTTCTTCTTCCTAGCGGGATTTCAGGCAAGATGACCGCTACCCTGGATCTCACTACTATCATTGCTATGCTAGCTACTTCGTTCCATCACTATGCTGCGCTACCTATCACTTGTTCTTCAAGCATCCCAATTTGCCATGTCAGCCTCTAACCTTTTCACCCTTCCTAGCAAACCGTTGCTTGGCTATGTTACCGCTTTGCTCAGCCCCTCTTATAGCGTTGTTAGTTGCAGGTGAAGTTGAAGATTGCTCCATGATGGACAGGATTATGTTGGGATATCACAATATCTCTTATTTAATTAATGCATCTATATACTTGGTAAAGGGTGGAAGACTCGGCCTTATGCCTGGTGTTTTGTTCCACTCTTGCCACCCTAGTTTCCGTCATATCGGTATTATGTTCCCGGATTTTGCGTTCCTAACGCGGTTGGGTGACTTATGGGACCCCCTTGACAGTTCGCTTTGAATAAAACTCCTCCAGCAAGGCCCAACCTTGGTTTTACCATTTTCCTCACCTAGCCCTTTTTCCCTTGGGTTTCCGGAGCCGGAGGGTCATCTTTATTTTAGCCCCCCCGGGCCAGTGTTGGTCCAAACCGAGCCGCCTGCGGGGCCCCCTCGGGGAAACTCGAGGTCTGGTTTTACTCATAGCCTGTCTCATCCGGTGTTGCCCTGAGAACGAGATATGTGCAGCTCCTATCGGGATTGTCGGCGCATCGGTCGGCTTTGCTAGTCTTGTTTTACCATTGTCGAAATGTCTTGTAAACCGGGATTCCGAGACTGATCGGGTCTTCCTAGGAGAATGAATATCCTTCGTTGACTGTGAGAGCTTATCATGGGCTAAGTTGGGACACCCCTGCAGGGTATAAACTTTCGAGAGCCGTGCCCGTGGTTATGTGGCAGATGGGAATTTGTTAATGTCCGGTTGTAGATAACTTGACACTTGACTCAATTAAAATGCATCAACCGCGTGTGTAGCCGTGATGGTCTCTTCTCGGCGGAGTCCGGGAAGTGAACACGGTTTTGGGTTATGTTTGACGTAAGTAGGAGTTCAGGATCACTTCTTGATTATTGCTAGCTTCATGACCGTTCCTTTGCTCCTCTTCTCGCTCTGATTTGCGTAAGTTAGCCACCATATATGCTTAGTCGCTGCTGCAAGCTCACCACTTTACCACTTCCATTCCCATTAAGCTTTGCTAGTCTTGATACCCATGGTAATGGGATTGCTGAGTCCTCGTGGCTCACATCTTACTACAACAACAGTTGCAGGTACAGGTTATGTGATGATCATGACGTGAGAGCGATGTTTGCTTGTTTTGGAGTTCTTCTTCTGCTTCTTCTTCGATCAGGGGATAGGTTCCATGTCGGCAGCCTGGGCTAGCAGGGTGGATGTCGTTTGAGTTTGTGTTTGTGTTTCATCCATAGTCAGATGTTGCTCTTATGTATGATGTTGTTGTATTCGTGTGGCACTGTATGCCTTTTGTATGTATCCCCATCTATTTATGTAATGTTGATGTAATGATATCCACCTTGCAAAAGCGTTTCAATATGCGGGTCTATCCTTGGTGGGACCTTCGAGTTCCTCTTGGATAGGGTCGCATATTGGGTGTGACAGTCGGCACACATTTTCTTGACTCTCCGGTAGAAACTTTGGGGCACTCTTTGAAGTACTTTGTGTTGGTTGGATGAATTTGAGATTGTGTGACACATATCGTATAATCATGCCCACGGATACTTGAGGTGACAATGGAGTATCTAGGTGACATTTGGGTTTTGGTTGATTTGTGTCTTAAGGTGTTATTCTAGTATGAACTCTATGATGGATTGAGCGGAAAGAATAGCTCTATGTTATTTTTACTACGAACTCTTGAATAGATCGATCAAAAAGGATAACTTTGAGGTGGTTCCGTACCCTACCATAATCTCTTTGTTTGTTCTCCGCTATTAGTGGCTTTGGAGTGACTCTTTGTTGCATGTTGAGGGATTGTTATATGATCAATCTATGTTATTATTGTTGAGAGAACTTGCACTAGTGAAAGTATGAACCCTAGGCCTTGTTTCTTATCATTGCAATATCGTTTACGCTCACTTTTACCATTAGTTACCTTGCTGTTTTTATTTCAGATTACAAAAACCTATATCTATTATCCATATTGCACTTGTATCACCATCTCTTCGCCGAACCAATGCACCTATACAATTTACCATTGTATTGGGTGTTTTGGGGACACAAGAGACTAAGCCCTCATACAACAAGGTCAGGTTACACCAATGATCGAACTAAGCCCTCGAGCACCGGCATTAGCCCAAGTGTGAGCTTCCTCCTTAATGTCATGAACTAGGAGGGTGGTGGAAGGGGTTTCTCCATCGAAGATGCAGGCGTTGCGATGCCTCTAGATGCTACATTCAGTTAGCGTGACGAGGGAGGCAAGGTGTCGGTGTCAAAACCGGCGGATCTCGGGTAGGGGGTCCCGAACTGTGCGTCTAGGCGGATGGCAACAGGAGATGAGGGACACGATGTTTTACCCAGGTTCGGGCCCTCTTGATGGAGGTAAAACCCTACGTCCTGCTTGATTAATATTGATGATATGGGTAGTACAAGAGTGGATCTACCACGAGATCAAGGAGGCTAAACCCTAGAAGCTAGCCTATGGTACGATTGTTGTAATGGTTGTGTCCTACGGACTAAACCCTCCGGTTTATATAGACACCGGAGAGGGCTAGGGTTACACACAGTCGGCTACAATGGTAGGAGATCTACAAATCCGTATCACCAAGCTTGCCTTCCACGCCAAGGAAAGTCCCATCCAGACACAGGACGAAGTCTTAAATCTTGTATCTTCATAGTCTTGGAGTTCGGCCGATGATGATAGTCCGGCCATCCGGACACCCCCTAGTCCAGGACTCCCTCAGTAGCCCCTAAACCAGGCCTCAATGACGATGAGTCCAGTAGCATATTGTTCGGCATTGCAAGGCGGGTTCCTCCTCCGAATAATTCATAGAAGATTGTGAACACCAGGATAGTGTCCGGCTCTGCAAAATAAATTCCACATTCCACCGTAGAGAGAATAATATGTACACAAGTTCAATCTGCTGACGTATTTTGTGGCATGACTGTTGAAGGATTGGGCACCCCTAGTACCGGCAAGACCGCCAAGGCTGAGGTCCCCGACAAGGAGGCTATCGTGTGCAATGATTGCCAAGAAGCTGTGACTGCCGAGAAGGCCGGGAAGAGCGATGGGTCGTACTGCAAGATCCATCGGACCAACGGCCACGAACTTCAAGAGTGCTATCAGGTTGAGCAGTTTGTCAAAAGATAGAGAGCTGAGTATGAGAAGCATGACAAGGACAAAGGATAGAATGCCGCTGGTGGCAAGAGCTAAGGCGGTGAAGCAAATCGCCTCGGCAAACCCTTTCGGAGGAAAGAAAAACCCGTTAGGGGTCAGGTGAAGGAAGCTTGTGATGATGAGAGTGATGGAGGGGATGAATAGGAAACCAGCGAGCAAGAGTTTCAGAAGGCCACTAATGACGTGTGCATTGACGGGGGTGCATCCTTGCACTCCTCTCACGCCAACTCAAACGGTGGGCGCGTGAGATCAATGCCATGGATCTAGCACCAGAGGCCCGGAAACCGCTGAAATGGTCCAGCACGCCCATCATCTTTGACAAAGAGGATCATCCTGACCGTACCACTTCGGTAGGATGCTTGCCGTTTTTGGTCTCTCCAACAATTCGCAACTTCAAGGTCACTAAGATATTGGTGGACGGCGGGGCCGGGTTGAATCTGATTTCCCCAAAGGTTATCAGCAGACTTCAGATACCAGAAGAAGAGTTAGAGGTCACCGGCACGTTTCAAGGAGTTAATCCCAGCAGGTGTCATCCTAAGGGAAAGATCACATTGCCCATGATGTTTGGAGGTGAATTGAACTATCGGACCGAAAAGATTGTGTTTGATGTGCTCGACCTCCCCTTGCTGTACAATGGGATTCTTGGGCTACCGCCCTGGCAAAGTTCATGGTGGCATCCCACTATGCCTACAATACCCTGAAGATGCCCGGGCTGCTCGGAATCATCTCTATCCCATCGAATGAGAAGGACGGAATCATTCGCGTAGACAAGATGTACCGGGATGCTGTCGCGGTAGAGGCAATGGCAGCAGCACTTCCCTTAAAGGAAAGCAGAGGAAAGAAGAAGGATAGCAGGGACACCGGCAAGGAATCCGGGAAGCACGCCTCTTTAGAGTGTGCTGCGCCTATTGATGATTTGGCGGAGAGTTCTAACAGTAAAAGGACCAAGGTTTCTGCTCCACAAGTGAAGAAGGTCCCGGCAAGGCTAGCTGGCATTGATGGTACCTTTACCATCATCACCACCCTTGATGACAACTAGGAAAGCACGCTCGTTGCTTTTCTGCGGGCGAATATCGATGTGTTTGCATGGAAACCATCTGATATCCCTAGTGTTCCTAGGGAGGTAATCGAGCACCACCTTGTTGTCTACCCACACGCCAGACCTTTTAAGCAGAAAGTCTGGAAGCAGGCCTTGGAGAGGCAACCGTTTATTGTAGAAGATATCAGGAAGCTTGAGGCAGCTGGATTGGTCAGAGGAGTGCTACATCCCACTTGGCTAGCAAACCCAGTGGTAGTCCGGAAGGCTAACGGGAAGTGGAGGATTTGCATAGATTTCACAAATCTCAACGAAGCTTGATCGAAGGACCCATTTCCCTTGCCGCGCATCGATCAGATAGTGGATTCCACTTCAGGTTGCGATTTGCTTTCCTTCCTGGATGCGTATTCTGGATATCACCAGATCTTCATGTCCAAGGAAGAGGAAGAGAAGACCTCGTTCATCACCCCGTGTGGTACGTACTGCTTTATCCGCATGTCATTCGGATTAGAGTGTCGGGTCTACTTTTGCAAGGGCAGTCCAGATTTGTTTTGAACCTCATATGCACAGAAACATTGAAGCTTATATGGATGACATTGTGGTCAAAACTAGGACAAAGCAACTCTTATCCAGGATTTGGAGGAGACATTTGCAAATATGCGCAAGATCAACTTGAAGCTCAACACAGAGAAGTGCATGTTTGGCGTTCTCTCTGGCAAGCTGCTTGGGTTCTTTGTGTCCCACAAGGGGATCAAAGTTAATCCCGACAAGATCAAGGCCATTGAGCAGATCCCAGCGCTAAGGAAAATTAAAGATGTGAGACGCCTGACGGGATGCGTTGCCGCGCTAAGCAGATTCATTTCCATGTCCGCCGAGCGCGCCCTGAAATTCTTCAAAATCTTGAAGAAGGCAAGGCCCATGAAGTGGTGCAGCCCTACAAGATTTGAAGGCGCATTTATGTTCTGTGCCTACCCTGGTCGCCCCCAAACCATGAGCCATTGTTGATGTACTTGGCAGCAACCAACCAAGTTGTTAGTGCGTCCTTGGTGGTGTAGCGGGAAGTGGACGCGGTAGAGAAAACGAAGGGCCCGACAGAGTCAACTAGAGATCAAGACAAATGTGAGCACGGCAGCGTTGACAACCCCAAGGACACGGCAAGGAAGAAAGTGGTGCAGCGCCTAGTGTACTTCGTCAGATCCCTGTTACAGGGGGGTTCGATCGAGGTACTCTAGCGTGCAAAAATTGATCTTTGGCCTCATCATGGCCTCAAGGAAACTGCACCACTACTTCCAAGCCCATGAGATTACAGTTGTCACATGCTTCCTATTGCAAAGGATACTCCGGAACCCTGAGGCTACTGGCAGAATAGTGGAATGGGCTTTGGAGCTGTCCAGTTTCATCTGAAGTTTGAGAGCACATCAACAATCCAGAGCAGGGCGTTGGCAGAGTCTATTGCGGAATGGACACCAACCCTGATGAGGAAGTGATAGAGACAGTTACCCCCGGCAAGGAGGCACCCCAAGAATGGATCATGTATTTTGATGGTGCCTTTTCCCTGCAGGGTGCAGGGGCTGGTGTGCTTCTTGTCGCACCCTCAGGGGAGCACTTCGAGTATGTTATCCGAATGCATTTTCCCCGGGAAGAGGCTACCAACAATAAAACAGAGTATGAAGGGCTCCTTGCCGGGCGTAGAATTTGTGTGGAATTGGGAATTAAGAGGTTGATTATTCAAGTGTAAGTGCATCTAGTGCCCCTTAGTGATTTCGATGTATTGAAGACTTATAGGTTAAGGAATTAATGTGTTTATGAGTGTACAAAGGTCTATAAGTTTATGAGGAGTTTGATATTTACAGAGAAAGTCGACCCCTAAAAATGAATATCTTCGACTGAAGATTTTGGTATTCCTGAAGACTTTGAAAGTGAAGAAATTGGTGTGTCCGTGAAGACTTGATATTCATGCAAGGAATATGAAGTTTGAAGACTTTCGTTTTCATAGTTTTGTTTTTCTCCTTCTTGAGTCATAGGAATCACCGTACTGTTAAAGGGGGTCGAGGAAATACTAAGGAAAATTTTCCATGTGATGCTCAACTCAAAATCCTACACCTACCAATCCTTCGAGTGAAGCCATTGAAATCTCATACAGATTCAATAATTTATTCAATGATGAGACGAAGTTCTTCTGGTCACTGAGGAATTTGTTTTGACTGAGGAGTTAGGAATTCGCCAGTGCAGATTGCCTACACAGTGAGGAACGTGATAGCCCTGAGGAATTTGAGAGTCAAATTTCAGACCGTTGTTGCACTACGCGCCAACTGTCCCAAAATATCTTATCCACATAACGGTCATATCATTGAAGGGCATTTATGTCTTATCATGTCGGGCTGCTCCCTAGGCTATAAATAGCCGCCCCCTACAACCACTAGCTGGTTGGCTGCTCCGAGAGAAACTGACACTTGTCATTTGAGAGCAACCCATCCTCCGAGGACTTTGAGCGAAAATCATCGAGTGAGGAAAAACCTAAACCAAACACCCACAAACCCAAAGTGATTGAGCATCACTGAAGAGATTGATCCTGCGTGGATCCGACGCTTGTTACCATTGAAGACTGTGCTTCTTCCAGACGGTTAGGCGTCATGGTCTAGAGCATCCAAGAGGAATAGTGGATCGCCGAGTGACCGAAGTCTGTGAAGGTTTGGAAGTCGCCTGAAGACTTACCACGAGTGATTGGACGAGGTTTGTGTGACCTCAGTTCAAGGAGAATACGGTGAGGACTTGGTGTCCTGAGCTGCGTGCTTTCGACTGGTGTCCGGACTGTGTGTCCTCGAGTTTAAATACTCAGCCACTCCAACCAGACGTACAACTGAGACAGCAGTTGGAACTGGTCTACCAAATCATTGTCTTCACCAACCTTACTGGTTCTATTTCCTCAACTCTTTCATTTCCTCATTATTGTGTTGAGTGATTGTTCATATCTGTGTTTGAAGACTTTGATCAAGACTTTCTCAATTTCCTCGTTCAATTTCTTCAGTCTGTTTGTCTTCTTCTTGTGTTATCCTATGTTTACGCTTTCTGTACTCTGTGTTTGTCTTCATTTCATCATGATGACTATGTGTGTATTCTGACATGCTTACTTCTGAGTACTTATTCCTCTGCAAGTAGTTCTTCGCTAATGAATTTCCTCACTGGCAAATTCCTCAGTGAAGAATTCATAAAAATCGCCTATTCACCCCCCCCCCCCTCTAGTCGATATAACGCACATTCAATTGGTATCAGAGCAAGGTACTCCCTTGTTGTGTGTGATTTTGGTTTAACCACCTGGAGTTCTAGTTATGTCGACGGCAGGTATGATCAAGGTCTCTGTTGGGTGTCCTACCTTCGATGGCACGGACTACCCCTAATGGAAGAATAAGATGTGAATGCATCTTGAAGCAATTGACAACGATCTCTGGTACGTTGTGGAAAATGGTGTTCCCTCAGTCACACCTTCCCGAAATGCTGCCGATGTGAAGAGATTCAAGCAACTCGATTCTCAAGCGAAGAATATCATATCTGGTCATCTGAGTAAAGGGCAGTGTCGGTGTCAAAACCGGCGGATCTCGGGTAGGGGGTCCCGAACTGTGCGTCTAGGCGGATGGTAACAGGAGACAAGGGACACGATGTTTTTACCCAGGTTCGGGCCCTCTCGATGGAGGTAAAACCCTACTCCTGCTTGATTGATATTGATGATATGGGTAGTACAAGAGTGGATCTACCACGAGATCAAGGAGGCTAAACCCTAGAAGCTAGCCTATGGTATGATTGTTGTAATGGAGGTTGTGTCCTACGGACTAAAGCCCTCCGGTTTATATAGACACCGGAGAGGGATAGGGTTACACAGAGTCGGTTACAATGGTAGGAGATCTACATATCTGTATCGCCAAGCTTGCCTTCCACGCCAAGGAAAGTCCCATCCGGACACGGACGGAGTCTTCAATCTTGGATCTTCGTAGTCTTGGAGTCCGCAGACGATGATAGTCCGCTGTCCGGACACCCCTAGTCCAGACTCCTCAAGAGCCCTGAACCTGGCTTCAATGACGATGAGTCCGGCGCGCATAATATTCGGCATTGCAAGGCGGGTTCCTCCTCCGAATAATCCAAAGAAGATCGTGAACACCAGGATAGTGTCCGGCTCTGCAAAACAATTTCCACATTCCACCATAGAGATAATAATATATACACAAGTTCAATCTGCTGACGTATTTTACGTCATGGCATCACACCACTACCAAGCCTTTACTTGAATTGTTTTTTATTATACCGCCTCAGCGCGTTTAGCGAAGCGGTTTCCTTGGCACGTCTTGTCGAAGTAGAGATCGTGTTCCCCTTATTCTGGGATTCTCATCAATATGGACATGGGTAACCCAACCGCGCCATTGATGGTGGTGGTTGGGAGATAAGCGAGTTTTACCAGGCTAGTGGGAGACGAATAGTCTTCGCCCGGCTATATATAAGGGATAAGGATTCACCTTTTCACCTACGCCTTCTTCCTCCTTTGCTTATCCATCTCCGCGCACCCGAGCTCCAACGCCCAAGTTCGTGCATCTCGTCTCGACCTTCTCCGACCATGTCCGGAGCGGGAGGTAAATGGCTGGCCTCCACCGTTAAGGAGGAGCACATCACAAGGCTGCGCAGCGCCGGGTACCTTTCTGGCGACGTCGCGCACCGGCTGCCCGACGAGGGGCAACTCATCCCCACCCCCGGGCCCCATGAGAGGGTCGTTTTCCTTCCCCACTTCCTCCATGGATCTGGGCTTTCCACTTCACCCCTTTGTCCGGGGCTCATGTTCTACTACGGCCTGGATTTCCATGATCCGCGCCAACTTTATCCTCAACATCTCGGTGTTTATCGTTGTGTGCGAGGCCTTCCTTCTGCATCCAGCCCCACTTCGCTTATGGCTCAAGACCTTCAATGTCAAGTCGAAGGTGGTGAAGGGCACTCTGCGGAGTGCGGAGGCGCCATGTTGGGCAAGATGCCCAACGCCCTTTGGTTCAAGGGCCTTCGTGGAATCCGCCAAGGGTGGCATCGGGTGGTTCTATATCACCGAAGTCACGCGACCCTACGTGGGCGGCGGCCCCGAAGTTCAGATCTGAAATCACGCAGCTCACCTCCGGAAAGAAAAGGGCTTGCTGTGGGGTAATTTGAAGGAGCCGACGGACTCCAAGCTGTATCCGTAAGCTGGTGAACAAGAAGCTCAGGCTGGTTAATGTGGTCCAGGTCATGCTCGTTCGCCGGATTCTCCCATGCCAAGAACGGGCATTCAATCTGTGGGAGTTCAATCCGGAACAACACCAGGCGCTGAGCGGGATCTTCGACACAACATACGAAGGCGCCTGGAGGGTGCTGTTTAAGGGCGCCGAAGCCCCCACATCCGCGACGGAAGATCGCGGATTCCACTCGCAGCGTCCAGCTGACGAGGTAAGTGATTCTACCCCTTTACGGGACACTTGTTGTTAATAATTCAACCCTAAGCGGGTTTTAATCTCCCTTCTCCTTTGACAGGAATGGATGAAGAAGGCCGAGCAGCTCATCTGCCCGGCTCCCATGCCAGAAGACCCAGTGGACGCCCGTCTAGCGGGGTTGCTCGTTCCGGCACCGCACGTGGTGCCAAGAAGAAGGCTAAGGTGGCAACGGAACTCGAAGAGTTCCCTGCCAGTGTCCGACGACTCGAGGCGGACTCCTCCCAAGATGAGGAGGAGGAAGAAGACTCTTCCCAGAGGAGGGGAGAGGAAGAGGAAGGCTTCCCAACAGGGAGGCCGAAGGGTCCAAGAGGGGAAGAACTATTCCCCCGGACAGCTCCGCCAACACCAACGTTGGCGGTGAAGAGTGGCCCTCAAGGCCCAGGCCTCAGGCGAGATCGTAAGTATCCGGATCCCCAAATGATATGCAATTTCTTTTGTGTCACATAGTGTCCTTCTAATGCCGCATACTATCTGCAGTCCGGCCGATGATGATCTCCCCGCTTCATCAAGCGGGTCGTTGGCTCCGTCGGATGTGGCTTCCATCCCGACTGCCTCCACCCCTCGCGCCGATGAGGACGCCGAGGTGGGATCCCAGAAAGGGACCCATCAGGAGGAGGCTCCGGAGGCGCCGCAAGGCAGCCTTCCGGACTTTGCGCCGGACTCCACGCCGGAACCTGCAGTGGTTCCGGAGTCTGGCAAGCGGCCTCTTCGCAAGAAGGGCAAGACCGTGACGCCGGCGGCCTCCGTCCAACCGGAGGCGCCGGACAACTTGCTGGAGGCGCTCCAAGGTGCCTCCATTGAGGAAGAACACCACATTGTTATGAGTGCGGTGATTCAGAAGGTTCAGCTCGCCAAGAGCGGGCTGACCGAAGCCTGCAGTAGCCTTCTAACAGGCTTTGAGGTAAGAAGTTAAAATTATGTAATGTAATACCGCAAGATAGACAAGAGCCCTCGATGCTCGGTTCGGTGCTCGGAAAGAAAAGCCGGACTGAGGATCTAAAAAGATATACGCAGGGTTGCTAATAAATTATGTCAATATGGGTTTGCAGGCTGTGCTGCTGACCTTTGCCGCACTGACTGTGGAGGTTGGTGCATTAAAGCAAGATCTCAAGCGGTCCGAGCGAGAGCTCGGCCATGCCAAGAGGCAGCTCGAGGACAAAGAAGGTGAGTAGCACCACTTTGAATTTTTACCTTACAGAAAAGGATTTCGATTGCAATTAAATTAACAAGGATAATATGGGTACTGCAGGGGCCACAATGGCAGCCCTGAAGGAGGCTGTGTCCGCGGTCGAACGCAATGCGGCCGCGGAACGGTCAGAGCGAGAAAAGCAGGAGGCACGGGTGGCGGAGGTGCGGCAAGAGCTCCAGGCTCTCATGGAGAAGCATGAGAGTTTGGAGCGCGACTCAAAGACTCGAGAGTCCGAGCTCGCCTCGGCTCTCGAAAGTGCCAAGTCCGCCAAGGCCGAGGCCCGTAAGGCCCTTCAGGAAGTTGAGGATATGAAGAAAATAGTGGCGGGTAAGGCATTTTTCATGCAAAGCAAGCATGTTAATGTAAACTACCGACACTTACCCAATTCGAGCTCTGTAGGCGTTTGCAGATCTGCCTTGCGGTGTATCCGACGCGCAAGATTCTACCGTGGCGAGGAGGGAGCTCAACGGAGAAGGTCTTATGGTCTCAAGATGCCGAGGCCGCCATCCGGTGCCCCTAGCGACCAGTGAAGCAGCTGGTCGAACTCCACAAGGTAGCCGAGGAGGCCATGAAGGGCCTTATAGTCCGGATGTGGCTCGACAGGCCATGCACAGGAGCTACTTCGCCTCAGGCGGCGGCTGGTGGATGCGTGCCCTCGGTGGATGTCGTCAAGCACTCTACTTTGTATTGAAGGTGCTCGTCGGGCCCTTGCCGCGCAAAAGGTGCACTGGGTAGGCTGGATGCGAGAGGCTTCTTCTCGACCGCCGCCGCCCGGGCAAGGAGTATCGACGCCGAAATGTACTATAAGACAGTCCTGAAGGGTGCCCGCAATATTGCGGATGAGTGCCCCAGAGTTGTAATTATTGAGTAAACTCGTTATGTATTATCCTGTGCGCTAAAAACTTTGTTCATATGCGCTACACAACGCTTGTTTAATTTAAAATATTACTTTTGTGCGGCCGTTTATAAGATCTGAGAGATGGCAAGTCGTTGGCTTCAGCCCCCAAGCCACGAGTGCTGGGGTGTTCGGGATAAACTTGAGCACTCTTGTTCCCATTTTTGGGTCCATCTAGGGAGGTGCTCAACACAACGAACAAGGCGGCCGAACTTATAATGCTTGAACACTCTCACTTAGCCATAGAATTCTATAATTTTAAATTTTGGCGAAGCCCCTAGTATTCGGAAGACCGAACTCGGGGCACTATCCACGCCTTCGTCGGACATTATCCGGTACTTCGCTCGAAGCGGCATAGGTCTTTAGGGACCCGAAAGGACCTCTCGAATAGCGACCAGTCTCTCACCTTATCATGCCAGTCAGTTTTAGCTTTCTCCACTGAGGCGCTCGCCCAGCTCAACCGGGGCGCAATCGCAGTGGTTCTCCCAGTGCCACCTTAGCCGACAGAACGGAACGTAAGGCACCAAAACGTGGGAGCCGGGCAAACCCAACTATTGACCCAAGACATGATTCAGAGCCGATTCATATAATGCTATAAGTTCGGGGTGCCGCACTTGTGAAAGTGTTCGGACTTATCACACCATAATGCGGGGAACATAAGCCCCTGGTGTATTCGGCCGTACCAAAATATACGGGTGCGAGATGTCATTAATGAACATATGTGTAAAGTAATGCAATAACAGGCAAAAAATGCTGCATTATTTATTCAAGGAATTCTCCTATAAGTGCGGAAGGATACAAATAGTGCGGTAAGCAAGGGATTGGACTAAATAAGCATGTCCCCCTCCAGGGGTGGGCTGCGGACTAGTGTATATAATCGAATTTAATGCTCGTAATGGAGACCACCTGAGTGTTAACCGCAGCCTTCTTTCTTCCCTGGCCGTTGCATCGTGCCACACCCTAATTTTCATGGCACAACACTTAAGTCAATAAATCATGCTAAAATGTGGTTTGACAAAAACTTTTGAGTGTTTTGTCTTTGCTTTGATTGAATGGTTGACTGTTGTTTGCAAGTGCTCTAAAAATCAAATAAATCCTCCAACTCCTATACTTCATCTCCTTGCCCCAAACTCTTGAACCAATGATCATGCCATGTGTATAGAACATAAAAATGACTTCTTACAAAAATAATTTGGCCAAATAGTATTTTCAAAATTAGATTTTCAAAAACCCTGAATTGAGGTTTGCATTGCAAGTACTTAATTAAGGGCAGTAAAAATCTTTCTAAAAATATATTTCACTCCTATTAGATATAGGATACCCAGAAACCACAAAAATATAATTTTGAAAGTTATTTTCCTATTTTATGTAAAAGCTTTTTCTTAAGGCCAGAAATGGTCTTTAATAGGAAAAATTATTTTATTGCTTCGAAATATTTGACAAAATTTAGGAAACTCATAGGACATATATTGTCCATATATAAGAGTTTCAACACATGGTCATGTTCAAAATATTGGTGAAATCCTCAAAAACCCTTTTCGGATATTTCAAGCTTTTGAAATATTTACAAAGGAAATATTCTCCAAATATTCCAAGAAAACTCTATCATGTCCCATATGACATATTTGGTGATCTTGCCAAGTCTCATGTCTTGGAGAACAAGATAACATCATCAAATACCCTCAAAACCATTTCTGTCCATTTTAAAGTTTGAGCAACTTTACATTGCCAAACATTTCCAAATATTCTCAAACCTTATGAACAATCTCAAATGGTCTAATTATTCATATAGACCAAGTGGCACAAGTTGGAGAACAAGTTATATTTATCAAAGTGCCTCAAAACCCTCTCTGACCAGAATCAAATTTGAACAACTTTGCATTACCAACTTTCTCTCCTTGACCCCAGCTTTTGTGAGCATGATAACATGACCAAATGAGGCCACCACACCAAGTGGTTCATCAAGGAGAACAGATTTGCATGACTAAATCTTGGAAAGCCCATTTCTGTTGATTTCTAGGGTTTACAAAAGTTGCATTGGCAACTTTGCCCAAATGAGCTCAAAATGGGTAGAGGGCCCTAATTATGTGTGCCATTTCACCCTGTGGAGCCTCATGACAAATGGAAATCACTTTCTTGCCCAAACCAACATCAAACACCTTCTGGTAATTTCTAAAAGTTGATGTTTTCACCTCTTTCCTTGTTCTCCATGAGCTCAGCTTTTTGCCACAACCTCTACCAGTCCCCCTCTAGTACCTGGACGCTTTCATGCCCAAGGAAGCAATGATGGAGGGGGGGAGAACTCCATTTTTCCTCCCTGGACAGCAGTTTTCTCTCTCTCTCAACCCCACCTCTCCTCTACTGATTCCCCAAGGCATCCAATGCCATTTCCACTTTGTTTACTCCCTCCCAGAGCCCCCAGACGCAAGTGGGCGCGTGAGGACGCGAAGAAAAGCCGCGGGTGCCGGCCATTTGCGCGCTCTGGAGCACGTCAGCGTGCTCCCTACCGTTGACACGGCACTCCCGACCACCTCGAGCCTCCCCCTCGCGCCAGTCGATGCTCCTCGACGTCCGCAACACGCCACAGCCTGGTCCCCCTCCTCCTTCTCCCTCCTGCTGCCTCCTTTCGCACGCGCGCCGGCCGCCCGAGAGCCCCAATGGGCATGCTCACACGCGCGCTACCCTGATGCTTCCCCACTCCTTCTCTCCCTTCCCCTGGCCGTAGACCACGCCCAGGAAGACCCCCGACTCGAAGCCAAGCCCTCCCGTGGCCTCTAGCGACGGCTACGGCCTCGGCCAAGACGGTTCCATTGTGCACCTCGCCCCCATCTATTTAAGGCCACCCCGAGCCCTCTCGGCCTCCTTTGGCCCTCTCTCCCTCCCAGACCCTCCGACCAACTCGTTTACCCTCTCGCGCCTCAGATAGCCCTCCATGGCCGGAGCCGAGCAGCCGGACTCCGCCCAAATTCGCGCCCACCTCTCCTCCTCCTTCCCTCTCGATCTGACCGAGCATCACCACCATCACCATGAGCCCTCCGTGATTCTCCCTCTCCTCCCGGTGACCGTAGCACCGTAACCGCCGCCGCCACCGACCTTCCCCGCCACTGTCAAAGCTGCGGTCACCTCGGCCCCCTCCGGCGGCCGTGACCTGCACCAACGGACGCGTCGCTCCGAGCTGAGCTCGCCCATAGGCGGAGCGCCGCGGGAGACGGCCGGAGGCACCGGCTATCGCCGGACGAGCACCGGTGTGCGCTCTGCCTCCCCCGCTCTGCCTCGAGCGGGAGGTAGAGGACGATCGCCCCGCCAGCTGGCAGGGGCCCGCCCGTCAGTGGCAGAGGCGACCGGGTCGGCCCACCAGTCGGGTTAAGTGGAAACGGCTTTAGGCTGGTCCGCTTTCCCCGCTGGGCGGCGCTCTCCCGGAGTGCGCCTTCAACGTCACTCTCCTCGCCCTTGCGCAGCCGAAGGCGCTGGGCGGCCAAGTCGCTGCAGTTCTAAATCGGGCCCATTGCAGAATCGGATAAGGGTAAAACCTTTTCCCCTTTCCCTTTTCTTTTCTGTACAATTTGTAAAATCCATAAATAAATCAACAGAGCTCCAAATTTGATGATTCAAATTTCTAGTGACTCTATAAATCATGATCTACCTGTTGGTGCAACATGCACAATTTTTCCAGAGACTTTTTCTTCACAAATAATTATCACATCCTATTTTTCCTATTTCTGTGATAAACTTTAGAAAATCACAGAAGGCTCAAACTTGCTCCAAATGCCATGATTCCAATTCCTAGATGAATCTAAGCTCATAACCTAGTTTATGAACATTTTTCTTGATACTTTCTGTTCAACATAAATTATTGAGCCATTTCTTCATATTTATCAACTTTGCAAATTCATAGGAAATTCATTTGAACTCCAAATCCAGTGAAACCAATTCCTAGATGCTTCTAAAATCATCCTTTGTTAAATGGGTGCCTTTGCTCATTTTTCAAAATAATTTTTCTGTACACTTCTTGCAATTCCATAAACCCCTTGATTCCATCCTATCGAAATGTTTAGAAATATCCATAGATCCACTCCCATTGAAACCACTTTGGTCATCCCTCATATGACCAGAGGTATCCCAGAGAAGTCCAACTCATATTTTTAGAGCACTTTTATTTCCTGCCTTGTTGTGTTGCTTATTATGGTTGCTTTCGACAATAGTGGACGAAGTAGACGAAATGCTCGGAGTTGGACCAGAGATATTTGAAGACCTCGAAGACTTTGTTGAAACAGGCAAGCAGCCCTTTGACCATGTCAATGGAACCCTTTTTATGCATGTCATATATAGCTCTTTATTATTGTTGCATCGGAATCATGGTGAGATGGTGAACCACGTGGGTTGGTTGCCTCTGTTATTTCCTCGTTGATACTTGCATTGTGCATGGCCCTACCTTCTTATGAGGGTTATGCCGGTGGGAGTAGATAGGATGCTAAAGTAGTTGCTACGCAAAAAGGGTCGGGTTTATGCATGGTGAAGGAGACAAAGCTTTTTCAAAGGACTTTTCGAAAACCCCGTCGGGTGCCACTTATGCCCGAGGGAGATGATGAAATGGGTAACCACTTGATGACGAAGTGGTGTACCGAGGCAAGTGTGGGTGTTGTTTTCGAAAATGGATTAGATTTAAGATTTGTCGACTGACCCAACCTTACATGCGCAACCACTCTACCCTTATATGGGAAAGGGCATTATTGAGTACCTAGACCGATACTAGCTTGGAGCCCGCATTACTAGTGACGGGGGAGAGTTGGTGCTCTCTCTTGGGACGGGGTCGTGCCAGGTAGGGCGGCCATGACTGTTTTCAAAGGGCACCGGACACACCGTTGGTACCCCGTGCCAGTGGTATGTGATAATTATGGGAGCGAGGCTCCAAGAAAGTGTTTTGCGAAATGTTGGGAACGGGGGTTACTGCCAATCGAGTGGACTCCATGTTAGTGTCGCCTAGGGAAAGGTAGTGATCGGGTGCTTACCCCGGGGACTTGAGGTACCGAGGGTCGTGGATGACACGGAAGTTCCCCGGATCTAGTGGGTACAGTGTGCAACCTCTGCAGAGTGTAAAACTATTCGAATAGCCGTGTCCACGGTCAAGGACAGTTGGGCGGTGCTGCTTAAACTACGTCCAGAGTTTTCAACCGTGTGTGTGGTGATGATGAAAATGACTTGGGTCAAGTCAAGGGTCTTGACATGATTGAGTTGGGTTGGTGCCCACGCCGTCTATGTTAAATGGGTTGGTGCCCACTCTATTTATGTTGATATCTGTAACCTGTTCTCATGGTTACTTGAACTCTCTTGATGCATGCTTTATAAAGATGTTGAACATGTCATTGCACTCAAAACTAGCTTTCTGCAAAAATTTACCTATATCATGCATTGTTGTACCTTGAACCAAAACATGGGTTGCTTGCGAGTACATTCAAAGTACTCATTGGCTTGCCACTGGTTATTTCATTGACCAGGCATGAAAGAACAAGGTATGATGAAGAATACTTCGATGACGAGCATGCGAGCTAGGACGCTTCCCAGTCAGAATGCCTGTAGGGTTAAGGCAGATGGCATGGGTCCAAGTTATCGACGAAGATTTCCGCTGCGATGATATACTCAAGACTTGACCATAATGGTCCTACTTGTGTAATACGGTATGTATGGATGTAAGACTCTTGTTATTCAGCTTCTGTGTGTTCAGTGAGCATTGATCTCTGGGATCACTGTACACGTGCATTCGGTGATCACGACTTATGAGTCGGGGTCCCCACAGAGCTGGTATCAGAGCCATCTTGACTGTAGGAAGCCTTAGTTAGCATGGTCGTTAGTTAGGGTAAAAATATTTCCAAAACAACTACTAGTTTTCAAAACTATCTATACCTCTCTTCCCTTCTCAGTTTCCGAAAACTAAGGTATACTTTCCTTATTAATCTCTTCCCCTTCAAAACCTTTGGTCGCTAGAACCCTTATGCCCCTGACCACTAAATTCCTTGAAATCCTCGCGGATAATCTAGAAGGAAGATGCCTTGCCAGACATTCACCCACATCTCCTGAACACAAGATTGGCGATATCACAACAAGACGATACAATAGAAGATACATCCTCGAGGAATGAGGACCTGAGGACCCAGGAGATGGTGACACCCTTGACACTGCCCAAGATGATGCAACCATAGCCTACGATGATCAGGGCATAGAATATGCAAGATCATGATATACATCGCTAATAGAGTAACCCTGTCACTACCGTTGTTGTATCGGCAACCACCGGTGGATGAGAACCTAGCCATTTGGTCCGCCTCACTATAGTGAGTAGGAAAACGGTTCTCCTCATCCCCCGCTCTTGGTGTCGATGTTGTCATCAACGTAACCGACATGATGGACCTCTATTACGCCTTGATAATATCATTGCATAAAGGATTACCTACCTGGTACCATCGACGGTTTAGAAGACAACAAGGGATCGTCGTGATTAAGAAGACAATAGAAGACCAAGTCAATGCCAGTTATGAGGAGCCACCTTCACCCCATCACTTCAACAGGCAAGAAATTGTTGAAGACTCTTCAAGCTCAACCGGGATCGTTTCGTCAAACAACTACAAGAGATGTAGCAGCACCTGAGGAAACCCGGGAGACTGCACGAGGCACAAGGCACGACTATGGAGTCCGAGAACCCCTAGGGTAGGATGAGTCGTGTACCCCCTATGCGCAGTCGAGCCGTATGATAGTTCGAATAGAACCATGATTGTGTTGCTTGTTTTTATTTGTTTGTGTTTTGATATAGGTCGCACTTTTGCCCTAGGCAACAAGTATGCGACTATATCACCTTCCTTACCTTGCTTTTTCTGTTTGGCCCTTTTTGCACCTATTTGTTTGCACTTGCACTATAGAACCCCCTTTAGGCATTCCCCTCCTCTATGCTAGCTTTCCCTCTCATCTCTTTCCTCAACTGAAGACAAGCAAGACAATATGCACCAAGGATTCCACCTTGGCGACCAACAAGCGTTGAAGACTTTTGCTACAGCCTCCTCGACCAAGTGCAGCCCCTTAGAGTATGTTTACACCTCAAGACTAGAACCCTATTCACAGACCCTTCCAGACTTCATGAGATACCCCAGCTCGAGACCTTAACCATGTGCTTTGCCCACAGTATTGCAAGAGAACCAGTTAAGCCTCTGTAAACCTCACACAACACTGGGTTCATTATGGAACTAGTGGACATAGTGAACGAGCACATTATCATCCTAATATAGCACCAAAGCTGACGATGCCATAGGGAAGACCAATTTGAGGATATAGGAATAGAGGAGAAATGACCTGGTGAGTTTATAGCAATGACTTGAGGAATTATACGTGACTATTTGGTGGATTATGAGGCTTTCATGTTGGTAGATGAACTTGGTGGAACCATGATTATAGAGTAGCGTAGCTTTCACTACCCATGAGTGAATTGGATTTAGTAGGATAATTGTAAGTAATTGGATTTAACTTAGCCATGGGATATTGATAGGAGAAAGTTGATACTACGTAAATGACCTGGGGGGGAACATGTAGGAATTATCATTGGACAAGAGATTTGGATTTAAGAAGGTGATTCTAGTTGAATGTAGATGCTGAGTATGTCTACATGGATCGGAGTAAATTGGATTTAGACTGATGATCTCGATCATGATACCATGTTTCTCAGTAGACGATAAACTAGGAGGTTGGACTAATTGTCGGGGTTTACTTAGGCATCTTTGTGGGCGTGACCTTGGAGTATTTCTAGATCACAATAATGGGAATTGGTGGACTAACTATAGTAAGGCAGCCCTTTCGAGTATTGGGGAATATAAGGACTTTAGGAGATCAGGTGGAGCACCTTAATCGTTGGATTTGTAGAATTAAATGGATTATGTGGTGATTGAGGGAAGTTAATGGACTGTTGGAGTTGATTCATAGGGAGGAAACAATATTTTGGAGTGGCATACGACGCGTTTCCTTAGGATAGAGATGCACTAGTATGGGCCTTGGAAGAATAGGGTGAGCACTTGGATTGTCCTGTTTTATTCCAGCTTGGAAGCTTGTATGCTCTACCCATGGATTTTTAGGGTTAGCCACACACACGTGAGCTTGGGGATCGTAGACATATATGATGTTGTTAGGCCTCCTCTTGGGAGTCATGAGGATATGAATAGCATGAGTGATGATTGGGGTTGGCCTATACGAAATGATGCTATCAGTGATATGATGTGATTTGTTTAAAGGACTAGATAGACTATTGGCATCTCAGAAACCGTGCTTAGAGATAGGATGATAAATGTTCATTCGCACACTAGAATCCTTGAAACCCTTATGCCCTACCAAGCCACACACGGTTGGATCATGACCTTGGGCCTTGGCTCTAGATCAATAAGACCTTGACCAATGCTCAACCGTGACCCTCACCAATGCCTCAGCCCACTCTACGTACCCCAAATACTTCATAGAGTACTTGGGCAAGTAAATCATCATCCTTACTTGAGGACATGTATGTCCACGTGAAGACGGAAGGAGAGTTGATCAGCTGGTTAGGGAACATCCGAAGACCGCCATGTCAAGGAGGAAGAACTATACCAACCACCGTCGTCAAGGAGTGAGCTTCCGCGTTGAAGACCGTGCATATCTGCAAGCCCCTCCTCTCAAAGGCAACTACGGCCTCATAAAGAAAACTATGCTACTCATGATCTTGAGCTAGCAGCAGTGGTTCATGCCCTGAAGACATGGCGACATTACCTCTTAGGAAAGCGATGTGAGATATACACGGATCACAAAAGTCTGAAGTATATTTTCACTCAAAAGGGAATTGAACACGAGGCAAAGAAGATGGCTAGAGTTGATCAAAGAATATGACCTCAGTGTTCAATACCACCCTGGGAAGGCTAATGTGGTAGCAGATGCCATAAGCAGAAAGGCTTTGTTCCTTGAATGCTATGCTTAAGGACAAGCTACCCGCCTTGTATGAAGAACTTGAAAGCTTCGGGTTGGAACTGGTTGCACCAGGATTCATAGCTAACCTTGAAGTCAAGCCGATCCTGATGGATGAAGAAGCCCAGACGGGACACGAGAGTATTGAAGGCATCAAGAGGAAGATCAATGCGGGCAAAGCCCCCACTTCATTCCGGTCAAGACGACCTACAAGGGGAACCAGTTAGCCAGTCTCTACATCAACCGAACCGTGAGCCTTCATGGTGTTCCCAAGGAGATTGTGTCAGATCGAGGAACCCAGTTTACCTCAAGGTTTTGGAAGAAATTCCAAGAGGCCATGGGGACCAAGTTGTCCTTCAGCACTGCTTTCCATCAACAGACCGGAGGTCAGACAGAACGAGTAAATCAGATACTCGAAGATATGCTCCGAGCCTGTGTCTTAGCTTATGGAGCTAAGTGGGAAGACTGCCTCCCTTTCGCCGAGTTCTCTTACAACAACAGTTATCAGTCAAGCCTTCAGATGGCGCCATTTGAGGTGTTATACGGACGGAAATGCCGCACACCCCTCAATTGGTCAGAAACCGGAGAAGGACTTGTCTTTGGGCCCGATATCCTCAGTGAAGCCGAAGAGCAAGTCCAGCTTGTCAGAGAGCGTTTGAAGACTGTCAAGTCAAGACAAAAGAGCTACGCTGACCCACGTCGTTGAGACATGACCTTTCGGGTTGGAGACCATGTTTATTCCCGGGTCACCCCTCTCAGAGGAACCCAGCATTTCCATGTCAAAGGAAAGCTCGCCCCAAGATTCATCGGCCTTCTTCGAGATCACTCCAAGATTTAACAACCCCCCCTCCGAGATCGCTACGAGACGAAGAGAAGACAGTTACCAGCTGGAGTTACCACCTGACTCGCCCACTGTGCACAATGTTTTTCCACAAGGCACAACTCCGGAAGTGTTTTCGACTTCCTAACTAGCCCAATCACTAACAAGGACATCGATCACCGAGACCTATCTGAGAGACCATTAGCAACCTGGGCCAGGCAGCACGTCATACATGAAGCTACAACACCAGGTCCTTCAAGATTCAATGAAGCACCACTCAGAAGAAGAAGCAGTATGAGGACGTGAAGACTACCCCAAATCCAAGTTTCCATACTCCTTTCCGCGCCTAGTCTGGGAATCTCGGGGACGAGATTCTTGTAAGGGGGGTAGGTCTGTCACACCCTGATTTTCATTGCACAACACTTAAGTCAATAAATCATGCTAAAATGTGGTTTGACAAAAACTTTTGAGTGTTTTGTCTTTGCTTTGATTGAATGGTTGACTGTTGTTTGCAAGTGCTCTAAAAATCAAATAAATCCTCCAACTCCTATACTTCATCTCCTTGCCCCAAACTCTTGAACCAATGATCATGCCATGTGTATAGAACATAAAAATGACTTCTTACAAAAATAATTTGGCCAAATAGTATTTTCAAAAATTAGATTTTCAAAAAACCCTGAATTGAGGTTTGCACTGCAAGTACTTAATTAAGGGCAGTAAAAATCTTTCTAAAAATATATTTCACTCCTATTAGATATAGGATACCCAGAAACCACAAAAATATAATTTTGAAAGTTATTTTCCTATTTTATTTAAAAGCTTTTCTTAAGGCCGAAATGGTCTTTAATAGGAAAAATTATTTTATTGCTTCAGAAATATTTGACAAAATTTAGGGAAACTCATAGGACATATATTGTCCATATATAAGAGTTTCAACACATGGTCATGTTCAAAATATTGGTGAAATCCTCAAAACCCTTTTCGGATATTTCAAGCTTTTGAAATATTTACAAAGGAAATATTCTCCAAATATTCCAAGAAAATTCTATCATGTCCCATATGACATATGTGGTGATCTTGCCAAGTCTCATGTCTTGGAGAACAAGATAACATCATCAAATACCCTCAAAACCATTTACATCCATTTTAAAGTTTGAGCAACTTTACATTGCCAAACATTTCCAAATATTCTCAAACCTTATGAACAATCTCAAATGGTCTAATTATTCATATAGACCAAGTGGCACAAGTTGGAGAACAAGTTATATTTATCAAAGTGCCTCAAAACCCTCTCTGACCAGAATCAAATTTGAACAACTTTGCATTACCAACTTTCTCTCCTTGACCCCAGCTTTTGTGAGCATGATAAAATGACCAAATGAGGCCACCACACCAAGTGGTTCATCAAGGAGAACAGATTTGCATGACTAAATCTTGGAAAGCCCATTTCTGTTGATTTCCAGGGTTTACAAAAGTTGCATTGGCAACTTTGCCCAAATGAGCTCAAAATGGGTAGAGGGCCCTAATTATGTGTGCCATTTCACCCTGTGGAGCCTCATGACAAATGGAAATCACTTTCTTGCCCAAACCAACATCAAACACCTTCTGGTAATTTCTAAAAGTTGATGTTTTCACCTCTTTCCTTGTTCTCCATGAGCTCAGCTTTTTGCCACAACCTCTCCCAGTCCCCCTCTAGTACCTGGACGCTTTCATGCCCAAGGAAGCAATGATGGAGGGGGAGAGAACTCCATTTTTCCTCCCTGGACAGCAGTTTTCTCTCTCTCTCTCTCTCAATCCCACCTCTCCTCTACTGATTCCCCAAGGCATCCAATGCCATTTCCACTTTGTTTACTCCCTCCCAGAGCCCCCAGACGCAAGTGGGTGAGGACGCGAAGAAAAGCCGCGGGTGCTGGCCATTTGCGCGCTCTAGAGCACGTCAGCGTGCTCCCTACCATTGACACGGCACTCCCGACCACCTCGAGCCTCCCCCTCGCGCCATTCGATGCTCCTCGACGTCCGCAACACGCCACAGCCTGGTCCCCCTCCTCCTTCTCCCTCCTGCTGCCTCCTTTCGCACGCGCGCCGGCCGCCCGAGAACCCCAATGGGCATGCTCACACGCGCGCTACCCTGATGCTTCCCCACTCCTTCTCTCCTTCCCTGGCCAGACCACGCCCAGAAGACCCCGACTTCGAGCCAAGCCCTCCCGTTGCCTCTAGCGACGGCTACGGCTCTCGCCAAGACGGTTCCACTGCACCTCGCCCCATCTATTTAAGGCCACCCCCGAGCCCTCTCTGGCCTCCTTTGGCCCTCTCCCCCGTAGACTCTCTGGACCAACTCGTTTACCCTCTCGCGCCTCCATAGCCCTCCATGGTCGAGCCGAGCCACGGACTCCGCCCAAATTCGCGCCCACCTCTCCTCCTCCTTCCCTCTGGGATCTGGAGCATCACCACCATCACCATGAGCCCTCCGTGCTTCTCCTCTCCTCCCGGTGACCGAAGGCCAGAATCGCCGCCGCCACCGACCTTCCCTCCATCACATCAAATCTGCGGTCACCTCGGCCCCCTCCGGCGGCCGTGACCTGCACTAGCGGACGCGTCGCTCCGAGCTGAGCTCGCCCATAGGCGGAGCGCCGCGGGAGACGGCCGGAGGCACCGGCTATCGCCCGACAAGCACTGGCGTGCGCTCTGCCTCCCTCGCTCTGCCTCGAGCGGGAGGTAGAGGACGATCGCCCCGTGTAACACCCCGGATGTATCTTTCCATATTTGTAACTCCAACTCTTGCCATTTTTGGATATGTGCTATGATATTCCCTCTGTGGTTGGGTTTTGTTTTCGTTTTGCATTTTGTCCATGTCATGCATCTCATATCATGCCATCATGTGCATCTCATTTGCATACGTGTTCGTCTCATGCATCCGAGCATATTCCCCGTTGTCCGTTTTGCAATCCGGCACTCCTATGTTCCCCGGCGTCCCCTCTTGTTTTTTTTCCGTGTGCGGGTGTTGAACATTCTCGGAATGGACCGAGCCTTGCCAAGTGGCCCTGGTATAGCACCGGTAGACCACCTGTCAAGTTTCGGATCATTTGGAGTTCGTTTGATACTCCAACGGTTAACCGCACCCTCGCAAAGGCCTCTTTTGAGTTGCAGCCCAACAACCCTCCAAAACAGCCCAATAACCCATCTAACTCCCCTCCATGCCCTCGGTCGTTCGATCATGATCGTGTGGGCGAAAACTACACCCCATTTGGACTCTCCTAGCTCCCTCTATGCCTATTTAAAGACCCCTCCCCCGAAAATCCGGGCAAACCCTAGTCTCCCCCGCCTCCTCGCCGCCGGACGAATCCGGGCGGCGGGACATCGCCCGCGCCGCCCGGGCCGAATCGGGCCGCGCCACGTGTCGGGCGGTCCCAGATCGCCGCCGACCCGCCCAGCCCGCTTCGGCCATGGCAGAGCCCCCATGACCCTGTCGCCGCGCGCCGCCGCGCCATGCGCCGCCCGCTCGGCGCCGACCGCCGCCGCCGCCGGCTGGCCGCTCCGCCTCAAGCCGCCCGCCTCCGCCGCGCCTGCGCGCCCGCCGCCGCCGCCGCCGCCCCGCCGGCTGCTCCGCCCTGCGCTCACGCCCGCCGCCGCCCGGCTGCGCCGCCGCCACGCAGCCCGCCCGCCGGGCAGCCCCGCCGGCCAACTCCTCCCTCCGGCCCGACCCGGCTCCGGCGAACCTCGATCGGCGCGCCCGATCCAGATCCAGTTTAGGTTGACTTCTTCCCCCTCGTTATTTTCTCTAAGTCATAATCTGTGTTAATTTCGTGGCATTTTCAACGCATCACATCTCCGCAACCGTGGCTCCGTTTTGGGCGTATAATATGTCAAATTGTTCGCTTGAAGAGTACGTCATTTCGTTCCATTGCATCATTTGCATTTGAGCTCATCTTGATGCGCGAAATGCTGTTGGAAGATGGCTTCAGATCGTTAGTTTCAGAATCTTATCAGCTCGAGCTCTTTTGTCATTTTTGCCATGATTTATGTGTGCACCCTATGAACTTGAGTCCTACATGTGAGTTGAACATTGCCATGCCATCTTTCCAGGGGTGTTTGCCATGTATTTTTGTGAGCTATGTGTTGACTAGAACAAGCATGCAAAGTAGGGATGATGATGTTGCTGATTTCAGGAACTTAGTGTTTTCACCAAGTCTTGTCCTGATGTTATTTTTATGCCACATGTTCATGTTGTTACAGAGAGATCTATGCCTTTTTTTAGCATGATCAGTAAGGGTGTTTTGAACATATGGATGTGCTCTATCCATCCATGCCTTTGTTGGCATTTATAGAGTAGTCTAGCATGTCATTTTCGTGCTCTACTTTTGCTTGAAAATGTTTCCTGGCAGACTGTTTGCATGAGATTCAATTTTCACGAGGTCGTTGTAGTTGATCCGTGTATGCTATGATGTTGTTCTTGCCATGTATAGCTCCTATGTCATGTCTTCTTGATGGGTGTATGCTTAGTTTATCATGAGATGCTCTGTAGTGAGTGCATCGAGCTCACGAACATGCCATGTTGAATCTGTTTTTGCCATGCCCAGTTTTTCTACTAAGTCTGAAATCTGTAATAAAACTTGCAGTGTTTACATGGGTGCCATCATTTCTTAAGGTCCTTTTTGGCTTATGGTCAGTAAGGGAGTATTGATATATGCTTTGAGTAGAATCATGTCATGCCTTGTTTTGCTATTATAAGTTCCTGTAGCATGTTGTTTGCTTGCTCTAAACATGCCTTCCTGATGTTAATTCCAGGCATGTTAGTATTTTCACCAAGTCTGTGAACCTGATATTTTGAGCACTTTCACCATGCTTGTTTGAACATGTTATGATGTGATTTAGCCGTAGCTCAGTGTTCCTCTTTTGTTAAGCATCTCCTGTAGTTCGCTGCCATATGCTTTGTTTTTATGTTGGGATGCTGTAGCATAGTTTCTTGTTGCTTGCTAAGTAGCATCGGGCTGTTAAACGCAGTTTTGCGTCATTCTTGTTTTGCTTGTCATTTGCAAACCGTGCATCCGATTCCGGTGATCTTTATATCGATTTCAACCAAAATCATCTCATCTTTCCAGCAGCATACTTGGTTTGCCAAGTTGATGCCCGGTTCATCATTTTCCTTCCGGAGCACACATATGCATTGCATATCACATCTCGCATCGCATGTCATGTTTTGCATCATATTGCTTGTGCATTGTTCCTTGTTTGATTGTGGTTCCGTTGCTTGTGTTCTTGCTTTGGGTAGAGCCGGGAGACGAGTACGTGAACGAGGAACCTGTTGAGAACGCCACGAGGATCAAGCCTTCGACAACTCTGAGAACCTTACAGGCAAGATGACCATACCTTCGATATCACTTCTATCTTTGCTTGCTAGATGCTCGCTCTTTTGCTATGCCTATGCTGCGATACCTACCACTTGCTATATCATGCCACCCATATTGCCATGTCAACCTCTAACCATCCATGTCCTAGCAAACCGTTGATTGGCTATGTTACCGCTTTGCTCAGCCCTCTTATAGCGTTGCTAGTTGCAGGTGAAGATGAAGTTTGTTCCTTGTTGGAACACAGATATTTTGGGATATCACAATATCTATTGTTTTAATTAATGCATCTATATACTCGGCAAAGGGTGGAAGGCTCGGCCTTATGCCCGGTGTTTTGTTCCACTCTTGCCACCCTAGTTTCCGTCATACCGGTGTTATGTTCCTTGATTTTGCGTTCCTTACGCGGTCGGGTGATTTATGGAACCCCCTTGACAGTTCGCTTTGAATAAAACTCCTCCAGCAAGGCCCAACCTTGGTTTTACCATTTGCCACCTATACCCTTTTTCCCTTGGGTTTTCGCGAGCCGAGGGTCATCTTTATTTTAGCCCCGGGCGGTGCTCCTTCGAGTGTTGGTCCAAACTAGAGCCACTTGCGGTGCCATACGAGGCAACTTGGGGTATCCTCGGTTGCCGACGTCTTGCTCATCCGGTGTGCCCCGAGAGCGAGATATGTGCAGCTCCTATCGGGATTTGTCGGCACGATCGGGTGGTCTTGCTGGTTTAGTTTTACCATTGTCGAAATGTCTTGATGTACGGGATACCGAGTCTCGATCGGAGTGTCTTGGGTGAAGGTTTATTCCTTCGTTGATCGCGAGAGCTTGTTATGGGCTAAGTTGGGACACCCTGCAGGTATTATCTTTCAAAGCCGTGCCCGCGGTTATGAGGCAGATGGGAATTTGTTAATGTCCGGTTGTAGAAAACCCGAAGTTGACCTTAATTAAAATACATCAACCGTGTATGTAACCGTGATGGTCTCTTCTCGGAGTCCGGAAGTGAACACGATGTTGGAGTTATGTTTGACGAGGTTGCCTAGGATCACTTCTTGATCGCTACTAGTTTCACGACCGTGCTTTGCTTCTCTTCTCGCTCTCTTTGCGATCGTAACCACCATTTATGCTAGTCGCTTCTGCAGCCCTCCTTTTACACCAGCCTTCCCTTAAGCTTAAATAGTCTTGATCTCGTGGGTGTGAGATTGCTGAGTCCCTGTGGCTCACAGATTCTACCAAAACAGATCAGGTACCGGTGATGCCGGTAGCAGATGGCGCAACTGAGCTGAAGTGGGAATTTGATGAGGCACTTGGTCGTTACTATGTTTCATTTCCAGACGATTAGTAGTGGAGCCCAGTTGGCGCGATCGGGGATCTGTGTTGCATGTGGGGTATTCTTCTTTTATTTTGGTTCCGTAGTCGGACCTTGAGTGTAAACTGAATGATGAATGTTTAATTATGTATTGTGTGAAGTGGCGACTGTAAGCCAACTATGTATATTTTCCCTTATGTATTACATGGATTGTGCGAAGATTACCTCACTTGCGACATTGCTTTCAATGCGGTTATGCCTCTAAGTCGTTCTTCGACACGTGGGAGATATAGCCGCATCGAGGGCGTTACAAGTTGGTATCAGAGCCATCCCCGACCTTAGGAGCCCCCACTGCTTGATCGTTTTTAGTGGCCGAGTTGTGTCTAGAAAAATGTTTTGAGTCATTTAGGATTATATATATCGGAGAGTTAGGAATTCTTTTTACTCCCGGTCCTTGACCTTACGGTGAGGTATCTGGCGAGAGTTTTGACTCTTCTCTTCTCAAATTTCACTAAAACAAATTTTAGGATCACGCTGGTATCTTAGAATCGTTCGATGGTTTTATGATGACAACATTGTCTTGGTTGCCTCGACATTTAGGGGTTGTGGCGGTGTCCGGGGAGTTGAGCTCCGAGGTGTTGTCGTCATAATTTTATCGTTGCGATTCTGGAATACCTGAGTTTAATCGCCGACATCGAAAATCTCTTTTATGCAGTTGTTGGTGAGATAACCCGCTAACCCTTGATCTTGTGGTGAGTACGGAGTATTGCCATGACTCGTATAACGGATGCTTTTCGAAGGTTGAGGTACACGATTTCCAAAGGTTTCTTGGTTATGTGTTGAAGGATGGATACAACTGGATGTAGGGATTGTTAGCTTGGGTGAGATATATATTGCTCCCCTGTATCCCCAACACCTGATTGCATAACCGGAATGTTTCGGGAGTTTATAGGTGGGATTCAAGTAGCTCTAGCATTTCTTCCGCAGATATTTGGTTTGTGATTGGGTAATCCTTACCACTTATTTGTTCCATTCATACCTTGTTTTTATTGTCATTCATCAATATCTCTTATCAAGTGGCTTCTCACCTTAATGGACGTGATGTTTACTTTGGAATTCATTCGTTCATCCCTGTTCGAATGTTTATTTTGAAGACTATATGTTGCAATTTCTATCCGTTGATTCAACTTGTCTATCTCAGATATCAAGATGCTAACGGATGTTACCCTCTTGAGATGGCTCCGCCAAGCGTCGTAATCCGGAACGCGATGATGGGAGTCAGGCGAACCCTCCACCGCCACCTCCGCCTCCGGAGGCATGGCAAACTTTGATGGCAACCACTAACGCCAACGCTCAGTTGTTGATTCAGCTGATGCAAGAGCGTAACCAAGGTCAAGGGCAGTTCTTCCATCAGCCACAGTTTCCTACACTCAACCAATTCCTTGCAAATCAGCCAAAGTCTTTCAGCTACTGTGTCGAGGCCACAGACGCCGACGATTGGCTCGCGGATATCAACAAGCATTTTGAATGCAGCAATGTCAGACCTGAGGACTATGTCAAGTTCGCGTCTTTTCAGCTCAAGGATCAGGCAGCTGATTGGTTCCAACAATACAAGGATTCCAGAGGTGGTCGAGTGATTACTTGGACTGATTTGCCGGGACTTTAAAGCTCACCACATTCCTACCGGTGTTGTTGAGAGCAAGCGTGAGGAGTTCCGCAATCTCAAGCAAGGAAACATGTCGTGTCTGAATACAACATACAGTTTGAAACTTGCTCGATTAAGCTAAACAAGATGTTCTGATGAGAAAAGTATGATCTATCGATTCAGAGGTGGCCTTAGAGAGGATCTGCAGTTATCTCTTGTTCTTTCCGAGCCTACTCGGTTTGATCAATTCTATAATATGGCACTCAAGCTAGAAGGTGCTCGGCTAAAGTGTGAGGCTTCAAGAAGAGAATCAGGATGCGATTCAGTCTTCTTCCTCCTCTCAAGTGGCAGCAAAGCAGCAAAAGTTCTACCTTCCTCCTCCTCCGTTACATCGGCCTTATCAGCAGAAGAACTCGGTGGTCGTGGATCTTCCCACCCACCCAACCCAAGCTACGAGAACAAGTCTCAGCCTCAAGCTCCAAGGTCAAATGCTCCTTATCACCGTCCGCTCTCAGAGGTGACTGCAACAAGTGCCAGCAGAAGGGTCACTATGCGAACAAATGCCATAACCAAAGGCGCCTTCCTCCTCCTCCTCTGTGAGGTCTTCAAGCAATGCGGTGGTCAAGCATAATCCCAAGTATGCAAAGGTGAATATGATGAATGCAGCTCAAGCGAGAGGATTCTTGAGACGTGATAATGGGTAATCTTCACATTAATGATATTCTGCAAAAGTCTTATTTGATCTTGGTGCATCGCTTTGTTCATTTCAAGACCTTTTGTTGCAAAGCATGAGTTTGTGATGAAAAGATTCCTATTCCGTTGAAGATTGTGTCTCCGGGTAAGCAAATGACTTCTCGAGTTTTCGTCCGGATGTCTCTATCAAGATGGGCGACTACAAATTCTGTCTAAACCAATTGTTCTTGGCGACTCGATATTGATCTAATTCTCGGGATGGATGGCTTTCAAAGACAAGGCTCGGCTTGATTGTGCTGCCGGACAAATTCAATTGACACACCCTTCCGAGGATGTTATCATCTATGCCGCTCGTGATGAAACCATTGGTTGTTTTCTCTCAATGAGAAGGGAGAGTTGGATGCTATCTCTCGATTCGATCGTTTGTGAGTACCAAGATGTCTTTCCGGAAGAGCTTAGGGTATGCCTCCTCATCGGCGGTCGAATTCGTTATCGATCTTGAGCACGCATCGAACCCGTTGCAAACGTCCTTACAATCTTGGACCCAAGGAGCTGAAAGAATTGAAGAAGCAGCTCGATGAACAAGAGCGTCTGGGTTTGATCAGACCGAGTTCATCTCCATGGGGATGTGGAGTTCTTTTTGTCCAGAAGAAGGATGGCACGGACCGACTTTGCGTCGATTATCGTCCATTGAACAAGAAGACCATCAAGAACAAGTACCCACTTCCCAACATCAATGAGCTTTTCGAGCAACTCAAAGGTGCTAAAGTATTCTCCAAGCTTGACCTCCGTATGGGTTATCATCAGATTCGCATTCGTGAACAAGATATTCCCAAGACAGCATTCAGAACAAGCTATGGTTCTTATGAATATACTGTCATGTCTTTCGGCCTTGTTAATGCTCCTCCAACTTTCTCTCGCATGATGAACTTTATCTTCAACCCCTACACCAATGATTTCGTCTTGGTGTATCTCGATGATATTTTGGTCTTCTCCAAGAACAAGCAGGATCATGCCAAACATTTGCGGTTGGTGCTCGACAAGCTCAGAGAGCATCAATTCTATGCGAAGTTTTCCAAATGTGAGTTCTGGCTTGATGAAGTTCTTTATCTTGGTCATATCATCTCAGCCAAGGGCATCGCTGTTAATCCCGAGAAGGTGTCTTCAATTGTGAATTGGGAACCTCCTCAAGAATGTCAAGCAGCTCCCCGTTTTTCTCGGTCTTGCAGCTATTGCCGAAGATTCGTTGAGAATTTCTCTAAGATTGCAAAGCCTCTTTCCAACCTCCTCCGAAGCATGTCAAGTATGTCGGGACTTTGAGTGTGATGTCGCTTTCAATACCCTCAAAGAGAAGCTAGTCACAGCTCTGTGTTGACTCCTCTGATGAATCCAAGCCATTGAAGTTTTACGTGATGCTTCCTTGCAAGGTCTCGGTGCTGTGTTAATGCAAGAGAAGAAAGTTGTGGCCTATACCTCTCGTCAGTTGAAGCCCAACGAAAAGAACTACCCCACTCACGATCTCGAGTTGGCGGCAGTTGTCCATGCATTGATAACATGGAGACATCTCTTGTTGGGAAGGAAAGTGGACATTTTCACCGATCACAAGAGTCTCAAGTATATCTTCACTCAACCAAACCTCAACCTCAGGCAAACTCGATGGGTCGAAATGATTCAAGAGTACAATCCAAGTATTGAATATACTCCTGGCAAGGCGAATGTGATTGCAGATGCCTTGAGCAGAAAGGCTTATTGCAATAGCTTAATTCTCAAGCCTTCCCAACCGGATCTTTGTGAAGCTTTTCGCAAGCTGAATCTTCAAGTTGTTCCTCAAGGATTTCTTGCCAACCTCATAGTCTCTCCTACTTTGGAAGATCAAATTCGTGAGGCTCAACTTCTGGATACCATGGTGAAGAAAGTGAAACGTGGTATTGATAAGGGCATTTCCAAATACAAGTGCTATCGCTTGGATGACAAAGACACTCTTTTCTTTGAGGATCGTATTGTGGTTCCTAAAGGCGATCTGAGAAAAGTCATCATGAATGAGGCACACAATTCCCTCCTATCCATTCATCCTGGAAGTATGAAGATGTACCATGACCTCAAGCAGTCATATTGGGGGACTCGAATGAAGCGAGAAATTGCTCAATTCGTGAATGAATGTGATGTCTGCAGAAGGGTGAAAGCAGAACACCAAAGACCAGCTAGTCTCCCCCAACCTCTTGCTATTCCGGAATGGAAGTTTGATCATATCGAGATGGACTTCGTGACTGGTTTTCCTAAGTCCAAGCGTGGAAATGATGCTATCTTCGTTGTCATTGACAAGCTTACTAAAGTGGCTCATTTTCTTCCTGTCAAAGAATCTATCACAGCAGCTCAGCTGGCAGAGCTATACACCTCCAGAATTGTCTCCTTGCACGGTATTCCGCAATTGATCTCTTCAGACCGTGGAAGCATTTTCACTTCTAAGTTCTGGGATTCTTTTCAGAAGGCCATGGGCACCAACATTCGTTTCAGCACAGCTTTTCATCCTCAAACAAGTGGCCAAGTCGAGCAAGTCAATCAAATCCTTGAAGATATGCTCGGGGCTTGTGTCATTTCCTTTGGCATGAAGTGGGAAGAGTGTCTCCCATATGCTGAGTTCTCCTACAACAACAGCTTCCAAGCGAGTTCGGGCAAGGCCCCATTCGAAATTCTCTATGGCAGAAAGTGTCGTACTCCTCTCAATTGGTCCGAGACAGGTGAACGCCAACTTCTTGGCAACGACTTGATCACAGAAGCCGAAGAAATGTGCAAAGTCATTCGTGAGAATCTTAAAGCCGCGCAATCGCGCCAGAAGGGCTATTATGATGACAAGCACCGTGATGTGGCTTTTGAAATCAGAGACCATGTCTACCTCCGCGTCTCTCCAATGAAAGGCACTCATCGCTTCGGTATCAAAGGGAAGCTTGCCCCTAGATACGTGGGTCCTCTCAAGACCATTGGCAAAAGAGGCGATCTCGCCCATCAACTTGAGCTTCCACCCAACTTTGCAAACGTGCACGATGTGTTTCACGTGTCACAGCTCCGCAAGTGCTTCAAGATTCCTGAGCGCACTATCAACTTTGAAGAAATTGACCTCCAAGAAGATCTCTCTTATCATGAGCACCCCGTTGCTATTCTTGAAGAAACCGAGCGCAAGACTAGCAACAAGTCAATCAAATTCCTAAAAGTAAAGTGGTCACACCATTCCGACCGAGAAGCCACCTGGGAGCGCGAGGATCACCTCCGTTCCGAATATCCGGAGTTCTTTCAGTCCTAGATCTCGGGACGAGATCCTCTTGTAGTGGTGGAGTGTTGTAACACCCCGGATGTATCTTTCCATATTTGTAACTCCAACTCTTGCCATTTTTGGATATGTGCTATGATATTCCCTCCGTGGTTGGGTTTTGTTTTCGTTTTGCATTTTGTCCATGTCATGCATCTCATATCATGCCATCATGTGCATCTCATTTGCATACGTGTTCGTCTCATGCATCCGAGCATATTCCCCGTTGTCCGTTTTGCAATCCGCACTCCTATGTTCCCGGGCGCCCCTCTTGTTTTTTTTCCGTGTGCGGGTGTTGAACATTCTCGGAATGGACCGAGCCTTGCCAAGTGGCCTGGTATAGCACCGTAGACCACTGTCAAGTTTCGGATCATTTGGAGTTCGTTTGATACTCCAACGGTTAACCGCACCCTCGCAAAGGCCTCTTTTGAGTTGCAGCCCAACAACCCTCCAAAACAGCCCAATAACCCATCTAACTCCCCTCCATGCCCTCGGTCGTTCGATCACGATCGTGTGGAAAACTACACCCCATTTGGACTCTCCTAGCTCCTCTATGCCTATTTAAAGACCCTCCCGAAAATCCGGGCAAACCCTAGTCTCCCGCTCCTCGCGCCACGGACGAAATCAGGCGGCGGACACGCCCGCCCCGCCGCCGGGACGAATCGGGCCGCGCCACGTGTCCGGGCGGTCCCAGATCGCCGCCGACCCGCCTGCCCGTTCGCTCCCGGCAGTTCCCCATGACCCATGCCGTCGCCGCGCCCGCCGCGCCATTGCGCCCGCCCGCTCGGCGCCGACCACGCCGCCCGCCGCCCGCGCCCACGCCGCCTCACTGCGCGCTGGCCACCGATCAAGGCCGCCGCCCGCTTCCACCCGCTCCACCAGGCCGCGCCCCGCCCGCCACGCCACGCCGCCGCCCCGGCCCGCCGGCAGCAGCCGCTGCCAACTCCTCCTCCGCCCGACCGGCTCCGGCGAACCTCTCGTCGGCGCGCCCGATCGAGATCCGATTTAGGTTGACTTCTTCCCCTCGTTATTTTTCTAAGTCATAATCTGTGTTAATTTCGTGGCATTTTCAACGCATCACATCTCCGCAACCGTGGCTCCGTTTTGGGCGTATAATATGTCAAATTGTTCATCTTGATGCCCGAAATGCTGTTGGAAGATGGCTTCAAATCGTTAGTTTCAGAATCTTATCAGTTCGAGCTCTTTTGTCATTTTTGCCATGATTTATGTGTGCACCCTATGAACTTGAGTCCTACATGTGAGTTGAACATTGCCATGCCATCTTTCCAGGGTGTTTGCCATGTATTTTTGTGAGCTATGTGTTGACTAGAACAAGCATGCAAAGTAGGGATGATGATGTTGCTGATTTCAGAACTTAGTGTTTTCACCAAGTCTTGTCCTCGATGTTATTTTTATGCCACATGTTCATGTTGTTACAGAGAGATCTATGCCTTTTTTTAGCATGATCAGTAAGGGTGTTTTGAACATATGGATGTGCTCTATCAATCCATGCCTTTGTTGGCATTTATAGAGTAGTCTAGCATGTCATTTTCGTGCTCTACTTTTGCTTGAAAATGTTTCCTGGCAGACTGTTTGCATGAGGTTCAATTTTCACGAGGTCGTTGTAGTTGATCCGTGTATGCTATGATGTTGTTCTTTCCATGTATAGCTCCTATGCCATGTCTTCTTGATGGGTGTATGCTTAGTTTATCATGAGATGCTCTGTAGTGAGTGCATCGAGCTCACGAACATGCCATGTTGAATCTGTTTTTGCCATGCCCAGTTTTTCTACTAATTCTGAAATCTGTAATAAAACTTGCAATGTTTACATGGGTGCCATCATTTCTTAAGGTCCTTTTTGGCTTATGGTCAGTAAGGGAGTATTGATATATGCTTTGAGTAGAATCATGTCATGCCTTGTTTTGCTATTATAAGTTCCTGTAGCATGTTGTTTGCTTGCTCTAAACATGCCTTCTCGATGTTAATTCTGGCATGTTAGTATTTTCACTAAGTCTGTGAACCTGATATTTTGAGCACTTTCACCATGCTTGTTTGAACATGTTATGATGTGATTTAGCCGTAGCTCAGTGTTCCTTTTTTGTTAAGCATCTCCTGTAGTTCGCTGCCATATGCTTTGTTTTTATGTTGGGATGCTGTAGCATAGTTTCTTGTTGCTTGCTAAGTAGCATCGGGCTGTTAAACGCAGTTTTGCGTCATTCTTGTTTTGCTTGTCATTTGCAAACCGTGCATCCGATTCCGGTGATCTTTATATCGATTTCAACCAAAATCATCTCATCTTTCCAGCAGCATACTTGGTTTGCCAAGTTGATGCCCGGTTCATCATTTTCCTTCCGGAGCACACATATGCATTGCATATCACATCTCGCATCGCATGTCATGTTTTGCATCATATTGCTTGTGCATTGTTCCTTGTTTGATTGTGGTTCCGTTGCTTGTGTTCTTGCTTTGGGTAGAGCCGGGAGACGAGTACGTGAACGAGGAACCTGTTGAGAACGCCTACGAGGATCAAGCCTTCGACAACTCTGAGAACCTTACAGGCAAGATGACCATACCTTCGATATCACTTCTATCTTTGCTTGCTAGATGCTCGCTCTTTTGCTATGCCTATGCAGCAATACCTACCACTTGCTATATCATGCCACCCATATTGCCATGTCAACCTCTAACCATCCATGTCCTAGCAAACCGTTGATTGGCTATGTTACCGCTTTGCTCAGCCCTCTTATAGCGTTGCTAGTTGCAGGTGAAGATGAAGTTTGTTCCTTGTTGGAACACGGATATTTTGGGATATCACAATATCTATTGTTTTAATTAATGCATCTATATACTCGGCAAAGGGTGGAAGGCTCGGCCTTATGCCCGGTGTTTTGTTCCACTCTTGCCACCCTAGTTTCCGTCATACGGTGTTATGTTCCTTGATTTTGCGTTCCTTACGCGGTTGGGTGATTTATGGGACCCCTTGACAGTTCGCTTTGAATAAAACTCCTCCAAAGAAGGCCCAACCTTGGTTTTACCATTTGCCACCTATACCCTTTTTCCCTTGGGTTTTCGCGAGCCGAGGGTCATCTTTATTTTAGCCCCGGGCGGTGCTCCTTCGAGTGTTGGTCCAAACTAGAGCCACTTGCGGTGCCATACGAGGCAACTTGGGGTATCCTCGGTTGACGTCGTCTTGCTCATCCGGTGTGCCACGAGAGCGAGATATGTGCAGCTCCTATCGGGATTTGTCGGCACAGTCGGGTGGTCTTGCTGGTTTAGTTTTACCATTGTCGAAATGTCTTGATGTCTGGGATACCGAGTCGATCGGAGTGTCTTGGGTGAAGGTTTATTCCTTCGTTGATCGCGAGAGCTTGTTATGGGCTAAGTTGGGACACCCTGCAGGTATTATCTTTCAAAGCCGTGCCCGCGGTTATGAGGCAGATGGGAATTTGTTAATGCCCGGTTGTAGAAAACCCGAAGTTGACCTTAATTAAAATACATCAACCGTGTATGTAACCGTGATGGTCTCTTCTCGGCGGAGTCCGGGAAGTGAACACGGTGTTGGAGTTATGTTTGACGCAGGTTGCCTAGGATCACTTCTTGATTGCTACTAGTTTCACGACCGTGCTTTGCTTCTCTTCTCGCTCTCTTTTGCGATCGTAACCACCATTTATGCTAGTCGCTTGCTGCAGCCCCTCCTTTTTACACCAGCCTTCCCTTAAGCTTAAATAGTCTTGATCTCGCGGGTGTGAGATTGCTGAGTCCCTGTGGCTCACAGATTCTACCAAAACAGATCTGGTACGGTGATGCGGTAGCAGATGGCGAATCGAGCTGAAGTGGGAATTTGATGAGGCACTTGCTCGTTACTATGTTTCATTTCCAGACGATTAGTAGTGGAGCCCAGTTGGGGCGATCGGGGATCTGTGTTGCATGTGGGGTATTCTTCTTTTATTTTGGTTCCGTAGTCGGACCTTGAGTGTAAACTGAATGATGAATGTTTAATTATGTATTGTGTGAAGTGGCTAATTGTAAGCCAACTATGTATCTTTTCCCTTATGTATTACATGGATTGTGCGAAGATTACCTCACTTGCGACATTGCTTTCAATGCGGTTATGCCTCTAAGTCGTGCTTCGACACGTGGGAGATATAGCCGCATCGAGGGCGTTACACCCCGCCTGCTGGCAGGGGCCCGCCCGTCAGCGGCAGAGGCGACCGGGTCGGCCCACCAGTCGGGTTAAGTGGAAACGGCTTTAGGCTGATCCGCTTTCCCCGCTGGGTGGCGCTCTCCCGGAGTGCGCCTTCGACGTCACCTCCTCCCCGCTCACAAGAGTCGAGGCGGCCCGGTCTGCCCAAGGGCGTCGTAGTTCTAAATCTGCGCCCGATCCTTCGGATAAGGGTAAAAACCTTTTCCCCTTTCCCTTTTCTTTTCTGTACAATTTGTAAAATCCATAAATAAATCAACAGAGCTCCAAATTTGATGATTCAAATTTCTAGTGACTCTATAAATCATGATCTACCTGTTGGTGCAACATGCACAATTTTTCCAGAGACTTTTTCTTCACAAATAATTATCACATCCTATTTTTCTTATTTCTGTGATAAACTTTAGAAAATCACACAAGGCTCAAACTTGCTCCAAATGCCATGATTCCAATTCCTAGATGAATCTAAGCTCATAACCTAGTTTATGAACATTTTTCTTGATACTTTCTGTACAACATAAATTATTGAGCCATTTCTTCATATTTATCAACTTTGCAAATTCATAGGAAATTCATTTGAACTCCAAATCTAGTGAAACCAATTCCTAGATGCTTCTAAAATCATCCTTTGTTAAATGGGTGCCTTTGCTCATTTTTCAAAATAATTTTTCTGTACACTTCTTGCAATTCCATAAACCCTTTGATTCCATACTATCGAAATGTTTAGAAGTATCCATAGATCCACTCCCATTGAAACCACTTTGGTCATCCCTCATATGACCAGATGTATCCCAGAAAAATCCAACTCATATTTTTAGAGCACTTTTATTTCCTGCCTTGTTGTGTTGCTTATTATGGTTGCTTTCGACGATAGTGGACGAAGTAGACGAAATGCTCGGAGTTGGACCAGAGATATTTGAAGACCTCGAAGACTTTGTTGAAACAGGCAAGCAGCCCTTTGACCATGTCTATGGAACCCTTTTTATGCATGTCATATATAGCTCTTTATTATTGTTGCATCGGAATCATGGTGAGATGGTGAACCACGTGGGTTGGTTGCCTCTGTTATTTCCTCATTGATACTTGCATTGCGCATGGCCCTACCTTCTTATGAGGGTTATGCCGGTGGGAGTAGATAGGATGCTAAAGTAGTTGCTACGCAAAAAGGGTCGGGTTTATGCATGGTGAAGGAGACAAAGCTTTTTCAAAGGACTTTTCAAAATCCCCGTCGGGTGCCACTTATGCCCGAGGGAGATGATGAAATGGGTAACCACTTGATGACGAAGTGGTGTACCGAGGCAAGTGTGGGTGTTGTTTTCGAAAATGGATTAGATTTAAGATTTGTCGACTGACCCAACCTTACATGCGCAACCACTCTACCCTTATATGGGAAAGGGCATTATTGAGTACCTAGACCGATACTAGCTTGGAGCCCGCATTACTAGTGACGGGGAGAGTTGGTGCTCTTTCTTGGGACGGGTCGTGCTGTAGGGCGGCCATGACTGTTTTCACGAGGCACCGGACACACCGTTGGTACCCGTGCGGTGGTATGTGATAATTATGGGGCGAGGCTCCAAGAAAGTGTTTTGTGAAATGTTGGGCACGGGGTTATTGCCAAGCAGTGGACTCCATGTTAGTGTCGCCTAGGGAAAGGTAGTGATCGGTGCTTACCCCGGTACTTGAGGTACCATGAATGGTCGTGGATGACACGGAAGTTCCCGGATCTAGTGGGTATAGTGTGCAACCTCTGCAGAGTGTAAAACTATTCGAATAGCCGTGTCCACGGTCAAGGACAGTTGGGCGGTGCTGCTTAAACTACATCCAGAGTTTTCAACCGTGTGTGTGGTGATGATGAAAATGACTTGGGTCAAATCAAGGGTCTTGACATGATTGAGATGGGTTGGTGCCCACTCCGTCTATGTTAAATGGGTTGGTGCCCACTCTATTTATGTTGATATCTGTAACCTGTTCTCATGGTTACTTGAACTCTCTTGATGCATTCTTTATAAAGATGTTGAACATGTCATTGCACTCAAAACTAGCTTTCTGCAAAAATTTACCTATATCATGCATTGTTGTACCTTGAACCAAAACATGGGTTGCTTGCGAGTACATTCAAAGTACTCATTGGCTTGCCACTGGTTATTTCATTGACCAGGCATGAAAGAACAGGGTATGATGAAGAATACTTCGATGACGAGCATGCGAGCTAGGGCGCTTCCCAAATGAATGCTGTAGGGTTAAGGCGGATGGCATGGGTCCAAGTTATCGACGAAGATTTCCGCTGCGATGATATACTCAAGACTTGACCATAATGGTCCTACTTGTGTAATACGGTATGTATGGATGTAAGACTCTTGTTATTCAGCTTCTGTGTGTTCAGTGAGCATTGATCTCTAGGATCACTGTACACGTGCATTCGGTGATCACGACTTATGAGTCGGGGTCCCCACATATCGTGAGTTCGGCAGGTCCACCGCCGGACAGGGCTTCTGGTAAATGGAGTCCTGTATATAAAAAGAAAAATAAAAAGAGCGACACACTTGGGAGCCCCTGGTGTGGTCGAGCCGCACCCTCGGTCTGTTGTGGTCGTGCCCCTCCCCTTAAGCCCATGGTATCTCCAGAGCGTAATGATGTGCGCGGAGGGTTGGTCTTGCAATCATGCGAGGGCTGGGGTTGGGGCCGCATTGCTACGCGTGCTCGGAATGCGCCAGGTGGTCTTGGTTGATGTTGCTCCGGGCGCGTTTGGCCGTGTCCGGCCGTTTAACGGCCGGACTCGAAAATTGCCTTAGAAGGCTGCTCTGTACTTCTACCGCGAGAGCCGCTGTATGTTCCTCCGTTTGGAGGGAGCGTTTCGTATTTCCGTTGACTGTGATGACTCCACGAGGGCCTGTCATCTTGAGCTTGAGGTATGCGTAATGCGGCACCGTGTTGAACTTTGCAAACGCGGTTCGTCCGAGCAGAGCGTGATAGCCGCTGCGGAACGGGACTATGTCAAAGATTAACTCCTCACTCCGGAAATTGTCCGAGGATCCGAAGACCACTTCCAGTGTGACTGAGCCTGTACAATTGGCCTCAACACCTGGTATGACGCCTTTGAAGGTCGTCTTTGTAGGTTTAATCCTTGAGGGGTCTATGCCCATCTTGCGCACTGTATCCTGATAAAGCAGGTTCAGGCTACTGCCGCCGTCCATCAGGACTCTTGTGAGGTGAAATCCATTGACGATTGGGTCTAAAACCAATGCGGCGAATCCGCCATGGCGGATACTGGTCGGATGGTCTCTTCGATCGAAAGTGATTGGGCAAGAGGACCATGGATTGAACTTCGGGGTGAATGGCTCCATCGCATATACGTCCCTTAGTGCACGCTTCCGCTCCCTCTTGGGTATATGGGTTGCATATATCATATTCACCGTCCGCACTTGTGGGGGGAAACCCTTCTGTCCTCTATTGTTCGGCGGTCCGGTCTCTTCCTCGTCGTCGTTGTGCAGCCCCTTGTCATTGTTTTTGGCAATTAACTTGCCTGCCTGCTTGAATACCCAACAATCTCTGTTGGTGTGATTAGCTGGCTTTTCGGGGGTGCCATGTATCTGGCATAAGCGGTCGAGTATTCGGTCCAAATTGGATGGACCCGGAGTGGTTCTTTTGAATGGCTTCTTCCGCTGACCGGGTTTAGAGCCTCGGAATCCGGCGTTGACTGTCGTATCCTCCTTGTCGTCGCCGTTAATGCGGCGTTTATTTTTTCTTCGACGCAACCTGCCATTGTGGTCCTTGGTATCCGGACTGCCAGAATTTTTACTGACGTTGTTGCTGCGAGCTAGCCAGCTGTCCTCTCCCGCACAGAAGCGGGTCATTAGAGATGTGAGGGCTGCCATGGATTTCAGATTTTCTTGTCCTAGGTGCCGGGCTAGCCACTCGTCGCGGATGTTATGTTTGAAGGCTACAAGGGCCTCTGCATCCGGACAGTCGACGATTTGATTTTTCTTTGTTAAGAACCGTGTCCAGAACTGTCTGGCCGATTCGTCTGGCTGCTAAATTATGTGGCTTAGGTCATCGGCGTTTGGTGGTCGCACATATGTGCCCTGGAAGTTGTCGAGAAATGCGGCTTCCAGGTCTTCCCAGCACCCAATTGACTCTACGGGCAAGCTGTTAAGCCAATGCCGAGATGGTCCTTTAAGCTTGAGTGGGAGATACTTGATGGCGTGGAGATCGTCGCCGCGGGCCATATGGATGTGAAGGAGATAATCTTCGATCCAAACCGCGGGGTCTGTTGTGCCATCGTAGGATTCAATGTTTATGGGTTTAAACCCTTCAGGGATTTGATGATCCATTACTTCGTCAGTGAAGCATAGTGGGTGTGCGGCGCCTCTATATTGAGCAATATCACGATGTAGCTCGAGTGAGCGTTGTCTGCTGTGTTCGGCCCGGCCGGAGTTATTGTATCCGGCGCGACGGTATTCGTCGTGGGTCGTGGGGCGCCCACGTGATCCATATATTGATCTGGATTGCCTTGCTTTGTCCTCCAATATATCTCGCAAGTCCGGCGCGTTCCCTCTTGGCTTCGTACTTTTCGACCGATGCCGGGGTACGGTCTTGGTGGAGGGCCTAGATGCCTCTCTGTCGCGACCACGGGGTGGTCGGTCGGCCGTATTGTGCGCTGGTGATGAAGGTATGTATGCTTTGTCCTCTAATCGGGGGAGCAACTTGCGTTTTGGGTAGCTTTTCGAGGGCGTCGAGTTCAGTACTCTTGCCGCGAGGACCTCGGTCCATCGATCGGCCAGCAGGTCCTGATCAGCTTGAAGCTGCTGCTGCTTTTTCTTTAGGCTATTTGCCGTGGCGATAAGCCTGCGTTTAAAATGCTCTTGTTCGACGGGATCCTCGGGCACGACGAATTCGTCGTCGTTGAGGCTTGCCTCGTCTTCGGAGGGAGGTATGTAATTATCATCCTCGACCTCTTCATCTGCCGCTCTCGTGAGGGCTTGCTTACGCATCCTCCTGCGCTGAATCTTCTTTGGAGGGGATTGTCTTCGGCACTTTACGGGGTATTATTATCTCCCGTGCTGAATCTCCATTCTTGCTGTGGCGGGATTTAGAGCGGCGCCGCCGACGTCGGCGCTTGGGCTGTTTCTTTAAGGAATCTGCCTCCGCTGCTTCTTCGCTGTCCCCCTCTTTTGGGGTGTCCACCATGTATATGTCATATGACGAGGTGGTCTTCAAAGTGCCTCAGTAGGCGCTGGTTCTTGTTAAATCTCGGCATCGTCGTCCATACCATCGATGTCTTGGAGTCGTAGTCTAGCATGTCGTTAGATAAATCGGCAGTGGCTACAAAGTGGGTGGTGAGTGGGCCTTGAATTTCTTCGTCGTCCAGTATCCCAACCGCCCCGCCATAGTTCGCCAGGTTTCTCCGGTAGCGAGAGATGTTTTAGCGAATTTAGGACGTCGCCAAAGGGCGAGTGTTGGAAGATGTCCGCGGCGGTGAACTCCATGACCGGCGCCCAATCAGATTCTATTGGCAGGGGCGCGGGAGGTTCGGAGTCCGACACCTCGGAGTCACAAGCTTCGCAAGGGACAAGGTTAGTGTTCGGCTCCATCGCCGTGGAAGTTGCAGCCCCCGAGGCGGTGTCCAGCCACCGGTCCTCGATCTGGGTGATCAGCTCCGGGCTAAGGGCCGGAGCGGATTCGTGTGCGGCCACCAGGGCACTGTCCGGCGGCAGAGCTAGATCATGCCCATCGTGACAGTGCGGCATGCCCGGCTATGGCTCGAGCCCGTCGAGGATCAAGTCCCCGCGGATGTCAGCCGTGAAGTTTAGGCTTCCGAACCTGACCTAACGGCCAGGGGCGTAGCTTTCGATCTGCTCCAGATGGCCAAGTGAATTAGCCCGCAGTGCGAAGCCACCGAATACGAAGATCTATCCGGGGAGAAAAGTCTCACCCTGGACAGCGTTGCTGTTGATTGAAGAAGCCATCGAGCCTATCGGTGACGACACAGAGGAACTCTCAATGAAAGCACCAATGTCGGTGTCAAAACCGGCGGATCTCGGGTAGGGGGTCCCGAACTGTGCGTCTAGGCGGATGGTAACAGGAGACGAGGGACACGATGTTTTACCCAGGTTCGGGCCCTCTTGATGGAGGTAAAACCCTACGTCCTGCTTGATTAATATTAATGATATGGGTAGTACAAGAGTGGATCTACCACGAGATCAAGGAGGCTAAACCCTAGAAGCTAGCCTATGGTATGATTGTTGTAATGGAGGTTGTGTCCCACGGACTAAAGCCCTCGGTTTATATAGACTTTGGAGAGGGCTAGGGTTACAGAGTCGGTTACATTGGTAGGAGATCTACATATCCAGATCGCCAAGCTTGCCTTCCACGCCAAGGAAAGTCCTATCCGGACACGGGACGGAGTCTTCAATCTTGTATCTTCGTAGTCTTGGAGTCCGGCGGACGATGATAGTCCGGCTGTCCGGACACCCCCTAGTCCAGGACTCGCTCACAAGGCCTTTGCGCTGGCCTGTGGAGGAGTCATGGAGGGCCATAGCCCACCATTCGTAGAAGTCCATGGTGCCGTCCGGAGGAGGCCTAGTAAGGCGGCACCAGGAGAGAATATCATACCACACCATGCGGGACACGACACACCCCATAAGAAGGCGGTGCATCGTCTCATCTTCTTGGTCGTAGAGTGCGCAGATGACATTGTGGGGTAGACCGTAGACCATGGCGGGCAAGGCGAGCAGAGGTCCAGTAGCGGTCGAGGCCGACAAGCCAGAGGAAGATATTGATCCCCTCTGGTGCCCAGGGCTTCCAAGTGAGGCTTCACGTCAGGGAAGCGATTGAACCGTGGAAGAGCGCGAGGTAGCGAGACTTGGCGGAGTAAGTGCCGCTCTCAGTCCATTTCCAGCGGATGGAGTCTGGTGAGTTTTTGAGTGATATGCCACTAAGGCGCCGCCAGACATCCACATACTGGATGGTAGATTCCACTCCCATGGCCCCTTGGATGTCGCCAATCCAGGCCCTGCCAGGAATTGCCTCGGAAACCAGCCGTCGAGAGCGGCATCGCTTAGGAACAAGGGCAACCAGGGCGGGGGCAATCTCTGCAATGGAGGAGCCGTCAAGCTAGGGGTCGATCCAAAAGAGACACTTGTTGCCATCGCCGAGCATCCAGGAGGTCGAGGCACAGAAGATCTGTCTCACGTCAGAAGCGGCGGGCAGGTGAAGGTGGCTCCAGGGTCTCGTCGGGTCGGTGGCCTGGAGCCACAACCAACGTGTGCGCAACACAATACCAGTGCACTGCAAATCACGGATGCCGAGGCCCCCAAGCTGTCACGACCAGCACACTCTTTGCCAGTTGATGGGGCAGCTGCCCGACATAGCGTCCTTGCAGCCATGCCATAAGAAATCCCGAATGATGCGGTTCGCCAACTTCAAGATGGTGGGGCAGAGCGCCATGGCAAGCATGATGTGCACAGGCATCGCCGTGAGGACGTGCCGAACAAGTGCCAGTCTCTCGCCACGGGAGAGAAGTAAGGCTCGCCAGGAGGAAAGCTTCCTAGCAAGGTTGTCAATCAAGGGGATGAGGGCTGAAGAATGGATCTTGCGAATAGAGAGCACCAGCCCGAGATATTTGACCGGGAAGGAGGACACTTGGCATGCAAGAGTTGCGCCCATCGCAGCTGTAGCCTCATCGGAGCACTGAATGGAGGTGATTAAGCATTTGGCGTAGTTTGTATGGAGACCGGACGCCACCCCAAAGGTGTGCAGGATGGCCTTGAGGGAGGTCAGCTCATCCTCGTCCGGGTGGCAGAACAAGACGACGTCGTCCGCGAAAAGCGAAATGCTCGAGGCAATCCGTCTGGAGGTAAGCCGACGAAGAACTCCCATACTGACCGCATGCTGCATGATGGTGTTTAACGCGTTGATGACCAAGACGAATACCATGGGGGAGATGGATCGCCCTGGCGCAACCCCTTCTCATGAAGTACCGGTGGGCCTGGTTGTCCATTGATGAGGACTTGAGTCTTGGATATAGAGAGGAGGATGGAGATCCACTCGCACCAACATGGTCCAAATCAGAGGTGTTGCATGCTCTCGAGCAGGAAAGCCCAAGAGACGGAGTCGAAAGCTCTAGCAATGTCCAACTTGAGCATAGCTCATGGGGCGCGAATCTGGTGCAGGTGTTGAGCTGTCTGTTGCACCAACAGGAAGTTGCCGTGAATCGAGCGCCTAGCCAAAAACGCGCTCTGGTTCGTAGAGACAAGGTCACCAAGCCTAGGAGCGAGGCGAAGCAAAAGCACCTTAGTAACCATGTATATTGCTGTGTCAAGGTGAGGTGAATGATTTATCAATGTAAATATAGGGTCCATGAACATAGACCAAACAAAACTACTCACCCGCATAATATTTGGGAGTTCCGCCTTAGGAAATCAAAGACATGATAACGCCGTTATGTTTCCAGGTCCTCGAGTGGCCTTTTTTTAGCATAGTACAATCAAAGTCGCTCAAATACACGAGCATAGAATCACCTCGATGAATGCACACATGCATATCCTGCCCCTATGAGGTTCGAGTGACTGAGCCGGCACATCATCTTGACATCTTTGTAGTCAACAGTAATGTTTCCTCCCACTGAATGCACATCGCCGGAAGGCCTGTAATAAATTTAGGAAAATGCGAGCACCAATGTCAAGTCTGGAACTTGAACTCTGGTGGGCAGGGGATACCCTATCCTCCTAACCATCCAACCATAGGTTGGTTCGCGAGTGACCCTTTAAACGTCATTATCTCACCGCATGACTTCATCAACAATCTTCACATAAGTCTCAATCAAGAATTGCATCATCTGGGATGTGAGGTAACCTGATGATGTGAGAGCAGCTCACACAGAAAACAAGCTGGCGAAAATCCAACTTTGAGAATTCTCTAGAGTTCTTTTATCTCTACGACATCCATAGGGTTGGATATTTACGCCTTGCATGTTGTGTTCTTGAAGTGGAAGGATGTACTTATAATTTTTCTCCCATTGCAATGCACGGGCATTTTTGCTATACCTAATAATAAATGAAGCTAATATTCTTGGTTTCATTCGCTTTGGTGATTTTCTATTATTGGTTTTCTCCGCTTTGTTCTACGTCCGTACACACGAGACCCCACTAATCTCTATCTCTACAACAAACGTATTTGATGCATTTCTTTGACTAGATATGATTCTTTTACCAATTAAAATCCTACCTCGCGTCTTCACATAAAATTCACCAACTTATATATGTATACGAGTAACGAGAATCAACAAGTTGAGCAACCAATAAAACAGAGGATGCAGTATGGGTTCTGTTTACTTGAGGGAAACAAAGAAATTAAACTCGCTGGCATGCAGCACCCATGCAGAGCCATCATCACTTAGCTCAACATCTCGACATCAATGAAGGCAAGCCATGGGTACATTATCCAGTTCAATGGCACTCCGAGGACCTATCTGCCGTTGTTTGAGTAGAGGGCCATCTTGCTTGAGCACAACACTACGGTTTTCGCGTGGCTTCCCTATGACTTAGTAAATCCTTCTAGGTCCAAATAGGCTACCAAATTTATCCTTAATTTTTTTAAAAGTCTAACCTCTAGATTATTAATTCATTTTTTATTTTTTGTAAGAAAAATACGTCTATATCTTAGAGTATGCCTATCTGTCATCGTTAGGTGTCACTGTTTAGATGCTATCGTAACGCACGGGCATATGTGCTATTGGAAACTCAGGGATATTAAGGCCTCCTTTTAATAGAGTACTGGACCAAAGCATTAGCACTTAGTGAATACATGAACTCCTCAAACTATGGTCATCACCGGGAAGTGTCCCGACTATTGTCACTCCGGGGTTGCCGGATAATAACACGTAGTAGGTGACTATAACTTGCAAAAAAGGATCAAGAACATACATATATTCATGAAAGCACAATAGGTTCAGATCTGAAATCATGACAGTCGGGCCCTAGTGACAAGCATTAAGCATGGCAAAGTCATAGCAACATCAATCTTAAAACATAGTGGATATTAGGGATCAAACCCTAACAAAACTAACTCGATTACATTGTAAATCTCAGCCAACCCATCACCGTCCAGCAAGCCTATGATGAGATTACACATGCACGGCGGTGAGCATCATGAAATTGGTGATGGAGGATGGTTGATGATGACGATGGTAACGGATTCCCCTCTCGGGAGCCCTCAACGGACTCCAGATCTACCTCTCGAGGAAGAACAGGGCTTGGCAGCGGCTCCGTATTGTGAAACGCGGTGAATCCTTCTCTCTGATTTTTTTTCTCGCCAAACGTGAATATATGGAGTTGGATTTGAGGTCGGTGGAGGTCCAGGGGGGCCACAAAACACGGGGCGCGCCCAGGGGGTAGGGCGCGCTCACCACCCTTGTGGATGGGTTGTAGGTCCCCTTCTGTTCATTCTTTCACCAGGGATTTACAGAGGTGCCAGAGCTCGAGTTTTGAAACAAAGATAAATAATATTTTGAGTGGCATGCCTTCATTGTCAACATAACAACTAAGAGATCTCGGTATCTTCCATGCTACATACATTATAGGCGGTTCCCAAACAGAATGGTAAAGTTTATACCCCCCCCCCCACCACCACCACCAACAAGCAAATTCCACGGCTGTTCCGAATCAACGGATACCGTCCAACTAACAACAATCCTTGGGGAGTTTTGTTTTCAATTATTTTGATTTGATTTGAGCATGGGACTGGTGATAACCCACAAGTGTAGGGGATAATTGTATCCTCTTTCGATAAGTAAGAGTGTCGAACCCAACGAGGGGCTAAAGGTGGAACAAATATTCTCTCAAGTCCTATCTGCCACTGATACGACTCTACGCACGCTTAGTGTTTGCCTTACCTAGAACAAGTATGAAACTAGAAGTACTTTGTAGGTGTTGTTGGATAGGTTTGCAAGAAAATAAAGAGCACGTAAATAAAAAGTAGGGGCTCTTTAGATAAAGAAGCAATAAAGTAAATATAGCGAGTGTGGAAAAGTGGTGGTAGGAGTTGTGAAATTGTCCCTAAGCAATTGACTACTTTACTAGACCGATAGCAAGTTTTATGTGGGAGAGGCATAAGCTAACATACTTTCTCTTCTTGGATCATATGCACTTATGATTGGAACTCTAGAAAGCATCCGCAACTACTAAAGATCATTAAGGTAAAACCCAACCATAGCATTAATGCATGAAGTCCCCTTTATCCCGTACGCCACAACCCCCTTACTCGGGTTTATGCTTCTGTCACTCAAGCAACCCACTATAAGCGAATCATGAACATATTGCAACACCCTACAGCGGGTTGCGGGAGAGTGGACCACTACATATAGATGGGGGAAGGTGATGGATATGTTGGTGAAGATGACGGTGGTGTTGGTGAAGATTGCGGTGATGATGATGGCCCCCGGCGGCGTTCCGGCGCCACCGGAAGGAAGGGGGAAGAGCCCCCCTTCTTCTTCTTCTTCCTTGACCTTCTCCCTAGATGGGAGAAGGTTTCCCCTCTGGTCCTTTGCTCCCATGGCATGGGAGGGGCGAGAGCCCCTCCGAGATTGGATATGTCTCTCTGTCTCTCTCTGTTTCTGCATTCTGGGATTCTGCCCTGGCACCGTTTCTTTTATATCTAGAGATCCGTAACTCCGATTGGATTGAAACCTTCGCTCAGATATTTTTCCAAAAATTAGCTTTCTTGCGGCCAAAGAAGGTCAGCAACCGCCTTACGAGGGGCCCACAAGGGTCAGGGGCACGCCAAGTGAAAGTGGGCACGCGAGCCACCCTCGTGGCCACCTCGCGCACCGTCTCGCGTTGATTTTACTTCCCAAAAATCATAAATATTCCAAAATAATTCTCCGCCCGTTTTTACCCCGTTTGGACTCTGTTTCATATTGGGTTTCTGCGAAACATAAAACATGCAACAAACAGGAAATGGCACTGGGCACTGGATCAATATGTTAGTCCCAAAAATAATATAAAAAGTTGCCAAAAGTATATGAAAGTTGAATAATATTGGCATGGAACAATCAAAAATTATAGATACGATGGAGACGTATCAGCATCCCCAAGCTTAATTCCCGCTCCTCCTCGAGTAGGTAAATGATAAAACAAGATAATTTTTCATGTGGAATGATACCTAGCATAATCTCGATCATGTAATCTAATCATGGCATGAATATTAAGACACCAGTGATTCAAAGCAATAGTCTATCATTTGACATAAAAACAATAATACTTCGAGCGTACTAATAAAGCAATCATGTCTTTTCAAACAACATGGCCAAAGAAAGTTATCCCTACGAACTCATATAGTCTGGCTATGCTCCATCTTCATCACACAAAATATTCAAATCATGCACAACCCCGATGACAAGACAAGCAATTGTTTCATACTTTTGACGTTCTCAAACCTTTTCAACTTTCACGCAATACATGAGCGTGAGCCATGGATATAGCACTATAGGTGGAATAGAGTATGATGGTGGAGGTTGGGTGGAGAAGACAAAAAGGGAGAAAGTCTCACATTGACGCCGCTAATCAACGAGCTATGGAAATGCCCATCAATTGATTTCAATGTGAGGAGTAGGGATTGCCATGCAACGGATGCACTAGAGCTATAAGTGTATGAAAGCTCAAACTGAAACTAAGTGGGTGTTCATCCAACTTGCTTGCTTACAAGCCAAGTTCTATTATGAAAATTCCCACTAGCATAGGAGACTCTCTCTATGAAGAACATGGTGCTACTTTGAAGCACAAGTGTGGTAAAAGGATAGTAACATTGCCCCTACTCTCTTTTTCTCTCATTTTTTTTGGTGGGCTTCTTGGCCCCCTTTTTTATTTAGGCTTCTTTGGCCTCTCTCTTTTTTTTAGTCCGGAGTCTCATCCCGACTTGTGGGGAATCATAGTCTCCATCATCCTTTCCTCACTGGGGCAATGCTCTAATAATGATCATCAAACTTTTTTTACTTACAACTCAATATTACAACTCGATATCTAGAACAAAGATATGACTCTATATGAATGCCTCCGGCTGTGTACTGGGATGTGCAATGATCTAGCATAGCAATGACATCAAAAAACGGACAAGCCATGAAAACATCATGCTAGCTATCTTACGATCATGTAAAGCAATATGACAATGAATGCTCAAGTCATGTATATGATGATGATGGAAGTTGCATGGCAATATATCTCGGAATGGCTATGGAAATGCCATGATAGGTAGGTATGGTGGCTGTTTTGAGGAAGATATAAGGAGGCTTAGGTGTGATAGAGCGTATCATATCACGGCGTTTGGATGCACCGGCGAATTTTGCACCAACTCTCGACGTGAGAAAGGGCAATGCACAGTACCGAAGAGGCTAGCAATGATGGAAGGGTGAGAGTGCGTATAATCCATGGACTCAACATTAGTCATAAAGAACTCACATACTTATTGCAAAAATCTATTAGTCATTGAAACAAAGTACTATGCGCATGCTCCTAGGGGGATAGATTGGTAGGAAAAGACCATCGCTCGTCCCCGACCGCCACTCATAAGGAAGACAATCAATAAATAAATCATGCTCCAACTTCATCACATAACGGTTCACCATATGTGCATGCTATGAGAATCACAAACCTCAATAGAAGTATTTCTACTAATCCACAGTCGCCCACTAGCATGACTCTAATATCACCACCTTTATATCGCAAAACTATTGCAAGGAATCAAACATATCATATTCAGCGATCTACAAGTTTATGTAGGATTTTATGACTAACCATCTGAATGACCAATTCTTGTCATCTCTCTAAATAGATATAAGTGAAGCACGAGAGTTTAATTCTTTCTACAAAAGATATGCCGGCGCTCTAACAAATATAAGTGAAGTAAAAGAGCGTTCTACAAATGGTGGTTTTCTTTGTGAAGAGAAACAGGCAATCCAAACTTCAAATGATATAAGCGAAGCACATGAAGCGTTCTATAAAGCCATACTCAAAAGATTTAGGTGAAGTGCAATGAGAATTCTATAAATCAACCAAGTACTATCTCATACCAGCATGGTGCATAAAAGAAATGTGAAAACTAAATGCAAAAGACACTCCAAGACTTGCACATATCGCATGAACGAAACGAATCCGAAAACATACCGATACTTGTTGAAGAAAGAGGGGATGCCTTCCGGGGCATCCCCAAGCTTAGATACTTGAGTCTCCTTGAATATTTACTTGGGGTACCTAGGGAATCCCCAAGCTTGAGCTCTTGCCTCTCTTCCTTTTCCTCATATCGAGACCTCCTCGATCAAACACTTCATCCACACAAAACTTCAACAGAAAACTCAGTAAGATCCGTTAGTATAATAAAGCAAATCACTACTCTAAGTACTGTTTCAAACCAATTCATATTTTTTTTGCATTGTGTCTACTGTAATATAAATTTTTCATAGCTTAATCCACTGATAGAAATTGATAGTTTCATCAAAACAAGCAAACTATGCATCAAAAACAGAATCTATTAAAAACAGAACAGTTTGTAGCAATCTGAACGTTCACCATACTTCTGGTACCCCAAAAATTCTACCAAATTAGGAAAAATAAAAAATTTGTATAGCAAGACAGTGAAAAGGAATCAGAACTGTTTGACGTCCCAGTTAAAAATGTAAAATCGCGCACTACAGCCAATGTTTCTGTCCTGCACCGTACAAACCAACAAGCATTGTAAACATCCTAAACGCAAACCTCGGCACATTTTTTATAATACAATGGAATTGTACAAGGGGATAATTAGTTTTGATGAAAATTTTCTGTAATTAAGATTCACAAAGTTTCCGTGAGCATGAACAAAGTTCAAGGAGCTCTCCCACTTCAACAATGCTTGTCTCTCTCACTTTCACTTTCCTTTTTGAAAAATTTTTGGGTTCCCCTCTTTTTTTAGACTATATAATAGCACTCAACAGAAATAAATGATTGTCTAAAACTTCCGGGTTGTCTCCCTGGCAGCGCTTTCTTTAAAGCAATTAAGCTAGGCATATAATGCTCAAGTAATGGATCCACCCTGATCCCAAGGTATATCAAAGCCAATTTTAATTAACAATGATTTGTGATTTAGTGGTGAGCACAAAGTAACATATATCATGCAACAACGAAGTCTAACTCTGTTGCTATGCATCGGCATGTCATAAAAGAACAATTCATGCACACCTAGTAAAGACCAATGCATAGTATAAGCAGTTTCTTGCAATTTCATAGTATGGGAAACATAGAGAGGTGGAGATATAGTTCCTCTCTCATAATAATTGCAAGTAGGAGCAGCAAGCACATGCATATTATATTCATCAAAATTATCATGTGCAATTGTAAAAGGCAATCCATCAATATAATCCTTAATAAGCACAAACTTCTCCGATATAGTGTAGTCGAGAGAATTCAAAAAGATAATAGGACTATTATGCGTGGGTGCAATAGCAACAATTTCATGTTTAACATAAGGAACTATAGCAAGTTCATCTCCATAAGCATAATTCATATTGGCATCTTGGCCACAAGCATAGCAAGCATCATCAAAAAGGGATATTTCAAGAGAATCAACGGGATCATAACAATCATCATAGCAATCATCCTTCGGTAAGCACGAAGGGAAATTAAACAATGTATGAGTTGAAGAGTTACTCTCATTAGAAGGTGGGCACGGGTAGCTAATCCGCTCTTCCTCCTTTTGTTCTTCGCTCTCCTCATCATCTTTTTCATCCAATGAGCTCACAGTTTCAGTAATTTCTTCTTCCATAGCATCCTGCAAAATATTAGTCTCTTCTTGGACAGTGGAGAAGTCCTCAATATATGGTTTAACATAGGCATTAGAAGCATAATTATCATAACAATATTCAAGTATGGAAAAAATTTCAGATTTGTAGAGAGTAGCATCATACTTTTCGATAAAAGAAGCAATTTCATACGCACCCTTAAAAGCAAAAAATTCCTCAATTTGTTGAACATCATAGTAATTATAAACACCCTTAGCAGACGAAGATATGATTCCATTATCACTAAACTCACATTGGTAGGGAAGGTGTTTCTTAGGGTTTTCAGAACAACAAGTAACATCATATATTTCACATAAATTCCAAGCATAGCATTGCAAACGATGAATTTGATCCAATAAAAGTTTCCCTTTTTCAAATATACAATGTCGCACATAACAAGCATGCTCATCTAAGCTAGTGGGGGTTTTAGCACGAGCACAAAGGGATCGAAGATGATCCAAGTAAAAAGCTTCAGGAGTGTGATAGATTTTGAGTGGCTCTTCAACCATTGATGTAGTAGGTACAACTAATTTTTTTGGTATTTTGCGTTTCCTACCCATAACTAAAGATAGAAAACAACTTAGAACAGCAAATAAAATCTACTTAGTGATAAAGCAAACAAGCACGCACGAGAATATTCACCCCACGCTATGACTCCCCGGCAACGGCGCCAGAAAAGGGTCTTGATAACCCACAAGTGTAGGGTATAATTGTAGCCTCTTTCAATAAGTAAGAGTGTCAAACCCAACTAGGAGCTAAACGTAGAACAAATATTCTCTCAAGTCCTATCTGCCACTAATACAACTCTACGCACGCTTAGTGTTCTCCTTACCTAGAACAAGTATGAAACTATAAGTACTTTGTAGGTGTTGTTAGATAGGTTTGCAAGAAAATAAAGAGCACGTAAATAAAAAGTAGGGGCTGTTTAGATAAAGAAGCAATAAAGTAAATATAGCGAGTGTGGAAAAGTGGTGGTAGGAGTTTTGAAATTGTCCCTAAGCAATTGACTACTTTACTAGACCGATAGCAAGTTTTATGTGGGAGAGGCATAAGCTAACATACTTTCTCTTCTTGGATCATATGCACTTATGATTGGAATTCTAGCAAGCAGCTGCAACTACTAAAGATCATTAAGGTAAAACCCAACCATAGTGAGGGAGTCCTGGACTAGGGGGTGTCCGGACAGCCGGACTATCATCGTCCGCCGGACTCCAAGACTACGAAGATACAAGATTGAAGACTCCGTCCCGTGTCCGGAGGGGACTTTCCTTGGCATGGAAGGCAAGCTTGGCAATACGAATATGTAGATCTCCTACCATTGTAACCGACTCTATGTAACCCTAGCCTCCTCCGGTGTCTATATAAACCGGAGGGCTTTAGTCCGTAGGACACAACATACATCACAACAATCATACCATAGGCTAGCTTTAGGGTTTAGCCTCCTTGATCTCGTGGTAGATCCACTCTTGTACTACCAATATCATCAATATTAATCAAGCAGGACGTAGGGTTTTACCTCCATCAAGAGGGCCCGAACCTGGGTAAAACATCGTGTCCCTTGTCTCCTGTTACCATCCGCCTAGACGCACAGTTCGGGACCCCCTACCCGAGATCCGCCGGTTTTGACACCGACACGTAGCATTAAAGTATCAAGTCCCCTTTATCCCATATGCCACAACCCCCTTACTCGGGTTTATGTTCTGTCACTCAAGCAACCCACTATAAGAGAATCATGAACATATTGCAACATCCTACAGCGGGTTGCGGGACAGTGGACCACTAAATATAGATGGGGGAAGGTGATGGAGATGTTGGTAAATATGACGGTGGTGTTGGTGAAGATCGTTGTGATGATGATGGCCCACGGCGGCGTTCCGGCGCCACCGGAAGCAAGGGGGAGAGAGCCCCCCTTCTTCTTCTTGTTCCTTGACCTTCTCCCTAGACGGGAGAAGGGTTTCCCCTCTGGTCCTTGGATCCCATGGCATGGGAGGGGTGAGAGCCCCTCCGAGATTGGATCTATCTCTCTGTCTCTCTCTGTTTCTCAGTTCTGGGATTCTGCACTGGCACCGTTTCTTTTATATCTGAAGATTCGTAACTCCGATTGGATTGAAACCTTCACCCAGATATTATTTTTTCAAAAATTAGCTTTATTGCGGCCAAAGAAGGGCAGCAACTGCCTTACGAGGGGCCCACGAGGGTCAGGGGTGCGCCAGGTGAAAGTGGGCGCGTGGGCGACCCTCATGGCCACCTCGGGCACCGTCTCGCGTTGATTTTACTTCCCAAAAATCATAAATATTCCAAAATAATTCTCCGTACGTTTTATCCCGTTTGGACTCCATTTGATATTGGGTTTCTGTGAAACATAAAACATGCAACAAGCAGGCGGCCTTTGAGCCTTTGGATCAATATGTTAGTCCCAAAAATAATATAAAAAGTTGCCAAAAGTATATGAAAGTTGAATAATATTGGCATGGAACAATCAAAAATTGTAGATACGACAGAGATGTATCAACTGGGCATCCCGATTACCGGCCATTTTCTCGTGAATGATGAGCAGAGTACACTCATCATGAGAATAACCCACCTAGCATGGAAGATATAGACAACCCTAGTTGCTATATGAGCGATTCGAGCATACAAAACAGAATTTCATTTGAAGGTTTAGAGTTTTGCACATGCAAATTTACTTGGAACGATAGGTAAATACCGCATATAGGTAGGTATGGTGGACTCGAACAAGTTTGGGGTTTATGGAAGTGGATGCACACGCATTATCCCGCTTAGTACAAGCGAAGGCTAGAAAGAGACTGGGAAGTGACCAACAAGAGAGCGACAACAATCATAAACATGCATTAAGATTAACCAACACTGAGTGCAAGAATGAGTAGGATATAAATCACCATGAACATAAAATATCGTGGAGGCCATGTTGATTTTGTTTCAACTACATGCCTGAACATGTGCCAAGTCAAGTCACTCAAATCATTCAAAGGAGGATACTATCCTATCATACTAGATCGCAACCATTTTAATAGCATGTTGGCACGCAAGGTAAACCATTATAAACTCCTAGCTAATTAAGCATGGCATGAGTAACTAATATCTAATTTTCATTGCAAACATGTTTCATTCATAACAGGTTGAATCAGGAACGATGAACTAATCATATTTACAAAAAAAAGATAGGTCGAGTTCATACCTGCTTTTCCTCATCTCAATCATTACATCATATATCATCATTATTGCCTTTCACTTGGCCGACCAAATGTTGTGGATAATAATAATAGTGCACGTGCATTGGACTAAGCTGGAATCTGCAAACATTTATTTAAAGGAGAAGATGAGGTAATATGAGCTCTTTGTTAGATCAACAATAATGCATATGAGAGCCACTCATCATTTTCATCGTGGTCCTCTCCTCTCGACCCCCAAAGAAAAGGATTTCAAAGAAACACGCTGAAATATTTTTGGAGTTTCTATTTTTCTGAAGGAAGCGAAACAAGAACGAGAAAAACTATTTACACGGGAAAGCTCCCAACAAGCAAAAGAAGAACGAGAAATCTTTTTGGGTTTTCCTTTTAATACTACTACTAGGTAAACATGAAAAGTAAACTAGCTAGAAGCTAAAACTATTTTTTTGTTTTTTCTCAATGTTTTTCAAACACACAAGAAGAAAGCAGGAAAAGAAAACAAACTAGCATGCATAATACAATGAAAAAGTATGAACACCGACTACTAGAATGAGTGTGTGAATATGAATGTAATTTCGGTGAGAAATATGTACTCCCCCAAGCTTAGGATTTTAGCCTAAGTTGATCTAGGTCCACCACTGGCCCGGATGATATCTGACATCATAGTTGGGGTCGTACTGTACTGCAGCAGCTACCGCCTGACGACCTGCTTCCTGGAGGCGAGTTGCCTCCGCTGTTCTCTCATACTCGTCTACCTCCTCTTTGGTTATGAAATATCACCCATTTACCTGAAAATTAAAGAAGGCAGGAGCAGGAAGGGTAAATGTGGACAGCATGTCGTCTATCAAAGATTAGACGGTACTGGAGGGACTGATCATTCCTCTCAAGAAACTGGTAATAAACTGTAGCATTATAATCTAGAAAAGTAGGTGGCAACTCATTGTCGTTCTCTCTTATGGATACACCAAGATACTTAGCTAAACGAGCTTCATATATTCCACCAAATAAATCTCCATCTTTAGCATTAAGATGTAACCTCCTAGCAACAATGGCCCCCAAGTTATATCTCTTATCACTTAACACCGCACATTTGAGGACAGTAAGATCTGGAACGCAAAGGTGGCTATGATCATGTTTACCATTAATGCATCTACCTTTGAAGAGAGCAAAGTAATGTATGGTAGGAAAGTGAATGCTCCCTATGGTAGCTTGTGTGATATTTCTAGTTTCTTCCACAGTGATACTAGCAAGGAAGTCATTATATTCAGATTTGTGAGGTTCACTAAGAATGCCCCACTATGGGATCTTGCAAGCAGTATTAAAATCATCAAGGTCCATGTTATATGATTTATCATAAAGGTCAAATATAACAGTATGAGAATTGCGCTTAGATGAAAATTAAAACCTCCACACTAAGGAATCAGTGAGCTAATGGTATTGTCGGCACTTATCTGATACGAAGTCCTCAAGATCAGCATTTCATACATACGCATCAAATTCATCCTTGAAGCCTGCATGGACCATAAATTCATCTGACAGCCATTCACAAGGCCGCACTTGGGCTTCCCTTGGTGGTTCAAGGTCTGGCTCACGTATTGCAAGCCTTGGTGCTTTCTTCCATGAAGAACCACCTTGGTACATTTCCCTCAACATTTTTCTTCCTCTGAAAAAATTCTGAAATTTTTAGTGACTCAAAATAAAAGTGAACCAAACTCAACAAAATTGATGGTAACTACTCCCACAAGTTCCTAGAGACTATATCAAGCATCAAAACTAATTCGAACCATATAAATTTAACATGCAAGCTCAAGACCATGGTCACCATAGCAACAAAAAATTACAATAAATAAAGCACTAGAACAAAAACTAATTGGACCATTGGAGGAGTCACATACCGAAGAACAATCCCTCAAAGTAGTTTTGTGAATGGAGCTTTGAGCAAGGAGATCAAAAATGGTAGCAAAATGAGCACGAACACGGGTTTGAGCTACGGGATGATTTTTTCTGGAGGAAGACGAAGTGGATGGGTGCCTGAATAAGTGGAGGGGACCCATGTGGTGCCCAAAAGATAGGGGGGCGTGCCCAGGGGGTAGGGCGTGCCCTCCACCCTTGTGGCCAGCTGGTGCATTACCCTGGTGTGTTCTCAGTGCCAGAACTTCTCAAATATTCTAAAAAATCATACTAAATTTTCAGTGCATTTGGAGAACTTTTATTTTCGGGGTATTTTTTATTGCATGGATAATTCAGAAAACAGACATAAAATACTATTTTTGCTTTATTTAATCTAAATAACATAAAGCAAAAGGAGGGTACAGAAAGTTGTGCCTTCTAAATTCATCAATCTCTTGCTCATCAAAAGAAATCCATTAACAAAGTTGATCAAGCCTTATTAACAAACCTCTTTCGAATAACATGAAACCGGAGAATTTTCGAATAACACTAGGTTACCTCAATGGAGATATGCATGTCCCCAACAATAAGAATATCATATTTCTTTTTGATAGTAGGAAGAGGGAATTCAAAACCTCCAATAGCAATAGTTGAAAATTTTCCAATAGTATTTATACTATGAACTTGAGGTTGTTTCTTTGAAAAATGTACCGTATGCTCATTACCATTAACATGAAAAGTTACATTGCCTTTTTTGCAATCAATAATAGCCCCAACAGTATTCAAAAAGGGTCTACCAAGGATGATCGACATACTGTCATCCTCGGGAATATAAAGAATAACAAAGTCCGTTAAGATAGTAACATTTGCAACCACAACAAGCATATGCTCGCAAATACCGATGGGTATAGCAATTGATTTATCAGCCATTTCAAAGAGATTTTAGTAGGTGTCAACTTATTCAAATCAAGTCTACGATATAAAGAGAAAGGCATAACACTAACACCGGATCCAACATCACATAAAGCAGTTTTTAACATAGTTTCTTTCAATGGAGCATGATATAGTTGGTACTCCTGGATCTCCCAGTTTCTTTGGTGTTCCACCCTTAAAAGTACAATTAGCAAGCATGGTGAAAATTTCAGCTTCCGGTATCTTTCTTTTATTTGTAACAATATCTTTCATATACTTAGCATAAGGAGGCATTTAAGCATATCAGTCAAACGCATACGCAAAAAGATAGGTCTAATCATTTCAGCAAAGCGCTCAAAATCCTCATCATCGTTTTTCTTGGATGGCTTAGGAGGAAAAGGCATGGGTTTCTGAACCCATGGTTCTCTTTCTTTACCGTGCTTCCTAGCAACAAAGTCTCTCTTATCATAAAGTTGATTCTTTGATTGTGGGTTATCAAAATCAACAACAGGTTCAATCTCTACATCATTAACGTTACTAGGTTGAGCATCAACATAAAGATCATCATTAACATTATCACTAGGTTCATGTTCCTCACGAGATTGTGTCTCAGCATCTGAAATAGAAATGTCATTGGGATTCTCAGGTGTGTCAATAACTTGTTCAATAGAAATATCATCAGCTCTCTTAGGATGGCCCTCAGGATACATAGGTTCCTGGGTCATTTTACCACCTCTAGTCATAACCCTAACATCATTATCATTGTTCTTATTATTTAACTCATTGAGAAAATCATCTTGTGCCTTAAGTACTTGTTCTACTTCAGTTGTAACCATGGAAGCATGTTTACTAACAAGATTAAGATCACTTTTCACTCTAAAATATAATCACTCAAGTTTTCAACCATATAAGCATTACGTTTCAATATTCTACCAACATAAGCATTGAAGTTTTCTTGTTTAACAATAAAATTATCAAACTCATCCAAGAATCGACTAGCTGACTTAGCATGAGGAATATCACCTTCATCAAATCTGTAGTGAGAATTTACCTTTACTACCTGTGTCGGGTTATCACGACCATGTATTTCTTCAATAGGCGGTAAATTCTTAACATCTTCAGCGTTAGTACCTTTTTCTTTCATAGATTTGTTTGCCTATTACATATCTTCAGGACTGAGAAATAGAATATAGTGAGTGCAACAGACCCTGGGTATGTTGCCCTGACTTTGCACAGGCACGAGAACAAGATCATGGCCTCAGACCGAGCCGGAGTGCAAGAGATCAAGATCTTCAAAGGACTAGCATGGAGAACAAGGAGACCAAGATCAAGCCAGAGAAGCCAGGTACCACCAGGAGAAGAACCTCCCTTGCCAGGCAAAAGAACGTGACAAGGGCAGGGCCACCACTGGAAGGAAGCAACCAAAGCTTCCCGGCAAGCCCTGCCGGGACTCGCAGGGGCAAGGAACACGTCATCAACCCCCCCCCCCCCTCCATGACCCACATTGTGGATCAGTGCGGTGTCAAGCCGCAAAGTGATTAAGTGGCAGCCATTCGCTACATGGAAGCCCCTTTATACCAGAAAACCTACAGACGACACCCGTCCTATGACATGTTGGACAAGCAGGCATGGAGCTGCCAGAGTAAGCCCAACAAGGCTTGCCGGGCACGCAACGATGTGACGTTGAGAGGCGCATTTAATGCTCCCTGATAGCCTATAGAGTTAGGTTTGATAGCACTATTTTCTATCTTATCAGTGTCTAATGACTGATTTGCCACTGTGGTGACCCCTTAACCTATAAAAGGAGGCCCATGGCAAAGGTAGAAGAGGTTAGAGGGTTAGAAAGTTGATTAGGCCACTACTGCAGAATGCTGCTAACGCGACAGTATGATCAGAGACCCTTCGAGCAACTGTGTGCGAAGCAATAATCGCAAACGGTGGTGTCAGAGAACCATAAAAAATGTCCAAAATGTTTGCGATGACCGATGCATCAAACACGCGTCAGATTTTACTTGCATGTGTGATGCAGGGCATACGGCTAATTCAGCAAAACTGTTTGTGATGAGGAAGAACAACAGAAACGGGCAGCCATATCAATGTGTGTGCGATATACGGCATATAGTTCCCTCCGATGAACTGTGTGCTATTAGGGAATGCAACAGAAACGGTCAGCCAGATCAAGGTGTGTGTGATATACGGCATACGGTTCACTCAGACAAGCTGTTTTTGATTAGGCAAGAGAACGGAAACAGTTCATCTTAACAAAATGTATGTGATATGCGGCATTTGCGATCATCCCAAAGAACACAAACGATTCGTGTAAACCAGATGTGTGTGATACGCAGCAAACAGCCCACTCAGATGAACTGTTTGGGATGAGAAATTATAACACAAACGGTTACTATAGTAAGTTCATGTGTGATACTGGGCAGACACATACACGTACATCCGAGAACAAGGGCCCATGTTTCGGGCTTCTGATGCGTGGCATACGGTTGATCCAAAAGAACCATTTGTGATGAGACAGAACAACAAAAACGGGGCTTTATGGGCCCAGAACCATCAATAAATTTTGACTTTGTTTCTCCTCACATTGTAGATTACAACACAATAAGTAATTCTGTTCACACAAATCAAACTTATATGTGTTCACACTTAGCACCGGGCTATAAAAGCTACCCACTCAAAAATTACTTCACATTTCCTCTCCTCATCACCTACCAAACTGGTCTTTCCTGTCAAGTCGTTCCGCCATGACCAGTAGGAGGAGTTTCAGGTAGGCATATAACCAGGCAGCAAAGACCAAGGCCGTTGAAGCACTAGAGAGGTCCCGCCACGAAGCGGCAGCCACAGCAGAGTGGTCCCGCCGTGAAGCGGCAGCCACAGCAGCAGCAGAGATGTCCCGGTGCGCTGCGGAGCCCTCGAACGAGCTCTCACAGGCACGCGGGGGCTCTCACAAGCGCACTCACTGTGTCGGCGATTGCGACGAGCTAGCATTTCTAAAGTCCTTGGCCGGTGACAACAACATTCTCGCTAGCATCATTAAGTAGAAGGAGCTGGTCGACGGCTTGATGAAGCTGCTCGAGATCAGCGATGCCTCGGTTGACAAGGCGATCAACCTCGTCGAGCAACTCATGGGTGACAATGATAAGCTCCTCAAGGCGCTCACTGAGAAGGAAGAGGAGGCCGCCGACTGTAAGATGCTACATGAGAAGAGCAGTGCCTTGGGGATGACGCTGACAGCGGTCATCGAGGAACTAATGGGTGACTTGAGGAAGATCCGGATCGAGCGCAAGCAGGAGGTGGAGGAATCGTGGCTGCTTTCAAGCAAAGCCGTGAGGAATTGAGGATGGAGCTGGAGGATGTCATCGCCCAGCGATCCATCGAAGAGTAGATACAATAGCGATGTAGATCGTTGTCTACAATTTCCTTCTTCTCTTGCCCCCGTGTCTTCCGAACTTTGCCGCATGTGTCATTTGAAATTATCTGGAATATGTAAGACAATTATTATCTGCGCCATTGTAAATTTGTCGTCGTACTATCCGTTGCCATTTTATTTGTCGTCGTATTATCCGTTGCCCTACGTGGCCATTTAAATTAGGCTGGAATACGAGTTGAAAAAACACGAAAAAAGCAAATGCTGCCATCGAATCACAACCAAACACCCTCCGTCCACCCCTAAGAAAACCTCTGTCCAGGCGCTTTAATTAACCCATTAATGCCGAAGTTTTGAGCGAGGCGAGCTGCGGCTCGTGCTTGGAGGTCAAAGAGCTCGCTTCCCGGTGAGCATGGGCGGCCTTACTGCTCGCATGTGTCCTATCGAGCCTGCGAGGTGGATAGGATGCACGCGTCCCGTCGAGCCTACACGGCGGACTGCTCGCACGTGTCCCGTCGAGCCTGCACGCCGGACTTCTCGCGCTCGTCCCGTCTAATCAAACAGTTGCACGCACGCCACTGAGTATGGTTAAATATTGACACAGTTCATATAATACAACCGTTTGTGATATTAACGTGTCAGCTTATTGTTTCAAAAAGGACTTCATTGGCTACTAATGTGTGTGCCTCTTCTCAAACTAGACAATTTTTTACCACGGCATATATGTGCCATGTCATGAAACCATGCCAAGTTTCATGTTTTTTAGGTGAGTATTTTATTTACTAGGATTTAAAAACAGAGATTCTCAATGTTTCAGGACGATGACAAGTTTGTAATTCATTCCCAATCCATAAATGAGACCTAAACATGCACCCAATGACACATGTACGATTTCCCACCCATTTTGTGCTTATAGTTCAAACTTGAATTATGGACTACATTTAATGCATAGAAAACTTAATTAGTAATATACACAATGGCCATACGAACCCTAAACATGCACCCCAAGGATATATGTACCTTTTTTCTAGCCATTTTGGTGCACTGGAGCATGTATTTGTAGTTCAGATTTGAATTATGGACATTAAGTGCCTAGAAAACTCAAATAATGAATAAAAAGGGTCAAACGAACCGTGAATAATTTCAAAGTTCAGCATGAATCACCCTTTGTTCCGTACGTGTTGCGTGTAGAAAAAAATACGAGGCTAGAAGAGTGAGCGATTATTGTTTGGCCCACAAGGGGACACATTTCCCTATCGAAACCACGAGGGTTCTTGCGGCAGGCTCTGGTTTGTAAGAGGTTTCTAATAAAGCTTCACCCAAATTGGCAATGTTTTTACCACGACATTTACGTGCCATGACGTGACACCATGCCAGCTTTAATGACTATTTGGTGAGTTTTGGATTTATGGGGATTTAAAACCGAGATTCCAAATGTTTGAGGACGAGCCAAGACACCGGTCAGGTTGTAATTCGTTCCCACTCCTTGCATGGGAACTAAATATGCACCCAAGGACACATGCATGTATGATTTTTCTAGACATTTTGGTGAAGTAGAGCATGTATTTGTACTTTTGATTTGAATTATGGACATTAAATGCCTAGGAAACTCAATTAGTGTATAAAAAGGCCAAACGAAGCCTGGATAAGTTTAAATTTCAGCATGGATATCATGTCGTTCCATGTTGCCCGTAGAAGAAAATACAAGGCAAAAAGAGGGAGCGACTACGTTTCGCCACAAGGGGAACACGTTTCCCTATCGGAACCATCAGGCTTCCTTGAGAGAAGCTCCGGTTTGTAAGATATTTGTAATAAAGCTTGGCCCAAATTGGCAATGTTTTTACCATGACATATATATGCCATGACGTGACACCATGCCGCCTTCGATGACTTTCTAGTGAGTTTTGGATTTTATGGGGATTTAAAACCTGAGATTCCAAATATTTGAGGACGAGCCAGGACGACTGTACGGTTGTAATTCGTTCGCATTCCTGGCATGGGACCTAATTAAACATGCACCCAAGGACACATGCATGTACAATTTTTCTAGCCATTTTGCTGAACTTGAGCATGTATTTGTAGTTCAGATTTGAATTATCGACATTAAATGCCTAGGAAACTCAATTAGTGTATAACAAAAAAGGCCAAACGAACCCTGAATAAGTTTAAATTTCAGCATGGATATAATGTCGTTCTATGTTGCCCGTAGAAGAAAATACAAGGCGAAAACAGGTTGTGATTATGTTTTGACAACAAGGGGAACATGTTTCCCTATTGGAACCACAAGGCTTCTTGTTGAGAGAAAGCTCCGGTTTGTAAGAGGTTTGTAATAAAGCATGACCCAAATTGGCAATGTTTTTACCATGACATATACGTGCCATGACGTGACACCATGCCACTTTGGATGACTTTCTGGTGTGTTTTGGATTTTATGGGGATTTAAAACCCGAGATTCCAAATGTTTGAGGACGAGCCAGGAAGTTGGTGCGGTTTTAATTCGTTCCCATTCCTGGCATGGGACCTAATAAAACATGCACCCAAGGACACATGAATGTATGATTTTTCTAGTCATTTTGGTGAACTTGAGCATGTATTTGTAGTTCAGAATTGAATTATGGTCATTAAGTGTCTAGGAAACTCAATTAGTGTATAAAAAGGCCAAAGGAACCCTGAATAAGTTTAAATTTCAGCATGGATATCATGTAGTTCCATGTTGCCCGTAGAAGAAAATACAAGGCGAAAAGAGGCCGTGATTACGTTTCGACAACAGGGGGAACATGTTTCCCTATCAGAACCACAAGGCTTCTTGTTGAGAGAAGCTCCAATTTGTAAGAGGTTCGTAATGAAGCTTGGACAATGTTTTTACCACGACATATATGTGCCGTTGTCGGATTTTCGGTTCCGGCAGACCCTTGAGGTTCGAACTCTGGGGTGCGCACGAAGATCTTTCCCCAGCAGCTCCCGTCTCGAAGTCTCGCAAAGGATCTAGGCTAGAAAAGAAGAACACACAAGGGACACGAGATTTATACTGGTTCAGGCCACCATTGTGGTGTAATACCCTACTCCAGTGTGTGGTGTGGTGGATTGCCTCACGGGCTGATGGTGAACAATACAAAGGAAGAACAGCCTCGCAAGGGGCTATTCTTGAGCTAGTGCGATGAACTGCTTGGGTGAGTTCAGTCGCATCTCTCTCTCACTCTCTCTCTGATCGATCCCCCTGATCGATCCGTCCTCCCCTCTACTCTGTGGTGGCTAGTCCTATTTATAGAGGGACGCCCTGGGCCTCTTCCCAAATAATGAGTGGGAAGGGTGCCAACAATTGGCCATTTTGAAGGGGAACATCTAGTACACTTATCCTGACTAAAGTTGGTCGTCGACTGCCAAAGACTCTGGTGGTGATGCCGTCCTGGGCTCCACGATGACCTCCATCCTGCCGTTCTGCTGGTCTTGGTCTTGTTGCACTTAAACGGTAATCTTTGCCTGATGCCTTGGCTTGTGCTTGCCCCCTTTGCACCGAAGGGGAAACAAGGACACTGCTCAGGCTGGCGCCTGCCTGGTCTAGATTGTCATGGCTTGCGTCACGGGCACCTCGCGAGGTACCCTACCTTGATCTCTCCGCCTCCTCGCGAGCCCACCTGAGGAGGCTGCTCCTAAGGAAGCTTCCTGTCGTCTGCCCCGTGAAGCTTGGCCCCTCGCGAGGATCTTGAGCTTGAGATGATGAAGCTGGGTTGTGCTGGGCCCCCACTTGAGCCACGCCGCACGCCGCAGGCAGGCAAGTCTAGGGACCCCCGTTCCCAGAATGCCGACAGTAGCCCCCGGGCCCAAGGCGCGCTCGGACTTGGCATAGCAGAGAAGCGAAGGGGCAAGTGCGAAGCACCGCAGGCCCCAACAGCCTGCGGCCTTGGGCACCGCGTGGTGATTGATTGGACATGGGTGTCTCCGCTTCCCCACAACGCCTCGCAACCGCACGACTTGACAAGTCCCTACATGCAAAAATGGGTCATGATTACCTACGATCGTGGTGGCCGACGGTTGGCCTCCTCCGGCTATATGTACGGAACGATGCGAGCCCTTCCAGTCCATTCCTTCCCGATACTTCTTTTCTTCTTCTTCCTCGCCCTTGCTCCATATTATGCTAATGGCACCAATCCACCGGTTTTCTGTAGAAGAGAAGGGAAAGGCGCCCCGAGAGGGTCCCGACCCACTTCCGCCGAGGAAGCGGCTAATCCTCTGCCGCCGAGATGAGGGTGCTCGGCAGGAGGCATCGAGGCCCTGGTACGAGCGGCCGCCGCCTGGGTTCCCACTGCCCTTGTACGCCCGCATCGAGGGCCCTGGAGAAGAAGGCGTCGAGCGACACCGGCGGTGCCGTCATCGACGCCGGTGGGTTACGGTGGTGCGCGTCGTTCCCCCTGGAGTCCATGCCAAGGGCTCCTCTCGCGAGCTTGTGCTCCACGCCGCCATGCCTCCTCGATCTTGGATTCGCCTTCCTCCCTCCTCCGCCTTCGAGATCCCGTCGAGGGGGCCTCTTGAGCTCTAGCTGCAACACGCTGACTGCAGCACCCCTGCGACCAGAGCGGAGGCTGAGGTTGTCGCTCCGGGCAAGGTCTACATGACCCGTGGCTGGGGCGAGATCGCCCGGGTCTGCCAGACAGGGGGCGCCCTCGTAATCCACCTCGAATACGATGGTGCCTCCTTGATGTTCTTCAAGGTCTTCGACGCGGAAGGACGCCGGCTGGAATGCTGCCCCTAGAAAGGCGGCCGGGGCATCATCGTGGCGAGGACCAGGCCCGCCAACCGCTTCCCCAGCAGCTCCTCAGGCAGCAGCGGAGGTGTCGGATGGTCCACCAACTCCGCCAAGCTTCACGCGACTCCGGAGACGAGCGACGACAGCTATGAGCAGCCGAGCTCACATCGCGCTCGGAGCAGGGCGGGTGCTTCAGGCCGCCGACACCACTGATCTGGATGGGGTTGGCGCCGGCGCCTGACGGCCCACTGTTGATGATGGCGTCTTTTGCAGAGGCGAGCGTAGTTAGCGTTCCTTAGGATTAGCACCTTTTGTTCCCTGCGAGGAATCGAAGTACCACCCCGCGGGGGCATGTAAGGTGTTGGCTATGTCTTTTGTGGATATTATATCCTTAATTTGAATCGATGCAAGATGCTTGTCCTGTCCCGGCTCGGCTCCCCCTTTCTTTCCTCATGAGGGCTTGGTGCTCTATCTTGTGAGGTCCGGTCCCGAGTGAGCTTCAGCCGTCGCTTGTATGCAAGGTCGTGATGCCGTGGACATGGCCAGGAGGTGAGCGACCCAGGGTCCAGTAAGAGCCCCTGAGTCGCGATGCTCAGGAGTTCCCCTTTAGCGCTCAAGCAGCCTCCGCTGGGGAAGAAAGATAGGCAACGTTGCCGTGACAGTGCTGCACTAGGTGAGGGTTTAGCGCTGAGTCGAATCAGTTTTTGCGTGACTTATCTCATAGGTTTGGAGTAGTTTTTGTCGAGGTGCCAGGCCTGCATGGCGGCAGCTGAGGTGTTGCCGGGTTAGGTCCTCATGAGCTTCTTCCTTCTCCCCCACACTTTCCTTAATGCTCTACGTCCTCAGGTCGCGATGTCGCGGGTCAAGGCCAGGGGGTGAGGGCTGGAGAGCCAGTAAGAGCCCATGAGTCACGATGCTCAGGCGCCCCCCTTTTAACGTGCAAGAGAATCGCGCCGGAGAGAAGGAGAGAAAGCTCACGGCGTCCCCAACGTTACTTCTGGAGTGCGTCCTGCATACCAATCACGAGGGGAAACAAGATCTGTTGTTACGGTTGCCAACCAACCATTGGTCGCTCCGAGGGAGTGATTGGGGCACTGAGGGCTTGGTGAGGTGGCGCCTTGCGGGGCTGCCGCGGCCAGAGCTCAGCCACTCAGATTTATCGGTGTTGCAGGGACGGACCTATGCGCAAGTGTCGTGCCAGAGCGAGCGCCTCCAAAGGTAGGTGTCAATCGAGCAAGCGATTAGGTCAAGCATGTTAAGCACGAAGGAGCAAATCCATTTAGATAGATGCAGAAAAAGCAAACGCCACTGGGTCAGGCCCGAGCAGCTCGGGATTATGCAGCCCGAGGGGCGCCCCCAACAAGGTAGGTAAAGAGCATAAACAAAACGGATACATGCCGCAGGGACGGACCCACGCGACCTGGGAATGATGCAGCCCTGCGGGCGCTCCCAGCTGAAAATGGAACTTTGAAAGATGTCACCTGATACCGTTGGAGATGAAGTGATGCTAAAGTGGCGGACGATGCACGGTGAGGAAGCCGACCCTCACGAGCTCCCGGGACCTGGAGCCTCGGGATGCTCCGGGGGCACGGGTGGATCTTCGAGGGCCATCTCCATCTCCGCCAGGACCGCGTGATGCCTGACCTCCTGAGCCTCCAGAATGCTCCTTAGCAGGCGCTGACGAGTGGCGACTGCGTTCGGCAGGCCGAAAGGCATGCGAACTTAGCTGTGAGGTGGACCCTCGCAGCGCCCCACGCATGAAGGCCAGAGGCGCTCCTGAGACACGGCTCGGTTGAGCCCTGGTACGTCGATGCAGACGCGCAGCCCGCCATCCTCACCTGGATGGGAGGCTGCGCTGGGTAGGCGGCGGCTGCCGCGCATGACTCTTGACTCCTGTAGCTCCTGGATGTTTCTCGCGATGAACTCCTGAGGGTTTGGCCCTCCTTGCCTCATACCTTCCTGAGGGAAACGTGCTTTGAAGCACACCTCCAAGTGGTGTCCGAGCGCCTCCCTCGTGACCTTGGCAAAGTCGGTGGCCCTCCAGGGGAGAGCCCCCGAGCCTTGCCCGAGGAGGGCGCCGAGTGCGCCTTCCTATGCGACAGAGGGTGGCGCCCCTTGGACGGGCGCGGATCCTAAGGCAACGCGGATCCCTTTTGATTTAGAGTATCCCTTAGTTTAGAAGAGTGGGTCATCATCGAGATGAAATACCAATGACACATATAATGGCAGATATACATGGACTCTCTCTCTCTCTCTCTCTCTCTCTCTATCTATCTCTCTCTCTGATCGATCCGTCCTACCCTCTACTCTGTGGTGGCTAGTCCTATTTATAGAGGGAGGCCCTGGGCCTCTTCCTCTGTGGTGGCTATGTGTTTGATCTCTCTCTCTCTCTCTCTCTCTCTCTCTCTCTCTCTCTCTCTCTCTCTCTCTCTCTCTCTCTCTCTCTCTCTCTCTCTCTCTCTCTCTCTCTCTCTCTCTCTCTCTCTCTCTCTCTCTCTCTCTCTCTCTCTCTCTCTCTCTCTCTCTCTCTCTCTCTCTCTCTCTCTCTCTCTCTCTCTCTCTCTCTCTCTCTCTCTCTCTCTCTCTCTCTCTCTCTCTCTCTCTCTCTCTCTCTCTCTCTCTCTCTCTCTCTCTCTCTCTCTCTCTCTCTCTCTCTCTCTCTCTCTCTCTCTCTCTCTCTCTCTCTCTCTCTCTCTCTCTCTCTCTCTCTCTCTCTCTCTCTCTCTCTCTCTCTGATCGGTCCCCCTGATCGATCTGTCCTCCCCTCTACTCTGTGGTGGCTAGTCCTATTTATAGAGGGAGGCCTTGGGCCTCTTCCCAAATAATGAGCGGGAAGGGCGCCAACAATTGGCCATTTTGAAGGGGATCATCTAGTACACTTATCCTGACTAAAGTTGGTCTTCGACTGCCAAAGACTCTGGTGGTGACGCCGTCCTGGGCTCCACGATGACCTCCATCCTGCCGTTCTGCTGGTCTTGGTCTTGTTGCACCGAAATGGTAATCTTTGCCTAATGCCTTGGCCTATGCTTGCCCCCTTTGCACCGAAGGGGAAACAAGGACACTGTGTAGGTCGGCGCCCGCCTGGCGCCCGCCTGGTCTAGATCATCATGGCTTGCGTCACAGGCACCTCGTGAGGTACCCTGCCTTGATCTCTCCGCCTCCTCGCGAGCCTGCCTGAGGAGGGTGCTCCTGAGGAAGCTTCCTGTCGCCCGCCCCTCGCGAGGGTCTTGAGCTTGAGATGATGAAGCTGGGCTGTGCTGGACCCCCACTTGAGCCACGCCGCACGCCGCAGGCAGGCAAGTCTGGGGAACCCCGTTCCCAGAACGCCGACAGCCATGACGTGACACCATGCCTTCGAAAGAGATTGTCCATGTTGCAAATGAAGTGCATCCAGTTTTTGCCTTAACCCTCTCAACTTTTTAGAACATGATATGTGGGTGAAATGATGATATATAGCATGCCAACTTTCAACCATTTCAGAGTTCATTTGAAGTGCTTTTAAATTTCAGTGTCATTTACCTCCAAAAAAATCAGTAAATGCATGAAAAATACCAAATGAAGTCAGGAAGGGTTGAAACTGATGATGTGGCTTTGAATGGTGCATTTCGAACACACAAAAAGTCTGGAGTTCAAATAAGTTCAAAAAAGTGAAATCCCTTTGTAACAGATGAGTTTTTGAAACCGTGATACTTCGAAAGATATTGTCCATTATGCACACGAAGTGCATCCAGTTTTTGCTGTAACCCTCTCAACTTTTTAGAACATGCTATGTGGGTGAAATGATGATACCATGCCAACTTTCAACCTTTTCAGAGATCATTTGAGGTTCGTAATAAAAGTTGGCCCAAATTGGACAATGTTTTTGCCATGACATATATGCGCCATGACGTGACACCATGCCAACTTTCATGATGTGACACCATGCCAACTTTCATGTACAATTTTTCTAGCCATTTTTGTGAACTGGAGCATGTATTTGAAGTTCAGATTTGAATTATGGACATTAAATTCCTAGGAAAATCAATTAGTGTATAAAAAGGCCAAACGATAGCCGTGTGCCTACCAAACCGTGGCCGATGCCACCCGCTGTCTAAGTCGTGTGTTCTAATTGGCTAGAACCCAAACCCCACGGATCATACGTCTGCACCGTTGGATGCTCACAGATCAAATGGCAACCCTCAGCCCTTTCGACAGCACATGCAGTACATGGGTAAGCACTATGCGCATGCGTCATCTACCTCATGCTTCCTTCTCTTGTACGTTTTCTAAATAGGCTATCGTTTCCCGCCACTCCTCTCATCGGTTTCCCGCCTCTTCTCCAATCAGTTTCCCGCTACCAGTGTCAGTGCTCATTGAAGGCTAGGCGGTGACACATCGGCCATCGCACACAGTTTCTAAAAGAACAAATGTGCATGATAGGAGAGAGTAGGTCCCATAGGGTGACTAGTGTGAGCAAAATCGTGCAGGTACTGGCTTAACCGTGTGCGATGCAAATGCATTGTAAAATCAGCACGACTGCACAAGCGCGGGCAAATGGTGGAGGTACTAGTTTAACCATGTGCGATGCAAGTGCGCTATGAAATCACCATGACTGCACAAGCGCGAGCAAAATGGTGCAGGTACTGGCTTAACAGTGTGTGATGCAAGTGCGCTATGAAATCACCAGGACTGCGCGATCTTGGCCACTCCCGCCCCGCATCAATTCCTTTACCCAAATTTTAGTAGCTGTTGTACTTCAATCGTCGCCCACACTTCTCCAGAACCGACCTTATAGTAAAATTGCAGTAGCCGAGGCATTTGAACCATCGCCCTCCCTCGTCCACCACCATCTCCGCCCACCATTACTAAAAATTTCAGTAGCCGCGGCGTATCCTCAAACACCACAACCCCCCCCCCCCACCACCACCACCACCACCACAGTCCCCCCACCCACCCCGCCCCCTGGAACCCTATCTCGCGACCGCCGTTAGCGTCGCCGCCAACCCATGCAGGTCTGCCCGCTCCTCCTAGCTTAGATAATAAACGTTAGGTTACCCAGCGATTCCCATACCGTCGCCCCACTCCCTTGAGTTTTTAGATGAGGCCTACGGTGTCCCTCCCCGCCAGATCCACATCCCATGCTCCAGAATGTCGCAGCCTAAGCTCGGCCATGTATCCCGGGGAATCCGATGAGCGTTCGGCCAAGACATGGTTTATCATGGCATCTCGGGCGGACGTTGGCGAGGTGGCCGCCATTTGCCCCGACCTGTCCATCCCGGAGCAACATGTCACCGCGGAAGCCGGCGAAGACGTTGACTATGTTGCCATATCGAAGGCTTAATTTCAGCGGGCTTGCGCATTACTGTATCTCGGGAAAGTTGGCTACGACATCAAGCTCGTCGATAGTGACGGCTTCACGCGGGCCATGTCATAGGTTACGTGGTCCATCCCCAACCCCTCTGGTTCAATCTCCGTCGATCTCTTTGACGGCCCTGCCGCTGATCTCCTCCGCTAAGCGGTCAAGGATTTGTGATCCTTAACCCATTTTGTCATTTCTGAAGGACATGTTCTATGGCGGCGGCTTGGAGTCCTCAATTGCTAAGTCAGATCTCATTCACCACTACCACGAGGAGGGCACCCACAAAGGTTCTTCCACCATGGGTCTGTGCTCTTCCAACTGGAAGGATCCGGTCCATGAAATGTGAGTCAACATCCAATCAGCAAATCTTACCTTTTCTAGCTTGCCAACCCGTACCCTTTGTTGTAATATTTGTCGTCCGGTGCTATAACTGTGCCCTGTTTAATTATTTCAGTTATGCAAAAATGTATTGTTCAATAGGGCTATGTGATGTTTAAGTATGAATTTTCCACTTCAGTTTCACGAATGGCTATATTTGGTTGTTTATAGTGAGAATTTTTCAAGTTATCGAGCCGATGCCTTGTTTATATGTATTTTGTCTTAGTTTGGTTGCAGTGAGCATTTGTCCAGTTATCAAGCATATGCCTTGTTTATCTGTATTTTGGTTGTTAGGTTACTTTTTTAGCATCTATAGTTCTATTCATTTTCAACAATACCAGTTTTAATTGCAATATTTGATGGCTGTTAAGCCTGCTGTCTGTAACATTGCCTTCCATTTTATATATGCTTTAACAGCATGCTGAAACCAACACATTCAAGCTATCATTTGGAGATAATATTGTTTACATTTGCTATATTTGTTTGATGTTAAGGTTGTCGTACTTATCATGCCTTTCAACTACTTATGCAGGACAACAACGGGAGTGGCCACTATTTTCTGCCTTGGTTAGCTTCATCCCTCGGCTTGTACTCCCCCGTCGTTCCATAATATAGTGCATACAGATACAAGCCAGGACACTTGTTAGCTTCTAATATTGACTTGTTGATTGTAGGTACATATGCCCTTGGCAAGGATCAACACATCGACCCTTTTTGCATATGGGGCAATGAGATAGTCATGAACAAGCATCAAGTGAGGAAACTGATAAGGATTATCAGCAAAAAGATACGAATGGTGGCAAGCAAATTATTTGTTTATGGTCTATCCAACACAAAAGTGAGCTGTAGGATGGTAACTACACACTCTGCAGCCTTCTCTTTTTACTGCCCATAATGAGTTGTTAGACAACAATGTCTAAATCTTTTTTGTTCGTACTGGTTCCCGAAGCAGCTCACTCAAGATTACCTCTCAAAGTACATGATTGGTGGACATGCAATGAAGGTTAAAGTATTTCATCCAGACTACAATGAGCATCCGAGAAGTCGTAATGAAGACAGTGAAGGATGGACGGGCAGCCACCACAAGGAGTTGGCCTAGAGTCGTGCGCACATTACGCATGGAGGAGGGCACAATATGGGCATTCCGCTTCAGCTTCTCCAGCAACTAGAATGTCTTTTGCCTCTCTCTTTACAGTCTTTAGTACAACTGTGGTCCATCATTCTTTACTTGGTGCTTCTGTAGTTCTTCAGTATATGTACCTGTGCATCAAATTATGCATTCCTGGTTGAACCTATATTTGTAATAGACCTAGTTGGACATAAAATAAGTGATTGCCTACTTTCAAATTCAAAAAGGTGATTTTTTTAATTAGGGATTAATTAGGGATTACACTGCACACGCTTTGCAAAAGTGAATCATCTGTGATAGACGTGGAGATCAGACACGTTTCTAGGATCCACTAGGTGTGCGATCAATCTCCACTGCACACACGATCAGCCAGGAAAAAACATGTGCGATCAATCTCCACTGCACACACGATCAGCTAAGAAAAAACGTGTGTGATTAACAACAGCATCGCACACAGTTCTTTCTTATGAAATGTTTGCGATAGTCACCTTACCACACACACTTCAAAATTATTGACTGTGTCGGTTGTACATACTAAAGGAATCGTTTTCCTTGCAGCGACTGTGTGGGATGTATATACGAATAGAAACGTTTAGCTAGGGCTGACTGTGTGGGATGTACTTACGACCGAAAATGATTTTGCCTGTATAATTTTTTAGCACTACTGTACATATAACCATATTTGCTCTCTCACCAGTCGCACACGACCTCATTTTGCTGAGCGTGTGTGTCAGGAGGGCATATCCCCGACGGTTTCTGGGTCGTGTGGGAAGGGCCCTCCTATCGCCCACACTCACTTGGTGACGGTTCCAAATGCCATCACGGAAAGAGGTTTAAAACCGTTTGTATAGCACCGACGTGTACAAGTGGGCCCTCGCAAGGCTAGACGCCCGTACATAGCGTAGTCCCCTGCCTCCCCTGCCGGGCAAGTGTACTATGTTCCACCACCAGTCTCCCACCATCAATCCCCCAAAGCAGGAGTAGGGTTTTATGCCTCATGGCGGCCCGAACCTGGTTAAAATTGCTCATGTGTTACTTGCCATGTTGCCCCCACGCTCCTGTGCTCTTTGTGCAATGCGACGTCCCCCTGCCAAACCAGCAGGGGGCGTTTGGTCCCATAGGTGGCCGTGGTTTCCCGTGACATCTTTGGCTCAGCAGGTAGGGGGACCGCTTGCACGAACCTGAAAGCGTGCGTAGCGCGTCATCTTCATCACCATCTTCGTCTTTGATGGCGCCCTCAGCCATGGTGTCCATGAAGAAGTCCGGTGTTTCGGCTCCACCATCCACCTCGAAGGCTCCACCACTGGCAGCTGCCAATGCTGCGGAAGGTGCGGAGGCATGCGAGGAGATGGATGTCGCTGGGGGTGTGGTCAGAGCGGGCGGCGCCATCACCACTTCGCCCGCAGCCGAAGCGGAGGCGAGGAACACCAGAGGAGAGCAACACCCCGACGGCCATGCTCCGCTCACCGACAGGCACAGCCACAGTGATGGCGCTCGACCTGGGGCAAACCGCTGCCCTCCGGCTGCCCCTGTCACAGGCACGACTGTTGCGTGTGAACTTTCCCCCGGGCGAGTCGACCAAGCCGCTGCGCCCAATGGAGCCGCTGGCCCTCAAGCACCTTCCCCACGCCTCCATGCCATCCACGTGGCTGCTCTTCAATGGCGAGGGTGCAGTGTCGTCGCTGCTAGCACTGTTAGGAGCCGAGCGACGGTGCAATCCACGTCATCATCACCCTACCGAGCACGGCTACGGAGGCCATGGCGCAGGCTCAGGTGGTACTCAGGTTCCCAAAAGCAGATGGATGAGTGGTGTGCCACCATCCAGAGCCAGCTCGGCTTCACCGAAGCTGGGGGCTCACAGTATGCTGGGCAGCCACGACCTCTCGAAGAGATGCCGATAGCTCATGCTGATGGTCGTACAGATGGGGCCACCCCCACGATGTAGTCCCTGCCACGCCAACCAATGAGTGCTCAACATCACCAAGAACCTGATGACGTCTCGATCGCCTCTTCTGACCCTCGGGTGCGCCCAGACCGATGGCCAGTCCCCGAAGGGTCGGCGGAGGGAGGACGCGCGTGTCGTCGATGAGCCACGCCGCGACGACCCCTGCCAAAACAATGGGAGCAACGGTCCCAACATTGACGAGCCCACGCCCGATAATGGCGGGTGCCTGCATTTCGAGGTTGGGTCCCTGCCTTTACTTGTGAGCTGCGGCAAGTCCGTTGGCCATCCACCCGCACGTTCAAGCCGGAGATACCTGAGAAGTATGATGGGAGACTCAACCCGGCAAAGTTCCTGAGCATCTACACCATCGCCATCCAAGCTGTCGGGGTGTGGGATGAGAAGGTATTCACCAACTACTTTCCTTTGGCTCTTAAATCCAATGTGAGGTCTTGGTTGATGCATCTGCCGGAGAACTCCATTTATTCTTGGGCTGTACTTTGCTATCAGTTCATTGGCGCCTTCACTAGCGGCCATCAAGAGCCAGGCCAACCCAGCGATTTGCAGCTTCTCCAGCAAAAAAGAAGGAGAGACGCTCTGGAAATACTCGCAGAGGTTCAACAGAGTCCACAGGAACATCCGAAACATCCATCCGGCAACTGTGATAGCCGCTTTCCAATCCAATGTGTGCAACCACAAGATTCGCGCCAAGATTAACATGCGGTTCCCAAGACTGTGAAGGAGTTGTACACCCAAGTGGATAGGTGTGCTCGGATGGAGGATGGGAGGAAGTTGCTCGGAGAAGAGGACTGCATCAATAAGGATTCAGATGATGATGATGCGTCCACCAGTCAGAAGAAGAGCAAGAAGCACAATAAGAGGCACAAAGATAAGGCGGTAATGACTGTTGAAGGATTGGGCACCCCTAGTACCGGCAAGACCGCCAAGGCTGAGGTCCCCGACAAGGAGGCTGTCGTGTGCAATGATTGCCAGGCAGCTGCGACTGCCGAGAAGGCCGGGAAGGGTGATGGGTCGTACTGCAAGATCCATCGGACCAAGGGCCACGAACTTCAAGAGTGCTATCAAGTTGAGCAGTTTGTCAAAAGATAGAGAGCTGAGTATGAGAAGCATGACAAGGACAAAGGTTAGAATGCCGCTGGTGGCAAGAGCTAAGGCGGTGAAGCAAATCGCCTCGGCAAACCCTTTCGGAGGAAAGAAAAACCCGTTAGGGGTCAGGTCAAGGAAGCTTGTGATGATGAGAGTGATGGAGGGGATGAATAGGAAACCAGCGAGCAAGAGTTTCAGAAGGCCACTGATGCCGTGTGCATTGACGGGGGTGCATCCTTGCACTCCTCTCACGCCAACTCAAATGGTGGGCGCGTGAGATCAATGCCATGGATCCAGCACCAGAGGCCTGGAAACCGCTGAAATGGTCAAGCACGCCCATCATCTTTGACAAAGAGGATCATCCTGATCGTACCACTTCGGTAGGATGCTTGCCGTTTTTGGTCTCTCCAACAATTTGCAATTTCAAGGTCACTAAGATATTGGTGGACAGCGGGGCCGGGTTAAATCTGATTTCCCCAAAGGTTATCAGCAGACTTCAAATACCAGAAGAAGAGTTAGAGGTCACCGGCACGTTTCAAGGAGTTAAGCCCAGCAGGTGTCATCCTAAGGGAAAGATCACATTGCCCATGATGTTTGAAGGTGAATTGAACTATCGGACCGAAAAGATTGTGTTTGATGTGCTCGACCTCCCTTGCTGTACAATGGGATTCTTGGGCTACCATACAGCAAAGTTCATGGTGGCATCCCACTATGCCTACAATACCACGAAGATGCCGGGCTGCTCGGAATCATCTCTATCCCATCGAATGAGAAGGGCGGAATCATTAGCGAGACAAGATGTACGGGATCTTTGTCGCAGAGAGGCAATGGCAGCAGCACTTCCCTTAAAGAAGCGCAGAGGAAAGAAGAAGGATAGCAGGGACACGGCAAGGAATCCGGGAAGCACGCCTCTTGAGTGTCTTTGTGCCTATTGATGATTTGGCGGAGAGTTCTAACAGTAAAAGGACCAAGGTTTCTGCTCCACAAGTGAAGAAGGTCCCGGCAAGGCTAGCTGGCATTGATGGTACCTTTACCATCATCGCCACCCTTGATGACAACTAGGAAAGCATGCTCATTGCTTTTCTGCGGGCGAATATCGATGTGTTTGCATGGAAACCATCTGATATCCCTAGTGTTCCTAGGGAGGTAATCGAGCACCACCTTGTTGTCTACCCACACGCCAGACCTTTTAAGCAGAAAGTCTGGAAGCAGGCCTTGGAGAGGCAACCGTTTATTGCAGAAGATATCAGGAAGCTTGAGGCAGCTGGATTGGTTAGAGGAGTGCTACATCCCACTTGGCTAGCAAACCCAGTGGTAGTCCGGAAGGCTAACGGGAAGTGGAGGATTTGCATAGATTTCACTGATCTCAACAAAGCTTGATTGAAGGACCCATTTCCCTTGTCGCGCATCGATTAGATTGTGGATTCCACTTCAGGTTGCGATTTGCTTTCCTTCCTAGATGCGTATTCTGGATATCATCAGATCTTCATGTCCAAGGAAGATGAAGAGAAGACTTCGTTCATCACCCCGTGTGGTACGTACTGCTTTATCCGCATGTCATTCGGATTAGAGTGCCGGGTCTACTTTTGCAAGGGCAGTCCAGATTTGTTTTGAACCTCATATGCACAGAAACATTGAAGCTTATATGGATGACATTGTGGTCAAAACTAGGACAAAGCAACTCTTATCCAGGATTTGGAGGAGACATTTGCAAATATGCGCAAGATCAACTTGAAGCTCAACACAGAGAAGTGCATGTTTGGCGTTCTCTCTGGAAAGCTGCTTGGGTTCTTTGTGTCCCACAAGGGGATCAAAGTTAATCCCGACAAGATCAAGGCCATTGAGCAGATCCCAGCGCTAAGGAAAATTAAAGATGTGAGATGCCTGACGGGATGCGTTGCCGCGCTAAGCAGATTCATTTGCATGTCCGCCGAGCGCGCCCTGCCGTTCTTCAAAATCTTGAAGAAGGCAAGGCCCATGAAGTGGTGCAGCCCTACAAGATTTGAAGGCGCATTTATGTTCTGTGCCTACCCTGGTCGCACCCAAACCACGAGCCATTGTTGATGTACTTGGCAGCAAGCAACCAAGTTGTTAGTGCGTCCTTGGTGGCGTAGCGGGAAGTGGACGCGGTAGAGAAAAGGAAGGGCCCGACAGAGTCAACTAGAGATCAAGACAAACGTGAGCACGGCAACGTTGACAACCCCAAGGACACGGCAAGGAAGAAAGTGGTGCAGCGCCTAGTGTACTTCGTCAGATCCCTGTTACAGGGGGGTTCGATCGAGGTACTCTAGCGTGCAAAAATTGATCTTTGGCCTCATCATGGCCTCAAGGAAACTGCACCACTACTTCCAAGCCCATGAGATTACGGTTGTCACATGCTTCCTGTTGCAAAGGATACTCCGGAACCCTGAGGCGACTGGCAGAATAGTGGAATGGGCTTTGGAGCTGTCCAGTTTCATCTGAAGTTTGAGAGCACATCAACAATCCAGAGCAGGGCGTTGGCAGAGTTTATTGCGGAATGGACACCAACCCTGATGAGGAAGTGATAGAGACAGTTACCCCCGGCAAGGAGGCACCCCAAGAATGGATCATGTATTTTGATGGTGCCTTTTCCCTGCAGGGTGCAGGGGCTGGTGTGCTTCTTGTCGCACCATCAGGGGAGCACTTCAAGTATGTTGTCCGAATGCATTTTGCCCGGGAAGAGGCTACCAACAATAAAACAGAGTATGAAGGGCTCCTTGCTGGGCGTAGAATTGCTACGGAATTGGGAATTAAGAGGTTGATTATTCAAGTGTAAGTGCATCTAGTGCCCCTTAGTGATTTTGGTGTATTGAAGACTTATAGGTTAAGGAATTAATGTGTTTATGAGTATACAAAGGTCTATAAGTTTATGAGGAGTTTGATATTTACAGAGAAAGTCGACCCCTAAAAATGAATATCTTCGACTGAAGATTTTGGTATTCCTGAAGACTTTCATGAAGACTTTGAAAGTGAAGAAATTGGTGTGTCCGTGAAGACTTGATATTCATGCAAGGAATATGAAGTTTGAAGACTTCCGTTTTCATAGTTTTGTTTTTCTCCTTCTTGAGTCATAGGAAACACCGTACTGATAAAGGGGGTCAAGGAAATACTAAGGAAAAATTTCCATGTGATGCTCAACTCAAAATCCTACACCTACCAATCCCTTCGAGTGAAGCCATTGGAAATCTCATACTGATTCGATAAATTTCTTTAATAACAGAGATGAAGTTCTTACAGTCGCAGAGAGAATTTGTTACGACCGAGGAGTTAGGAATTCGCCAGTCTTGGATTGCCTACAGATGAGGAACGTGATATACGAGGAATTTGAGAGTCAAATTTCCGACCGTTCTTTGTCTTCTGGCCAACTGTCCCAAAATATCTTATCCACATAATGGTCATATCATTGAAGGGCATTTATGTCTTATCATGTCGGGCTGCTCCCTAGGCTATAAACAGCGGCCCCCTACAACTACTAGCTGGTTGGCTGCTCCTTGAGAAACTGACACTTGTCATTTGAGAGCAACCCATCCTCCGAGGACTTTGAGCGAAAATCATCGAGTGAGGAAAACCCAAACCAAACACCCACAAACCCAAAGTGATTGAGCATCACTGAAGAGATTGATCCTGCGTGGATCGACGCTTATTACCATTGAAGATCTGTGCTTCTTCGGACGGTTAGGCGTCATGGTCTAGAGCATCAAGAGGAATTGTGGATCGCCGAGTGATCGAAGTCTGTGAAGGTGTGGAAATGCTGAAGACTTACCACAGTGATTGGGCGAGTGCATGTGACCTTAGTTCAAGGAGAATACGGTGAGGACTTGGTGTCCTGAGCTGCGTGCTCAGCGACTAGGTGTCCGGACTGTGTGTCCTCAAGTTTAAATACTCAGCCGCTCCAACCAGACGTACAACTGAGATAGCAGTTGGAACTGGTCTACCAAATCATTGTCTTCACCAACCTTACTGGTTCTATTTCCTCAACTCTTTCATTTCCTCATTATTGTGTTGAGTGATTGTTCATATCTGTGTTTGAAGACTTTGACTGAAGACTTTCTCAATTTCCTCAGTTCAATTTCTTCAGTCTGTTTGTCTTCATCTTGTGTTATCCTATGTTTACGCTTTCTATACTCTGTGTTTGTCTTCATTTCATCATGATGACTATGTGTGTATTCTGTCATGCTTACTTCTAAGTACTTATTCTGCTGCAAGTAGTTCTTCGCTAATGAATTTCCTCACTGGCAAATTCCTTAGTGAAGAATTCATAAAAATCGCCTTCACCCCCCCTCTAGTCAATATAACGCACATTCAATTGGTATCAGAGCAAGGTACTCCCTTGTTCTGTGTGATTTTGGTTTAACCACCTAGAGTTCTAGTTATGTCGACGACAGGTATGATCAAGGCCTCTGCTAGGTGTCCTACCTTCGATGGCACGGACTACCCCTACTGGAAGAATAAGATGCGAATGCATCTTGAAGCAATTGACAACGATCTCTGGTACGTTGTGGAAAATGGTGTTCCCTCAGTCACACCTTCCCGAAATGCTGCTGATGTGAAGAGATTCAAGCAACTCGATCCTCAAGCGAAGAATATCATATCTGGTCATCTGAGTAAAGGGCAGTGTCGGTGTCAAAACCGGCGGATCTCGGGTAGGGGGTCCCGAACTGTGCGTCTAGGCGGATGGTAACAGGAGACAAGGGACACAATGTTTTTACCCAGGTTCGGGCCCTCTCGATGGAGGTAAAACCCTACTCCTGCTTGATTGATATTGATGATATGGGTAGTACAAGAGTGGATCTACCACGAGATCAAGGAGGCTAAACCCTAGAAGCTAGCCTATGGTATGATTGTTGTAATGGTTGTGTCCTACGGACTAAAACCCTCCGGTTTATATAGACACCGGAGAGGGCTAGGGTTACACACAGTCGGCTATAATAGTAGGAGATCTACATATTCGTATCACCAAGCTTGCCTTCCACGCCAAGGAAAGTCCCATCCGGACACGGGACGAAGTCTTCAATCTTGTATCTTCATAGTCTTGGAGTCCGGCCGATGATGATAGTCCGGCCATCTGGACACCCCCTAGTCCAGGATTCCCTCAGTAGCCCCTGAACCAGGCTTCAATGACGATGAGTCCGGCGCGCATATTGTTCGGCATTGCAAGGCGGGTTCCTCCTCCGAATAATTCATAGAAGATTGTGAACACCAGGATAGTGTCCGACTCTGCAAAATAAATTCCACATTCCACCGTAGAGAGAGTAATATGTACACAAGTTCAATCTGCTGACGTATTTTGTGGCATGACGTCATACCACCACCAAGCCTTCGTTTTTATTATACCACCTCGGTAGCGTCTAGCGGCGGTTTCCTTGGCACGTCTTGTCGAGCGAGATCGTGTTCCCCTTATTCCGGATTCCCATCAATATGGGCGTGGGTAACCCAACCGCGCCATTGATGGTGGCGCTTGGGAGATAAGCGAGTTTTACCGGGCGGTGGGGGCGCATAGTCTTCGTCGCCCATATATAAGGGGATAAGGATCCACCTTTTTTACCTACGCCTTCTTCCTCCTTTGCTTATCCATCTCCGTGCACTCGAGCTCCAGCGCCCAAGCTCGCACATCTCGCCTCAACCTTCTCCAGCCATGTCCGGAGGGGGAGGCAAGTGGATGGTTTCCTCCATCACGGAGGGGCACATCGAAAAGCTGCGCGGCGCCGGATACCTGTCCAGCGACATCGCGCACCGGCTGCCCGACGAGGGGCAGCTCATCCCCACCCCCAGGCCCCATGAGAGGGTCGTATTCCTTCCCCACTTCCTCCGCGGACTGGGCTACCCACTTCATCCCTTCGTCCAGGGGCTCATGTACTACTACGGCCTGGACTTCCACGATCTGGCGCCAAACTTCATCCTCAACATCTCGGCGCTTATCGTCGTGTGCGAGGCCTTCTTCTGCATCTAGCCCCACTTCGGCTTGTGGCTAAAAACCTTCAATGTCAAGCCGAAGGTAGTGAAGGGCGTCCAAGCGGAGTGCGGAGGCGCCATGGTGGGCAAAATGCCCAATGTCCTCTGGCTCGAGGGCGCCTTTGTGGAAACCATCAAAGGGTGGCAATCGGGGTGGTTCTATATCACCGAGCCGCGGTACCCTAAATGGGCAGCGGCCCCCGAGTTCAGATCTGGTACCCCCATGCAGCTCACCTCCTGGAAAGAGAAGGGCTTGCTATGGGGCAGTTCGGAGGAGCCGACGGACTCGATCTGTCTCCAGACCACTGGTGAACAAGAAGCTCAAGCTTGTCAGCGTGATCCAGTCATGCTCGTCCACGGATTCTCCCCGCCAACAATGGGCCTTCAATCTGTGGGAGTTTGATCCGCACAGCACGGACCTGGCGGGCTCTTCGACCTGACGTCTGGCTGCACGGAGGGTGCTGTTCAAGGCGGGAAAGCCCGCGTCCGCCGATCGAAGATCGCGGATTCAGCACCAAGCGCCCGGCGGTGTGGTAAGATATGTTATCCTTTATGGGACATTTATTTCTTTCATAGTTTGACTCTATTGTGGGATCTAAAACTCCCGATGCCTTTAACAGATGGCAGAGGGCGTCCGGACAGGTTAGCTGTCGGCTCCCTCCCCAAGACCAAGCGGATACTGTTTAGCGGGCTGCTAGTCCCGGCACTTTATGTGGTGCCGTAGAAGAAGGCCAAGAAGAAGGCCACGGGAACCCGAAGGAGTTCCTGGCGCCAGGTGGTATCGGACTCATCGTCCGATGACTCCAAGGCGGACTCCTCCCCCGAAGGCGAGGAGGAGAAAGAAGACTCTACCCAGGAGGAGGGAGAGAGGAAGAGGAAGGCTTCCCCAACGGGGGAGGCCGAAGGGTCCAAGAGGGGAAGGACCCTTCCTTCGGACAGCTCCGCCAACGCCAACGACGACGACGAGGAGTGGCCCTCAAGGGCCAAGCCCCTGGCAAGATCGTAAGTATCCGGATTCCTGAGTGATTTGTAATTTCTCTTTTGTGCCACATAGTGTCCTTCTAATGCCGCACACTACCTGTAGCCCGGCCGAGGAGGATGTAAGTGCATCTAGTGCCCCTTAGTGATTTTGGTGTATTGAAGACTTATAGGTTAAATGGCGATCGTTTGTGAGTGTACAGGTCTATAAGTCTATGAGGAGTTTGATATTTCAGAGAAAGTCGACCCTAAAAATGAAGTTCTTCAATGAAGACTTTGAAATTCGAAGACTTTGAAGACTTTGAAAGTGAAGAAATTGGTGTGACCATGAAGACTTGAGATTCATTCGAGGAATATGAAGCGTGAAGACTTTTGTTTTCGTAGTTTCATTTTCTCTTTCTTGAGTCATAGGAAACACCGTCTTTGTTAAAGGGGTCGAGGAAATACTAAGGAAAAATTTCCATGTGATGCTCAACTCAAAATCCTACACCTACCAATCCCTTGAGTGAAGCCATTGGAAATCTCATACTGATTCAGTCAAATTCATCGATGTGAGACGCAGTTCTTACATTCCTTGAGGACTTTGCTCTGGCGAGAGTTAGGAATTCGCCGGTCTGAATTGCCTACACGATGAGAACATGATAGCCACGAGGACTTTGAGAGTCAAATTTCCGACCGTTCTTTGTCTCTGCTACCGCGGACCAAAATATCCTATCCACCTAACGGTCATATCATTGAAGGGCATTTATGTCTTATCATGTCGGGCTGCTCCCTAGGCTATAAATAGCCGCCCCTACAACCACTAGTTGGTTGGCTGCTCGAAGAACTTGACACTTGTCATTTGAGAGCAACCCATCCTCAGAGGACTTTAGCGAAAATCATCAAGTGAGGAAAATCCCAAAACCAAACCCACAAACCCCAAGTGATTGAGCATCATGAAGAAATTGATCTGCGTGGATCCGGCGCTTGTTACCTTTGAAGGCTGTGCTTATTCCAGACGGTTAGGCGTCATGGTCTAGAGCATCAAGAGGAATTGTGGATCGCCGAGTGACCAAGTCTGTGAAGGTTTGGAAGTCACTGAAGACTTACCACAGTGATTGGACGAGGCTGCGTGGTCTTAGTTCAAGGAGAATACGGTGAGGACTGGGTGTCTGAGTTGCGGCTCGAGAGGCTGGGTGTCCGGGACTGTGTGTCCTCGAGTTTAAATACTTAGCCGCTCCAACCAGACGTACAACTGAGAAGGCAGTTGGAACTGGTCTACCAAATCATTGTCTTCACCAACTGACTAGTTCTATTTCCTCAACTCATCCAATTCCTCATTCTGTGTTGCATATTGTTCATATCTGTGCTTGAAGACTTTGACTGAAGACTTTCACAAATTCCTCAGTTCAATTTCTTCAGTCTGTTTGTCTTCATTATGTTATCCTGTGTTTACGCTTCCTGTACTCTGCTCTTAGTCTTCATTTCATCATGCTGACTATGTGTGTATCCTGTTATGTTTACCTCTGAGTACATATTCCGCTGCTAGTAGTTCTTCGCTAAGGAATTTCCTCACCGGTAAATTCCTCAGTGAAGAAATTCATAAAAATCGCCTATTCACCCCCCCTCTAGTCGATATAACGCACTTTCAATTGGTATCAGAGCAAGGTACTCCCTTGTTCTGTGTGATTTTGGTTTAACCACCTAGAGTTCTAGTTATGTCGACCGCAGGTATGAAGAAAGTGACATGCCCTATCTTTGACGGTCATGACTATCCCAAGTGGAAGGCCATGATGAAGAAGCGCCTCATCGCAAAAACAGCGTAGTTGTGGACCGTCAACGAGATTGGTCTTCTTGGTCTATGCAAGATGGCGAATGCTGATGATATTCGCAAGTACACTCGACTTGATATCATAGCGAAGGATATCATCTGCTCCTGCCTATCCAGAGACCAATTCGGGCGAATCATGCATCTTGGCAATTCAAAGCTCATTTGGGACCGAATCTCTGATGTTTATGAAGGTCATCGAACTTGTCATGATCCCTGGTTCGAGGACTTCAAGGAATCTCTCAAAACGATGACTTTCGAGCCAGAATCATCATCGTCTGCATCTTGTCTTATGGCAAACGGTGCTGAGGTAACCAAATGCTCCTCATCCGAGTCTTGTGATGAATCTGACAATGATGAATCTGATGATGACATTGAATCCTGCTATACTAAACTCATTTGTGTTGCCACTAAACAACAAACGGTTTTAGAACAAACTCAAGTTATGCTAGAAAGAAGTGATAATATGTTGCGCAAGGAAATGGATCAGTCAAAGCCTTGGGTGAATGTCTTGAGAGAATTCATTCCAAGCTTGGCGTCCTTCAAGATCAACATAATACCCTCTTGGTGATCATGAGAAGTTTTCTCTTGAAGCTATTCAAAGAAAGGCAGATCTTGAAAAGCTAAGAGTATGTTATGAAGATCTTGAAGGAGCGCGATTCATTACTAGCTCAACAAATCAGCGCTTCTCGGAAGAATTTGTTCCTCCATGCTTAAAGTGCATTGAGCGTGAATCGCAAATTCTTCACTGAATGTTCAAATGCTTTAAGCTGTTACAAATTCTTCATCGCCTCTGCTATTACTAATTCCTCATCGAGGACTTTGCTAGTATCCTTGACAATGCAGGTTGAAGGAATTGTACATGCGAGCATGTACAAAAGCCTCAAAGGGCATCGAGACACTTTGTGATGTGCTCAAAAAGAGATCCTCAGCGAAACCCTAGGAAAGAGGGTATTGCCTTTGAGAGGAAACTCAATGCCGATGGAACATATTGGAAGCTTTGAGCGGTATCCCAAAACCTCATGGGTTGCTACAAAGGACCTCCAGTTGATCCATCTAACTTATGCGGCTTTACATGTGAATCTCCTCATTCTTCGATGAGTCATTTGACTCAACTATAAACTGTTCAAAAATCAGAATGGTGAAGTATTTGCTAGATATGTTGGCACTAAGCTGCAGAGCGGTTCCCCTATGAAGAAAATCTGGGTTCCCAAAAGTTGTGTTGAAAGTCTTGGTGAATGTCCTCATGACACCACCGTGAAGAACAGAACCCCAGATCAAATTCTTCATATGGACCAAACTCTTCATATGGATCCAAATCCTCATATGGACCAAATTCTTCACGTGGATCAAATTCCTCAACTGGATCAAAGTCCTCATATGATTATCATTGTGCTAACAAATCTGTCTCGCAGGGCAAAGCTAAAGGCTATGAATATGTGCATTATTCTTCAAACCATTATGTTCATAAGTCCTCGAAGAATTACTCTGCTTATTCATATGCATACCCTAACCTCTCTCATGCTAAGCGAAATGGTTTGGCATCTTTGCCACCTTTCTCACATGGTGCTCGAGGATGATGAACTCTTTGCCACCCCTCCGGATGTGGGTGGTGAAGAAAAGAACTAATCTCTTCTGCAGGTCAGGTCTCGGGCGTGCTCTAACGTCTGAAGAATTTCTTTGGGGACGACAAAATGCTCGAAAGGGACGCAGCGAATCATGATGAAATGAACTTTCATTTCACACGTCCTCCTCTTGCTATATCATTTCTTTGCTTGATGAAATTCATCGATGAACTTGATATCATATTCTTCATCGATGAAGCATATGAGATTGTAAGTTATACTAATTCATCTGCAGGATGATCAACCCAAAACCACTGAATGGGTCCTTGATAGTGGATGTACAAATCACATGACTGGTGACAAGAATCTATTGATGGATGCTCCTTTATCACCGTCACCTCTGAAGCATATCATATTTTCTGACAAAGGCAAAAGTCAGGTATTGGGTCTTGGTAAGGTTGCTATCTCTAAGGACAAGCACATGGACAAAGTCATGCTTGTTGAGTCCTTAGGATACAATCTCATGTCAGTCTCAATGCTTTGTGATCTTGATATGGTTGTTGTCTTTGGCAAATATCGTTGTGTTGTGATTATGGAAGCTGACAATTCCAAAGTCTTCGAAGGCTTTAGGAGAGGAGATCTGTATATTGTTGATTTCTCTACAAGACCACAACCAGCCGTGTGTCTACTTGCAAAAGCTTCAGAAGGCTGGCTATGGCATCGACGACTTGGTCATGCAGGCATGAGGAATTTGAACACGCTTGCGAAGAAGAAGCATGTCATTGGCATTGAAAATGTCAAATTCCTCAAGGATCACTTATGCGGAGCATGTGAAGCGGAAAAATGACCAAGGCCAAGCATCCGGTGAAGACTATCATGACCACTACCGTCCATTGAATTGCTTCACATGGACCTCTTGGACCTAATCATTATTCAGCGGTCACTAATGATGCATCTCTATATGGTTTTGTCATTGTTGATGATTATTCTCGATACACATGGTACACATTGTTACATACAAACATGAAGTGCAGGAAGTCTTCAAACGATTTTCCTCGAGGGCTTCAACCAACTTTGGTGTGAAGATCAAGCATATCAGAAGTGACAATGGAACTGAGTTCAAGAATTCTGGTCTTGATGCCTATCTTGATGAACTTGGTATTACTCATGAATTATCTGCTCCCTATACTCCTCAGCAGAATGGCGTCGTGGAGCGCAAGAACGGAACTCTTGTTGAGATGGCTCGCACTATGCTTGATGCAATTGATACTGCCTGCCACATCATCAACAGAGTATATCTTCACCAATTCTTCAAGAAGACTGCCTATGAACTCCTCACTGACAAGAAACCCAATGTGAGTTATTTCAAAGTCTTGATTGCTAAATGTTGGATTAGAGATCCTCACCACAATTCTAAATTTGCACGAAAGCACATGAAGGTTTATGCTTGGTTACGGAAAGGACTCGCACACCTCTGAGTCTTCAACATTGTTCTTCACAAGATTGTTGACCTTTGTAGATGTGCGGTTCGATGAAACTAATGGCTGCAAAGAGAGCACCTACCTACGTGTTAGATGAACCAGCACCGAGGATGCTATCAAGCTCAAGGCAAGCGAGGATGTCATTCCTCTTGAAGAATCTGCTGAAGAATTCATTCCTGTTCGTGAAGAGCGTCGGTGATGCACACGAAGAACATGATGAGGAAAATGGTCTTTGAAGAAAATCTGATCAAAATCCTCGGCGACAACCAACTCATCCACGCGTTGCAAAAGAAGTGCAAGTGGAGAAGATCATCGATGACATCAGTGCACCAGGTCCTCTCACCCACTCAAAAGCCTCACACTTATCTAACTTTTGTGGGCACTATGCTTTTGTCTCTATCTCAGAGCCCACTAAGGTAGATGAAGCATTTCTCGAGCCGGAGTGGATTCACGCTATGCAAGAAGAATTACATCAGTTCGAGTTGAACAATGTCTAGGAATTGGTCAATCGCCCAGATCCTCGCAAGCATAATATCATTGGCACAAAGTGGATCTACCGCAACAAGCAAGATGAAAATGGCCTTGTTGTGAGGAATAAAACACGACTAGTAGCTCAAGGCTACACACGAGTTGAAGGAATTGATTTCGATGAAACTTTTGCACTGTTGCTAGACTTGAGGCTATTGGCATTTACTTGCCTATGCTAACCATCATGATATCATCTTATATCAAATGGATGTGAAAAGTGCATTCCTCAATGGTAAGCTTGAGGAAGAAGTATATGTTGCTCAACCCCGGTTTTGAAGATCCCAAGAATCGACAAAGTCTTGAGACTCAATAAGGCCCTCTATGGCCTCAAGCAAGCCCCTCGGGCGTGGTATGACACTTGAAGGAATTCTTCGTGAAGAATGGCTTCACACCAGTTCACTCGACCCTACTCTATTTACTAAATCATATGATGGTGAACTGTTTGTGTGCCAAATATATGTTGATGATATTATCTTTGGCTGTACTAACCAACGATATAGTGATGAATTTGCCTATATGATGAGTGAAGAATATCAAATGTCTATGATGGGAGAGTTGAAATTCTTCTTAGGTCTTCAAATTAAATCAAGCAAGCAATGGCATATTCATATCTCGGAGAAATACCTCAAAGATGTCTTGAGGAAATTCGGCATGCAAGATTGCAAAGCGTCAAAATTCCTATGCCCACAAATGGCCATCTATGCCTTGATGAAAATGGTATTGACTTTGATCACAAGGTATACCGCTCCATGATTGGTTCTTTATTGTACTTATGTGCATCTAGGCGGATATAATGCTTAGTGTTTGCATGTGTGCCCGATTTCAAGCTGCAGAAGGAATCACACCATAAGGCTGTGAAGCATATTCTTGATATCTAGCTCACACACCAACACTAGGATTATGGTACCCCAAGGGCTCTGCTTTTGATCTCATTGGATATTACGACTCGACTATCTTTGGTGATCGTGTGGACCGCAAGTCAACATCGGCACTTGTCATTTCCTCGGACGATCTTTGGTGCATTGGTCCTCGAAGAAAGCAGAGCTGCGTATCACCATCTCTCTTTGAAGCTGAATACATTGCTGCTGGCTCATCTGTGCTCAAGCTGCTTTGGATGAAGCAAACCCTCAAGGACTATGGCGTCAATGTGAAGAATGTGCCTCTCCTCTGCGACAATGAGAGTGCCATCAAGATTGCTCACAACCCAGTTCAGCACTCGAAGACTAAGCACATCCAGATTCGTCATCATTTTCTTCGTGATCATGTACTAAAGGGCGATATCTCCATCGAGCATGTGAAGACTGAAGAACAGCTAGCTGATATCTTCACCAATCCTTTGGATGAGAAGAGATTTAGCAAGTTGCGGTGTGAGCTAAATATCTTAGAATCTTTGAATGTTCTTTGAAAAGGACACACATCCTAACCCTTATGCATAATTGATGACTTAGATGTGCAACACATGAAGAATCATTTTTCTTCAATCAATGAAGAATAACACTCTAAGTGTGAAGAAATTAATGAAGAATTTGATTCTCAGAACCCTCGACAATTATGCGCGGTGTGCGAAATCATCATTCTTATCTGATGGGCTACGCCACCACAAAAGTTGAAAATCTTCAATTTGAGTTTTCCTCATTTTGAAATTCCTCAGTTTTCAAATTCTTCAACTTTGCAAAATCTTCAATGTTTCCGACGTTTTTCTTCATTGGCTATATATATATATGAGTTTATGTCCTCTCTGACATTCACTTATTGCTATTTCTTCAAGTTGCGATTTACGCTAAGTGAATGTGATCGGACCCTTCCCTCTATGCTATACTCAATCCAATCTATTCACAAATTCTTCATATGCGTTACGATTGAAACTTCGTTCAAAGTCTTCTTTGGTCCTTGACGGTGAAGAAATTGCGAACGAAACTTTTAAACAAATCTTATCCAAGTTTTCGGTTTTACCGCTCAAACCGTTCCGCATCCCACGATGTATTAGTTTAATCACCCACGATCTTACACAATCTCATCTGCACAGTACGTGGGTGACACATGTCACGTGGAGGAGAAAGGGCAGGGGCACGTTCGTCCCAAAATCTTCGGGCGAACAGTTTTTCACCGTGGCTATAAATACCCCTCTACCCTCCTCACTTCATTTACTCCGCTCGATCGCCGTCTCTCGCTCGAGCTCTCCTCAAACCCTAGTGCCACTGCTACTCCATCGCCGCCGGTGAGGAAAAGCTTCCTTGCCTCGACCTCATCGCCGTCGTACTCGCGCCCGATCATGAAATCTTCACTCCGCCGCCGCCGTAGCTGTCTCCCTCTGCCAAGTTAGGCGTGGGAGATCTAACGTGACGAACTCACTACTGTTCACTCTGTTCGTCGTGTTCTTGATTCGGGTAATTAAAAGTCACTTTTATTACTCGCGTTGATTCTCAAATCTTTACGAAAATCTTCAAAGGTGTTTTTGCTCTTCAAATCTTCACATATGAACACCTCACACACTATATGCTCTTGATTTATCTCTCTAAGCATTCATTTCTTCAAGATTCCTCAATTGTGCGGATTTTCAATCTGTACAACTCTGGAACCTAAGGCAAGCGCTTAGTGAAATTCCTCAAGGCTCAAATGGTCAAATTCCTCAAAACTTGTTCCTTTTGAAAAATCTTACGAGAAGCATATGACCTCTCCAAATTCCTCGCACCTACACTCTGTTCACGGTACTCATGTCATTCTTTGAATCACTAGGTTCTCATCAACTTAACTCATTTGCAGCGTTCCTCGAAGAAAAATTGCATACTTCTTGAGTGCTCTATTGTTCAAATTCCTCACTGAAGAAAATGGCGAGAAGGCAAGAGACCACGAGAGAGAGGAAAAAACAGGAAGTCATGACTGCTTTTGAGATTCTGAGGAAATATACAAAGACTCTGCACACTGATGAATCCAAGTTTGGCAAGGAGACCAAAAATCAGCGCAAAGTGTGCATCTGAGAGGATAGAACAAAGATGGGCACGAGAATGGAGGAATACCGCTATGTCACTCCCAAGTACATGAGGAAATTAGCTTTAAACCCTCCATGCCCAAGAGCTCCTTGGCACTGCCAAGTCGTGATCCCACTAGCATCAAGAGTGGTGAAGACTTTCCTGAAGAATGGTCCAGGCGTCAAGCCAAATTGGCAAGACAGGCCAAGGAGGCAGTGAGGAAATTCAATGAGGATTCTGCTGCTGAGGCCTCGGTCAAGCCGAGGAAATCAATGCCAAAGAAGCCTGCACGCAAGCCAAGTGCTTCACCGTCAGCGCCCTCACGGCCCAGTTCCTCAGCCGCGCCCTCACGGCAAATTCCTCAGACTGCTGCTGCTCATTCAAAATCCTCAGCATCTCCCTCCAAGTCCTCAACTCCTGTGCATCGGCTACATGTCAAAGGACTCGGGGTTTCTCAATTATACGGTGTCTCGGCAAGTTCCTCGGCTGCACCAATGTCCTCAACAGGCCCCACTCTGCTAAAGACAAAAGCAATGGTGGGCCGCGGTCCTCGGCCAAGTCCAAAGAAGAAACAGGTTGCATTCAATGTGCCTTCTGATGATGAAGCCTATGATGAAGAACTTGAAGAAATCATCAGAGACAGACTGACCAAGGCCGCTAGAGCCAAAAGAACAAGTGTGCCTTTGCTTCTGGATCCAAAGAAGATCCTCGACTTCATTGACCTATGGCATCAGGATCCAAACACTCCTATACCGGATCTGCCACTGACTGCTGGTCAAAGTCATATGCTTAACCATTTCATTGCTGAAGAGAAATGGAAATTTGAAAAGGCTCGTGAATTGAAGAGAGCAAAAGCCAGAAAGGAGAAGCTTTTGAGGAAGAACTTAGTTAACTTGACTCTGAAGAACTTCTCAAAGCTCAATCTGAAATCAAGCCCTCGGCAAGATTTGAAGCTTACAATCTTGATTGGCAAGGATCCAAGGTGAGATTCGTCAACTGGCGAAGAAAATGTCAGCTATTGCAGCTCCATCGCAACAAGAAAATCCTCAGTGAAGACTCTGCTCACTCTTTGAAGAACATGCCAAGCCTTGCTGATGACTTTCAGCGTCTTGATGAGAACACAAGTTCGGGGCTGATGACTCCATTCCATTCTTTGAAGAAATTCCGGGGCATCCACTAGTAGTGCGCTGAAGAATCTGAAGGAACTAGAACAAGCTGCACCGATTCGCTGAAGAAAGCATACCACAATCCTCGGCTCCTCCTGCACCAACACCATCTCCAATTCTTCCTTACGCCTATGAAGTGAAGAAGACAAAGGTTGCGAGCGAGCTGCGAGTGAAAAAAGGAAGGCATCATTGCGTCAAATTCTTGACTGCGAAGAAAATGAAGCCAATGACCAGCTCGATTGAAAATCCTATTGATGCCATTCCCATTTCCTCCATGTTATCCAAGGAGATTGTTCCTTATGGAGAAGATTACAAGATCCCAAGCGGATCTGATGAAGAAAATCAATCTGTTGCTACTTGAACAGCTTGATGAAGAAATTGAAGTGGAAGCTTTCCCTTCAACCCCGGTGTTTCCTCACCGTGCCTCGGTTCACGGTGAAGAGGCGGTGTTGAGAAATTGAAAAAGAAGACGAAGCGTGGATATTGGGTGCACTACACGGTGATGAGCGATGACTTTTGGGAAAGTCGGCATCCCAATACTCCTCTCTTCACTCCGCTTCAACAAGTTCCTCTGTCCCGGCTACAACTATTCAAATGGGCTCTGAAGAAACTCATCCCACTTCATCGTAAATGAAGAATTCCAGCCACTAGCTATTTGAAGAACCCTTCTTGATCCTCAAACTGCACAAGGAGAGGAACGAGAAATTCCTCGACTGAAGAACACGAGATCGCGATCCACGAGGTTGTCTTGCAAATCACAGATATTCCTCTGCCCAAGCCAAAGGATCCGTTCTCAAGCAAGCAAAAATTCAAGGCTGAAGACTTCTTTTACGAGCACGTGTTCTTCATCGCTTATAATCCATATGACTCTGCTCGAATGAGGAAAAAGGCGCTTACGGACTCCAACACAAGCTAACTTCTATTCCTCGGTGCTGTTTGACAAGGACAAGATCTTGACCATGAGCATATTCCTCATGTGGATATGGAATCACTACCGTGCTTGAGCGATTACTCCGTGTTCTTCATGATGCGAGGCTGCTGAATTTCTGCTTGACATTTGTGGTTGGAATGAAGAACTCATTCTTGATTCTATGCCACCCGCACATCACGGAGATCTTTGAAGATATCAACTCATGGGTATTGGATTGGATGACAGAGAATACTCACTACAAGGCACCAGCAACTGAATTGCTTCGTGTCCTTCCTCTTGATCCTCCCCATGAATCTGCACGTTGCATCTACAATGACCATGAATTGTCTGATCACTTTATGCAAGTGCTTATGAAGCCACTGAAGCCAGGTCAAGCCCCTTGAACCAAATTCCTCGTCAAGGATTTGCTGTATGTGCCTCGGACTGTTTATAGAATCTTGACGAAGATAATGAGTCCCATAAAAGGCCACGACTCAAATGAAGAAGATGTTGTAGGCATCATGAAGAACATGCTTTTCAATATCATTCATGGCGTTCCTGTCAACTTCCATGATTTCTTCATGAGGACTCTGGCCAATGTTGCAATGTCACCTTTTGAGCTGAAGCCATATGCGCCTTGGATCATGAGATTCATAAGGGCAAGATCTTCACTGAACTACAAGGCTGACACTTTGAATCATGGCAGCTACTTGCCGCCCATTGAAGTCCTCAAGCGACCAATTTCATCATCTGATGACAAGGGCAAGGTAGTAGCTGTAATTGATGAAGGCACTCGTCCATTGGATGGTCAATTTCGCAAGGCTGCATCTTACTCCACCAATGGCGATTACGCAGCGCATGACACCTTGCCATAAATACCTCAACCAAGCAACAGCCTCAAGCAAGCGCACCCGGGTGATGGTGATCGTGAGTTACTCCTCGGTCTTCATCGGAAAATTGAGCATAATCAGAAATGGGTGAAGCGCCAATTTGCTGCAATTCTTCACAACATGACCTCAACGCAAAATGCGGTGAAGAAAAACAAGTACTACCTTCATGAAACCCTCAACCGCTTTGGGCTGTTCTTAATCATGTATATTCAGCGGAAGAATTGAAGACTATGGGTCTTGAGGAAGCATTTGGTGAGTGCGCACCACCTCGAAGAAATTCAAGAGAGTCAAAGTTCACGATCGGTGGCAGCTCTTATTCTTCATCGCGTGAAACTGATGAATATGAAGATTTAGACGACACTGCGGCAGGCCCTACTTCAACAAACAACCCCGACAACGCTGGCGCTCCTCCATCAACTTGAATATCTTCAGGGGCATTAGTCCTCGGTTTCGATCCTTTTGGTCATTTGATGACAAAGGGGGAGAAATCTGAGTTAGTCTTCAAGCGGGTTTATACTATGGGCGTTTTCTTTAAAAGTTACAACTCTCGTTCTTTCGAAACTTTTATTGGATCGAGTTGTAATCTTAAGTCCGATGGTGCCCTGATACTTATGAACGGTGCATTGTGCTGACTTGCACTATGCTCTGATACTTTTGATCGTGCTTCGATCGTTTGATGCTCTGATTTTGATCGTGTTATGCTCGATGCTTTTGAAGCACTAAGCTCGAATATGATATTTGAGCTCTGAAACTTTTGATGTGATATTTCGCATGCTTACTCTAGTCAATACTATTGCGCATCTGAATCTCATCGGCACCATATTTCATCATGCATTTCAAATTCTTCATAGTATATATATCAAATGTGTGTATGAATTACAAGATATAGGGGGAGATCTCCATGATTAAATTCTTCAAATGTGCATTGCCTCAAAAGCAAATTCCTCATTATGCACACATCCAGGGGGAGTTCTTCTATATCTTGCAATCAAATTCCTCAATATCAGTATTTACACTTCATATGTTTATCCCCATTGAAAACTTAACCTATGTTGTCATCAATCACCAAAAAGGGGGAGATTGTAAGTGCATCTAGTGCCCCTTAGTGATTTTGGTGTATTGAAGACTTATAGGTTAAATGGCTGATCGTTGTGAGTGTACACAGGTCTATAAGTCTATGAGGAGTTTGATATTTCTGAGAGAAAGTCGACCCTAAAAATGAAGTTCTTGTTGAAGACTTTGATATTCGAAGACTTTTGAAGACTTTGAAAGTGAAGAAATTGGTGTGACCATGAAGACTTGATATTCATTCGAGGAATATGAAGCGTGAAGACTTTTGTTTTCGTAGTTTCATTTTCTCTTTCTTGAGTCATAGGAAACACCGTCTTTGTTAAAGGGGTCGAGGAAATACTAAGGAAAAATTTCCATGTGATGCTCAACTCAAAATCCTACACCTACCAATCCCTTGAGTGAAGCCATTGGAAATCTCATACAGATTCGATCAAATTCATCGATGTGAGGCGCAGTTCTTACATTCACTAAGGACTTCTTTCGGCGAGGAGTTAGGAATTCACCAGTCTGAATTGCCTACATAGTGAGGAAGATGATATACGAGGACTTTGAGAGTCAAATTTCCGACCGTTCTTTGTCTTTCTTGGCGGTGGACCAAAATATCTTATCCACCTACGGTCATATCATTGAAGGGCATTTATGTCTTATCATGTCGGGCTGCTCCCTAGGCTATAAATAGCCGCCCCTACAACCACTAGTTGGTTGGCTGCTCGAAGAACTTGACACTTGTCATTTGAGAGCAACCCATCCTCCGAGGACTTTGGCGAAAATCATCAAGTGAGGAAAATCCCAAAACCAAACCCACAAACCCCAAGTGATTGAGCATCATGAAGAAATTGATCTGCGTGGATCCGGCGCTTATTACCTTTGAAGGCTGTGCTTCTTCCAGACGGTTAGGCGTCAAGGTCTAGAAACATCAAGAGGAATTGTGGATCGCCGAGTGACCAAGTCTGTGAAGGTTTGGAAGTCACTGAAGACTTACCACGAGTGATTGGGCCGAGGCTGCGTGGTCTTAGTTCAAGGAGAATACGGTGAGGACTGGGTGTCTGAGTTGCGGCTCGAGAGGCGGGTGTCGGGGACTGTGTCCTCGAGTTTAAATACTCGGCCGCTCAACAGACGTACAAGCGAGGCGATGGTTGGAACTGGTCTACCAAATCATTGTCTTCACCAATGGTGGTTCTATTTCCTCAACTCATCCAATTCCTCATTACGTGTTGCATATTGTTCATATCGTGCTTGAAGACTTTGGTGAAGACTTTCACAAATTCCTCGGTTCAATTTCTTGATCTGTTTGTCTTCATTCTTGTTATCCGTGTTTCGCTTCTGTACTCTGCTCTTAGTCTTCATTTCATCATCTTGACTATGTGTGTATCTGTTATGTTTACCTCTGAGTACATATTCCGCTGCTAGTAGTTCTTCGCTAAGGAATTTCCTCACCGGCAAATTCCTCAGTGAAGAAATTCATAAAAATCGCCTATTCACCCCCCCTCTAGTCGATATAACGCACTTTCAGAGGATCTTCCCGCTTCATCGAGCGGGTCCTTGGCTCCGTCGGATGTGGATTCCATTCCGACCGCCTCCACCCTCGTGATCTTGTGGCCTTGAGGTGGGATCGAGGAGGATCCATCAGGAGGAGGCTCCGGAGGTGCCGCAAGGCAGCCTCCCGGACTTTGCGCCGGACTCCGTGTCGGAACCCGCAGTGGTTCCCGAGTCCGGCAGGTGGCCCCTTCGTAAGAAGGGCAAGACCGTGACACCGGCAGCCTCCGTCCTACCGGAGGTGCCGGTCAACTTGTTGGAGGCGCTCAACGGCGCTTCCATCGAGGAAGAACACCACACTATTATGAGTGCGGTGATTCAGAAGGTTCAGCTCGCCAAGAGCGGGCTGACCGAAGCCTGCAGCAGCCTTATAACAGGCTTTGAGGTAAGAAGTTTTAAAATGTGTAATGTAATACCGCATAGACAGTAGCCCCTGATGCTCGGTTCGGTGTTCGGAAGAAAAAGCGGTGAGGATCTAAAAAGATATCTGTGAGGAGTTCTAAAAATTATGTCAATATGGGTTTGCAGGCTGCCTGCTGACCTCTGCCCGCCTTGGCTGCGAGGTCGATGCTTTGAAGCAGAACCTCGGCGGTCGAGAACGAGCTCGGCCTTGTCAAGAAGCAGCTCGAGGACAAAGAAGGTGAGTACCACCGTATTAAATTTGTACCTTCTGAGAAAAGGATTTTGGTTGCAATAGAAATAACAAGGATAACATGGGTCTTGCAAGGGCCACGAGCAGTGGCGACCACTGAAGGAGGCCGTGTCATGCGAGCATGTCTGCGCGCGGAGCGATCGAACAAGAGAAGTAGGAGGCGGGTGGCGGAGGTGCGGCAAGAGCTCCGGGCTCTCATGGAAAAGCATGAGAGTTTGGGTAGCGACTTCGAAACTTGAGAGTCGAGCTTGCCTCGGCTCTTGAAAGTGCCAAAGCCGCTAAGGCCGAGGCCCATAAGGCCCTCAAGAGATTGAGGCGGTCAAGAAAATAGCGGCGGGTAAGGCATTTTTCATGCAAAGCAAGCATGTGAATGTGAATTACATTACTTACCCGAATTTGGAGCTCTCGAGGCGTTTGCAGATCTGCCTCGCGGCGTGTCGATCGCCGCATTCTACCGGGCCGAGGAGGGAGCTCCACGGAGAAGGTCTTCGGTCTCGATATCTTTGAGGCGGACATCAGTGCCCTTAGTGACCGGTGAAGCGGTGGTCGAGCTCCTAAGGTAGCCGAGCAGGCCTGAAGGGCCTCATAGTCATTGTGGCTGAAGAGGCCATGCACAGGAGCTACTTGACCTCGTCTGGCGGCTGGTGGATCGTGCCCACTGGGTGGAAGTCATCAAGCGCTCCTTTGCATTGAAGGTGCCGTCGGGCCTTGCCCTATAAATGTGCCTTTGGGGCAGGCTGGATCTTGAGAGGCTTATAACGGATGCGCCGCCGAAGGGCAAGGAGTATCGTACGCCCGAAATGTACTATAAGAGTGTCCTGAAGGGTGCCCGCAAGATTGCGGATGAGTGCCCCAAAGATGTAATTTTTTAGTAGACTCGCAATGTGTTATCTTGTGCGCTGAAAACTTTGTTCATATGCGCTAAGGAACGCTTATTAATTTAAAATATTACTTTCTGTGCGGCCGTTTACCAAATCTGAGAGATGGCAAGTCGTCGGCTTTAGCCCCCATGCCACGAGTGCTGGGGTGTTCGGGATAAACTTGAGCACTCTTGTTCCCATTTTTGGGTCCATCTAGGGAGGCTCTCAACACAACGAACAAGGCAACCGGACTTATAATGCTTGAACACTCTCACTTAGCCATAGAATTCTATAATTTCAAATTTCGGCGAAGCCCCTAGTGTTCGGAAGACCGATTTCGGGGCGCTATTCATGCCTGGGCCGGACACAGCCGGTTCCTCGCTCTAAGCGGCATAAGTCTTTAGGGACTCGAAAAGACCTCTCGAACAGCGACCAGCTCTCGCCTTATCATGACGGTCAGTTTAGCTTTCTCCTTGGAGGCTCGCCCAGCTCAACAGGCGCAATCGCGATGGTTCTCCAGTGCTACCTTAGCGATAGAGCGGGCGTAAGGTACCAAAACATGGGGCAGGCAAACCCAACTATTGACCCAAGACATGATTCGGAGCCGATGCATATAGTGCTATAAGTTCGGGGTGCCGCACTTGTGAAAGTGTTCGGACTTGTCACACCATAATGCGGGGAACATAAGCCCCTGGTGTATTCGGCCGTACCAAAGTGTACGGATGCAAGATGTCATAAATGAACATATATGTAAAAAAAAGGAATGCAATTATAGGCAAAAAGTGCGGCATTGTTTATTCAAGGAATTCTGCTACGAGTGCAGAACGATACAAATAGTGTGGTGAGTAAGGGATTGGACTATTTAAACATATCCCCCTCCAGGGGTAGGCTGCGGACTGCTGTATTTAACAAATTTAATGCTCATAATGGAGACCACCTGAATGTTCGTCGTAGCCTTTGTCCTTCCCTAGCTGTTGCATCATGAGTTCGGCAGGTTTACCGCCGGACAGGTTCTCTGGTGAATGGAGTCCTATGGATAAATAGAAAAAGGAAAAAAGGAAAATAAAAAGAGCGACACACTTGGGAGCCCCTGGTGTGGTTGAGCCGCACTCTGGGCCTGTCGTGGTCATGCCCTCCCCTATGCCCATGGTATCTCAGGCGTAATGATGTCTGCGAAGAGCTGGTCTTACAATCATGCAAGGGCTGGGGTTAGGGCCGCATTACTCTGGCGATGCTCGGAACATGCAGGTGGTCTTTATGTATGTTACTCGGTAGCGTTTGGCCATGTCCGGTCGTTTAACGGCAGAACTCGAGAATTGCCTTGAGAGGCTGCTCGTACTTACGCCGCGAGCAGTGTGTGTTCCTCCGTCGGAGGGGCGTTCGATGTTTCCGTTGGCCGTGATGACTCGGGAGGGCTGGCATCTTGAGCTTGAGGTATGCGTGTCGGCACCACGTTGAACTTTGCAAACGCGGTTCGTCCGAGCAAAGCGTGATAGCCACTACAGAACGGGACTATGTCGAAGATTAACTCCTCGCTTTAGAAATTATCCGGGGATCCGAAGACCACTTCTAGTGTAACTGAGCCTGTACAATTGGCCTCAACACCTGGTATGACGCCTTTGAAGGTCGTCTTTGTAGGTTTAATCCTTGAGGGGTCTATGCCCATCTTGCGCCTTGTATCACGATAAAGCGAGGTTCGGCTCTTTGCCGCCGTCCATCAGGACTCTAGTGAGGTGAAATCCATCGACGATTGGGTCTAAAACCAATGTGGCGAATCCGCCATGGCGGATACTGGTGGGGTGGTCCCTTCGATCGAAAGTGATCGGGCAAGAGGACCATGGATTGAACTTTGGGGCGACTGGTTCCATCGCATATACATCCCTAAGTGCACGCTTCCGCTCCCTCTTGGGTATGTGGGTTGCGTATATCATGTTTACCGTCCGCACTTGTGGGGGAAACCCTTCCGTCCTCTACTGTTCGGCGGTCGAGTCTCCTCCTCGTCATCGCTGTGCAGCCCCTTGTTATTGTTTTCGGCAATTAACTTGCCTTCCTGCTTGAATACCCAACAATCCCTATTGGTGTGGTTAGCTGGCTTTCGAAGTGCCATGTATCGGCAAGAGTGGTGAGTATTCGGTCCAAATTGGACGGACTGGAGTGGTTCTTTTGAATGGCTTCTTCGGCGACGGGTTTAGAGCCTACGAATCCGGCGTTGACCGCCGTATCCTCAGTGTTATTGCCGTTAATGCGGTGTTTATTTTTGTTGCGACGCGACCTGCCATTCGGTCCTTGCTGTCGGACTGCCGAATTTTTCTTTGAGGTTATTCTGCAAGCTAGCCAGCTGTCCTCTCCGGCCTGAAGCGGGTCATGAGTGATGTGAGGGCTGCCATGGATTCGGCTTTTCTGTCCTAGGTGCGGGCCAGCCACTCGTCGCGGATGTTATGTTTGAAGGCTGCGAGGGCCTCTGCATCCGGACAATCGACGATTTGATTTTTCTTTGTGAGGAACCGTGTCCAGAATTGTCTGGCCGATTCGTCTGGATGTTGAATTATGTGTCTTAGGTCATCGGCGTCTGGTGGTCGCACATATGTGCCCTGTAAGTTGTCAAGGAATGCGGCTTCCAGGTCCTCCCAACACCCAATTGATTCTGCTGGCAAGCTGTTAAGCCAATGCCGAGCTGGTCCTTTAAGCTTGAGTGGGAGATATTTGATGGCATGGAGATCGTCACCACGGGCCATATGGATGTGAAGGAGATAATCTTCGATCCAAACCGTGAGGTCTGTTGTGCCATCGTAGGATTCGATGTTTATGGGTTTGAACCCTTCAGGGATTTGATGATCCATTACTTCATCTGTGAAGCAGAGTGGGTGTCTTGGCGCCTCTATCTTGGGTAATATCATGGCGTAGCTCAAGAGAGCTTTGTCTGCTGTGTTCGACCCGGCGAGTTCTTTGTATCCGTAGCGGACAGTGAGTAAATCGTGGATTGTGGGCGCCCGTGATCCGTAGATAGATCTTGATTGTTTTGCTTTGTCCTCCAATATGTCTCGCAAGTCCGGCGCATTCCCTAGTGGCTTCGTACTTTTTGAGCGATGCCGGGGTACGGTCCTGATGGAGGGCCTAGATGCCTCTCTGTCGCGGCCACGGGGTGCTCGGTCTGCCGTATTGTGCACTGGTGATGAAGGTTTGTATGCTTCCTACTCTAGTCGGGGGAGCAACTTGTGTTTTGCGTAGCTTTTGGAGGGGCGTTCGAGTTCATACTCTTCGGCCGCGAGGACCTCGGTCCATCTGTCGGCCAGCAGGTCTTGATCAGCTTGAAGCTGTTGTTGCTTTTTCTTTAGGCTATTTGCCATGGCGATAAGCCTGCGTTTAAAACGCTCTTGTTCGACGGGATCCTCGGGCACGACGAATTCATCGTTGTTGAGGCTTGCCTCGTCTCCGGAGGGAGGTATGTAATTGTCATCCAGTATCTCCTCATCTGCCGCTCTCTCTTGAGGGCTGGCTTCTCCGATCCTCTGTCTGAATCTTCTTTGGAGGGTTGTCTTCGGCACTCTCTGGGGTGTTATTGTCTCCGGTGCTGGAATCTCCATTCTTGTTGTGGCGGGATTTAGAGTGGCGCCGCTTACGTCGGCGCTTGGGCTGTTTCTTAGAGGAATCTGCCTCCGCTGCTTCTTTGCCGTCCCCATCCTTTGGGGTGTCCACCATGTATATGTCGTATGACGAGGTGGTCTTCTAGTGCCCCGTAGGCGCTGGTTCTTGATCGTCTCCGGCATCTTCGTCCATACCGTCGATGTCTTCGGAGTCGTAGTCTAGCATGTCATTAGATAAATCGGCGGTGGCTACAAAGTGGGTGGTGGGTGGGCTTTGAATTTCTTCGTCGTCCACATCCCAACCATCATTGCAGTCGGCCAGGCTCTCGATAACGAGAGATGCTTTAGCGAATTTAGGATGTCGCCAAGGGTGAGTCTGAAAGATGTCATGGCGGTGAACTCCATGATCGGCACCCAATCGGACTCGATTGGTAGAGGTATGAGGAGGTTGGAGTTGACAAGAGTCCGGCACCTCGAGTCACGGGCTTCTGAGGGACAAGGTCGGTATTCGGCTCCATCGCCGTAGAAGTTGCAGCTCGGCGGTGTCCGACCACCTGTCCTCAATCTGCTTGCGGTCGGCTCCGAACTATGGGTCGAGGCGGACTCGTGTGCGACCTCTAAGTCTTGTCCGGTGGCGAGCTAAGTCATGCCCATCGTGGCGAAGGCGGCACGCCTTCGGTGTGGCTCGAATCCATCAAAGATCAAGTCTCCGCGGATGTCAGCTGTGAAGTTTAGGCTTCCAAACCTGACCTGATGGCCAGGGGCGTAGCTTTCGATCTGCTCCAGATGGCCAAGTGAATTGGCCCGCAGTGTGAAGCCGCCGAACATGAAGATCCGTCCGGGGAGAAAAGTCTCACTCTGGACGGCGTTGTTGTTGATTGAAGAAGCTATCAAGCCTATCGGTGATGACATAGAGGAACTCTCAATGAAAGCACCAATGTCGGTGTCAAAACCGGCGGATCTCGGGTAGGGGTCCCGAATTGTGCGTCTAGGCGGATGGTAACAGGAGACAAGGGACACGATGTTTTTACCCAGGTTCGGGCCCTCTCGATGGAGGTAAAACCCTACTCCTGCTTGATTGATATTGATGATATGGGTAGTACAAGAGTGGATCTACCACGAGATCAAGGAGGCTAAACCCTAGAAGCTATCCTATGGTATGATTGTTGTAATGGTTGTGTCCTACGGACTAAAACCCTCCGGTTTATATAGACGCTAGAGAGGGCTAGGGTTACACAGAGTTGGTTACAATGGTAGGAGATCTACGCATCCGTATCGCCAAGCTTGCCTTCCACGCCAAGGAAAGTCCCATCCGGACACGGGACGAAGTCTTCAATCTTGTATCTTCATAGTCTTGGAGTCCGGCCAATGATGATAGTCCGGCCATCCGGACACCCCCTAGTCCAGGACTCCCTCAGGCAGTATGGTAGAGTGAGTGCTTTGGAAACTGCTAAGCTTATCTGTGATAGGCTCTCCAAAGTAAACGAAGGAGTCTCAACTCAACGTGACTCTCGTGTTGATGTTCTTCGCAATCTCTTCAACTGCTTCAAAAGACTTGACAATGAAAATGTTCAGCAAACCTTCGATCGCCTCACTGATATCTCAAATGAGATTCAAGCACTCGGTGCCACTGACATCACCGATCATGAGGTGGTGAAGAAATTGCTGAGATCACTCGATTCGTCATTTGACACTCTGCAGCGATGATTCAAGAGTGTGCTGATTACAAGTCACTAGATCCGTGATATCCTCGAGAGGCTAAATACTCATGAGTTCGACTTCTTGAAAGAGATCTCTATGCTTCAAGCTATGGCAGAACACGTGCCCTGAAGGCCAAGGTAGTGTTTGAATCTGAATGTGAAGATTCTGGTAGTAGCCTTGGTGATCCTGAAGAATTGAGCCAGGAGCTAGCACTGCTCGTGAAGAAGTTCCAGAAATTCTCAAGACGTGGTCGCTTTGGAAAATCTTCAAGGTGCAGTGATTCCTCATCAAGTGACCATAAGAGAAGGCTATGCCACAAATGCAAGAAGCCTGGTCACTACATTCAAGATTGCCCTTAGTGGGACAAGGAACTAAAGAAGAAGAAATACAAGGATTACAGTTCTGATGATGCCAAGAAGAAGAAGAAATCTTCAAAGTCTTCATCATCAAAATCCTCGAAGTCTTCATCACACAAGAAGAGCAGCTCCAAGAAGGCTCGGGCATTCATTGGCAAGGAAATGGATTCTGAGGCGGAATCTGAGGATAATGAGGAAGAGGAGGCATCCGAGGAGTCTGAGTCAGGTGTGGCAAGTCTAGCTCTTGCTACCGCATTTGTCAGCAATTCTATCTTCAACTCTGAAGAAAATGGCAACACCAACAACGCTGATGAAGGCAATGACGACTACGCTTCCACCTATTGCTTCATGGCAAAGGCTGCTAAGGTAACTAAATACCCGTCCTCTGAATCAAGTGAGGATGAATCTGATGAAAATCTCAAGCCTAGCTACTCTAAACTTGCTAAGATTGCTATGAAACAACAAAAGGCTATTGAAAAACTTCAAAACATGCTAGACAAAAGTGATGATATGTTGGGTGATGAAATGGACCGCACTAAAGACTTAGCGAAAATCTTGAGACTTGGTCTAAGTTTGACAACCTTCAAAGTCATCATAAAACTCTCTTAGCGATCACGAGAAGCTTTCTTATGAATTTCTTCAAAAGCAAGATCTTGAAGCTAAGAGTGAGTTATGAAGATCTTGAAGGGCGTGATTCATTACTTGCTCAACAAATCAGCGCTACTCGGGAAGAATTTGATCCTCCATGCTTAAAGTGCATTGAGCGTGAATCGCTAATTCTTCACTGAATGTTCAAATGCTTCAAATGTTACAAATTCTTCACCTGCCTCTGCTATCACTAGTTCCTCATCGAGGACATTGCTAGTATCCTTGACGATGCAGGCTGAAGGAATTGTATATCACGAGCATGTACAAAAGCCTCAAAGGGCATCAGACTCTTTGTGATGTGCTTAAAAGCAGATCCTCAATAGAAACCCTAGGAAAGAGGTATTGCCTTTGAGAGGAAACTCAATGCTTGATGGAACATATTGGAAGCTTTGAGAGTACCCCAAAACCTCATGGGTTGCTGCAAAGGGACCTCAGTTGATCCATCTAACTTATCGGCTTTACATGTGAATCTCCTCATTCTTTTGATGAGTCATTTGACTCCAACTATAAACTGTTCAAAAATCAGAATGGTGAAGTATTTACTAGATATGTTGGCACTAACTGCAGGAACGGTTCCCCTATGAAGAAAATCTAGGTTCCCAAAAGTTATGTTGAAAGTCTTCAGGTGAATGTCCTCATGACACCACCAGTGAAGAATAGGAACCCCAGATCAAACTCTTCATATGGACCAAATTCTTCACATGGATCCAAGTCCTCATATGGACCAAATTCCTCACATGGATCAAATTCCTCAAAAGGATCAAAATCCTCATATGAACATCATCGTGCTAACAACTACATTTACATGAGGTAGAGCTAAGGGCTATGAATATGTGCATTATTCTTCAAATCATTATGTTCATAAGTCCTCGAAGAATTTCTCTGCTTATTCATATGCTTACCTAACCCCTCTTATGTGAAGCGAAGTGGGTGGTGTCCATGCCACCTTTCTCATATGGTGCTTTCATGAGTGATGAATTCTTTGCCACCCCTCGGATGTGGGTGGTGAAGAAAAGAACTAATCTCTTATGCGAGGTCGAGGTCTCCATCGTGCTTTAACGTATGAAGAATTTCTTTGGGGCACGACAAAATGCACGAAAGGGCCTTGAGCGAATCATGATGAAATGAACTTTCATTTCACGCGTCCTCCTGCTTGCTTATCGTGCTATTGCTTGATGAAATTGAGCGGTAATCTTGATGTCATATTCTTCGATGAAGTATATGAGTTTGTAAGCTGCACTAATTCATCTGCGGGATGATCAACCCAAAAGCAAATGAGTGGGTCCTCGATAGTGGATGTACAAATCACATATTTGGTGACAAGAATCTATTGATGGATGCTCACGAACATCGTCACATCTGAAGCATATCATCTTGACAAAGGCAAAAGTCGGTATTGGGTCTAGGTAAGGTTGCGATCTCTAAGGACATCGGATGGACAAAGTCATGCTTGTCGAGTCCTTAGGATACAACCTCATGTCGATCTCAATGCTTTGTGATCTTGATATGGTTGTTGTCTTTGGCAAGTATCGTTGTGTTGTGATGATGGAAGGTGACAATTCCAAAGTCTTGAAGGCTTTAGGAGAGGAGACTTGTACATTGTTGATTTCTCTGGGACCACAACTTTGTCGTGTGATTACTTGCAAAAGCTTGAAGGCTGGCTATGGCATCGGCGACTTGGTCATCTTGGCATGAGGAATCTGCACTGCCTTCATGAAGAAGAAGCATGTCATTGGCATTGAGAATGTCAAATTCCTCAAGGATCACTTGTGCGAACTGTGAAGCTGGGAAAATGACTAAGGCCAAGCATCCAGCGAACACTATCATGACCACCACTCGACCATTTGAATTGCTTCACATGGATCTCTTGGTCCTAATCATTATTCTGCTTGTGACTAATGATGCATCTCTATATGGCTTTGTTATTGTTTATGATTACTCTCGTTACACATGGGTACACATTGTTACTTAAAAACATGAAGTGCGGGAAGTCTTCAAGCGATTTTCCTCGAGGGCTTCAACCAACTTTGGTGTGAAGATCAAGCACATCGGGAGTGACAATGGGCCGAGTTCAAAATTCGGTCTTAATGACTATCTTGATGAACTTGGTATTACTCATGAGTTATCTGCTCCTTATACTCCTCGGCAAAATGGCGTCGTGGGCGCAAGAAGCAGAACTCTTGTTGAGATGGCTCGCACTATGCTTGATGAATACAAAAGCGCCTCATCGTTTTTGGATTGATGCAATTGATACCGCGTGCCACATCATCAACGAGTTTATCTTCTAAATTCTTCAAGAAGGCGCCTATGAACTCCTCGCGACAAGAAACCCAATGTGAGTTATTTCAAAGTCTTGATTGCTAAATGTTAGATTAGGGATCCTCATCACAATGCTAAATTCGCACCAAAAGCACATGAAGGTTTATGCTTGGTTACGGAAAGGACTACGCACACCTCTGAGTCTTCAACATCATAATTCACAAGATTTTTGAAGCTGTAGATGTGCGGTTCGATGAAACTAACGGATCACAAAGAGAGCACCTACCATACGTGATAGATGAACCAGCACCTAAAGATTTTATCAAGTTCAAGGCTACTAAGGATGTCATTCCTACCAAAGAATCTCTTGAAGAATTCATTCCGAGCATAAAGATCGTCGAGCTAATGTACTTGAGGAAAATCTTTGAAGAAAATGGTGTTGAAGAAAATCTGATCAAATTCCTCGGCGACAACCAGCTCATCCTCGTGTTGCAAAAGAAGTGCAAGTTGAAAAGATCATCGATGACATTGAAGCACAGGTCCTCTCACACGCTCAAAAGCTTCACATTTATCTAACTTTTGTGGGCACTATGCTTTTGTCTCTATCACAGAGCCCACTAAGGTAGATGAAGCATTTACGGAGCTGAGTGGATTCAGGCCATGCAAGAAGAATTACATCGATTCGAGCTCAATAATGTGCAGGAATTGGTCGACGTCCAGATCCTGCAAGCATAATATCATTGGCACAAAGTGGATCTACATAACAAGTAAGATGAAAATGGCCTTGTGGTGAGGAATAAGGCATGACTTGTAGCTCAAGGCTACACACAAGTTGAAGGAATTGATTTCGATGAAACTTTTGCACCTGTTGCTAGACTAGAGGCTATTCGCATATTACTTGCTTATGCTAACAATCATAATATCACTTTATATCAAATGGATGTGAAAAGTGCATTCCTCAATGGTAAGCTTGAGGAAGAAGTATATGTTGCTTAACCCCTAGGTTTTGAAGATCCAAGAATCGACAAAGTCTTGAGACTCAACAAGGCCCTCTATGGACTCAAGCAGGCCCCTCAGGCGTGGTATGATACTTTGAAGGAATTCTTCGTGAAGAATGGCTTCACACCCGGTTCACTCGACCCTACTCTCTTTACTAAATCTTATGATGGTGAAGCTATGCGTGTGTCAAATATCGATGATGATATTATGTTTGGCTGTCTTGACCAACGTTATAGTGATCAATTTGCCTATATGATGAGTGAAGAATATCAAATGTCTATGATGGGAGAGTTGAAATTCTTCTTAGGTCTTCAAATTAAGTCAACAGACACAATGGCATATTCATATCTCGGAGAAATACCTCAAGGATGTTACGAGGAAATTGGCATGCAAGATTGCAAAGAGTCAAAATTCCTATGCCCACAAATGGCCATCTATGCCTTGATGAAAATGGTATTGACTTGATCACAAGGTATACCACTCCATGATTGGTTCTTTATTGTACTTATGTGCATCTAGGCGGATATAATGCTTAGTGTTTGCATGTGTGACCGATTTCAAGCTACACGAAGGAATCACACCATAAGGTTGTGAAGCATATTCTTGATATCTAGCTCACACACCAACACTAGGACTATGGTACCCCAAGGGCTCTACTTTTGATCTCATTGGATATTACGACTCGACTATCTTTGGTGATCGTGTGGACCGCAAGTCAACATCTGGTACTTGTCATTTCCTCGGATGATCTTTGGTTTGTTGGTCCTCAAAGAAACAGAACTGCGTATCACTGTCTACTGCTGAAGTTGAGTAGATTGCTGCTGGTTCTTGTTGTGCTCAATTGCTGTGGATGAAGCAAACTCTCAAGGACTATGGCATCAACATGAAGAATGTGCCTCTCTACTGTGACAATGAGAGTGCCATCAAGATTGCTCACAACCCTGTTCAGCACTCGAAGACAAATCACATTCAGATTCGTCATCATTTTCTTCGTGATCATGTGTTGAAGGGTGACATTTCTATTGAGCATGTGAAGACTGAAGAACAGCTAGCCGATATCTTCACAAAGCCCTTGGATGAGAAGAGATTTAGCAAGTTGCGGTGTGAGCTAAATTTCTTAGAGTCTTCGAATGTTCTTTGAAAAGGACACCCATCCTAACATTTATGCAAAATTGATGACTTAGATGTGCAACACATGAAGAAACGTTTTTCTTCAATCAATGAAGAATAACACTCTAAGTGTGAAGAAACTAATGAAGAATTTGATTCTCATAACCCTCGACAATTGTATGCGGTGTATGAAATCATCATTCTTATCGGTGGAGTCACGCCACCACAAAAGTTGAAAATCTTCAATTTGAGTTTTCCTCAGTGTTGAAATTCCTCAATTGTTCAAATTCTTCAACTTTTGAAAATCTTCACTATTTCCGTCGTCTTTCTTCATTGGCTATATATATGGGTTTATGTCCGCTACAGCATTCACTTATGGCTATTTCTTCAAGTTGCATTTTCTGCTAAGTGAATGTGATCGGACCCTTCCCCTCTATGCTATACTCAACCCAATCTATTCACCAATTCTTCATGTGCGTTCTATATGAAACCTCGTTCAACATCTTCACTTTGTCTGTCAATTTGAAGAAATTGCGAGCGGAACTTTAAAACTAATCTTATCAAATTTTCGGTTTTGCCGCTCAAACCGTCCGTATCCCACGATAGACTTATCTATTCACCCACGATCTAACAAGATCTCCACTTTTGATGCGTCGGTGACACATGTCAGCGAATGAGAAGGGCGAGAACACGTTAGTCCTAAATCTTCGGGCGAACAGTTTTTCACTGTGACTATAAATACCCCCTCACCCTTCCTCACTTCCTTTACTCCGCTCGACCGCTCTCTCTCTCTCGCTCGAGCTTCTCAAACCCTAGCGCCGCCGCTACTCCATCTTCGCCGGTGAGGAAGAGCTTCACTGCCTCGACCTCGTCGCCGTCGTACTCGTGCCGGCCGCGGAAATCTTCACTCCGCCGCCGCCATAGTTGTCTTCCTCCGCCAAGTTAGGGCGTGGAAGATCTGAACTGACGAGCTTCAAATCTACACTTCTCAGTTCGTCGTGTTCTTCATCCAGGGTAATTAAAAGTTACTTTTACTGCCCTCTTTGATTCAAATTTTCTCCACAAAATCTTCAAAGGTGTTTTATTCTTCAAACCCTCACACACAAAACACCTCACTAGTCATCATTCTTGATTCGTTTCCCTAAGCATCATTTTTCTTCAAGATTCCTCAATTGTGTGGATCGTCGATCTATACAACTCTGGAACCTAAGACAAAATGCGCTTAGTGAAATTCTTCAAGACTCATCTGGTCAAATACCTCAAACTTGTTCATTACGAAAACCTTACGAGAGCATATGACCTCTTCAAATTCCTCGCAACTATACTCTGTTCACGAGATACTCATGTCATTGTTGAATCACTAGGTTCTCACCAACTTAACTCATTTGCGGCGTTCCTCGAAGAAAAGTTGCATACTTCTTGAGAGAATTCGATTGTTCAAATTCCTCAATGAACAATATGGCGAAGGTAGAAACCACGAAAGGAGGAAAGAAGCTGAAGTCATGGTTGCGTTTGAAATACCTAAGGACATCTATCTTGACTATTGCACACCGATGAGGCTAAGTTAGGAAAGGAGAACAAAAATCAGCGCAAGGTGCTTATCTGAGAGATTGAAAGGAGATGGGTAAGAGAATGGAGAATACAGATATGTAACTCCAAAGTATATGAAGAAATTTTCTCTAAATCCTCCATGCCCAAGAGCTCCATTGGCACTGGTCAAAAGTTGACCCCACCGACATCAAGCGTGGTGAGGATTTTCTGAAGAATGGGCCAAGCGCCAAGCCAAGTTGGCAAGACAAGCCAAAAAAGCGGTGAGGAAATTTAATGAAGACTACTGCTGCTGCTTTGCTGCCACAAAGGCCTCGACAAGCCTAGAAAATCAATGGAAAAAAGCCGCTCACAAGCCAAGTGCTTCACCAAGCTGTGTCCTCACGGCCAAATTCCTCGGCAATGCCCTCACGGCGAGAATCTTCAAAGCCCTCACGGCAGATTCTTCAAAGCCCTCACGGCCGAGTTCCTCATCTTGCTCTGCTCCTCCAAAGTCCTCGGCTCCTCCCCAAAGTCCTCGGTTGCTCGGCAAAGTCCTCAACACTGTACATTTGGCCACATGCCAAGGACTGCAGCATCTCTATTGCCTCTGGTGTCTCGTGAGTTCCTCGGCTGCACCAAATTCTTCATCGAGGCCCCACTCTGCTGAAGACCAAGGCAACCTCTTGGGCGAGGTCCTCGGCCTAGTCAAAGAAAAGCAGGTTGCCTTCCAAGTGCCATCGGCGATGAAGGCGATGATGATGAACTTGCGAAATCATCGAGAGGCAGCAAGAAAGGTCGCTAGAGCCAAAGGCACAAATGTGCCACTTCTTTTGGATCAAAGGTGATCCTCGACTACATTGATCTCGGCACAAGGACCCAAACACTCCTATGCTGATTTTCATTTGACTCTGGCCAAAGTCACGTCTTGACCCATTTCATCAATGAAGAAAAATGGAAATTTGAGAAGGCGGACAAATCAAGAAGGCTCGATTCGGAAAGAAAGTTCACGAGGAAAAGCGTTGTCAAAATGACAAGCTGGTGAACTCCTCACGATCGATCGAAATCAAAGCCCTCGGCGATGATTTCAATGCTTAATATCTTGATTGGCAAGGAGCCAAAGTCAGGTTAGTTAAAGTGGTGAGAAGTTCACCAATGTTGTAGCCCCATCGCAACAAGAAATTCCTCAAGTGAAGCCTCTGTTCACAAAGTGAAGAACATGCTAGCACGGTGATGACTTTCAGGCTCTTGATGAAAATGCTAGCTCGGGGCTGATGACTCCATTCAGCACCTGAAGACATTTCGGGGCATCCACTAGTGGTGCGCCTAAAGAAAATGAAGAAGTCGAGCAGCTGCATCGGTTGTGCTGAGGAAATTCAAGCAATTCCTCGGCTCCTCCTGCGCCTACACCAACTTCTACCCTTCCATCGCATCGATGTGAGGAAGACCAAAGGCTGTAGAGTGAGCTGCGGTGAAGAAAAGAAAGCATCATCTGCTTGATTCTTGACTCGAAGAAAATGAAGACTATGACCAGCTCACTTGAGAATCAATTGATGTTGTTCGATTTCCTCCATACCATCAAAGGACCTTGTTCCTTTTGGTGAAGAATATGTGATCCTAAGCGGATCGATGAAGAAAATCATTCTGCTGCCGTCGGAAGCAGTTGATGAAGAAATTGAAGTGGATCGATCCCTTGACACTGTTGCTTCCTCGCCAATGCCTTAGTTCACGGTGAAGAGGTGGCGTTGAAGAAATGGAAGATGAAGGCGTGGATATTGGATGCACTATGCTGTGATGAATGATGACTTTTGGGAAAGTCGGCATCCCAATTCTCCACACTTCACCCCACTATAGCAAATACCTCGGTCCCTGCACCAACCTTTCAAATGGGCTCTGAAGAAACTCATCCCACCTAAATGCATGCATGAAGAAATTCCAGCCACTAGTCTTTGAAGAAAGCTGCTGCTTCTTGCGATACTTTGAACATCTGAGGCCCTTTGAAGAGGAACAGAAATTCCTCGGCTGACGAGCAGGAGATTGCGATTCACGAGGTTGTGATGCAAATCACGACACTCATGTGCCCAAGCCAAAGGATCCATCCTCAAAAAGCAAAAGTTCAAGGCTGCTGATTTCTTCAGCGAGCATGTGTTCTTCATGACTACAATCCCTATGATTACGCTGCGCATAAGGAAGAGGCGTTTCTAGGCGCTAGTCAAGCAAATTTCTATTCCTCTGTGCTATTCGACAAAGACAAAGTCTTGATCATGCACACATTCCTCACGTGGACATGGAATCTCTGCCGTGCTTGAGCCGGTCCTCGGTGTTCTTCACGATCTTTGGATTGCTGAATTTCTGCTGCGACATACGTGATTGGAATGAAGAACTCATTCTTCAATTCTTTGCAACCTTGCACATCACAGAAATGCGAAGATGTGACCTCATGGGTGCTGGGTGGATGTCGAAAATACTCACTACAAGGCACCGACAATGAATTGCCGTGCCCTCCCTCGATCCTCCCTTGATGGTGCTCGTTGCGTCTACAGTGAGCCTGAGCTTACAAATCATTACATGCAAGTGCTGATGAAGCCTTTGAAGCCAGGGCAGGCCCCACGAACCAAATTCCTCGTCAAGGAATTACTATATGTGCCTCGGACTGTCTATCGCATTCTGACGAAGACAATGAGTCCTACCAAAGGCCACGACTCAAATGATGAAGAAGTCGTTGGCATCATGAAGAATATGCTTTTCAATATCATTCATGGCGTTCCTGTCAACTTTCATGATTTCTTCATGAGGACTCTGGCAAATATTGCTATGTCACCATTTGAGCTGAAGCCTTATGCGCCGTGGATTATGAGGTTCATCAGGACAAGGTCTTCACTCAACTACAAGGCTGATACTCTGAACCATGGCAGCTACTTGCCTCCAATTGAAGTCCTCAAATGGACATTTTCCTCAGCCGATGACAAAGGCAAGGCAACTGCTGTGATAGATGAAGGCGTTCGTCCATTGGATGGTCAATTTTGCAAGGCTGCATCCTACTCCACCAATGATGACTCTGCCACACATGACTCTGCCGCCAACATCTCTGCCAAGCAAATTCCTCAAGCCACAGCACCCAGCGTGATGATTGATCATGAGTTACTCCTCAGTCTTCATCAGAAAGTTGATCGCAATCATAAATGGGTCAAGTGTCAGTTTGGTTCAATTCTATACAACATGACCTCAACACACAATGCAATGAAGAAAAACCAATACTACCTCCATGAAACCTTCAACCGTACCTGGGCTGTTCTATCTCATGTCTACAGCGCAGAAGATCTGAAGAGCGTGGGTCCCAAGGAAGAATTTGACTAGTCCGCACCTCCACCGAAGAAATTCAAGAAGGTCAAGGTTCCTTCCTTGGTGGCCAGCTCCTATTCTTCATCGCGCGACGATGAAAATGAAGACTTGGGCGACCTGCGTCGAGCCCTACTACGACAACCGACCCGACAATGGCGCTCCTCCATCGACTTGATATTCTTCAGGGGCGTTAGTCCTCAGTTTTGATCCTTTTGGTCATTCGATGACAAAGGGGGAGAAATCTGAGTTAGTCTTCAAGCGGGTCTATTATATGGGCGTTTTTTTTTGCTAAGTTACAACTCTCGCTCTTCTGAAACTTTTGATGCACTGATACTTTTGATGCATTGTGCTCTGATACTGCATGCTTGTTCCTCGTTGATATTATTTCACGCATGCTGAATCTCTTCAGGCACCATATATCATCATGCATTTCAAATTCTTCATATTATATGTCAAATGCATGTATGAATTACAAGATATAGGGGGAGATCTCCATGATTCAACTCTTTAAGTGTGCATTGCTTCAAAAGCAAATTCCTCACTATGCACATCTTCAGGGGGAGTTCTTCTATATCTTACAATCAAATTCCTCAATATCAGTACTTACACTTCATATGTTTATCCCCGTTGAAAACTAAACCTATATTGTCATCAATCACCAAAAAGGGGGAGATTGTAAGTGCATCTAGTGCCCCTTAGTGATTTTGGTGTATTGAAGACTTATAGGTTAAGGAACTAATGTGTTTATGAGTGTACACAGGTCTATAAGTCTATGAGGAGTTTGATATTCTGAGAGAAAATCGACCCTAAAATGTATATCTTATTGAAGATTTTGGTATTCTGAAGACTTTCATGAAGACTTTGAAAGTGAAGAAATTGGTGTGTCGTGAAGACTTATTCATGCAAGGAATATAAAGCTTGAAGACTTTCGTTTTCATAGTTTTGTTTTCTCCTTCTTGAGTCATAGGAAACACCGTACAGTTAAAGGGGGTCGAGGAAATACTAAGGAAAATTTTCCATGTGATACTCAACTCAAAATCCTACACCTACCAATCCCTTGAGTGAAGCCATTGGAAATCTCATAAAGTTCGATCAATTTCTTGATGTGAGAGCGAAGTTCTTACAGTGTTGAGAATTTGATACAGTGAGGAGTTAGAAATTAGCCGGTCTGGATTGCCTACGATGAGAACATGATAATACGAGGAATCTGAGTCAAATTTTGACCGTTGCCGTGCTCTGGCGCCGGTGTCATAAAATATCTTATCGCATAACGGTCGTATCATTGAAGGGCATTTATGTCTTATCATGTCGGGTTGCTCCCTAGGCTATAAATAGCCGCCCCTACAACCACTATTTGGTTGGCTGCTCCGAAAGCCGACACTTGTCATTTAAAGCAACCCATCCTCAGGGACTTTGGCGAAAATCATCGAGTGAGGAAAAACCCAAACCAAACACCCACAAACCCAAAGTGATTGAGCATCGAAGAGATTGATCTGCGTGGATCAGCGCATTACCTTTGAAGGCGTGCTTCTTCCGGCGGTTAGGCGTCATGGTCTAGAGCATCCAAGAAGAATTGTGGATCACCGAGTGACGAAGTCTGTGAAGGTTTGGAAGTCGCTGAAGAATTACCACAGTGATTGAGCGAGCACTACACCTAACACCGATGTAATGGCATGTAATCTGCGGGAGAAAGCCATTAAGAGGCGGATAAACTTAGGAGAGTGTTTCTCGGCGGATAAACTACCACAAACATTTAGGGATTAAATCTCCTGCGAGATAATCTTTCGGCGGTTTATCGCCATGACATGCATTGCCGGCGAGATAATTTTCTCTGGCGGTGGCCATATACGTGAACTACTAGTGCGGCGGTGGTCTTGCCAGCACAAACATATCTACCCGGCAGTTTGTTTGCCATCACATTGATTTCACTAGCATTAGCTATCCATTCACTATGTCAGGAAACCAAGATAGATCACTCAGATTATACACACTTCAATCAAAGTTCCATATATGCCTCACCCAAAACCTTAAACTTTCAAAAACATTCATAAACTAAAAGTGCAGTACTTCTACATCCATACATGTGTTTAGTAGCATCTAGCTACAGCGGTAAACAAAATTTACATAAGACGATAAGATTTTGTGTCCTTAGACTGAGCTACACAAATGGTTTAACTTCAGTGCATAGCTGCAGCCATGTCCAGGACTACAAGTTGCATGTTTACTCTTTTATACATTTCTGCTCAAGCCGTTTCTTTCATGGAATTAACATATTCATCTGAATACCAGACTCGCACCATCCAATGAAACTGCATTATTCGAAGATGGCCACATGTCTCCAGGAGAAGAGTTACAATTTGTAATGCTTTGAAGATGTTATCTGAAGAAGAAACATCTTCCAGTGATGATGCCAACCTGAATAGATAAGATGGTTCAAATGCCATGAGCTAATAACTTTGGTAAATGATATGTACTGTAGCACACAAACAAAGAATATAGGCTCCGGCAGCAAATACATGCTTGCATAATAATTATTTTGCAAGCAAAAGGCAAACCATAGTGATGTTTTCAAAGCAAGTAGCTTACAACTACATATGGCAGCTGACATGTATTTCTACTGGCGTATTTTCAAACTTCACATGTGTATCTATACCAATATTATTGTAGCTGAGTATGAATTCACAAACATTGATACCTTCCAATATAATTCAAGCTATGTATAAACATTAGAAAATACTAGAGATTTTTCCTTTCACACAAACAACACAGGTTCAAGCATAATGTGTATATAATTATGAAAGATAGATCACACAGGACCATGAAGAAATTCTGGAAGCAAGATGCAGTTGTTGTACGAATCAAATGAAAAGCAAGGTTATACATTTATTTGACTGAAAGATAACACAATGCATGGTGAATTAGGAAAAGTAGCTGACAGCACAGGCAAGCATCATAGATAAGCATTGTTTCATGTTCATACTCAATAGGATCAAGTAAGCAAAAGTAGTTTGATTTTCACATCTGAGTTCTCCTATGATAATCCTGGAATATTTAGTCGGAGTCATGACACTCAGAAGTTGAACTTCACAAATTTGCGCAAAATACTAGAATGTTGAGATCCTGGAATGATTATGCCATGACCAAATTTGTGCAAAAAGCAATGACTCGTAACCAAATTTGCCATGCACAACTAAAAAGAATGCCATGCAGATGTCCGTAGTGGCAAAACGTGGGTGTATAAGTTAGTGGATTAATTAAAGCAATGCATTAGTGGGGATGTGAAGGTCAGATGGTTACGCCAGCCTAGTCGTACAAGGACCAAAATGCATGGATCCATCTGGGTTTTTGTAAAGCAGCGGCGCATGCACAGCCTGTATATATCTATGGCTGAATACCTGCTTATGTACACATACGTATTCAGGCATTTGTGCCTGAGCGGCATGCATCTTTTGATGCAGGCATGGACACTGCTTGCGCCAGCGTTTATATTTTTATTAGAGTCAAACACACAGCCTCAAGCTACAGAGCACAAATGATATCTAGATCTTGCAGAAGTTTCTCAGAATATCAAATGTCCTGTAACAATGTAGTCGCTGCATTGCTTATACAGTTGAAAAGTATACAGAAACTATTATGTATCCGATGGTATGAAAGTTGAAGCATAATTTATGGCACCGATGTGAACGTGCATAGCTCCAAGCAAATATTTGAACAAATTAATGGCGTAAATGCAGTAACAAACTCTGTCTCTGCCGATAATTTAAATACAAAAACTGAATATTTGCACTCAACCAATGGCATTGACATCCCACTCCATTGTCTCAATAATAGCATGGTTCATATAGCAATCAAAGGTGTGGCAATGGCTGTTTCAAAGCAAGTAGTTTTACTAGCATGTTTTCAGACTTCAGTGTGTATATATCTATATCAAGATTACTATGGCTGATTATAAATTCACACATGGTGACACTTTACATTCAGGATGTATAAAAAACAATGAATAGTAAAATGCAGGGTCAACCAACTTTTACACACAAAATCCTCCCCTTTTGAAATAGCCCCCAGTTAAGAGGAGAGAGTATATGTATTTCGAATAAAATTATGCAAAGAATGGCTTCCACACATGTATACCTTTGCTCCCAAGTCCCACCATCAGTCCATTAAAAAGGATTTACTGAAAGAAAATTGAACTGCTATAAGTACAGTAAAGTTCACTTGTGTTCCTCAATCGTGTAGTTCCTAATTAATAGTGTTGAAAATCAGATTATATGTGTGAAGAGAAAGTGTTACCACTCATGGAAAATATTGTCATGAAGCTGTTGTTTCTTTATTCGTTTGCAAGATTGCTGTTTCCTTCTTTTTCCCAGGAGCGCTCGTCACATGTCCTTTGTTAGGACATCAGATTCCTTCTTCTATCAAAGCGTCTAGCCCCATTCTCCTTTTGTAGTTATTCTACTCCTTTCCTGTTTTAAAGTGGCAAAATAGAAAATCAGTTATAAAAATGTAAGATGATGAATATTTGCCAAGAATCAATGTGGCTAAGGTAGGCACAGAAGGAAAATTCTCGGCTCCCCAAGCTCATGGACAGAAAAAACAGAGGCCATGGTCGCTGGCAGTCTGCGGTAGCATGAAAAGAAAATCGAACAAAGAAGTTGGGCAAAAACTCACACGAAAAAAGTCTAACAACTCACCTCCTCTGAGCAGCCAAGGGTGAGGGAAGAGGACGAGACTCCAGCGTGACGGATCTGAGCAGCATGTTGTCCAGCGTGATGGATCTGAGCACCGCTCACGCCGTCGGGATGGAGGGACCTGTGGTGGGGAGCTCACCCGTGCTCGTCACCTTGGAGGGTCATGGAGAAGAGGAGCGGGCCGGAATGGTGGTGGCGATTTTCGCCATGGGATCTGGGGCTGGAGAGGGAGGCGACGTTGACTTCGACCTGAACGCACCGGCGCAGTTGACCCGCCCGGTGGCGGTGGCGAAGGAAGGCGATGACGAGTCGACATCGCGCACCCCATGGGGTCGCACTGGTTGGTGGCGGAGGTCGAGGGCGGAGGGCGGCGGCGGTGGCGGCGTCGTCGTTGGTCTGGGAGGAGGACTTGTGGACGAGGTTCAATTTGTGGCAGATTTTTTTGAAGGGCAGATCTGGTTGGGGGCGGCGGCTATAATTCATTTGGTGTAAAATTTCCGGTCTTTCGCGCGCTCACCCGCGTCTGCGCGCATTTGGGCCAATAATTACAGTCTCGCGCCACACCGACTGTTCCGGCGGATAGTGAGCCATGATTTAGTTGTGCCGGCAGATACAATGACCCGAAAGTTAAAAATAATTGCTGGCGTGTATGTGCCCTCCTTGGTCCAATTCTGCCGGCAGTTTCTCTGCCCTTAAGTTCTTCTACCGGCGGTAGCAAGATTCCCGGCAGATAATTTACCCTTATTCTTGTATTTTTTCCGGCAGTTAATTGCACCCAATTAAGTGTTGTGGTGTAATGGAGGTTTATGTGACCTTACTTGAAGGAGAATACGGTGAGGACTTGGTGTCCTGAGCTGCGTGCTCAGCGACTGGGTGTCCGGGACTGTGTGTCCTCGAGTTTAAATACTCAGCCGCTCAACCCAGGACGTCTGGTGAGGGCAGGCGGTTGGGCCCAGTCTACCAAATCATTGTCTTCACCAATCTTACTGGTTCTATTTCCTCAACTCTTTCATTTTCTCATTATTGTGTTGAGTGATTGTTCATATCTGTGTTTGAAGACTTTGACTGAAGACTTTCTCAATTTCCTTAGTTCAATTTCTTCAGTCTGTTTGTCTTCATTTTGTGTTATCCTGTGTTTACGCTTTCTGTACTCTGTGTTTGTCTTTATTTCATCATGATGACTATGTATGTATTTTGTCATGCTTACTTCTGAGTACTTATTCCGCTGCAAGTAGTTCTTCGCTAAGGAATTTCCTCACTGGCAAATTCCTCAGTGAAGATTTCATAAAAATTGCCTATTCACCCCCCCCTCTAGTCGATATAACGCACTTTCATCAAGGAGATTCACAGCTTGTGGTGAGACAAGTCGACAAAGATTATCAAAGTCCATTGATGGAGGCATACGTCAAGGAAGTGAGAAGATTGGAGGAGCACTTTGACGGATTGCAAACAGAGCATGTACCCCATGCGGAAAACAACATAGTTGATCATCTCTCAAAGTGTGCTGCGCAAAAGCTTCTTGTGCAACCAGGAACTTTTGTTCTCCATCTTATTCAGCCCTCCGTATCCCTAGCAATGATGGCCCGAAAGAGGAGAAAGATGGACTTCGATAAGCATCTCCCGGTAGAGCCTCGCGCTCCAGGCAGGGACCATGCCGAAAACTCACAACTTCCAGCCCGCACCCTCCTGCCGGGATCACGCGTCCCCGCAGATGAGGAGTGTGCCCCGTAGTTGAGGAGGTGTCGGTAGACCTCGTTGCCGAGCCTCAGGCTCCAACTCTGGCAAGGCACATAGTCCACTTTCTCCAAACCGAAGAACTCCCCAATGACCAAGATGAGGCTGAAAGAGTATCCCAGAAGGCTGGAATGTACCAGTTTGTCGATGACACTCTGTACAAAAGGAGTGAAGGAGTCCTGGATAAGGGGGTATCCGGATGGTCGGACTATATACTTTGGCCAGGCTGTTGGACCGTGAAGATACAAGACTCAAGACTTCGTCCCGTTTCCGGATGGGACTCTCCTTTGCGTGGAGACAAGCTTGGCGATCCAGATGTTAGATCTCCTTCTTTGTAACTGACTCTATATAACCCTAGCCCCCTCCAGTGTCTATATAAACTAGAGGGTTTAGTCCGTAGGACAGGAACAATCATAATCATCATAGGCTAGCTCCTAGGGTTTAGCCTCTATGATCTCGTGGTAGATCTACTCCTGTAATACTCATATCATCAAGATCAATCCAGTAGGAAGTAGGGTATTACCTCCATCGAGAGCGCCCGAACCTGGGTAAAACATCGTGTTCCCTGCCTCCTGTTACCATAGCCTTAGGCATGCGATTCGGGACCCCCTACCGAGATCCGCGGTTTGACACGACATTGGTGCTTTCATTGAGAGTTCCTCGTGTCGTGTTGCAAGGCTCGATGACTCCTTCAATCATCAACAACGCGGTCGGTGAGACTTTTCTCCCGGACAGATCTTCGTGTTGGCGACTTCGCTGCTGGGCAATTAAGCAGCCATCAGAGTAGATCGGCGGCTACACCCAGCCATCGGTCAAGTTCGGAAACTTGAACTACGGCCGATATCGCGGAGACTTGATCTTGACGGATTGAACCCTCGCCGAGGCGCCGAGCGATCACGGCGAAACGCGGCTTAGACCTGCTGTCAGACAATACTCGGGATATTGCACCTGCAAGAGCTCCAGACCTAAATCTGCTGCAGATCGCGTCAACCGAGGACGGGTGGATGGACCCCACCCCGGAGGCCGCATACTCATCGGTGGTAGAGCCGAACACGGACTCCACCCCCAAGGAAGTCTGTGTCACTAGACCCCCGGACTTGTGTCCGGCTGTAGGTTCCAGACTGCGCACCCCCGAGCCCGCTGAATCTTGTTGGGCTCTGGTAATGGAGTTCACCGCTGCGGATATCTTCCATTAATCATTCTTTGGTGACATGCTGAATTCATTAGAGTCTCTCTCTTTGTCAGGGGACTCTTGGCCGAACTATGTCCGGCTCGAGTGGGAAGTAGGCGACAAGGAAATTCGTTGCCCACCCACCACCCACTTCATTGCCACTGTCGATGATTTGACCGACCTGCTTGACTTCGACTCCGAGGACATCGACGGTATGGACGACGATGCAAGAGAAGAACAGGAACCACCACCCACGGGGCGCTGGATAGCCACCTCCTCGTATGGTATATATATGGTGGACACTCCCGGAGAAACCAATGGCGGCGAGGCAATAGAGGATAACACCTCAAGGGAAAAATCAAAGCATGGCGTCATCGGCGCCGCTCTAAGCCCGCCACAGAAAATGCAAGCACGGAGGCGAAGACAATTCGGATGGTGCGAAGGCGAATCTAATCTTGATCGGCCTGCCTTGACGCTGGGCGAAAACGGGAAGATTAACCCGGATGAGCAGGCGGCGAATGGATACTCGAAGGAGAAAACCACATGCCTCCCTCCGAAGGCGAGGTGAGCCTCGGCGACGATGGTCGGCATGCTGAGGATCCGTAAGCGGGTTCGCTTCGGTGACGGCTTATAGCCCTTGCAAAACTGAAAAATGAAGCGGCGGCAGCTCAAGTGACCAAGATCGCTCACAGACGGATGGACTAAGGTCACGGCAGCGAGGAATCTGGACTCGACCGCCCGACCAAAGGGTACCCAAAGCACAATTTGCTACCTCAACTTGAGAAGGAGGTTGAAAGTGCAACTAATCCCCAGGTGGTTTTGGTAATTAATAACAACATATATATCATTGAACTAATCATTTCTTGAGAATATTTGAAAGTTCGGTGATATGGGAATGGCAATGTCGATGATGTGGACCCCTCAAAATGCTAAGGAAAACATTGGCAAAAGCTCAAGACTCCATTTTGGTTTAGTGATCCAAGATCACATTGAGTCCATAGGAAAGCCAATACTATTAAAAGGGGTGAGGTTATGATGATGATCTGGTTGCTCTAAGGTGCTTAGTGATTTATCTCTCAAACAATCGGCAATCTTTCATTCCAACATAAACCCATAAGTAATCTCGGTCCCACGATTCCAAACTCAGTCACACCGAGATGAACCACCTCGACCATATAGCCAAACCCTAAGAATCTCGGATTTTCGATTCCAAACTCGGTCATTCGAAATTGGTGTTGCCAAGCACGTAACATACGTACTCAAATCGGTGTCACCGAGATGAGAAAATCGGTCCCAAAGATTAGCAAACCCTAGACTTTGGAAGAATCGGTCTAACGAGATTGTATTTTCGGTCCCACGAAATGTAACACCCTCGATCGGCTATATCTCCCGTGTGAAGCACGACTTAGAGCATAACCGCATTGAAAGCAATGTGCATAAGTGAGGTAATCTTCACACAACCCATTTAATACATAAGGGAAAAAATACATAGTTGGCTTACAATCGCCACTTCACACAATTACATGAATAAAGCATTACATCATCGGATACAATCAAGGTCCGACTACGGAACCAAAATAAAGAAGAACCCCAAATGCGACAAAGGACCACGATCGACCCCAAGCTGGGCTCCACTCTTGATCAACTGAAGCGAAACAACACAATGAACAAGATCTTCATCAAGCTCCTCCTTGAGCTTGGTTGCATCATCACCTTTCGGCAACATAGGCACACGCAAACTGGTTTTGGAAGTATCGGTGAGTCACGAGGACTCGGCAATCTCACACCATGAGATCAAGACTATTTAAGCTTATGGGTAAGGTAAAGGCATGAGGTGGAGCTGCGACAGCGACTAGCATATCTGGGAGGCTAACATGCATAAATGAGGCGAGAAGAAGGCATAACACGGTCGTCAAAAGTATGATCAAGAAGTGATCCTATAGCAACTGCGTCAAGCATAACTCCAACACCGTGTTCACTTCCGGACTCCGCGGAAAGAGACCATCACGGTAACACACGGTTGATGTATTTTAATTAAGGTCAACTTCAGGTTTTCTACAACCGGACATTAACAAATTCCCATCGCCACATAACCGCAGACACGGCTCTCGAAAGTTTATACCTGCGGGGTGTCCCAACAGCCCATGACAAGCTCTCGCGATCATCGAAGGAATAGACCTTCACCGAGACTCTCCGTCGGACTCGGAATCGGTACATCAAGACATTTCAACAATGGTAAAACAAGACCAGCAAAGCCTCCGGCGTGCCGACATCTGATAGTAGCAGCGCGTATCTCGTCTCGAGCCACGACGGATGAGCACTACGTACAACTAGAACCAGCCCTCAAGTTTCCCGAGGTGGCGCTGCAAGTGGCTCTAGTTTGGACCAACACTTAGACAAGCATTGGCCGGGGGCTAAAATAAAGATGACCCACTGGGATCGCGACTCCCAAGGGAAAAAGTAGGTGGTGGTGAGGCAAATGGTAAAACCAATGTTGGGCCTTCTTTGGAGGAGTTTTATTCAAAGCGACTGTCAAGGGGTCCCATAAATCACCCGACAGCGTAAGGGGCGCAAAATCAGGAACATAACACGGTATGGCGGAAACTAGAGGCGGCAAGAGTGGAACAAAACACTAGGCATAAGGCGAGCCTTCCACCCTTTACCAAATATATAGATGCATTAATAATATAAGAGATATTGTGATATCCCAACATAAACCACATCCACCATGGAGAAATCTTCAACTTCACGCAACTAACAGCGCTATAAGAGAAATTTGAGCAAAGCGGTAACATAGCCAAACAACGGTTTGCATAGGAAAAGGTGTCAAGGTTAGGGGTTTGACATGGCAATTTGGGAGGCTGACAAGCAAAAGGTAGGCATCGTAGCATTGGCATAGCAAAAAGCGAGCAAACTAGCAAGCAAAGATAGAAGTGATTTGAGGTATGGTCATCTTGCTGCAAGGTTCTCGAGTTATCGAAGACTTGATCCTCGTAGGCGTTCTCAACAGGTTCCTCGTTCACGTACTCGTCTCCGGCTCTACCCAAAGCAAGGACACAAGCAGCGGAACCACAATCAAACAAGGAACAATGCACAAGCAATATGATCTGATACATGACATGCGATCACGAGATGTGATATGCAATGCATATGTATGCTCCGGAGAAAATGATGAACCGGGCATCAACTTGGCAAACCAAGTATGCCACTGGAAAGATGGGGTGATTTCGGTTGAAATCGATATAAAGATCACCGGAATCGGATGCACGGTTTGCAAATGACAAGCAAAACAAGAATGGCGCTAAAGCTGCGTTTAACAGCCCGATGCTACTTAGCACGCAACACGAAACTATGCTACAGCACCCCAACATAAAAACAAAGCATATGACAACGAACTACAGGAGATGCTTAACAAAGAGGAACACTGAGCTACGGCTAAATCACATCATAACATGTTCAAACAAGCATGGAGAAAGTGCTCAAAATATCAGGTTCACAGACTTAGTGAAAATACTAACATACCGAGGAATTAACATCGAGGAAGGCATGTTTAGAGCAAGCAAACAACATGCTACAGGAACTTATAATAGCAAAGCAAGGCATGACATGATTCTACTCAAAGCATATATCAATAGTCCCTTACTGACCATAAGCCAAAAGGACTCTAAGAAATGATGGCACCCATGTAAACATAGCAAGTTTTATTACAGATTTCAGACTTAGTGAAATATCAGGACATGGAAAAAACAGATTCAACATGGCATGTTAAGTGAGCTCGATGCACTCACTACAGAGCAATACATGGCATGGCAAGGCAACCAACAGTAAGAAGGCATGATTATGAAGCTAAGCATGGCAAGAGCAAGGTCATAGCATACGGATCAACTTCTAGCGACCTCGTGAAAATTGAATCTCATGCAAGCGATCTGCCAGGAAACATTTTCAAGCAACTTTAGAGCAAGATATGAACATGTTCCAGCAGGCTATAATTGTAACTAAGGGCATGAATGGATAGAGCAAGACATGTATATCAAAACATGTTTATATAGCATCTCCAGATTATGCATAGAATGATTAGTGGAAGCATGTTAACATGGCATCAAATTATAACAGAATCTGCCAGGAAAACAACAACAGCAACTACCCTACTTTACAAGCTTGATACACTCAGCACACAACTCACAAAAATACAAGGTCAACACCTCTGGAAAGATGGCATGGCCTAGTCCAACATTCATGTAGATCTCATACTCATAGGGTGCACACATAAATCATGGCAAAAATGACAAAATAGCTCGGTGATAAGATTACGAAACTAACGATCTGAAGCTATCTTCCAACAACATTTCGGGCACCAAGATGAGCTCAAATGCAAATGATGCAATGGAATGAAATGATGTACTCGTCGAGTCGAACAATTTGACATATTATCTGGCATAAAGCAGACTACGGATGCGAAGATGTGATGCTATGAAAATGCAAGAAATATCTGGCGGGACCGGGGATCAACCTCGTGCCACGGATATCGGCGGTGGCGGATCTCGCCGGATCAGCAGCGCCAGCGGCAGAATCGTCGGGGCAGGGCAGGAGAGTTGGAAGGCTCGCGGAGGAGGGCCGACCCGGGGCGGCCTTGGCAGCAGCCAGCCTGAGACGAGAGCCGTGGGCTGCCGGGTCCGAGTGTGTGTGGCAGAGAGGCAGTTGCAGCCTGGAGGCCAAGCAAGCGATCCCGGCGCCAGCGGAGCGGCGGCAGCAGCAGCGAGAGGCGGCCAGGCGGCGCCGGCGGCGGCGGTGGTGGCAGGCCAAACCTCAGGCGGCAGGCGGCCGAGGCTGAGGCGGTGCAAGGCGGGGCAGCGGCAGCGGCAGCGAGATCCATGGTGGCAGCGAAGCGGCCGGCGGTGTGCAGTGTATGGGCAGTGTGCAAACAGACCCCATGAGTCTGCCGAACCCCGGCATGCAGCATGAGGCCTTGATGGCGGGCAGCAGTGGCGTGGCGTGAGTGGAGGAGGCGGCGGCTGGCGTGTCGCGCCCGATTCGTCGAGTGCGCGTCCGGTGGGCGTGTCCGTATGGCGGACACGTCCGTGCGAAGGAAAAACTAGGGTTTGGGGAAAACATCAAGAGATTTGGAATGGGGGTGTATAAATAGGCATAGAGGAGCTAGGAGAGTCCAAATGAGGTGTGGTTTTGACCCTGTGATCGTGATCGAACGACCGAAAGCATGGAGAGGAGTTTGGTGGGTTTTGGGCCACTTTGGAAGGGTGTTGGGCTGCAACAAAAGAGGCCTCTGCGGTTACCGGTTAACCGTTGGAGTGTAAACGACCTCAAATGCACGAAACTTGACGGCGGTCTACGGTGCTATACCAAGGCAGCTTGGCAAACCTCGGGCCATTCGAGAAAGTTTAATACCGCACAAGAGAAGAGAGAAGAGGAGGAGGAGGACACAGGGGCGCGGAATACAAAGCAGACAGCAGGGAAAATGCTCGGATGCATGAGATGAACATGTATGCAAAATGGAATGCACATGATGACATGATAAAATGCAAATGATGACACGGCAAATGCAACACGCAAGCAAATGACATGGCAACGAAGGCGAATAACTGACGGACACCTGGCGCATCGGATCCGGGGTGTTACAACACTCCACCACTATGAGAGGATCTCGTCCGAGATCTAGGATGTACCGGAGGAAAGCGGAAGAGAAAGAAGAGGTAAAACTAAGTTGCTTCTCGGCGAATGAGTGAAACCATGAACCTTGAAAGGTTGAGCAATTTAAAAGAAAGGTATGAGAGATGAGCGAGATTGCAAACAATCCGTTAGAAAAGATGAACAAGGAGTATTACGAGAAGTTGAAGGTTGAAAGACATGGAAATAAGAGCTTCTCGAGCGAAAAGAATATGACCACATCGGTATAATGAGATAGCCAAGGAACAAAATTACAGAATTTGGACAGACACTCCGGTGAAAAGAAAAAAAACTTGATGAGATGAAAAGATAATGAATGAGAACACCACACTGCGGTTAAATGGATAAGCAAGAAAAGAACATGACCTCACAATTCAAGATGATGATTGAAGAGCACAACATCACAATGCCTCCGAAACAAAAGAACAGAAGATAGATCATTGGAATAGAAGAATGGAGAAGAAAATGACAACTTCTACCACAGTTGAATTTGAAGGCATCCTTGCAAGAAGGTTAGAATAGAGTTGTTGGAAGACCAACAACAAAAAGAATAAGTTTGTAGTGGGCTTATGGAAACATCTCAAAATTATGAGGTGACAAACGGCCACTAACAGAAACAATTGCTTGCTTGAGATTAACGAAGAGATGAAAGCTTGTTCCATCAAGATGGAAAAGAGATAACTTGGGTCATTAATAAGCACCACAAATAGCAACAATCCTTAGGGAATGCTTTAGGTGAAATCTGACACAAGATAACTCCAACGAAGAGATTGATGGATTTAAAATACCTCATTCTTGACAACAATATGAATCATGAAACATGAAGGAAATTGTCAAGAGTGACATAACACCACCTCAAAAGATAAGATAGAAGGAATTGCACTTCGAAATGCAAGATGAAGAACTCCGGTAAACAAAAGTGTCGGTGTACTAAGGTAGGGGTACCTCAGTACTCCGACTTGTGCCTGAGCGACCATGACTCCCAGCTAGATCCACCAAATGCTTGCGGAGACCATCTCCCTCCATACCAAGCCATTCAAGAACAAAGTGTACAAGGCGGAGCTCAAGACCCGGCAAGAGGAGCTTGCCGGGAAGGCCATCGGGCTCAAGACTACATCACTCTTGCAGATCCCGCGAGAGGAGCTCGTCGGGAGGACTAGAAGATCACGCCACAGAAGACACACCTCGGGCTGTATGTCGTCGGCGAGGACAGGCGTGACAAGTCATAAACCCGACAAGCACCGGGCCGGCAAGATCAAGACCCGGCAAGGTGCTTGCGGGGAGCTATCTACGTGCCGCCTCGCTCATCGCCCGCAGCGTCGCCTCCGGCCTTTTCGAGGCAGCGTGGCGGGTGGCATCTTTGCATGAGGTGCGGTGGCACTCCACGGTGGTAACCGCCGCCCGTGGCAAGCGGAACGCAATGGCGGGAACTTTTGAGGCGGCAGCGACGGGCATTTAATGCTCTTGTCCCCTCTGTCAAAAGTAGGTAGGATCCTTTGTTCATGCCTTTGTGTGCCTTGTTCCCTTTGTTCCAACTACCACCTCTTTTATGTTTTACCCCTCTACCCTCGTTGACACAGTCGGTGACCCTTGCCCTATAAAGGAGGCCCATGCACAGCGTGGGGGTTGGACTCTTTGACAACTCTCACGCTCGGTGTGGCGCTCTCCGAGCTCCGAGATCAAATACAACACAAAGCAGCGATGAGGGTTTCTGCGACCATCAGCGGCGGCTGGGTAAAATCCCAGCGTGCATCGCCTCGATCTGCTCTCCGCGCACCCTCCGCCCTCGTGCGAACACACGAAGGGCCCGGCCCCATAGGTGCCGCGCCACCATCGCGCGACATCTGGCGCGCCCGGTAGAAGCGTCGAGGTTATCGCGGACTGATCCGGCGTTAGCGGCCGTTCTTCATCAACCTCTCCGGCCGTCGGCGACTTCGCCGACAAGCTGCGCCATGGCCCGAAGGCGAGAGCTTGGTCGCGAGACCCATCTCCGTCTTCTCGCCGCCACCGGAACAACGGCGAGCGGAGAAGCAGCCCGGAGAAGGTGGACACGGCGGCGTTAGCGGTGCCACGAGATCGAGGGCAGGGCGGAGGACGCGCCTCGGCCCCGTAGATCCCGTCCGTCGACATATAGCAGCCAGCGGCGCCATACCACGAAGGTGGAATCCGCCCGGTGGAGCAAAAACAGCGAGGGGCTCGCGGGGCGCTCGGACTGCCGTCCGTCTGTGAGTAAAGCGAAAAAAGGTCGAGGCGGGTTACTGCTCCCCTAACATTGTTAGGGACCGAGTATATCCGGCTCCTCACACGCTCGCTCCGCTCCCCTCGGCCCGACAGCGCCTATCCACAGGTGCTACGATGTCGTCGAAGAAGCGCGCCATCGAGCTCTAAATCCGGCAGGGCGGCTCTGGTGCTCCATCAGACAAGCGTACCTCCTCGGGCGCGATAAGCCCGGCGAGGGACAGCTTTGGTGTTCGTCGACAAGCAGCGCCTCCCGGTCTTGTCTTTGCCGCCAAGGACACACCATTGGGCTCCACCGGCGGCCTTGAGGAAGAAGAAGAAGCTAAGTCGCTCGAGCCTTCGTGCGAGCACTCTTTTAATTTCATACTTTTATATGTTATATCCCTCGTAGCGTCCGTCCTTTGTACACTAAACCCGTGCGGCGGAGGAGCCTACTGTGGATAGTCGCACCCTTGCTTTGTTTGAACACACTCAGCGAGTTAAGAGTGAGTCGCGACCAGCTTCACGCCCTCGTTTACGTTTAGTCGCTCGACAAGTTAAGTGCGTCGTGCTAGGCAGCAAGGTTGCTGCGGGCGACACCGATAAGCGGGCTCTTGATGTTCCGCACTCAGCAAGCGTGTTGAGCACCGACAAGTTACCTAGAAGCGTGGGGTGGAAGCACACAAAGGGTGTAGGGCAGGGGGTATAACGTGGCGAGCTATGCCGTGAAATGTCGTCCGTATGGGAGACTTGGGCGCAAGAAGGAGCCAAGTCGTGGCCCGATTCGCGTACTGTTTTGTTTCGAGTCCGCTCAACAAACACAAGTGTCTGCAGCACCCTTATCTTGCTTCGAGCAGCGCTCGACAAGTTAAGCGTCATAGCTGGCCCGACAAGGTTGCTTGCGGAGCGACACCACCGGCGGGCTGTCCGCGGACAAGCGTGTTCGCCCGGCAAGCTCCCCAAGGCGTGAAGTACAAACATCTGAAGGACAAAGCCGGCATCATATTGCCTAGTCAAGATTTATATACACTTACATGTGCGTTGAGCAATTGCATATCTACCTCAGCTATTTTCATGGCTAAAATTGCAGCAACAAGGAGGAACAAAAAGATCACACCAGCGCTGGGGCCGGCAAGCCGAAGTCGCCGGGGCTGCGGATCTCAAGGTTCTTCTTGGCGAGCCAGCCTCGCTGAGGGGCTGCTGACATCATCGAATTCGTCTCCGGCAAGCTAGTGTTGCGGGGCTGCATTCAGCTAAGTTTTCCATCCTCGTCATGCATCCTCCTATGGACCGGAAATGCGGGACTGCGTCTTTGAGCAGCGTGTCTTGTAAAAACCCGTGCGTGGAGGAGCGAGTCGTGGCCCGATTGCGTGCTTGGTTTGTTTACGAGTCCGCTCAACAAACACAAGTGTGCTGCTGCACCTATCTTGCTTCGAGCACTGCTTTCGGCGAGGTGGCGTCATAATGGCCCGACAAGGTTGCTTGCGGAGCGACACCACCGGCGGGCTGTCCATGATTGCTAAGCGTGTTCGCCCGGCAAGCTCCCGATAAGCGTAAGAACACACAAGGCACTTGATCAAGTAAAAGACTCGATCCGGCAAGCTTTCCCTCTTTTCATTAAAACATCCGGTTTAGTACAAGTCCATAGAGGATGAAAAACATGATAGAGAGGATTACAAGTTCTTAAATGCAGCTAATGCCGGGGCTTCTGATTAAAAGATAAGATGCCGTGATCCCTCTCTGTTTCTCTGTTCGGGAGTTGGGAGGTAGGTCAAGAGCCCCGGCAAGATAAGCTTGCGGGAGAGAACCCGGCAAGAGGGCTTGTCGGGGAAGAGGCAGGCGCCTAGGAGGCGTGGCGGTGGCGCCCGCCGTGCCGGAGGCTGCGCAAGGTGGCAGGCATGGGGGCGCATGCCGGAGAGCCAGCGACAAGCCCTGAAGCCAGCGGAGAGCCACAGGCGCGAAGACCCCAAGAGAACACCCGGGAGCCGGCCGGGAGCTTGGCGGAGTCGGGCGTCGGAGGCGAGCTTGAAGGCGGAGTGGTGGGACGCCGGCACGAGGCACCTCGCCCTCGTACTCCGACTTCGCGGCCTTGCCGCCGTCCCCTCTTCCTCTTCTGCTGCCTCCCTCGCCCGGCCGCCAAGAGGCGGCCCGGGGAGTTCGAGGCCGGCAACCCGGAAGATGGGGTTGCGGTGGCCTGTGAGCAGCGGTGTCCGGCGCCTGGTCGGACCCGCCATCCCCTCGTCGCCCTGTCGCTCTCCTCCTCGTCACTTTCGCTCGGGAGGAGCCTTCGCTATCAGGAGCTGTCCACACAGCAGCGCACCGGGTTCCATAGTCGCCGAAGACCTTGGCGGCGAGAGGTCGCCATCCAATAACTTGAAATGGAGGTGAACCCGCCGTCAAGCTATGGATCGGCGAATGTCTTCCACCCTCGGTCGAAGAACATCACGCCCGGGGCTGGGGACACGACACTCACCGAGTGCGCTGATCCGCAGCCCCTCATCGTAACTCCATCACGTCGGGTGGATCCGGTCCCATCGCGTCCATAAGCGGGACCGGCAGCCGGGCGGCAATGGCGCCCGTGAAGCTTGATGAAGAACTCCGAAGTGCGTCTCGGTGTGGACCGCGCCGTGGTCGAGGAGGCGCCGGGGGGGGAGGCAGGGGGGCACGTCGCCCGGCCGCCTCTCCTCGACCGCCTCGGCCACGCCCTCGACCTCGTCATGGCCCGCCCCTCCCTCTCCCTCTCGTGGCGGCTCTACCGCCACGGGGGCGGGGCGGGGAGTGGTGCGCTGCCTAAGCGACCAGCGCCGCCACCGTCGAAGCGGGATTCCCTCCTTCCATGGCGGCGGGAAGAGCGAAGATGAAAGCGAAGGAGAGTGGATGAGTGTGGCGTTGTACCCCTTCCGCCCTATTTAAAGGGGCGAGGTGGGGCTCAACCGCCCTTCGACCAATCATGAAACAAGGAGGCGGAGAGGCGGGGCCGACTCGCCCTCCGCCCGTGGCGGCTCGGTCTCCCACCTTCGCCGCCCGACCCCCATGCATGAGGGCAGCGTGGCGCGGGCGGAGGCGGCAGGTGGCGACCCTGCTTTCTGCGCCCGCAGTCACGGGGTGGATGCCTTAAAACTGCATCGCCGCCCGTCTCCCAGCGCCCGCAATCGCAGCGTGCCGTTTGAGGGCGGCGGATCTGGCGAATCGGCGGCGCCATGGGCTCCGCGTGCCCGTGCCTTGTTTTGGGCTGGCCCAACAGCGCTTCGGCACCGTGTATAGCCCGAGCCGGGGCTCTGTCGGTGTACTAAGGTAAGGGTACCTCGGTACTCCGACTTGTGCCTGGCGCGACGCAGCTCCCAGCTAGATCCACAAATGCTTGCGGAGACCATCTCCCTCCATACCAAGCCATTCAAGAACAAAGTGTACAAGGCGGAGCTCAAGACCCGGCAAGAGGAGCTTGCGGGAAGGCCATTCGAGGCTCAAGACTACATCACTCTTGCGAGATCCCGGCGAGAGGAGCTCGTCGGGAGGACTAGAAGATCACGCCACGAAGACACACCTCGGCTGTGTCGTCGGCGAGACCGAGGCGTGACAAGTCATAAACCCGACAAGCACCGGGCCGGCAAGATCAAGACCGGCAAGGTGCTTGCGGGGAAACTATCTCGTGCCGCCTCGGCTCATCTGCCAGCGTCGCCTCCGGCCTTTTCGAGAGGCGTGTGGCGGGTGGCTATCTTGCATGAGGTGCGGTGGCACTCCGAGTGGTGGCCGCCGCCGTAACAAGCAGAACGCAATGGCGGGAACTTTTGGGGCGGCGGCGACGGGCATTTAATGCTCTTGTCCCCTCTGTCAAAAGTAGGTAGGATCCTTGTTCATGCCTTTGTAGCCGCCTTGTTCCGCCTTTGTTCAACTACCACCTCTTTTACGTTTTACCCCTCTACCCTCGTTGACACTGTCGGTGACCCTTGCCCTATAAAGGAGGCCCATGCACAGCGTGGGGGTTGGACTCTTTGACAACTCTCACGCTCGGTGTGGCCGCTCTCCGAGCTCCCGAGATCAAATACAACACAAAGCAGCAGTAGGGTTTTACGCGACCATCGCGGCCCGAAGCTGGGTAAAAATCCCCCGCGTGCATCGCCTCGATCTGCTCTCCGCGCACCCTCCGCCCTCGTACCGAACACACGAAGGGGCCCCGGCCCCATAGGTGCCGCGCCACCCATCGCGCGCGACAAAAAGGAATGAAAAGAAAGAGAAATTGAAAACACAAGGTGAATCCTTGCAATGATTTAGATGGATCTTCATGATAATTAGAGCTTGGAACTCCGGGAAAAAGAGAAGATGAAACAAATGAAACCGAAAATTTTAAGGACCTCCGGAATAAAGAATTAATCACTTGGATGAACAAGAATAAGAATTATATTATGCGTATCCTCCACCAATTTAAATTGATGACAATCAACGGATTTGGCATACTACTTATTCTCGTAGAAAGGATTAAGAGAGATATGGCGTAAACTTGAGAAGGTCTTCAACGAACCACCGGTAGGATTGGAACAACAAATGAATTGATATGATGAACAAGGAAGAGATCTTGAAAGAACCACCGTAAAATTGAGAATGAGCGAAGTAGGCACAATTCAGCGGGAAGAATTGAAAAATGAATGAAGATACTTGAGGGTATTTAAATACAAGTGAGCGAATAGATCACGAGCTGAATAGAGAATACTTGAATGATGCACGGTATGATTTGGAGAGCGAGAGCTGAAAGCTTGAATGAATATCTTGAGATGATGGGCTTCAAGAATGAAACGAAAAGACTCCTAAAATGCTCGGATGGGTGAAAAAGATTCTCTGTCGAAAACAATTATGAGAGGATGGCAACAAGCTAGCACCATGAATCTTGAAGACAATAGAGCAAGATTAAAGAAACTCTTCTTGGTCTTCAAATGATGAGAATGACAACGAGAACACCACCAAAATTATTGAGACACAGGAAGAATCAAAAGCGAAGAGGTTGAGCCAACTATGAAAAGAATTTGAAAGATCTTGGAAAAACATTTGGTGATGAAAATTCATTCTTCGTCAAACTTGGAGAAGAATTTAGGATAGCTACGGGAAAATAGAAGAGTCGGGTAAGATCACGGGAAAAGACACGTGGGTTAGGGCCCACTCAAAAGAACACCGTTGAAATGATTTAAAGAGATGTTGCACGGTTGAATTAAATGACTTGAATGGGATAATAATCTCCAAATAGCTTGAGCGGATTAAGAATGGAAACACAAGTCTTGAGATATCTTGAGCACTCGGAATAACAAATAGCGAAGTAGAATGATAATGAGGTGCATCGGTATGAAAGCATTTGACACGAGGAAAGGAATATGATCAACCTTGAAAGCTTGAATTGGATCCACGGAGAAGAAACAACAATGAAGGATGATGAACTTGAAAGCTCGTGAGCATCTTCACGAGGATCACGGATCAGAACATAGAAAGAAAAGAATGAAGAGACTTCACATGAATAAATGGATACTTGATTAAGATAAATGAGTCCTTGAAGAAAAAAAAAAGGGTGGGAGGCGGAAAACAAAGGCAACTTGGGATGAGCAGAAACAAACACCGTTGATAAAACTTAGAATTGATCTTGCGGATGGGAGAATGATCGGATCCACTTGAAGAGAAGCGCGGTAGGAAAAGAATTAACATGACAACCTCAATGATCAAAAGGATTAGTATTCACATAGCAATATGAGAGCGCCGTTTAGGAAAGGTATGGATTCAACATTTGACTTTGAAGCAACTCGAATACCACAACTCAAAACAAAAACAAAGAATGGCTTGCAGAATAAGCGGAACAAACATATGATAGAATTTCGTCCAGAAATTTTTAGTGGTGGGAGCCTACGGGCTCAATCGTACAACACCATCATGTACAAGGCGGTGCACATGACATCTGAAGCGTCCCAGTCGGCATAGCCAAGGACTCTTTAAGACACCATGAGACCCTTTGTAAAACCAACCGTGAATAGGCGGACCACTAGGCGTCGAACCCCAATTTCATATCATACATCCGTCGGAAAGATATCCTAAGAGCTACTTGAATTCCCACCTATGAAACTCCGAAACTTTACGGTTATGCAATGCGGTGTTGGGGATCAGGGGAGCAATATATCTCACACAAACTAACAATCCCTACATCCATTGTATCCATCCGTCAACACATAACCAAGAAACCTTGAAATCGTCTACCTCAACCTTGAAAAGCATCCGTTATACAAGTCATGGCAATACTCCGTACTCACCTCGATCTTGGGTTAGCGGGGTTATCTCACCAACAAGCTGCATAAAAGAGATTTTCGATGTCGGCGTACTAAACTCGGGTATTCGAGCTGCAGCGATAAAATTATGGCGACAACACCTCGGAGCTCAACTCCCGGGACAACGCCACAACCCTAAATGTCGGGGAGGCAACCAAGACAATGTTGTCATCATAAAACCATCGAGCGATTCAAGATACCAGCGTGATCCTAAAATTTTTTAGTGAAATTTAAGAAGAGAAGAGTCAAAACTCTCGTCGGGATACCTCACCGAGAAGGTCGAAGGGTGGGGAGTAAAAAAATTCTAACTCTCCGATATATATAATCCTACATGACTCAAAACATTTTCTAGACACAACTCGGCCACTAAAAGCGATCAAGCAATGGGGCTCCTAAGGTGGGGAAGGCTACGATTACCAACATAACACCCTCGATGCGGCTATATCTCCCGCGTGTGAAGCACGACTTAGAGCATAACGCATTGAAAGCAATGTCGCAAGTGAGGTAATCTTCACACAACCATTTAATACATAAGGAAAAAAATACATAGTTGGCTTACAATAAGCCACTTCACACAATTACATGAATAAAGCATTACATCATCGAGATACAATCAAGGTCCGACTACGGAACCAAAATAAAAGAAAGAACCCCAAATCGACAAAGGACCTGATCGACCCCAAGCTGGGCTCCCTCTTGATCAAGCTGAAGCGAAACAACACAATGAACAAGATCTTCATCAAGCTCCTCCTTGAGCTTGGTTGCATCACTGCTTTCGGCAACATAGGCACACTGCAAAGCTGGTTTTGGAAGTATTTGCTGAGTCCTCGTGACTCACGGATACTTCAAAACCGGTTCTGAAAATTCAATGAATCAACGTTCACAAGATTTGAACTTTGGTCGGCCGAGTTGTCAACCAGTCGGCCGAGATTACTCAAATGTGTGTAGCAGTTGGATTTTGTGTGGAGCTATAAATACCCTCCACCTCCTCTTCATTCGTGGAAGAGCCATCGAGAAAGAACTACCACTCCTACCTTACATTTACGAGAAGAAAACTACCTACCCTTGTGTTGAGATCAAGTTGCTCCTCCCACCATATGACACTTGATTTCTAGTCTTTCCAAGTTGCTTTCCACTCAATCCCTTCCTCCACCACAGCCAAATCGGTGAGGAGAGTTGAGTGTTGGGGAGATATCATTTGAAGCACAAGAGCAAGGAGTTCATCATCACCAACCCCATCTATTACCTTTTGGAGGTGGTGCCTCCTAGATTAGTTAGGTGTCGCTTGGGAGCCTCCGTCATGATGTGGAGTTGAACCAAGGAGTTTGTAAGGGCAAGGAGATCGCCTACTTCGTGAAGATCTACCTCGAGTAAGGCTAGTCCTCCGTGGGCGTAAGCCATGATGGCATAGACAAGGTTGCTTCTTCGTGGACCCTTAGTGGGTGGAGCCCTCCGTGGACTCATGGCCGTTACCCTCCGTGGGTTGAAGTCTCCATCAGCGTGGATTGGCGATAGCACCACCTATCGGAACCACGAGAAAAAATCTCCGTGTCTCCATTGCGTTTGCTCTTCTCCTCCTCTCATTTACTATACATGCAATTTACTTTCCGCTGCCATAACTCTAGAATTGCATGTGTAGGGTGATACTTGACTTGGTTATCATTGTGAACTTGCTAAGAAACTACTCCAATCAAAAGGCAAAAATTTTAAGTTGTCAAGTAGTCTAATCACCCCCCCTCTAGACATACTTCCGATCCTACAAGTGGTATCAGAGCCAGGTTTCCATTGGATTGGTTTCCATTGCATTGGACTCCATAAGCTTGGTTTCACAACCTAGGAGAGTATGGCGTCTAGTGAGGGTAATTTTCGTAGAGGTCCTTACTTTGATGGTTCAAACTTTGCTAGTTGGAAGCATAAAATGAAAATGCATATTCTTGGACATAACCTGCCGCATGGGGCATTATTTGTGTTGGCTTGCAAGGTGAGTTCTTGAAGAAGGAAAAGTTCGGATCATGAAGCTCTGCGGATGAGTTGCGGATGTTCTGAACAATGCTCAAGCTTGTGACATTCTCTTCAATGCTTTGTGTCGAGGAGTTCAACAAGATCAGCCGTCTTGAGAATGCAAAGAGATTTGGGATACTTTGGTGAAATGCGAAGGTACCGAGTCCGTGAAGGAATCAAAGCTAGATGTTCTTCAAGGTCGACTTGACAAGTTCAAGATGAAGGAAGGTGAAGAATTAAGCTGAAATGTACTCTAGGCTTGCTCTCATCACCAATGAGATGGCGAGGCTTAGGAAGCGAAGAAATGACCGACCGATTCATCATCAAGAAGATTCTCGAGCTTTGGATGGAAAGTATGACACCGTGTGCACTTTGATCCAAATGATGCCAAACTACAAAGATCTCAAGCCTACGAAGTCATTGGAAGAATTGTTGCTCATGAGATGACACTTAAAGATAAGGAAGAGCTTCACAACAAGTCAAGTGGTGCTTACAAAGCTGCAGTTGAAGCTCCCACATCCTCAAGTGACAAGCTAGTTTCCAATGAAGAGATAAGCCTAATGGTGAAGAACTTGACAAGTTCTACAAGAGTAGAAGCAAGGAAAGAAGCTCAAAGTCTAGATCATATGATGAAAGGAGATCTTCTAGTCGTGATCGAAGCTGCTACAATTGTGGAAGACCGGACACTACTCAAATGAGTGTTCGACTCCCCACAAGAGAAGAAGAATCTCGAGAAGAAGAAGCTCAAGAGAAAGTAAGCCTCGAAAAGAGAAGGAGTAGAGATGATCGTTATGAGCGAAGATCCTCTCGGAGAAGCAAGGATTAGGAAAGGAAGGACAAGTCATCAAGGAGCTACACAAGAAGAAAACATCAAGCTCATGTTGGTGAATGGGTTTCGGCTCCGACTCAGACAATCACTCGAAAAAAGCTATCCTCCAACTCGAATCTGTCAAGATGAAGGTGTTGCGGTCTTGCTCTCGTATCCTCAACTCCAACTCCTATGACATATTTGATTCACCAAATGAGGAATTGGAAGATGCTTCATGGCAAAAGGCCCCAAGGTATCACATCCTGAGTTTATTGACTTTGATAGTGATGAGGATGACTTGCTTGGTGAAGATGAGCTCTTACATGATAAATCTAGTGAGCTTAGTAATGATGAACATGCTAGTAGTCTTTATAGTCGAGAAGAGTCGAATGACAATGCTATGAAGGAGATTGAGCGTCTAACTAAAGAACTAAACACTCTTAAGTTAGCTCATGAAACAACTCAAGAAGATCATAGAGAGCTCCTAAGATCTCATGAGAAGCTAACCGAGAAGCTCAACCTAGAGCAAGAACATGAGTTTCTAAAAGCTATCAATGGCGATCTTGAAGAAGAGTTCTTCATATCTTGCCAAGCGACTTCTCTTGTCTAATTTCTTGCCACCCATCAAAACTAAGCATGACAAGCATAAGAAAAATTCTTCATCTAGTAGTAACAATAATCATGCTAAATTAAATGTTGTTACTTCTAGTAATTCTCTTGATTCCACTAACAATGTTTCAAGCCAAGTTTCACTTGAGCAAGAAAATAGTCTATTGAAAGGGATTATAGAAAGGTGTCTACAAGAGTCTTGCGGAAGCAAGAGCTTTGAGAAATTGTTGCAAACAAGGAAGACAGGAAGAATCAAGGAATTGGTTTTGAGCGAAAGTTCAACGCCGAGGGTGTTGAATGGGAAGAAAGGTCGATATCCTCCAAAGTTTGTCTCTCAAGAAGAAGTATGATCCTACTTCTTCCAATGAGGAACAAGCTCAAGATGACCTTCCACCACAAGACCACAAGCTAAAAGGCAAGGACAAGCTTCAAGAGGAGATTGATGCATTCATTGAAGCACCCAAGGCCATGGTCAAGTGGGTTCCCAAGGCAACTTCAAGTTCTACTTCAACAAGCTCAACTACTACCCCAAGGATTCCCATCAAGATGATGTGGATCCGAAGAAGAAAGAACTAGAGAGTTCTTGAGGGTGACTCATAATATACTTCACTCATATTCATTTTGGCAAGGACTTGTGCAATCAACTTCCACATCTTGCACTAGTTCATGGAGTCACAAACCCTCATGTTAGTAAGTCAAGGGACAAGGTAATCATTGCTTTCATGGACATCATTCATTGTGAACTTCAATCTATGTCCATGGATATTCTTGTTTGTTCCTTGTGGGACTAACCCATGTAGGTATTGAAAGTGCGAATCAAAGGTTGCTCCCAACTCTTGATGATCTTCATCAACATTGAGCATCCACATCTTCAACATCTACATGAAGTCTTCAGCGACAACCCAAGGTTAGTTTGACCCTTTAAAGGGGTTCTCACATCAAGGGGAGCTTTGCTCTAAAGAAATGAGCTAAAGCATCTTCTAATGATGTGAACACATTAATGCTTTATGGAAAAGTGGTAACCCACTTGTGCTTAAGCGATGAGTATGACCTATGATCAAATGTTCTCATTTGACTCCTAAATCAATATACTCATATATAGATGACCTAGTCATCGCCAAATTGTGTGCTAGCTGTTAGTGTTTTGTTTGTGCATGTTTGACACATATTTCATTTGCTATCTTATTGTGTGAGCATGTTGGATGCATGATTTTATCCATTCGAGGACATCCATTTGTTGCTTTGGTCTTTTGGATATTTTCTTTTTGACCAAATGGATGGACAAGAATGCCTAAGTTCCTCCTAGCTATCTATGCTTTCTTGTCTCAAACTCTATTCATACTTATATCACAGAGTAAGGCTAGTCCTCCGTGGGCGTAAGCCATGATGGCATAGACAAGGTTGCTTCTTCGTGGACCCTTAGTGGGTGGAGCCCTCCGTGGACTCATGGCCGTTACCCTCCGTGGGTTGAAGTCTCCATCAGCGTGGATTGCGATAGCACCACCTACTCGGAACCACGAGAAAAAATCTCCGTGTCTCCATTGCGTTTGCTCTTCTCCTCCTCTCATTTACTATACATGCAATTTACTTTCCCTGCCATAACTCTAGAATTGCATGTGTAGGGTGATACTGACTTGGTTATCATTGTGAACTTGCTAAAACTACTCCAATCAAAAGGCAAAAATTTTAAGTTGTCAAGTAGTCTAATCACCCCCCCTCTAGACATACTTCCGATCCTACAAGTGGTATGAGAGCCAGGTTTCCATTGGATTGGTTTCCATTGCATTGGACTCCATAAGCTTGGTTTCACAACCTAGGAGAGTATGGCGTCTAGTGAGGGTAATTTTCGTAGAGGTCCTTACTTTGATGGTTCAAACTTTGCTAGTTGGAAGCATAAAATGAAAATGCATATTCTTGGACATAACCCGCATGGGGCATTATTTGTGTTGGCTTGCAAGGTGAGTTCTTGAAGAAGGAAAAGTTCGGATCATGAAGCTCTGCGGATGAGTTGCGGATGTTCTGAACAATGCTCAAGCTTGTGACATTCTCTTCAATGCTTTGTGTCGAGGAGTTCAACAAGATCAGCCGTCTTGAGAATGCAAAGAGATTTGGGATACTTTGGTGAAATGCGAAGGTACGAGTCCGTGAAGGAATCAAAGCTAGATGTTCTTCAAGGTCGACTTGACAAGTTCAAGATGAAGGAAGGTGAAGAATTATTGAAATGTACTCTAGGCTTGCTCTCATCACCAATGAGATGGCGAGGCTTAGGAGCGAAGAAATGACCGACCGATTCATCATCAAGAAGATTCTCGAGCTTTGGATGGAAAGTATGACACCGTGTGCACTTTGATCCAAATGATGCCAAACTACAAAGATCTCAAGCCTACGAAGTCATTGGAAGAATTGTTGCTCATGAGATGACACTTAAAGATAAGGAAGAGCTTCACAACAAGTCAAGTGGTGCTTACAAAGCTGCAGTTGAAGCTCCCACATCCTCAAGTGACAAGCTAGTTTCCAATGAAGAGATAAGCCTAATGGTGAAGAACTTCACAAGTTCTACAAGAGTAGAAGCAAGGAAAGAAGCTCAAAGTCTAGATCATATGATGAAAGGAGATCTTCTAGTCGTGATCGAAAGCTGCTACAATTGTGGAAGACCGGACACTACTCAAATGAGTGTTCGACTCCCCACAAGAGAAGAAAGAATCTCCGAGAAGAAGAAGCTCAAGAAGAGTAAGCCTCGAAAAGAGAAGGAGTAGAGATGATCGTTATGAGCGAAGATCCTCTCGGAGAAGCAAGGATTAGGAAAGGAAGGACAAGTCATCAAGGAGCTACACAAGAAGAAAACATCAAGCTCATGTTGGTGAATGGGTTTCGGCTCCGACTCAGACAATCACTCGAAAAAGCTATCACTCCAACTCGAATCTGTCAAGATGAAGGTGTTGCGGTCTTGCTCTCGTATCCTCAACTCCAACTCCTATGACATATTTGATTCACCAAATGAGGAATTGGAAGATGCTTCATGGCAAAAGGCCCCAAGGTATCACATCCTGAGTTTATTGACTTTGTAGTGATGAGGATGACTTGCTTGGTGAAGATGAGCTCTTACATGATAAATCTAGTGAGCTTAGTAATGATGAACATGCTAGTAGTCTTTATAGTCGAGAAGAGTCGAATGACAATGCTATGAAGGAGATTGAGCGTCTAACTAAAGAACTAAACACTCTTAAGTTAGCTCATGAAACAACTCAAGAAGATCATAGAGAGCTCCTAAGATCTCATGAGAAGCTACGCTAGAAGCTCAACCTAGAGCAAGAACATGAGTTTCTAAAAGCTATCAATGGCGATCTTGAAAGAAGAGTTCTTCATATCTTGCCAAGCGACTTCTCTTGTCTAATTTCTTGCCACCCATCAAAACTAAGCATGACAAGCATAAGAAAAATTCTTCATCTAGTAGTAACAATAATCATGCTAAATTAAATGTTGTTACTTCTAGTAATTCTCTTGATTCCACTAACAATGTTTCAAGCCAAGTTTCACTTGAGCAAGAAAATAGTCTATTGAAAGGGATTATAGAAAGGTGTCTACAAGAGTCTTCGGAAGCAAGAGCTTTGAGAAATTGTTAAAACAAGGAAGACAGGAAGAATCAAGGAATTGGTTTTGGCGAAAGTTCAACGCCGAGGGTGTTGAATGGGAAGAAAGGTCGATATCCTCCAAAGTTTGTCTCTCAAGAGAAAGTATGATCCTACTTCTTCCAATGAGGAACAAGCTCAAGATGACCTTCCACCACAAGACCACAAGCTAAAAGGCAAGGACAAGCTTCAAGAGGAGATTGATGCATTCATTGAAGCACCCAAGGCCATGGTCAAGTGGGTTCCCAAGGCAACTTCAAGTTCTACTTCAACAAGCTCAACTACTACCCCAAGGATTCCCATCAAGATGATGTGGATCCGAAGAAGAAAGAACTAGAGAGTTCTTGAGGGTGACTCGCAATATACTTCACTCATATTCATTTTGGCAAGGACTTGTGCAATCAACTTCCACATCTTGCACTAGTTCATGGAGTCACAAACCCTCATGTTAGTAAGTCAAGGGACAAGGTAATCATTGCTTTCATGGACATCATTCATTGTGAACTTCAATCTATGTCCATGGATATTCTTGTTTGTTCCTTGTGGGACTAACCCATGTAGGTATTGAAAGTGCCGAATCAAAGGATTGCTCCCAACTCTTGATGATCTTCATCAACATTGAGCATCCACATCTTCAACATCTACATGAAGTCTTCAGCGACAACCCAAGGTTAGTTTGACCCTTTAAAGGGGTTCTCACATCAAGGGAGCTTTGCTCTAAAGAAATGAGCTAAAGCATCTTCTAATGATGTGAACACATTAATGCTTTATGGAAAAGTGGTAACCCACTTGTGCTTAAGCGATGAGTATGACCTATGATCAAATGTTCTCATTTGACTCCTAAATCAATATACTCATATATAGATGACCTAGTCATCGCAAATTGTGTGCTAGCTGTTAGTGTTTTGTTTGTGCATGTTTGACACATATTTCATTTGCTATCTTATTGTGTGAGCATGTTGGATGCATGATTTTATCCATTCGAGGACATCCATTTGTTGCTTTGGTCTTTTGGATATTTTCTTTTTGACCAAATGGATGGACAAGAATGCCTAAGTTCCTCCCTAGCTATCTATGCTTTCTTGTCTCAAACTCTATTCATACTTATATCACAAACTTTGAACAAGACTTTTTGGACAGACCGAGTGAGGAGCACTTTCGGAGCCACCGATCCGTCAAAAGCCTAACTTCAAAACCTTCTAAGTACTTTCGGTCAAACCGATATACTCAAATCGGACGGACCGAAATCACTTGGATTGATCTAGGTTTTCACCTCGGTGAAACCGAGTTTCAAATTTGGCGTGACGAAGTGTATAGCGCATGATTAACCATCTCGGTCCCACGAGTTTCAAACTCGGTCCCACCGCACGAAGGTATATATACTCGAGGGCGAGCGCGTTGATTACTTCTTCAAGCGCCGCCCTCAAACCCTTAGCTTGCCGTCGCCTTGGTCTCGGATCGTCTCCGCCGTCGCTTTGTCGCCCTCGCCCTGGTCTCCATCACCGTCAGCGGTCCTTCGCATCGCCCGTTGCCGCCGTGAGTGAAGCTCCACGCATTGGGTGAGTTCCATCCCTCTCGTGTTCCAATCGCTGATTCTATGCACGATAGGCGTTGCCATGTTTCTTGCCAAGATTGAGATCTCCCTATCCTGCCGTTTAGGTCATAGAACAAATTTCGAGTGAAAATTTTAGGGTTAGGTTTCCGCTGAACACATCTCGGTGTGACCGATCTGCATTTTCGGATGACTGATTTGGCCTCTGGCCATTACCTTCTTGCACCGGTGAAACCGAGTTGTCAATCGGTAAGACGAAATGAAGATTGATGAAACCCTAGCTGTCTCGGCGGACCGAAACCCATTTCGGTCAACGAAAGTGGTGTATGTGGTGCTTTTAGAGCGTTTGGTTTCACGAATTGATGAACTTCGGTCGGACCGACATGTATTACTGTGAAAACCTAAAACTAAAGTTTGAACTCATTCTCTTTGCAAAACCCTCTGCGGTTTGTGATAACTCTTCTATTACCTATACCTATTCTATTCTCGGGTTATCGGACATATCGAAGAAGTAGCAGTCGAGAACAGTGCGAGATGCCGATTAATTCAGGCAGCTACAAGTCAAGGCAAGCAGTTTTTGGATGATGGAGAAAGCACTCCAAGTGGGACTGCGGTCCACGGGGGGAGGAAGAAACTGATGAGGAAGATTGACTTCATTGGATGAGGAGATAACTTAAAACCTAAAAGGAAGTGGTTTCCAAAAGGGATATCAAGGCAGTCAAAAAAAGGCACAACAAGGTGAAAAATCCTCTTGCCTGGCTGGCATGGAAGAAACCTCCGGCAAGATCAAAAGACTTCCAAGAGGAAGAGGAAGTTCATGAAGAAGCTGGGATGATGATGATTCGATGAAAGCACCTGGCCTCCCGAAGCAAGTTGATGGAGATGCCATCGAGGGACCCTCCTAAAGCTAAGCCTTCCTCCAAAAAGGCCCAAGCCAAACCATGCCAAGCCCAAGAAAGGAGAACATAACCGAAAAAAGAAGGACTGCCCTGGAATGGATGATGAGGCTCATGTTTCTCAAGCTCGGGAAGACGCATTCATAATGGCTCATCCTCGAGCTGAAAATATGAAGGAAGAAAGGACAAAACTCGGGCTATGGAGGAACAGATCCATATGCCGGGGAAAAGAACGGGGTTGACTCAAGATTCCCACTAGAAGCAACAAGACTTTTATGAGGCATGCTCATGGACAAAACCAATTTTCTTGACACGGAATCGTTGGGGGAATACATCGATAGTGAAACAGAGACTACTTCCCACATGTGCATGGCTTCACGCTTGTGGGATTGCATTGTTGGTAATTTGCTGGAGGATGAGATGATCATGCGTTCTATGCCCACTTCTATCGGATGGGATTGTATGGATTGAAGGAATTCCATTCTGATTGAAGAATGGAGGCGTTCTTGAATGCCTGTTTCAAGGGAAGATGATATTGATGTCTATGGCATTGAAGAAAATCAGTCGATGAAGAACATGTATAATGAGGTGATGAGAAGGATGTAGAGATATGGAAGCTTGGTTGTCTACTACCTTGAGCGGTCTCCCAACCACCAACACCATTACAGGCATACTTTGATGACTAAGTCGGGGACCACGCATGATAAGAGGTACTCTATCAACATCTGCACATTCTAGATCGAAAGACACCTTTTAAGGTGATGGACACGATAGTTGAGACTATCAAGAGGATGACGGTGACGAGAAAAAGGTCGTGTGGGTTTGCTCCATATTAGGATGCTCATCAATGCCAAGTTTGCACGGACACCTACAGTTGGATAGACCCCACTTGCCCTGCAGCTGAACATGAGGACAACGAGGTTGTGATGGTGAGAATGCTCCCACATCTGTAGAAGGACATGCTAAGTCTGAAGCTGCTAAACAAGCTAAAGCAGAAGGAAGCGGCACAAAGCCCAAGGCGTTGCAGAACAACTTCTTGAAGCCACTCGGAGAATTGAGCTCGCTTGGCCAGCATAGTGCAATCTCGGGAGAGCCTTGAGAGGATCGTTGAGGATAAGTTCCATGCTCTGGGCGTCAAAGTGGTGAAGTCAGTCACCGTCAACAAGCTTGATCGGACATCGAGGAAGCTAAGAGGAAAGCGAGAACTCATGAAGGAGATGGAAGGTGACATGGTCGGGATGACTATGAGCAGCTGCTGCAGGTGCCCTAAAGCCAGATCATTTGCTATTCGATGTCGAGATCCAGGGCTACTACATCGGCACCTCCTCAGCTCCATCGGTTTCGGCACCGGCTCGGTATCCACTCCTCGGCTCCACAGACTTGGAAGCTTTCGCGAGATGCAGCCATCTCCACTCCATCGACCTGAGCAGGAGCGCCCGCGAGTCCAGTGGCGATTAGCTCTATACCTTCGAACTTTTGGTAACTTGTTGCCAAAGGGAAAAGTGTATAGATCATAGGGCTTCGAGAGAGAGAGTGCTCGTTTTGCTCTTTAGTTTGCGGTTTTCCTTGAGATACTTTTGAGTTCTTTGAGATACTTCGTGTGTTTGATACTCGTTTGCTCTATCTTGATGAGTGCTTGATCATCTTGTGCTTAATGTGTGCTTGATATCTATCATATTCCATTCATATCTTGTATGATCATTTACTCATGTCTTGGTGATTGGGTGCATGTTATTCATTCTTATCATTTTTGCGCTCCACCAAGATGTATGTGACATGGAAGAGTAACCCATGATCCTAATCGATTGTGCATTTGCATTCAAGCATAAATCTTAAATAATGCACAAATTTAGGGAGCTCTTGCTTATCACATACTTCTCAAAGCGACGATGTTATTCATTGATTATATCATTTGTCGAAGCTTTGATCTATATGTTGTCATCAATTACCAAAAGGGGAGATTGAAAGTGCAACTAATCCCGGTGGTTTTGGTAATTAATAACAACATATATATCATTGAACTAATCATTTCTTGAGAATATTTGAAAGTTCGTTGATATGGGAATGGCAATGTCGATGATGTGGACCCTCAAAATGCTAAGGAAAACATTGGCAAAAGCTCAAGACTCCATTTTTGGTTTAGTGATCCAAGATCACATTGAGTCCATAGGAAAGCCAATACTATTAAAGGGGTGAGGTTATGATGATGATCTGGTTGCTCTAAGGTGCTTAGTGATTTATCTCTCAAACAATCAGCAATCTTTCATTCCAACATAAACCCATAAGTAATCTCGGTCCCCGATTCCAAACTCGATCATGCAGAGATGAACCACCTCAGCCATATAGCCAAACCCTAAGAATCTCGGATTTTCCGATTCCAAACTCGGTCATTCGAAATTGGTGTTGCCAAGCACGTAACATACGTACTCAAATCGGTGTCACCGAGATGAGAAATCAGTCCCAAGATTGGCAAACCCTAGACTTTGGAAGAATCGGTCTAGCGAGATTGTATTTTCGGTCCCACGAAAATCCCAACGTTCTAAGATTTGAACTTTCGGTCGACCGAGTTGTCAACTTGATCGGCGAGATTCTCAAATGTGTATAGCAGTTGGATTTTGTGTGGAGGCTATAAATACCCTCCACCTCCTCTTCATTAGTGGAGAGAGCCATCGAAAGAACTACCACTCCTACCTTACATTTACGAGAAAACTACCTACCCTTGTGTTGAGATCAAGTTGCTCCACTCCCACCATATGACACTTGATTTCTAGTCTTTCCAAGTTGCTTTCCACTCAATCCCTTCCTCCACCACAGCCAAATCGGTGAGGAGAGTTGAGTGTTGGGGAGATATCATTTGAAGCACAAGAGCAAGGAGTTCATCATCACCAACCCCATCTATTACCTTTTGGAGGTGGTGCCTCCTAGATTAGTTAGGTGTCGCTTGGGAGCCTCCGTCATGATGTGGAGTTGAACCAAGGAGTTTGTAAGAACAAGGAGATCGCCTACTTCGTGAAGATCTACCCGAGTAAGGCTAGTCCTCCGTGGGCGTAAGCCATGATGGCATAGACAAGGTTGCTTCTTCGTGGACCCTTAGTGGGTGGAGCCCTCCGTGGACTCCATGCAGCCGTTACCCTCCGTGGGTTGAAGTCTCCATCAGCGTGGATTGGCGATAGCACCACCTACTCGGAACCACGAGAAAAAATCTCCGTGTCTCCATTGCGTTTGCTCTTCTCCTCCTCTCATTTACTATACATGCAATTTACTTTCCGCTGCCATAACTCTAGAATTGCATGTGTAGGGTGATACTGACTTGGTTATCATTGTGAACTTGCTAGAAACTACTCCAATCAAAAGGCAAAATTTTAAGTTGTCAAGTAGTCTAATCACCCCCCTCTAGACATACTTAGATCCTCTGAGAGGTCCTAAAGCCCACACCCGATGCCAATACATCACGGTCAGGGAACTCGCCAGAAATGCAAGGCATCATAAAAACCAGCCCATAAAAGACATAAGTGTCACAAAAATAATGGTTACGCCCAAGACCACGGCGATCGATTGCGGATTCATGACTCCAGTCCGGTCGGTAAGGAAAAAATCTGAGCCCATCGGCCGGGCAGCATACTCGACCAACCATGTCAAATTCATGGTACCCACAAGGCGGCCAATCATACTAGTAAAGAATGTGGGATCTTCAAAACAAAGCGGTTAGTCATCTTGTTGGAAACAATAAAGGGGTCTCGGCTATGAAGACAATGAGAGGCCAGACCATTAAGCATTATGAGGTAAAAGAAAATTCCTCCGAAAACCAACAAGGAAACGAATGTGTACTCCTCGGGATGCCGACTCAACAATACAAGTCACACCACAGTACAAGAATACTGCCGATCATCTCTGTAAGTGCATCTAGTGCCCCTTAGTGATTTTGGTGTATTGAAGACTTATAGGTTAAGTATGGCGATGCGTTTGTGAGTGTACACGGTCTATAAGTCTATGAGGAGTTTGATGTTCTGAGAGAAAGTCGACCCTAAAAATGAAGTTCTTATTTGAAGACTTTGATAATTACGAAGACTTTACGAAGACTTTGAAAGTGAAGAAATTGGTGTGACCATGAAGACTTGATATTCATTCGGGAATATGAGCGTGAAGACTTTTGTTTTCGAAGTTTCATTTTCTCTTTCTTGAGTCATAGGAACACCGTCTTTACAAGAAATTCGTAGGAAATACTAAGGAAAAATTTCTATGTGATGCTCAACTCAAAATCCTACACCTACCAATCCCTTGAATGAAGCCATTGGAAATCTCATACGATTCAGTCAATTTCGCCGATGTGAGGCAGCAGTTCTTACATTCCATGAGGACTTCTGCTGACTGAGAGTTAGGAAATTCGCCAGTCTTGAATTACCTACAGATGAGGTATAATAGCCTGAGGACTTTGAGAGTCAAATTTGAAAGCAGATTCTTTGTCTTACTTGGCCGTGAGACAAAATATCTTATCCACCTAACGGTCATATCATTGAAGGGCATTTATGTCTTATCATGTCAGGCTGCTCCCTAGGCTATAAATAGCGCCCCCTACAACCACTAGTTGGTTGGCTGCTCGAGAAGAACTTGACACTTTTCATTTGAGAGCAACCCATCCTCGAGGGACTTTGACGAAAATCATCAAGTGAGGAAAATCCCAAAACCAAACCCACAAAACCCCAAGTGATTGAGCATCACAGAAGAAATTGATCTTCACGTGGATCCGGCGGCTTGTTACCTTTGAAGGCTGTGCTTCTTCGAGACGGTTTAGGCGTCAAGGTCTAGAAACATCAAGAGGAATTGTGGATCGGCCGATGACCAAGTCTGTGAAGGTTTGGAAGTCACCGAAGACTTACCACAGTGATTGGGCCGAGGCTGCGTGGTCTTAGTTCAAGGAGAATACGGTGAGGACTGGGTGTCTGAGTTCTTGCTCGAGAGGCTGGGTGTCCGGCGTGTGTCCTCGAGTTTAAATACTCAGCCGCTCCAACGGGGCGTACAAGCGAGACAGCAGATTGGAACTGGTTTAAAATCATTGTCTTCACCAACTAACTGTTCTATTTCCTCAACTCATCCATTTCCTCATTACGTGTTGCATGTTGTTCATATGTACGTGCTTGAAGACTTTATTTGAAGACTTTCACAAATTCCTCGGTTCATTTTCTTGATCTGTTTATCTTCATCTTGTTATCCTGTGTTTCACTTTCAGTACTCTGTTCTTAGTCTTCATTTCATCATCTTGACTATGTGTATGTCTGTTATGTTTACCTCTGAGTACATATTCGGCTGTAGTAGTTCTTAGCTAAGGAATTTCCTCAGACAAATTCCTCGATGAAGAATTTCATAAAATCGCCTATTCACCCCCTCTAGTCGATATAGCGCACTTTCAATTGGTATCAAAGGCGGTACTCCTTGTTACGTGTGATTTTGGTTTAACCACGGAGTTCTAGTTATGTCGACCGCTGAGTATGATCAAGGTCTCATTGGGTGTCCTACCTTTGATGGAGCGGACTACCCTCTACTGGAAGAACAAGATGCTGAATGCATCTTGAGGCAATTGATAATGATCTACGGTATGTTGTGGAAAATGGTGTCTCATTGTCACTGAAACACTACGGGCGCCTCTGATGTGAAGAGATTCAAACAACTTGACTCTCAAGCGAAGAATATCATCTGTGGCCATCCGAGCAAAGGACGGTATGGAAGAGTGAGTGCTTTGGAAGCCCCTTTAAAACTGTACGGGATAGGCTGTCCAAAGTAAATGAAGGAGTTTCAACTCAGCATGACTCTCGAGTTGATGTTCTTGGAATCTCTTCAACGCTTCAAAAGACTTCGACAGCGAAAATGTCCAACAAACCTTTGATCGCCTCACTGACATCTCAAATGAGCTTCAAGCCCTCGGTGCCCACCGACATCACTTGATCATGAAGTTGTGAAGAAACTGCTTTGAGATAAGCTTGATTCCTCATTTGATACTCTGGGATGATGATACAAGAATGTCTTGACTACAAATCACTTGATCCTGGCGATATCCTCAAAAGGCTTAACACTCCACGAGTTCGACTTGCTGAAAAGAGAGATCTCTATAGCTCAAACTATGGCAAACCACGTGCCACGAGAGGCAAAGGTTGTGTCGACTACGAATGTGAGGATTACGGTAGTAGCCTTGGTGATCTGAAGAAAGCCGCAGGATCTAGCTCTCCTTGTGAAGAAATTCCGGAAGTTCACAAGGCGTTGATCGTTTTGGAAAATCCTCAAGAGAAATGATTCTTCATCCGGTGACTACAAAGAAGACTTTGCCACAAATGCAGAAGCTTTGGTCACTATATTCAAGATTGTCCTCGGTGGGAAAAGGAAATGAAGAAGAAGAAATACAAGGACTACGATTACGATGATATGAAGAAGAAGAAGAAATCATCAAAATCTTCGTCTTCAAAACCATCAAAGTCTTCAACTCACAAGAAAGAGCTCACTCAGCTCGGGCATTCATTGGCAAGGAAATGGACTCTGAAGAATGAATCGAGGAAAATGATGAAGAGAGGAGTGCTGAAGAATCTGAGTGCGGTGTGGTGAGTCTGGCTGTTACTCTTGCTTTTAATCCGGCAAGTCCATCTTCAACACTAAGAAAGCTCCACCGACAAACAAACTAAAGATAATGATGATGGCACGCTCTCACCTATTGCTTCATGGCAAAAGGAGCTAAGGTACTCAAATACAACTCCTCGGCTCTAGTGAAAATGAATCAAGTGAGGATCTTAAAGCCTAGCTACTCTAAACTTGCTAAAATTGCTGTGAAGCAACAACGAGCCCTTGAAAAGGTTCAAAACATGCTAGATAAAAGTGATGATATGTTGGGTGAAGAAATGGATCGCACTAAAGCCACATTGAAAATCTTGAGAGACTTGATCTAAGTATGATAACCTTCAAGGTCATCATAACTCTCTTTAATCGATCATGAGAAACTTTCTTATGAATTTCTTCAAGAAAAGCAAGACAATGAGAAGCTTTCTCTTGAAGCTATTCAAAGAGAGGTAGATCTTGAAAAGCTAAGGTATGTTATGAAGATCTTGAGGAAGGCGCGATTCATTACTAGCTCAACAAATCAGCCTTCTCGGGAAGAATTTGTTCCTCCATGCGTAAAATGCATTGAGCGTGAATCTGCAAATTCTTCACAGAATGTTCAAATACTTCAAGCTGTTACAAATTCTTCATACACCTCTGCTATCACTAATTCCTCATCCGAGGGACCTTGCTAGTATCCTTGACAATGCAGGGGGCTGAAGGAATTGTATAACAGAGCATGTACAAAAAGCCTCAAAGGCATCAGACACTTTGTGATGTGCTCAAAAGCAGATCCTCATGAGAAACCCTAGGAATGAGGTATTGCCTTTGAGAGAAACTCAACACAAATGGAACATATTGGAAGCTTTGCGGTATCCCAAAACCTCATGGGTTCTTTAAAAGGGACCTCTAGTTGATCCATCTAACTTATCTGACTTTACATGTGAATCTCCTCATTCTTACGATGAGTCATTTGACTCCAACTATAAAGCTGTTCAAAAATCGAGAATGGTGAAGTATTTGCTAGATATGTTGGCACCAAGCTGCGAGGAGCGGTTCCCCTATGAAGAAAATCTGGGTTCCCAAAAGGCGTGTTGAAAGTCTTTGGGTGAATGTCCTCATGACACCACATGAAGAACGAGAACCCAGGATCTAATTCTTCATATAGACCAAATTCTTCATATGGATCCAAATCCTCATATGAACCAAATTCTTCCACGAGGATCAAATTCCTCAAGCTGGATCAAAGTCCTCATATGATTATCATCGTGCTAACAAATTTGTCTCATGGGGAGCAAAGCTAAGGGCTACGAATATGTGCATTATTCTTCAAACCATTATGTTCATAAGTCCTCGAATAAATACTACGCTTATTCATATGCATACCTAACCTCTCTCATGCTAAGCGAAATGGATTGGCATCTTTGCCACCTTTCTCACATGGTGCTTTCATGAGGATGATGAATTCTTTACCACCTCTCGGATGTGGGTGGTGAAGAAAAAGAACTAATCTTTTCTTAGGGGTCAGGTCTCTAGGCGATGCTCTAACGTCTGAGGAATTTCTTTGGGGACGACAAATATGCCTAAAAAGGGCCTTGAGCGAATCATGATGAAATGAACTTTCATTTCTACACGTCCTCATCTTGCTTTATATCTGTTGCGCTGCTCGATGAAATTCATCGATGAACTTGATATCATATTCTTCCGCGATAAAGCATATGAAGATTATAAAGTTATACTAATTCATCTGCGGGATGATCAACCCAAAACACTTGAATGGGTCCTCGATGGTGGATGTACAAATCACATAGTTAGTGACAAGAATCTATTGATGGATGCTCCCTTATCACAATCACCTCTGGAAACATATCATATTTGCTTGACAAAGGCAAAAGTCGAGTATTGGGTCTTGGTAAGGTTGCTATCTCTAAGATAAGCACATGGACAAAGTCATGCTTGTTGAGTCCTTAGGATACAATCTCATGTCGATCCTCAATGCTTTGTGATCTTGATATGGTTGTCTTTGTTTTGCAAATATCATTTGTGTTGTGATTATGGAAGGCGACAATTCCAAAGTCTTCAGGGCTTTAGGAGAGGAGACACTGTATATTGTTGATTTCTCTCTGAGGACCACAACCAGCCATGTGTCTACTTGCAAAAGATTCGGAGGAAATTTGGCTATGGCATCGGCGACTTGGTCATGCGAGGCATGAGGAATTTGAACATGCTTGCGAAGAAGAAGCATGTCATTGGCATTGAGAATGTCAAATTCCTCAAGGATCACTTATCGCGAACATGTGAAGCGGAGAAAAATGACCAAGGCAAGCACCCAGTGAAAACTATCATGACCACTACCCGTCCATTGAATTGCTTCATGGACCTCTTGGGACCTAATCATTATTCAGGTCACTAATGATGCATCTCTATATGGTTTTGTCATTGTTGATGATTATTCTCGATACACATGGGTACACATTGTGCCTACAAACATGAAGTCAGGAAGTCTTCAAGCGATTTTCCTCGAGGGCTTGACCAACTTTGGTGTGAAGATCAAGCATATCGAAGTGACAATGGGCGAGTTCAAAATTCTGGTCTTGATGCCTATCTTGATGAACTTGGTATTACTCATGAATTATCTGCTCCCTATACTCCTCGGAGAATGGCGTCGTGGGCGCAAAACAGAACTCTTGTTGAGATGGCTGCACTATGCTTGATGAATACAAAAGCGCCTCGGCGTTTTGGATTGATGCAATTGATCTTGCTGCCACATCATCAATAGAGTATATCTTCACAAATTCTTCAAGAAGGCGCCTATGAACTCCTCAGCGACAAGAAACCCAATGTGAGTTATTTCAAAGTCTTGATTGCTAAATGTTGGATTAGAGATCCTCACCACAACTTCTAAATTTGCAAGCACATGAAGGTTTATGCTTGGTTCTGGAAAGGACTCGCACACCTCTGAGTCTTCAACATTGTTCTTCACAAGATTGTTGACCTTGTAGATGTGTGGTTCGATGAAACTAATGGCTGCAAAAGAGCACCTACTACGTGTTAGATGAACCAGCATTTTGAGGATGCTATCAAGCTCAAACAGCGAGGATGTCATTCCCTCTTGAAGAATTCATTCCTGTTCATGAAGAGCGTCGGTGATGCACGAAGAACATGATGAGGAAAATGGTGCTTAAGAAAATCTTGATCAAAACGCTAAGTGAATGATCGGACCCTTCCTCTATGCTATACTCAATCCAATCTATTCACAAATTCTTCATATGCGTTCGATTGAAACTTCGTTCAAAGTCTTCTTTGGTCCTTGACAATTGAAGAAATTGCGACGAAACTTTTAAACAAATCTTATCAAGTTTTGGGTTTTACCGCTCAAACGTTCCGCATCCCGATGTATTAGTTTAATCACCCGATCTTACGATCTCATCTGCCGCGATGCGTGGGTATGTCATGAAGGGAAGGGTGGCGCGGCACCTTGGGCGGGGCCTTCGTGTGTTAATGCGGGGGCGGAGGTTCTTCCGGAGAGCATTTCAGGCGATGCTGCTCAGGATTTTACCCAGCCGGACGCGATCGTCGGCGTAAAACCCCTACTGGCGCATTGTGTTATTAGATCTTGCTCAAGTCGCGAGCAAGGCCGGTGGAGTGGTGTGTGAAAACCTTCGCGGTAGCCCGATGGTGAACCCCTTAGCGTGTGAGTGGCCGATAGTCAACCTCCTCGTTGTGCATGGGCCTCCTTTTTATAGGGCAAGGGGTGCTGACGGTGTCAGCGTGGTAGAGGGTAAAAAGCGTAAAGAGGTGGTAGTTGGAATAGTCTTGAGGAGCGGTCGCGACTACGATGCTTTCTACCTACTTTGTGAGAGGGGGACAGGGCATTAAATGCCGTGCCGTCGCTTAAAAAGCTCCGCCATCGCGTCTTCTTCGCCCGGTGAAGCCACCACCGTTGAGTGCCACCGCATTCCTCATGCAACACGGCCACCATACCCGTCTACGGAAAGAAATTTGGGCGTGGGCAGATGGTGGAGTGCGGGCACGTGGCGTAGCTTTCCCGGCAAGCACCTTGCGGGGCCTTGTCTTCGGACCGGGGCTTGTCAGACTCTGTGACTGCGCTCCCGGGTCCTCGCCAGGCATGGCGGTGTGTCCGCGACATGATCTTCTAGTCCTCCGGCAGGCTCCTCTCGTAGGGGATCTGCGGAGTAATGTAGCCTTGAGCACAGAATGGCCTTCGGCAAGCTCCTCTTCTTAGGGGTCTTGAGCTCTATCTTATATACTTTGTTCTTGAGCGGCTTGGTGGGCGGAGATGGTCTCGGCAAGCATTTGATGGATCTAGCTGCGGGGGCTGGGGCTGCCCGTGCACAAGTTGAGATCTTGAGTACCCCTACCTTAAATACAGAAGCAGGAGCCCGGGCTGGGCCATACAGTGCGGCTGTTGGGCAGGAGCCCAAAGGTGCAGGCCTTGTGAAGCCTGGCAGCGTCGAATCCACTTCGCTTGCCGCCTTCCCGTGCACAGCGGCCTGCGTCGATTCGGCGCCGTGGGATGGGCGTGCCACGTCCCTTAATGAGGCCAGGCAGCCCCGCCCCACTTCCCCATAAAAGCAGAGGCAGCGGCGCGGTTCCCCTCCATTGCTTTCATTGCTTCTTCTTCCTCCTTGAAAAACCCTCCTCGCGCTCCCTCCGCACCTCCTCCGCTGTTTTCTTTCGTCCCGCTGGCGTGTAGACCCTCATCCCCTTCCCTGCCGCTGCCTTCTTAAAGACCGAGGAAGGGAAGGAAGCGGAGAGCACCAAGAAGGAGAAATCCGAGCAAGCGGAAGAACTTCCTTCGAGATCGGAGGAGAACATAAATCTTCCCTTGTGACTCGTGGAGCGAACTGGGGCAAGTACTTCTTGTTACGGTCCAAGAGGACCTCGGCGCATCCTCGGACCAGCGCCCACCGGCGATCTCAAGGACAACTATCGTGGTACCATTTCTTCGCAGCTTTCTTTCACTGCGGTCTTTGTCCTCCTTTCTCTGAATTCTTCGTACCATTATGCACACATATGGCTTCCACCTTCTCGATTTCACCTAGCGCCGTCCTCACAATGGCGGTTTCCTTTATGTGTGAGAACTTCGTGAGATCCACCCAAATGTAGCTCTGTTCGGGCATTTCTTTACCCAGGAGAGCGAGCGGCTCCCCCCTCTCAGGAGGGATTTCTTGGGTTTTCCGTCGAACACGAAGAGGTCGTGCTTCAGGGAGCTCCGCATCAAGTGGGGACAGTGGGCGCGAGGCCAGTCTTTGGATAAATCGAGGCGAGCATGACCCTTCACCGCGCCCGCGCAAAGCCGTTAATGAGGCGAGATTGGGCGAGCTGGACTCCCGGACGTCAAGCTCGGCGCCGCCCTCATCCGGATCCTTCGCCTCCCGACGCGGGCTGTCCGTCCTGTGATGGCCAGAACTTTCTCCGTCGCCCGCGCCCCCTCCAAGGCAGGAAAAGGCCGGCACAGGAGTGGCGTTGGCGGATATAATGAGGCTGCGCCGGGCTGAACTTCAATTTCCTGACCTTTGGAGCTGAGGGGATGGTCGGGGAGCTCTTCATCTGACGGCCCATCAGTGGTTCGAGCTTCCCGGCAAGTGGTGCCCTCGCAATAGCGGTAGCGGGATCGTCTTCTGCGCCATGATGCCCGTGTGATTCCCGCGGCGTGGGCGTTCATGGATTCACTTTGGCGACTGACATCATCAACTTCTTGACACCCTCGAGGAGGTGGCGAAAAACAAGATGAGATCCGGGGGCGACCGCGGGACACCGCGGATCGAGGATCGCGTACATAGCCTCTCGGTGAGGAGGCTGCTGCGGCCCAGGGGAGAATCGATTACTGCCTTGGGAGGAGGAGGCATGGAGAAGTCCTATCAAGTGGGCGGCGAGGAATCTGCCGGTTGTTCTTGAAACTTCCTCCCGGCTCGCCACTGAAGACGCCCACCAAGGTAAGTTCATGATTTCCGCCTCGGTGTTGTCTCTTGGATATTCGCTGAACCGCTTTTTTTTGCTTTTCCTTTCTTTTCTAGATCCTCCTCCCCGGAGCGGACGGAGACGGAGGTCTGCCGGGAGGAGGAGGACGGCATGGTGGCGCGCGCGGTGGTCCTCGCTGCCGAGGACGCGGGGCGGGGCCGCCAACCACACGCTACTCGAACTCGCTCGCTTCCGACGCAATGCCGGAGAGGAGGACGGCAAGCGCACCACCGGGTCCGGAGGCTGCAGAGCCGCTGCTGCCGCCGGGTCGCCGATCCTTCCGCCGGTTAACAGCCCGGTTGCTACTTGAAGCCCCCAACGGTGTCTTTATCCAGATGTCGGGCTTCGTCGCTGGGCGCCTGGGCGCGAGGGCGAGGCCTTTCGACGAGAGATCCCCTCCGCGGGTTTGAAGGTCGCCGAGGGATTCGCGGAGCGGGGTCGATGAGGAGAAGCTGCTTCAGCAGATCCTCGCCCTTTACCGGCCCGCAAAGCGGCTTGCTTCCCCGGAGGCCTTTGCCGCCAAGGCCGCCGAGGAGATGGAGAAACGCTGCAAGGAGCTCCTGCCGCCAATCAAGCTGCTCTCCGCGAGGTGTCGAGAGACGCGAGCAGCCTCGCCGCAGTATGAAGAGTGGGTTGGAGAAAGCCGAGGCCGACGAGAAAGAAAACGGCTCGCTGGGTGGAGCTGTCCCGCGAGAAGGGGAGCTCAACCAGCTGAAGGTTGCCTCGACGCCTATGAGGAAGACCTCGCCGCCGGGAGCAAGCCCTTGGCGGGAGTTGAAGGAAGCGAAGACGCTGGGCGTGCCGCGAGGCTGCCAAAGAGGATTCGCCGCCAAAGTCGCGCGAATCGAGGAGCTGTTGAAGGTGGACTGAGAAGATCGCCGCCACGAGAGCGAGGAATTCACTCGCACTAACTCGTAGCTCCTGTGTGCGTTTTGCTGAGAAAGGCGACGAGCTGAAGGCCGCCAGGATTCCGCCGAGGGTCTTGAGCGAAAGCCGTGCCGACGACTCGCCGACGCTGCTCGGCCCAGAAACTAAATCAAGGAAGAGTCCGTGAGGAGCGATCCTTAGTGGCCGGGCGCCAACAGAGCAGCCGAGGATTTCCGCCAGATCGCCGAGATATGGACCGAGGAATTGGTGTCTCTCCAACCGCCATTGACCAGGAGCTGCTGGCGCTGAAGTTGAGCACCTCATTTACTCCCCGGATCCAAACCTCGCCACACAGGCCAAGCTCAGCCTTTTCTTCGGGGGTCGCGCCAGCTCTCGCAAATCATGACAAAGAAGATCCCCACAAGAGCTTGCCGAGGAGGCGCTACGTTGTGCGCGGAACCATGGAGCGCTGTGGTTGACGAAGATCGATGATACCGCAACCCCGTATAAACTCTCCAATGTCCTTCGAGTTTTGCCGCCGACGCGACATGGAGGCTTGAAGGAGCAGTCGCCCACATCATCGCTAAAGTGAACAAGATCCCCAGATGGAGGGCGGTCACAGAGACTAGGCCCTCTTTTTTTTTTTTTTTTTTTATCTTTGTTTCCTTGCTGCCGCATTGTGTCGCCTCAACTTATTAGTTACCGTAATGTTATCCCTTGTAGGATATTTACCTTTATTTCGATCAATGATCGCAGAATCAACTCCCTTGTTTTGATTCTCAACTCAGACGCTTCAACCTTATGCTTTAGGAAAGACTTGCCGGGCAAGGGTTAGGCTTACCGCAAGCAACCTTGCCGCTGCCAGGCCAAGAACACACTTAACTTGCGTGAGTCGACTCGAACGCAAGATAAGGGCACGGCTGTTCGTCGGCAGGTTCCTCCGAGCACAGGTTTTCCATACAAGTTGTGGTTGTTCAAGGAAGGCAATCTCAAAATTTGAAATTTTGAGCTGCACAAATCCCCGACAACTTAGTTCGCGACCAAGGCTGCTTCTCCCGCAGGCTTCTTTCTTGAACAGCATTTGAGTGCTTGGTTCACCCTTCATTCCTCCCCGCAAACTTGTGCGGAGGAACATTTTTTGCTTAAGAAATAAGGAGAAAAAGAAGATGACGGCACGTAGCTTTTTGACGCATATTGCTTGCTTCGACATGCGTACATACTTAAAAGATGCCAAATAACTCATGCAAATAGCAAAGAAGAGCATGGAAAAAGGCAAATAACGCAAGGCACGGAAACTTTATTGCTGCACGGGTCCGCATACCGCTTTGTACAAAGGGTTACATGCAACGCGCAAAGCTTTTGTACAAAAGGTGGTTGCCGAGCGGATCACGCAACCGCGCTTTATGGGTAGAACTTATGAAGATGCTCTATGTTCCAGAATTACTCATCGCAAGTTTTCTTCGTCTCGAAGTCGACAGCCCGGTCTCGTGACTTGTCTCACCCGAGGATAAGGGCCTTCCCACTTCGGCGGCCAACTTGTTGGAATTTTTGGCGGATCGAACACGCCAAGAACAAGGTCGCTTTCCTCGAGGCTCTCGCTTTGACCTTGCGGGCTATGGTAGCGGGCGCAAGGCTTGCCGGTATCGAGCAGCTCGTGACAGCAGTTCCGAGACGCCCCTCCTCGAGGAGCAATGCGCCATCTTGTCGCAGCTTGCTCTTGCTCAAGCTCATCATAAGCGCAGCACTCGAGGAGATCCCAGATACGAAGTTCCGTGGGGAGAACTGCTTCGCTCCATAGACTAGGAGCAAAGGGTGTCTGCCCGTGGCTCGCTTTGGTGTCGCTCGATTGACCAGAGAGCCGCCGCAGCTCCTCTATCCAATTTTTCCGCAGACTTGCGCAGCCTCGGCCGAAAAGTTCTTGTCTTGAGTCCGCTGCAGCACTTCCGCGATTGGCCCTTTCGCTTGACTGTTGCTCCTTGGGTGAGCAATGTGTTTAAACAGACTTTGGCGCCAAGGTCTTGGACATATTGCATGAAGGTGCGGTTGGTGAATTGTGTGCCGCTTGTCGGTGATAATCCGTTGGGGATCCCAAACGCATACAATCGACCAAGAACTTGATCACGACCGTGGTCGTCACTTTTCTCATCGCTCCACTTCGCCACTTTGTGAACTTGTCGACGCCACGCATAAGCACTCAAAGCCCCGACAAGACGGGGAAAGGGCCGAGGATGTCGAGCCCCTGCATCGAGAAGGGCCGTGACAAAGGGATTGTTTGGAGAGCTTGAGCTGGCCGATGAATTTGCTTTGCATGGAACTGACACGCTCACACTTGGTTACTAGTGCAGCAGCTGCATCTTGAGGGCTTTCTGTTGAAGAACCCTTGCCGAAAGCCTTCTCCCAAGTGCCTTGCGCCCAATGTGGTGGCCGCAGATGCCTCCGTGAATCTCTCGCCAACAGCTGTTGTCCATCTTCCCTAGAGATGCACTTCAATCGACACCATTGAGTTTTCTTCTCAGATAGCCCGTTGTCCACTTTAACCGGTACATACTTGACCGTCTTCGGGTTATCTTTTCTATCTCTTCGTGGTCGCTGTGAAGTTCTCCGCTTTGCAGTGAAAACGGACGATTCGCAAGGCTTCATGCCGGAGCCCGGGCTCAACGACAAGGACTAAAGGCATGAGGGCTGCTGCATGGAACCTTTCGCTTTCACGGCAAGAATCTCTGGCTCCGCCGAGCTGAAGGTTCCCGGCTAAGCTTGTCGGGCAAGTCTTGTCGGGAACACTTGCTTCGATCGACAGATCCGGCGATCGGCGGAGCAGATTGTTCCTCAAGCCGCTCGAGGTTGATCCCGGGACTTTGGCGGCGCCTCGTGGAGGTCCGCTAGAAGTAGTCGCCGGACACCAACTTTCTTCTTGACTGCCCAATTGATGGCGCCATACGAAGGTTGAGTCAGCCTGAGCAAGAAGGTCCCCGGTTCCATTGTGTAACTTCATTGAAGCACACTTTGAAAGGCCGCTCATGATTTCATTCGAGCTCTCGAATGTGTTCCATCCGCAGCACCTTCAAAGTGCTCCTCAAGCTTCCTTACTTCATCTACATAGGCTTCCATCAAAGGGCTCGAGATAGTTCTTGTTAACTTGCCGACCACCAACCGAAATCAAGACAATCAGCTTCTTGATCCCAAGCTCGTCCGCAACTCGAGGCCGCAAGCAAGCCCTCATATTCAGCGGTGTTGTTTGTCGCTGTTTTTGGAAAGTGCATCCGATAACATACTTGAGGTGCTCTCCGTTGGCGCTGATGAGTACGACGCCGCACCGCGCCTTGTAGCGAGAAGGCACCATCGGCACATTACCCATTCGCCGCCGCCCTTGTGCGCGTATTTGTTTCTTGAACTTCTTCATCGTGTTGGGGTCCATTCTGCTATAAATTCTGCCAGAGTCCCGCTCAGATGGTTGAAGTACTTTCAAACTTGAGTCCGAAGCTCGACAACCCAAAGGCTCCACTCAACGATCCTGCCTGTTGCTTCGGGTTGTGCAATATCCTTTTCAGCTGGAAGCGAAAGTGACCATCCGTTATCTCGTGTGCTTGAAGTAATGGCGCAGCTTTTTGAGGCCATGAGAAGGCCTAAAGCAACTTTTGTACACCGTAGTATTTTTGATCCGCTCCTCGAGAAGGGAGCTTACAAAATACACCGGACGCTGCACCATCTTTTTTCCGTGACCTCACCTTGCTCCTCAAGCAGGCTGTCCTTGCCGGGCTGTGGCTTGCCGAGCAGCCCCCGCTTGTCGCCGGGCTGGCTTGCCGTGATGTGGGCCTCGTTCGGACTTCTCCGCCATTAGCGCATCACTAACCACTTGGTTAGTTGCCGCTTAGGTATAGCAGCAATTTCTCCCGTGGTTTAGGTGCGCATAAGTATTGGAGTGGAGGATGTGTAATGTTTCAAGTCTTGCAACGCTGTCTCCGCTTCGAGTCCACTTCATGGGTCCCGCTTCTTCAAGATTTTGAAGAAGGGCAGGCGCGCTGGCCGCAGATTTTTGAAATGAATCTACCGAGGGCAGCCACACAACTCGCGAGCCTTTCGACATCCTTGATCCGCCTTTGGGGCTTGGATCTGCCAATGGCTTTTAATCTTGTCGGGTTGGCTTCGATCCCTTCATGCATACACAAAGAACCCGAGAAGCTTGCCGAGGGAACCCCAAAGACGCACTTCGTGGTTCAATTTTAATTGTATCTCCGCGCAGGTTCTGGAATGTCTCTTCTAGATCTTGAATCGCAGTATCCTTGTTTTGCTCTTCACCACGATGTCATCCATGTAAGCTTTACATTCCTCGTGGATCTGCGGGCTCAAAAGCAGATACACTACCTCGAACGCTGACCTCGCATTCTTCAGCCCAAATGGCATGCGATGAAGCAATAGGTGCCGCATGGAGTGATGAACGCAGTTTTCTTCATCTTCTTTGGCCATGAAGATCTGGCGTGATAGCCCGAGCACGCATCAAGAAAGCAGAGTAGCTCACATCCCAAGCAAAGGAGTCAACAACCTGGTCGATGCGCGCCGCAAGGGAATGGATCCTGGGACATGCTTTATTCACATCTGAAGTCTATACATAGTCTCCATTTCCCATTGGCTTGGCGCGACGACAACCGGGTTTGCTAGCCACGCCGGATGGATCACCCCGACTAGGCCAGCTGCCTCTAGTTTCTGATTTCTTCATTGATGAACTCTTGGCGCTCCACGGCTTGTTTCCTCACTTTTTGCTTGACGGGTCCGCGATGGGGGCAAACGGCAAGCTTGTGCTCAATTACCTTCCTGAACACCGATGTCGATGGTTGCCAAGCAAACACATCGACATTCGCCTAAGAGCAGAGCAACGAGCGCTTCCTATTTGTCGTTCAAGCGGCATCGATGGTGAAGGTACCACCAAGGCCGCCCTCCTTGGCGACACCTTCTTGGTTGCCGGCGGAGCAGCCATCCCCTTTATCCTGCTTGGCGGAGCTCGACGGGCGCTCCTCGCTAGCAGCGCAACACCAAGGGGTGCGCTTGCTTTGGAGGGCCCCGGAGCGCTTGCCGTGATTTTGGTCTCGCTTTTTCCTTTGGGAACTTCAGCGCAAGTGCATCCTTGTCGGTCCGCTTGCGTGATCCGGTAAATCTGGTCGGTGCAGATAAGCGCCGTTTTCTTGTCATCGCGACAGTGATGACGCTTATCGGACCCGCATCTTGAGCACGCAGTAGGCGTAATGGGAAGCCGCCATGAACTTGGCGAGGGCGGGACGCCGAGTATCCCGCCAGTATGGCAACGGAATATCGCAACGCCGAAAGTAACGCGCCGTCCCGAAGTTGACCTCCCCGCCAAAGGTCACCGCAAGGTGATTTTTCCTTGGGCCTGCTCCTCCCCGGGTTGATTCCTTGAAGGGCCGGTCTCTTCGAGCTCGCTATCCGGGATTTGGAGTTTCTTGATCACAGCGAGAGGAAATCGTTCAGCCCGCCCCGCCCACGACCAACATCTTGGTGACCTTGAGGTTGCGGATGGTGGGGCGCAGACTAGCATCGGCAGCACCAATCGACCGTAGTGCGGTCGGGGTGATCCTCAAGATCGAAAATGATGGGCGGTTGACCATTTGAGGAGTCTCAAGGCGGATTCCATGGGCGTTTCTGCAAGATTCACCTCACGTGCCACCGCTTTAGTTGGCGGTGAGAAGTGTGTAGCGGAGCGCCACCGTCAACGCCACAGACCTCCGTGGCCTTGAAATTCCTGCTCACCGTCGTCCTCATCCTCCACGCCCTTCTTCGCCGCCTTCTTCATCCTTGTCGCTGCTCCGAGAAAGGTCGATCACCTTGTCGCCGTTTGGCCTTGCGGGAGGTCCTCCCCGACCAACGAACAGTCGCTTGCTTTTCGGTTCTCCTCCGCCACCTTGGGCCTCCCCTGTCGCGCCTCTCAGATTTCAGCTTCTGCTGCTCGACGAGATAATCGACGCGCTTTGCAATTGTAGAGGTCGTGGCCTTTGGTGCGGTGGATTTTGCGAAGATTGCTTTGTTGGGGCGCCCGCTTGTCGGCTGCCGCCACAGGGCAAGCTCTTGCCGGAACTGCCAACCTTGTGTTTGTTTGGCGGGAGCTTCCTTGCGGACTTTTCACGGCAAGCACATGTTCTTGTTCTTCTTCAGAAGACACTGCCGCGGCTTCTTTGCAGGCGACGCTGTCGGAGTCGCTCCCTCCTGCGCCAAAGATCCTCCCCGGAAGCCTCCTCCTCTTCCGCGTGCGCATTTATCGCCACAGGGCATAAAGCTCGCTGACATCCCGAATCTTGGTCATCGCCATCTCTTCACGCAGATGCGGCGGTTACGCACGCTACGGTGGAACGCCGTTGATAACATGGCGGGTGAACGTCGAGAATGTTGTGTTGCACACGGCTGAAGCGTTGGATGTACTTGCGCAGGATTCTCCTTCTTTTCAGGCCAAAATGTGGAGATCACTCTCTTGGCACGTGGGGTTTGTAGCCGCCGGTGAAGGCACCAACAAACTGATGACAAAGATCCGCCTAAGAGGAAATGGAGCCCTCGGCAAGTGCATGAGCCAGAACGAGCGTTCGGCCTAAGCACGGCGGGAAGTAGTTCGCCGAAATCTTTCGTCGCGCCCGCCGCTTGCACCGCGATGGTGTAGATACTGAGAAACTCCGAGGGATGTGTCTTGCCGTCGTACTTCTCCGGTACGTCGGGCTTGAAGTTTTTCATGCTAGGCCATTTGGGCGCCTCGGTTCCCACGGGTGAAGCGGGGCAGCTCGCCGTCACAACAAGTCGCTTTGGCTCGGCCGGCGTCGCGCCGAGCAGTGCTCCAGCTCTCGGTCAGATTGTCGCCGAGTCTCGGCGACGCCGATCGTGGTCCGGGCATCTTCTTACCGCCGCTTCGTCGAGACTGACGTTGATCTCGGCGAGCCCTTGGTCCGGCGATGCCGTGGAGTCGCCCGCGCGGCGTTATTCGGCGAAGCGGCGTCTTCGTTTCGCTGGCGGGAGTGCACGGTAGTTGCACCCGGCGGTCTTTGTCGCCGCAGGCTTCGCTTTTCCCGCTTGCCGCGCGAAGCCGCAGCTGTGTTGACGGTCGTTGTTGGCGGCGACCAGGCTGGATGGTAGCCCTCGATCCTCGACCTTGTCGCCGCGGAGGGAAGTCGAGAGCATCTGCGCCTCGTGGCGCTTCACTGGAAGTGGAGGGGAGGCGGAGCGGCGCGCGCGAGGCGGGGACGCTCGGGCTTCCGGCGGTGTTGGAAGGAGCAGGGTCTGTCCGGCGCCGCCGCTTTGCCCGTGTTCGACGGGGTCCGGAACATCTCGCGAGCCCCGGCGTGTCCCCTGTTCCAACAGCGGATACCACCTCTGCGGCATGGCGCTGCTTTGGGTTGTCGTCTTGTTGAGATGGGCGTGGATCTACGGAGGCCGAGGCGTGGTCCTCCGTCTGTCTCGGATCTGGTGGCACCGGCGCCCTCGCGGCGTCCACCCTTCCTCGGCGTCTCCTCCGCTTTGCCGTCGGCTCGGTGGCGGCGGAGAGGACGGAGATGGGTCTGCGACCCTCGAAGCTCTCGTCTTCGGGGCCATGACGCAGTTGTCGATGAAGCTGGAGAAGTTGATGAAGAGTGCTGGCGCGCGAACGCCGGATCAGGTTCGCACAACCTCGACGCCCCCTACCTGGCGCGCCAGAGATGTCGCGGCCGGATGGGTGGCGCGGCACCTATGGGGCCGGGGCCCCTTCGTGTGTTCGGTACGGGGCGGAGGCTGCGCGGAGAGCAGATCGAGGCGATGCACGCGGGGGATTTTTTACCCAGCTTCGGGCGCGATGGTCGCAGAAACCCTACCGCTGCATTGTGTTTATTTGATCTTGCTCCCGAATGCGAGCAAATGGTGGAGTGGTGTGTGAAAACCTTCGCGAGGGTAGCGGTGGTCGAACCCTTGGCGTGAGTAGCCGAGTGGTCGAACCTCTTGGCGTGAGTAGCGATGGTCGAACCCCCACGTTGTGCATGGGCCTCCTTTTATAGGGCAAGGGTCACCGGCTGTGTCAACGTGAGGTAGAGGGGTAAAACGTAAAAGAGGTGGTAGTTGGAACAAGGCGAGAACAAAGTGCAACACTGTTGCTTTCTACCTACTTTTGACAGAGGGGGACAAGGGCATTAAATGCCCGTCGCCGTCGCCAAAAAGCTCCCGCCATCGCGTCTTCTTTCGCCACGGCACGGGGCGGCCACCACCGCTGAGTGCCACCGCATTCCTCATGCAGCACGCCACCCGCCACGTCTCCGGAGAAGGCCGGAGGCGACGCATTGGGCAGATGAGCTGGAGTGCGGGCACGAAGCGTAGCTTTCCCGGCAAGCACCTTGCCGGGGCCTTGATCTTGCGGACCCGGGGCTTGTCAGGCTCTGTGACTTGCCGCTCCCGGGTCTCGCCAGCAGCAGCGCCGAGGCGTGTCTTCTGCGACATGATCTTCTAGTCCTCCCGGCGAGCTCCTCTCGCCGGGGATCTGCAGGAGTAATGTAGCCTTGAGCCTCGAATGGCCTTCCGGCAAGCTCCTCTTGCCGGGTCTTGAGCTTCTATCTTATATACTTTGTTCTTGAACGGCTTGGTGTGGAGCGGAGATGGTCTCCGCAAGCATTTGATGGATCTAGTCATGGGAGTGGGGCTGCCCGATGCACAAGTTGAAGTCTTGAGGTACCCCTACCTTAGTACAATTGAGTGGACTCATTGTCTTCGTCAGAATGCGATAGACAGTCCGAGGCACATAGAGTAATTCCTTGACGAGGAATTTGGTTCGAGGGGCCTGCCCAGGCTTCAAAGGCTTCATAAGCACTTGCATATAGTGATTTGTCAGTTCAGGGTCATTGTAGATGCAACGTGCAGTGTCATGGGGAGGATCGAGAGGAAGGACATGAAGCGATTCAGTTGCCGGTGCCTTGTAGTGAGTGTTTTCAGTCATCCAATCCAACACCCATGAGTTGACATTTTTAGCGTCTCCAGTGATATGTAGTGTAGCGTAGAATTGAAGAATGAGTTCTTCATTCCAATCACAGATGTCAGTGCAGAAATTGAGTAATCCTGCATCGTGAAGAACACTGAGGACTGGCTCGAAGCATGGCAGAGATTCCATATCCACGTGAGGAATATGTTCATGATCGAAGATTTTGTCTTTGTCAAACAGCACTGAGGAATAGAAGTTGGCTTGACTTGCAGTCCAGAAATGCCTTTTACTTATGCGAAAGCGAGTCATAGGGTTGTAATCGGTGAAGAATACATGCTCGAAAAGAAGTCTTCAGCCTTGAACTTCGTTTGCTTGAGAATGGATTCTTGGCTTTGCGAGAGGGTGTCGATGAGTTGCATACCACCTCAGAATCGCGAGCTCAGGTTCTTCAAAGTTGAGAATTTCTGGTTCCTCTTCTTGTGCAACCTTAAGATCAGCAGAAGAGGTTCTTCAAAGACTAGTGGCTGGAATTCTTCATGAATAGAGGAGTGGGATGAGTTTCTTGAGCCCATTTGAACTTTGTTGTTGCCGGGACCGAGGAATCTGCTGGATAGGTGTGAATAGAGGAGTATTGGGATGCCGACTTTCCCAAAAGTCATCATTCATCACAGGTGTGGTGCATCCTATATCCACATCTTCATCTTCAATTTCCTCAACACCAGCCTCTTGGTGTGAACCGAGGCATAGGTGAGAAATGGTGGCGTTGAAGGGATTGTATCCACTTCATTTCTTCATCAATCTGCTCCGACGATAAAGCAGAATGATTTTCTTCATCGATCCGCTTGGGATCACATAGTCTTCTCCAAAAGGAACAAGGTCCTTTGATGGCATGGAGGAAATTGGAACGACATCGATTGGATTTTCAAGTGAGCTGGTCATGGGCTTCATTTTCTTCGTAGCTGAAGAATTTAACGCAGCTGATGGCTTCCTTTTCTTCACTACAGCTCGCTCTGCAGCCTTGGTCTTCTTCACCTCATAGGTAGATGGAAGAATTGGAGTTGGTGTAGGCGCGGGAGGAGCTGAGGAATCTGGTTGATTTTCTCAGCGCAATGGATGCAGCTTGATTCTGATCTCTTCGATTTCTTCAGCGCACCACTAGTGGATGCCCTGGCAATTTCTTCGGTGGTTGGAATGGAGTCATCAGCCCGGAACTAGCATTTTCTTCAGCAGGCTGAAAGTCATCGGATGATCTTGGCATGTTCTTCAACAGGTGAGCAGAGTCTGCAGCCCGAATATTTTCTTGTTGCGATGGAGCTGCAACATTTGTCATTTTCTTCGTCAGGTTGACGAATTTCACTTTGGCTCCTTGCCAATCAGCATAGTAGGCATCAAAGTCTTTGCTGAGGGCTTGAATTTCAGACTGAGCCTAGAGAAGTTCCTCAGGTGTCATTCTGACAACATTTTTCTTCAGGAGCTTCTCCTTTCTGTATTGAGCTTTCTTGATCTCTCTGGCCTTTTCAAATTTCCATTTCTCTTGAGTGATGAAATGGGTCAAGATGTGACTTTGACCAGAGTCGATGAAAATCAGGCATGGGGTGTTTGGATCCTTGTGCGAGGTCAATGTAATCGAGGATTTTCCTCGGATCCAAAAGCAGTGGCACAGATGTGCCTTTGGCTCTAGCGGCCTTCACCTGTCTGTCTCTGATGATTTCTGCAAGTTCATCATCAGAAGCTTCATCATCAGAAGCTTCATCATCAGAGGGCACATGGAATGCGACCTGTTTCTTTCTTGGACTTGGCCGAGGACCGCGTCCAGCGGCCTGATGAGGAAATTGGTGCAGCCGAGGAACTTGCTGAGACACTAGAAGCAATTGAGAACCCCGTAGACCTTTGACATGTAGCCAGATGCACAGGAGCTGAGGACTTTGATGGAGCTGCTGAGGACTTTGGTGGAGTAGTAGCAGTCTGAGGAGTTTGCCGTGAGGGCATAGCTGAGGAACTTGGCCGTGAGGGCGCTGTTGGTGAAGCACTTGGCTTACGAGCAGGCTTCTTTGGCATGGATTTCCTTGGACTGACCGAGGCCTCAGTTGCAGCAGCAGTGGCAGAATCCTCATTGAATTTCTTCACTGCCTCCTTGGCTTGCCTTGCCAATTTGGCTTGGCGCTTAGCCCATTCTTCAGGAAAGTCCTCACCACTTTTGATGCTGGTGGGATCAGCTACTTGGCTAGGTGCCAATGGAGCTCTTGGACATGGAGAATTGAGGGCAAATTTCTTCATGTACTTTGGAGTAACATATCGGTATTCCCTCCATTCCCTTGCCCATCTCCGTTCAATCTTCTGTATGCGCACCTTGCGCTGATTTTTTGTTTCTTTGCCAAATTTTGCTTCATCAGGTGTGCAATAGCCAGCATAGATTTCATCAGGGATCTCGAAAGCAGTCATGACCTCAGGCTTCTTTCCTCCTTTCTGCGGTCTCTTACCTTCAGCCATATTCTTCAGATGAGGAATTTGAACAATTGAACACTCTGAAGAAGTATGCAATTTTTCTTTGAGGAACGCTGCGAATGAGTTAAGTTGATGAGAACCTAGTGATTCAGCAGCGGACATGAGTACCTGTGAACAGAGTGTAGGTGCAAGGAATTTGAAGAGGTCATATGCGTTCTCAGAAGGTTTTTCGAAAAGACAAGTTTTGAGGAATTTGACCAGATGAGCCTTGAGGAATTTCACTAAGCGTTCTTTGTCTTAGGTTCTAGAGTTGTACAGATCGAAGATCCACACAATTGAGGAATCTTGAAGAAAATGATTGCTTAGAGAAATGGATCAAGAACATACAATGTGTGAGGTGTTCATATGTGTGAAGATTTGAAGAATAAAACACCTTTGAAGATTTTCAGGAAAGTTTGAGAATCAAAGTGAGTAATAAAAGTAACTTTTAATTACCCGAAGTGAAGAACACGACGAACTGAGATGAACAGAGGTGAAGTTCGTCAAGTTAGATCTCCCACGCCCTAACTTGGCAGAGGAAGACAGCTACGGCGGCGGCGGAGTGAAGATTTCCGCAACCGGTGCGAGTACGACGGCGACGAGGTCGAGGCAGCGAAGCTCTTCCTCACCGGCGATGATGGAGTAGCGGCGGTGCTAGGGTATGAGGAGCTCAAGAGAGAGAGAGAGTGGCCGAGCGGAGTAAATGAAGTGAGCAAGGGGAGAGGGGTATTTATAGCCACGGTGAAAAACTGTTCGCCCGAAGATTTTGGGACGAACATGCCCCTGCCCTTTCTCCTTCACGCGACATGTGTCACCCACGTACTGTGTAGTTGAGATCGTGTAAGATCGTGGGTGAATAAAATAATGCATCGTGGGATGCGAGCGGTTTAATGACAAAACCGAAAATCTGCATTAGATTTGTTTTAATGTTTCGTTCACAATTTCTTCAGCTGACAAGGACACAGTGAAGATTTTGAACGAGTTTCAATTAGAATGCACATGAACAATTTGTGAATAGATTGGGTTGAGTATAGCATAGAGGGGGAATGGTCCGATCACATTCACTTAGCAGAGAAAGCAACTTGAAGAAATAGCTATAAGTGAATGCTGTAGAGGACATAAACTCATATATATGAAGAAAAACGACGAAAACAGTGAAGATTTTGCAAAGTTGAAGAATTTGAAAAACTGAAGACTTTCAAAAACTGAGGAAAAACTCAAATTGAAGATTTTCAACTTTTTGTGGTGGCGTGACCCACCGTATAAGAATGATGATTTCAGACACCGCGTACAATTGTTGTAGGGTTCTGAGAATCAAATTCTTCATTAATTTCTTCACACTTAGAGTGTTATTCTTCATTGATTGAAGAAAAACGTTTCTTCATGTGTTGCACATCTAAGTCATCAATTTTGCATAAGTGTTAGGATGTGTGTCCTTTTCAAAGAACATTCAAAGATTCTAAGATATTTAGCTCACACCGCAACTTGCTAAATCTCTTCTCATCCAAGGGCTTAGTGAAGATATCAGCTAGCTGTTCTTCAGTCTTCACGTGCTCGATGGAGATGTCGCCCTTCAACACATGATCATGAAGAAAATGATGACAAATCTGAATGTGCTTTTTCTTCGAGTGCTGAACTGGGTTGTGAGAAATCTTGATGGCACTCTCATTGTCGCAGAGGAGAGGCACATTCTTCATGTTGACGCCATAGTCCTTGAGGGTTTGCTTCATCCAAAGCAGTTGAGCACAGCAAGAGCCAGCAGCAATGTATTCAGCTTCAGATGAGCGGTGATACGCATTCTGTTTCTTCGAGGACCAACGGACCAAAGATCGTCAGGAAATGACAAGTGCCGATGTTGACTTGCGGTCCACACGATCACGGCATAGTCAGTCGAGAATATCAATGAGATCAAAAGCAGAGCCCTTGGGGTACCATAATCCTAGTGTTGGTGTGTGAGCTAGATATCTAAGAATATGCTTCCTGACCTTATGGTGTGATTCCTTGGTGCGACTTGAAATCGGGCACACATGCAAACACTAAGCATTATATCTGGCCTAGATGCACATAAGTACAATAAAGAACCAATCATGGAGCGGTATACCTTGTGATCAAAGTCAATACCATTTTCATCAGTGCATAGATGGCCATTTGTGGGCATAGGAATTTTGACGCCTTTGCAATCTTGCATGCCGAATTTCCTCAGTACATCTTTGAGGTATTTCTCCTGAGATATGAATATGCCATTGCGCTTGTTGACGAATTTGAAGACCTAAGAAGAATTTCAACTCTCCCATCATAGACATTTGATATTCTTCACTCATCATATAGGCAAATTCATCACTATAACGTTGGTCAGTACAGCCAAAGATAATATCATCAACATATATTTGGCACACAAACAGTTCACCATCATAAGATTTAGTAAAGAGAGTAGGGTCGAGTGAACCGGGTGTGAAGCCATTCTTCACGAAGAATTCCTTCAATGTATCATACCACGCCCGAGGGGCTTGCTTGAGGCCATAGAGGGCCTTATTAAGTCTGAAGACTTTGTCAGGATTCTTTGGATCTTCAAAACCTGGGGGTTGAGCAACATATACTTCTTCCTCAAGCTTACCATTGAGGAATGCACTTTTCACATCCATTTGATATAAGATGATATCATGATGTTTAGCATAAGCAAGTAATATGCGAATAGCCTCAAGTCTAGCAACAGTGCAAAAGTTTCATCGAAATCAATTCCTTCAACCTGTGTAGCCTTGAGCTACTAGTCGTGCCTTATTCCTCACCACAAGGCCATTTTCATCTTGCTTGTTGCGGTAGATCCACTTTGTGCCAATGATATTATGCTTGCGAGGATCAGGCGATTGACCAATTCCCGGACATTGTTAAGCTCGAATTGATGTAATTCTTCTTGCATAGCTGAATCCACTCCGGCTCGAAATGCTTCATCTACCTTAGTGGGCTCTGTGATAGAGACAAAAGCATAGTGCCCACAAAAGTTAGATAAATGTGAAGCTTTTGGCGTGTGAGAGGACCTGGTGTGCTAATGTCATGGATGATCTTCTCCACTTGCACTTCTTTTGCAAGCGAGGATGAGCTGGTTGTCATTGAGGAATTTGATCAGCATTTTCTTGACACCATTTTCCTCAGCATTTTCTTGAGTGCATCACTCGATGTTCTTCATGAACAGGAATGAATTCTTGAGATTCTTGATGGGAATGACATCCTCGGTTGCCTTGAACTTGATAGAATCCTCGGTGCTGGTTCATCTAACATGGAAGGTAGGTGCTCTCTTTGCGAGCCATTAGTTTCATCGAACCGCACATCTGAGGTCAACAATCTTGTGAAGAACAACGTTGAAGACTCTGTAGGTGTGCGAGTCCTTTCCGTAACCAAGCATAAAACCTTCATGTGCTTTCGGTGCAAATTTAGAGTTGTGGTGAGGATCTCTAATCCAACATTTAGCACCGAAGACTTTGAAATAACTCACATTGGGTTTCTTGTCAGTGAGGAGTTCATAGGCCGTCTTCTTGAAGAATTTGTGAAGATATACTCTGTTGCATCAATCCAAAAACGCTGAGGCATTTTGTATTCATCAAGCATAGTGCGAGCCATCTCAACAAGAGTTCTGTTCTTGCGCTCCAGCGCCATTTCTTTGAGGAGTATAGGGAGCAGATAACTCATGAGTAATACCAAGTTCATCAAGATAGTCATCAAGACCGGAATTCTTGAACTCCGTTCCATTGTCACTTCTGATGTGCTTGATCTTCACATCAAAGTTGGTTGAAGCCCTCGAGAAAAATCCTTTGAAGACTTCCTGCACTTCATGTTTGTAAGTAACAATGTGTACCCATGTATAT